>CM060413.1:81008919-82396783 GCA_030545235.1 Helianthus tuberosus
TAGGGGGGGCTGGATGCTACACCTAGCCCCTTTTTTGACAGCAAGTTGCTTAATTGCTGCTGCAAAATTCCCAGCCAACCCAAGTTTTACGAAAACGGACATAATCATTCGTTTTTGATCCGTTTTACCCGATTCTTTTTCCTACGCGTTCGTAATTTAATTCTCCATCACATGGAGTTAACATCCGACATCCGGATTAACAAAATTCTGAACTTTTAAGCTATCGACTTATTACCTTTTTACCAAGTTTTGACCCGTTCATGCATTTATCAAAATAATATGATTATTTGACCTCGATTCCTAATGAACCTTATAATTTCAACGTTGTTTATCATAAAGGATTGAATTCTTGGATGTCTTGCATCCTCTTAACACATTTTCGCTCAAAAGCTTATTTTGATCCGTTATGGGTATTTACGCATTAAATGGTCTATGACATACAAAACCATACCCTTCGCTTTTAAACTTGACCAAAACATTACTCTAATCGAATAGCTTGTTTCCAAATGACTTTTAAGGTCGTTTGCCCGATATACCTATCAAGGGCCTTTTTGTCAACTTTGCTCCATCCTTTACAACAAAGGACTTCATTGCATATTTAACCAATCCTACTGCTTAACTATAACTCTAATCACACATACCTTGCTCGAGTCAAAGCTATGACCCGTTTTAATACTTCATCAACTAAGTTGCTCGTTAATAACAACACAAATCCTTTCGCTATTCACCCTGTGAATTCATAGTACTTGACAATAAAATCATTAGTCGACATCGTCAAATGGTATTGTCTTCACCATTTGACCCGTTAAGTCTAAATGTCCATTTTATCCTTGTGGGACTTTAGTTAGTCATTATCCCATCCATGTAACTTATTCCTGCGTTAACTCGTAACCAAAATCACCATAATACCCTTTTTAACCTTTTTGACCATCAAACTTAGTTTCTTAACATAATCACATGTTCCGACACATATCAAAACTTGTCGGAACATCACAATTCACATATTTACTTACCATGTTCGTAATCTATACATTAAATACATATTCTGCCAAAAAGGGGTGTAAGCTTTACTTACCTAGCATCCGAATATGCTTCCCGTGCACACTAGTCCCGTTTGACCCGCTCCTATCCCAAGCTTCCATGTCGCTTATCAAGCATCAACTTTCATATATCATTCTCAAGATAGTTAGCTTATTCATCATTCATCGCAACCTTTTCATCACACGGATCTTATATTAAGTTTATCATTTGACCTTAAAACATGATAATCCATCATTTCTTATCCAATTTCTTTAAACATACTTACACATATATGATTTTCAACATTATTAACATAAGCATATCATTACTTCCATCATATCGTCAAAAACCCACTTCATAACTACTTTGTTAATCACTTACAAGTGATCTAATATGAAGTTCTTCATAATTTCATCATACTTTTGATGTGTGTACTACCTCCTAAGCATATTGTACAACTAGTTCATGCATATACTTCTAATCTTATTCATAATTCATCAAATTCCTCCTTCTAATCAACATGAATCATTCATGCATAAACATCAAACACACTAGTATCACATTTCTTTTAATTCCTCTAACAAGAATCCATCCTACAAATCAAAATACATCAATATTAAGCAAGAATTGGACATGGGTGATCATTCAAGTTGTTATCATCACCATAATCAACGGGTTTCATCTCTAAACATCAAATTAGCCCAAACCGTACATACCCCATGTTCTATATGACAATTCTAACACATACTCATTCTCAATTTCATACAAATTCACAACTTACATCATAACCCACTTCGTGAAAGATCACCAATCTAATCTTTAAGAGATACCTTATGATCCCCATGAGAAGGTGATCGCTAATCCATGCTCGGTTATGAATTTAAGCTTCATCTTGCCTTTCGATTTGATGAAATGGATGGAAACTAGGGTTTTGAGCTCATGGAGCTCCTGATCGATTTCTAGAACACACGAATGTGTGTGTTTGTGTGTGTTAACTTTCATAAATAAAACCCATCTTTCCATCTTAACCTTTTTGGTCCCTTAAGTTTCGTTTTGATTGCATACGGGACTAAAAACTCATCATCTTATTACTTATATACATAACACCACTAGGCTAACTTATTCCTAGTTATTTTGTTTATGGGTTCACTTTTACTACTAACGGTACTTTACCCATTCCTTTATCTTAACCGGGTTCTAAATTACCAAACCCGTTTTTGGGGTGTTACAAGTCTACCCCCCTTAAATATGGTTTCCTCCCCGAAACCTTTCTCATTTCCATTTACACATACACATCTATGTTTGACTTCATAGTCACATCATAATTATAGTAATCATCCTATCTCATTTCATAATTATTCATACAATTGACTTCTTCTTAACAAGTCTATACTTTCCATGGCATACTGTCACATAACATCCTCATTTCCTCGACCCATTAGTAACAGGTCATTATACATATTTATTTAAACTTATAATAATGCTTACCTTCATATGATCAGTTTATAACATATTTAATACTTTCATCTCATCCTTTAAGATTTCATTCTATAGACACATTGTATAACATTTAACTCTTGTTTTGTTATCACAACAAAACTACTATTTCATAGTCACACCTACGGGCTTAACTCCATTGTTAACATCGTTCTACATTTCAATAGCTATTTGTACCATGCTTACCCATACGTTACTTTCAAATCATCCTATTCATTTTACATTACTATTACTCTCATTTCATGCATTTCTTAATTTGCATAAGTATACGTGTCATGCAAATTTATTATACGAGAATTTAACCAATACTCGAAATTTTCACTCAAACCTTTGAGACTCACTTCTTAATGACATAGTTTTCTTCTTATGTCAACTTTTAAAAATCAAACATTCCATACTATACCATACCCATTCCAACATTCATTTCATAGGTCGTTCCCAATTTACCAATTCATACTTATTCAACATAAGTTAAACTTTTACTAACCTCATCTCATATCATCAATCGACGATCCGTAACCCAGATCGATCCACATTCTTCACGAGTACTAGTCGTACCAGGCTAGATTTCATTTATCCATGAAAGGTGCCTTCGCTCGTACACATCCTTCCACCGATTCAATTGGTTTCATCACATCAAGAGTTCTAACATTATCATTAACAATTTAGCGGTTAGCACATTTCATTCAAACATTCATTCTACTAGGTGATTACTCATCTATAATTCTTCTACAATTTCTTACGTACGTCCGAAAATTGTTTATCTATGTATGATTATAAGTTGTATGTATGATTGAATGTATGCAAGTAGATATATATGAGCGTATGCACGTATGTAGGCACGCGTGAAGATATGAATATATGTATGTATGTATGTAGGTGTGTATGTAGGCAGTATGTGTATTTACATGTATGCAAGTGATTATGTGCAAACGTATGCATATATGTGAGTATATATGAAAGTATGTACGCATGTATTCAATCAGATTGAGTATTGACGATAATAATAGCGTGCCTTGTGAACGAAGTGTATTGCAGGTACAATAAGGAAGTCTCGCCACGGATTGTATAATGTGATGGAAAGCTGGAATGAAAAGGGATAATGAAATGAAAAGTCAACAAGAAGGAAACTTATTTATGTTTATAATGTGTGCTAACGTTATGAATATATGTGGTGAGCGCAGGTTGATCGGGTCACCGAGGATCATCAAGGAATGGAGATCGAGGACCGAGTCGCAAGATAGATTGTACGGGGACGTCGGTGTATGTAATATAGTAAACCTAGGTTATGTTTTTTATTTAGTAATTGAGTCGATTGATGGCTTTATATGAGAGGGTTAGGTTAAAATGAACTTTTGAGAAGGTCAAGGTATTTATAAGGAAAGAAATTTTATGGCATGAATTTCCGCTGCGACTTTTTGTCAATTACGTGTTAGGGTCTTACAGTTCTCTCCCATCCTGTTTTAGATCATTGAACTCCCTTTCCAATGCCCTTATTTGTTGGGGGCCGAATTCTCTCATCATGAGAGCCCGAAGCTCTTCCCAAGTCTGTGCCATAGCCACATCGGCAACCCTATCTCTCATCACCCCGTTCCACCATGTTAAAGTATGTTTCTCAAAAACATTAGATGCGAACTCGACCTTTCGCTCATTCGGACATTGAATATGTCTAAATGTGCTTTCCAGACTCTCAAACCATTGTAGGAGCGCAGTTGCTCCTTGAGACCTAGAAAATTTCAGTGTTTTAGCCGAATTAAATGTTTTGAAACTTCACTGAGCATTGTTGTTGTTGTTGTTATTCTTATTCGCTTGATTTATCTAAGTTATGAGGCTCGGAATCACAACAGCAATCTGCTGAGTGACTAGGGCTGCGAGTGCAGCATCCTGTGTTTGATCGCGTCTAGGAGGCATTTTCTAAAAAAAACAAGGAAACATGAGAAATGAGTGAGATTGACAATTGGATAAACAAAAGAGGTATTGAAAATATCGACGAAACATAAGGAAGGTGATCATTCATTCGTTACTTAGAACAAACAAACGACACACAGTGACTTATCAAAGTAAATGGGTCAAAATAATGTATCGCGAAGACATGCTTTAGCCTATAAGTGGACACTCACCCCAAGAGTTCCCAGGTAAGAGTGATTGGTCCGATTATGTGGATTTGTACGAACACTCTAGCCTTAGACAAAAAAACTCGAGGTACATGCACCCACCCTTCCAGATTGCACGTGTTCAAATTATAAGACCCAAACTTTGATGAGATTTTGAAAACTTTGAAGCCTAAACGCCAAAAACAAATCATCTAAGAATAGATGATTGATTTTTCAAAACGGATTTGAAATTTGTGTTCTTGTTGTGGTAGTCACCTAAAGATAGGTGACAGTATTGTTTTAAGATCTAAACGCAAGTTAACTCACGTTAGGGTCCTAGGAAGGTTATAGTCTAGGTCAAAGCATTACTAATAACCTAGTTCCTTATAACCATGAGCTTTGATACCAACTCTTCTGTCACACCCCGACTGCGTTAAAACAACAAAACCGCGTCGGAAACGTCGAGGAGTGTTGTAACAGAATCATTGTTTCACAACACATGGATTGAAATTTCATTTTATTGAATTAAGTTTATTACATTGTCTTGAAATTTAAAGGTAAAACACAAACATATTGTCTTTCATTGTTATTAAGTCACTAAGGCCTCGTCCGTTCCTATGTGAGCATGCATCATAATCATCATCAAACAACACCACCTGAAACATATGTGAAAATAAAGTCAGCATAAAATTGCCGGCGAGCACATAGGTTTTGTGAGTGTGTAAAATTCATGGCTTATGTACATATTGCAATATCTCGTACGACTACTAGAGTCAATAATTGAAAACCTTGTATTGAAAAGTGTTTGGTATTGCAATATGATTAACCAACTAACAAATTGGTTAATTATTTAAGAAAAACCTTGTTGCCATGAATCTTGACTAAAAACATTGCTTTTGTAAACCACATTGTAAATCGTCTCGTGTGAAAACTTGTATGGTTTATATCATTTAGTAAACATTGTTGCGTATCATCATTAGAAATCGTTCGTCCAAAATTGTCCAAAATCGTTCAATTCGTTCGTGTTATCAATCGTTTGTGTTATCGTCCAAAATCGTTCAAATCGTTCGTGTTTTAATTGTGAAAACTAACTTTTGGCCATCTCGTTGAACACATTCAAACCTGTGTGACTCGTCCATCATTCAATCGTATTAACAAAGCACCAAAGGGGTTGTTAAAATTCATCAGGTTCTGTCGTTACCCACATTACCCCATAACCATGGCGATAGTCCGATAACGGGATTTTTCAGATCCTATGGTACCATAACATACTACTGGTTGGCTTGATCATAGTTAATGAATGTCATTCGATTGTCTTTCGACCATAGTATTTGTTTTGAAACTCGAAATCATTTAGCACATATGAATCACCCCAAAAAAATTGAAAGCAGTAAAATAGGGGAACTATGTACTCACATAGTTACCACAAAACATGTAAAAAGAAGGGATCTATGTACTCACTTGAGATTGCATAGTATCCTCGATTAAGTGAACTAACAAGCTCGGGCAATCAAGGAATCAAGTGGCACCTAGTATCGAATCATTATGTAAATAATCGGGACCTAAATCGGGAGATCGGGTAGAATGAGGTCTCGTAAACCAAATGAGTGTTGGAACTCATATGATATGGTTAATACAAGCCTACATTATGATTTGATACCTATCCTAAATGCTTTTGACCGGTTATGACCCGTTAAGGTAGTCTACGCTACTTTAACGCGTCATTTGCGCAAAAGCGCATTCAGATAGCCTAACTAGTCCTATAACAAGTATTAATTCCCTAATATGTTTAATATTGTTGCATAATCAGTTTAAGTGTCAAAATTTAAGTTACATATGCTTAAATTCAAATTATGCGTGAAAAGGGCATTTTGGTCATTTCCCTAAGGCATATAAACTACCTATCATACAACTAATCAAACTAAGTGACCATAAGGTATAACCTCAGAAGGTTATTCCCTATACAACTATGGTCACATTATATGTTTGGTCGGATCCTAATGATCGACCAAACGGGTCGGGTTCGAAAGTCTAAGCGGTTGTCCAGACCTCTTGACTTACGACCTTAAATAAGCACTAAACTAAAAAGTGACGAGTTAAACATGTTAAAACATGTTTAACTAAGTTAGAAAACTGATTTGATATCAAAGCAAAGTGTTTTGATACCCGAAAATAGCTTCATCACAAAATTTACATAATCGTGCAGTTTGACCAAAACTTTGACTCGTCACTTCGACTAGTCAACATGGTAATCAGTAGGTATAGTCGCATGAGACTATAACCATCGTGATTACGCTCACGTTGCAAAGTTCAAACGAACTTTGTCTTGACCACATCATGGTCAGAGCTGAAAGTCAAACATTGTTTGACGTTCTTGCTTGAAATCAATCACAAGACATGAAAGAACACTTACAAGTGTCCTAAGCTTGGAAAGATAACTAAGAAAACTCAGATTTGAAGCCTCCAACCAAGTGTGGTAGCCTCAATAGAGCAGATGTGAGAAGAAGAAATGAATGAGCAAATTGTAGTGTTGAACTTCATCGGTTTATATAGGAAATCAAGCACCATTGGATCATTACCATGTGTTTTTGAGTTGATCAAAGCATGATCATCACCACACACATGTCATGCTCTAATTTGGGGACTTGGATAGCTCACAAACCAACCCACAAGATGCAAAAACTAGCATTAAAATAGGTTGCAACAGCTGGGTTTGGAAGAAATTGGATTCTGATGTGCTGGAGCCTCCTTACGGACCGTAAGGTCCTTGGCATACGGTCCATATGGGAGCTGCAAGGCAGCCAGTTTTGAAAATTGACAGTTTTAGTCCCTATGTGTGTTTCGTCACGTTTTGGCACTTCTAACACCCGTCAAGCCCATTTTTAAGCTACATGATAAAGTTAAAATATATTTAACTTGAATTATGCTAAAAAAATGTCACGGATGTCGGTTCATTTGGCTGTACGGTTGCGGTTTTTCGGTTAATTACGACGGAAATTGTAACGAATGCGAAAACGACCCGAATTGCGAAACGAATGAAGTTTTTGCATTCCCATCATAAAATACAATATTTTAATGAATACAAAAATTTTTGGACGCCCAGATATGGTCAGAACGCAAGATATGCACGAATTTGCATACTTTCGCAATTTTGACGCTTTTAGTCCCTGTGATCAAATAAGCGCATTTTTGCACAACGAACCCCTCAAAACTTATTTCTAAGCTATTTTAACGGTATTTAGGGTGTTTTTAGCCTATGATCTTGTTCTGGAGTGTACGTTGCTATACGAATTGGCAGACTTTTGCAGTTTTTCGCAAATAGTCCCTGTGATCGAATAAACGTGTTTTTGACCACACCCCAAACCCTTCAAAACATATTTCTAAGTTATGTAAAGCTTATTTATTGTATTTTAAGCTTAAATCACTATTCCGGAGTGTTTGTTGCGTTAAACTGATTACGTTTACGTAACAGTTTGCGTATAACTTTCTCGAAAGCGTTTAAAAGCTTGAAATCGAACTAGAATCAAAACGTGAAATTGTCATACACAAATAAACAAATATTGAGACCAAAACACATTGTTTCATTGATAATTGATATTGTTCTACATCGTTTAGTGTTTACAGAGCACAAATGTCACAATTAAGTTGGGGTGTGCTAGGTGGAGTGGGTTCTGAAATTATTCCACACTCTTTCAGATGATTGAGAGATCCAAGCTGAGGTATTCGCCACCTCGATCTGATCGAAGTACTTTTATCTTTCTATCAAGCAGGTTTTCTGGTCATGGTTCTGAAAGGGCCATATACATAAGTGTGAATAAGTACTAGTAGACCATTGGCCCATTCACCAACATCGGTAAAGGGGAACTTTGTGAGTTTGCCAACTAAGCAAGATTCCCAATAATCAAAGGAGTCCTGTCTAGTGGACTTAAGAATCCCCTCGGACTGGAGCCATTTTATATGTGCCTTACTTATGTGGCCAAGTCTGCTATGCCATAAATGTGTTTCATTCATACCAGCTTTATTACGCTTAGAAAGATGATATATGTTATTACTTGTTTGAACATCAATCTAATAAATACCATTCCGAGGTCTAGCCTCAAAATAAAAGACATCATTTAAGTAGGCTAAAATAGAAAAACCATTAAAACGTACTTGAATCCTTGTTCAAACAGTGAAGAAACTGAAATAATCTTTCTGGTCAAACCAGGTGCATACAAACAGTTATTTGAAGTAACTACAAGGCCAGAGTGACATGAAAAACAAAATGTTCTAGTTGCCAGAACTGGAAATCTCTTTCCATTACCAACTAAGAGTTCCATGTGGCCTTGTCTTAGTTTCTTCCACTTTTCAGGCTCCGGCAAGACATTAACGCCATGGTAACCACATCCGGTATCAAATACCCATGTGTTGCTAGAAACAGTGAAAAATTCAATAACATAAATGAGAATACCAGAAGAAGTGCCAATATTATTGGCCTTGTTCGTCTTCAGTTTGGCTAGATACTGTGGGCAGTTTCCCTTTTAGTGCCCTATTTGGTTGCATTGAAAGCACTAACGCTCCTCAGGAGGGTGTGGTTTTGCAACATGCTTGTTGTTGGTGGCATTTCTGGCAGCAACAATAACTTTTCTCTTGCCTTTGCTCTTATGATTCCTTTTCTTGTTATTGGGCTTCTTAGCACCACCAAAATTGACCATTAGAACTTGGTTGGTTTTTATGGAATAACCAAGTTTGTTCACCTGGTCAATGTATCCTTTCATCTTAAGCACATGAGCACTGCTTCATGATCCTTCCAGCATTTTACAGCTTTTGAGCTGTTTTATGGTGTCATATTGCTCCTATCGGGCTTGTTTCTTGAACATGCCTTTCAGTTGCTGGAACATGTCATACGAATCTTTATCTTCCATGTTCTTCTGAAGTTCGGGAGACATGGTGGCTTTCATAAGGCAGGCTACCTCAATGGCATCCTCGTTATGTTTTTCTAGTGCCTTGCAAGCAGTAGAAGGGTTAACTTCAGGCTCGGTAGGGATTGGGCCATCTAAGATATATAGCTTTTCCTCCATCTTGAGAACTGTTCTCAGATTGTGGTGTCATTCGAGAAAGTTGGTGTTATTCAATTTTTATTTCTATTCTTTTCAAGTATAGACTTGAAAATGAAGGAGTTATTTTCATTAGACTTCCGTTATATAAGCAAGCTGATTTTAATTAGTATTTTTGATGTATATCTCCTTATTTCGTGAGGTGAGACGATAAGGAATGAGAATCTGGTTAGAAGCTCTTTCTAAAGGCAACTGTAGCACGCCACATTAGCAAGAGGTTCAAGCGGACTGACAACGATTGTCAATTGTGAGAAAAACACAACTCTTGGGGTTTATGAGGCTGCGAGGACAATCTTTTGCCCTTGCCTTGATACGTTTGGTCTCATCTATGCCACTTTTGTTCTCGAGACAGCTGGGGAACGTAACACGAGAAGAAAAGTAATAGTCGTCCTAGAACGGTCATATGTGGAAGGGTCGGATGTGTCAACGAAGCCCTTGCACCTTGGAAGGATAAACTAGACACCAAGTGTCGTGTTGTGGCTCCAACACTAATGGTTCGCATTATGCCCCAAGTGTTACTAGTTGTAGGATGTCATAGACCATTGATTTTAATTTTTACCAAATAGGGTCGTTATAGTCGTTTTTAATTTAGATATTAAATTTGCGACGTAACCAAAACGACCCTTTCATCTCTCGGGACAATTAGTTTTAAATAACCTATAAAACTAAGTTTGTCGCGACTTGAAATAACCAATTAAAGTTAACGGTGAAGACTATTAAGTTTATGAGTTTTAAAGATGTGAGAAGAACATGTTTTAAAACTCTAGTGCTTATAAAAATATGCAAGTTGCTAGAACTTGCTTTTACTCGATTTCATTAAAAAAATATTTTTTAAGAATGAGTTTTGGTATTAGGTTGAAGTGTGATAACATTTATTAAAGGCAACCATAATAGCAAAAATGAATATGTAAATCATGTGCATGGTTATGATCTTGCTAGAGCTAAGTAGCAAAATCAAAGGGGTGATGGTTACAACACACAAAACAACCACAAGGATGGACTTGAGTGCATCTTGTTGTCTTGAGCGACTCCCACTAACTCCAAGACTCTTCTTGGCATTCGGTTTTGCTTCGGGTCTTCGTATCAACAATATTTAACAAGTAAATATAATAAAGACAAAAACCCTATCTATTACAAGTTTGAACCACAAAATTGGCCAAAACCATAAACTAGTCTATTACAACTTTTAGCCGCTAAATGGGCCATAACCATATGAACAAAACCAAACATAAAGACAACCACAAGGTCAGGCCTGATTTACATATTCAATATAACCAAAAGTATGTTTGTGCAATTTTTGGCCAACCAAATGTTGACAATTAAAATATGAACAAAAAATATATATATAGCCCAAAGATAAAATAAATCAAAAACTTTAGACTTTTAAAGTTTGCGACTTACTATTTCGGTGAAAAAAGATCGGTTTCGATTTGCATGAGGTGAGCATCAGCTCTGATACCACTGAAGGATATCCGAGGTATAATATTTTTTTTTATTGAACTCAGTTCATATATGTATATATTTATTTTTTACCAAGATTAGTCAAAACATTTTTTGACAAATATGTATAGATACATACATACATACATACACATGTATATATACATATATATATATACATACATATATACATATACATACATATATACATATATATATAGGGAGGAGCTCATGCGAGAACCACCTTTATTGTGAGAACCGCGAGAACCAATGTGAACACAACATAAAATAGCTAAAAAAACCTAACCCCCCAAGCTAAATGCTAAAAACTAAAACCTAAAAAAAACCTAACCCCCCCCCCCCAAAAAAAAAAAAACCTAAACCCCCCTCCCCCACCCCCCAAAAACCTAAACCCCCAAAAAACCTAAAACAATCTAAAAAAATCAAAAAAAAAATCTAAAATTTTTTTTTTGAATTTTTTAATATTTTTTATGTTAAAATCGCTACTTTTAGAAGCCAAAATTTTTTTTAAAAAAAAAAAAAATTTAAAAATTTTTTTTTTGGCTTCGAAAAGTAGCGATTTTTTTATAAAAAATATTAAAAAATTCAAAAAAAATTTTTGTGTGATTTTTAGCTATTTTTAGGCATTTTTGCTTGTGTTCACATTGGTTCTCGCGGTTCTCGCAATAAGAGGTGGTTCTCGCATGATCTTCTCCCTATATATATATATATATATATATATATATATATATATATATGTGTGTGTGTTAGTTAAATAAACTTTAACTAGTAAAATATATATATACATTTTTAGTAACGGAAGCATAGGTAACACAATATATATATATATATATATATATATATATATATATATATATATATATATATATATATAGGGGATGATTCAAATGAAAACCACTTTTATTGTGAAAACTCGAAAACTAACTAAAAAAGTCTATAAAACACACAATTTTTTTTTCAATTTTTAATTAAAAATCGCTAGTTTTTTTTATATAAATTTTTTTTTTCAAATTTTTTTTAGTGCACATGTGTAATAATTCACATGTGTAGTACACATACCCATGTGTACTATTACACATGTGCACTACAAAAAAATGTTTTTTTTGAATTTTTTTTATATACCTAAAATAGCGAAAATTGGTATGCAAAAAAAAATTGGTATGTTTTTAGGCTTTTTTTGTTAGTTTTCGAGTTTTCGCGATAAGTAGTGGTTTTCTTTGAACCTTCCCATATATATATATATAGGGTTGATTTCATTTCAGAACTTTAAATAACTACAGAACTTTTAGAACTCCTAATAA
This sequence comes from Helianthus tuberosus, assembly GCA_030545235.1. Taxonomy (NCBI): domain Eukaryota; kingdom Viridiplantae; phylum Streptophyta; class Magnoliopsida; order Asterales; family Asteraceae; genus Helianthus; species Helianthus tuberosus. Next base: position 81,021,388 of record CM060413.1, read on the forward strand.
ACAATCATTTTATATATAAGTTTTTGTATTTAGGATATTTTTATCATCTATTATATGTATTTCTTTGATTACATACATATTAAAAGTAGTTTACATATGTTTAATTGCCAAAATTATATATATGTGTCATAAATAATTACATATATGTAAAAAGACTAGTTTACATATGTGTAATTATAAAATTACATATAAAAAATGATAAAATTACTCTTAACATGTATGTAATCGTAAAAATACACATAATAAATGCTAAAATTATCCTAAACATAAAAATATATAAATAAAAAGATTGTTTATTAAGAGTTCTGCGAGTTCTGTAAATATTTATGGTTCTGAAATGATCCTGGCCATATATATATATATATATATATATATATAGAGAGAGAGAGAGAGTATGAACACCTTTTTACCAAGAGCATCTGCAATGGAACAAGATCACCGACATGAACCCGTATAGTGGCGGCGGCGAGCGGCGGTGTGGCGGTGGCTGATGGCCGGTTATGGGTGTTTCTTTTGAGGGTGGTTTTTTAGTTCTTGCAACAGCAACCAAACAAGACCCAAAAACCTCAATTAAATAGTACATGGAGGTCCATGCATGTTTGCCAAGTGGCGGACATGCATAATGCATGTGCGACAAGTGGCCAGACTTCTTTGCATGCCTGACAAGTGGCCAGGCTTCTTTGCATGCGTGACAAGTGGCGCAACCCTGATGCATTCATGACAAGTGGCGAGGGGAGTGTTCTTGTCTCACCCGGTCCATGTACCCATCTCTCAGTTAATACCCGCAATAAGTTCGTAATTACCGGTTAAACATGTTAAGTGGATTTTAGTTCGTTGCCCACGGTGTAACTCTTACGGGTCAAGACCCGATCGGTAGCGTTGACTTATCGAACATGACATAAATATCCAACAAATTGCCTTTGATAACAAAAGTAAAAATTATGTAATTGATCACAATGTTAACATGGCTACCAATAACTAATGGGTGATACTTTGAATTTCTAGAATTCAATTTGCTTTAGATCATGTCTAGTGGAGAGCCAAACTAGGGGTGTTTAAAAATATCCATATCCAAAAATCTGATCCGAAATATCCGATATCCGATATCCGAATCTGAAATATCCGAAAATTCGGATATCCGAAATTTCGAATTCGGATTTGGATAGTGATTTTAAATTTTTTTGGATATTTCTGATATCCGAAATATACGAAAATTTATTTTTTTATTTTTTTTCGGATCTCCGAAGTATCCGAAAATTTTCGAAAAATATCCGAAATATCCGGATAATATCCAAAAAATATCTGAAAACTTATATTCGGATATCCAAAACTATCCGAAATAATAAAAAATAAAAATCTAAATAAAAAATTGGATATTCAGATATCCGATTCACTATTAAGTACATAATGATTGATTTTTTTTGTTTTCAGTTTTTTTTTATAAATATACAGTACTGAATAAAACATACATAACCTAAAAAAGGGATTACATTAAACAAAACAAAACATAGATAAAGATACATAAAATTATTCATCTTCTCTTTCTATGTCATCTTCATCGTTTGTCCTATGCCATCAGTTGAACCGCACTTGTAATAGCCTCTGATACCTCGTAAGAATCCGAAGACTTGCTATCTTCACTACTAGACCAAGAGGAATAATAATCCCTCTTTTTGGTGGTTTTGAAATAGTATGGGAGAAATATTTGATATGGTTAGTTTGGTTGGATTGAAATGAGATGAATGTTGTGGTATTATGTTGTGGAAATTGGAAAAACAAAACACCTTAACGGCTAGTAGCCAACGGTTACATTTATCAAATTTAACATCGTTCATCAAGTGGGTCAAACCACATGCCCCAAACCACGAGGCCAACCACGATGGGGGGGAGGGGGGGTTGTTCCCCTCGTTGTTGGTTTATTCCACGCGCAACAATGTACGTAGCCACTATGGGTGGCCTTAGACCATGTGTAATGGTACCACAAACCGCATGCATTTTTTTGCCATATGTTTGTCTAATCACCTAAGACATTTCACATGGTGAAATGGTGTAATGGTTCACCCACCACTTCATTAATTATTTAATAATTACCTAATCATTGTTTAATTTTATTGTATTTATAATTTTTCAAATATAATAAAACGTAAACAATATAACTAAAATAATGTTACACTTAACAAAAATAAAAACTAGAAACTCAAAACATCAATTCAAAATAAATTATATTATTCGTCTATGTTTTCTTCGTCGTTTTCGTTGTCTACGCCATCTCATCGTCTCATCCAAGCATGCTAGATCAAATCTGCCATTAGAGCTTGGTGTGCTTAATATTGTGTTTCATGCATCAGAGCTTTGTATCTTTTGTTCCATAGTTGCACCAGCTTGTTTGTTTTCTACAAATTACGGATGGTAATCTTGGCAAATCGTTTTTCCTTCATCCTCGAGAATAACATTGTCTAAAATGAGACAACAATACATTACATTTCTAACCTTATCCTTGTGCCATAGTCGACAAGGTTTCCTCACAAAATGCCAACATTGTTGTAGAATGCCAAATAACCTGTGGATATTTTCTCTGGCAGACTCTTAAACCTTTTTCAAATGAGCTTTCCTATCATCAATAGGGTCTCTATAGTTTTTACAACAAGCGTGTATCCTGGATATGTACTGTTTTGGTAAAAAATCAAGCTAAGATAATGCAACCAAACTTTCTGTTGTGAGGTGTGATGCTTGAATCAATGAACAATGCTAAGGATCACTCAGAAATGTAATGAACAAGTGACACAATGATTTATATGAGGAAAAAGCCCTTGATCAAGAGTTGATCTCCGGCATAAAAAACCTCAGGTGATGGAAACTACCGATCACCAACTCAGATTAAACAAAAATGTATTACAACTTTGGATGATAGCGAGCTTGTTACAAGGATCACTAGAGTGTAATGTGCAACAAAGTGTGTAATCGCTAAGCAAACTGTCGAGAGCTGATGAGAGCAGTTACGAGTGTGTGTGTTTAGCCAAAAATAGCCAAGTGTTCTAATTTAGCTCGCTATCCCCTTTTAAATTTGGAAAATATCTAATCTAACTAACTATCCGCATTTCATGCAAGTCTTCCACGAACTCCATAATGTCCATAATAGTCAAGCACGTGCGGAATAAAAAGGGAATAAGCTCTAGGAATATCGCCAAGACCAAGTCCAAACGCGTACTCCTACAAAACAACATCATATTCAAAGCAGCCAATAGTTAGTGTAAGGATCCTCATGATGATCCTGGATCCTGATCCTACAATACTCTCTGAGGATCACTAATTCAAACAGAATTGAGGATCCCTAAGCCCTATAGTAATTGAGGATCACTGATCATTGGAAAATCCTCCCCTAACAATTGCCCCCAAAATATAAGGAGTAATTTGTAAATAAACGAGTTATATTTTCTCGTTCTTATCCGTAACAAACCAACGGATATATAGCCGTTACTTTCTGACTAGCCGTTGCCAATCTGACGTCACTGAAGTGACTATCCTGCAAAATCATGATTATAAATTGAAGTTAGAGATAAGGGTTAGGAGGCATTTAAATTCGTGTGTTTCATCCTTTAAATCCTCATTCGAAGACTTGATCAGGTAATTCTCTTTCCTTTCTCTCTTCATCTTCTGATTCTGTTTCTTCTTCTTCACCATCATTATGACCAAGATGATGCTGAGATCCTCACCGGCTAAGGATCACAAAAAGGACAGTCCCTTAAAGACCCAAGGGATCATTGAAGACTCTGCGAAGGAACGATGTTGCTTTACCGACCCACAGATAGACAGAATTCGCCATTGTTTTCCGGCGAACACCGTTTTTAAAGCTTTTGACCCCACCATCCTAAGCGACTTTGTTTCTGAAACCTGGGTAGCTTTTCCGGTCACCCCATTTACGATAGGATACTCGTATCCTTTTCCTAATTTCACCCAATCTTTCTTCTCTCTCACCGGCATCTCCTACATCCAAGCAATGCCAATGATATGGAGGGTCTTGTATACCCTTAAAAGAATCATTGTGCAAGAAGGTATTGATCTGGGAATGTCGGAGTTAGCAGAAATGTACGACCTTGTGAGCCATGGATCTCATCGATATCTATTCAAACATAAACCTGGTGAAGAACACCCCATCTTCAAAGCCACTAAGAATGACACCAACTGGAAACGGCGATTCTTCTTTGTCAGAAGGGATTCTATCCCTGATGGAAAGGATCTACCTAGAAAATGGACCACTCATGGTAGGATAGAGGATCCTTAGAAGGATCACAGGATAACCTTGTTTCTGTTAGTGCATGGAATGTCTGTTGACTTCGTCTGCATTAAGTCTTGTGTCTAGATAGGTTGATTAAACACACATTAGGGTTAAATTAGGGTTTGTTTAGGTTAAACTTGAAGATTTCGCTTGAAACATCTTCAAGCGAAATCAACAACATATGATTTCGCTTCAAGCTGTTTCAAGCGAAATCATCAAGCCTATATATATGTGTGTTGTGTTGTTCATTTGATAACTTGGTCATTGTATGAGAGACAAAGTGCTGCCGGATTTGTATCAGAAAACCTAGTATAAGCACTCAAATAAATCAGAATAGAAAGATTAAAAGGATTAGAGCTGTTATGACTTTATGTGCATTGATTCCGCCTTTACACATGAAGATGAACGTCCTTGACTGACATTTTAGAGGTCGTACAACGGTCCAACAAGTGGTATCAGAGCTCAGGACGAGGAGTTCATACCATAGCAGCGGATTCTATTCTTTCTACTCATTTCTTTTTACATTTTTCAGATCTGAACAAGTTCCAACGGTCGAAATAGTCTGATTTTCGAGTATAACGTGTAAAACTGAGTTTTAACAAAGCCTACAAAGTTTCGGACTTAAATTCAGATTAAAACTCATTAAAAATGACTTAAAACTGGATTTCGCTTGAAAGTATTCGAAGATAACAGGTTGATTTCGCTTGAATACATATAATTTGACTTGAAATCAGATAATGTCGCTTGAGACTTCCTGAAGCGAAATAGTGGTTTTCGCTTGAACAGTTGAAGCGAAACTGTTCTTTCAGATTTCGCTTGAAGGTCTGATTAGTTGAAGCGAAATAGATCTTGTAGGATTTCGCTTGAAGGTTCTGATAAGTTGAAGCGAAATAGTTGGTATCGCTTGAAACTGATTGGATTGAAACTTGTATTGTTGAAGCGAAATAGAGGTTTTCGTTTGAATCAATTTTATTGACAGATTTCGCTTAAACAGTATTATATTACTGATTTCGCTTGAAGCTGTTTACACTTCAAGGATTTCACTTGAATTGCTGTTTTCTAAAATTTTGAAAATTTCTAAGTGTTTTGCTGATTATTTTTGTTTCAGGAACATTCGTGATGGCAAATTCTGAACCTAAACCTTGGAAAGATGAAAGAGGTATTTTGCATGAGTTTAGTGCTCCGTACACTCCGCAGCAGAATGGAGTCGCAGAACGCAAAAACCGGACACTAATCGAGACGGCTAGAACTATGCTCGCAGATTCAAAGTTACCGATTAATTTCTGGGCTGAAGCTGTTTCTGCCGCATGCTATACGCTTAACAGGGTTCTAACTGTCAAGAAGTTCAACAAAACATGCTTTGAGCTAATCAATAATCGTAAACCGAATTTGAAGTATCTAGAACCGTTCGGGTCACCATGTACGGTTATAGAGCTTTTTGGAAAGTTTGGTCCGAAGTGCATTGAGGGAATATTTGTTGGTTATTCAAATCCATTAAGACGTGTCTTCGTTCCAAGTGAGAAGCGGATTATTGAAGCTGCAAATGTTGAATGTCAAGGTTATACTATGCCGCCGCAGAATCCTGGTGATTCATGGCGTTATCATTATGACAAACTTTGGGATTCGTTTGACATGAGAGAAGAATCAGAGGATGATGAAGATTTCTTTGATGAGTTGGATATTTTGCGTGAATATGAGTCGCAGTTAAGGTTCCCAGCTGAGTATTCGTGGAGACCACGGGAAACTTCAAATGATGATGAAGCAGGTCCAAGTAATGCTGGTGAACATGATGATGTCCAACAGAATGAAGTTGCTCAGGATAATCAGTCGGTTCAGAATGATAATCTAGAAGCTGAAAACATGCCAGTATTTGATCATGGTGATTCAGATTCAGATTCTGAGGGGGAGCAAATTCAGATTTCAAGTCAAACAAACCAAGTTGGTGAACAAGATGCAGAGCAGAATGTTACTAATCTGGAGGGAAATGTAGAGGTTCCAAGTGAAGTGATGCCGCGAACTTTTTCATATCATCCAGAGGAGTTGATCATAGGAGAACTACAAGCTGGAGTTCGCACTCGAAATCAGATTGATAAAGGGCTTACATGTTTTTATACAAAAGTTGCTCCTTTGCAAACTGAATTTTCTTTGAGTTGTTTTATCTCACAGGTTGAACCAAGAACTTACAAAGAGGCGCTTACTGAAGACTCTTGGGTCAATGCTATGCAGGAGGAACTTAGTCAATTCGAGAAATTGGGAGTGTGGAAGTTAGTTGATTTGCCGGATGGTCATAGGAAAATTAACACTAAGTGGGTGTTTAAGTGCAAGAGGGACGATAGAGGAGTTGTCGTAAGGAACAAAGCTCGACTCGTTGTTCAGGGATTTAGTCAACAGGAGGGAATTGATTTTACTGAAGTCTATGCTCCTGTAGCACGTCTAGAGGCGATCAGAATTTTCCTAGCATTTGCGTCTTGGAAGAACTTCAAAGTATATCAGTTGGATGTTAAATCGGCGTTTCTTTACGGGAAGGTCAAAGAGGAGGTTTATGTCGGTCAGCCACCGGGCTTTACTGATCCTATCCACAAAAACAAGGTCTACTTATTGGACAAAGCGCTGTATGGTTTACACCAAGTCCCGAGAGCTTGGTACGAGACTTTGTCTCAACACTTACTCGCTAACCAGTTCATACGTGGAAAAGTGGATGCCACTCTCTTCACTAAAGAGGTCGATGGTCATCTTCTGATAGTTCAGATTTATGTGGACGATATAATCTTTGGGTCGACAAATGAAAATCTATGCAAAGATTTTGAATCAGTGATGAAGCAGAAGTTTGAAATGTCATCAATGGGGGAGATGAAATTCTTTTTGGGTTTACAAGTTGAACAACTTCCTGAGGGAATTTTCATTCATCAGTCAAAGTACGTTCATGATATTCTAGAGAAATTTGGGATGTCAAGTTCTACTCCAGCTGCTACCCCACTTGCAACAAATCATGGGATTCACCCAGATCTCACAGGAGAAAGGGCTGATGAAACATTTTACCGTTCCATGATAGGTTCTTTAATGTACCTAACTGCTTCACGTCCTGATATCATGTACCCAACGTGCCTCGCAGCAAGATTTCAGTCTAACCCGAGAGCATCACATATGATCATTGTGAAGAGGATATTGCGCTACCTGCAAGGAACTCCTTCATTGGGGTTGTGGTATCCTAGAAAAGGCGACTTTACGCTCGAAGGGTATTCCGATTCGGATTTCGGATGCTGCAAAGTCAATTCAAAATCAACAACTGCAGGATGCCAGTTCTTTGGTCCTAGATTGGTTACCTGGCAGTGTAAGAAACAAACGTCTGTGGCGTTATCTACTTGTGAAGCGGAGTACGTTTCTGCTAGCAGTTGCTGCTCTCAGATCTTGTGGATACAGCAATAGATGCGCGACTACGGTTTGCAGTTTCTTAACACACCTCTTTTTGTTGATAATGAGGCTGCTATAAATATAACAAAAAATCCAGTACATCACGCTAAAACTAAACACATAGAAATTCGTCATCACTTTATTCGTGATTGCTTTGAGAAAAAGTTGATACGAATTGAGAAAATCCACACTGACGAACAGAAAGCTGATTTACATACTAAAGCTTTTGATAAAAATCGGTTTAAATATTTGTTAAAACTGAATGGTATGAAGCTTCTGTCGGTGTCGGATGACATAATTGGCGTTGATGAGAGTACTGTTGCGGATGAAGACGAGAAACAATCTGCAATGGTTTGTCGAATTTTTACTTGTTTTGGTATTTAGGGGGAGTAGATGTTTGTATATAGTTTATTTTCAGAAAATACATACAAAAACAGTAAAAAATGCAAAAATACAAAAACATGATAAAATCTGAAAAAGAGCTTGTGTATATAGGGAAAATGATAGTACATCAGCTAGACGATTACAGTATGCTAAAGATTTGGATAGTTTAAAAGAGTTAAACAATCTTACTGATGATGTGTCGATAGGTTTTCGTACATTTAGTAGATTTATTCGGGATATAAACCTAAAATTCAAACTTGTGAATTCGTGGGGAACACTACTTGGATATATAGGTAACCCCTGAAATCTCGTTTGAAAGGTCTCTTAATCTGATATACTAGGTCTTTATACTCTATGATATCTGGGGTATTATTCCGGGACTTCTGCTGAACGGTAGTTCTGACCTAGTCCCTGGCTAATACTTGCTGCAATGCTTGAAACACAGCATTAAACCCTCAGCATGCTGAAACAATAAAATTGATATATGCTGCTGTTGTAAGCAAAAAGATCCTCTAAAGGGGACACACTGAAAAGTCGAAGCTGATATCTCTCTGCGTATACGGAAGTATCGATCTGAGATCCCTCGGCCCTCGCATACCTAAATTATATACAGATATCATTGTAGTATTCTCACCTGTAAGACTGATTATTGAGATTCTGGATACGGGAGTATATTCAAGAGGTGGGACACATGAATGATCTAAGTTCATAATTCATCTAAATCGTATCCTGAGTAAATTGAAATTTGTATGAGAATTTAAGATGGATCAGTATATCGACAATCGAGGTAAATTGTTTAAATCTGAATATGAAATGTAGCTTAATGGTACTTGTGATTTGTCTGAAAAGCTGATATGATTCCCTGACACGCTCGCCAAAAATATGTTTGTAAATAGTTTACTTTGTTTACTTTCTGCAATTTAAGTTTTCTGTATTTCATTTCTTAGTTTAGAATACTTTGATAAAATCCAAAAAGATTTTATTTCTGCTTTATTTTAGACAAACCAAAGTGGAGAGTTGATTGTTGGATTCTCAGATGTTTGAAGCAGATGCAGGAGATTCTGGATTGAAGAATGAGGAGAGCTTACTTTGAAGAAGTTTGAATTGTTTGGAATGATAAAAACAAGTTCATTAACTTGATACTTGTTATTTTCAGAAAATGTTTGAAATTGTTGTTTTAAAATCAGTATTGATTCGTCAAAAGATCAACCAAGGTCATTAAATTGGACTTGGTAGATTAATTGAGTAATCAGGGTCATTAACTTGAACCTGAATACTTGAGTGGATTATTAAAGCTGATTAAGTTTGTGTTTTATTGTTGAAAAGATAGAATGGTTATGTTTGTTGGTTGAGTAACAGGATTGGACTTTATTATTCCCAACGGAAGCTAATTGATAAAGCTTGAACCAGATTTCTCAGATTCTAGCATATTGAGAGGGGGAGTCTGTGAAAGGGGGAGTCTGGATCAACAGTCAAAGGGAAGATGGAAGTTAGATTCAGGTTGTGAGTTTAAACCTGTGAAGAATGCTTATGATGTGAAGACAGAGAGTTGGAGAAAAGACCAAGACTGAAGACTCAGGAGCTGAAGACTTCGTCAACATCCAAGGGGGAGTCTGTTAGTGCATGGAATGTCTGTTGACTTCGTCTGCATTACGTCTTGTGTCTAGATAGGTTGATTAAACACACATTAGGGTTAAATTAGGGTTTGTTTAGGTTAAACTTGAAGATTTCGCTTGAAACATCTTCAAGCGAAATCAACAACATATGATTTCGCTTCAAGCTGTTTCAAGCGAAATCATCAAGCCTATATATATGTGTGTTGTGTTGTTCATTTGATAACTTGGTCATTGTATGAGAGACAAAGTGCTGCCGGATTTGTATCAGAAAACCTAGTATAAGCACTCAAATCAATCAGAATAGAAAGATTAAAAGGATTAGAGCTGTTATGACTTTATGTGCATTGATTCCGCCTTTACACATGAAGATGAACGTCCTTGACTGACATTTTAGAGGTCGTACAACGGTCCAACAGTTTCTGCTGAAGATCACTAACATCCTTTGTTTCTATTTTGCAGCTATTACCGTTTCACACCTTATTACAACACCTGCAACGAAGGAAAGGCTTGCTGCTTTCCGGAGGCTTGATCCTACAATAAGATCATTTCAACCAAATACCCAGGATTCTCAAGAAGTATCCTCAGGCTCTGTTACAATGTCAAGTAAGTATCCCATTTTGTGCATAACTAAATGTTTAAATTAAAATGAAATAAGGATACTTATCTGTTTTGGATGTGTAGGTGCTGGAAAATCATCGAAGTCTGCTACTCGTTTCAGTGTCACTGACCTTGATACTGTCCGATCCTCAAAGAAGAAGCCTGCTGCTAGTCCATCTGTCACAATCCCTAAGGCAACCACTTCTAAGGGAAGGGGCGGAAAGAAAAGGTAGACTGCTGATTCCCTAGAAGGCCTGCCTCTGATCCAGCATCAGTTCGAGGAATACGTTGCTGAGGTAAGAATAACTGATCCTTTAATGTGATCGTTGTACATGATCCTTCCATACCGAGGGTAAGGGATCCTGAATTGTATCCTTTCTTTTGCAGAAATTTGCTGAAATCCAAGATTACGTAGGGAGTATTGAAGAGGTTGAGCAAAAGTGTTTGGACCTCCAGAAGATCATGCTGGCCAAGGATCAGAGGATTGCCTCCCTCGAAAATGATGTCAATATGGTGAAGAGGGAACTTGTCCTAGCTCACATCATTGCTGACCAAGAGAAGGCTGCAATCACAAATGATGCTAAAGTCTCCGCTGCCATTGCTATGTACAAAACCAAGTTGTAGATGGCCCAAGAAGCTCAGGATCCTGACTTTGACAAGAGCAACTGGGACATAGAGGGCTGGACGGCTAGGTTAGCTAAGCTGGATGACGAAGAAGAGGCTGGTGAGGTCCTAGCAATCGAAGCTGGCAGCAGTGGGGTTAAGGATCATGCGGGTGATGCCGGAGCTGGAGGAGCTGGTGAAGGTGATGGTGATGCAGCAAAGGTGTAAGCTTGCAGGAATGGGCGATGAGGGACATTTCTAGACGCAGCCGGAGCCCATTTTTTAGAATTTGGTAGTGGTTTTTGTTTTGATGATGTTTTTCCGAACAATGCTGGTCTGTAATAACTTTAGACAATAGTTTCTAGGGTTGAGGATCATGGATCCTTGGACAATAGGCAGGATAATGGGTGGTGGATGGATCCTCTGTTTGGGGGATGAAGCCACTCGTTATCCTTCCGTCTTTATTTCCTGCACTCTTAAGACCCGTTAACAATGGACACCCTTTGCCAACCCATGTGGACGGGCCACGTTTTGCTGGTAGAAACGTGGGTTGGCAATTTTGACAACCTTGAAGGGTTTAACATTTTCTAAATAAATAAAATCTTAACTTTTTGGCTATTTCCCGTGTTGCTATCCTTGTGAATACTTTATTTTTCAATTGTTGTGATATATATTTTGTCTGAATTTATTAAGTAAAGAGGAGAAAATTTAATAAATATCCTCAAAAAGTTTAGAACATGATCAAGGATCACATATCCTATAGTCGACAAGTTCTGAAAAGTAGTGTAGTTTAAGGATCATAAGTTCAGTTATCAAAGGATAAGGGTCACTTACATAAATAATGAATAAAATTAAAGTAATTAAGGATCATACCTGAGAATCCAAGTTAGGATCCTAAACCTTTAACATGTACAATCAGGATAACCAAAAGACAAACCTTAGTAAAAGGTAAGGATCAAGGATCCTTGGTCATTTAGCTTCAAAAACCTGAAATAGGATACAACTTGGGACTAAGCCAATATAAGATAAAAGTTAGCAACTGGGGACAAGCCCAAAGATAACTGGGGACAAGCCCAAGGATAACTGGGGATAAGCCCATGGATAACTGGGGACAAGCCCAAAGGATCGTGTGTAAACTGGAGTATGGCCCTCACTGGCGACTATCCAAACTTAGTGACATGAAAATGCCAAAACCTTAGCTAACATGAAAACGTTAGAAACCTTAGGAACGGATGTATGGTACGTCTACCATTATACGTAGGATCCTGAATACAGCCAGTACAATGAAATTGTAAGCCCCTAAAGCGAGTACTGGTCCCATTGCCATGAACTGTACCAGGATCATCATGCGCTACTGGCGAAACTGGGGGCAGGCCCAAACTGGGGTCAAGCCCAAATAACTGGGGTCAAGCCCAAATAACTGGATACTTCTGCGGATGCTCAATCCTTTGTTAAGGATACCTGAACCTTCAAAACTCAGAATCAAGTGAAAGGAGGATAAAGGATCCAGGATCCTTATCCTTGTATAAGATAACTAGGGAATGAAATAGTTTGAGATTAGAATATTACCAAAATGAGGATCATCTGTCCTGTAAGGATCCTTCAAGGATATTTGTCAGGTAAGGATCATGGATCCTTATTACATGAAGTATTTCTTCAAATGGACAGCGTTCCAAGCAGCAAATCACCTTCCATTGTTAGCAATCGATATGCCCCCTTTCCTGCCTCAGCTTCGATCAAGTAAGGGTCTTCCCACTTTGGTGCCAACTTTCCATTAGCAGGATTGGTGGTATTCTGAAATGATTTCATTAACACCATATCACCGACTTGGAATTTCCTGATCCTGACATTTTTATTGTAAGCTCCAGCCATCCTTTGTAGATAACTGGCCATCCTTATCCTTGCCAAATCCCTGAGTTCTTCTATAGTATCCAAGTCTTGAACCAAGTTTTCAGCATTTTCTTCAGGATCACGAATGCTTGTTCTTGCAGTAGGAACCACCATCTTTGTAGGGATCACTGATTCTGCTTCAAATACCAAAGAGAATGGAGTTTGGCCAGTAGCATTCTTGGGAGTTGTCCTATCAGCCCAAAGCACATAAGGTAGTTCTTCTGCCCACTTTCCTTTCTTGGATCCAAGCTTTTTCTTCAAATTGTTGATGATGATCTTGTTGGATGATTCTGCCTGACCATTAGCTTGTGGGTGGACTGGTGTTGATGTTATCATCTTGATCCCCCAGCTGTCATAAAAGTTAGTAGTTCTACTCCCAATAAATTGGGATCCATTATCACAAACAATTTCAGAAGGGATACCAAATCTAGTAATAATGTTTCTCTTAATAAAGGATATCACTTCCTTTTCTTTGACTTGAGCAAAGGCTTCAGCCTCTATCCACTTGGAGAAGTAATCAGTCATAGCAAGCATGAATACTTTTCCACCAGGTGCTTTAGGAAGCTTACCAACTATATCCATTCCCCATCTCATAAATGGCCAAGAAGAGGATATAGGATGCAAAAGTTCTGCTGGTTGGTGAAGGATATTACTGTGTCTCTGACAAGGATCACATTTCTTGGCATATTCCACAGTATCCTTCTTCATAGTAGGCCAATAGTATCGTGTCCTCAGGATCCTTGAGAATAATGCTCTGCCCCCAGTGTGGTTTCCACAATCTCCTTCCTGGAAATCCTTCAGGACTTCTTGAATTTTAGGATCCTCAATGCATCTTAGATATGGTCCTGCAGGAGATTGTTTATACAACATATTATTCAATATTGTAAATTGAGATGCCTTAATTTTGAAAGCCCTGGGGTTTTCTCCCGTAGGAATATCTCCATGTTGTATGTATCTCATGATTGGAAGGATCCATGATCCTGAACGAGATTGAGTATCATCACTAGGGATGATTGCAGAATCCTCTCCTATCTCCATGGCTACATGATCCTCGATAGCAGGGGTCAGGATGTGGATAATAGGGATCCTGATATCCTCCGGGATCTTCAAGGATGATCCTAGATTGGCTAATGCATCAGCCTCTGCATTCTCTTCCCTTGGTACCTGTGTCAAACTAAAGGAAACAAAGGAGAGTGCCAATTCTTTGACTATCTCTAAATACTTGATTAGCTTTTCACCTTTAACAGCATAGGATCCATTAAAGTGATTAGTGATCAATAATGAATCCACATGTACCTCAAGATACCTGTTCCTCATATGCTTGGTAATTTGCAAACCAGCTATCAAGGCTTCATATTCAGCCTAATTGTTGGTAGTTTGAAATTAACAAGCTATGGAGTGGGGTATTATGTCCCCCTGTGGCGATTTTAGTAGTATTCCAAGTCCTATTCCTTTTACATTAGAGGCTCCATCAGTGAAGAGTATCCAAGGATCCTTAGTTTCTTCAAGCTGTTGGACTTCTAACTCAGCTTCCTTTTGCAAGTCACTACTGAAATCTGCCACAAAGTCAGCTAAGGTTTGGGATTTAATGGCAGTTCTAGGCTCATATCTTATATCATATGCACTAAGCTTCACTGCCCACTTAGCCATCCTTCCTGACATTTCAGGTTTCCTGAGAACATTCTTAATTGGAAAATTAGTCTTAACAATAATGGCATGAGTCTCAAAATAATGTCTTAATTTAGTAGATGCCATAATTAATGCAAGGATACGTTTCTCTAAGTGTGAATACCTGGATTCAGCATCAAGTAAACTCTTACTTACATAATAAACATGATGTTGTGTACCTTGGTGATCCTTAACAAGGACCGCACTTACTGCTTTTGAGGATACTGCTAGGTATAAGGATAATATATCCCCCTTTTCTGGTTTCATCAAGGCGGGGGCTGAGGATAAGTAATCCTTAAGAGCTTTGAGGGCACTTTCATGCTTCTCAGTCCATTCAAATTTCTTGTTCTTCCTCAGGATGTCATAGAATTCCTTGCACTTTTCTGAGGATTTGGATATGAACCTGTTCAAGGCTGCGATCCTGCCTGTCAATCTTTGCACATCCTTGGCATTGGCAGGAGATTTGATATTCACAATAGCCTTAATCTGCTCTGGTCTTGTTTCAATGCCCCTCTTTGTCACCATATAGCCTAAGAATTTACCTGCTTTAACACCAAAATGACACTTGGAAGGATTTAGTTTCATATTAAATTTATCAAGGATATTGAATGCTTCCTCCAAGTCTTTAAGGTGATCCTCAGCTTTCTTGGACTTAACCACCATGTCATCTATATAGACTTCCATAGTGTGTCCAATTTGTTCCTTGAACATCATATTGACTAGCCTTTGATAAGTAGCACCTGCATTCCTTAGTCCAAATGGCATAGCAATATAACAATATATACCAGTTGGGGTCATAAAGGCTGTATCCTCTTGATCAGATGGTTCCATCTGAATTTGCTGAAATCTAGATGAAGCATCCATAAAAGTCAACAACTCATGACCCGCGGTAGCATCCACCATGGAGTCAATGTGGGGTAATGGGAAAGGATCCTTGGGACATGCCTTGTTTAAATCAGTAAAATCGACACATACCCTCCACTTTCCATTTTTCTTTTGAACAACAACCACATTGGCTAACCATCTTGGATACTTTCAGGTGCAAACTTCCTTCTTTTTTGATGAATTGGCTTGAATGACCTGTCAATGCCGAGTTTATCAGTAATTATATCTTTAGATATACCTGTCATATCCTCATGCTTCCAGGCAAAGATAGTTTTCCTTCTTTTAAGGAAGGATACTAGATACTGTTCAATTTCGCTAAGGATTCCTGATCCTATGAAGATCCTGGATTCAGGATCATGAGGATCCATGAGGATTTCTTTTACATCCTGCTCTCTTGCCTCCAAGACATCTCTTGAAGGATACTTTAATTGCTATTGCTCCCTTGGTCTTGAGGCTGGCTTCATTGATGAGGTATAGCAATTCTTAGCTTCTTGTTGATCACTCTTAATTTTCACCACTCCCCATGGACTAGGAAGCTTCACGCACTGATGACAAGTAGATGGGACTGCCTTTATGTCATGTATCCATGGCCTGCCAAGGATAACATTACAACAAGATAAGCAATCTATAACACAAAACTTCTGATAAGAATGGAGTCCTTCAATATAGATAGGGAGTTTGATGTCCCCCAATGTGTTCTTGGTTTCCCCACTGAATCCCACAAGGACTGCGGATCTTGGGACAATATCAGACTCCGGAATATTCATTTTCTTGAGGACATCAAGCTGAATGATGTTCACAGAGCTTCCTCCATCGATTAGGATCATGCGAACAAAGTGGCTAGATATAAATAAGGTAATAACAAGACCATCATGATGAGGATCCTGGACATCAACACGATCATCCTCATCAAAGGTTATGACTTTATCCTAGGTAACAATGGACGTCCGGATGGGTCTGTCTCCATTATCCATCATGGTTTCCTTGGCATGTCTTTTGGCTGCTGAAAAGGAAGTACCACAAATGTCTGATCCGCCGGATATGAAGTTTATAACTTGTGCATCTGCTGGAGGAGCAGGATCCCTTTCTGGGATCCTTTCAGGATCCTGGATCCTTGACTTCTTTCGTCCCAAAAGCTCCTTCAAGTTTCCTTTGCCTAACAAGTAACCAATTTCCTTTCTAAGTGCAATACACTCTTAAGTGAGATGCCCGAAATCCTCGTGATATGCACACCTCTTGGACTTATCCTTTGTAGCAGCTGGTTTATCACTTTTTCTCGGCCACCTAGCTTTCTCACCTAAATTCTGCATTGCAAGAATTAGTTCATTGTTATCAACAGAGAAACAGTATTCAGAAATGGGAGGATAATCCTCATCATCTTCTTCCTGTTCCACTGCGTGCACGTTTTGGTTATCAGATTTGTTGTAGGACTTTGATTTGTTGTTCCTGAAATAGGATCCTTGCTTTTCCTGTTTGGAGGATCCTGTCAGTCTTTCCTGGATCCTTTTATCATCCTCTAATCGGATGAATCTAAGGGCCCTGGTTCTTACTTCATCAAGATTCCTGCAAGGGGTCATGACAAGATCATCATAGAATAAGGAATCCCTAAGCAATCCCATTTTAAAGGCTTCTACAACCGTAGCAATATCCAGGTTAGGAATGTCTAAGGATTCTTTACTAAACTTAGTGATGTAATCTCTAAGTGATTCATTTTGACATTGTGTTACCCTATATAGATCACTAGTTAATCGTTCAAATTTTCTACTACAAGAGAATTGACTATTAAACAAATTTACTAGATTAGCAAATGAAGTAATAGAGTAAGGGGGAAGACTTAGTAGCCATTTAAGAGCAGATCCTGTAAGTGTGGATCCAAAACCCTTTCATAGACATGCTTCTTTTAACCTCTCAGGAATTGGATTGATCTCCATCCTCTCCCTGTATTGAGCTACATGTTCCTCTGGATCTGTTGAACCATCATATAGCTTAATAGTTGGTATTTGGAACCTCTTGGGTATCTCAGCATCACAAATAGGTGGTGCAAAGCGAGATATCCTATGGCTACCATCTGCAATTTCAGGAATGGGTTTAACCACTCCTGGTACACTGGATATCATATCCTTGAGCTTCTGTAACTCCCTGGCCATAGCCTGATTGATACCTGTATCCTGCATAGAGCCATGGTTAGTGTTATATGAATTATTAAACGTGTTACCTCCCAGAGGATTCATGTTTGGAATTCCAGATGTGAATCCATATTGATGGGACTTTGGTATGATTGAAGAACCAGAGGAAGCGATAGTTTGCATTGGTATGAAGTCTCCTTGATGAACATCCGAGCTTGGAGGCTGCACACTTCTTAAGAATCCTTGATCCTGAAAGATGTTAGATCCTTGAGGCTGAGAGGATCCTTGAACCTGAAAGGATCCTAGAACCATAAAGGATCCTTGGACCTGGGAGGATCCTTGGACCTGGGAGGATCCTTGGACCTGTGAGGATCCTTGGACCTGGGAGGATCCTTGGACTGTGTGCATTCCCAAATATCCTCCTGAGCTGACGAAGGATCCCTGATGCTGAAAAGAGGATCCCGATGGCTGAAAATAGGATCCCTGAGGCTGGGAGTGAGAGCCAAATGCTTGACTCATAGTTGTTGTTCCATAACGCCTTTCTGATGGACCACTTTGATACTGGATGCCCGGAACTGCCGATTGTAGGGTAGTTACAACTGGAGTGTCAAAATTCAATGACCTTGGCATCAGAGGAGAGTGATCCTCCACTGATTTCTTCTGTTTCTTGATCTCAGCGATCTCCCGGAGGATCCTTTCGTTGGTTTTGTCATGCTCTTGTGCGTGATTCCTCATCTACAAAATCAGATTTAAAATATCATTAGTAGTAGGATTAGAAGAAACAGAAGAAGTTGGTGGTTTTGAGAAAATGGGGGTTTGTCTCTTCGCAGCATTTTTAGCATTCTTCTGGGATCCAGAAGGTGGTGGAGGCAAAGGAGGAACGCCCTGTGAAGAACTCATTGCCGGCATAGAGCTTGATGTGTTCTTTGTTGAGGAATCCATCTGCTTGGTTGTAACGAATCGAAATGACCACAAAAATATGAATCTTCTTAGGAATGAAGCACCAATTGCCCCACGGTGGGCGCCAAACTGTTTTGGTCAAAAATCAAGCTAAGATAATGCAACCAAACTTTTTGTTGTGAGGTGTGATGCTTGAATCAATGAATAATGCTAAGGATCACTCAGAAATGTAATCAACAAGTGACACAATGATTTATACTAGGAAAAAGCCCTTGATCAAGAGTTGATCTCCGGCATAAAAAACCTCGGGTGATGGAAACTACCGATCACCAACTCAGATTAAACAAAAATGTATTACAACTTTGGATGATAGCGAGCTTGTTACAAGGATCACTAGAGTGTAATGTGCAAAAAAGTGTGTAATCGCTAAGCAAACTGTCGAGAGCTGATGAGAGCAGTTACGAGTGTGTGTGTTTAGCCAAAAATAGCCAAGTGTTCTAATTTAGCTCGCTATCCCCTTTTAAATTTGGAAAATATCTAATCTAACTAACTATCCGCATTTCATGCAAGTCTTCCACGAACTCCATAACGTCCATATTAGTCAAGCACGTGCGGAATAAAAAGGGAATATGCTCCAGGAATATCGCCAAGACCAAGTCCAAACGCGTACTCCTGCAAAACAACATCATATTCAAAGCAGACAATCGTTAGTGTAAGGATCCTCATGATGATCCTGGATCCTGATCCTACAATACTCTCTGAGGATCACTAATTCAAACAGAATTGAGGATCCCTAAGACCTATAGTAATTGAGGATCACTGATCATTGGAAAATCCTCCCCTAACATGTACCATCGGCCAGATAGTAGCTTTGTGGGTACTCATTTTTGTTAGCCTAAAAAGAGGCGACGATCAAGTTACTTGCTATATAATCCTCAATGATAGGTGACTGCTCAAAAACATTGAGGTCATTGTTTTAACCAGGAACTCCAAAAACTGCATGCCAAATCTATAGATCTTACGAAGCGGCGACTTGAAGTATGTTTGTTGATCCTTTCTAGTCACCCCAAGTATGTCCACCTCTCCAAGCCATTGGACAATTTTTCCAACCCTAGTGCATACAGTCAATGGCACCAATCACGTCGGGTAAACCGTGTTGATTCTTAAGCACATCGTATATATGTTGTTGATCTTTCCATGTAGGCTTTCGTAAATACCGTTGCCTGTGTAGTTCAATGACACCTCTTTAAAAAAATCAAAAGCAAACAAATGTAACTTTAAAAACATAGTCACACATCAACAACTTATTCGCAGCCTGACGTTCCATTTGACTTGTTGTCTTCTAATAATCGGACGTGGAAGTTTTCTTTATTCGTAATATTTTCGGCCCTCCAATTTGGAATGTTTCATATCATAGCGAAATCCGTAAAACCCTTAGGTCACTCCATTACCATATATTAATGCCTCTCTACCCCAACCACAAAAGGCTCCAACATGAATAAAGCGGCAGTGCGAATGAATCTCCATCGCCACAACTGAGTGCCACTTTAAAAAAAAAAGATAAAGTCTTTGCATCCGCACATACTATGCGGGCAATTAACTATATTGGGAAGTTGAGGATGACATACTTCTCGCTAAAGGTAACTACAAGTCTTTGAAGACTACATGTTAGGAGTCACATTCATGTTGCCTCCAGAACAAAGAGACAACTTGAGGATGCATTACCAGATGATACAAGCCTATTTAAACACACACAATGACATCATGATCGATTGAGACCAAAGAACACTCATGATGCATTGTATTAACGTCAGTCTAAGAAAGTTCTTGATGTATACAAAATGCAACATATAAATTACATCAATAGAGGCATAAAACCAACCTTTTTTTTAGTACTAATGTTGGAAAAAGTGCGTTTCTTTCTTCTTTTTGAATTTACAGGACATAATGAGCTTAAAAAAACAAAAGGAACAAATAAGCAGCCAAAAACTAACATAAATACGAGATGAAGGAATAACGTGACATGCATGACCCCTCGGCAGCATCTCCCAAGTCAAAAACAAGAAAACAGAAGCTGACCACGGGGCCGTGCCCAGCCAGGCATGGGCCGTGGTCAGACCTCACATATAAAGACAAAGACTGTAGAAGCTTCTACGCCCACCACGGGGCCGTGCCTAGCTCACCATGGGGCGTGGTCAACTCTCATATTTGAAGAATCTAAATAGTACAACAAAGAGTTGACCACGGGGCCATGTCCAGAAGCCACGAGGTCGTATTGGGCCCTCTGCTGACAGCTACAATAAATGAAGGAAGAGAAGGAGCTGGCCACAGGCCGTGCCCACTGGACACGGGGCAGTGATCGGGTAACTGTTCTGACTATAAATAGGGGTGCTTGATTCACTTCAAAGGCATCCATTGGCAAACCAGTTCTCTCTCACTTTGCCACCACTCCACCACCACTACAACACCAACACCCACCACCATCATCCATCTTTCATCTTTAGAGTGTGCGGTAGTCCCCGGATCCAAGACTGATAGTAAGAGTTCTTGTCAATCAAAGGCCATGCTTGGCTAATCTCTTACATTACTTGGTGAAGACAAGTCTTTAATGTATTACTTTTGATTTTTAATCTTTCAGCACTTTTTAGTTGAGTATGTATTAATGACTTTAATAACTAGTTTCTTATGTTGAAAGTGAATTTTCTTTACCATTTCTTCATGATGTCACAGATTTGCTCATTCGTGTCTTTACGGTCTATATAAAGCACGTGAACAACTTGGAAGGGGGTTAGAAGGGTGGTTTGGTAAAGTTCTTGTCTCATTCAGTGTATAGATCCTACGAGGACTTGGTTCAAGCTTACTAGGACCTTCATTAATGCCCCAAAGGTATTAGATGGCAGGGGTGCAAATAGCTTGTGTTGGTGCATACATCTGTCGTCTTCGTCTTATGTCGAGTCTCAGTCTCGTTGCGGATCTGAAAGAGAATGATGTCATCATTCTTTGACGATGACATCATAATAGTGAAGTCATCATTGCATCACTACATATGAGACAAAAGCATTTATCTTAAGTAGTTGCTGATTTCGCTCTGACATGTATCTTTCTGATTCCGCCCGTAATACTTTAGATTCTGATTTCGCTCATGATATTAAATGTTGATTCCGCTCCTGATGATGATATGTAGCTAGGAGCGAAATCATGATCACTATATATAGTGATGTCTTAGGAGCGAAATCAGGAAATAGTTTTAGGTGTGTTCTTCCGGTTTGCAACGAAGTGCTGCCGAAGTGTTGACTCGATTGTAAACGTCATTCAATCAATAGAAACAACAGTTTAAAGTGTATAATTGCTGAATTGAACTCGGTTTGTTTGTTTCCGCCGCTCAAACTGAGAAAAGCTCTTCTGATAGACTCGTTCCGGTCCGAATACGATCCTACAAGTGGTATCAGAGCACAGGAAGAAGAGCTCTTGCCAATTCAGCTGCGTTTTCTGTTTTTCTACACCTTCTTTTCAAATTGAACATCATTTCATGGTTAAAATCGGTTCAAATTTTCACATTGTGTTCGGAATTGATAGTTAACAAAGCCTTAGAAGTTTCAAGTTCAAATTCGAATTAAAACTGGTCATTTTTGAGGTTCCGCTCGAAACTGTTGTCGGAAAAGATGACATCAGCTTTGATTCCGCTCAGTATCGTGATTCCGCTCCTAAGTTTTGTTAATTCCGCTCCTAAGTGTTATCTTGATTCCGCTCCAAATTACTTTGGTGATTCCACTCCAAAATTGTTTTTCACGAGAAAAAGTTCATTGAATTGTGTGAAACTTTAAAGAATGTTGACGGTCTGCATGTGTTATGGCCAGCTTTAGTTTGTCATTATTCGAGGTGTCAGAAAGTTGGACAAGAAAATCACGAGTTTTTGTGTCATTGCATGTGATATTGGTTTGGCATCACAATCAAAAGTCTTTATAAAATTCCAAGATAGCATGTGATCTGATTAAAGTTTTGTCGGCTAAGTGGGTTTGTCATCAGCCCATGTGAACAACATTTTTCAGCCAAATTGTATTACTTGTGTCAGTTCACGTGATCAGCAATAGTTTGGCCCAATCATTGTTTTTGTATTTTAAAAACTGCATGTGGATGATTCTTGGTCAAATCAAGTGAGTGATAAAGGTGGCCCAATCATAGTTTGATATAACAAATCGTTGTCGGCATAGTGTATCCGAATTGTTTGAACCAATTTTGAGCAGCCCAAGTTATCACGTGATTCATACACATTCTCGGCCCAATCAACATTTAAAGTGAACATCACAGCCCAGTTGAATCAATCTTATATCCGGCCCATTCATTCAGTTTGCGGAATATATTAAACGAGTTCACGAGTCTTTGACTCGAGTTCTACATTGATTCAATCGTCATACACTTTTACGTATTCAGTTCACTTAAACTGATCGTTTCTTTGTGTGTTGTTCAGGTATTGTTTACAAGGTGATATAACTCATTTGAATCTGAAACATGGACGAAGATTTCTACAACGCATTCGCTACTCCGGTTACTCTGATTTCTCTTGCACAAAATACGATGTTAGAAAATGAAACAGGCACGATGCAAAAGCCGTCGAAACTTATGAACGTTGAGGAGTATAAGAGTTGGGAAGAAAAATTTGAGAATTGGGTACAGGCAAATTATTTGGATGCCTGGGAATGCATTGAGACAAAGTACATTCGACCGATGAATGATGATGAAGAAGTGGTTCCGATAAAAGATCTTAGTGCCAATGCTAGAAAGAAGTACAAAGATGAGAAAATGATGCTGAGTTTATTGCAACAAGCTGTGAAAGAAGACATCTTGGTGTTATTGCAACATAATGGAACTTCTTATTCAATCTGGAAAGAATTAAGATCTAAGTTTCATGGGAGTCAAGAGATGGTCAAAAACATGAAATCACTTTTGAAGAAAGAGTTCGATCTGTTTTGCGGGTTGAAAAATGAAAGCACAAGGCAGATAATAGAAAGATACTGAAATTTGCTAGCTAACATGAAGAGATTGAGAATTAAGAAAGATAATGAAGAGTTGATCGAGAAGCTTTCTGATGCTTTGCCACACGAGACTTGGGGCACATATCTCATGATGCTTAGAAACAAGAAAGGTTTTAGCAGTTTAACACTCAGCAAGTTCATTGAAAAGATTGAAGCTCAAGAAATGGAGCAGAGAAAAGTCTTGAGAATGAAAGATTTCGACGGTGAACAAGACATCAGTCTTTACTACAAAGGTGGTGTTAGTGATAAATCCACCAACTTGTCACCGAAAGTTCAAACAACATTCAATGCAAAGAGTCCATCTGAAAGTACTTCCAAAGGATCAAACAGCAACACAAGTTTTTCATCATATCCATCTTTTGATCCGAACGTTTCAACAACAAGAAATGGCAAAAAGCTTCAATGCAACATTGTATTGAACATTGAAAATGATCAGGAATATTCTGAAGAGTTAGCAAAAAGCCATATGTCTTTATTGGGAACTGTTCTTGAATCTTATGGTAGTTTTGTTGCAGGTCGAATCGGGAATCCAATGCTGACAAAGGAAGATTACGATCAGATGGATGCTGAAGAGATGGAACTGATGGACATAAAATGGTGCTTGGCCAGCGTGTTGGGGAGAGCTGAGAAATTCAAGCAAATCACTGGAAGAGATGATCTTCGTGAGGCTGGTGTTTCTACTTTAGGTTTTGACAAATCTAAAGTCCCTTGTTTTCGTTGCAGGGATAAGGGTCACTTCAAGAGGGAGTGCACCAATCGCGAAGCAAGTGGAGCTCAGAATCCTTTTAACGACAACAATGATTACTACCGAAAAGCCATCTACCATCAAGTTGCTCAGCAACCATCTCAACAACATCAACATCAAGCACAAAATGCACATGGAAGGAATGTGATTGAAGACTTTGGAAAGAGAGCTTGTGTGGTTAATCAAGGTTCTTCAAAGAGAGCTGATGGTAGTGCCTTGATAATAGACCAAGACGACGAAAAGTTACCTGAAGGGTTTAGCTGGGAAAATTTCACATGGGATAATTATGTTCCTGATCAAGCTATAGCTCACAAAGCTTTTGTTGCTCGAGTTGAAGAGGATAGTGATGATGATAGTGAATATTGGTCAAGAAGTTTGGCAGCTCATTTCAAAACAATGGCAGAAAGTGACAGTGAAGATGAGAAAGCTAAAATGGAAAAGAAAAAGGTCAAGACTCCAGTGAGCAGTGATGATGAAGATGTTCCAGTGATAAGAAGACAAAAGGTGAAAGAGGTTCCAAAGTTCAAGGTTGATGAAGAAGTTAATGCTAAAAAGATTCCGGTTAAGTGTGAAAATTGTGAAGCTATAAAGAAGCAGAACAGCACACTGATTTACAACTTGAACAGTTTGAAGGAATCTTATGATGTTCTGAACAAAGCCATGAATCAATACAACCTAACAAGTGAAGAACAAGCAACTGCAATGAAGACACTTCAGGGTGCTTTCATGATCAAGCATAAAGTGGTGAATAACTACATCGAGAAGTGTGCTGCTCTTGAACAGAAACCGGCACTGCAAATAATTGAAACTGAAAGAGTTAATCGTTTGTTGAAAAGTTACTCATGTACTTCTTATGTCATTGATAGGATTTATCCAACTGTTGAAGGCTTGAAGGCATTTGAAGAGGATGAAGTAACTGAGGTAAAGAATGTTGAAAAAGTAACTGAAGAAAAGACTCCAGAAAAGAAGAACAAGAAGAAGAGTGACACAAAGAAAAAGACTGACAAGAAGGATTCTGGTACGAAACAAGATGTCGGTTACAACAAGTGTCCACCCCCGCTTGAAAATGGATATTCTCCAAGAAATCCAAATTCAGAAAGAGTCGAAAAGGCAATAAATTTATAGTGGGAGTCGGAGTCGTCAGTTAACTTGCCAGAAAATATTGATGTGACATTTACATCATCTGACACTGATCATGAGTCCGAGTTAATAAAAAAGGTGGTCGATCAGGTGTTGGAAAAAGATGAAACAGAGGAGTCAAAGTCAGAGTCTATGTCGGAGTCAAAGTCTGAGTCTAGCAATCCGAGTCAATCCGACGAACAGGGAAAAAGGGTTTACAACAAAGAATTCCTGTTATCAAAATCTAATTTGAGTAATGAAACATTCAAAGTTGCATATACATTGAATGATTCCGACAAATTATATTCTGATGAGGAATTTCCAATAAGAGGTGTAAAAACTGAGATGATAAAAAAGGTTTTCAAACTTACAGAAATTAACGTTTCTGAAATAAAAGATTTAAATCTTCTTGATAAACCTAAAAAATACACCTCAAGAGTACAACAAAGATTAAACAAGAAAAAAGGTTACAGTTCTGGTTTTCACATGAAACCAAACCCTAACCGTAATTTCAAAAAGAAAGGTCTTGGTTTTACTCCAACAGAAAACAGAAAAATGAAAAATATGTTCGTGATTTTAAAGCAAAAATGACATTTGTTTCAGGAAATAGCTCTGAAGAGGAAGAAAAGAAAGAATTCTGGAGGCAGTCAAACAGTGAGTTCCTTGCAAAGAAGCAAGATGACATGAAGAAGATGGCTGAACAGAAGAAAGATACGAGAACCTGTTTCCAATGCAACAAAGTTGGACATATTGCGAGGGAGTGTTCAAAGGAAATACAATCAAAACAGGGAGTATCACGTAAACTAAAAGAAAAGGTGATTGAGTTTGAATCACCAATTGACAGAACAAAGTTATTCAAAAATTCTACATTTGAAATTGGTGAATGTTCAAACAAGTTTTACAAGAAAAGAGCTAAAAATGACAAACAAAAATGGGTGGTTAAGAAGTCTGGAGGTAGTTCTAGCGATTATTCTGATAGGTCAAAATCAGAAGAGCTATCTTCTGGCGATGAATCTGATTCCACAAAATCAGAGGAGCCACAGGTTGTTTCAAAAAGTGAAGAATCAGTTCCGACTGTGGATGATGAGAATTTTTGCACCACTTCGGGCTGAAAATTTTAAAAAGAAAATTGGTAAAGTTGAGATATCAAACCAATTTTATGATGATAAAAAGGTTTTTGATGTTGAAAAAGCTTTTAACCCCACTGTAAAACATATTTTTGGAAAAATGATTGATCGAAAAGTCAAAGGGGTTAAAGAGTTTTACGAGAAGAAGACGAAGAAAGATAAAGTTGAACCATCCCTGGTTTGTGACTGGGATGGACATATTACGAACAGTAAGTCTCTGGACTTGCCGGAGATCCCAAGTTTGTAATCGTGGATCAGGAATCGACATCATTCTTGTTAAGTTTGTTTTTGTGAAATTTTTAAAGATTGATGAAATGTTTATAGGTGAAGGACTTTGCCGGAACTCCCAGGTTGGTAAGTGTGGAGTAGGTATCGGCATTTATCTTAAAATTTACTTTGATAAGTTCATTGTTCAAGAGATACAGATGTTTGTTTTGGCATAGTGATTACTCAAGGTCATTAATTTGAACTTGATGTAATCTTCATACAAGTGGTTGAAAGACAATATGATGAACCATGCCCCTATAAGTGGTAAAAACAAACTTATTTTTTGGAAAAATCATTTTGATTAAAACAAACTTAAGTGTTTTGAAATCTAAATGAGAAAATAGTTTGTTGAAAGGGGGAGTTCTGATTGATTATGCCAAGTGGATGGCGAATTGAAGCAATTCGATATCGGTTTTTACTTTATTGTACAGTTTATTTTCAAATTTCCTAAATTGTGTTTGCATTTTAGGGGGAGTAGAAATTTTAGAAAATAAAAAAACATTAGAAAATTTGAAAAATACAAAAACATGATAAAATGAAAAATGAGTTTTTGTGAAAAAAAAAAGGAAATGATAGTACATCAGTGGACTATCACAACATGCTAAAGAAATGGAAAGTTAAAAATGTGATAAACGGTCTCACTGATGATGTGTCAGTAGGTTTTTGAACATTTAGTAGATTGTGACGAGATATAAACCTAAAATTCAAACTTGCTTATATCGTGGGGAAACATCTCTCGGATATATGGGTAACCCCCGAAATCTTGTTTGAAAGATCACTTTTTCTGAGATACTAGGTCTTTATGCTCAGTGATATCTGGGGTATTATCCCGGGACTTCTGATTTTGCGGAAGCAATGGCCTAGTCCCCGGAGAATACTTTCTGGAATGCTTGAAAAATAGCGCCGCCCTCAGCAAATTGATGAAACAATAAAATTGATAGTCATTGCTGTTGTAACAAAAGATCCTCTAAAGGGGACACACTAAAAGTCGAAGCCGTCATCTCTCTGCGTATATGGAAGTATCGACCTGAGCTCTCACGGCCCTCGCATTATAACCCCTTACAGATATCATCTGTGGTATACTCACCTGTAAGACTGAATATTGGGATCTGGATACGGGAGTATATTCTGAGGTGGGACACGCGATTGAGTTTAAGTGCTTAAGACATTAATATCGTATCTCGAAGCAGTTGAACTTTGTGTGAGAATTTAAGTGGACCAGTATACTGACAATCTAAGTGAATCGTTTAGAACTTAAAATGTTTAAAGCTTAACGGTGTTGGTGATTTGTCTCAAAAACTGATATGATCCTCTTACGCAAACTCACAAAAATATTGTATGTAAATATTTCTTTACTGTATTTCATTCTATTCAAAAATCCAAAAAGATTTTCAGTATGTTGTAGCATAAATTTTGTAAAATTCAAAAAGATTTTCGACAACTAGTGTTGAAGAGTTGATTTTCAAAATTCCAAGTGCTAAACATGATGAACAGATGGTTTGGGTGAGTGTGTTGTTTTTTAACATAAAAATGATATATCTTCAAGTGGTTCATTAGCTAGTGAGATTGTTTTTACAAGTTATCATCAGAAAATTTATTGTGAGGTAGAGGATGTGCAGGTTTCTAAGTGATAGAGAGCAAGGTTCAGATACCTGAGGATTTTGTGATTTCAACATGCCAGACTGCGATCCCAGTATATTGAAAGGGGGAGTCTGAAGACATCTGACTAGAGATTATTCGTGGGGAGTTTGTTGATGCTGAAGAGGAGAAGGAGATAAAGTTTGAGGATGCTTACACTGTGAGATATTTCAGAGAGCGTTCAGACTGATAAAGATTGAAGATTGAGAAGACAAGACACTTAAGACTCGTCAACATCTGAGGGGGAGTCTGTTGGTGCATACATCTGTCGTCTTCGTCTTATGTCGAGTCTTAGTCTCGTTGCGGATCTGAAAGAGAATGATGTCATCATTCTTTGATGATGACATCATAATAGTGAAGTCATCACTGCATCACTACATATGAGACAAAAGCATTTATGTTAAGTAGTTGCTGATTTCGCTCTAACATGTATCTTTCTGATTCCGCCCGTACTACTTTAGATTCTGATTTCGCTCATGATATTAAATGTTGATTCCGCTCCTGATGATGATATGTAGCTAGGAGCGAAATCATGATCACTATATATAGTGATGTCTTAGGAGCGAAATCAGGAAATAGTTCTAGGTGTGTTCTTCCGGTTTGCAACAAAGTGCTGCCGAAGTGTTGACTCGATTGTAAACGTCATTCAATCAATAGAAACAACAGTTTAAAGTGTATAATTGCTGAATTGAACTCGGTTTGTTTGTTTCCGCCGCTCAAACTGAGAAAAGCTCTTCTGATAGACTCGTTCAGGTCCGAATACGATCCTACAGCTTGAACCCCTTATATGTAAACTACTATTAAAACATTAAACCGGCTTCCTGGGATTGTATCCTTGCTGACTCCAACCACTTAGCCGAGGGTAACGCCACCTTCAAAAGAGGGCCCTACCACTTTTCGCATTAATAAGTTATTTAATTATCTTTCAATATTCTGACCCTTTAGGATTGTATCCCTGCTACCTCAAACTACTGGGTTGAGGGTAACGTCACCTTCAAAAGAGGGGCCTACTACCATAACTAAGATAATCTCTTAAAAAGTCCGAAATTGCGAAAATCATCAATGGATACATTAAAGATGAGTTGGAGTGATTCTATCTTGTCTATTTGTTTTTCATTTTATTTATCTTTTTAATTTTTAGATTTATGTTCATGTTTAAAAATTTTTCTCAAAAATTTAGATCGATTAGACGTTGACAATAAACCGGTATTAAAAGCTCTTGTGTCCTTGGACGACCTCGGTATCTTACCAACACTATACTACGCTCGCGATGGGTGCACTTGCCCTAGTGTGTGTTTAGTGTTAGTACAATATCATGTTTTATAAATTTAAAACTTGACTAATGTGTAAAACGAACTTAAAATGTTAATAAAATCATATCACGCTTAACGCACACCAGTTCTCATTCATGAACATGCCTGGAAATAATTTAAAAATATGAATGTGAATTGAGCACCTAAAGAGAACCAAGATGTAAGGGTAGAGCACTACAGTACGATGAGGATGTTATTGTTAAAATATAAACATGTACAAAGGAAAGTTCGGTCAGGGTTATATTATAAAGAAACATGTATATCTAAAACAAAGCAAATTAAGACTATGAATACAGAACATATCTATGGTTACTAGCTAAATGGTTTGAACAATAAATTGAATACAAAAAGAGCCCACTAACTTTATTATACTAACATCCTCCCAACTCACAATGCAATAGTAATAAGTATCGATAATTTATCACACAATAAACAAAACCGAGACACCGACTGAGCCTTGGTAAAAAATGAGTAATCTGCAAGGCTGGTCAAACAAATGGAAGCGGGATGGTCCCGGGCTGTAAATGATGACGAGTGAAGTGACAATCAATCTTAATATGCTTTGTCCGCTCATGTAATCTGCATAGCACTTTTGTTATATAATGTAGAGGAGTAGGCTGAGAAATATTAATTCCCATATCTGCAAGAAGCCAACACAACCAAACAATCTCACATGTAGTCAGTACCATAACACCATACTTAGCCTTAATAGAAGATCTAGAAACAACAATCTGTTTCTTACATTTCCATGGGATTAACTAATCTCCAGAGAAAACAAAATTATTGGTGGATCTACGCAACTCTAGAGAAGATTTCGAAGGAAACAAGAGACTGTGAAACTAAGTGCCATGCAAATATCTTATGTGATAACCCGAGATTTCAAGGTCTTTCCCTTACACGTTGCTGGTTTCACAACTCTGTTTTCATATTTCGTTTTTGTGTTGTAATATGTGCATGTATTGTTATGATTGTCTATCTAATGAAAACTTAAGAAAAATTATGTTTACCTAAGGTTTTTCGTCACAACCCAACCTGACGAAACATGGATTCTTCGTCGACCCTATACTCGACGAAAAACATATCCTTCGTCAAAAGGGTCTTTCGTCGGCCCAGTGGTCATCGAAGCCCAGTATAGGCCCAACATGGTTTAATGTTAATTCTGTATATAACCGAGCACAAGCCTTTACGGCAAACCCTAGAACACCTTCTCTTCTCTGTGCGACGACAACCTTGGGATCACGAGGCTCTACATCTCGATCGGACTTACCATCTCGTTTTCATCGGTTAGTATTCATCGTGTTAATCGTTGGCGTACTTGTGTGATAACCTTATGTGAGGCTAGGGTTCATCATGCAGTTAGATGATTGAATGTTTAGGTTCTTGCTAGAGGCTAGGAAACCCTATGATTTATGATTGCTTAAATGTGATTCTGGTGTCGTATCTAATTGATGAATTGATAGGGTTACAATAATGGTTTCATGCTAACTGTAAGGTTTCGTATGAATGATGTACGATAACGTTTTGATGTTACTATCTATGATGATTAATGGTGTTATTGGTAAACTGGTGTTAGTGAAAACGATGATGTGCTTGCATGATAAACCTAGAAACCGATTGGATTGTGATCTGCGAAAAAGTAATTGTAAACATTAGGGTTTGGGGATATGTTGAAACTGTCAAAGACAGTCGACGAATCTTAGGTCGACGAATAATGATTTTTCGTTGACAAGCATCTCGACGAAACATGGGGATTTTCGTCGCACCACATCTCGACGAAACATGGGGTTATTCATCATGCATCCCGACGAAAGATGGTCTTTCGTCACAAGGGTATCTCGTTGTCAGTATATGAGCTGAACAGTAGGTGCCTGTGATGTTGATTATGATAAATACTTGTGTGTGTATACGATCTTTGTGATATCCTAATGAGAATGAGAAACTTGGTTCGATTAGTTGGTACAACAACCTCACTTGTTATGTTACGTGTTACTTTGTGACATTCACATAAGATGTGAACGTGCGTTAGAAAGGTGTATTTGCTACCTGACATACTATGATATAAACTGTGTGAAAACAATGACTTGTTTAATTGTGAAACTGATATTCATTGGTAACCACGGTAGGGTTGGTTGATTAACTTGGAAACGGGTAACTTAACAAACCGAGCAAACCAAGGTGAGTTCACTGCTCTTTTTCCAAGCATGCGTCCCGGGGAGGGACATCTGGTAAA
Source organism: Helianthus tuberosus (assembly GCA_030545235.1). Lineage (NCBI taxonomy): Eukaryota > Viridiplantae > Streptophyta > Magnoliopsida > Asterales > Asteraceae > Helianthus > Helianthus tuberosus. Next base: position 81,053,216 of record CM060413.1, read on the forward strand.
CATTCAGGGGAGGAAAGTCGGGTTATTGGGATGTTGGTTATTACACTCATTTCTATCATTAAGCCCCATCATATACCGATGGGTTGCCGGGGAGGCAACATGGTTATTAGTTGATAGCGCTATTAGGTTTGGCACCCTCACACCGTACCGGGGATGATGGTCGTGAACTAATTACCTTAACCACTTGACCAATGTATGATAGAGCATTGGGGTTTGAGAAAATAATCTGGAGCCATCTACGGTAATCGAGTTAATAACAACATCTAATATTTGAAATGTTTTATACTCATATCCGGTAACTAAATCGTGTTAACAAACTTTGAACTCACCAGCGTCGTCTGACACACTTGTCTGCATGCTTGCAGGTCGTTAGATTTTTGGTTATGGACTTGCTATCTGGGAGTGCTGGTGTGGTCATGGGTCGAGACTCTTGGATACTTGTTTCATTGGTTTTGAACACTTGTTTTGAAATAGTTGATTAACAATTTACATTATGCTTCCGCTGAACGTTTACTTTGGTCATGGGTCGAGACTCTTGGATACTTGTTTCATTGGTTTTGAACACTTGTTTTGAAATAGTTGATTAACAATTTACATTATGCTTCCGCTGAACGTTTACTTTGGTTTTAACTTATGACTGGGAATTATATTATGAAATGAATGGAATGTTTTGTTTAAATATTTGTTATAGTTCAATGTGATTGGTGGCTTGGATCTTGGTACGTCACACGTCCCGCGGTGTTTCCGCATGTGGTATTTTGGGGGTGTGACAGTTTGGTATCAAAGATACTGGTTATAGTGAACTAGGTATTAAAACGTTTTTATAAAACCAGACTATAACCGAACGACTTCGAAATCGACCATGAGACTCAGCTCCAGATCGCAAGGTTCGTATCTCGTTTACTTATTGCATAGCATATCTAGAGTACACTATAGTATGATGTTGCATGAGATTGCACAGCTAGCACCACGGACTGAATTCATGTGTACTTACCTAGTTTATGTGACTGATAGAGACACAGTGTGATATTTCGTTAGATTTTCGTGACTCATGTTTTGTGGTGTCTTCTGATTTGCTACTCGAATTTGAGGAACCTTGTAGCATGAGTTGGGAGGAGCTGGGATAAACATGCAAATTTCGTTATTATTATGGGTGCACACATAATAATAGTGTGGGGTGCATGTGCGTCCTAGTGAGTCTTAACGAGTGTGAAAGGGGTTCCACTCTGTTGATTGATGTGAATGTAGTAGTCTGTAGAAGACTCCGTGAGCTTTGACTCCTACCTTATCTCGTCCATTAACCATTTCTCTTTTCTCATATAGAATCATGAGCGGACGAGGCCATGGGCGTGGTCACAATGCAATGACACAGGCCGAACTGACAAATCTGATAAACACACGTGTAGCTGAGGCTTTCGCAGCCTACCAAGTTGGTACGATAAATACTCTTTATTCCTGTGTCACATACACCACTCTTACCCTTGTGTTGAATTTTCTTTCGTCCATTAGGTCAGCAAGCGAATCAGAATCAAAACCATCCGCCTGCTTGCACTTTCAAGACGTTCATGGATTGTAAGCCACAGACATTCAGTGGGACTGAAGGGGCCGTGAGGTTGCTACGTTGGTTTGAGAAGGCAGAGTCAGTGTTCGCTATGTGCAACTGTCCCGAGGGGGACCACGTGAAGTATGCTACAGGCACCTTGGAGGACGGTGCCTTAACTTGGTGGAATGCCTAGGTACAGGTGTTGGGCATTGAAATGGCTAATGCAACGACTTGGGATGATTTCAAGGAGTTGATGCGGGATGAGTACTTTCCTCGTGATGAAATTCCGAAACTTGAGAACGAGTACTACAATCTGAAGATCGAGGGGGTCCGAAATTGAAGCATTCACCAAGAGGTCACATGAGCTAGCAAACATGTGCCCTAACTTGTCTCGACCCCCACCTCGAAGAATTGAAATATACATCAAGGGCCTAGCACCATCGGTAAAGAGTTTAGTCACTGCTGCGAATCTCAACAATCTGCCTCAAATCATCCGTTTAGCACACAAGATTACAGACCAAGAGGTCGAACGTGGGTCATGCCGCCACGTGTTTCTGCTACTACCCCTGCTGGTACAGCTACCACACCTGCTAGTGACAACAAGCGAAAATGGAACGATGCTGACAAAGCAACCAATGCCAGTTAATCTCAGAAAAGGCCTGACAACAGCAATAACCGTATTTTCAGTCAGTCGTCCTCAGTTAACCAAGGCCAGGGCAGCAATCAGAGTCAAGGCACCTACGTTGGTAAGAAGACAAAGTGCAACAAGTGTGGTTATCATCATCATGGACCGTGTGTCCAGGCTTGCCATAGGTGCGATAAGGTGGGCCATGTGGCAAAGACTGTAGAGCTCCGTATCCAAAGCAGCAGCAGCAGCAAAACCAGCAGCAGAATCAGCACCATCAACAGTAGCAAAGGCAGCAGCCCCATCAGAGCCAAGGCTTTAGGAAGGGGTGTTTCCAGTGTGGGGACGAGGGTCACAATTAACGGGATTGCCCTCAGCTGAATCAGAACGCCAATGATAACAACAACAACAAAAATGCTGGGAACAACAATAATGGCAACAATGGGGGCAATGATGCTCGTGGAAGGGTATTTACGATTGGTGCTGGTGATGCTAGGAACGACGGCAATGTCGTGACTGGTACGTTTTCTGTGAACAACCTCTTTGCTTCTGTATTATTTAATTCCGGTGCCGATTGGAGTTATGTGTCCCTAGAGTTCAGTCAGTGATTAGGGTTAGCTCCAACACCTCTAGAAGCTAAGCATGTAGTAGAATTAGCCGATGGTAAAACAATTGAAGCCTCACACGTTCTTATGGGATGTAAATTAGATCTTGTGGGTCAAGTGTTTGATATTGACCTCCTTCCTATCACCCTCGGTAGTTTTGATGTAGTGGTTGGTATGGATTGGCTGTCTAAGCACCAAGCTGAAATTCTCTGTAAAGCGAAGATCATACGTATTCCTCTCCCCAGTGGAGAATTTCTATCGGTTCAAGGGCATCGCAGTGGTGCGATGGTTGGTATCATCTCAGCTATGCAAGCGCAGAAATGTCTACGAAAGGGGTATCCTGCTATTCTAGCACTTCTTACTGATACTCCGTCGGAAGAAAGAACGATCGAAGACCTGCCAGTTGTTTGTGAATTTCCTGATGTATTTCCTGAGGAACTACCTGGTTTACCTCCACACCATTAAGTGGAATTTCAGATTGATCTTGCACCAGGAGCAGCTCCGATTGCTCGTGCTCCATATCGTCTTGCACCTGGGGAGTTGCAAGAGCTATCTAACCAACTTCAAGAACTGTTGGATAGAGGTTTTATCCGACCCGGTTCTTCGCCTTGAGGAGCCCCAGTTCTGTTTGTGAAGAAGAAAGATGGGTCCTTTCGTATGTGCATAGATAATCGGGAACTCAACTAGGTGACTATCAAGAACCACTATCTTTTGCCACGCATCGACGACTTGTTTGACCAGTTGCAAGGGTCAAGTTTTTATTCGAAGATCTATTTAAGATCAGGCTATCATCAGATGAGAGTCCGAGAGGAGGATGTTCCTAAAACGGCTTTTCGAAATCGGTATGGGCACTACGAGTTCTTAGTTATGCCGTTTGGGTTGACGAACGCACCAGCGGTCTTCATGGATCTCATGAACCGTGTGTGCAAGCCGTATCTCGATGACTTCGTTATCGTGTTTATTTACGACATTTTGATCTATTCAAAGAGCAAGGAAGATCACGAGCGACACCTGCGTCTTATTTTGGAGCTTCTGAGGAGGGAGCAGCTCTACGCGAAATTCTCTAAGTGTGACTTCTGGATTCGGGAGGTGCACTTCCTTGGCCACATTATGAATGAATCAGGAATACACGTGGATCCTGCAAAGATTGACGCTATTAGAAATTGGGCGGCACCGATGACTCCTTCAGAGGTGCGACAATTTCTTGGCCTTGCTGGGTACTATCGAAGATTTAGTTAAGACTTCTCGAAGATCGCTCAGCCTCTTACCTCGTTGACACAGAAAGGTGTAGTATAATCGTGGGGTACGAAGCAGGAAGATGCTTTTCAAATGTTGAAACAAAAGCTCTACAGCGCACCGATCTTGTCATTACTAGAAGGTACCAAAGATTTCGTAGTATATTGTGATGCTTCTATTCAGGACTCGGTTGCGTGTTGATGCAACGCGAGAGGTGATGGCTTACGCCTCTCGACAGTTGAAGGTTCACGAGAGGAATTATACGACCCACGACTTAGAGTTGGGAGCCGTGGTTTTCGCATTGAAAATCTGGAGGCATTATCTGTACGGTACCAAATGCACCATCAACACCGATCACAGGAGCCTCCAACCTATTTTAGACCAGAAGGAGTTGAATATGCGACAGCATCGCTGGGTAGAACTCTTAAACGATTACGATTGTGCCATCAAATATTACCCGGGCAAGGCTAACGTTGTAGCTTATGCCCCCATTCGAAAAGAATCGAAACCCAAACATGTTCGCGCCTTGCAGCTCACCATCCATTCTAATTTGCCTGACCAGATTCGTTCTGCACAAACCGAAGCGTTGAAAGAGGAAAACATTGAAGCAGAGTACTTAAGGGGCATGGAAAAGCGACTTGTAGAGAGATCGAATGGTATTCTCTATTGCATGGAACGAATATGGATTCCTTTGTTTGGAAATCTTAGAGAACTTGTGATGGATGAAGCGCACAAGTCTCGATACTCTGTTCACCCGGGTTCAGATAAGATGTATCAGGATCTCAAAGTCATGTATTGGTGGCCGAAGATGAAAGCTCACATCACGACATATGTTAGTAAATGCTTGACGTGTTCAAAGGTCAAGGTGGAATACCAGAAACCGTCTGGATTACTTTAGCAACCAGAAATACCCACGTGGAAATGGGAGCAGATAGCAATGGATTTTGTCACAGGTTTGCCGAGAACTCAAAACAGAAACGATAGCATCTGGGTGATCGTTGATCGTCTCACGAAGTCAGCACATTTTCTAGCAATCAAGGAAACGGATAAGTTCTCACAACTTTCCACTGTTTACCTTAAAGAGGTGGTTTCTAGGCACGGGGTGCCGACCTTTATTATCTCTGAGCGTGACCCGCATTTCATTTTGGATTTGTGGCAGTCGATGCACAAATCGTTCGGCTCGCGTCTCGACATGATGGTCAAAGTGAGCGAACCATCCAGACACTTGAAGACATGCTGAGAGCGTGCGTGATTGATTTTGGCAAGGGTTAGGAGAAACACTTACCTTTGATGGAGTTTTCTTATAACAATAGCTACCATACCAGTATCCAAGCAGCTCCATTCGAAGCATTGTATGGACGAAAATGTCGTTCACCTCTTTGTTGGGCTGAGGTGGGTGACAGCCAGATCACAGGTCCGGAGCTTGTATTTGAAACTTCAGAAAAGATTGTTCAGATCAGGAATCGTATGGCAGCAGCACGCGACCGTCAGAAAAGCTACGCCGACAAGCGTAGGAAACCCTTGGAGTTCGCAGTTGGGGATCGTGTTATGTTGACGGTCTCACCCTGGAAGGGTGTGGTGCGTTTTGGAAAACGCGGCAAGCTTAACCCTCGTTATGTCGAGCCATTCAAAATTCTGGAACGAATTGGCAAAGTGGCCTACAAGTTAGAGTTACCTGCTGAATTGGGTAACGTTCATGATGTCTTCCACGTCTCGCAATTAAAGAAGAGTTTGTCCGATGAAACACTTGTGGTACTGTTTCAAGAGTTGAAGATTGACGAAAAGTTTCAGTTTGTCGAGGAACCAATAGAGATTATGGATCTGGAAGTCAAGGTCCGTAAGCATAGTCGAATTCCCATCGTGAGGGTTCGTTGGAACTCAAGACGAGGACTGGAGTTCACATGGGAACGAGAGGATCAGATGAAGCTCAAGTACCCTCACTTATTCCCAGCTAACAAATCTAAATCCGATGCAACTAGTGAATTTCGGGACGAAATTCCCATTCAAGTTGGGGATGATGTGGCACTCGCGGAAAATCCATAGTCATCCTGATCTAACACCTTGCCGTTTTGGATTACTTGTCAAATTTCGGGACGAAATTTCTTTCAAGTTGGGGATGATGTGATAACCCGAGATTTCAAGGTCTTTCCCTTACAGGTTGCTGGTTTCACAACTCTGTTTTCATATTTCGTTTTTGTCTTGTAATATGTGCATGTATTGTTATGATTGGCTATCTAATGAAAACTTAAGAAAAATTATGTTTACCTAAGGTTTTTCGTGACAACCCAACCCGACGAAACATGGATTCTTCGTCGACCCTATACTCAACGAAAAATAGATCCTTCGTTAAAAGGGTCTTTCGTCGGCCCAGTGGTCATCGAAGCCCAGTATTGGCCCAACATGGTTTAATGTTAATTCTGTATATAACCGAGCACAAGCCTTTACGGCAAACCCTAGAACACCTTCTATTCTCTATGCGGCGACAACCTTGGGATCACGAAGCTCTACATCTCGATCGGACTTACCATCTTGTTATCATCGGTTAGCATTCATCGTGTTAATCGTTGGCGTACTTGTGTGATAAACTTATGTGAGGCTAGGGTTCATCGTGCAGTTAGATGATTGAATGTTTAGGTTGTTGCTAGAGGCTAGGAAACCCTATAATTTATGATTGCTTAAATGTGATTCTGGTGTCGTATCTAATTGATGAATTGATAGGGTTTTCAATAATGGTTTCATGCTAACTGTAAGGTTTCGTATGAATGATGTACGATAACGTTTTGATGTTACTATCTATGATGATTATTAGTGTTATTGGTAAACTGGTGTTAGTGAAAACGATGATGTGCTTGCATGATAAACCTATAAACCGATTGGATTGTGATCTGCGAAAAAGTAACTGTAAACATAGGATTTAGGGACACATTGAAACTGTCAAAGACAATCGACGAATCTTAGGTCGACGAATAATGACTTCTCGTCGACAAGCTTCTCGACAAAACATGGGGATTTTTATCGCACCACATCTCGACGAAACATGGGGTTATTCGTCGTGCATCCCGATGAAAGATGATCTTTCGTCACAAGGGTATCTCGTCGTGTAAGTATATGAGCTGAACAGTAGGTGCCTGTGATGTTGATTATGATAAATACTTGTGTGTGTATACGATCTTTGTGATATGTCAATGAGAATGAGAAACTTGGTTCGATTAGTTGGTACAACAACCTCACTTGTTATGTTACGTGTTACTTTATGACATTCACATAAGATGTGAACGTGCGTTAGAAAGGTGTATTTGCTACCTGACATACTGTGATATAAACTGTGTGAAAACAATGACATGTTTAATTGTCAAACTGATATTCATTGGTAACCACGGTAGGGTTGGTTGATTAACTTGGAAACGGGTAACTTAACAAACCGAGTAAACCAAGGTGAGTTCACTGCTCTTTTTCCAAGCATGCGTCCCGGGGAGGGACATCTGGTAAACATTCCGGGGAGGAATGTCGGGTTATTGGGATGTTGGTTATTACACTCATTTATATCATTAAGTCCCATCATATACCGATTGGTTTCCGGGGAGGCAACGTGGTTATTAGTTGATAGCGCTATTAGGTTTGGCACCCTCACACCGTACCGGGGAGGACGGTCGTGAACTAATTACCTTAACCACTTGACCAATGTATGATAGAGCATTAGGGTTTGGGCAAATAATCTGGATCCATCTGCGGTAATCGAGTTAATAACAACATCTAATCTTTGAAATGTTTTATACTCATATCCGATAACTAAAACATATTAACAAAGTTTGAACTCACCAGCGTCGTCTGAAACACTTGTCTGCATGCTTGCAGGTCGTTAGATTCTTGGTTATGGACTTGCTATCTGGGAGTGCTTGAATGGTCATGGGTCGAGACTCTTGGATACTTGTTTCGTTGGTTTTGAACACTTGTTTTGTAACAGTTGATTAACAATTTACATTATGCTTCCGCTGAACGTTTACTTTGGTTTTAACTTATGACTGAGAATTATATTATGAAATGAATGGAATGTTTTATTTAAATATTTGTTATAGTTCAATGTGATTGGTGGCTTGGATCCTGGTACGTCACACGTCCCGTGGTGTTTCCGCTTGTGGTATTTTGGGGGTGTGACATCTTAGAATACGAAGAACAGCTCCCTAGTGAACATAAGCAGGAGAAGTAACAAATTGACTAACCACATAAACAACATGAGCTATATCCAGATGAATAACTATAAGATAAACCAAACTACCTTCAATAGTATGATAGAGGCTCGGATCAGATAAAAGAACACCATCAGTGGGAGAATACCATGCATTGATTTTAAGAGGATGTCTACATCTCTCTTATCAGTAAGTCGTGTTGTTGAAACAAATCAGATATATATTTTTTCTAAGAAAGAAGGTATCCTTTCTGAGACTAAGCCACCTCCACTCCCAAAAAAATAACTTAGCAAGCCCAAATCCTTCATAGCAACTCGGTGAGCCAAATCACGCTTCAATGACTCAATGCCAACATAATCAATAAACTCTAGATCCATCTCAGATTTTGAAGATTTGTCAAACCCTTCTGCATCTTTGAGTTAAAGATGAAGTGATAGGATCTCTGGGGTGATAACAATGGTTATATCCCCAATCTTTGCATGCATTAATGGACAACACTTTTTCTTTGTCATCATGAGCTAGCTTGTTGGGTTTACAGTTAGGGCATGATGAAAAGGTCTATAAGTTCAATTATATGATAGTATTGAGTGTGATCCATCTCATTAGTTAAATAAGGAAGAAGGTTATGGGTAGGTTGGAAAGCAAGTTTTGCCATTAATAGTAACATGAGAATGAAGATTTAGAAGGAATATTTGTGAGATTTGGATTGTAATTGATCAAAAAAGTATTCGAGGGCGGTTAAAATAATCCCAGATTAATCCAGAAGCTTATTTTTAGGGAATGGATAAGGGTAAAAAAGAAACGCCCAGATTTTGGCAACTGTTGGTTCAAGTCAGCAGTTTTGTGTAATATGTACAAAAGTGATGAAAATCGGTCATTCCTTTTTTTATTGTAAAAAACTCTCAATGATAGGACTTTGGAACCCATGCCTTCTAGCTTTCAGGCTTGATTCCATCAGAATTTGATTCTTCACTTTGACCACTGTTTTGAACCATTGATAGCTTTTGTACCATACTGATCAACTCCTTTTGGTTCTCTGCCAGTGATTTATTTCAACACTTTGGTTACACTTCCTTTGCTTGTACTGATAAGGGGTAGAATAGGAATTCTTCTGTTTTGGCCAGATTTTGTAGGAGGTGCTCAGTAACTTGTACCAATATGGTAAATTTTATGCGATTCAGGGCCAAAGTAACAAGTGTATCAATAGCGTTAAAGACCTTAAAATAACCCGAGGATTCACAGTAGCTGGAATCACTACATGGGTAAAATACTTGCTTTTCATGAAAGTATTTCAGAGACTTTTTTTCTCATAAGCTAAGACCATGTAACAATCCTCAGTAATGTGATTGGTTTTCTCACATACTATGTAAAATATTGTACCTCTAGTGCTTTTACCCCTTTTTGAAACAAACTTTTATTTAGTTTTGAAATTTTGACTAAGGCCAGTAGTTTTGGATGAAACTACTAGAGGGCTAGAAAATGTTGTTATTTTCCCGTCAAAAGTCACAAAGGTCATTGGTTTGAAATTCTTGTCATCACGTGTATCATCAGACCTTTTAGTGTTGTGTTGATCAGAAATTCATGATGAGAGCCACAATCAGTGTTTACACTCTCATTTCCAATTGATGAATTAGATTCAATGTCATGGACTTGAATTTTAAGAATGTAATCACTTAGTCCTTGTGTGACTCAAATTTCACATTGCTTTTAGTTACCTATTTAGTATTTCAAAACCCTTATATGACTCAACCTATTTTTGGCAATTTACCTGTGTTTATTCAAGTTGAGTCTGATAAGATTGATATAATGGAAGGAGTTATTTAAGTTGTGTTGAATGGTTTGAAACATCATGTTTTAATCAGAAATGATTTGGCCCTTTTCTTTCAACACTTGTTTGTGAGAAGTAATGGTTTGTGCTAGAAGCTTCTCAAAATTTTTAGTTTTTTCAAGAAGCATGATGTTCACTGCTTTGATATCCACAAATAACTAAATGCACTTTTCAGAACAAAGTTCTAATAGTATTTCTAGGGATATATCAACATGCTGAGATGGTCTAGCAGTTGGAATAACACACAAACCAGTAGTTTCACTGGTGCTATAATTTTATGTGTCACTTAATGCTTCTAGGGCAACTGGTGCAAGATTTGGGTGACCATGATTTAGTGCAAGCATACTAAAGTGTTCATCATTTAAATCCTCAGGTAGACTTCTTTAATCTACAAAGCTTTGAGTGAAAAAGCTTTGTTGAGTGGTTTCTAGTGCAGGGGAACAAGTAGTTTGACAAACTACATGTAAGTGAGCTTGGGATTGAGTTTGTGCTTGTGACGTATTAACTTGTGGTGTGTGGTACTGAGAAGGACCATTCACATATGGATAGGAATTTTGAGGTGGTCCATATGAAAAATATGATGTTGACTATGTGTTAGGAACAAGGTTAATTTAGGAAAATTTTTGAAGTGTACTTTTAGAACCTGGATACTGACCAACAGTTGTTTGATACATTGGAGTAGGATAAGTCACAACTGGTACTGAGGTTTGTGCAAGATTTCTGCACTCCCTTGCAATTTACATAACCTATGACATTTATAACATTCAACCCTGGATTTATCATTCTCAAACTTACCACTACCCTTTGTTCCCATAAATTTTCTATCAATTTTGTTATAAATTTGATTTGAATTGACACTCAACAATGCAAGTTGATCAAGTAGGTCAACTCTTTCTTGTCAAAAGGGTTCATTGGTTTATGGTTATACATCATCAAAGCATAATTCTGATTTCCCACATGTGATGTGTCATTCTAAGAATTAACACCAATAGTTATGTCAACAAAGTGATTGTAACTCGTTCATTTACTCTAGTGGATGATGATGACTCATGTTACCATAGATGTGATCATCGGAATTTTGCTTGATGACGTCTGCTTTTGATCTGGTAAAGCTCTCTCTCAAAAGTGAGGAGTTTGGCATGAAGGTGTGTCAGAGTCGTCTCTTTAAAACCAACTGAATTTCTTAACACATAAGTAGTTGTACCCCATTTATCACGAAGAGATCTCATCAATTTGTAACTCATAGCAAAATTTGTGTAAATTTTATCTGCAAGCCTTAGCTCACTGATTAAATAGTTAAAACGTTCAAACTGTTGAGTCTGAGATTCTCCCTTGATATGAGAGAATGTTTCATATTGTTGGTTTAAAATTTACCTGTTGTTCTCTTGAACTTCTCCTGTACCACAAAATTATTTGTTCAAAGCATCCCATAACTCCCTGGTATTCTCACAGTGTAGTAATTCAACATAAAATTCGTTGTGTAAGGCTATGACCAGTATCCCAAATGCCTTAGCATCGAGCTTCAACTTTTGAAAAACCTGCTTGGAGTAATCAGCGGGTTTCTTAGAAAAATATTAACATCCGGATGTTTGGTACTCGGAATAGAAGGAACATAAGGGCTATATACCACTGATCTCAAACAACAACCAGTGTTCTAATGTGACAAGTGGTGACCCATTCTCCGTTTCCATATCTTGAATTCATGATGAAAGTGCATCAGAGGCTTGTTTACCGATCCGGTATTGTGAGGATCATGAGTGATTTACATCTCCCCGAGTTCTATTGAATTTTAATTAAGAGAATAGAGTATCAGAAACAAATTATTGATCTGATTGATCTAATTCTTCTTAATATCCGATATCACTCAATCAGTTATCAATATGAGCTAGTTTATCTTCTTTATCAACGATGAGGTCAATTCAGCAAAACAGGCTCTAAGACCAATTATTGGATTTGAGAGTGTGTGTAGTGTGTGTTTACGATAAAATTGTTAATCAAATTGAAAATTTACTCAAACATTGAAAATCAAACACAATAATATAACATTACTAGATTTGGGAATGATTGTAAAATGATTTCATTGAATTCATTATGATGTAATGCACTCACAAGATATATACATTACTGCTATATAAATTAGCCCCCCCCCCCCACCAGGTGAACACTCTCTCACTTAGTTTTTATGCTTACAACTCTAAATGTTAACTATTAAAAATGAAGAAGCTAAATTATATGTAGGAGTGAACTACTAATGACATCATCATGAAAGCGACCCTTAACAGCTTCATTAAATGATGTACTGCCAGCAATTGTGAAACTGTTAGATAGTTATACTTTTGCATTGAACTACTGCTCCTTTTGTAAGTTTAGTATGTATTGTTGGATTTCACTAAACTACTGGTTGAGAACTAGAACTTCTGGAAATCCATAACTTATATCTTTGACTTGTTGAGTTGGTATTCTAGTCTTCAGCCTTTGACTTTGGTTTACTTTGTTTATTAACTTGTTGACCAGCACTTTAGCAAACAACACATGTTCTTCTAAATTATTATTCTTTCAAGGAAATAGTTTGATGCAACAGTAATTGGGGAAGTTGTTTCGAGAAGCTTTCAAGGGGAGAGAAACTGTTGGATTTGTGACTATACTTTAACTTATTTCATCAGGATGAGATGATGGTTCCCTTGGGTTTTGGCTTTTATCAACACCAGATCTTATATAACCCATCATAGTGAAACTAAATCCAATGTATGTGTCTAATTTAGAGTTGTGAGCTCTTCAGCCATAATATTCTCCTAAAGAGGATTAGAGATATCCTTTTTATATGATTCTGGTTAAGATGGATTGTGTATATTTGCAATAAAGGAAGCAGAATAAGCCGAGTAAGTAGAGTAGGCAAAATCTGTTATCTTTGTGGACTTACATTCACGAGTGGACCGTCTTAGAGGTGGGTCTGTGAAAGGTCTCATGACCCCCCTGGATCGATGATATACACAAACATTAAATTTGAACAAGACTTTAAACAACAAAGATATAAGATAGTGTAGAAGAAGAAATTCTTTTATTCAATCAATCATCCCACAGATTTACATAACTGAAAGAGTATACATCCTCTACAAGCTAGTTTAGGTTACAGAGACCGATACCCTAGCTTTCTCTCTCTAAACTCTCTCTCTAAAAGACACAGTTGCACAAAGATCTAGCAAAGCTGCCCTAATCTAACCTATACAACACACACATACACACACACACATATATATATATATACACACACTAGAGCACAACACATATAAAAATGGCAAAATGCTGATAATACAAGTCCAGGGGTCAAATTGTCAAAAAAAATGAAAAATTTTGCATCAGAGGGCCTTGCGGACCGTATGGCCTAAACCTTGTGGTCCGTGAGGGGTCCCAAGAAGCAAAATTTATGCATGTTCACCAAGTATGCCACCTTTCTTCATCTTTTTACACCTTGCACGAATTTTGCCACCTCAACTCTAGTTAAGACATATGTTGGGACACTAATCAGCATCTAAACACACTTGATAACACTTGGCATCACCTCCTTGTTCCTCAATTAGAATAAATAGGTCCATGTTCTTGAGATTTCATTCACAACGTTCATTCTGCACTTCTTAAAATCTCTCTGGGATTTTTGCTCTAGCCACTTGGAGCATCTGAGATACAAGAATTGGCGAGACAACTCCAAGAGCTTTCAGACAAAAGTTTCACTAGTCTGAGTTTCTCAACTTGGGGTGCTCTTTTGTTAATTGTGAAGAAGAAGGAGGATCTTTTCGCATGTGTATCGATTATCGTGAGCTTAACAAACTCACAAATTAAAATAGATATCCCCTACCTCGTATTGATGATCTTTTTGATCAACTACAACGTGCTACGTGTTTTTTCCAAGATCGACCTCGGTTCTGGGTATCATCAACTTTGTGTACTTGAAAAAGATATTCCAAAAACTGCTTTTCGTACCCGATACTGTAACACCCCAATCGCGTAATATAACAATACGCGACGGAAATATCAGGGAATCACGTTACAAATTGCTCACGACTACTGGTACTAATTTGTTTCAATATCATTAACATCGTTTTACAAACAAAGAATACATGTAATTGTTCTTTTTAGAAGTCTAAGGCCGGTATGCAGTCCTATGCGTTGCATGCTTGAATAGTCGAAAACCTGAAACATATGCGAAAACAGTCAGCATAAAAATGCCGACGAATACATAGGTTTTATTAGCCAAATAAATGGTAAAACATTTGGTATTAATCTTAATTGTGAAAACTCGTGACAAAATAGGTTTGTATATGGCAATATGATATTTACCAAGTCATTTTATGCCTTATATTGAAATCTCGATTAAACCATCGTAAAAACTTGTTAATATGTTATTAGGAATCCAATCAAGGATTAATAATCACTGTTTTGAAATAAATCAAAACTTATATAAGTATTATATAAATCAAATCAATGATCTATGATAATACTTTAAATATCCTTCTAAGAATCTAACATATAAATATATGGGAGATTCTACAAGGATTTCGATAATCGAATACTGAAACAATAGTACAGAAAATCCTAAAGTGATCCAGATAATGCTACAAGAATAATAAAATAAGAACACTTATATATAGGAAGTACCAGCGGCATATCCACCATGTTCTTATTTTATTATACCCGTTTCGTTATCTAAATCACAACTACCACTTAACACATAAATCGTCAACTTGTACCAACTCGTAAACACGTATTAAAGCACACAATGAATCCAATCAAGGACTCCAATATCAGTACTTTAAACATCCTACAAGAATCAACCTCTGAAGATAGATATATGTTATAAGGATTCGGGTTCTGTCACATTGTCTAATCTAACATGCATTAAAGTACACAATGAATCCAAACATGGACTCCAATATTAGTACTCTAAACATCCCATATAAGTCTAACTATGAATATAGATAGATACTACAGGGATCCTGGGTTCTTGTCATATTGAATCATTGTATCAAAACAATCCTAAATCCTAATGGTGATTCGGGATAACGCCACGAAAGATAATACAATAAGCACACTTATATATAGGAAGTACCAGTGGCGTATCCACCATGTACTTATTGTATTATCTAGTTTCGTTATCTAAATCACCAACAAACTACACAAAAACTAACCATCAAGTTGTAAAGTACTTCTTAAAAACCTTACTATGAAGATAGGAAGATCTAAGACTGTACTTCAAATATCGTATATGAATCTAGATATGAAGATAGGTAGATCACTTAAGGATAAAACATTACATTTGCATAATCGGAATAATACACATAAAAACACTTAGTGAACACACATATGCCATACATTTTGAAAACAGATCGATTACACATATGAATCACCCCAAAACATTTGAAAACGGTAAAAGAGGGGAACTATGTACTCGCCTGGGGTTGTGTATAGTCCTGGTTCAAAGGGTATAACAAGCTCAAAAGACCAAGAGTTCAAGTGTTGAAGCGGTTCCTAGGGTAACAGATACTATGTTAGGGAAACGACACCTAAATCGGAAGATTGGATAGAATGAGGTCTTGTAAACAAAACGAGCATTGGAACTCATGTGATATGGTTTAACAAATCCTACATTCTAAATCTAAACCTATCCTAAGTGCTTACGACCCATTACGACCCATTAAGGTAGCTTACGCCACTTTAACGCGTCGTTCGCGCGAAAGCGCGTTTGAGACGCCTAACTAGTCCTATGACAAGTATTATATGCCTTAACATATCTAATTATGTTATATAATCAGTTTAGATGTCAAAACATGTGTTACATATGCTTAAAATGAAATTATGCGAAAAAAGGGCATTTTGGTCATTTTCCTAAGGCATATAAACTACCTATCATACAACTAACTACACGATGTGACCATAAGGTATAACCTCGGAAGGTTATTCCCTATACAACTATGGTCACAATACATGTTTGGTCGGATCCTAATGATTGACCAAACGGGTCGGGTTCGAAAGTCTAAGCGGTTGTTTAGACCGCTTATCTTACGACCCTATATAAGCACTATCCTAAAAGTGACGAGTTAAACATGTTAAAACATGTTTAACGAAGTTAGAAAACAAGTTTGATATCAAAACAAACGGTTTTGATACCCAAAAATAGTTTGGTTGCAGAATACGCATAGACGCGTATTTTGACCGAAACTATGACTCGTCACTACACCTAATTAACGTGGTAATCAGTAGGTATAGTCACACGGGACTATAACCATCGTGATTACGCTCACGTTGCGAAGTTCAAACGAACTTCGTGTTGACCAAAGACTGGTCAAAGCAGAAAGTCAAACACTGTTTGACTTTCCCGCTTAAAAACGCATAAAAGAAAGTGTTTGACTTTCCCGCTTAAAAACGCATAAAAGAATGAAAGAAGCTTACAAAGGGTCCAAGCTAGGAAGTTTGATCCAAGTTTGCTCAGGTATGAAGTGTTTAAACCTCAACTTAGAGCAAAATGAATCAAGTATGAGTTGAAGTGAATGAAAGCATGGGTATTTATTGATTTTGGAGAAACGTTAGGATCATTCCTCGCAAAACATGCCTTGATCTAGACCTTACATGTGGGCATATGGTTTTCAAAACCGTGGGAATACTTAAAACCATCAAATTCCAGCCCATAGAGTGCAAAACCATGGGTTAAAACCATCAAATCCTCAAAAATGGACCAAGTTTAATGTATCTGCCAAAAATTTCAAAGATACCGCCATTATGAGTTCACAGTCATGCATTTTAGCTTGACAAATGCTCTTACCATTTTCATAGACTTAATGAATAGGGTTTGTAAACCTTATTTAGGTAAGTTCATCATTGTTTTTATTGATGACATCTTGATTTATTCAAAATCTCAAGTGGACACGAACATCACCTTAGTTTAACAATGGAACTCCTAAAGAAGGAAAAACTTTATGCCAAATTCTCCAAGTCTGAATTTTGGCTTAAAGAGATACAATTCTTGGGGAGACATTGTCAACAAACAAGGTATACATGTGGATCCCACCAAAAGTGCAGCGATCAAGGATTGGAGTACACCTACTACTCTTACCGAAGGTCTTTCCGGTTACTACAGTCGTTTTATTGCAAACTTCTCCAAGATTGCGGTTCCTCTCACTTCTTTAACTCAAAAGAGTAAATCTTTTGAATGGGGACCCAAACAAGAAGAATCCTTTCAAACCGTGATGAACTTCAACTTGATGGGTTACTCTATTTCTCAAATCGTTTGTAGCTGCCAAAACCGTGATGAACTTTATACCTTATTGATGAACGAGGCCTATAAGTCTCGTTACTCTATTCATCCTGGTAAAGACAAGATGTAGATGGATCTTCGTAGCCATTATTGGTGGCATGGTATGAAAAAGGATATAGCCTTGTATGTGTCCAAATGCCTTACTTGCCTTAACGTCAAGGCAGAACATCAACGCCTCTCTGGTTTGCTTGAATAATCAGAAGTTCCGATATGGAAGTGGGAGAACATCGCCATGTATCTCATCACTAAATACCACACACTTCCAAAGTTGAGTCCGCAACCAACTCCTAAGAGATTTGTGTTGGTGCGTATTTTGTATGTCCGCCACTGTGCGAATAGGCTAGATAGAGCGTGTGTTGAATATTGTATAGATTAGTGTGAAAATGGACAAGGTTTTGTATTGTAAATGTACATTCGTACAGATGGAGTCAATCCGTACGAATGGACATCACAGCAGGTCCGCACGGATCTACAAAGGTAGATCCGCACAAATAAGTTGATCCGTCCCAGGTGCTCATCCGCAGATAAAGTCCATCCGTGATTACTGATACGTGCGGATGGACTCTGCAAATAAATAGGGATGAGGTCTCCTCATTTGGACAAGCTTTGGTTCACAGAGGGGAGATGATGTCCGATTGGTTTCGCGGGTATGTAACTTCAAATCATTGAATAGAAACCAGTTTAAATTAACATGTTCGGCGTCGATTCTACTTTTAATCTTTTCTTAGAAATAATATTCCACCGAACCGGTTATCTCGGGGCCAAAACTCCATCAAACCTGTCGGATCCTGGAACCTCAATTGGTATCAGAGCTAATTTACCGATTCAATCGATCTAACAGTTGATTGAATCAGCTATGCTCATAAATTTTGTATTTTTTGGAGGTTTTGACATTAAACATCAAATTACAGGCCAATTCACAGACGGAATTTGAAATTGAAGATATCATTAGATTCGTGATTGATTTTCGCATAATCCTGTGTAGTTTCATCATGAAATTCGCAAAAATAAAGATCTTGGATCGAAAAATGTGATTGGGAATGTTCTTGAGATGGTCAGACATTTTTGAGCGGATATGCAGGTTCACACAAATGTGGATATGTCAAATTTTATGAATGTGGATGTGTACATTCGCACAGATCGACCTCTCGGTTCGCACGAATCAGGTTCTTGGTTCGCACGAATCAGACAGTCGGGTTAAAATGTCAATTCATTCACATGGATGGACCTACTCCATTCGCATGAATGAGCAAATGCCTAAAAAAGGCATTTTTGATCGCAATGACGAGATGAGTCTCTAGAAAAAATGTGGTGACTGAAAATTTTTTCGAGCTTTTAACGACCAAGCTGGGTTGTTCGGGGACATCGTCTGGCGCTTCAGAGAACAAATATGATGATGCGATCACAGATTGTGGAAATTCGTGGGGTAGTTATGATACTGGTACAGAATGTTTATTATCCGGGTTATCTGACTATTAAAGGGCCGTAAAGTAAAATCCGCAATGATGAAAAACTGACTTTTGGAGACCAAAAATTCTAGGCATAGTCAGGTTTTTCAGAGAACAGAAAGAACTGGATTCCTCAATTTGAGGGGGAATTCAGTGATAAGACGTCAGAATTTGCAAAAATGAGGGGGAATAAAAATTTCATATTGAAATTCCAGCATTTTAGAAATTTGTGACGATGCAAAAGTATTCGGGTGGTTCCGACTTCAGGATTGTCTGGGGATGCATAGGATCTGGATTTGTGAATTTGTGATCATAAGAAGTTCAGACTCTACAGATTAGAGTCAGATTGACGTCTTAGGGTTTGAGTCCCGGGTCTTAGTCAAGCCGATCAGCAGGATTAGCATCAGGAGATGCATATGTATTGTGGATACTTATAAGATGTCACAAATGTGTGATAGTCTAAAGTGTCAGAATGGTTAATCTTCGAGCAGATAAATTGTTTTTCGGACTAACCGCCGGGGAATGATGATGTTTGTTGGCTAAGTTGCTGCCGGAGCTAGCGGAGAAGACTATATATCTATCTTCGTGACTGAAGAGAAAGAATGTGAATTTGATCGTGGATGAATATTTCTGAGATCTGAATATGTTACCAGATGATGTGTTATCCGATGAAGATATCCTGATTATGGAGAATACCATTTATATTGATCAAACATTCAGGAGTGTGCTTAATGGTAATCAAGGAAAACAGGAGTTCAGATTTTCGTGGATATTCTTAAACTTGAAGGTTATTGGTGTAGTGTTCGAAGTTTCTATCAATTGCCGGTTGGGTTTTTGAACATTAAAAGATCAAATAGGCGGAATGCACGATCGATGGTACTGAAATGGTAAAGTAAAAACCGAATTCGGATGTGGTTAAAGCCGAAACAGAGAAGCTGAATTGATTAGTTTCAAGTTGGTGATTATTCGTTAAGATTGCAGTTTAGCAAATCAGAGGAGGAGTCGTGAACTGTGCAAACAAAGACCTGAAGATTCGTTTCAGGAGGAATTTGTACATCATGAAGATAATGCAGCCCAGATCATTAATCAAGGGGGAATCGATCGAAGATTTCAAGATGCCTGATTGAAGTTGCAGAATATTCAAAACACGACTATAAGTTTTCAGAGACACGATTTGACAGTGACGGCCAAGGGGGAATCTGTTGGTGCCGATTTTGTATGTCCGCCATTATGCGAATAGGCTAGATAGAGAGTGTGTTGAATATTGTATAGATTAGTGTGAAAACGGACAAGGTTTTGTATTGTAAATGTACATTCGTACGAATGGAGTCAATCCGTACGAATGGAGATCACAACAGGTCCGCACGGATCTACAAAGTTATATCCGCACAAATGAGTTGACCTGTCCCAGGTGCTCATTGGCAGATAAAGTTCATCCGTGATTACTGATACGTGCGGATTGACTATGCCTATAAATAGGGATGAGGTCTGCTCATTTGGACAACCTTTGGTTCCCAGAGGGGAGATGCTGTCCCATTGGTTTCGTGGGTA
Source organism: Helianthus tuberosus (assembly GCA_030545235.1). Taxonomy (NCBI): domain Eukaryota; kingdom Viridiplantae; phylum Streptophyta; class Magnoliopsida; order Asterales; family Asteraceae; genus Helianthus; species Helianthus tuberosus. The sequence goes on from CM060413.1 coordinate 81,073,545, forward strand.
TGTAACTTTAAATCATTGAATAGAAACTAGTTAAAATTAACCTGTTCGGTGTCGATTCTACTTCTACTCCTTTCTTAGTAATAATATTCCACCGAATCGGTTATCTCGGGGCCAAAACTCCGTCAAACCTGCCGGATCTTGGAATCTCAATTTTAGTATGTTCAAACATCTCTAACACGAGCTTTGAACCAAAACCCTGTTCACAGGGAAGTTTACAGATGCACCACCATCAAACAAATGTCCAAGAAGGTATGGGAAACCAACTTATCACAAAATACCTTATCAGTATGATGAGCCTATGAAAATGCCAAAAAGCCAAGAGTAGACAGATACCCTCATGGTTATGGTCAACTTATTGGAAATGGTCGAACATCTGTTCATCAAAGTGTTAAGACACTTGCACAAAGTTAACACCAACTGATGGAAATGGTTCAAACACTGATTCTCACAAAAGACCATTCCTAAAGAATTAATTTTGAGAAAGAAAAGCTAAAACCCAAAGTCAACTTGGCTTTGGACTCACCTCCAAACTATTTCATTTATAAAAAACAAGGAGCTTCTGCATCTATTGACAATTTACAATCTGCAAACAATGGATAGCTCCTTGTAAAAGAGAAAATACATAAATATCAACACTTTTCAATGAAAACATCAATATGTTGTTTAGTAAATTACAAAATTTTGTTTAACAATATGAAAAAGATTGTTCAAAATCATCAAAAACAAAACTCTGTTCAAAGGAGTAAAACCATTGTTTTAATGATTTTGGTGTGTGTATACCTTAAGTCAACCACTGTTGTTTAAAGTAATCACTGTTTTTTATCATTTGTTTCTCATCATTTGTTGACTAAGTCTATAGACTATCCTACAACTGTTTTCCAACAGAACCACTGTTGATAAACAATTGTGGTTTCAATACTCAAAACAGAGGTTACAAGTGGGACAAACATTTGCAAACTGTTGGTGCATATTTTGTGACAACACCTTAATAGTTTAATAGTTTAGTCTTTGGATATTTTGTTTTGGGCTTAGCTTTTGTGTTTAGTTTGTTTAGAGTTATAAAGGGCTTGGTGAATGGCCTAGCCCAGTCCAAAGCCCAGTATGCAGACATGTAGTATATAAACAAGTTTTGCATTAGGGGTTTGGTTAATTCTCAGAGTTAGTCTTCCTGGAGTATTCAAGAGAAAGAGAAAACGTAAAGGAAAGAGTGAGAGTGATTGAGTTGGAGTCTTGAATTGATTGTAAACATTCTTGATGCATAATAAATAGGAGATGGTTTGAAAGTGATTTTGCGTTCTTCATTTGATTACTTGTTTCTGTTCGTGTGATTAACTATGGGGATTCCGCACCCTTGTTAATTAGTCAATCTCGTATCGATCCACGTGTGATAGGGACCTACACGAACAGACCTTTAAAAACACAAATTAGATGATTGCTACATCGGATATTTCAAACCGCCCTTGGCCACGTCAGCATCACCTTTTCAAAGCCCTTTATAAACCCTTACCTAAACAGAGATTTCTCTTATCATTTTCAAAATTCAAAACCCACTAATTCTCAGTGAATTTCATCATCATCCATTCATCTACGATCATTTGCAATCATCCAAAAATGGAACTCACACTCAAATCTTCACAAAACTATCTGCCATATATTATCAAACATCACAAAAATCCTACATTTCACCCAATCATAGATATCATCTGATCATCAAAATATTACAATATTATGATTGCTGATACACCCATCTACAATGAAACACTGAAAATGTTTTGGGCAGACTCAAAATTTTTGTTTCAAGACAAAAAGCCTTTCACTATTATCTCAAAAGTTGATGGTGTGGACATCCACCACTTTTAATCTCAATGATGTGACATATATGGGAGCCACACTTTTCAAACCACACTTCCCACCATAAATGAAATCCTTTTCCATACCCTCATGATATGTTTATCAGCAAAAACCACCACTTTTAATAAAATACCTTTCAAAACTTAGTATTTGGGATACACAATTTTGACAAATGCAAATTATAAGCTATCTCAAACACTGTTTGTGGACCTAGTGGCAAAGGTGAAAGGCGGTTAAGAAAGGTACTACTAATGACTCGTTATGTATCTAAGGCAACTTAGCTTTTACCTACATAAGGTTTTAGCTCAAAACATTTTTGAACAGGGTTATCCCTTCAAATAAACAATCTTTCAAATGAAACTTTTACTCGCATGATGACCAATAAAGGTCAAGAAATTGTTGAGGAAGAAAATGTTTTAACAACAAAGGTTACAACCACTGTCATAGAGTCCACTACTCCTGAATCCCATAGTGCACAACTCCCCACTTTGGTACTCACATTAGCAAAAATCCACAAAAACCACTCCAATCTGCAAAGCTAAATGTGCCAAAAAGGTAACTCTGGAGGTTGAGATGCCAGAGGATCCTGCTATACCACAAAAGCATCTAACATTTGTTGTTACTTCCTCACAACAGATGCAAACATCTCCACCCATCAAAACTCCTCACATATCTTCACAAAATGATAGTATTGTAAGCAGAAGGGAACTAAATACAAAGTTTGATGACTCACTTGAACATCCATACTCAAGTCCTGCACCCGGGGTTGACTCTCTTTCTACTCCTCCACCCATAGATATACTCACAACCATGAAACCATTGATTAATGCAATTGATAAAACTGGCTTGAACATTCCTAGTTCCTCTCTATCACCGATCACTAAGGGTATGCCCCCAAATGTGGCTAGGCCAAGTCCAGTGATCATTTCTAACCCACAGGAAGAGTAGGATACACCCTTATTTCACAAGTGACGGATGGAGGTTTTTCAAGTGAGGAGGCAGGCACTACAACTGTTGAGACAACAGTCTCATAGTTGGATAGTGGTTACATAGCTATGACCTACTTGAAGACAGCAAATATTGAGTCTACAATAGTACACTCTTTAAGTTTAAGAAGTTCCAAGAACCAAGAATAAGGGGCATTTGGTTCAAAACCAAATACAAACACCGCTGGTGGGAATTTAGATAATCCTATTAAACTGGGTGATGGATTAAGATATCAAGAATCGATAGAGAAAGTAACCAAAATGGAATCTTCAATTGATCAAATCAAAGACTGATGACCACTCTGGTGCAAACCTCTACGCCCCCACCAACAAATGCAGAACTTGCAGAGAAGTTATGGTCCCATGCACAACCCTATCTCCAACTTCAAATGTAATCTGATGATGCCACCCAATATATCGATATGGAGTTGATCAGGAGTATGATTGAAGCAAGGTACAAAGATACACAAGCAGAGATCAAAGCCATCAATGATCACCTACTTCAAACAACATACACTGCTCCAAAACCCAGGTATCCAGAAGATGATGCCAAAAAGGAGGAGAATGATTAAATGAGAGAGTTTCCTCCTCATGTAAAGAGCTCAAAAGAAGCCCGACACATCTGCAGCCAAAAAGGCTAAAGAAGACGCCCTTGAAAAGGAAAAAAAGGAGAGACATGAGAGAAGCTAACAATGCTCTAACAGTGCAAGAGATACTTCAAAGAAAAAGAATTCAAGAGAATCTAGGTTCCTCAATAGATGCTCCCACCAAAAGATAATCTACAAGACAAGGTGCTTGAAGCTCTTTTGCAACTTCCACTCTTCTAGTGAAAACCATTGTTCCATCAAAACCAACCACTGCTATCACTCAAACCACTAATCTTCATGTCCAAACATCTGTCGCCATTACAACAGTGGCAACGGATGTTACATCCACAACAATACTTACCACATTAATAGAACCACTCAAGCCCATTTTCAAAAAGACCCCTTCTGGTCTTCTGATCACAAAAAGAAAACTACCAACACAAATCTCATCACTACCAACAAAAACACCCTCAATACAAACCAGGAAAAGAAAAGCAAAATTCATTATTCAATATGATGATGAAGAAACAACTCAAGGCTCACCCATCAGAACCACATCATCATTACCAACATCAACCAACCAACTCACCATAACTTCCACATCATTACAAATATAAAACCAATCAATCACAACAACCATAATCACCTCTACACATCCATCAGAGTTGAGCACTATGTCATAAGAAATACAGTGCTTCTACTCTACATCAAATGCAGGTCAACTCACCCATCCTTCTCTTCAAAGCTTCCCTAAGCCAAAAAATGTCAAAGAACATTTGGAGCTGAAGTTGAAGAAGGCAGAGAAAGTAGTTGCTGAGAGAACCCAAGGAAAAGATGATAAACATGCACAACTAATCTTGTTTGAAGAATTCCAAAAAAGTGAATGCTTTAGAAGATTATGCTAAAGACGTCTGCAACAATCATTCTCATGCTCCTTTTAAAGATCCAGATCTCAAAAGGGTATTAAAAGAAGACTATCTTGATCACATTATGAAAAGGAAACCATATAAAGCAACCAGGGCACAATTTGTAGGATGGTCAACTGAATCCCTACTTAATAAAATTATAAGGATTGAAAAGTTGCTCCTAAATCCATAGATTAAACCAACACCTCCTAACTGGAAAGCAGGAAAAAGGCCAAATGACAAAAGGCCATGCAGTTAAAGAGGATGAAGGAAGAAATGGTTGCAGCGAACTTTGGCACCATGAGATCAATGGCAAAATGGGATGAGCCAAGAATCACAAATAATTATAAGAAGCTTGAAATTTTAAGAGAAAAAGATCCCTTAATACCAAGAAAGCCAAGTTATGAACAAGTAGACTTCCCCATCAAAACATTAGTTGATCTTTTAGAGCTTCCATCTACAAAGAACATCTCAAAAGCTGCAAGAAGCTATCTTAAAAGACAAAAGGAGATCTCAAAAGAAGACATGAAGATGTATCAAGATGAGCTCAACAAAGAAGGAATCAGAAATCTACTTGTTCAAATTTTGTGAAGGAGAGTTTCCCCAAACTCATCTTCAATAACTTTTGGCCCAGAAATCCATCAAGCCTCAAAACTCTAAAATGGAAGTCTGATAAGACAAGCCATGAACTGACTCTACTCAGGGCAAATGGAGAAGTTAGAAAGATCTCAATGAATAGTGCTTTTAGCCTTAAGAATGAATATCTACAAGCCCTATTGGGTCTTGAACTCGAAAGGGATCTAGAATGTAGTTACCCACTGAACTTTAAGTTACAATTCAAAGGGTATATTAGAGAGAAGCCGATGAGAAATAAAAAATGATCAAATAAAGCTGAGTTTTGGTATCATCTGTTCTAGAGGTGATTGTTGTACGTACAAAAGAATAAATAATATCAAAATCCAAAACATGCTCCTCAGGTAATCTTGAACCCTAACAGAGCATATGTGTGAAGACTGCAAAGCATTGTTGAAGACCGGAAAGCACTATTAAAAAAGAAAGAACAACTCCCGATGGCCAAAGCCATGTGGAAGACAAAGCTCTGATGGAGAAGACCAAACATTTGTTTGGCCTAAACATATGTTTAGAAAAAGTCAACAGAGATTTAAAGAACAAACCTTATCAGTGTAACAGTGCTAGTCTAAACATATGTTTAGTATATTTAATAAGTTGTTAACTCCATCAAATGTCTCTAACATCTGCGGAATCTTTTATGTTAGGAATGTTTGTGTCACTATCAGGGAGATGTCAGCCCTCATTTCGAACAGATGTTTGTACTTAGTATAAACAGATCTCACATGTTAGAGATCTATTTCATCACTTAACATCCTTATTTTATGAACATGAGTGAGTGATCAGGCTGAGGGGGAGTTTGTATAATCAATTATGTAATTGTAATCATTTGATTTCAATAGAAAATAGTTTTGATAAAACTTTCCACTCTTGTGTCTGACTTTAATTTCCGCTGCATTCATTACTATTTCCATAATTCATATCAACTTTATCCACATTTCATTAATCCATGTCATAGAACAAACACAAGTGAAAACTCAGATCCTAATATGACTGAAATCAAGGAGCATCGTTAAGATCATACTAGATCTCAAGAGAATGAAATCAGATAATCTAAAGAATTTGATAATCAATGTGTTATGTCCCCAAAATGAAGTTGATAGGGTGAAAATGTATTTTTTAGGCTTATGGCTAGCTTCATGAATCATAGTCAATACACTATCAGGTTTAATTAAATGGCTATAATAGTCCCTCACCTAGTAACACCAAAGACAAAAGGATAAGGTCCTACATTTTGGGATTTCCCCAAAAAGTTCGCACGTTAATGAAGGCTAGCTAGTTCACCGAGGAATTAGTGGTGGATTCAAGCGGGATCATGTATGATGACATTGTCGTGGAGGATTTGACTACTATAAAGCCTAAAAGGAATTGTTTTGGTTCCTCTTAGAAGTCTAGAAAGGGATAATTTGTAAATATGCCACGTTGAAATACTTCAAACTAGGGCTGTAAACGAACTGAACATTCAGCGAACAGTTCGTGAACCGTTCGGCGGGAAGTTCGTTTATGTTCGTTCGTTTATTAAACGAACGAACATGAACAAGAAATTTCGTTCGATTAGTTAAATGAACGAACATGAACAGAGGTCTCGTTCGTTCGATTGTGTTCGTGAACGTTCGGTAAGTTGTTCGTGAACGTGTTCGTGAACATTCGTTGATTTGCGTTCGTTTATGTTCGTATGTTTGTGTTTTAATTGAAGATCTTTGTACTTTCTTATATTTTATTTGTACTTTTTATATGATTAAACTTTTATTTATTTTATTTCCCTAACAATTAAACTAGGAAATCCACTTTCACCTTGTATATGCATCATTTCCCTTTCATTTCTCATTATTTACATCCACGAATATAATCGACCTCCGTTCCACAATAAGGGATTCAAGTTCGAGTGCTACTCTCTGGGCCATCTATCTTTATCCTTTGTCGCGTTCGCCAAATTTATTTGTGTTCGTTTATGTTCGTGAATCGTTCGCAAACACGCTCATTTCCTTAATGAACGAACACGAACATGAAATCTCGTTCGGTAAGTGTTCATGAACCGTTTGTGAACACATTTATTTCCTTAACGAACGAACACGAACAAGGCCTTGTTCGTGTTCGTTCGGTTCGTTTATAGCCCTACTTCAAACACTATATTAACATAAGTTAGAACATATGGGCATAGATTAAACACCATATTGAAATCTTAAGCACCATTTGACAAAAATACATTCATTTCAACAAACTCACAAAAAAATTCTATTTTTTTATATAACAATACTATGCTAAAACAAAAGTAAAAAGATGCTCAATTGTATGGTGTACCAATCCCTCCCTTACACTTGTCACTCCTCTTTCCATATGACTCATGTTGCATTACAACCTTGATTACTTGCCTCTTCGCACCTTTAGGTTCCTTTGTTGATTAGGCTCCTAATCATCATTGATACCTTTGCAATATATCAAATTTACACTTCACAACATGTCACCTTTCTTATGACCATTTTCTCAATACCTTCCCTCACAAGCAAACCTACACCACCAACTCCACTCGCGCCCCTTGTGAAGTACACATCAACTCCACCCGACTCGACCAAGTCTTCATCATCAACACCACAACCTACTACAACACCTACCATGTACTTTTACACCATTTCCATCCACATCATATAATTCCATAGGCCAACACTCCCATATTTGCCCCCTCATACTATGATAAATTGTCACATCCGGACTCGCAATGGAAGCGCACGCGGGAGCAATAGATACTTGGCACATACACGTTATTTACAAAGATACTATATTGTATTCCAAAGGTACATCAATTTACGTTGTTGATTAGATACTACAAGTATGCGGTCATAATATGTTCTTGCAGATCACGTTAATCTTCTAATCCATATACTTCTATACAAGTATTCAGTTGTGGAGCAGTTATTGTAACAGCAAACACAAGTATCACACAAGTCTTAAGTAACCTGAAAAGCATGTTAAGTTTAGAAAAGGTCAACTACAAATAGTTGGCGAGTTTCACTATTTTTGTTTGTTCCAGAAATGAGTTTGAACATATTTTTTTGCACATTTGATTGAATATTATAATGAGCCTACAAGTGAAACCTTGACTGTTTACAGGTGCCGTGTCCCACATCCGACACCTCAACACTTTTCCACCCCAAGTAGTTGTGTCTAACATTACTTTGAATTTCTTCAACATTACTTAGTTTCACATACTCAAAACTAACAGTGAGCATCAATGTCACATTCATTTTCTGGCACACCCTGGCTTTGCGGAAGCGTGGGTTTGTTTTAGGTGTGACTTCTTAATACCATAGCATAATCACAACAATGCTATATGAAAGTAAAACCATGATGATCATCCATTACTTCAAGTTTTAAAATAAAAATACCACAACATTGTTTTAGAGTTGACACATGCAACGAGTTTACAACACAACATAATAAAAACCTTGTTCATAAGACACAACCACAAAACATGAGATAAACGCAGTTTAAGACTTGTGACTCGTCCAGGAAAAAGTCACAATTCCTAAACTTGGATGACAACATTCTTCTTACACAGCGTGACGACAGTGCATACCTTGCCAGATCCCTAATTTCCTGAAATACATGTAAGTTGAAAAATCAACATAAAGTTGAGCGAGTTCATGTGAAAGTGAGTATGTAAAACCTTTGTAAGTATAAAATCCCTGGTATGTAGCAAATAAGGAAATAAAGAGATCACCAATGGTTTGCAAGGCCATTGATATGTGTGAAGTGCAGTAGGAAGACTCAAACCTAGCAGATTTTTGTGTCGGGGTCAAAGTCACCCCGAGGTCCGTTCTGTTGGGCCTGGAGTTGGGCTCGCTACACCCAGATAGATCTACTGCTAATGACCCTCGGTCCTACAATGAGGATTAATGGCCTCCAGTTCCCGCATACCCACTCACATGATCTAAGTGGTAACCCTCCTTACGCTAACCATACCATGTAAAAAAATATTCGTAATCATAGTAACATGTATTTCACCCCCGAAGTATAAAAACTGAAAACAGTTAAGAGAAAAGGGGGACATGAACTCACTGAAGTGCGTCTCGAAATAGTCAATCCCAATCAACCTGCTGCGTGACGACCTACACGTACTAACTTCTATTAGACGGACGGCCGTGCCTTGGCTTAAGGTTTAACGTTTTTGGGAAATAGTTAGACAACTATTTCGTGTTTACACTTCTTAATTATTACATAAATATATTCATTCCCAAGGATGGGGGTAATAATACATGTGTGTTTATAATTTCGAAAATATATTTTTAAGTCTCACTTGAAAATATATTTGATCACTTTGTCTAAAATGTCTTAATTTCCAAAATATATATACTTGTTAGAAAATAAATTCTAAGTCTTATGATTTTTAGAAAATTTCGCCAGAGTTTCCCCTAAAACGGGAGCGTCCATGCTTATTAGCATATCGTTTTCTTTTTGAAATCAAACCAGGATCATCAACAATCAACCCTTACATTCTGACACGCAAAATACTACCTTTGTCGTTTCAGTTTCAATATATGAAAAACTGGACTGTTTTCGGACATTTAAATAAAATGCTTAACTTATTCCAAAAATTCCCAAATTTTTACAGAACGTCTTAATCGAACAAAAAATTATTGTGTAAAAATATCGGGGTCCAGTTCCTTATCAGTAATTTATAGAAAATCATTTACCGGAATGCAATCAGATTTGTTACATTCTGATTGCAGTCTACGGAATAATTTGTTTAAAATTCCTTGTAAGTCCGTTTGACGAAATTCTAGTTGGAGGGTCACAAATACATCAGTGACCATCTACGGTATAAATTTCAGGGGCTGGTTCTATTCAGGTTTCAAATTATGACTGAAAACGTATCGCCCATTTTACTGTAGTAGAACTCAGCCTTAGCTGCTGTCATGAAAACAGACTTTTAAAATAGTAAAAGACCTCAAAAAAATACGATTCCAGCGTCATTTTCTTCGTTTTTCGAAAATACACAATTTACGCTTCAGAAATTCCGTTTTTCGATTTATTAAAGTCTGTTTACAGCCTGTTGAAGTCGGCTGAATAAGTACATCAGCATGTTATTTTGTAGTTTAAATGTTACTAAATCGTATTAACAAGTGTCCGAACAACGGGTTTATCAAAAGTTCGACGATCAAACATCATATATGTATTAACCAACCCTAAACCAAGTTTTCATCTTTATGTCTCAATCATAAGTAAACTTTTATATGTAAATTTCATATAAACTTTTATGTTCATCTACTTGTTCTTGACACTTTAGTGATTTAAACATACTAAACATACTACACCCTTTGATCATAGAAACGAGATGAAACAAGATTAACAAGAGTGTAACAAGGGACTTACTACTAGCTTATAGCTAGGGATGAATCTAGTGCAAAGTTGGTAAGAAAAAGATGGCGAAAAGACTTGAAACAAGCTCCTTTGAAAAGTCCTTCAAGATGCACCTTCCATGGTTGAACTTCAAAGCTTAAATGGAACTTGTAAAATGGAAGAGATGGTGTGAAAGTGAGGGTGATGGTGGCGGTTTGTGGGAACCGAAAGTGAGAGGGAGAGATGAGTGAAATGAGGGTGTGAAAGATAGGGAATGGTTGTGATCTTATGTCTTACTTATAACCATCATTGCTTATATTTTGTCTAAGCAAACAAGTAACCAATCTAATATAATAAGGGATCAAATCCAAGGAGAAGATAGAAGGCATGGTGAAGATCATATGGTGGGTCCAACAAGGGACTAAAATCGGACAGGGGGGGGGGGTTAAGGTAAATATTTTCCAACTAGAATGTAAGTGTTAGTTAGGTTATAAGTGACTTTGATGATATATGCTAGTGTGATAATTTTTAGGGGGTGTTATGGCATACGGGGATCATGACATGCCACAATTAGTAAAACAATGTCATTGACAAAAATTTAGTGTTCCGGGTAATGTCCGGTAACCCGGTTAGGTACTGTCCCGTTAAAGTGTTTAATTATTCCAAAAAAGGGTCTTTTATATATATTTTTGCAACACAAATTATTCCCGGCACTTAGGAAAGTATACAGGACCATTCTGCCATGTTTTTGCACTTTATTAGTAATTTAAAATGCTGAATTTTATGAAAGAATGCAGAATTTTGTAATTATCACATGTTTTAGGCACATCCGGTCACTATAACTATCACCTAGTGACGCAGTTCTACAATCCTTACCTCCCTACACTCCCTACTAGTGTAGTAATCTATTCCCGACTCGTACTGGCCTCAGAGACAATATCTGTCTAGTGCTGGCAATGTCAGCATGTTTACTGGGTTATCCGTATAGTGTGCTCACTATGCTTTTGTGCATCAAGGTTGTCACTGATGTTTGTGTGTAAATAATAGTGTGACAGTATAAAATGTGATGCATGAGTATGTATGTACCAGAAATCAAGAAGCGGTTTAACCACAGTTGTAAGCAAGCACAGTAATTAAGAATTAATTAAATATTAATTAATTCGTACGGATACCTGGTTTGGTGAGGGTTGTCACATTTTCGGTTAGGTATCGCACAAAATATAGAACGAGGATTTTCATAGTCATAATGTTATCGTGAACTGGAATAGGATAGCCATATCATACACACGGCTAATGTTATCAGGTACCTCTTTACACAACATCATTGTTTTATACATGGTTGTAAAACAAGGTTTCCAAGGCCGAGTACTCCCCGAGTAGTCGCTACAAGGTATGCTGCCAAGGCGACTTTATCTAACTCTGACTAATTACTCGAAATCGATCAAACGCGGTCAAACTCAGACAAAATCAGATCTAGTAGGTCAATTCGGACCGAGTTTGACTTAAAAATAATAAAACATAATTTATATGACTATCATATTACATAATGAATATCATTTTCACGTATTTTGTTATAGATATTAGTAAATTTATGTTATTAGACATATATTTAATTTCCGAAAACTAATTTCTTTACAGTTTAACATGTCCGAGTACTCCCCGAGTACTCTCCGCGTATACCGAGTACTCTCAACTCCCCGCTCGACCGACTAGGGAGTGCCTAGCGATTTTTGCAACCATGGTTTTATATGATAAAATTCACCACATAGCGTGCTCACAAAGGGTGCATGGACATTTGAAATTGCAGTAGAACCCATGGCTTTCGTGCCACCTCAATTGGGTTTGTCAGACCAATAGTACTATTCACACATCCACCGGCGTATAGTTGATCACTCGTGTTTGTGGGGACTTTTCGTGTGTTAGTATAACTCAGATAATTAACATCACAACATGTATGTATGTGCAAGTATGTACTTATGTAACATGCATTTCACCCGAATTAAAATAGTAAAATAGCTTGAAAGTGGGCTAATGAAACTAACGTAGTATATAAGCACAATAATCACAAGAGATGTATATATTAAGGCTCTATCAATTCAATCCTGGAATCAGATCGTGTTTGGGTAAATTTCACAGGATTATATAATTGACGATTTAGAAGTGTCGTCGTATGTACGATGACAATCAATGAATCAAACGGATATTGGCAATTTGTTAACAAGAGGACCAAAAAAGTTATCATATCGGGATACTACTAAGGAATTAATACGCCCAAAAGATATTACACCAAATGTTTACAGAATTAAGGGAAGAATATTGTCATATATCAACCAAGATTGACTCTCACTTGGAGTTATAACATAGGAGTTTACGTCCATCATAACACAATGATGATAGGGCCGACTCATAGAATTGTTAATGTACTAGATTACCCTCGACACCTAATGTCGAATAGTCGATGAACTAGGATTAGAATACAATGGTAAGAATTTGAGTTGGTAAGGGCGATAAAATTCACCATCATTTATATGTCCGCTTGAATTTCTTCAACATTACTTTGTTTCACATACTCAATACTAACAGTGAGCATCAATGTCACATTCATTTTTGGATATGTCGCACAAAATATAGAACGAGGATTTTCATAGTCATAATGTTATCGCGAACAGGAATAGGATAGCCATATCATAAACCCGGCTAATGTTATCAGGTACCTTTTTACACAACATCATTGTTTCCTATGATGTATATTCAACGTCATCTCAGCACTACTTCGTTCGAATTCCACGCACGAATTTCACAATCACCTCTACCCGAGGACTAATTGCCACTAACAGCTTATCTACTCTGCGCTCTTCGGTTACATCATAACTTCCACCATTTCTAGAATATACGCGGTTCAGTTGTTAACAGAAGGAATAAGTGAACTCGTACCCAATTGGAATTAAGAGTTGGGAGACTATAGTTTCTGAAGAAGCACTAGTAAACAACTACCGGGCGAGAGAATTCATTCCAGTCCTTCCGGCATCGTGTGTTGATAAGTACACCTCCGGTTTATGTACACTCACTATCGTGTAGTACTTAGATATGTAGTTGTTGTTACAAAGAATGTAAGGCTAGAGTTGGTAGTGTCGCGAACTCGCAACTTGTTACTTCCCATATCGGAAGACTTATGAAGGCCATCCTGGCTGTATGAGTTCAACCCTAGTGTATGTTATCAGTAGGAATATGGAGTGGACTGTAGCACATATGTTTCCATTGAACCCGCCTATCTCTTAAGGCATACCAAACAATTTACTAGTCTCAAAATGCCAACTCATAAAACGATTTCCAGGTAACAGAATATGCACGTATACACATAGTTTCACGTTAGCGCACGTATGTATAATTTCACATAATTAAGTGCGCTTACTATTACCGTGACTTTCCCAACACTTACTCGTACAAGAAAATCTGTTATTACGTTCCCAACATAGGGAAGCTCAGTTATTTTCTAGGTATACAAACTATCCTTACAGATTATATTTTGTATCTTTCTCGTTAGATGTACTTTCAAGTTTTCTACGATGCATTAGTCTAAGTCAGTATAGACCACTATCTACTCTAGTTTTTTAGGAACATAAGTATCTCGAGGTTTAGTACACCCATGGAAATATATTAGAGAACAGTTGGTGCTTTGTAGTATCTTGACTCGCCAAAATATCTCCTACACGGTGTAAAGTCTCATAGTTTCTTTAGCATCTGACTCCTACTGATCATCACTTGGTTGCATCCAAATATATCCACATTAGCAGTTATGTAGAGTATCGTGCTCTTAACATGACAATTGAACTTTGTTGGATTATTATGTCAATACTAGATGAGATTCACATTACACTAACTAGTCCATCTACTCTATGGAGTGACAATATTATGCCACATACCTTGCTACTATTTCATTTTGTCACCAATGCACCAAACATCTAAACATCTAGAGATTGATTTGCACCTTAAACGAGACATTATGATTGCTCACATTCTTCGAGTTTGCTCTTAACCTAGATCTCTTTATATTGTTGATCTATTAACCAAGAGGTTGTCAGCTGCATGATTTGACACTCTTCGTTCAACGCTTCATGTTTCCGGAGACGTTCGGTTTGTATGGGCATATTAGTCAATTGGAATTTCCCATTTATTATTTTTAGGCTCAATCTATTTGGACACCCTCCTTGCCTATTTGGACACTTTTTGTGCCCTAGACGCCTCGTATAGGGCTATACGAGGCGTCTAAGCACTGAATTCAAGGGGGTCTCAGAGGGTGTCAGACACAAAGTTTAAGAAACCCTATACGAAGAGTACAGCCCTATACGAGGCATCTTAGGCTTGGGTTTTTTTTTTTGCTGAAATAAGGGGTGTTTTGGTGGGTTTTGGTATGGTTTTTTTGATAGTTTTTGAAGATGTGTTTTTTGGTTGAAAATTTTTTTGGTTTGAAAAAAAGTTTTGTTTTTTTTTTGGTTTTTACACTATAAAAAATTTATTGTTTTTTAAAAATCAACTATTTTAAAAATCGGCTATTTAAATATATTATATCGATTAAATATTATAATGTTTTTAACATTTTACTTTTTTAAATATTATTCTTCCGATTAAAATTTTACTCGTTCAAATATTGTTTCCGTATTATTTAAGGGGATATATTGTTTCGGTATTATATTCAAAACATATTTTGTTTCCGTATTATCTCAATTTAAGACAACAATCATTAAGTAACCGAATAACTGAAAACAAACATAAATATGACATATATAAGATAACTTTGTACATCCATAACAAAAATATATAAGATAAGTTTGTACATCCATAATAAAAATAAAAACAACAACAGGTCTATGCATCCAAATCCGAATCCTGATGCTGCTTCGGCTGCTGCTGCTGATGTGGTGCTCGAGCCGGTGGAAGCGGTATCGGGGGTAATCCCTCTCTCTCTCGTCTATCCTGCTCGGCCCGTACCAGCCAACCTACCAAATCGTTGAGAATGTCAAGCTCGGCTCGTACATCCGGATGTAGCACAGCTCCTGGGGCATGACCTGGAATAACGTGACGTGGAAACTGAGGCGCCCCGGGAGGTGGCGGTGGCTGTGGCACCGCTGCACCGTCTACATTCTCCGGAGGGTCCTCCACGGGCACTGCATCAGCAGGATCTGGCAGAGGATAGACGGGCTCGAACTGCTCTGGTAGGGCCTCCTCTCTCCATATGCCCCCGTCGCGGTTTTTAAACCGCAGGCCTTTGGGGAACCTCTTGAGCAGCTTCATCCCCCACAGCGACTGAAAACCCATCCGCGTCGGCATGACTGGCGGCGTCCGTAGATGTGGGTCCTGGTGCAGTAAGAGGCCCAATAAACGGGCAATGACGGTCACGTACGCCCCGCCATACAAAAATCCGCGCTCCTGCTGGTGATGGGCGGAGGCGTAGTACTGGGCTAGACCGTGTGCTAGTGCGCACGTCCTCCTGTACAGCAAACAATAAAAGAAAAAAAAGATCGGTGGTCGTACACCACTCACGGCTGTAGCCGCGCGCTGAAATAGAAGTAGCGAGCAAATGGTGCATACACATGCAGATAGTGTTAGCGAAATACAGAAACAGAGATTAATAAACAATGCACATAATCACAATAATTGTCGTAATAAACGTACATACCTGTACAGTGGGTCCCTAATAAACGACACCCTCCCCTTCGACTTGTCGTGCTCCCAATGATTTGCCCCCGCAATCACCTGCCAAAACCCTAAAAGAGTGGGTTTGTCAACCACCACTAGCCCCGCTGTGTAAACCTCAATGCACCGCAAACTCTGCTAGCGTCATCGAACCCAAAACGCCAGCGAGCCAGAAAGAAACCTTAGGCGGAGGGGGAGCATCTGGGTGCGGAAACGACACTGGGACCCCAGGAGGGTGAAATGTGAATGACGAAAGGAACTCGACCAGCAGCTCCCTGTAGCTCGGCGTGTGCGCCAAATCAAAAAGACGATGCCACGGTGAATCGACAGGTATAAACCGACGCACTCTAGCCGTCTCAGAAATCCCATCTATCGCATCCCAGTCGATCGATGCATGCGATCCAATGTGCATCCTCCTAAGCTTCTGGAAATGACGGGCGGCATCGGTGCCGTCAGGAAACTCTAGATACGGGTGACCCTGCAACGTATCCAGAGGCGGTAGCCGTCTCCGTCGTGGACCCTGTTGAACCGGCTGACCCCCGGGCGGTGCCCCATCAAGCTCTACCAGAATATCATCGCCCTGAATCGGATCGTCCTCCATAATAAATCTGCAAATAAATACCATATACGTATAAAAAAAATAATAAATAAATAAATAATAATAATAATAACAATAACAATAATAATAATAATAATAATACATAATATTAAGAATAATATTAATAATAATAATAATAATAATAATAATTAATAAATAATAATAATAATAATATTAACAATAACAATAATAATAATAATAATAATAATAATAAATAATAATATTAAATAATAATAACAATAATAATAATAATAATAATAATAATAATAATAATAATAAATAAAAATAATAATAAACAATAAATAATAATAATAACAATAATAATAATAATAATAATAATAACAATAATAATAATAATAATAAACAATAAATAATAACAATAATAATAATAATTAAAAAAATACAGTGCCTCGTATAAGCCTCCTATAGAGGTATACGGGGCGTCCTGTTCTACCATCTTCATCTTCAACCTCAACGCAAAAACCTCAAACCCAACAAAACCTAAACTACGGGCAAACCTACGGTCTAAAGGCAAAAACGAGGCTAAAATACTAAACTACGGGAAGAAATACGTACCAGGGATGCCTCAAATCTTTGAAAATACGGTCCAAATACGTATCCGGAGCGTATAAACCTCTGTGCATCGTATATGTGTGTGTTTTATGTTTTGGGTGATAATGTGGGTCGTCTAGGTCTTCCCCCCTTATACGAGGCATAGACGCCTCGTATAGAGCTAGACGACCCGTCTAGCCTTTTTGTTAAATGACCATTTTGCCCCTGTAATGCCCCCAGTATAGGCTTTTAATCAGGGGCAAAATGGTAATTAACCAACCCAGAAAGATATTTCTGGAATGGTTAATTACCATTTTACCCCTGATTAAGGCCTATACGGAGGGCTTTACAGGGGTAAAATGGTAATTTAATAAACTTTTTTTAATAATTAAAAAAGAAAAAGTGAAACAGTTGCCGCCCAACATGTATTGGTCGTATAGACCTATACGCGTCGTCTATTTGTTTAAATTACCTTTTTGCCCCTGTTTATGGCCTATACTGGGGACTTTCAGGGGTATATTAGTAATTAAAATAAAATATTTTCAAAATTCAAATTTAAAAAAAAAATGTTGCCGCCCCTATAGACTACCCGTACAGGTCTATACGAGGCGTCCTTTTTTAATAAATTCAAATTTTGATATTCAAATTTTCAAAATTCAAATTTTCAAAAACCCGCTCTAACAGACGACCAATCTAGATCTATACGAGGCGTCTGGTTTTGGTAAAATGATCTTTTAGCCCCTGATTTATGCCTAGATTGGGTGCATATCAGGGGCAAAATGGTCTTTTGACCAATCATATACGACACGTCTAGCTCTATACGAGGCGTATATTTGTAATTTTTTTATAAAAATGTTATTAAACTGTTTTAATCAATTCTAATTATAAAAAAATTATATAAATTTTTATAAAAAATGTTATTAACCTGTTTTAATCAATTCTAATTATAGAAAAATGATAGAAATTATAAAAAAAATTATAGAAATTGTAGAAAATTATAGGAATTAATACAAAAAATACTATTAATTAAAAAAATACTATTAATTACAAAAATCATTCTTCCGTATCACTGTCGATGTAATTATGACTGGGGTTCAATCTTAGCGGAGGATTCATTATCGATGTATACCATTCTAGACGTGGCAAGTACATATCTTCCCATTGTTCCGTATGGGGTCTTCGGTGGGTCAACCATAGCCCGTGTGCTGGTGGCATTGGATAATCCCCTTCCAGCTTAACATGTATGAAGTGGTTCTCATTAACATGTCTAAGCGTTATGAATAATGGTTGTTGATTAGCCGGAGGACTTAGTATCGGGAAGAAAGTGGAACTCGCACCCATGGTTGTCGTTAACAGGTGCACCCTGATACCGTACGTTTGTGCAATAAGAAGTCCTGCTAAGGGGAAGTCCATCCAGTGATCCTCCCCACAACCGGACACTGAATCCAAAATTAGGCCCTGACGATGCGTGTAAAAATAACCTTCATCCCATGCTTCAAATATTGGGAACCAGATCGATTCGTTCTGATCCATTTCTTGGACAAGGTCCCTTCGAATGAGCCCCCATGAACTCTGATCCATACCTAAGCCCACAGCCACAGACCGAAACCCACAATGACCGTCCGGCATCACATCTCGTATGCACGAGACGTACGGATGGAACACTAGCGGAATGGCATACTTAAACTGTTTGATGATTCCCACGTACTCGTCACCAATGATTAAAGGAAAACCGTGAGCATCTCGTGTCTCTTTCTTCTTAGAACTCTTTGAACGGCTTAGGCTCGCTTTGGGTTTTTGGGACCTTATAACCGACTGTTGAGAGGCCTGTGACGGAACGTACGAGCTGTGGCGATGTTTATCGTACTTACTTTGTCGGGAACCTTCAAAGCACGTGTTTGCATCACCGAAGGAGCTTCTCCTCAATTCTTCATCTATACGAGAGGCCTCGTCTAACCTTTGTTGTACCTGCTTTGTTGTTGGTCGGCCACGAGTATTTTGTTGGACAACCGGTGGTTTCTTGGTAGATTTCTTTTGAGTCAACACCGCTTTTATCTTTGACATCATGCTTTTTTGCTGAGCTGGGGGTGCGACTCTAATTGTTGTCTAACAATATTTAGCTCTTCGACCACGTCCACGTCATCGTCTATCAATTTACAACTTTGGAAGTTAAGTTTTCGCCAGAAGACGTCTATGTGTTCGAGTTGAATCGGACGCTCTGCACGGTTAAAAACAACATTGTTTAAGTAACATGATTAACGGAAATATATCACACAAGTGTTGTACGTTTAACAATTATTACCTTCACGCATGTACTTTTCTATCCTACAAGCACAGGGCAACCCACAGCTGTGCCACATTTGGCAACCACATGATGAATGAAAGCACTCCAAGACATCTAGCTTCCTAATTGCCTCTTCACGCAACAAGTCAAGGGTTGTATGGGATACTTTTCCAAGTAGGTGTTGAAACATCGGGTGTTTGTGGTGGTTCATTGTTTTTTCGATGCTTTCTCGAAAAGTCTTCCTTATTTCACCGAACTGTGTCTCAACTATATCCTGGACACAACCAACTACACGGTCCAGTGAGCTCCTATCTAGGACGTATCTCTTTAAGTTGGCGTGTTGGCTCTCAACTCTGTTTGTGGTACGATTACCAAAGTTGCGCCTCTTATCAGTCCACGCAAAGACGAACATCTCCTTATAGTCTTTTAGCCAGTTATCGTACACGTACTTGAAGACTCCTAAAAAGTAAAAATAATTTAATAAAATTTGCATAGGTGAGTCGTATGTTATTAGAAAAACTTACTAGAACGTTTGCACTCCACAAGTCGCTTTCGCATGTTGCGCAAGTGGTACTCGTAGATGGGTATGGATGGAGACTCAATCAATGTCCCCCAGAATGACAAAAATTTCTCCCAGTCTTCGTCTGTGAAGGCACCCTTGCAGTGCTTCATAAGATTCTGTTGTATGTGCCACCTGCACAGAAGCCTGGAGGCGTCTGGAAATACTTTAGCACACGCGCCCATAAGGGCTAGGTCTCTATCCGTTAAAATCACACGTGGCTCCATACATTCATCCAACATTGAATTGACCCTCTCAAGCACCCACACAAAGTTATCACCCCGTTCTTTACTAACAAAGTTATCACCCCGTTCAGCTGATCATGGATTTAAGGTGGTGATATCTATGGCTATTCCTGATTTGGAGGGTGAAGCTTATGTTACGGAAAAGGTTAAGGTGGAGTATGAGTGGAAGCTTCCGAGATGTGCTCATTGTTGTGTCTTTGGTCATGATAGTGGTGATTGTCCTAAACAGGTTGGTCCTACTCCTAACCCCCATCCTAAAGCACCTATAGTAGATGGGGATGGTTACACTGAGGTTACGAATAGGAAAGCGGGTAGGAAAAGTGGGGTTCCGGTTAATACTCAAAAACCAAAATTTGAATATAGACCGTTGAATTACAAGAATATGGTTGGGAATACATCTTCTTCTACTAATATGAAGGGTGGAAAAGGTTCAATTCAGACTCACAACCCTTTTAGTGCGCTTAACTCTGGAACAAATAGAACAATGGGGCAGCATAGTAGTGAAGATCTGGATGATGATGAAGTTGAGGTAGTGTATGATGAAACTTTGGGCGTTCGGAAGCCGGAAAATCCAGGGGCAAGCACCTCTACTACAAAGGTCTCCAATGGATAGTCTAATTTTGGTTCATGTGAAGGGGCTGACAGTTTGTGGCAACTTCATATTTGATGATGGCGGATGAGGGTTTATTTTGTTTTGGTTTGTCGTGTCTACTTCATATCTTTTCATGATGTATAGTAGGCTAGGTTATGGGGTGTCGTAGGTTGTTTGGTTTGTTTGGTTTACATATATGGGGCATGTCCTGTATATGAACTAGTGGGGAACACATTCTCACTACTTGTACTTAATTGCGGTTGTTTTTAATAGAATCACCGGGGTAACCCATTACCAAAAAAAAAAAAAAAAAAACAACGGCATGCGCGATAATAAACGATTTGTTGGTAGGGGTCACACCAACAATCTGGATAAATGGCATATTGTATATGTTTGTCTTGTACGTTGCATCGATCAGCATGACGTGGGGGAATGCACGCCACATGTCTCTCGAGTACCGATGAAGAAAGAAGATCTCTGTTACGATCTCTGTTCCGGGTTCCTCCCGTGTCTCGTAAATAAAGTCGTTGTTTATCAGCATGCTTTCTAGTGACTGCATGGGAGTCAATCCTTGTCTTTGTTCGGCTCTAATTTTCGCCACAAAGTTTTGAACGTCTTTCTGAACATGAAACCTGTCGGGGTCCTGCTTCCTTATCGTTTGAAATATTTTGCGCGGCTCCATGTTTTGAGCTGTCAGCTGCTCGATCAGTTTCATTTCGCTTGGAGTAAACCTTCGCACAAACGCGTGGGCCGACAGGTCCTCACAAAGTTCGTGGTTATGTTCAATTGTTCCGTCTTTTATCTCCCAGGTTTCATACGGGTGGTTTCGCACAGCCAGCAGGTAAAACGGGCAACCGGTTTTTTTGCTTCCGGCTTTTCTAAGTGTTGCTGTAGTCTGGTGCTCACCACCACGATCACATTCAAGCCATACCCTCCCGGTTCTTCCCCCGGTTTTCTTTGATCGACGGGTGACAATAACGAAACCATCCGCGTTTGCTATTTCTTGTATCCGATTCTTTAGTTCATCTAAAGAGTTGAAAACCTGTAACATCGACAATAATAATAAATAATAATAATAATAAATAATAATAATAATAACAATAGTAATAATAACAATAATAATAATAATAATAAATAATAAGTAATAATAATATTAATAATAATAATAATAATTAATAAATAAATAATAAATAATAATAATAATATTAATAATAATAATAATAATAATAATAATTAAATAATAATAAAAAAATAGTAATTAATACCTGCTTTTTTAAGTACGGACTGTCCGGGATGGGAGGTGTCTCACCACCATATCTACCATATCCACCATAACCACCATATCCACCATATCCTCCAACGTCCGGATTGTTTTGATGAACGTAAGGAGTGGCCGGGGAAATGAATTGCTGATGACCACCGTATCCACCGTCTCCTCCGTATCCACCGTCTCCTCCGTAAGAATATTCACACCCGTATCTATAATCCGGATACCCTTGTTGCGTCGGACAACTTGGTTGACCAGTATGGTATGAGTCATCTACAGGGGATGTTTCATCAACAGGGGGATGCTTGTTCAAATCTAGAAACGGTCTATTTTGTTCTCCTTGTATACTAGACACAACCTCCTCTTGCTCATTAGAATCGGGAACGCTAGACTCCTCCAAAATAAACAACCGTATCATCATTAGTAAATAATAAACTAAAACAACAACTAATTAAAACATTTAAGCTATAACTGTTACCGGAATGCTTTCGGGCACCCAGTTGTCTCTAGAATACTACCCGAAGACATAGTTGTCGTCCCAGTATGATGACATTTCAACACTTCGGGATGATAAGAACACAAATGCAAACAACAATTCTTTCGAAGAAATACAAGAAGAAGCAGAATGAAAGAATGCACTGTATGTTGAATGATCGGGTGGACAAAGAATGCACTGTATGTTGCACTTTATATGAGACATAGACGCCTCGTATAGCTCTAAACTACCCGTATAGCTTTAAGTCACATGTCAGTCATGTAGTCAAATCAGTCACTAAGACGCCTCGTATAGGCCTATACGAGGCGTCTTAGTACCCTCGTATCCGTCCCTCGTACAGGCCTAGACTCCCCGTCTGATGTGACTGATGTGACGTTGTACTTGGTGCAGAAGCTGGTCGGAAAAGCAACCCTATACGCCTCGTATAGCTCTATACGAGACGTTTTGAAAGGTGTGGAAATAGGCATTAAGATGTGTAAACATGTAGACCCTATTTTTATTGTTGTTATTATCATTTAGTTTTATATATTAGTTTGTTAGGTATCTCTATTCATATATCTATTGCGATGATGGTTATAATTATTTGTAATATTATCACTTGTTTCACCTACATATTCCTTCATTGGGGTGAGCCTCTATTGATTAAGAATTGAGAAATCCATGTAACCATTCATAATGTTTTCATTCTATGGTTAAGGAAAGTCTAATGAAACACATCCTACCTGTTTAGCTTTCTTTTATTTTTTCTTATTAGCCATTTCTGTAAAGTTACATTGTGTGAACTCTATAAGCAATTAGATAATAGCATATAGGCCGATGATGATCATTTCGCTTTTTGCTAAATGTATCACAAGTGGTACGTATTGAAGTAATATAAAACTGAGTCAGAACATCATTCCGATTCCACCCAGCAAATAAAGCTTAATTCTAGGGTGTATAAGTACCAACATCACGTTGTTCCAACTTTGTATAGAGGCTATATGGCAAGAAACAGCTGGCATAAGAAAACTTCTTTCACAATCCTCAACATGTTCAAACCTAAGAACACTGGAAATCAAGATGACGATTATTTAAAAGCATACAAAGTATTTTCAAGTGATCAAGATGGAGTTCGTTGGGTGGCTGAACCGGGTATCGACAAACGAGCCGGTGCGTATATCGACAATATAACAAACAGGTGGAACCATGTTGACATTGCCGACTGACTCCAAGTTCAAAGTTCCGGTGCACTAAATCTCATTTGCATGTTTGTGGTCTCTTCATGGTTTGCATGTTAGTCATTTTCTGTTTCCTGTAGATGTGCTAAGCTATAATAAAACTATTGTCCACTAGCTGAGTTCTTCATGTTCACTCATGATCATTCATATGATCGTTGTTCTACCGAAATAACACGAGTGATTTAACTTTATGTTTATTATTACGCTTTATGTATAACTAGTTCTTTCTTTAAGATGATGAGATTAAGAAAGTAAAAAACAATGGCCTAGCGTTCAAAACTTTTGTCACCCACCAATTGAATGGTGCAACACTATTAAGTCATTGGACATTTACATAGAAGCATGAGTTTAAGGGTTAGTTCCTGAATGTCTCTGATCTTTAGATTTTTTTTTTTTTTTTTTTTGTTAGAAGATGGTTTGGAACTGGAATGGTACTTTTATATATCTTTTTTTTTGAACATCTATCACTAGACAGTTTACTACTCATATAAGTGAACTCGGCAAGTCAGTTAGCAAGCAAACTCCATAATGTTTGGTGAGAAACTCTATGAGGTTTGTGTTCCACCCAAGAGAACTTGGTGGGTTGGCTTATAGGGTTGCAAACTGCCTAGATGGCTAGATGTATAGTTGAAGTACAAGAAGATAGTAGAAGTACAAGAAGTTAAAAAAAAAAAAAAAAAAACACTAAAGAGTATAGTCCCGTTCCTAAACAACCAACTTCCAAAAAAGTTAGAATAATGTCAGTAAAAACCAAGCGAGTTTTCTAACTTTAGCAATTTAACTCTTAAACCGCTTTTCGCCAGGAGTTTCTGGTTAACTATTGACCTATAGAGGTTTGGTTCGTTAATTATGGATCTGAGCCATTTACACCACCAAGATATGAAACAATCCAACGAACACTACCATTATCGTTGGATCAGGCTTTTAGAATTATGTTTTTCATTGTTCCCCAAATAAATTATCTTTAGAGTCAATACTTCTGGCGAAAAGAAGCATATAAGATAATAATAATAATAATAATAATAATAATAATAATAATAATAATAATAATAATAATAATAATAATAATAATACAACAACAACAACCATACCCAGTAAATCCCACAAATAGCAAAGCTAGTTATAGGGTCTGGAGAGGGTGGGATGTAGACAGACCTTGCCTCTATCCATAGGGATAGAGAGGCTGCTTCCAGAGAGACTCTCGACTCGAAAACGAATAGCAAACAAACACACCAAGTCAAAGAGTATAGAAAGAATATAGAAATAAGAAGTCGCCCATACCAAGAAAGTGAACAGAGTGGCACAATATATTGTAAATCATGTAAAATAGCATACCACATCATTTATGCATAAACACAAGAAGGTAATCACCGGAAAAGTCACTTAAAGAATAAGAAAAACCTACGTCCCTGAAATACACCTAAGGGCTTACTGCCATGTCCTCTAGGGTTCCTTAACCCTAATCCTACGCCTCCACGAAGTCCTATCTTGGACCATGTCCTCAGAAAGATGCAACTCTAGTAAATCATGCCTGATCTGCTCATCCCATGTCAGTTTGGGTCTGCCTCTTCCTCTCCTCCCCTCCACAGTAAGAGTTTCCACTACTCTAACTGGTGCCGTCGTTTCCCTCCGCTTCACATGCCCAAACCATCTCAATCTCCCCTCCTTAATCTTCTCCGATATACTAGTTACTCCTAATCTTTCCTTAAAAACCACATTTCTAATCCGATCTAACCTCGTGTGTCCACACATCCACCTCAGCATCCTCATCTCTGCTTCCTCCATCCTGCGCGCTTGTGTCTTCTTGATAGCCCAACAGTCTGTTCCATAATAATAATAATAATAATAATAATAATAATAATAATAATAATAATAATAATAATAATAATAATAATAATAATAATAATAATAATAATAATAATAATAATAATAATAATAATAATAATAATAATAATAATAATAATAATAATAATAATAATAATAATAATAATAATAATAATAATAATAATAATAATAATAATAATAATAATAATAATAATAATAATAATAATAATAATAATAATAATAATAATAATAATAATAATAATAATAATAATAATAATAATAATAATAATAATAATAATAATAATAATAATAATAATAATAATAATAATAATAATAATAATAATAATAATAATAATAATAATAATAATAATAATAATAATAATAATAATAATAATAATAATAATAATAATAATAATAATAATAATAATAATAATAATAATAATAATAATAATAATAATAATAATAATAATAATAATAATAATAATAATAATAATAATAATAATAATAATAATAATAATAATAATAATAATAATAATAATAATAATAATAATAATAATAATAATAATAATAATAATAATAATAATAATAATAATAATAATAATAATAATAATAATAATAATAATAATAATAATAATAATAATAATAATAATAATAATAATAATAATAATAATAATAATAATAATAATAATAATAATAATAATAATAATAATAATAATAATAATAATAATAATAATAATAATAATAATAATAATAATAATAATAATAATAATAATAATAATAATAATAATAATAATAATAATAATAATAATAATAATAATAATAATAATAATAATAATAATAATAATAATAATAATAATAATAATAATAATAATAATAATAATAATAATAATAATAATAATAATAATAATAATAATAATAATAATAATAATAATAATAATAATAATAATAATAATAATAATAATAATAATAATAATAATAATAATAATAATAATAATAATAATAATAATAATAATAATAATAATAATAATAATAATAATAATAATAATAATAATAATAATAATAATAATAATAATAATAATAATATGCTTTAGTTGTCCGAATTCAGTCCACAATTTAAGCTACAATCTAATCAATCCTTCGACCTCATGGGGAGGAAAATCATTTTACACACCTTGGTGTATGACTGGTGATCAGGGCCGGCCCTGAGAATTCGTGTACCCTATTCGAGCTCGAAAAAATGTTCCGTTAAGCCTTAATGAAATTGGATATTTGGCTCACAAATGTCTAAACCTAATGCCAAAGTAGTTAATAACTAATCTAAACCATAAGAATAGTTTTGTAAGAGGGCCTATGTTGGTGCTTGTATGAGTGTACCCTATTAAAAAAATATTTTACATATACATAACGGGTTTTTTTTCATAAAAAAAATGTGCACCTCGAAATATCGGGCCCTGGCCGGTGGTCCTCCTCGCCCACCCCCAGGGCCGGCCATGCTGGTGATCCACGTATTAATCACACATTTTTTGTTGTATTAGACCATCACCAATGCAATGTGCTAAATGCACTCAGGGTGAAGGGGGCGCCCCCGTAATGAGGTGAGGGGAATGATTTTTTAACCCAATCGTACGATACTATGTCATTTCCCCTCTCTAACTCTTCTCTTGCCAAAAAACGTATTTGGTGTACCCCTCATGAGAGAAACTATTTTTTTTTCTGTTTTCATTAATTAATAAATGAAACAAAATAATTTTAACAAAATAAAATTACATTAAATTAAAAAACATTGCATTAAATAAAAAAAAAACATTAAATAAAACTCACCATGGCCGGCCAAATATTCCATTCTTCCATGCGGTGACTAGTCCACCAATTCACCTCCCCCCATGCGGCAAAGAATGATGGCGGCTGTGTGCCCCCGCGGTGAAAGGGTCAGTGGCGGATCCAGGAATATTTTTTACTGGGTTCACTTTTTTAGATACTCCAATTTCATGTGACTGAACATAAAGAATTTCGGGTCGGTTCGATAGTTCGGATCAGGTAAGGTTAACTTAAATACCAAATTCAAGTTTAAAACATACATCAAAACCTGTTTATTCTCAACTCAAAAACCCAATTCAGCAGCAATATTAACTTAAATAAAACAAACAGTCAAACAGATGTAAACTGAAACTTTCTGCACCAATTCAAGTTTAAAAACCCCAATTCAAGTTTAACTACCAAATTGACAAATTCAGGTGCAAACTGAAACTTTCAGCCCCAATTCAAGTTTAAAAACCCCAATTCAAGTTTAACTACCAAATTGACAAATTCAGATGCAAACTGAAACTTTCAGCACCAATTCAAGTTTAAAAACCCCAATTCAAGTTTAACTACCAAATTGACAAATTCAGATGTATACCAAATTGACAAATTCAGATGTATAACTAACCTTAATCGCTGAACTCGGAAGCAATTGGCGATGGGCCGGTGGCGGAGCGGCGGAGCAGGCGAGCAGCGGAGGCGGAGCGGCGGAGCAATCGGCGGAGAGGTGTGGAGCTGCTGATGTTCAGTGGCGTGTTTCACTCTTTTGTTCGTTATTGTTCTGTGCGGCGTTTGTTTTGTGACATAACCCTAAAAGGGTTTTATTACATTAAAGAAAAAAGATTAAAAGAGAAGAAAAAAAAACGGAACAAAAAGAGATGAAACGGGATTCGAACTTGGGTAAATCAGGAAGAAAAGCGCGGACTTACCAGTGGAACCAAGGCTTGTTTTGTTTATGGGTTCCCTTTATAATTTACTTATGGGTTCCTTTTCAGTTTCTTATATATATTTACACTAAAAATTAAAAACCGACTGGGTTCCCGGGAACCCGTTCTTTCTACATAAGTCCGCCCCTGGAAAGGGTCACCGCCCCCTCCCCGCGAACGCCCCGAACACCATCATAAAGTCAGCTGTCACATCAGATTTCTATATATGCATCAAAAACATCCATTTTTATTTCAACCCTACAAACACTCTTATCAATACTTAGGGTATACGGGGCACCAGCGGGGAGGGGGATCGGTGACCCAATTCCCCTAGCGGAAACACCGCCGCCATCCCTGCGGTGAGGCAAATCGGGGAGGGGGATCGGGGAGGATTCACCGCACAAGAAGCACAAGGATCGATGATGTATACGTTGGGCAACGGTCATTTAAAAAAAATCAATTTTAACAAAATAAATAACCAACTTAATCTAATTTTTTACCACACCCATTCTCAAACTCACTCTAAAAATCTATCAAATACAACACAAAGCCAAACCAATCTTTAAAAAAAATGGATTCCAAGTTCCCGTTTTTTTCTCCCCTACCCGACTTTCCCGACGATGAAGATTCATCATCAAGCGATGGTAGTTTAATTTTCTTCCAAAATCTCATCGAACAAGCGGAGCTACTAGACACGGCATCGTCTAGTAAAAAAAAATTGTCCGTCGAGATCGTGTGGGAGGCCATGAAACACTCATGGCCGATTATTTTGTCGAAAATCCAAAATTTAATGCCGATATTTTTCGTCAGAGGTTTCGTATGTCCAAGTCTTTGTTCCTAAAAATTGTTAGTGACGTGGAAGCGAATAACGAGTGGTTTCAAGAGGGCTTGGACGGGAGAATGAAGAAAAGTTTCACGCCGTTGCAAAAGGTTACTTCTACGATTAAACAACTTGCAACCGGTAACCCACCAGACGAAAACGACGAGTATTTAAATATGGCTGAAAGGACATCTCGTGAGGGTCTTGAATATTTCTGCGAGACGGTCTGTACAATGTATGCCGGTGAATTCTTACGTAGACCAACGAGCCACGAAGTTGCGCTATTGTATCAGGCTCATGAGGAGAGACATCACCTACCTGGTATGTTGGGTAGTCTGGATTGTAAACACTTCCTCTGGAGAATGTGCCCCACAGAATTGTGTGGACAATATATGAGAGGCGATCATCAATACCCGACAGTTATGTTAGAGGCGGTGGCGTCTCAAGATTTGTGGGTTTGGCATGCTTTTTGTGGCCCGGCGGGTTCACAAAACGACATCAACGTGCTCCAACAATCTCCGTTATTTCTTACTCAACGAAACAGAACGGCGCCAAATTGTCCATTTCAAGTGAACGACCACTTATACAAACGCGGGTATTATCTTACTGATGGGATCTACCCTAGCTGGTCCGTGTTTGTGAAGTCTTTTCCATATCCTCACATCCCGAATAAAAAAAAAGTTCAAGAGGCAACACGAGGCCGCAAGAAAAGATGTGGAACGGGCGTTTGGTGTGTTAAAGGCGAAGTGGGGAATACTAAATCGTCCAATGCGTTCCAAAACGGTGAAAAAGATAAGGTCCATCGTGTATACGTGCATTATTTTACATAACATGATTATAAAAGACGACGGAAGGGCGATAGCACCGGTACACATTCAAGATCCTCCAGTCGAACCCGTCTTCAATGATACAGCTTATAGCGAGCTCATTGACGAAGAAACGCATTGGAGACTAAAACACGATCTCGTTGAGCATCTCGGACGTTTAGATCTACCTCACCTTGAAGTGAGTTCCGACGACGAGTAGTTTGTTTTTATATTTTTTCTAGTTTGAATGTAATTTTTATTTTTCTAGTTTGAATGGAATTTTTAGTTTTATTTTAATGAAATGTCTTTTATTAAATTTTATTTAATTTTTATTAATATTTTTTTAATTTATAAACATGCATAATTACAACAAATAAAAAAATAAAATAAAAAAGCAAGTCCCCTAAGAGAGGAGTGACACCATCAAATTGGGGTGTGAGGGGAGTTGACGTGGCATAACCTGATTGGGTGTGCGTAAAAGAGGGGACTCCCCTAAGAGGGGAGTGCCCCTCTCACCCTTATATTTCCACATCATTATTATCTTTTACATTTTTAATACTCAAATTCCTTTTCTAACTAATCTATCTTCTGTTTTCAAGCATATTATTAAAATATAATAATAGAACTAAATGTAATTAAAATAATTAAACAGAATTAGAATCAACAATTAAACTTAAATAATTAAAACTAGTAACAAAACATTGCATAAGCAAAAACATGTGATGAAAACCAAAAAATAAACTTAAATAATTATTTCCTTACGTTTTCAGAGAAAAAGAAAAAAGAAAGCTACTTCTCCTTATTTTGAGTGTTAAAGATAAAGAAAACAATACTTTTCCTTCTTTAATACATGTGGTCCTCCTCACCTGGATGTTGAAATACAGCGCACGTAGTGAAGAACGGTCCTTGAAATGCATCTTCCCTCCAAGGCTAATACTTTTGTTACTCATGCCATGTCATCTAAGTGCACGGCTAAATACGGCGCATTGGGTTTGGGTTTGGTCTAATGCATGATTTTACATATATTTCAATATGTATCACAGAACTAATAATAAATAAAATTATTAGAGCATTAATGCTTCTGTAATGCAGAAAAGAAAATACAAAAACTATTATCTTGGCGTGAGGCATCAGGCATGAGGGGGCCTAATGTGTTTACCTCTAAAGCAAGGACTTTAGACTTTAGACCCATTTTTCTCTATGGCCCATTTTTGTAAATAAAGTTAATATATATGTCATCTGACTCATAGATTTTGAGCTGTGAAATTGAAGAAGGGTTGATCGCTGTGCAGATTCCAACCAGAAGCAACTGATTCTTTATGTCCTCTTGTCGATACT
This sequence comes from Helianthus tuberosus, assembly GCA_030545235.1. Taxonomy (NCBI): domain Eukaryota; kingdom Viridiplantae; phylum Streptophyta; class Magnoliopsida; order Asterales; family Asteraceae; genus Helianthus; species Helianthus tuberosus. Next base: position 81,104,859 of record CM060413.1, read on the forward strand.
TGCATAACAAAATTAGGTCACAGTGTTGATAGATAGGGAAAGCAACCAAAATAATACATTATAGAAATTAAAGGAATATTTTATTCTTTTTAATTGTATTACTAGGTCTAGCACCTCTGTCATACACAGGCTTAGGAAGAGAAGATGTTGTGAATGATCAATAACTAAGAGACATACCAAATAATTTTAAAATTGTAATACAAAGTAAATCGATAATTTAACATAATACAGGAGTGATTAATAGATATGTAAAAACTTCTTTGTCCACAACGTTAAACGTTTTATTGGTAACATTGCTATCTTTATCTGATATTAGCAACTTCAAACCGGCTTTGCTTTTAACCCTTGACATAGCTACATACAATATTGGAAATTGTCGACACTGAAACATGAATGGAAATTTATTGTGGGAAGGTGTCAAATTGATGTGTGGAATATGTACGGAACCCGATATTCCCATAGGATATAATTTCAGCCTCAATTACTTGTTTGCCAAGAAAATCAAATTGTAGTCTAGTGCCATTACAAAGGCCATTTTGTTGTAAGCCATGAAGATTGTTATAAGTTTGAGACCTAAGTTATTTTTGTTTGTAACGTACATAGAATAGTCTTGGATTCCATCATTGTGTATGCATTGATGTGCATAAAATACAACATATAAATTGTATCAAATACGACGTAAAATCAACCATTTTTCGATACTAATGTTGGAAAAAGCTTGTTTCTTTGTTCCTTTTTAATTTACCGGGTCAAAAGAGCTTAAATATGCAAAAGGAGCAAAATCACAGCAAAAACCAACATAAATACAAAGAAGGAGGATTGACGTAACTCGCCAAGCCCCAAGTCACATCCAAACCAAGAAAAAGGCAAGATCAGAAGACCTGACACGGGGTCGTGTCAAAGACTGGATTAGTGCAGAAAAAAAGACAACAGCAAAGGACAAAATAGACAGCCAACACGGGGCGTGGTCAACTCAAAGATTTTCAGAATCTGCGATAGTACAACAAGTACATTGGCCATGGGCTATGCCGTTGACACACGGGGCTGTGTTAGTACAAGACCTGACATAGCAGTTAATGAGGAAGAGAGAGAGAGAGAGAGAGAGAGAGAGAGAGAGAGAGAGATGACCACAGGGCCGTGCCAGGAGGGCATGTGCCATGGTGAAGCCCCTGATTTCAGCTATAAATAGATGTGCTTGGTTTCATTCCAAGCCATCCCTTGGCAAACTACTTCTCTCTCACTTGCCACCACTACAACACCATCATCCACCACTATCATCCATCTTCCATTATTTAGAGTATGTGTAGTAGTCTCGGGATCCAAGATCGATAGTAAGAGTCTTTGTCAAACAAAGGTCATACGTGGCTAAACTCTTACATCACTTGGTGAAGACAAATCTTTTATGTATTACTTTTTGATTTCCAATCTTTATCAACTTATTAATAGGGTATGTATTAATGACTTTAATAACTAGTTTTTTATATTGAAGGAAAATTTATCTAATCATTCTTCATATGTTGTTGATTCACATATTCGTGTCTTTACGATCTATATATAGCGCGTTAGTTGCCTGGAAGGGGGTTAGAAGGGTGGTTGGGTAAATTTTATGTCTCGTTCAGCGTATAGATCCTACGAGAAACTGGTGCAAGCTTGGTAACACTTCACGAGTAGGAGCGGGCATTACCCACCACGGGAGAAGTGCAAACCACTTGAACCCCTTATCTATAAACTACCATTATAACTTTAAACCAACCCTGCGTGGAGTGTATCCCTGGTGACTCAGACCAAAGGGTCGAGGGTGATCGCTGCCTGGAAGGGGCCTCCCACTTTTCGCATTAATAACTTACTTAATTATCTTTCCATAATCCGACCTTGCGGGACTGTATCCTTGCTGACTCAGACCAATAGGTTGACGATAACGTCGCCTTCACAAGAGGGGCCTACCACTATAACTAAGAAAATCTCTTAAAATGTCCAAAGTATGGAAATCATCAAAAGGATACATGAAAGAGGAGTTGGAACCAAGTGATTCCTTCTTGTCTATATGTTTTTCCTTTATTTTATTTTTCATTTTTATTTTATCTTTTTATAGTTTAAAAATCCTTTTCATCAAAGTTTGGTTTGATTAGACGTTAATGATAAGCCGGCATTAAAAACTCTTGTGTCCTTGGATGACCTCGGTATCTTGTCATCACTATACTACGTCCGCGATGGGTGCACTTGCACTAACGTGTGTAGAGTGATAGTAGAATATCGTGTTTTATAAACTTAAAACTTGAATCTAAAAAGAGCTGAAATATATCTAAAAAATATATACACACCCGCACACGTCAAGTTTGTGGCGCCGTTTCTGGGGACACAAGGATTTTAAGAAATCTTAAAATTGACGGCCTAATCATTTTTATCTTTTTCTTTTAGTTTTTTTTTCTTTTCTTTCGATTTTTCACTTTCTGCAAAAGTGAACACGGGACCGTGCCATATCTCCACGGGGCCGTGTTCACTCTCCAGTATCTTTAAATCTATTTTCTACTAGATACAGACTGTAGCACGGGCCGTGTTACCCTAACATGGGGCCGTGTCATACTAACAGTTTGTAGGAAAAATAGTACCCGCCTGATCCCGACGGTTAAAAACTTTCTTGAAAAACATGGATTTCTTTGATTCTTTTTACCCCCGCCACTCTTACGATGTATGGTACGATTATTGTGGGGTGGAGCATGAAGAATCAGAATGTGGCGTTTTAAACTTCAATCCCCACTATATAGCCCCATCGTTTTCTTGTGATGAACACGTTAAGAAGGGCGAGAGTAAAAATAATAATGAAGATCGTCCACCTGAACTCCATCAAACCTCTCACCTAGACGACTTAGAAGACATAGGTCAAATAGAAAAGAGGATTCTCCTAAAAATCAAATAAATAGAATCCTTGATGAAGGCACAATGTTCATCATGTATCCCATCCGAAGGAGGATTGATGGAAGAAAATCAGGTACAAACCACAACACTGAGGCCAACCAAGCTACTATAGACGCTTGCGAAAACGAGAGTGATAGCCGTCCCTGTTTCAATTTCGTGATGACGATCCCCTTTACAACGTGTGAATTTTACACCGACGGTTTGGACAGGAGCGAGTCGACTCATACCTTCTTTAACAAGAGCCCAAATAAGGTAAATAAGGGATGGTTCCATTTTCTCATTTTTAAAGTAGGCTTCTACCTTTCCAACAACCTCTTGCGTTTTCGTACCTCTCGCTTGAGTCTGAGGTATATCCGACAATGCGGTGTTGTTCCAACTAGTAAGGAACCACTCGACAACGGATAATTCCTTAAAAACCTAGACAATCTTCATAAAATCCCTGAACACGGGGTCGTGTTCCTTGAACACGGGGCCTTGCCCAACATCCTTCAGACGCATGGGGCGTGCCGGACTAACACGGGGCCGTGCCCCTCGCATTTTTTGGCACGGGGCCGTGTCAGTGATGATGTGGCCCGTGTTCTACTAACGGACAACATTCTCTAACACATGCAGACGGCGCGGGGCTAGAGGTGTACAAAAAACCGGTTTTAGAACCGAAATCGGGAAAAAAACCAAAATCGGGAAAAAACAGGTTTTTTTATAACCGGTTCGGTTTTATAACCGAACCGCCGGTTTGTGACCGGTTACTAATCTTGAGCTGAAAAACCGGTTAATAACCAAAACCGGTTAAAAACCAGTCCCATCTGGTTACACCGGTTATTGTTTTGGACTTGAAAAACCGGTTAGTAACCCAAACCGGTTATAAAAAACCGGTTTTCATTTTGAGTTAAAAAACCGGTTCGGTTAATAACCAAAACCTGTTTTTGAAAAAAACCGATGTGTACACCTCTACGCGGGGTAGTGCTGCCCAGGCACGGGGCCGTGCTAGCGAACTGTCACTGTCTATAAACTCAGCCTTTGAGGAGAATGTTTGGAACCATTCAAAAAAGGCAAGCTCCTCCAGATTTCTCACACATACCCCAAAAGGTATGTTGTTGAAAATGTCTCATTTGACCTTCTTGTCCTTACTTCTTTTGGTTCTTTCGCCTTCTCCCTTCCACCATGAACTCCATTGAAGCTTGAAGCTTGAAGCTTAAAGCTTAAAAAGCTTCAATAGGAGTTTCAAACACTTGATTCTTAGCTCAAAGTTTTGAAAATCTACTATAGTAAAACATTATTTTAATTTATTTACGTTCAGAAAATTAAAAATCAGACAAATTTAACTTAAAATAAAATTTCTTGAGCTAAGAATCTAGAACAGATGGAGCAGCACGGGGTCGTACCACACTTGCACGGGGCCATGCTGAATGTTCTGATATCCTCAAATCGAACAAAGCACCACTGATCAAAACGAAACCTCTCTAAAACACTAAGCCTATTGAACATACAATAAACGTCTCTAAAATATCAGTGTTTATTATTCTATTATCATTTCAGACCTAATTTCACATCAATACAATAACAGTTCACTAAAAAACCCTATAACATGAAACATCAAGGATCCACTAAAACAGTCATAACTCATAGGTCATACAATATCATGATCATCTCACAACATATTATTAATACTATTCAAGCCCTAATTTCAGATAAAGTACCAAAACTGAGATCCAAATCACACAGTTCCTAATATCTCTCAAATCAACAAATGAAAATTGTGAATTCTAAATTTAAAATGATGAATAAAAACCTCGTGAGAAGTGATATCGGTTAACGGATCGCCTAGAAACTCACGAATGAATGAATGAATGATCCAAATTTATGTCTTCTAGCTTCAACTTAACCCTAGATTTTTCGGTCGGAGTTTGGTTATCCGGTCCGTCGGTGACTGTAGCGGCGGCGGTGGCGGTGGTTGGTGCTAGTTTCGTCGACATTTTGGACAAACGGAGAGAGTGATGGAATGGCGGTGAAGGAAGCAAAATGGAGAAGTGAGGAAGCAAGAAAAGTAAAGGGGTTTAGATCATCCACATTGTCACAGCCCCCGGCCCGGTTTGACCCGGTCCAGGAGCCGCGGGACAGAAATCCCGTGGTATTTATTTAAGTTGGCAGCGGAATTAATAACAGGATCGTTAAAACTTGAAAATGCCGATTATCTTATTTCATAATTATTCAGGGTAACCCCGTAATTTACAATCAAGGCGATTTCACTGGGAAACCCCTATTTTACAAAAACATGTTTATTCATTTTATTGAGTCACATCCTCAAGCTTGCAGTGCTACGCGGCACTTTTTCCTTGATCACAGCAAATCACCTGAAACATGTTTTAAAAAAAAAGTTTTGTCAGCGGGAAATACTGGCGAGTCATTCATTTTGCACAAAACGACACATCGTTATAATATACAGTATTAAGGGTGATTACATTGTTTATATCAACGAATTACCCCAAATCGGTATTTGTCACTCGACTATATCTGTGACTATGGTCAGATCACCCATTGGCTAACTCGTTGTCCAATGGTGACGGGAAACAAGTAATGTATACAAAACCCCACATACCGGTAGTAATTAAAGATTACAAAGACTTAATCCCTGTAATTATAACCTTGAAAACATTTAGGGTTTTGTAAAGCAATTTGATAAAAAGAGAATGACTCAAATTGTAGATTTAAACGGGCATATCCTAGCCTACTGATTAGCCTTGTTAACCTAATTCAAATAACAATGCACACGAAAACTAGGTTAGTAACTTTAATCCAACTTGTACGACAACTCACGAGATCAAAACCTTCACAACGAATGACAAAGGTCGATACTTAAACATCCATCGAATTCACGACGAATGACAAAGTATAACCCAAGTTTGAGCAGCACTTAAACATCCATTGGATTGGTTTCTATCGATCGAACATTAAATCGTAGCAGTGATCGAGTTATTACCCTGTTATCGCGGCAGAATTTCGTGCTGTGTGTGTGTTTTGTAGTAAACAGATGATAACTCAACGTACGAAATGAGTTTTTACGTCGAACCAACGCCAGAAATCAAGTCCCACACCCCTCTATATATACTTGGAAAACAGCTCCCTCGCGTGGCGCGAGGGGCTGTCGCGTGGCGCGAGGGGCACCACCCTACCATCGGGTAGCCCCGTGTCTCAGTAGCTTGGGTGAGTCAACCGTTCATTCAAATTCGATTCCTATCAATAACTGTCTAGATAATACTGACTGGAAAATACCCCCCCCCCCCTGAGTTTTAGGGGTCCTGATCCTGATTTCAATTGTTCTGAAAATTTTTGGGGTTATGCAGTATCACTTGGGGTCTCAATTAGGGTTTCCTATTGGGCAATATAAAATAAGAAATAGGACTTTTGGTGAGAGTTGTTACATCCTCCCCACCTTAATTAAAATCTCGTCCTCGAGATTTATTGGAACAAGTTGGGATACTTTCGCTTCATTTCTGATTCTAGCTTCCAAGTATATTCAGGTCCTCTCTTCGAATCCCATTTGAATTTGACAAGTACAAGTCTTTTGTGCTTGAGAAACTGGACCTTTCTGTCTTCTATCTGTAATAGCTTCTCAACAAATTTTAACTTTTCATTTACATCTACATCTTGAAGAGGTACTACCAGGGATTCATCAGATAAACATTTCTTAAGGTTGGATACATGAAACACGTCATGTACCCCAGCTAGCTCTTCTGGTAGTTGTAAACGATAAGCAACTGGTCCTATTCGTTGGATTATTGGGAATGGTCCTACGTACCTTGGACTTAGCTTTCCCTTTTTACCGAACCGAACTACTCCCTTCCAAGGGAAAACTTTCAAAAGTACCTTATCTCCGACTTGAAATTCTAGCGGCTTGTGTCGATTGTCTGCATAACTCTTCTGGCGATCTCGAGTCGTCTTTAGTCTTCCCTTGATTTGATTGATCTTGTCGGTAGTTTCTTGTACAATTTCGGGACCTGATAATTGACTTTCTCCTATTTCTGCCCAACAAACTGGAGTTCTGCACTTTCGTCCATATAGTGCTTCAAATGGGGCAGCTTCAATGCTTGCATGATAACTATTATTATAGGAGAATTCAATTAAGGGTAGGTGGTCATCCCAGTTTCCACCAAAATCTAACACACATGCCCTAAGCATGTCTTCCAGGGTTTGGATCATCCTTTCACTTTGTTCGTCTGTTTGAGGATGATATGCAGTGCTCAATTTTAGTTTAGTCCCCATGGCTTCTTGGAAACTTGTCCAAAAATGCGAAGTAAAACGACTATCTCTATCTGATATAATGGAGAGTGGAACTCCATGTAAGGATACTATCTCGTCTACGTACACTTTTGCTAACCTTTCCATGCTAAAGGTTTCCTTCATGGGTAGAAAGTGAGCTGATTTGGTTAATTGATCAACAATTACCCAAATCTCATCATTACCTTTTCTGGTTTTGGGCAACTTAGTAACAAAATCCATTGTTATGAGTTCCCATTTTCATACAGGCATTTCTAATTGTTGGAGTAATCCTGAAGGTTTCTGGTGTTCTGCGTTAACTTATGAACAAGTTAGACATTTAGATACATATCTAGCTATGTCCTTTTTCATTCCTATCCACCAAAAATTATTTCTTAAATCTTGGTACATCTTATTATTTCCCGGGTGCATAGTATACCTAGATTTATGGGCTTCCTCTAAAATCTTACTTCTTAAATCTCCTTGCTTAGGTACCCAAATCCTTCTTTTGTGGAATCTCCAAATTCCATCAGTTCCTTGCTCTAATTCATTTATTCTTCCTTTCATTCCTTCAGCATCATCCTTGATTGCTGTTTCTTGAACATTCTTTAATTGTTCCATTAAGTCTAATTGTAAACTTAATCTAAGAGCACGAACTCGTTGTTGTTTCTCATGATACTTACGACTTAAGGCATCTGCAACTATATTTGCCTTTCCTTCGTGATATTGAATATCACAGTCGTAGTCACTTAAAATTTCCATCCATCTTCTTTGCCTCATGTTCAATTCTTTTTGCCCAAATATATATTTTAAACTTTTATGATCTGTATAGACAGTAAACTTACTTCCATATAGATAATGTCTCCAAATCTTAAGGGCAAAAATTATCGACCATAATTCTAAGTCATGCGTCGTATAGTTTTCCTCGTGCTTTTTCAATTGTCTTGAGGCATACGCAATTACCTTCTTGCGTAGCATTAACACACATCCTAATCCTAGCTTAGAAGCATAACAGTATACTTCAAAATCTTCGGTTCCTTCTGGTAAGGCTAGAATTGGGGTATTTGTTAACTTTTGCTTTAAAATCCTAAAAGCGTCTTCTTGTTTAGGTCCCCATTCAAACTTAACTGTTTTACAGGTTAGCTTAGTTAATGGTAGAACTATCTTAGAAAAATCCTTAATAAAGCGCCTATAGTACCCAGCTAATCCTAGAAAACTTCTAACTTCCGTAGCTGATTGCGGTACCTTCCATTTGGTGATTGCTTCTATTTTAGCAGGATCTACGTGAATACCTTCATGATTCACCATGTGTCCTAAAAATTGCACCTCCTGTAGCCAAAATTCACACTTCAAGAATTTGGCGTAAAGCTTCTCCCTTCTTAACAAAGTTAAGAGTGAATGCAGGTGCTCACAGTGCTCGTCCTGACTTTTGGAATAAATAAGTATATCGTCGATGAAGATAATTACAAATTTATCCAAATACGGTTTACAAATCCTATTCATCATGTCCATAAATGCTGTTGGAGCATTTGTTAGTCCAAAGGGCATGACTGTAAACTCATAATGACCATACCTAGTTCTGAAAGCAGTTTTAGGTATGTCTTCTTCTTGTACCTTCAATTGATGATATCTGGAGCGTAAATCTATCTTAGAAAAATATCTAGCTCCTTGGAGTTGATTAAAGAGATCATCAATTCTAGGTAATGGGTATCGATTCTTAATTGTAACCTTATTCAGTTCCCTATAATCAATACACATTCGCATCGAACCATCCCTTTTCTTTACAAACAACACTGGTGCTCCCCAAGGGGATGAACTAGGTTGTATGAATCCTTTACTGAGTAATTTATCTAATTGCTTTTTCAGTTCTAACATTTCAGTGGGTGCTAAACGATAGGGTGCTTTAGCTATGGGTGTAGTTCCAGGAATCAAATGAATTCTAAATTCTACTTCCCTATATGGGGGTAATCCTGGTAACTCCTCTGGGAAAACATCCGGGTATTCTGATACTACCGGAATTTCCTTAAGTTCCTTACCCTAAGTGCTAATGATTACCGAAATCATATACACTACTCCTTGCTTTCGTTCATAACTAGCAACTTTCATTACTGAAATGAACTTCATGGGTTTACGTGGCTTATCCCCTGTAATTATGATTACTTCTCCGGTGAGTGCACGAATTTCTATGGAGTTTTTATCACAGAGGATTCGAGCATGGTTGGCTACTAACCAATCCATTCCTAACATGACATCGAATCCAGCTAAATTCATATGTAATAGGTTTGCAAAAAAATTATGACCTGAAAGTTCTATAGTTTCTTTTTTCAAAATCGTGTCTATTTTAACAGAGTTCATGTCTGCCGTTTCTACTGTAAAAACTTGCCTAAGTTTTGTTAAGAGCAGTTTAAGAGCTTGGCAGAATGAAGTATTTATAAAACTTTGGTTTGCACCAGAGTCAAATAATACTCTCGCATAAACGTTATGAACTAAGAACGTACCAGCTATTACATCAGGGATTAGCTCTGCTTCCTGAGTAGTTAACTGGAAGGCTCTTGCGTTTTTCTTAGTAGTTCCTTCTGCAGGTTTAGCCTTGTTATCTGCTGATTTGACCAACTTAGGGCATTCTGGTTTAAAATGCCCAGCTTCTCCACAGTTATAGCATACCCTTGTTTTCTTTCTGCAATCTTCTTCACGATGTCCTATCGCTTTGCAGAAGTTGCAGGGTTCATTACAATTTCCAAAATGTTTCTTTTTATAGTTTCTGCAGAACGAAGGAGTGGAAGATTGCTCAGTTCCTCTTCTCTTGAAATTACTATTATTACCCACACGAAATCCTTGGGTAATTTTCTGAGCCAATTCTTTCTTCCTATTTTCTTCTCGCGTACGCACCAGTCCGTCTGTCAAAGTGTTGGCTAATTCCACCGCATCGTCGATTGTGCGGGGCCTAGCAGCTTTGACAATATCACAGATTTCACTAATTAAACCCCAGATGTAGTGGGAAATAAGTACCAGTTCTGGCGAAGCCAGAGTAGGCACAATTCTAGCATATTCGAAAAATTTCGAAGTATACCCTCGGCAATCAACATTCACCATTCGGTGGCTCAGGAATTTGTTTGCCATCTGCTCTTTTTCATATTCTGCGCAGAATTTTCTTTCCACCAGACGCTTAAATTCCTCCCAACTCGTGGCATAGGCCATGTCATTTCCCTTGGCTTGTAATACTGTATTCCACCATTCTAACGCTTCTTCCTTGAAAAGGTGAGAAGCATACATGACTTTATCTCCCGGCACACTTGCTTATTTTAATTACTGCCTCGGTTTTCTCCAACCAACGCAGTGCAGCAGTCGCCCCTTCATTGCCTGCAAATTCTACAGGTTTACAGGCAAGAAATTCCTTGTAAGTGCAACCAGGCGTTGCAGCTTTCATTCTTTTAGGAATTGGGGCTTGCATCCCATCATTATCATTGTTATTAATGTTACCGCCTTCGTTTACGCTATTACTAAAATTATTGCTGTGAGTGCGTTTACTGAGAATAATTTGTTGAGGTTCAACTGGATTTCAGGCAGCAACAATGATTACTGGAATAGCGTTAGCTATTCCCTGAGCAACGATGTTTTCGATATCTTGCCGATTTAGGAATTGATCTTCGTGGTTTTGCGCGGATTGGTTACCCTCGTTAACTTGTTCATTACCTGCGTGTTCCATCTGGTAATTAATATATATAATTTATTAGCACCAACTTAATTAATAACCAAGCATAGTAATAAAACAATCGCACATAATCACATCAACACATTTAGCCAAAATTGTCGATTTTTCGACTTCCGTTTTTATATATTACTATGCATCTGTACACATCCGTTATATTACAAAAGTTTTATTTTTTTAAGTTATTTCACATAGTTATTTTTATTATTATTATTAAACCCATATTCCTACAACCACACAACCACAGTCCCATCATCCCTGTCAGCTGGCATCTCAGAAACAACGTTCCCTCTCGTCGTATTTCCATGAGATTCTCTCCCTTACTTCCCGGATTCTATTTCCGGCGTCCACCAATTCCTCGCCATAATGACGGAGTTCCGCCAAGTTTTCTGCACTCATAGGTGGGTGCAATGGAGGTTCAGGGTCGAACTGAGGGAAAAAGGTATTAGGGTTATTGAGGAGATTCTGAAACTGCCAGTCGGTGGTCCACCACTCTTCTAGCTCTGCTGGTAAAGGTTAGGTGTGGATAATAGGATCTGGAATCTCAGGCTCTAGATCAACTGGAAGTTGTGCTTCCGCTGGGTAATTAAAAAGGTTTTCACTAGGAGGTCCGATGAGGTCACTTAGTGCCAGTCTATGATCCAGCTCTTCCCAAGATGACATTTCCTAATCTTGCCTGGAACTTTCTCCGATCTCTATTCCCTTGCCTTTATCTTTGGGATCCTCTGTCTTTATAACTTTCTGTATTGCTGGTTTCTTTCTGCGTACACGCCTCCATCCCAGGAATCTTCTTTTCTTTCTCGGTTTGGGTTTCTTCGGAGGTTAGGCTTGAAATTCCATAGGTTCCTCCGTGTCGGCACAATAACCGGTAAAGTCTCTAGAAACTTCCAGATTCACCGAATAAAGATTGAGATTCTGAAGAGCTTCAGACAACTCATTCATGTTGTTTAGCATATATAAAGAAAACACACAAAATTCTAGGTTAAAATTTAGTATAACCATTCAAGTAAAATAGAAAAATGGCAAACATTGCGACTTTTATATATATATATATATACATATATATATATATGTTTATTACAAATTACAACTGAAATTCAATATATACTAGGGGTTGTGCATTATGTTCAATATGCCTTTATATAAGGTTTATTCTATCTTCTCTTACTATGTTGTTGATCTAATGGGCAAAGTTTCTTTAAAGTTTCTGGCTTATAGATAATATGGGTGCTAGTACTAGGTCAGGGTGTTGGCAGTTTAACTTAATTAAAAGTTAACATTTACTGCTGTAGTGGCTAACATATAGAGATTTGCCCATTGTTTATCTAATTCATATTCTCATGGTGGGTTGTTGCCTATTTCCTGAGTTTCCTTATTAACCATCACTCCTTTTGGTTGTGACTTCTTTATTTTCTCTTGACTTTTTCTAATAATCCAACTCCTTTTCTTAATGGTAAGTGGTTTCTCAAACTGTGCCTCACGAACAAATATTTCTTCCTTAGTATCTGCTGAGTATCCCGAGGAATCTGATTGAAATGATGTTTCTTTATCTTTTGATGAACTATCTAATTGACGATAGATGTCCGAAATTCTTTGCTTACCCATACTGTAAACTAACAAATAGTCAAATAACACAAAAACACATAATCACAGAATAGCAATTAGAAGAATTAAGTATTTCTAAATACTTAATTGGCTTAAATCAGTAGCTCTGATACCACTTTTTTCTATCACGGCCCCCGGCCTGGTTTGACCCGGTCCAGGAGCCGTGGGACAGAAATCCTGTGGTATTTATTTAATTTGGCAGCGGAATTATTAATAGGATCGTTAAAACTTGAAAATGCAGATTATCTTATTTCATAATTATTCGGGATAACCCCGTAATTTACAGTCAACGCGATTTCACTGGGAAACCCCTATTTTACAAAAACATGTTTAATCATTTTATTGAGCCACATCCTCAAGCTTGCAGTGCTACGCGTCACTTTTTCCTTGATCACAGCAAATCACCTGAAACATGTTTTAAAAAAAAAAGTTTTATCAGCGGGAAATACTGGCAAGTCATTCATTTTGCACAAAACAACACATCGTTATAATATACAGTATTAAGGGTGATTACATTGTTTATATCAACCAATTACCCCAAATCGGTATTTGTCACTCGACTATATCTGTGACTATGGTCAGATCACCCATTGGCTAACTCGTTGTCCAATGGTGACGGGAAACAAGTAATGTATACAAAACCCCACATGCCGGCAGTAATTGAAGATTACAAAGACTTAATCCCCGTAATTATAACCTTGAAAACATTTAGGGTTTTGTAAAGCAATTTGATAAAAAGAGAATGACTCACATTACAGATTTAAACGGGCAGAGTCTAGCCTACTGATTAGCCTTGTTAACCTAATTCAAATAACAATGCACACGAAAACTAGGTTAGTAACTTTAATCCAACTTTTACGACAACTCACGAGATCAAAACCTTCACAACGAATGACAAAGTATAACCCAAGTTTGAGCAGCACTTAAACATCCATTGGATTGTTTTCTATCGATCGGACATTAAATCGTAGCAGTGATCGAGTTATTACCCTGTTACCACGGCAGAATTTCGTGCTGTGTGTGTGTTTTGTAGTAAACACCAGAAATCAAGTTAATACCCTAACGTACGAAATTAGTTTTTACGTCGAACCAACGCCAGAAATCAAGTCCCATACCCCTCTATATATACCTGGAAAACAGCTCCCTCGCGTGGCGCGAGGGGCACCACCCTACCATAGGGTAGCCCCGTGTCTCAGTAGCTTGGGTGAGTCAACCGTTCGTTCAAATTCAATTCCTATCAAAAACTGTCTAGATAACACTGACTGGAAAATACCCCCCCCCCCCTGAGTTTTAGGGGTCCTGGTCCTGATTTCAATTGTTCTGAAAATTTTTGGGGTTATGCAGTATCACTTGAGGGTCTCAATTAGGGTTTCCTATTGGGCAATATAAAATAAGAAATAGGACTTTTGGTGAGAGTTTTTACACACGTGTAAGTAACCCTAAAATTATCTCCTTTGTTTTTGTTAGCGTGTTTGAGGAAACCGAAGGGATTCAAAATTTGAATCTTCTCTTTGAAAGTCAATTGGGCGCCCATTTTCCTTGCTAGTGATTCAATCAGATATTTAGACAGGGATAGGTATGTGGTCAGCTTTAACCCTTCTTCTTTAGCATAAAGTTTAACTAAAAATAAAAAATCTAGAAAAATTACACCTGGATCTTGAATAAGGCAGAAGTTGCCAAGTAGGAAAGAGAGCAAGGGGTGGCTTGTGGTGTTGACACATTAGCCCAAACCCATTTGCTTTATTATAGTAGGAAGATTCAATTTTTGTAGGAAATGACATAAGTATCAAAATTATATAGGTCTTTGTGCCTTAAAAGCGGTAACATGTGCATTACAAAATTTGTTTAATACAGGTTGTTGAATTGGTGTTGAAGAACAGAAGTTTGTTTTAGAGTTGAAGAGCTTTCCTTTCACGCCCAAGATAAATTGGAGTGAGAATGTAATTTTGGTAATATTTTACTTTAGCATTTTTTTTATAATCTAAATCGTTTTAAAATATAATCTTAATTTGGTAAAAGAGATGTATGAACAAATTAATGATACTAATTCCATATGTTGAATGAGCCGATAAGTGTATTTAGGATTGGTATTTGTAAAGTTTGGTAAAATCAACCTCAATGATTTGAGGATTGAGAGAATATTATTTATAAATCATGAGTACAATGATTTCTCCAGTAATTAAGGAGAGATACACCAATACAAGGAAATAATACAATTTACAATAAATACAAATTATTTCCTAATACCCCCTTCAATCGAAACGGTGGCGGTCCAAGACGAAGCATCTTGCGAAATACATCAAATTGAGCGCGCGGAAGACTCTTGGTGAAAATATCAGCCACCTGAAGATTGGTTGGAACAAACTTGGTATAAAGTTTGCCAGAGTTGACTAACTCACGAATGAAGTGATAGTCCAAGTCAATGTGTTTAGCACGTTTGTGTGAAATAGGGTTCTGAGTCATAAACAAAGCACTCTTGTTATCACACAACAAAGTAGGGCGGTCCGGCGGTAAAGCATGCAGCTCTTGCAAGAGATGAGTTAGCCAGACTAATTCAGCAGCAGTGTTTGCCATGGCACGATATTCCGATTCACAGCTAGATCTTGACACAGTAGGCTGCTTCTTAGCACTCCAGGAGACAAGATTACCCCCTAAAAAAATAGAATAGCCATATGTAGAGCGTCGTGTGTCAAGACACCGAGCCCAGTCAGCATCAGAATAGCCAATGATAGATGACTTGTTGGATCGACTATACGTAAGCCCAAAAGAGAGAGTACTTTTGACATATCGTAATAAACGTTTCACAGCTCGAAAGTGATCAACAGTGGGACTATGAAGGAACTGTGAAAGCTGATTAACCGCGTAAGATAAGTCAGGTCGGGTAATCGTCAAGTATTGTAAAGCACCGACTAAGGAACGATAGTAAGTGGGATCCGAATAGGGCTCACCAGTAGCAATGAAAGACTCATGAGGTGAGAGAGGTGTGTCAACAGGTTTAGAGTCCAACATAGCCGCCCGTAGAAGAATATCCTTGGCATACTTGGCTTGTGTAAGAAAAAGACCCGTAGGGGTGTGAATAACTTCTAAACCCAAGAAATAATTTAAGTCCCTAAGGTCTTTAATGGCAAACTCAGAGTGGAGACGAGAAACAAATGTCCTAATGATGTTTTCATTGTTGCCCGTGAGAATAAGATCATCCACATAAACCAAAAGGTACATAATATGAGAGTCCCTTCGAAGAACGAAGAGAGATGTATCGGCACGACTGCAAGTGAACCCATAGGATAAAAGAAAAGTACTTAGTCGTTGAAACCAAGCACGAGGAGCCTGTTTGAGGCCATAAAGAGCCTTGGATAATTTGCAAACATAGTTGGGAAATTGAGTGCTTACAAATCCGGGTGGTTGCTCCATGAAGACAGTTTCATTCAAGTTTCCATTTAGAAAAGCATTTTTTACATCGAGCTGATGAAGTTTCCAGTTGTTTAGAACCGCATTTGATAGCACAATTCGGACAGTGGATGCTTTGACAACCGGACTAAACGTATGAGAGTAATCTAATCCGGGAATTTGAGTGAAGCCTTGAGCAACCAAGCGAGCTTTGTAGCGTTCAATGGATCCATTCGCCTGATACTTAACTCGAAACACCCATTTAGAGCCTACAACATTTAAGGAAGTAGGACGGGGCACAAGATTCCATGTATTATTTTGTTTGAGGGCCTCGATTTCATCCAACATGGCTGCCATCCATTTCGGATCCTTGGAGGCCGATTTAAAACCTCGTGGTTCAAGCACAGACGATAATGCAACATGTAAAGCATGTGAATTTAAGGAAGCGAGGTCTGCTTGGTGCTTGGGTTTAAAGACGCCGGCTTTAGCACGGGTCGTCATGGGGTGAAGATTGGATGTGGTGGGTGCAGGCGAGGGTGAAGGATGGACGGAGGTGGACTCGACGGTGGGTGGGTCAAGTGTTGTAGGTGGGTCGAGGATTGGTAGGTCAAGGGCTGATGGATCGGTGGAGACAGGAGTGGTGGGATTGTTTTGTGTAAGTGGGGCGATAGGTGTAGTGGGCTCAGAGGTTTGATGTGAGGGGCCTGGTGAGGAAGTAGGAAGTGGTGTTGGGCCGGTTTGGGAAGAAGGGGATGGATTATTTGGTGTGTTGGGCTGATAAGATGAAGAGGCAGTGGGGTGTGGATTGGATCACATAATGGACACAGAAAACTTGGGCCTGTAGAAGAAGTGGGGTGGCAATTTGGTGAAGGTGAAGATAAGGTATTTGGAGGTTGGGTTAAAGGGAAATCCTCACAGAAGGTAGTAATAACCAATTTATGAGAATCTATGTTGGCATTATGGTTGATGAATGGATAGAGAGACTCATTAAAACGAGCATGACGAGAGATGAAAATTCGATTTGTAGATGGATCCAAGCACCGAAAACCCTTGTGAGAAGGACTATACCCAATAAAAATACATGGGAGACTCCGTGGTTCGAGTTTGTGCTTAGCATAATCGCGTAGATAAGGAAAAACTTGGCATCCATAGACCCGAAAATTGGAGTAATTTGGTACCTGTCCAAATAGAAGCTCAAATGGAGATTTGTGATCAAGAATCGGGGATGGCACTCGATTAATAATATATGTAGCCGAGGTGAAGGCGTCGACCCAATATTGAGCGGGAACATGAGCATTGAATAGCATAGCAAGTCCAGTTTCGACAATGTGGCGATGTTTCCTTTCGGCACGCCCATTTTGCTGAGGCGTGTATGGACAAGAATACCTGTGGAAAGTGTCGTTTTCTTCAAAAATTTTCTGAACAGTATGGTTCACAAATTCGGTGCCGCCATCGCTTTGGAAGATTTTTATTTTTTCGCGAGCATTGATTTTGAATAAGTTTAATAAAAGCGGATAGAACCGCATAGAAACCTGTTTTTGTCTTGAGTGGATAAAACCACGTAAATCTTGAAAAATCATCAATAAAAATGACATAATAGCGAAACCCTTCTGTAGAAGTCATAGGTGCAGGACCCCACAAATCACAATGAACCAAATCCAAAGGAAATAAAGCACGATTTTCATTCAAATTAAAAGACAAACGATGGCCTTTGGCAAGTTGGCACGAAGTGCAAATATCCGGTTTAGGTAATAACGAAGTAACAGACAAAACACCACATTTATTAAGTTTTGAAATAACATCAAAGGAAATATGCCCTAAACGAGCATGCCAAAGTTCATAAGACGCTTTATTCGAAACATCAGCAACAAAGGCTTGTGGTCCATTCTTGAGCACATAAAGTCCATCAATGCATGACCCACGAGCAAGAACCTGTTTAGTTTTCCGATCCTGAATATCAAAGTAGTGTTGAGAAAACAATACGTCAACCGGATGATCTGCAGTTAGCTTACTAATAGACAATAATTTTTTTGTGAGATTCGGAACTACAAGTACATTACGAAGATGAATATTATTGCATAGTTTGTGAGTGCCTGTGTGAGTGATTGGAAGATGCTTTCCATCACCAATAATAACCATATTATTACCTTTGTAGGGAGCCGAATGATGAAGACATTCCTTGGCTAGAGTCATGTGATCAGTGGCGCCCGAGTCACCAGTCCAATCTGGAGAGTCCTCTGTAACATGACACTTAGCATGAAAAGCCTTGGCTAAGGCTTCATCGGTGGATGGAGCTTGACTAGCAAAGGTGTGCAAGTTCGGACAGGCAGAGGCATAATGACCGTTGGTATGGCAAAGCTGGCAGTGAGGAGGGCGATGCGTGGTGCCACGACCCCTGCCATAAGACCCGCGGGAAGAATTTCCACGTGAGGAACCACGACCCCTGCTAGACGTTGAGGATTCACGCTGTTGTTGAGCATGAAACGCAGCAGGAGGAGTGACAGCCCCATGAATAGACTGAAGAAAGAGTTCATGACTCTCGGCATGAGCGACAAGATCACGAAACAAAGGAGCCGGTTTCGTGGCCCGTAAGGCTGTAGAAAAGACCTCGTAAGAGGGACCGAGTCCGCATAAAAACCAATGAAGCTTGTCAATATCAGCAACGGGATGGCCAATAGCCGCAAGCTGCTCACAAATAAGTTTAAAACGACGTGCGAAAACCGTAATGGAGGATGTACTTTTGGACAGTTGCCGAAGAGAGTCCCGAAGGGACTGAACACGTTCCACAGATGCGTTACTGTACGCTGCTTCGAGAGCACACCAAATCTGTCTCGCATTAGTTAATCCGAGAACCTCTGCCGCGGCTTCTTCAGTTAAAGCAGAGGGAATAAGAAGAGAGGCTTTACGATCATTCTGAAGCCAGGAGTGGTATTTAGGATTCGGAATGTCTTTATCTTCCGATTTTACAGTTTCCGGTGGCGACGAGGATGAGCCGTCAATATGGTTCGATAGTTGATGGAGGCCGACAAGAATGGTCATGTGGTTACGCCATACCAAATAATTATCGGCTGATAGTTTGATGGGAGATAGGTGTGGAACAGAAGTAAGATTGTTAATAGGATCAGAGGCCATGAGGATGGAAATCGGCTGAGAAAAAAAAGAAGTAATCGGCTGAAGAAGAAGAACGAATAGGAAGGAGAAGCAGGTAGCATGAAAGAGAATTCTTAGGCTGATACCATGTAAAGTTTGGTAAAATCAACCTCAATGATTTGAGGATTGAGAGAATATTATTTATAAATCATGTGTACAATGATTTCTCCAGTAATTAAGGAGAGATACACCAATACAAGGAAATAATACAATTTACAATAAATACAAATTATTTCCTAATAGTATTGCTTTAAAACTATAGATCAGTTTTAGTCGAATAATAACCATCCCAAATCTTGATAATGCAGAGTGAAGCCGCCAAGCTAGTGCTCGGTTAATGTGTCACAGAACTAAAGAATTCATGGCTGCTTCTATTCAATCTACTCTGGCTTCTTGCAAGTTCAAAAAACATGTGTACATTTGTTGAATACATTCGGCATATATAGGATTCATTTATGGTACCCTTGTTTCAGACAGTTTAAATGGTGCTTTTTTTAATGGCATAAGGGTGCAAGTTCATAGTAAGACCTGAATTTGAAATTTTGAAGAGCATTGCCTTATGTTATAAATGTGTATATTTTTTTTTATTTTTTTATTTTTTTGCATTTGCAAAGTGCGAAAAATTAATATATTTTTCTTTGTTTTGATGATGTGGCAGGGAGAGGTTAGTCATGCAACACTTGGCATGACCAGGACGTTTAACCACGAGTACAATGGATAACAAATATGAAGGTTAAAGAGATGTCTCCGAAAATGCAGGATGGAGGGAGACAAAGATAAGGACCCTAATATTAAGCAATGTCTCCGAAAAGTTAGGGATGGACATTTTACGGCTGCGGTTAAGGTCCTAAGCTCCAGTGGAGTTGCCCCTCTAGGTGATTCGACCTTGAAAGCTCTTATTGATAAACACCCTGTGGTGCCGCCCCCTTCCTTGCCTCCCAACCCTCACGCCCAACCCACTCTTGTTGTTGATGAGGAGTGTGTGCTCAAATGTATCCGATCCTTTCCTAAAGGGACATCTTGTGGTAGGGACGGGATGCGGGCCCAACACTTGTTAGATGCTATCGGGGGCGAGGGCTCAATGACTTCCTTGGGTTTGCTAACGACCATTACTGAAGTTGTCAACTTATGGCTTGGAGGATCCTGCCCTAAGGTGCTAGCAGAGTTTGTTGCCTCAGCCCCCCTTACCCCTTTATTGAAACCCGATAAAGGAATTCGACCTATTGTTGTGGGGGGTATATGGCGAAGCTTAGTTTCCAAGGTGGCAATGAAGAAGGTCGGGAAAAACATGGCCCAGTACTTGGGAGACTTTCAGTTTGGGGTGGGGACGTCAAACGGTGCAGAGGCGGTGCTTCACAGTGCGAACAAGTTTCTCAACTCCTTTCATGCAGATGGTTCCTTAGCCTTGCTTACTGTGGACTTCTCCAATGCGTTCAACACGGTTGACCGCACAACCTTCCTGAAAGAGGTTCATCAACATTGCCCATCAATTTATTGAAGGGTTCAATTCCTTTACGCCCAGCCTGCTCGGTTGTATGTTGGTAATGAGTGTATTGGGGCTACAACCGGAGTGCAACAAGGGGATCCCTTGTGGCCCCTTCTCTTTTCCCTTGCCTTACACCCACTCATTCTTCGGGTGCAGGACCGATGTAACCTCCCGTTTCATGTTTGGTACTTGGATGATGGGACGATTATCGGCAATGCGACTGAGGTTGCCAGGGCCTTAGACATTATTAACGAGGAAGGGCCATCTCTAGGACTTTACCTCAACATTAAGAAAACAGAGGTTTTTTGGCCGACATGTGATGGGCAGAAAGTTCAGGACAGGCTTTTCCCGAAAGGGATTGGCAGACCAGAGAGGGGGGTTAAGCTACTTGGTGGAGCTGTTAGCCGTGACCCTAGCTTTGTTGGCGAGTTGGCAGGACGGCGGGCGGCGAGGGCGGTTGAACTCATGAAACTCTTGCCCTGCCTTAGGGACCCTCAATGTGAACTCCTTCTACTAAGGTCTTGCATGGGGGTTGCTAAGTTACTTTTCGGGCTGCGAACTTGTCAACCTTATTTGATGGAGGATGCAGCATCCCGGTTCGATGATGGCCTCCGGGAGGCTATAGAAGACATAGTCGTGGGTGGTGGCCCATTCTTTGGGGATCTCCAATGGCGTTTGGCATCTCTGCTAATGCGTCTAGGTGGTTTGGGCCTCCTCTCAGCTCGAGATGTTGGGGTTTATGCTTTTGTGGCGTCCAGAGCTCAGTCTTGGGAACTACAGGATCATATCCTTCGAAACAGTGGGGTTGTCGAGCTCGACGGGGACTATCTGCAGGCGCTTGAACGTTTAAATGTCTCTCTCCCAGACTTTGATGTCGGCGGTTTCTCTAAAAAGGACACCGCCCCCTCGAAACCACAAACAACTTTGGCGAATGCTCTGTTTAGCAAAATCGCTCAAAGACTGGGGGAAAATTTTGATTTGTCATCCCGCCAAAAGGCGGTGTGGGAGTGCCTGAAGGGTCCCCATGCCCAAGATTTTTTGACCGTTATCCCAATTGAGGGGCTAGGACAATGTATGTCAGCAGTAGAATACAGAGCAATTCTTAAATACCGGCTGATGATCCCTATGTACCCAGAAGATGAAACGTGCCCGATATGTCGGAAAGCTTGTATGGATAAATACGGAGAGCACGCAGTGCATTGGAAAGAGCTCTGTGGGTTCAAATATCGGCATGACTGGGTGCGAGATGTTTTGTGGGACATCCTAAGAAGAGCTGGGATTTCGGCTAAGAAAGAGGCTCATGTGAATTTCCTTACGGACCCTATGGAAGGGAGATCTACTCTGCGACCAGCGGATCTGCTCGTCTTTGGTTGGGCTAGGGGGAAACATGCTTGTGTTGACCTCACGGGGGTTTCCCCTCTGGTTGGTTTAAGGGAAAACGGGTTTGTAGCTGGACAAGCACCAAGAAAGGCAGAATCGAAGAAAGTTGATAAGCACGCTAAAGCTTGTGCAGAGAACCAGCATATTTTTGTCCCTTTTGCCTTTGACACATTTGGCTCCCTAGCGCCAGAAGCTATCCAATTCCTGACCAGGGTCCAACGGGTCATCCACAACAATTGCTCAGCATCGAGGGGACGAGGTTTTGTATTTGGCAGATTAGGGTTTGCAATTCAGAAAGGGGTGGCGGCGCAGCTTGTTGCCCGTCTACCTTTTGTTTTGATGTAACTTGGCAAGTATGAATGAAATTGCAATTTGTAAAAAAAAAAAAGAGAGAGATGAAAGATTTTAATGTTAATATAGATTCACATACACATGATGACTTCATAATCTCAATTAGACCCTAAACATTATAGCACATACTCGGTTGCAAAGTAGAAATTTTGTGTGTTTTATAACTTTTGTGGCAGCACATGATGTACTCTCTATGGATGTGGAAGGGATTTTCTATCCAAATTTTCATCTGTAAGATAACCTCTTTTTGGTTTTAGAAATTTAAAATAATGCTTTCATTATTCTAATAATTATTAACTAACTTAATTTTTTCTATTTTGTATGAGAGTTGACTTTAAGTGTGTTCATGTGGGACTAGGAAGCAAACCCCATCTAAATGGGAACATCATACTGGTTCTTGAGAAAAAAAAAGTGGAAAGTTGGCTTTAAAGTCAAAAGATTCAATGTTTCCACTAGAAACATTGGTTTGTCCCTCTTCATTTCATCTACTTTGATTAAAGTATGTTATATTGGCTATTACTACTCTCTTCAATATTTAACATTACAGCTTACATATTATAACATTGATTAATTTAAGGCTACTTTTACTCAGTTAGATGGTAAATCAGTTTTGGGGTATCATTTCAATCTGGAAGGTATAAGGTAGAATGAATAAATACTGATTATATGTTACAGCTACTTGAATCCATAGAGTTTACTCGAATCAATTTGTGTAATTCATGGTGCTCGTAAATTTACAGAATTACTTTTTTTGGCATGCATAAAAGTCGTTGTCTCAATTGGATTTTCTTAGGTTTCAGGGCAGACCATTTCTTTAATTGGACGAAATCTTTGTTTTTTTTTTTTTTTTTTTTTTTTTTTGCAGTTGAAAGAGCGCTCACGGCATTGAGGAAGTTGGGGATTGAACATCCGCTCCATGAAGCATCTCAAAATGAAACCCATCAATCAGCTGCATTATCGGTTCAAAGTTCTTAATACTCTATAGAAGATGTGTTCTTTTGGTTCAACTTTGTTATATTTTAATCTTTTTTACAGATTTCTTTTGTTGTTTTTGAGTGTCAATATATGAACTATGAGTTTGTACATTATTTGTATAATTGGTTTGATGGTAATGGAGCTTAGATATCGGGTCTCTACACTACATTCTAGAGCAACATAGTATAGTATTTATTGTACAGTACATGTTATTAATACATGTCGGTTAGACAATTTATGTAGCATTTCTAAGATGTCCTCATTTTTGCGAATTGAATTGCTGGTCCTTGGATGGTGCTCAGAGTTTATTGGAGTGCATGTGGAGATGCTCGACTTGTGGTCAAGATTTATCAGTGTTCGTCAAGCAGGTCAAACTATCTAACCAAACACGAGGGGAGGTATAAACACCCACAACCGAACTATTTAATTAATTGATTTTGTGTATATTATAATAATTGTCTATTGTGGATCATGTGTGAGTCTAAACGGGTTGTATTGATCCAGCAGTTTTAGGCTCCACTGTCTCACGGGTTATACACTTCTACATGCAGGTGAAATATGAGCCCTTCACTATCTTAGACAATTCTATACTGTTATATTTCTGTCATTTCTCAAGATTTTTTGTTTTTAGAATGCATATTCGACTTCTTGACGCATTAGATTCCATGTTTACAATTATATTAGGACCAAAAAAAGATACTTGGAAGTGAAGAATGTCAAGTGCGCATAGTAATCTTGGTTTAGCTGCTGAAGTAGGAGGCCTGATGAGTTTATTTCATTTCTTCGGCTTTATGATGTTTGGTTAATCACAAGAAGAAAGGATTTTAAAGGGCCATCTTTTTTAAATTTCAATATGTTATTATAGCAAAATTGTTATTTTTGCCCTGAGGCATCTAGTAAGTTCATTCTATAATACATATTATTTTGGTTGGACTTCCTTTCCAACTGTTCAAATTGTCTATTTGCTATAATAATGGAGTAGAAATGTGCTTTCAAGTTATTTCAAAAATGGAAAGTTGATGGCTGCGAAACTTTTACATGAGTATGTGCTGCTAGCAACATGTAGTTGGTAAATCTCGGGTTACAATTTGGTCAGTTGCAACAAAGGTACCTGGAGTAACTTTGTAACAGTCAACTGTTTAACTTTTATTAGTGAAACTGCAGGTCTTGGATAATCTTGACTAATTGGCAGCAGAATGGTTACAAGGGGCATTTTAGTCATAGTTTAGGTAATGATTTTGTTCCTTTCAGGTGGTTTAGTTTTGTCTACGGAACAGTGAGTTATGGGTTTTTTATTGGTTTATGGGTCAAGCTGTAAACGAGTTTGGTTCTGGTTATTATTGGTTTGTTGTTTTGGGTTGGTTTGTGCAGTATCGGTTGTGACTTTCTGTTGGTTGTGACTAGAATAAAGTTAATTGTTAAAAAATAACCTACTATAGCACTATATTTCGGTCTAATGCACACAAATAAAGTTTTTGACAGATTATTGAGTTGTTGGCTGGGTCAGGTCAAGACTGGTTATGTTGACCAATATATACATGGGGCTGCAAATGCTGATTTTTTTTTTCAATCTATTTGGACACTCTCTGCGCCTATTTTCACACTTTTTGTGCCCTAGACGCCTCGTATAGGGCTATACGAGGCGTCTAAGCACTGAATTCAAGGGGGTCTCAGAGGGTGTCAGACACAAAGTTTAAGGAACCCTATACGAAGGGTACAGCCCTATACGAGGCGTCTAAGTCTTGGGTTTTTTTTTTTTTTGTTGAAATAAGGGGTGTTTTGGTGGGTTTTGGTATGGTTTTTTGGATACTTTTTGAAGATTTGTTTTTTGGTTGAAAATTTTTTTGGTTTTAAAAAAAAAGTTTTATTTTATTTGTTTTTTACACTATAAAAAAGTTTTTGTTTTTTAAAAATCAACTATTTTAAAAATCGGCTCTTTAAATATATTATATCGATTAAATATTATAATGTTTTTAACATTTTACTTTTTTAAATATTATTCTTCCAATTAAAATTTTATCTCGTTCAAATATTGTTTTCGTATTATATTCAGGGGATATATTGTTTCCGTATTATTTTCAAAACATATTTTGTTTCCGTATTATCTCGATTTAAGACAACAATCATTAAGTAACCGAATAACTGAAAACAAACATAAATATGACATATGTAAGATAACTTTGTACATCCATAACAAAAATATATAAGATAAGTTTGTACATCCATAAAAAAATAAAAACAACAACAGGTCTATGCATCCAAATCCGAATCCGAATCTGGATCTGGCTGCTGCGGCTGCTGCTGCTGATGTGGTGCTCGAGCCGGTGGAAGCGGTATCGGGGGTAATCCCTCTCTCTCTCGTCTATCCTGCTCGGCCCGTACCAGCCAACCTACCAAATCATTGAGCCTGTCAAGCTCGGCTCGTACATCCGGATGTAGCGCAGCTCCTAGGGCATGACCTGGATTAACGTGACGTGGAAACTGAGGCGCCCCGGGCGGTGGCGGTGGCTGTGGCACCGCTGCACCGTCTACATCCTCCGGAGGGTCCTCCACGGGCACTACATCAGCAGGATCTGCAGGAGGATAAACAGGCCCGAACTGCTCTGGTAGGGGCTCCTCTGTCCATATGCCCCCATCGCGGTTTTTAAACCGCGGGCCAACGGGGAACCTCTTGATTACCTTCATCCCCCACAGCGACTGAAAACCCATCCGCGTCGGCATGACTGGCGGCGTCCGTAGATGTGGGTCCTGGTGCAATACGAGGCCCAATGAACTGGCAATGACGGTCACGTACGCCCCGCCATACAAAAATCTGCGCTCCTGCCGGTGATGGGCGGAGGCGTAGTACTGGGCTAGACCGTGTGCTAGTGTGCACGACCTCCTATACAACAAACAATATAAGAAAAAAAGATTTGTGGTCGTACACCACTCACGGCTGTAGCCGCGCGCTGAAATAGAAGTAGCGAGCAAATGGTGCAGATACCTGCAGATAGTGTTAGCGAAATACAGAAACAGAGATTAATAAACAATGCACATAATCACAATAATTGCCTTAATAAATGTACGTACCTGTACAGTGGGTCCGGAATAAACGACACCCTCCCCTTCGACTTGTCGTACTCCCAATGATTTTCCCCCGCAATCACCTGCCAAAACCCTACAAGAGTGGGTTTATCAACCAACACTAGCTCCGCTGTGTAAACCTCAGTCTCGATCTCCCCCTGCATGTATAAACCACAATGCACCGCAAACTCTGCTAGCGTCATCAAACGCAAAACGCCAGCGAGCCTGAAAGAAACCTCAGGCGGAGGGGGAGCATCTGGGTGCGGAAGCGGCACTGGGTCCCCAGGAGCGTGAAATGTGAATGACGAAAGGAACTCGACCAGCAGCTCCCTGTAGGTCGGCGTGTGCGCCAAATCAAAAAGACGATGCCACGGCGAATCGGCAGGTATAAACCGACACACTCTAGCCATCTCAGCAATCCCATCTATCGCATCCCAGTCGATCGCTGCATGCGTTCCAATGTGCATCCTCCTAAGCTTCTGGCAATGACGGGCGGCATCGGTGCCGTCGGGAAACTCTAGATACGGGTGACCCTGCAGCGTATCCAGAGGTGGCCGCCGTCTCCGTCGTGGACCCTGCTGAACCGGCTGACCCTGCTGAACCGGCTGACCCCCCGGCGGTGCCCCATCAAGCTCTACCTGAATGTCATCGCCCTGAATCAGATCGTCCTCCATAATCAATGTGCAAATAAATATCGTATACGTATAAAAACAATAATAAATAAATAATAATAATAACAATAATAATACCAATAATAATAATAATAATAATAATAATAATAATACATAATAATAATAATAATATTAATAATAATAATAATTAATAAATAATAATAATATTAATAATAATAATTAATAAATAATAATAAATATTAACAATAATAATAATAATTAATAATAACAATAACAATAATAATAATAATATTAAAAATAATAATAAATAATAATAACAATAACAATAATAATAATAATAATAACAATAATAATAATAAATAATAAATAATATTAATAATAATAATAATAATAATATTAATAATAATAATAATTAATAAATAATATTAATAATAACACTAATAATAATAATAATAACAATAAAAACAATAATAATAACATTAATAACAAAAAAAAAAGTTTCAGAGCCTCGTATAGCCCTCGTATAGGGCTATACTGGGCGTCCTGTTCTACGGCTTCATCTTCAACCTCAGATTCAAACCCCAAACCCAACAAAAACCAAATTTCAGGGCAAACCTACGGTCTAAAGGCAAAAACGAGGCAAAAATACTAAATTACGGGATGAAATGCGTACCAGTGATGCTTCAAATCTTCGAAAATAAGGTCCAAATACTAATCTGAGGCGTATACAGGTGTATGCTCCGTATATATGTGTGTTTTTTTTGTTTGGGGTGATAACCAGGGTCGTCTAGGCCCCCCACCCTTATACGAGGCATAGACGCTTCGTATAGACCTATACGCGTCGTCTGACCTTTTTATTAAATGACCATTTTGCCCTTGTTTAGCCCCCAGTATAGGCTTTAATCAGGGGCAAAATGGTAATTAACCAACCCAGAAAGATATTTCTGGAATGGTTAATTCAAATTAAAAAAAAAAATGTTGCCGCCCCTATAGACTCCTCGTACAGGTCTGTACGAGGCGTCCTTTTTTAATAAATTCAAATTTTGATATTCAAATTTTCAAAATTCAAATTTTCAAAAACCCGCTCTAACAGACGATCAAACTTGATCTATACGAGGCGTCTAGTTTTGATAAAATGACCTTTTAGCCCCTGATTTATGCCTAGATTGGGTGCATATCAGGGGCAAAATGGTCTTTTGACCAATCATATACGAGACGTCTAGCTCTATACGAGGCGTATATTTGTAATTTTTTTATAAAAATGTTATTAAACTGTTTTTATCAATTCTAATTATAAAAAAATTATATAAATTTTTATAAAAATGTTATTAACCTGTTTGAATCAATTCTAATTATAGAAAAATGATAGAAATTATAGAAATTGTAGAAAATAATAGAATTAATACAAAAAAAAACTATTAATTACAAAAAATACTATTAATTACAAAAATCATTCTTCCGTATCACTGTCGATGTAATTAAGACTGGGGTTTGATCTTGGCGGAGGATTCATTATCGATGTATACCATTCTTGTAACACCCCGAAAACGGGTTTGGTAATCAAACCACGTTAACATTGATAAACGGGTAAAATACCGTTAGTGGTGAAATTAACCCGGTAAATATTAGGATTTAAACAAATAAACCTAATATTAAATAAAAGTTGAACGAAAACTTTTGAAGAAATAAAAGTTTATAAACAGCCCGAGATAACAGGACTTAAAATAAATTGGGTCGTACCTGAAAATATAAATCTTTATATTATAAATTTAATGTCAGATATAAATGAGATGAAATAACTAGGAATAAATAACCTAGTTAATCACAAGTGTTGTAGTAATAAGGAAACTTGATTAAAACACCCTAAATAAAACTTGGGAAAAGTTGAGGGGCCAAAAGCGTTTAAAACGAAATTAGTAAAATAAAATAAAAAATTTAAAACTCCAACACACACTTGTGTGTGTGGAGATCGACAGAAACACAGTGGGGCGATCCAGAGCTTCCCTTTAAACCCTAATTCCTCACAAAATTCTCAAATCGAAGGTTCAAATCAAGACCAAACCGAAATCCAAGTACGGAATAGTGATCTCCACTGAAAAAAGGAGTCACAAGGTATGTAAATTTCATAAGAATCTCTAGTTAAATTTCTGAGAAAACTTAGAGAATTCGAATTAGATGGTTGCATGTTCGTTATATGACGAAATATGAACATTGTAGTGTCGAGTAAACCCTAGACAAGCATATGATGAAATTATGTCTAAATCTTGTGAATTCATGATCACCATTAAAGGTGATAAGTGTGATGATGCTAAATTCGTGTAATGTGATGTTTTTAGGGTTTTTGATGGCTAAAAATAGTGCTATAATGTCATAAACATGTTTCGATTGAAAGCTGAATTCAAACAGCTTCTGATCAGAATTTACAGCCGACTTGTATTGGCTGTAACATGGACAAAACGAGAAAAAAAACGTGTGTTTCTTGAGTCTAAAATGTAATTCCAGGAAATATCTTTAAAACCCCACTGGAATCGCATTTTTTCGACGAAAATTGAGCGTTTTATGAATTTTTCTGTATCAAAGGTTCAAGCTGCGTTTTCTGGCAGAATTTGTAGCCCATTACGAATGTCATAACTCAATTTAGGAATTGAGTTATGATCTCAAATTCTTACTGTAGAAAGTTTTAAATGATTAAAAGAATCCCCAATTGGAATTTCGTCAATCGGATAAACGAGGAATGTTTAATGAATTTTTCCGTAAGCTGCAGTCAGAAGTGACGAATCTGATTGCAGTTTAGTAGATGAATTTTTACGAATTTTTTGTAAAGAGTTAGATCTTGAAATTTTTACACAAGGTCTAAGCCTCCGAGAGGTACGCCACATAAAAAAATCATAATTTTTGAAGACTTGTAAACAGGTTAAACATGTCACCAAAAACAGCCTATTTTCAGTGATACGAAACTTGATTGTTGATGTTATAAATTATGCCCACAATGTTCATATGTTGAAATTATGAATCAAACGCGTAATTTCATAGTTCGACTAATTACGTGTGATGTGGGGTAATACAAATTTTAATTAGGAAGTCAATTTAGGTTATATGCACATATCATATAATTAAGGGTAGTTAACTTTTGAAAAGTTAAACTAACCATGGACGGAGTCGAATAGTAGTTTTGACATAGAAAATACGTAAGGTGGAATAGTCGTGGTTATAATGACTAATCTAACCACCTTGTGAATTATGATGATAGTTTGACTCTTGACAAGCTAGATGGAGGCTTGAGAATGAAGCGGGTCAAACAGAGCAAGTACGAAAAGGAAAGCGTAATTTGGATGCGAGGTAAGTAAAAGCTTACACCCTTTTTAGTATACATCAGTTGTGTGTATTGAAAATGAATAAGGAAAAGTTATTAAATAAAGTTATAATGTTCCGACGCAAATAATATGAGTCGGAACTAGTGCAATGGTGAGAAATCATAAACAATGGCAAAAAGGGTAAATTGGTAAATTAGTCATATGACGATGAACTAATAAGAAATTTTGAAACACTACGTTTTGGTGTAAACCGGAACGGGTAAAAGGGCGAGATGGTAACTAGATATCATCTCATAATGGAAAAAGGATCGTTCGGACTAAACGGGTCAAATGACATTGCCAAGATCATTTGACAATATTAATTGATGATCGCTTGTTGAGTTTTGTGATTACAGGAAATATCATACGGTTCGCGTTGGTATTAATTAGAAATTAATAGTGAAAGATATTTAAACGGGTCAATCCTATGACTCGAGCCAGGTACGCATATTTAGTATTATTGATAAAAGCGATATTCTTGGTCAAATATTAGCGAAAGTCCTTCGTCGTAAAATGAAGGACTAAAATTGACCAAAAAGCCCTTGATGGGAAAACCGGGCAAACGACCCTTAGAGGTTGTTTAGGAATTAGTATTAAGATTACGAAATAAAAGTAGATACTTTAATGTAGCAAAATGAAGGGTGAAAGTGGTTTAAGGAATCATGAAACGGGTCAAAAGTGTTAAATAGGGATTTCAAGCCGAGAGCTTGAAATCTGAATTTTTGAACTAGTGGAATGTCAGGTTTTAACTCCATAAGATGGAGAATTAAATTTCGAACACATAGGAAAAAGAATCGCCTAAAACGGACTAGTAGATAAAAAGTTATGGCCGTTTAAAGTTCGATTTTTGTTGAATAATTGAGCTGGGCAGAAAATGCAGGTTCAGAAACGGACCTGCTGGAAATTAGTCTCCCCCGCGACACGCGACAGGGTCCCTCAATTGGGGCGCGACACGCGACAGGTGTCGCGACTCGCAACAGATTAAAGGTTGCCTTCCGCCACACGCGGGAGGCATGATTTTTTGGAATTTTATTTTGATTATCATTATTTGATATTTGAACTTATTTATACATGTTTATAAGCTGTCAAAACTAACTTTTAAGTTGGTTTTGATCATAGGTGAGTATAGCAAGCATCCGGAAGACGATCAAGCAATCAAGTGAACCGAACGCATGTCAAATGAAGCTTCCGCAATGACTTTATGTTGTTTTTGTTTTAAGTGAACTATGTAAACACTTGGAATTATATTTTGTTTACTTTAAACAAGTATGAACTTTGACTCGACAAAGTTTTTAGAAAGTCACATTTTTCATATAAAATGCGTAATTAAGGTTATAAACATGTTAAATTGAGACGGATGTTACAAGTTGGTAATCAGAGCTTGGTTAAAGAATAAAGTGTGTTCGGTTCGAGGCTTGATCGCAAATCCGGTAAGTACATGTATGTTAATAGTTTAGTAGGATTAAAGTGTTGTGAACAACACATAGGGTATCGTGTAATACACGTTACACCAACGAAAATGATTAGTATAGTTAACGAAATCACGTGCAGTAAAAAGCCTTGTATTACAATACGTGCATTTATTAATGTTGAAATTACTAACTTTTGTAAATATTTAGTTGAAGGATACTCGCATCTGAAGATGACGAGAGTTGAACGAATTGTGGATATGACGGTGGAACGGTCCGAGGTATGACAAGCAGAGCATACTCATCAAGGACTTAAATCGCGTGACGATCGCGAACAAAGTCAAAGGCAAGGAAAGCCCATTAAGGGCAAGCATTATCAGGTGCACACTTTTAAATTTAATTGCACAAGTAGTAATATGCATCAAACACGTAGGGAATAACGGTTGCATATATCTGATAAAACCTGAATAGGATATTTATTCAGGATGATGTTTCCAAGAGAAGTTTAATAGAAACATGTGTTATTCACGATGATGAATAACAAAGAAATAATAGGATTAGTTCATATGGAAACTTGGACGGGGGGTAATTATCCAAGTGGAAAACTCTCAATATAATGCTATTGAGAAAAGTAGCGATCACATTAACGAATGTGATTATATAATAGTTCAATAGAAAAGAAAAACATTTTATATGTACAAAAGTAAAACTAGTAAAAACTAATGATTGTTGTTTTGCAATTAAATAAAGTTTTACTAAATAAAATCACATGACGAAAGCGGCACCCGAACAATCTTCTTAAAACAAACTACCTCCGCATGATGCTTGGCTAACCAATCCATACCCACAATAATGTCGAAGCTTCCAAGTTGCATGGGCGTCTCACCACGAACCTGTAGGATCTCACCTGATGAAAGCGGCACCCGAACAATCTTCTCAAAACAAACTACCTCCGCATGATGCTTGGCTAACCAATCCATACCCACAATAATGTCGAAGCTTCCAAGTTGCATGGGCGTGAGGTCAATAGGAAAAAGATGGTCGTTAAGGTTCAATTGGCAATTGCGAAGAATAGAATCAAGAACAACAGGATCACCACTCGCAACTTCTACTGTCAAAGGCTTACCTAGTTTCGATCTAGACACTCGAAGCAATGGCTCAAAAGATAATGACTCAAACTCTTATCGGCACCAGAATAAAAAAGAACAGATGCGGGTTGATTATTAACAAAGAACATACCGTTAACCACTTCAATGTTTGCTTGCGCCTCTTGTGCATTCATGTTGAAGACTCGACCTCGAGCCTGAGCCTGAGCTGGATTCGCATTCACCAATCTTGGACACTGATTACGATAGTGGGTCAGATCCCCACAGTTATAACAAGAACCTGGTGGGTAGTGAGGTCGTGCAACTTGACCTTGTTGTTGAGCAAGAGGCTGAGCAACTTGTTGAGCCGGGTTCTGAGCTGCCCGATTCTGATTAGCAGGAATGCGGCATGTAGCAGCAAGATGACCAGGTCTTCCACAGTTGGTACATTGACGACACTGGAGGTGTGGCTGATGATGACCGTTACACCTGTTGCACAAAGGTGCATTGCCTAGATAAGGTTTCTTGGTAAGTGGTTGCGCAGGCTGATTTGGTGCAGCTTGAGCCTGTGCAGTAACGGCGTAGTTTTGGGAAGCCTTTCGCTTCCTAGAACCCTTCGAGGAACCAGAATCCTTACCCTTCTTGTTTTTACCTTTCTTGCTATCCTCTTTGTCAGACGCCTGCTTCTTACCTTTGTCACCCTTTCTATGCAGCTTACCCTTCCGAATCTGCGACTCATTCAATGTCGCTGCTAGCTCGATCGCCTGACGGACTGTGGTAGGGTTACTACCAGTAACGATGTCTTGCACTGAGTCAGGTAGACCATCGATGTACCTTTCAATAGTCTTATCGAGTGGGGTAACCATTGTTGGGCATAACAAGCTCAGCTCCTCATATCTATCTGTATACGCCCGGTGCTCGCCACTGTCCTGCTTCAAGTCATCAAACTCCCTTTCCAAAGCTCGCAGTTCATGACGAGGGCAAAACTCCCTCATCATAAGAGTTCTAAGTTCAGCCCATGTTTGTGCTAAAGCAACCTCAGCACCACGGTCTCTCATAACCCCGTTCCACCATGTAAGCGCCCTCTTCTGAAACACATTGGAAGCAAACTCGACTTTGCGATTATCAGGACACTGAACGTGACGGAAAGTATTCTCAATGCTCTCGAACCATTGAAAAAGCCCAGTTGCTCCCTCAGAACCACTAAACTTGAGCGGTTTAGCCGAGTTAAAACTCTTGAAGTTACATGGAGCATTATTGTTGTTGTTGTTGGCTTGGTTCCATTAAGCAATAAGATTTGGGAACGCAGCAGCCATCTGCTGCGCGATGATTTCTGCCAATTCGGCATTTGGTAGTGGATTTTCGCGCCGAGGAGGCATTCTAAAAGAGGAAACATGAAAGGAGACGAGTGAGAAGGTTAGATGAAAAGAATGAGATGAAACAAAAATCGACAAAAGCAAAGATGGTGGTCATTTGTCTGCATCACAACGCAAACAAACGACACACAGTGACTAATCAAAGTAAATGGGTTAAAAATAATGTATCACGAAGACATGCTCGCCTATAAGTGAACACTCACCCCAAGAGTTCCCAGGTAAGAGTGACTGATCCGATTATGTGGATTTGTACGAATACTCTAGCCTTAGACAGAAAACCCAGGGTACAGGCATTCACTCTTCCAGTTTGCACGTGTTCACACTATTTAGAATCCCAGAACATTGACGAGATTTTGAAAACTTGGAAGGTTTAAGAGATTGATGATTCGCTTTGGCTTTGTGCCTTCCATTATGTTTTGTTTTTGGTAATCACCTAAGGATAGGTGAAGTGCCTGTTTTAAAAATCTAAACACAAGACAACTTGTGTTGGGGTCCTAGAAAG
Source organism: Helianthus tuberosus (assembly GCA_030545235.1). Taxonomy (NCBI): domain Eukaryota; kingdom Viridiplantae; phylum Streptophyta; class Magnoliopsida; order Asterales; family Asteraceae; genus Helianthus; species Helianthus tuberosus. Next base: position 81,139,492 of record CM060413.1, read on the forward strand.
GTTATAGTCTAGGTCAAAGTATTACTAATAACCTAATTCCCTATAACCATTGGCTCTGATACCAACTCTTCTGTCACACCCTGACCACGTAAAACATCAAATCATGGCGGAAACGTCGGGGAGTGTTGTAACAGAATTATTGTTCCACAACCATGGTAATTAAAAGTTATGTTTTATTCATCAAACAAAGAGTTACATTGTCTTAAATAACTGAAACGAAGAGTTCAGCACATAATTAAACTAGTTCCATCTTTATTTTAAGTCTCTAAGGCATAGGTCCGCCCTAGTGTGTCACGAACATCCCAAGCAACAGCTCCTGAAAACACATGTGAAAATAGGTACGTCAGCATAAAAATGCCTGTGAGATACATAGGTTGTATGAAAATAGGATTCATGACTTGAATTTAAAAGAATGTTTAATAAAAGTTAGTCATGAACCTTGTAAATTGTTTTGTTAACCAAAGTCTTGTGAAAAATATGTTGTTTGTGTAGAATGTATAAGTCCAAATTGAATGATCTAAATAACGCTACGACATGTAGTACAATACAAGCACTTATATATAGGAAGTACCAGCGGCGTATCCAACATGCTTGTATCATACTACACACATCTCGTTACTTAAGTCACTTAGACAAACCATCAATGTATAAAGTCCATGTTTAAACCAATTGTCAAAAAGTCCTTGTATAAACCATGTCAAATGTTAAGAGTCCAAATGTAGTCAAGTAATGTGTAACAAATGTTATGTATGGTAAGTAAAGTGTATTCACATAAACCAAATGTAAAAATGTACAAAACAAGGTTTTTTGAATATATCAAAAAGTTATGTTTTGTAAAGTAGATGCATGTTTTATTGATACAAACACTTAAGTGGTAAGTAAACGCATACATTCAAGCCTTGAGACAGACGGATAACCCTAATTCAAGGTTATCAAAAGAAATGTTTTCGGATTCAGTCATTCCTTTCATCCAAACAAACCTAGGATGTCAGGAACGGGATTTGTCAAGTCCTATGGTACCATTACTTACTACCGAGTGGCGTAGCTAATGTTAATGAACGTATATAAGTCCCGTTTGTTCAAACCAAATGTTATACCAAGTGTAAACATGTTATATGAAAACAATGTACTAAGTATGCTAAGTTAACATACAAAGCAGAAAAGTCATGTAAATCAATGTACTAAGTATGCCAAGTAAACATACATAGCAAAATAATGTAATGTAAATCATGTACTATAAGTGTACTAATGAACATAGCAAGTATATGATGTGAAAATAGGAAAGCATGAAAGTAACAAATAGGCACATGTGTTTCACCCCAAAACGGTTTGAAAACAGTAAAAGAGGGGTCTATGTACTCACAGTAGTGCGTCTTGAATCGAATCTCAAACTATGTCCGCTACACGACAACCTACAACGTACTAATGTCTATTAGACGAGCGGGCCGTGCCTTGGCTTAGAGTTTAGTATTTTGAGTCATGTTTCTTATATTGTTCCGCATGATAATTATTTGTCAAAATAGTTAATATTTTAACTTAATCATATGCCATGTTGAGATATTTGTTCGTTCAATGTTCTATAAACACTTGTCTAGAAAATATTTACTAAGTGTTGGATTTTCGGAAAATTTCACCATGGTCTCCTTTGTAAATGGAGAAGTTCATGCTTAATAGCATATCATTTTCTCTTACATATATTCCGTAGATCGTTCTCAAATAACCAACCCGACATTTAGACATGCAAAGCATTACTTATGTTGTTTCAGCTTTATTAATTAAAACTGGAATCTTTTCGAGGATTTTTATAAAATAGTTAACCTTCTCCAAAAATTCCCAAATATTTACAGAATGTTTCACACGATCGAAATTTTATTATGTAAAAATATCGGGGTCCAGTTCATCACCAATATTTTATAGAAATTTATTTACCCGACTGCAATCAGATTTCTTACTTTCTGATTGCAGTCTACGTAATAATTCACTAAAAATTAATCGTAAGTCCAATTGATGAAATTCTAGTTGAAGGTTCACGGTGACAACAGTGACCACCTACAGTAAAAATCCCATGAGCTGATTCTACTCAGGTTTCAAGTTATGACTCCAGATACAACACACTTTTTCCGCAGTAAAAATACAGCTTGAGCTGCTGTCCAAAAACAGTCCTTTAAAAATAGTAAACGGCCTCGAAAAATTACGATTCCAGATCCATTTGATCGGTTGTTCAAAAATACATAATTTAGGCTTTATAAAATCAGTTTTTCGATTTATAATGGTCCAGTTACAGCCTGTTGAAGTTGGCTGAAAATGTAAATCAGCATGTTTCTTGTTCATATTTCTTGTTTAAACTTTTTAGTGTTCTTGTAAATTTCATCATACTACATATCTTGACTAAGAACAAAATGAAGCAAGGTGTAAGACTTATTACTAGCACAAAGCTAGGGTAGAAATTCTAGTGTGAAGATGATGGGAAGCTTGAATCACTTGAGAACACCTTGGGATCACCTTTAGATCTTCACACTAACTTAAAAATGGCTAGAAATGGTGATGAACATGAAGAACAAGAGTTTGAAGATTTGAAGATGGAGAGAGAGAGAGATGGGGACGGTTGGGAGAGGAGAGAGAGATGTGATTGTTGAGTGAAGTGTTGTGTGAAGTATGGTGTGTGTATATATAGGCAAAAATCTAGACAAGATCTTACAACTTCCAAAGAAATCAAATAGAATCCAAGAAAATCAAGAAGTATCAAAGTAAATCTTGGCAAAATATTTGGTGGGGTCCACCTACTTGTGACCGAAAATTTAGGTGGAGGGGGTCCTTATATAAATATGCTATATGTAGGCTAAAACGGGTGTTTAACTGGATACCGGGCATTTTATCTAGCGTTTTAACCCCTGTTTATGGCGTTCTAAATTATTTTTATTATTCTACAAAAATAAACCTGCCAAAATATTACTGAAATAAATTTCAGTTGTCGAGATTTGGCTGCGTTGTCTGCGTTTTGCTGTAGAAGCACTGTGTGGCGCAGAAACACACGGTACGCGCTTAAACTTGAAAAAAATAACGTTTTGTAGGCGTTTTAATTTATTTCTCATCGCGAACCTGATTAAAATAGAATTTTAATCATAACAGAATATTTTCAGGATTCAGATATTATCCGGGCGGTCACCAACGTTAGTTTCGCAGTTTTGTCGTAAATAGTCCTTTAGTTCAAATAAACATGTTTTTGCCATACCGAATCCTTCAAAACTTATTTCTAAGTTATGTAAAGGATATTTAGGGTATGTTTGGCTTACGTCACAGTTCTGGAGTGTACGTGACGTTAAACTGATTGCGTTTATGCACCAGTTTGCGTATGACCTTCTAGAAAGTGACTTAAAGCTTGAAATCGGAATCGAATCAAATTGTAAAGTCATTAAACTCAATAACACATATAATAATACCAAAGCACATTGTTTTATTGATAATCAACATTGTTTTACATTATACGATGCTTACAGAACACAGTTGTCACAGAACATCATCTTGGAATCGACGTTCAATCCATCTACAACAATATAGAAATCAAAAGAGTTGAGGAACGAAGGATTGAGAGAGAAAAGAGGTTGGCTGAGGAAGCTACTCAAAGAAAGAAAGATGTTATCATAGAGACTCAAGATGTTGGAGGATCTTCGAGTCAAGCGGATGTTGAAATGGTTGATGTTGAAGTTGATCAAGCTCAAGGCTTCGTACTTGTTGGTGAATCTAATCCTCTATCTTACAACTTTGACGATATAGTTCGTCATGTGCATGTTGAGCAAAAAAAAGGCGAAAGAACCAAAAGTGTTATTTCTAAGATGGAAAGAAGAGGAGAAAGAAGTAGAGGAAGAAGAAAAAGAGGATGAAGAAATGGATTATTGGATGGATGAGATCGATAACTATGATCCTCTAAATGATAAAGATGATGATGAAGATCAAGGCTTGTCTGGGTTGTTAATTGTGAATCCCTCTGTTCAATGGAAGATTAAAGACTTTATGAATGACGAAATCAATGAACAAGAGGAGGATCATCATCAAGAGTCATCTTCATCTGGAAAGAAACATGCTGACTAGGTATTCCACACGCAACCAACTGTTATTTATTTGAATGCTCGAGTTGAGGGGGAGACAGAGGTTCCTAGGTCAAGGGCTGAAATGTTAGAAGAATTGGGGTTAGACGATGGCAAATTTAAGTTTGATATTGAAGATGAGATACCTGCGTCGCCTGAGAAAGAATATGAATTCAAGTATGCTCAAAAGGCTGATAAGTACAATGAGGTTTTAGTTGAAGAAGGATCTGATTCGTCTAATGAAGAGACAGTTTTTCACTATGCTGGTGTTGATGAAACATTTCCGTCTCTTGCTGAAATGTTTAAAGAACAGAATGAAGACGAAGTCAGAAGAAAGATTATGGAGAAGATAACTATAGAAGGTGTTCCAAGAACCATTCCTCGAGAAAATTTAGTTGAAGAGAGAAAGAAGTGGTTCAAGGTGATGCCAAAGGAAAGAAAGTTCATATGGCCTCTACAGTACTTCACGCATGATGCTAATATCTCATGGGGTGATATTTTGTCTTGGGGTTACTTAGAATATCTACAAGTGTATGCTATAAGACGGGAGCAAGGGGTTCAGTACTTCGAGTTTTTGTCAGATATTAAAACCCTCCCATGGTGGGACGTTGAAGAGTTAGTGCAGACGAAGAATATAAAGCAATTCTGCTATGGATTGGATGTGAAACAACATGATCAACACTTTTGGAATTACATAATGCAACAAGCAAAAGCAAGATTTCCAGATTGGAAGCCTCAATATCCAAAGCAAATTGTCACTATCTTGGAGTCAGGAGAGAAAGATATCACGTTGGATGTAAAGCCGCCAAGATGTTTGAAGAATATGCCGCTACGTGCAATGGAACAAGACTTTCATGAAGATTTTCAAGAAGGATTAGCGTGTTGGATCCTATATGGCTGGTGAACTATTCAAAGAAGGATATTGACTGCTTGTTCTACAACAAGATTGTATACGAGAAGCCTGATAAAGCTCAAGCTATGCAGTACCAGAAGATCGTGGATGTGTGCTTTGTAAAAGACATCAACTCTGGGAGATACTGGAAATCAAAATGGAGAGATTTAGAGATTGATGAGTTCTTGAAGAGGTACAACCGCAGTCAGAAGTTTAAAGAGATTGCTGAAAAGGCTGCAAGACTTGGAAGGTACAAGCTGATGAGACCACCTCCAACTGACCAGACACCTATTGAGAAAGAGGAAAACAAGATCCCACGTTGGGATAGGAAGTGTGATGGTGATCCAGAATACAGAAAGTACTAGAATGAAGTTGGTAGGCCACTCAGATGAAAGATCCTTGAAGAGAAGGCAGAAAAGAGAAGGCAGAGAGCTAAGGAGAGAAGGCGCAGCAGGAAGTCTGATTGAAGACTATGCAGGAAGGAACTACAGCTACATCCAAGGGGGAGTCTGTTAGTACATATGTCTGTAGCTTCCGTCTGCATCGAGTCTTATTTTGTGCTGTGTATGTAATTTTGTATATGTATGTACTTGTATGTATGTTTGTGTAAAGACAACTCAAGGATCAGTGCGTAAATGTAAAAGTGTAATCCGTCGGATCACCATCCGATCGGGTGACACTTATAACCCTCCCTGGTTGTTGCCTATAAATAGCTAGCTAGTGTTAGTGTTTAAGAATTTTTGAGCTGAACTTGTAAGGAACCTCTGCTGGTCTGAGATTCTACCGGAGCTACTGTACTTTCATCATCAATCTAATAGAAATCAGACGAGATTAAACGTTGAATCTGTTGTTGTTGATTCTGTGACACTATCAAGGGATTCCGCACCTTGATTCTGATCGATCCAACCACGTTCTAACCGAACAGATCCTGATCAAACGGCCTAACAGTTTACCCAAAATTTTACCCACACTAGTGTACATTGAAAAATACGTATTTTAGCGATTTGGTAACATTTTCGAGCGTTGGAAGTCACGTATAACCAACCAAACACCAAGTAAACTTTAAATTAGTCAAAATACTTATTTTTAAACTAAAAACATCAGTTTACTTACTGATCTAAATCAGTTTTATAAAATCACTCGAAAAGCCGATTTTTTTACCGTTTTAACGCATAGTTTTGCGTTAAACGTTACTATAATCATCCCAAATCAAAATGAATTGATATTTTAATACAATACATGTTATTTACTGATTAAAATAGTGGTTATAATCAGATTAGTGCAGTTTTTGTATAAGTCACATAAATCATGCGATTTCACGTATTTTACAACTTTTAATGCACCAAGTACAACATGCAAAGCTAGTAAACACTATGACAAAGTTATAAGTCACTAAACATTTTAAAATAACTTCATTTTAGTGTTTATAATCTGCTCATAACTGATTTTTACTAAATCATACTCAAATCATCTTTTTAAGATCACATATCATCATGCATGTCTAAGTATATGCATCTAATATACTCATATCATAACATTATCATCTGACATAATCTTATTATGCTCAAAACTTTACTAACATCATATTCTTACAAATTTTACACATAACACTTTAATCCTTCAAATCATTCATGTTCATTCATACTTAGATCCTTCACATTTAAGATTATACAACAACTTTTATATGCATGCATACACATATACATACATATATATACAAAATTTATACATACATATACTTCCAAAATTTCACTTTTCAATATATCACTTTCAAATCTCTAATCACTTTATAACATTCTTATTTGACAACTAACAATTCTTTTATGCTTTACCCTTTTCAAGAAATCAATCTTTCATCAAAAATTCAAAATACAATATACACACATACACACACCCACTCTCGGCCATATATACATACATGCATACCCCCATTTTCATTTTGTTTAAAACTCATTTCTTTCTTAGTTTCAAGTTGATGTTTAGATTCAAGAATCAAGAGAAACTTTCACTATCTTCTTTGTCACTATGAATCAAGAACAATATTTAAAGAAAATATTTTATACCTTCAAGATTTTTAGTGGGTTTTTGATAAAGATGGCGATTTAGGGTCTTGTTCTTGTTTGAAACAACTTGAAATCATCTCCAAACCTTCTTACAAGCTTGAAATCACCTTGATTAGCCCTTGAATCTTCGTGTTTTGATTTTGAAAATGAAATGTTGATGTGGTTTAGGGGTGTTCGGCCGTGAGTTGGTATAGGGGAGAGAGAGTGAAAATTTTGAATAAGCTTCTTGGAAATATGAAGGAATAAGAATGCATGCACAAGCCTTAATCATCACCATACATTCTCTAAGTGTTACAAGTGTCCAATTGAAAGAATCAAGGAATTTTGGCTGCCCTATGTGCCGCCACTTAACCTCCCCTCTCACATATATTTTATATACATATACTTATATATGTAAATTTGGGTTAAAAACATGTATTTTACTGAATACCGGGTATTTTATCTAGCGTTTTAATCTCGTTTTAGTGCGTTTTAAATTATTTTTATCATTCTATAAAAATAATCACTTAAAATTATTACTGAAATAATTACCAGTTGCCTTAACTGACTGTGTTGACGGTATTTTGTTTAATTCGCGCGGTACGCGCTCAAACTCGAAAAATAAAGTTTCTTAGCGTTTTAAATTATTTTTCCACACGGGTATGATTAAAATTAATATTCTAATCGTAATAGTCTATTTTTAGGATTTTAACACTGATTGAGTGGTCACCGACGTTCGTTTCGCATTTTAATCGTTACGCGATAAACGTTTGTTTTACCGTTGCCAACATAATTTTTATATACATCTGAATTTATCAACACACCAATTATCATATATTAACATCACAATCAGTCACAAACAGCCATTTTACATGTTCACTACACATATTACTATTGTACGGTACGGCCTGAGAGGCCGGGTGTCACATAGAGCCTTGAAAATGGGTTAACGGGGGTTAAACGCGCCAAAAAACAAGTTTTGGAGTTGCAGGGACCATTTCTGTCAATTTTTGAAAGTTCTAATCTGAGGTGATTGGCGGCCCGTGAGAGAATTACCTAACTGGGTCACGGCCCGCGAGAGCCATCAGATCAGAAGCTTCAAAACAGCTTCCTAAGCTGTTTCCTACTATTTTCAAGCCTAGTTTTTGATCTTGTGGGCTATTTTAAGTGCTCCCCAAGGCTCTTATTCATGTCCACACACTTGTAGGGTCATGATTCTTCTTTGGTGACCACATAAACACATGGCATGATCTTGTTGATTCTTGAATACTATAAATACATGGTCTCATTCATTCTTCCAACTTGCTCATTCCTTCTTTTCTTCATCTCCTGCTCTACTTGGAGGCTACCACCTTGTTGGAGGCTTCCTAATTGAGTATTATTCATCCTAGAACACTTGCAAGTGTTCTTCCTAGTCTTGTTTATTTATTTTTAGCTATTTCAAGCTAAAAGTCAAACAGTGTTTGACTTTCGGCTTTGACCATTAATTGGTCAAGACAAAGTTCATTTGAACATTGCAACGTGATCGTAATCATGATGGTTATAATCCCTTGCGATTATACCTACTGATTACCATGTTGACTAGTCGAAGTGACGTGTCAAAGTTTCAGTCAAAATGCACGATTATGTGCATTTTACGACGAAACTATTTTCAGGTATCAAAACACTTTGTTTTGATACCAAATCAGTTTTCTAACTTAGTTAAACATGGTTTAACATGTTTAACTCATCACTTCTAGTTTAGTGCTTATTTAGGGTCATAAGTCAAGCGGTCTTTGCAACCGCTTAGACTTTTGAACCCGACCCGTTTGGTCGATCATTAGGATCCGACCAAACACATATTGTGGCCATAGTTGTATAGGGAATAACCTCCTGAGGTTATACCTTATGATCACTTCGTTTGGTTAGTCTTATGATAGGTTGTTTATATGCCTTTAGAAAATGACCAAAATGCCCTTTTTTTGCGCATAAATTCATTTTAAGCATATGTAACCTAATTTTTGACACTTCAACTGATATTGCAACTTTATTAAACATATTTGGGCATATAAGACTTATCATAGGACTAGTTTAACCATCCGAACGCGTAGTTACGCAAATGACACGTTAAAGTAGCGTAAACTACCTTAACGGGTCATAACGGGTCAAAATCACTTAGGATCACTTTCTAATCAGAATGTAGGCTTAGTTAAACCATTTCATATGAGTACCAACACTCATTTGGTTTACAAGACCTCATTCTATGTGATTCCTCGATTTATGTCCCAGTATACTAACATAGTGTCTAATACACTAGGAACCACTTCAACATTTGAACTCTTGATCCTTTGAGCTTTGTTATATCATTTGAACAAGACTAATACGCAATCCAAATGAGTACATAGTCCCCTCTTTTACGTTTTTCAAATGTTTTGGGGTGATTCATATGTGTAACTGATTATTTTCAAATGTATGGCATATATGTGTTTACTAAGTGCTTTTACGTGTATTATTCCGATTATGGAAACACGACGATTATCCAAATCCTTATAGGATCTATCTATCTTCATAGTTAGATTCTTATAGGATATTGGAAGTACAGACTTAGATCTTTCTATCTACATAGTGAGATTTTTCAGAAGTACTTTACAAGACGATGGTTATTGTTTATGTGTAGAGATTTGTTGGTGATTTAGATAACGAAACTAGAGTAATACAATAAGGACATGGTTGATACGCCGCTGGTACTTCCTATATATAAGTGTGCTTATTGTATTACCCTTCGTGGCGTTATCTCGAATCACCATTAGGACATAGGATTTTTGTGACTAAAACCAAAGTATAGTTTGATATACTACGAAATCACATACCAAAGTATATTTTGATATACTACCAAAGCATAGTTTGATATGCTACAAATGTGATACTGTTTACCAAAGCATAGTTTGATATGCTATTCATGTGACATTGTTTACCAAAGCATAGTTTGATATGCTATTCATGTGACATTGTTTACCAAAGTATAGTTTGAAATACTACCGATTGTTAACCAAACCAAATCCTTGTAGTATCAATCTATCTTCATAGTTAGCTACTCGTTGTATGTTTAAAGTACAATTGAAGTCCTTGTTTGGATTCATTGTGTACTTTAATGCGTGTTTACAAGTTGGCGACAAGTTGACGATTTATGTGTTTATGTGGTTAGGTGTGATTTAGATAACGAAACGAGTGTAATAAAATAAGAACATGGTGGATACGCTGCCGGTACTTCCTATATATAAGTGTTCTTATTTTATTACTGTTGTAGCGTTATCTGAATCACATTAGGATTTATGTGTTCAATTGATTCAATGTTCAAGTATCCAAATACTTGTAGAATCTTCCATATCTTCATATGTTAGATTCTTAGAAGGATATCCAAGGTATTATTATTATAAATCGTTGACTTGATTTTAGTAATACTCACACAAGTTATGACAGATTTCAATATGGTTATTATTAATCCTTGATTGGATTTCTAATAATACACTCACAAGTTTTATGACGATTTCAATGTGATTACAAAGTACAATATTCAATGGCATAAAAATTACCTAGTAATAATCATTTTGCCATATACAAAACTCTTTGTCACAAGTTTTCACAATCAAGATAACGTATTGCAATACTAAACCTTTTGCCATTCTTTGGCTTCAAGATTTCATTTTCAATTGACAACTCTCGTAGTTTTCAAAGTATTGCAATACTAAACTTTTTGCCATTTATTTGGCTAACAAAACCTATGTACTCGCTAGCTTTATTGTTGACTCTCATTTTAACATATGTTTTAGGTTTTGATTATTCAAGTGTGCTACACATAGGAATGCATCCGGGCTTTAGACTTCTTTAATCAAAAGTCAATTACATGTATTACTTGTTTTGTAAAACCATGTTAACAATAATGAAACAATTTAGTACCAGTTGTTGTGAGCAATTTGTAACGTGACTCTCCGATATTTTCGCCGCGTGTTACGCGATTGGGGTGTTAAAGATTGGTATCAGAGCACTGGTTATAGGGAATTAGGTTATTAGCATGCCTTTAACCTAGTCTATAACCTTCCTAGGGAGCCAAACATGAGTCGACTTAGGACTTCTATCCTAATCCTCATCCTTATTCTTGCCACAACTACTCTATGATTTACAAATCATCTAACCTTAGATGATTTATCCTAAACCCTTTGGCTTTATGCCTTAAGGTATTCCTCAAAATGTTTTTCTCAAAACATTTTCATTGAAATATTTCTCAAAATGTTTTCTCAAACGTTTTCGTCGAAATGTTTCTCAACCTATTTATCTTAAACAATTTTTATCAAAAGGTTTCTCAAAATGTTTTCCTCAAACATTTTCATCGAAAACTTAGGTTTTAATAATGTGAACACATGCAATCTGGAAGGGTGGATGCCTGTACCCCGAGTTTTCTGTCTAAGGCTAGAGTGTTTGTACAAATCCGCATTTTCGGACCAGTCACTCTTACCTGGGAAATCTTAGGGTGAGTGTCCACTTATAGGGTAAAGCATGTCTTCTCGAAACATTATAAAAACCTATCCACCTTGACCATGTCGAACGATTTCTGAACACTACAACCTTTGTGACACTACTCATCCATATTACCCTCGGTAATATGTTTGTTATTCACAACAATCGAAACAAATTTCCCTTTTACGATACTATTCCATCATATTACCTTCGGTGATATGTTTTATTCAAAACATTTGAAATGAATTTCATTTCACGACACTATGTAATCCTATTTCATTTTCAAAACACTACATTTTGTCTTTCAAAATTTCAAAATTTTTACCATTTGGATTAGAATTTTCAAAATTTTAAACACAAAGTTTCTTTATTTAAAAAAATAATAATTTAAAACATTTTATCCTAAAAATAATAAATTTTTAAAAGGTAAAGAATTTATAACACAAACCATTAACTTGGCTTGTATTCTCTCATCCAAAAATATTACAAAAGTTTATTTTTCAAACAATTCTTGTTTCAAAACAAAATCCACAACACTATATTTTCTAAGTACAAGAACAAGACTTTTGAACAAGATTTTTACTAAGTCAAGATTTTCACTACACAATGATGTTTCAAACTCATGACAATTTGATGGATCTCACTTATTTGATTTTCACTATAGCTTTATCTTCAAGATGCCTCCTCACTGTGATGTCACTTGGAACGCTGAAATGGCAGCAATAATTTCTCAGCATCTAGCTGCTTTACTCCCAGACATTGTGACCCAAGCCAACCAAATCTACAACAATAAAAACAACAACAACAATGTTATATCGCCATGTAAGTATAAACAATTCAACTCGTCTAAACCACTCAAGTTTAATGAGTCTGAAGGAGCAACTGGGCTCCTACAATGGTTTGAGAATACAGAAAGCACATTCCGCCATGTTCAGTGTCCCAGTGAGCGCAAGCTGGAGTCCGCCTCGAGTGTTTTCCAAAGGAGAGCACTCACTTGGTGGAACGGTATCATGAGAGACCGAGGTGCCGATATAACTATGGCACAAACGTGGGAAGAATTTAAAGATCTTATGAAGATAGAATCTGCCCACGAAGCAAAATGAGGGCACTTGAAAACGAATTCTATTACCTAATACAAGATAGTGAGGAAAATCGTGCCTACACTGACCGATTTGAACTGTTAAGCCTACTTTGCCCCACTATGGTCACACCTTTGGATCAGGCCATTGAGAAATACATTGATGGTTGTCACACCCCGACCGCGTAAAACAACAAATCGCGGCGGAAACGTTGGGGAGTGGAGCGACAGAATTATTGTTTCACAACACATGGATCAAAAAGTTTCATTTTATTGAATTATTAAATATTTACATTGTCTTGAACTTAAAGTTAAAACACAACCACATCGTCTATCATCGTTATTAAGTCACTAAGGCCTCGTCAGATCCTAAGTGAGCATGCATCCTAGTCACAGTCATCATCATCAAACACCACCTTAAACATATGTAAAAATAAAGTCAGCAAAGAAATGCCGGCGAGCACATAGGTTTTGTAAGTGTGTCGGATTCATGGCTCGTTTATATACTGCAATACCTCGTATGACTATAAGAGTCGATAATTGATAACCTTGTTTTGAAAAGAGTTTGATATTGCAATATGAATAACCAACTCAAAACAAGTTGGTTATAGTTTGTAAAACCTCGATGCCATGAATCTTATCCCAAAACATTTGTTTATGTAAACCAAATTGTAAATCGTTCTCGTAATAAAACTCGTATGGTTTATATCATTTAGTAAACATCGTTGCGTGTCTTCGTTTAAAAATCATTCGTCCAAGTGAACTAAATAACGCCACGAAATGTAACATGATAAAAGCACTTATATATAAGAAGTACCAGCGGCGTATCTACCATGCTTTTATCACATTACACCCGTCCCGTTATCTAATCACATACCAAAAACCCATCGTTTAAATCGTTTAACTCGTTCATGTAATAGACCATCGTTCATTTGTTTAAATCATTCAAATCGTTCCAAATCGTTCAAGTCGTTCAAATCATTCAAATCGTTCATAATCGTTCATGTTTTAATTATGAAAACTACTTTTGGTCATCTCGCGGAATACATTCAAACCTTCATAACTCGTCCATCGTTCAACTCGTATTAACAAACCACCAAAGGGTAAGTTAACAATCATCAGGTTTTGTCGTTACCCACATATCCCCACACATAACCATGGTGATAGTTTGATAACGGGATTTGTCAGATCCTATGATACCATAACATACTACTGGTCGGCTCGGCCAAAGCTAATGAATGTCATTCGTTATGTAATTACGTCCTAACAAGTTCATTCACATTATCAAAATCATTATGTTTAATATAAACCATAGTATTCGTTTTCGAAATCATCATTTGAAAGCATCGAAATCGTTTAACACATATGAATCACCCCAAAACAATTGAAAACAGTAAAATAGGGGAACTATGTACTCACTTTGAATGCAAAGTATCCTCGATTAAATGAACTTAACAAAGCTCGGGCAAACCAAGGAAATCAAGTAGCACCTAGTAATCGGATTGCTATGTTAATAAATCGACACCTAAATCGGGAGATTGGATAGAATGAGGTCTTGTAAACCAAATGAGTATTGGAACTCATGTGATATGGTTTAACAAAGACTACATCCTAAATTGGAACCTATCCTAAGTGCTTACGACCCGTTACAAACCATTAAGGTAGCTTACGCTACTTTAACGCATCGTTCGCGCGAATGCGCGTTCGAGACGCCTAACTAGTCCTATGACAAGTATTATATGCCCTAACATGTTTAAATATGTTGCATAATTAGTTTAAGTGACAAAATTTAGGTTACATATGCTTTAAATCATATTATGCATGAAAAGGGCATTTTGGTCATTTTCCTAAGGCATATAAACTACCTATCATACAACTAATTAAACTAAGTGACCATAAGGTATAACCTCGGAAGGTTATTCCCTATATAACTATGGTCACAATATATGCTTGGTCGGATCCTAATGATCGACCAAACGGGTTGGGTTCGAAAGTCTAAGCGGTTATCAAGACCGCTTGACTTACGACCCTATACAAAGCACTAGACTAAAAGTGATGAGTTAAACATGTTAAAACATGTTTAACTAAGTTAGAAAACAGGTTTGATATCAAAACAAAGTGTTTTGATACCCGGAAATAGCTTCGTCGTAAAATGCGCATAAACGGCATTTTGACCGAAATTTTGACTCGTCACTTCGACTAATCGACGTGGTAATCAGTAGGTATAGTCACATGGGACTATAGCCATCGTGACTATGCTCACGTTGCAAAGTTCGATTGAACTTTGACGTGACCAATTCATGGTCAAAGCAGAAAGTCAAACACTGTTTGACTTTCATGCTTAAATACATAAATAAGCATGAAAGAAGCTTACAAAGGGTCCAAGCTAGGAAGAATTGAACTAAAACACTCAGGTATGAAGCCTTAGCTTCAACTTTGACCATTCCCTTAACCCCCGACCAGGTAGCCAACATATCTCTATATAGACCGTAGAGATATGAATGGTGTAAATCTTTTATTTTATATAGACAGTAAAATAACGCCAAGACACCACGGACAAATGATAAGGAAGTTTCACCTTCAACATAAGAAACTAGTTATTAAAGTCATTAATACAAAACCAAATAAAAAGTGCGAAAATATTAAAAATCAAAAGTATTACACTAAATGCTTGTCTTCACCAAGTGATGTAAGAGACTTAGGCAAACATGGCCTTTGATTGTCAGGAACTCTTACTATCAATCTTGGATCCTGAGACTACTACACACACTCTAAGATGGATGATGGTGGTGGATGTGGGTTGTGATGGTGGTGGATTGTGGGTGAAGTGGGAGAGAGGTGGTTTGCCAAGGGATGCCTTTGAAGTGAACCAAGCACCCCTATTTATAGCCTCCACAGAAGCCCTGGACATGGCCCCATGTCCATTGGGCACGGCCCCGTGTCCATTCACTTTCTCTTTCTTCATTATTTGGAATTTGTCTGCTTTAGCTCCACACGCCCCCGTATCCGTTGGGCACGGCCTCGTGTGCAGAAGCGTATCTGTACTATCAAGATTTGCTTGGATTATGCGAATCTTAGCGTTGACCACGGCCGTGTTGAGCTGGGCACGCCCCCATGTCGGGAAATAGAAGCTTTTATGCTTTTGTCCTTTCTACAGACACTGACCACGCCCCCGTGTCCACCGGGCACGGGGTCGTATTCAGCCTTCTGTTCACTTTATTTTTGCTTGGGAAGATGCTGTCGAGGGGTCGGGCATGCCACGTTTGTTCCTTTTCTTGTATTTATGTTAGATTTGGCTGTATTTTTGCTTCTTTTGTCCATTTATGCTCATTTAATCCTGAAAATACAAAAGGAAGACAAAAGCACACTTTTTCCAACATTAGTACTTAAAAAGGGTTAGTTTTATGCCTCATTTGATGTAATTTATATGTTGCATTTTACACACATCATTCAACGAGTCTTCATCGTCAGGCGAATCTAAAGCTTCCCTTCTATGTTGAGAAAGTCGGTGTAATCCAGAGCTACTTGTATCTCAGGTGCAGAAGTTGAAGATGAGGTTGAAGGTGTGCGATCCCCCACAGCTGTAGAATCCCCCTCAACTTCAACATCCCCCTATTCTTCAGCATTGTGTGTAACAGTTGAGGGCCGAAGAGCAACATTCGAAGGAACCAAGTTATATGCATGAGCAACAGGAGAATCATCAATAATACCAAAGGATTTAAACACATTAGCATAATTATAGAGAGTAAATGTTTGATTTTCCCCGACCCACTGTATGTCGAATTACTCGACAAGCTGTATTGTCTTCTTGTTGTACACTCTATATACGGTCTTGTTCTCGTGTGCGGCTTTTCTAGAATAGCCAATGAAAAAGCATTTATCTCCCCTAGCATCAAACTTCGGTACTGTATCCAAGTACAGCAGGGTAAATGGGCAACCGAAAGCTCTAATGTGCCCAATTGAGGGTTTTTCACCAAACATCACTTCGTGAGGCATCTTCATGCATGCCTTGTTGATAATCACTTTGTTTTGAACATAGCATGTTGTATTGATTGCTTCATCCCAAAAGAAAACTGGGAGCTTAGAGTTACACAGCATAGTGCGAGCCGCATCAATTAGGGTTCTATTCCTTCTTTTGGCAATTCCATTTTGTTATGGAGTCCTAGCAGCACTGTATTGTCTAGCTATTCCTCTTTCATCATAGAAGAAATTCAACTCAGCATTCTTGAACTCGATTCCATTGTCACTTTGAATTCCTTTCACTTTCTTTCCAGTCTGATTCTCCCTAAAGATAATGAATCTCTTAACCAGTTCTGCAGTCTCACTCTTGTTAACTAAGAAGAAAACCCAGGTGAAACGTGAGTAATCATCAGTAATTACCAAACAATAAGACTTTCCTGAAATGTTTAGCACGTTCATAGGATAAAAGAGATCCATGTGAAGGAGCTGCATCACACTGTTAATGGAGTTTACAGACTTGGGAAAGTGTGGTTTTCGATGTTGTTTACAGACTCAGCACCCCTATCTCTCATAACCCCGTTCCACCATGTCAAAGCCCTCTTCTGAAATACGCTCGAAGCAAACTCGACTTTGTGATTATCCGGACACTGCACGTGGCGGAAAGTATTCTCAATGCTCTCGAACCACTGAAGAAGCCCAGTCGCTCCTTCAGAACCACTAAACTTGAGTGGTTTAGCCGAGTTGAAATCCTTGTATTTGCATGGAGCATTGTTGTTGTTGTTGGCTTGTTGCCATTGAGCAAAGAGATTTGGGAATTGAGCAGCCATCTGCTGCGCAATAATTTCTGCCAGCTCGGCAGTTGCTATCTGGTTCTCGCGTCGAGGAGGCATTCTAAAAGAGGAAAAACATGAAAGGAAACGAGTGAGATGATTGGATGAAAAGAATGAGATGATAAAAACAAGAATTGCAAACAGCATAGATGGTGGTCCTTCGTCCGTATCACGAAGCAAACAAACGACACACAGTGACTAATCAAAGTAAATGGGTCAAAAATAATGTATAATGAAGACATGCTCGCCTATAAGTGAACACTCATCCCAAGAATTCCCAGGTAAGCACAACTGGTCTCGCGTCTGGTTGAGATGTATACGAAGTGCTTGCCTAGACAGAAAACTCAGAATACAGGCATTCACTCTTCCAGTTTGCACGTGTTCACATTATTTATAACCCAAAACCTTGACGAGATTTTGAAAATTTGAAGGCACAAGGCCAAAAATTTAGTCAAACAGAAAGGGTTCAAAACCATATAAAAGAGAGTTCAAAACCTTATAATAGAGGGTTCAAAACCTTGTAATAATTTATTCAAAAACAGATGATTGTTTTTCAAAAAAAAAATCGTTTCGGAAAAATTTTGGTTATTGTTTTGTTAATCACCTAAGGATAGGTAATGTACATGTTTTAAGATCTAAACACAAGATAACTTGTGTTAGGGTCCTAGAAAAGTTATAGTCTAGGTCAAAGCATTACTAATAACCTAATTCCCTGTAACCATTGGCTCTGATACCAACTCTTCTGTCACACCCCGACCACGTATATCATACAAGACGTGGCGGAAAACGTCGGGGAGTGTTGTAACAGAATTATTGTTTCAAATCCATGGCAAACAAAGTTATAATTTATTTATTAACATAAGAGTTTCATCGTCTTAAACAGGAAATACAGAGTTTATAACATAATTAAACAAAGTCTATCTTCATTTTAAGTATCTAAGGCACAGGTCCGCCCTAGTGTCATGATCGTCATCCTACGGAAAAGCACCTGAAAACACATGTGAAAGTAGGTACGTCAGCATAAAAATGCCTGTGAGATACATAGGTTTTGTGAAAATAGGATTCATGACTTAAGTATAAGAAAATGTTTAGTCATGAACCTTCTAATTTGATTTGTTTTGTAAATTGTTTGAAAAACAATTAAGTTCAGATGATATGTATAAGTAAAAGAATAATGTATGGTTAAATGAATAACCATGTAAAACGAATTGTATAAAATAAACTGTATTGTAAACCAAAGTCTTGTAAAAACATGTCACTTGTGTAAAATGTATAAGTCCAAAATGCATGATTTAAATAACGCTATGATATGTAATATAATACAAACACTTATGTATAGGAAGTACCAGCGGCGTATCCACCATGATTGTATCATATTACTCACATCTCGTTACTTAAGTCACTTAAACCAACCAACAAAGTATAATGTCTATGTTTAAACCAATAGTCAAAAGTCCTTGTATAAACCATGTCAAATGTTGATAGTCCAAAAGTAGTCAAGTAATGTGTAACAAATGTTATGTATGGTAAGTAAAATAAGACTACTTAAACCATAAGTAAAAATGTACAAAACAAAGTATTTTGAATATATCAAAAAGTTATGTTTTGCAAAGTGATGCATGATACATTGATACAAACATTTATGTGGTAAGTTAACGCATACATTCAAGCCTTGAGACAGTCGGATAACCCTTTCAGTCAAGGTTATCAAAAGAAATGTTTTCGGATTCAGTCATTCCTTACATCCAAACAAACACGGGATGTCAGGAATGGGATTTGTCAAGTCCTATGGTACCACTACTTACTCCCGAGCGGCGTAGCAAATGTTAATGAACGTTATAAAGACCCGTTTATGCAAACCAAATGTCATAGCAGTTGTATACATGTCATATGAAAACAATGTACTAAGTATGCTAAGTTAACATACAAAGCAGAAAAGTCTTGTAAAAACAATGTGCTAGCATGCTATCAGTCAACATACATAGCAGAAATGTAATGTAAAACAATGTACTAGGTATGCACACAATGGACATACATAGCATAAAATGTAATGAAATCATGAACTATAATGTACTAACAAACATAGTCGGTATATGATGTGAAAACATGAAAGCATGAAAGTAACAAGTAGGCACATGTGTTTTACCCCAAAACAGTTTGGAAAACAGTAAAAGAGGGGTTCTATGTACTCACTTGATATTACTCAGTAGTCCTGAAGTGACAACCAAACAATGATAGAGATCTCGGAATCAAACGACACCTAATATAGGTAATTATGTTAATAAACCGGACCTAAATCGGAAGATCGGGTAGCATGAGGGTTCGTAAACCAAACGAGTGTAGAGACTCGTGTCATTCGGTTTAACAAAGCCTACATACTAAATGAAACCTAACATAATTGTTTACGACCCATTACGACCCGTTTAGGTAGCTTATGCTACTTTAACGCGTCGTTCGCGTGAAACGCGTTCGGACCGCTTAACTAGTCCTATGACAAGTGTTATATGCCTAAACATGTTACATAATCAGTTATGTGACAAAATTTTAGGTTACATATGCTTAACTACCAATTATACATGAAAAGGGTATTCTGGTAATTTACCTAAGGCATATAAACTACCTATCATACAACTACTTAAACGAAGCGACCATAAGGTATAACCTCGGAAGGTTATTCCCTATATACTATGGTCACCTAATGTATTTGGTCGGATCCTAATGATCGACCAAACTGGGTCGGGTTCGAAGGTATAAGCGATTTATTAGATCGCTTACCCTACGACCCTAGACAACGTGGTAATCAGTAGGCATAGTCCCAAGGGACTATAACCATCGTGATTACAATCACGTTGCGAAGTTCAAACGAACTTCGCATTGACCATAAGCTGGTCAACGCTGAAAGTCAAACAAAGTTTGACTTTCTGACTCGAAAAGCAATAAAAGAACGAAAAAATACTTACGAAGGGTCCCCGAATGCTAATCTCGATTCAAAAATCTCAGGTATGAAACAAAGGTTTCAACTTAGAGTTTCTCAAATCAAAATTCTTGTGATTTTGAAGCATGGGGGGGTGGGGTATTTATAGTAAAAGGTCCACCGTTAAGATCGTTTCATGGAAAACGTGCCTTAATCCCACCCGTACAAGTGTCGGGACCTTATGGTGACTAAAATTTGATCCTTATCAGCTGACTAGACAATTGGGGTTGTGTGGGTGAGAATCAAACAGCTGCAACCTGCTGTTAAAAACAATGAATCTGGTCTGAACTTGGCTAGCGCACCGTTACATAATAAGGGTAGCGGTGCGCTAGGCCCTAGTTTGGCAGATTTACACTTTTGGTCCCTGTCATGCATTCAGCCCATTTTTGACGCGTTTAAGGCCCGTTAACCCCATTTCAAAGCTCTAAAATGAAGTTAAAGTATAGGGAACTTAAAATGTGTTCAAAAATATCTCGTATGTCGGTTCGTTTAGCCGTACGGTTGCGATGTTCGGTTAATTACGACGGAATGCGCACAAGCGCGAAAAACGATCCAAATGACGCGACGAATGGATTTTTCTTATGCCAAACACTAAAATAAAATATTTTAGTGCTTACATAAATTTTTGGATGTCCGGAAGTATTCAGAACGTAAGTTATGCGCGAAAATGCAAACTTGTGCATTTTTTGACATTTTTAGTCCCTGAATGACCCAAAAGTTTATTTTAGCACACCGAACACCTCAAAGCCTATTTCTAAGCTATGTAGAGGATATTTAAGGTGTGTTTAACTTATGGTCATGTTCCGGAATGTTCGTTACAGTTCAAATTGGCATACTTTCGCAGTTTGTCAAGTTTAGTCCCTGTAAGCGAATTAACTTGTTTTTGCCATACCAAAGCCTTCAAAACTTATTTCTAAGTTAAGTAAAGGTTATTTAAGGTATGTTAAGTATATGTTGATGTTCTGAAGTATTTGTCGCATTAAACTGATTACGTTTACGCATCAGTTTGCGAATAACTCTCCAGAAAGCGATGTAGAGTTTGAAATTACATAAAAGTCAAAACATGAAAAATGTAAAACACAACAAAACAAACATTGGGATCAAATAACATTGTTTTATTGATAACAGAACTGTTCATAGTGATTACAAGCACAGTTGTTACAGTCTCCCCTACTTGTGGAAATTTCGTCCCGAAATTTATTTAGAGGAAACTCGTGGAAAAAGATGTGGATATTTTGCCTTCATTTGATCTTCGCGTTCCCAAGTAAACTCGGGTCCACATTTAGCTTCCCAGCGAACTTTGACCAAAGGAATGCGCTTGCGTTTAAGCCATTTAACTTCACGTTCCATGATTTCCACTGGCTTCTCAACAAATTTCAGTGTTTTGCCAACACAAATTTCGTCAAGTGGTATGTGGAGGTTCTCATCAGCTAAAAACCTCTTGAGATTGGATACGTGAAAGGTTGGATGAACATTTCCAAGTTCCGGAGGTAACTCAAGTCTGTAGGCTACCTTGCCGATTCTTTCGACGATCTTGAATGGTCCAACATATCTAGGTGCAAGTTTTCCTTTCTTTCCAAATCTGATCACACCTTTCCAAGGTGAGACCTTAAGTAATACTCGATCACCGACTTGAAATTCCAAGGCCTTGCGTTTTGGGTCCGCGTAAATCTTCTGACGGCTTCTAGCTGCCTGAAGGTTATCACGAACTTTCTTGATCTTGTCAGTAGTTTCTAAAATGAGGGTAGGTCCAGTAAGTTGAGCCTCGCCGATCTCATTCCAGCAGACTGGTGAACGACATTTTCGACCATAGAGAGCCTCGAAAGGAGCCATTTTGATGCTGGTGTGATAACTATTGTTGTAGGAGAATTCAATCAATTTAAGATGTGAATCCCAACTACCACCAAAATCGATCACACAAGCTCTAAGCATATCCTCCAGAGTCTGGATTGTTCTCTCAGATTGACCATCCGTTTGCGGATGATAAGCTGTGCTCAGATTAAGTTGGGTCCCCATAGCAGATTGCATGGTTCTCCAAAAATGAGAAGTGAAACGAGCATCTCTGTCAGAAATGATGTTCAAAGGAACACCATGTCGAGCTACAATTTCATCCACATAGATTTTTGCAAGTCTGTCAGCAGGAAAATCCTCACGGATTGGCAAGAAATGTGCTGACTTAGTAAGACGATCAACGACTACCCAGATGGCATCATGACCTTTCTTTGTGCGTGGAAGTTTGGTAACGAGATCCATAGTAATGTTTTCCCATTTCCAAACTGGGATCTCTGGTTGCACCAATAATCCCGAAGGACGTTGATGTTCAGCCTTAACTTTAAGACAAGTAAGGCATTTAGATACGTATAAGGCAATGTCTTTCTTCATACCAGGCCACCAATAGTGAATACGAAGATCCTTATACATCTTATCTGAGCCCGGATGAATAGAATAACGAGACTTATGGGATTCATCCATAAGCAAGGTACGAAGATCATCCTGGCTTGGGACCCACAAACGGTCCATGAAGTAATATGATCCATTGTCCTTCAGTTCCAGAGCAGGTGTTATGTGATAAGGAAATTCCTTATCCATCAATCCTTGTGAAACACAAGATTGTTGAGCCTGAGAAATGCGGGCTTGGATGTCGGATCGAGCTTGAATAACAGATTGAACACGTACACAATGAAGCTTAGTACGTTCCTTACGACTTAATGCATCAGCTACGACATTCTCTTTACCAGGATGGTAGCGAATTTCGCAGTCATAGTCGTTTAAAAGCTCAACCCAACGTCGTTGCCTCATGTTGAGTTCTTTCTAATTGAAGATATGCTGAAGACTTCTGTGGTCCGTGAAAACCACACATTTTTTTCCGTACAAATAGTGACTCCAGATCTTTAGAGCGAAAACAACTGCACCCAACTCAAGATCATGAGTGGTGTAGTTCTTCTCATGTATCTTCAACTGCCTCGATGCATAGGCTATGACTTTGTTCCTTTGCATCAGAACACAGCCAAGACCCAATTTAGATGCATCGCAATACACGACAAAATCATCATCACCCTCAGGCAATGATAGAACAGGCGCATCGCAAAGCTTCTGCTTCAAGTGTTGAAAAGCTTCCTCTTGTTTGAATCCCCAATCAAAGGGTTTGTTCTTCTGAGTTAGAGCAGTTAGAGGAACTGCAATCTTTGAGAAGTTTTCAATGAAGCGGCGATAATAACCCGCTAGACCCAGAAAAGAACGAACTTCAGTAGGAGTAGTAGGCGTATCCCAATCCTTAATCGCACTGATCTTGGAGGGATCTACATGAATACCTCGTTCGTTGATAATATGCCCCAAAAATTGAACTTCTTTAAGCCAAAATTCGCACTTGGAGAATTTGGCGAAAAGTTGCTCTTTCTTTAGGAGTTCTAGAGTAAGACGAAGATGCTGCTCGTGTTCAGCTCGCGTCTTAGAATAAATCAAGATTTCGTCAATAAAAACAATGACTAACTGATCCAAATAAGGTTTGCAGACCCTATTCATTAAGTCCATGAAAACAGCAGGAGCATTAGTCAAACCAAATGGCATGACTGTGAACTTATAATGCCCATAACGAGTGCGGAACGCTGTCTTCGGAATGTCTTCTTCATGCACACGAAGTTGATGATACCCGGAACGTAGATCAATCTTCGAAAAATAAGAAGCGCCCTGTAACTGATCAAAGAGGTCGTCTATGCGCGGTAGGGGATATCGATTCTTGATGGTAAGCTTGTTAAGCTCACGATAATCGATACACATTCTAAAGGATCCATCTTTCTTCTTGACAAAAAGAACGGGAGCACCCCAAGGTGAAAAGCTGGGACGGATAAAGCCTTTGTCAGAGAGCTCCTGAAGCTGCTTAGATAACTCTTGCATCTCAGATGGTGCAAGACGATATGGAGCTCTGGCAATGGGATTTGCACCAGGTACGAGATCAATGCGGAACTCGACTTGGCGTGCTGAAGGTAGACCAGGTAAGTCTTCAGGGAATACTTCAGAATAATCCCGAACGACAGGAATATCTGAAATAGACTTACCCTTGCCTTTATCTTCTGTAACATGTGCTAAGAAAGCCACATAATTCTTCCGCAGATATTTCCGAGCTTTAAAACAAGACATAAGCTTAAGACCACCGGTAGGCTTCTCACCATGCACCTGTAGGATCTCTCCTGTCGAAAGCGGCATACGAACAATCTTCTCAGAACAAACTATCTCTGCGTGATGCTTGGATAACCAATCCATACCCACAATGACGTCGAAGCTTCCAAGTTGCATAGGCGTAAGGTCAATAGGAAAAAGATGGTCGTTAAGGTTCAATTGGCAGTTGCAAAGAACAGAATCAAGAACAATGGGTTCACCACTAGCAACTTCTACTATCAAAGGTTTACCTAGTTTCGTTCTAGACACGCGAAGCATTGGCTCAAAAGACAACGACACAAAACTCTTGTCGGCACCAGAATCGAAAAGAACAGATGCAGGCTGATTATTAATAAAGAACGTACCGTTCACCACGTTATCATCCGCCTGCGCCTCTTGGGCATTCATGTTAAAGGCTCGGCCTCGGGCCGGAGCCTGATTCGGATTCTGGTTGGCTAGCCTTGGGCACCGGTTCCTGTAGTGGGTTAGATCCCCACAATTGTAGCACGAACCAGGAGGAAAATGAGGTCGTGCAGCTTGACCTTGTTGCTGAGCAAGAGGCTGAGCAACTTGTTGAGCTTGGTTCTGAACTGCCTGGTTCTGGTTAACAGGAATGCGGCAGTTGACAGCAAGATGACCAGATCTTCCGCAGTTGGTGCACTGACGACACTGGAGATGTGGTTGGTGATGGCCATTACACCTGTTGCACAAAGGTGCATTTCCAAAATAAGGCTTTTTGGCGGGTGGTTGCGCAGGCTGATTTGGTGCAGCTTGAGCCTGTGCAGTAATGGCATAGTTTTGGGAAGCCTTTCGCTTCCTAGACCCTCTTGCGGAACCCGAATTCTTTCCATTCTTGTTTTCACCTTTCTTACCATCCCCTTTGCCAGATGCCTGCTTCTTACCCTTGTCACCCTTCTTATGCAGCTTTCCCTTACGAACCTGCGACTCAGTCAGTGTCGCTGATAACTCGATCGCCTGACGGAGTGTGGCAGGGTCACTACCAGTAAGGATGTCCTGCACTGAGTCAGGTAGGCCGTCGATATACCTTTCGATGGCCTTGTCGAGTGGGGTAACCATAGTCGGGCAAAGCAGACTCAACTCTTCAAACCTATCAGTATACGCCCGATGCTCACCACTTTTTTGCTTCAAATTATCAAACTCTTTCTCCAACGCTCGCTGCTCATGACGAGGACAGAATTCCCTCATCATAAGAGCTCTTAGTTCAGCCCATGTCTGTGCCAAGGCAATCTCAGCACCCCTATCTCTCATAACCCCGTTCCACCATGTCAAAGCCCTCTTCTGAAATACGCTCGAAGCAAACTCGACTTTGCGATTATCCGGACACTGCACGTGGCGGAAAGTATTCTCAATGCTCTCGAACCACTGAAGAAGCCCAGTCGCTCCTTCAGAACCACTAAACTTGAGTGGTTTAGCCGAGTTGAAATCCTTGTATTTGCATGGAGCATTGTTGTTGTTGTTGGCTTGTTGCCATTGAGCAAAGAGATTTGGGAATTGAGCAGCCATCTGCTGCGCAATAATTTCTGCCAGCTCGGCAGTTGCTATCTGGTTCTCGCGTCGAGGAGGCATTCTAAAAGAGGAAAAACATGAAAGGAAACGAGTGAGATGATTGGATGAAAAGAATGAGATGATAAAAACAAGAATTGCAAACAGCATAGATGGTGGTCATTCGTCCGTATCACGAAGCAAACAAACGACACACAGTGACTAATCAAAGTAAATGGGTCAAAAATAATGTATAATGAAGACATGCTCGCCTATAAGTGAACACTCATCCCAAGAATTCCCAGGTAAGCACAACTGGTCTCGCGTCTAGTTGAGATGTATACGAAGTGCTTGCCTAGACAGAAAACTCAGAATACAGGCATTCACTCTTCCAGTTTGCACGTGTTCACATTATTTATAACCCAAAACCTTGACGAGATTTTGAAAATTTGAAGGCACAAGGCCAAAAATTTAGTCAAACAGAAAGGGTTCAAAACCATATAAAAGAGAGTTCAAAACCTTATAATAGAGGGTTCAAAACCTTGTAATAATTTATTCAAAAACAGATGATTGTTTTTCAAAAAAAATCGTTTCGGAAAAATTTTGGTTATTATTTTGTTAATCACCTAAGGATAGGTAATGTACATGTTTTAAGATCTAAACACAAGATAACTTGTGTTAGGGTCCTAGAAAAGTTATAGTCTAGGTCAAAGCATTACTAATAACCTAATTCCCTATAACCATTGGCTCTGATACCAACTCTTCTGTCACACCCCGACCACGTATATCATACAAGACGTGGCGGAAAACGTCGGCGAGTGTTGTAACAGAATTATTGTTTCAAATCCATGGCAAACAAAGTTATAATTTATTTATTAACATAAGAGTTTCATCGTCTTAAACAGGAAATACAGAGTTTATAACATAATTAAACAAAGTCTATCTTCATTTTAAGTATCTAAGGCACAGGTCCGCCCTAGTGTCATGATCGTCATCCTACGGAAAAGCACCTGAAAACACATGTGAAAGTAGGTACGTCAGCATAAAAATGCCTGTGAGATACATAGGTTTTGTGAAAATAGGATTCATGACTTAAGTATAAGAAAATGTTTAGTCATGAACCTTCTAATTTGATTTGTTTTGTAAATTGTTTGAAAAACAATTAAGTTCAGATGATATGTATAAGTAAAAGAATAATGTATGGTTAAATGAATAACCATGTAAAACGAATTGTATAAAATAAACTGTATTGTAAACCAAAGTCTTGTAAAAACATGTCACTTGTGTAAAATGTATAAGTCCAAAATGCATGATTTAAATAACGCTATGATATGTAATATAATACAAACACTTATGTATAGGAAGTACCAGCGGCGTATCCACCATGATTGTATCATATTACTCACATCTCGTTACTTAAGTCACTTAAACCAACCAACAAAGTATAATGTCTATGTTTAAACCAATAGTCAAAAGTCCTTGTATAAACCATGTCAAATGTTGATAGTCCAAAAGTAGTCAAGTAATGTGTAACAAATGTTATGTATGGTAAGTAAAATAAGACTACTTAAACCATAAGTAAAAATGTACAAAACAAAGTATTTTGAATATATCAAAAAGTTATGTTTTGCAAAGTGATGCATGATACATTGATACAAACATTTATGTGGTAAGTTAACGCATACATTCAAGCCTTGAGACAGTCGGATAACCCTTTCAGTCAAGGTTATCAAAAGAAATGTTTTCGGATTCAGTCATTCCTTACATCCAAACAAACACGGGATGTCAGGAATGGGATTTGTCAAGTCCTATGGTACCACTACTTACTCCCGAGCGGCGTAGCAAATGTTAATGAACGTTATAAAGACCCGTTTATGCAAACCAAATGTCATAGCAGTTGTATACATGTCATATGAAAACAATGTACTAAGTATGCTAAGTTAACATACAAAGCAGAAAAGTCTTGTAAAAACAATGTGCTAGCATGCTATCAGTCAACATACATAGCAGAAATGTAATGTAAAACAATGTACTAGGTATGCACACAATGGACATACATAGCATAAAATGTAATGAAATCATGAACTATAATGTACTAACAAACATAGTCGGTATATGATGTGAAAACATGAAAGCATGAAAGTAACAAGTAGGCACATGTGTTTTACCCCAAAACAGTTTGGAAAACAGTAAAAGAGGGGTTCTATGTACTCACTTGATATTACTCAGTAGTCCTGAAGTGACAACCAAACAATGATAGAGATCTCGGAATCAAACGACACCTAATATAGGTAATTATGTTAATAAACCGGACCTAAATCGGAAGATCGGGTAGCATGAGGGTTCGTAAACCAAACGAGTGTAGAGACTCGTGTCATTCGGTTTAACAAAGCCTACATACTAAATGAAACCTAACATAATTGTTTACGACCCATTACGACCCGTTTAGGTAGCTTATGCTACTTTAACGCGTCGTTCGCGTGAAACGCGTTCGGACCGCTTAACTAGTCCTATGACAAGTGTTATATGCCTAAACATGTTACATAATTAGTTATGTGACAAAATTTTAGGTTACATATGCTTAACTACCAATTATACATGAAAAGGGTATTCTGGTAATTTACCTAAGGCATATAAACTACCTATCATACAACTACTTAAACGAAGCGACCATAAGGTATAACCTCGGAAGGTTATTCCCTATATACTATGGTCACCTAATGTATTTGGTCGGATCCTAATGATCGACCAAACTGGGTCGGGTTCGAAGGTATAAGCGATTTATTAGATCGCTTACCCTACGACCCTAGACAACGTGGTAATCAGTAGGCATAGTCCCAAGGGACTATAACCATCGTGATTACAATCACGTTGCGAAGTTCAAACGAACTTCGCATTGACCATAAGCTGGTCAACGCTGAAAGTCAAACAAAGTTTGACTTTCTGACTCGAAAAGCAATAAAAGAACGAAAAAATACTTACGAAGGGTCCCCGAATGCTAATCTCGATTCAAAAATCTCAGGTATGAAACAAAGGTTTCAACTTAGAGTTTCTCAAATCAAAATTCTTGTGATTTTGAAGTATGGGGGGTGGGGTATTTATAGTAAAAGGTCCACCGTTAAGATCGTTTCATGGAAAACGTGCCTTAATCCCACCCGTACAAGTGTCGGGACCTTATGGTGACTAAAATTTGATCCTTATCAGCTGACTAGACAATTGGGGTTGTGTGGGTGAGAATCAAACAGCTGCAACCTGCTGTTAAAAACAATGAATCTGGTCTGAACTTGGCTAGCGCACCGTTACATAATAAGGGTAGCGGTGCGCTAGGCCCTAGTTTGGCAGATTTACACTTTTGGTCCCTGTCATGCATTCAGCCCATTTTTGACGCGTTTAAGGCCCGTTAACCCCATTTCAAAGCTCTAAAATGAAGTTAAAGTATAGGGAACTTAAAATGTGTTCAAAAATATCTCGGATGTCGGTTCGTTTAGCCGTACGGTTGCGATGTTCGGTTAATTACGACGGAATGCGCACAAGCGCGAAAAACGATCCAAATGACGCGACGAATGGATTTTTCTTATGCCAAACACTAAAATAAAATATTTTAGTGCTTACATAAATTTTTGGATGTCCGGAAGTATTCAGAACGTAAGTTATGCGCGAAAATGCAAACTTGTGCATTTTTTGACACTTTTAGTCCCTGAATGACCCAAAAGTTTATTTTAGCACACCGAACACCTCAAAGCCTATTTCTAAGCTATGTAGAGGATATTTAAGGTGTGTTTAACTTATGGTCATGTTCCGGAATGTTCGTTACAGTTCAAATTGGCATACTTTCGCAGTTTGTCAAGTTTAGTCCCTGTAAGCGAATTAACTTGTTTTTGCCATACCAAAGCCTTCAAAACTTATTTCTAAGTTAAGTAAAGGTTATTTAAGGTATGTTAAGTATATGTTGATGTTCCAGAGTATTTGTTGCATTAAACTGATTACGTTTACGCATCAGTTTGCGTATAACTCTCCAGAAAGCGATGTAGAGTTTGAAATTACATAAAAGTCAAAACATGAAAAATGTAAAACACAACAAAACAAACATTGGGATCAAATAAAATTGTTTTATTGATAACAGAACTGTTCATAGTGATTACAAGCACAGTTGTTACATGAGTGATCTTTCCCTTTTCTCCTCCTGCAAAAGCAACATATCCACCGTTGAATTCTTCAAGATCAGTCAGTTGGGATAAGTCACCAATCATATGCCTGGAACAGCCACTATCAATGACCCAAAGTCGAATGACAGCCCTCCATAGCCGTTCTTGTACATTATGCAGGATTAGTTAGATTTTGGTACCCAAGCCATAGTAGCGGTGGGCACACCCTTTTCATTAGTGTATGTTACTTGCATCCATTTCCATTGAACATATAGGTTTATCATTAGTGCACGATGACTTAGGAGAAGTGTCTGGAACATGGCTTTTAGCTCTCCAAACTTGCTTATTGAAAGTTTTAGATTTTGAAGACTTCAAGTTGTTTTTAAGGTTCATTTCTTTCGCCTTGTTCCAATCTTCATCAGAAGGCTTCACCTTGGAATTCAACCTCTTAACATGTTTCGATTTTTCAGTCTTCCCCTGTTTAGTGTGATAACCCTCACTAAACCAGGTATCCGTACGACTTAATTAATAATTAATTACTACTTAATTACTGTGCTTGCTTGAACTTGTGAATAAACTGCTACTTGATTACGGATACATGTACTTACTTGCATCATACTTTACTTGGTGTCACTACATTATTTACATGCTGAACCTTAGTGACAAACATGATGCACAAAAGCACAGTAGCACAATGAACGGATAACCTATTGAACATGCTGATAGAGCCAGCATCAGGCAGACACTGCCTCTAAGGCCTGTATGAGCCAGAAATATTTTGCTACACTAGTGGTGAGTGTAGGGATACAAGGGTTGTAGAACTACGTCTCTAGGAATAAGTTTCAATGACTGGATGTGCCTAAAACGTACTCTAAGTACAAAATTCAGCACTTTACATAATAATTCAGCTTTTAGCTACCTAATAAAGTGCCAAAACATGAGAGAAATATTACTAGACACTTTCAAAAGTGTCAGAAATGAGTTGTGTCACTAAAAAGGGTTATAACGACACTTTAAAGCTTTGTTAAGCACTTTAACGGATTACTATCCAACCGAACAACCGGACTTTACCCGAAACATGAAAATATTGTCATTTTCATTGTTTATCTTTTTCTGAGCCAGTTAGGGTCCCTGGATACCCTAACACCCGTCATAACACACTATACACTACTAACCGGGTTAAGCACTTAACTAACTTACTTAACCTAACTATTATCCAACTAATTAGTTGAAGATGGACTAGAACCCCCCCCCCCCCCCTCTCTAACCGTCCCCAACTAGAGGGGACACCCTTGTCCTTGTGATGATTATTTTAATCTTCCTTGCTTAGTATCTAGAAGACATAGCATCCATTGGATAATTAACTTGAAAATTGTCTATAAGTTCATGACTTAACACACATGATCATTCACTTAACACACACCACAACAACACTCCCTCTCTCTCTCTAAAGAAGCTACGGCCGAACACCCCCTCCTACATACATCCATTTTCGACTTTTGATCATTACTTTCCAAGCTCATACAAGTGTTAAAGATCGCGTATAAGGAACCTTGGTGCAATCGGAAGGCGAAGGACCTCACTCTCTTGCTTTTATCCACGCATTTTTCGCTTAGATTCTTCCCTAGCCTCGAGCTAGTAGTAAGTTGTTTTAATCACCTTCTTGAACTA
This sequence comes from Helianthus tuberosus, assembly GCA_030545235.1. Classification (NCBI taxonomy): domain Eukaryota; kingdom Viridiplantae; phylum Streptophyta; class Magnoliopsida; order Asterales; family Asteraceae; genus Helianthus; species Helianthus tuberosus. The sequence goes on from CM060413.1 coordinate 81,171,321, forward strand.
TTTTAAAGTGGTTAATATGACTTGTAACGGTTAAAACTCGTAAACATACAAGATGAAGCATAAAAGTCTACTTAAAACACTAAAAATGTTGGTTAAAAGCTCATATGTTGTGTAAATCATGTAGTATTTGATTTGTGTGAGTATTTGGACCCGATCTATGTTGTGGTAGCTCGGATCATCATTTAACACGGGTTAGTCATGACCTTGGATCATGACACAAGGTTGTTTTGGAAGTAACAAGGGTTAAAGGATGAACTCTACCACACATAAATCATGAACTTGTGTAAAAGCGATTTTGTTTGTGAAATAGTGTTTAAAATTAGTAGATCTACGGATCTACAAGTGGTATTTTCAAAGGACCACGTGTCAAGAGAAAACATACTTTTAAAGACGGATCTTACAATAACACGAATGGTTTTTAGAACACACAGGTGTGTAAATACTTGTGTAACACTAAGTTTCGACAAAATAACTATTTTTGGAAAAGATGACGAGAAGTTGTAAAGATGGAATTTCTTTAAAAACGAGGTTTTTACAAAATCGGATTGTTTTATGTAAAGATCCACTAAAAGTAATGGGATTTACTTCATAGTTTGGATAAATCACAAGTTCATGAAATTTATGCGATTTATACACACATTTTGACTAGTTTGTGGTTTGAACATTGTTTTGATTGAATAAAAAGATTGTTGGTTTGATTTATAAAAGAAAATGATACGCTTGAAAGCGTGGCCACCTCCAGTTACAGAGGAAACTCTGGCGAAATTTTTCTAAAAACCTAACACTTAGAATTATTTTCACTATAAGTATTAGAGATACTTGTCGACTTGTTTTCAAACTATGAATTTCGCCACGACTTTATTTACAAAATACCGGAGGTGGGATTTCACAAAATAAAACGTGATACATAAATATATTTAGTATATATTTTTCACAACATCACTTGTATAAGTGTTTATGATTATTTTGTGAACTACGTAAATATTATTTTTAGAGTAAAAGTAATATTACTAAGTATTATTTTGGGAAAATCGCATGTATTAAAATATAATATTTTTGGGAAGAATATTTATATTTTGGCGTTAGGAATAAAATATATTAAGTGAGACTTAATGATATTATACGAACGCACATGTATTAAATCCCCCATCCTTGGGAAGGAAAATAACTACCAAGTATATACAGAATGTAAACACGAAATAGTTGCCTAACTATTTCCCAAAAACCTAAACCATAAAGCTAAGGCACGGCCGTCCGTCTAATAGAGTTAGTACGTGTAGGTCGTCATACAGCTGATTGATTTGGAGGCATACTTGGTAGAGACACACCACTGTGAGTTCATGTCCCCCTTTTCTCTTAACTGTTTTCAGTTTTCTAAACTGCGGGGGTGAAATACATGTTACTTTGATTACAAGTACTTTATACATGGTATGGTTAGCGTAAGGAGGTTTACTATTTAGATCATGTGAGTGGGTAGGCAGAAACTGGAGGCCATTAATCCTCATTGTAGGACCGAGGGACGTAAGCGGTAGATCTATCTGGGTGTAGCGAGCCCAACCCCAGGCCCAAACAGAACGGACCTTGGGGTGACTTTGTGCCCAAACACGAAATCTGCTAGGTTTGAGTCTTCCTACTTGCACTTCACACATATCAATGGCCTTGCAAACCATTGCTGATCTCTTTTTCCTTATTTGCTACATACCAGGATTTTTATACATACAAAGGTTTATTTACTCACTTACACATGAACTCGCTCAACATTATTGTTGATTTTTCAACTTACATGTATTTCAGGAAATTAAAGGATCTGGCGCGGTATGGCACGTTTTCCCGTTGCACTAGTTATGAGGTCATCCGGGTTTAGGGAATGTGACTCTTTCCTGGACAAGTCACAGTCCTTAAACTGTGTTTATGTTATATTGATGTTTGTGTTTGCTGAACAATGTCGTTAGGATGTGTTTTCGTTAAGACAATGTTATTGTATTTGGTTTTCAAAACTTAAATCTATGGATGATCTTGCATGGTTTTATTTCATATAGCTTGTTATGGTTAAGCTATGGTATTAAGAAGTCACACCAAATTAACCACGCTTCCGCAAAGCCAGGGTGTGACAGCTTGGTATCAGAGCTCTGATCATAGCGAACTAGGATTCTTTCTCGAGTCTAGACTATGATCACTAGGGCTCTCACGAAAACATTTTTACTGCATACCATTTAAGTCCAGATCCAAAACTTTTTACAAACAAATGTTGAGCACATTTTATTATTTATAGGCTCAGTCTAGAAAGGCTGAGGCTCGGTCTGGGAGGCCGAGGCTCGGTCTGGGCGATCGAGGTAGTTGGCTAGTGGGACTAGGAGAATTGGTTAGTGGGACTAGGAGAATTTGGCTAGTGGGACTAGGAAGAGCAGTCTGAGAGGCTGGGAGAATTTGGCTAGTGGGACTAGGAAGAGCAGTCTGAGAGGCTGGGAGAATTTGGCTAGTGGGACTAGGAAGAGCAGTCTGAGAGGCTGGGAGAATTTGGCTAGTGGGACTAGGAAGAGCAGTCTGAGAGGCTGGGAGGCTAGTGGGACTAGGAGGATTATTTGATTGTTTACTTGGTGACTTATGTGATTATTTGATTGTATGATTGGCTGTTTGTATATATTTGTGTTTATGTTACAGACACTATGGACACCTCTGGCACAGGTGACTCAGACACCACAGGACCTAGACCTATAGTCTCAGATGACCTAGAGCCTTCAGAGCATGAGGTCCACACCTCCGACGTTACTAGCACGGACGAGGATGATTTCCAGCCCTTTGCTTTACCTGATGGTGCTGATGAGCTCGCTGATGGCCCTTTGGCCGGGGACCTACCGTTAGTGGAGATCCATGCTCCCGTACCGCTTGCTTCGTATCCTGCTTACGATTTGCTTCTCGACGCCGACGATGATGGCGACGTCGATCTGTATGATGATGAGCCCTTAGAGGAGGATGTTCAGGGCGAGGCCCTTCTTCCTGCTGGAGATCTTTTGTTGATCGCAGATGCTCCCGCTGAGGAGTCACCTGCTCACTCACCGGTCCCAGACTCTTTCGAGTCTGTGGCCTCCGCACCTTCACACACCCAGAGTGCGCAGCACTTTTCTCACGGATCAGATCCCGACCAGGCATCCTCTGTTGCCCCTATTCCTAGCCTTGCTTTCGACCACGATGATGTGGAGGATTCCGATCCTGTCTTTCCCCCAGGATTCGACCCGGATGAGGATATAGAGTTTATACCCATGGATCAGCCTATGGAGGATCCAGTTGACCCAGTTGATCCCATCGACCCTGAGTTTGATTTTGAGATGGCCTTTGATGAGCCCGAGCAGCCACTGGACCCTGCTCCTGACCCAGTGCTTGAGCATGACCCAGTTCATGCTGACGCACCTATTATTGAGCCTGTCATTGCTGACCCACCTATTGATGATCACCCAGTAGATGCTCCGTTGTTGGAGGGCGATCATGTCATTGTTGCTGATCATGTCGATCCCCCACTTATTGCTGATGCACCAGTTGACCCTCTTGTTGCACCTCACCATGATCCTATGCCAGTTCAGTTTGATCGTGCCCTTTTTGAGGCACAGGTGGACCCACGAGATGAGCACGCACAGTGTGGGTGGATTCCTGCTGATGACGAGGTTCCACCTATTCCCCCTTAGATCACTGATACCCGTCACATTGATACCTCTTTTTCATTTCCTCGGTTTACACCTCCAGCACGAGCTGGAGAGGGTTCTTCGGCTCACCCTTTTGGACATGTACCGGTATCTATCCCTGCTATACCACCGCCTGCTACTTTTCCCCCTGTTTCTCCATTTCATGTGGCACCTTTTGATCCCACCAGTGAGCCGTTCCTTTGGACATCACCTTCTGCTATGCCGCCGACTGACCCCTACCATTCTTTCCACATGGGGTATACTATTGAGGACGTTTTGATGTCTTTTGTCGCCCAGCACGAGGCACACACGCAGCGCATTCAGGAGCTTGAGAGAGCCCGGCCGCCGCCGTGTCAGTGCCAGGGTCAGACCCACTCTCCTTTGCAGCCCTCTCGACCTGTACCACCAGACTATGCTGCACGCCTTTTTTCCCTGGAGCAGCAGGTTGCTTCATTCTTGCGTACCCAGAGAGCCATGGAGGAGGACTGGCTCCATTTGCGTCACTTGTTTTACACTCACTTTCCCCCTCCCCCTCCTCCACCGCCATCCGTGTAGAGCTCTTCAGTACCGTATAGGTAGACATTGGTGAGAAGACGGCGAATGCTTTTGACTGCACAGCATTTTTGGAGACTACATTATGATTCCGACTTTTGTTGACATGTATTTGATGTATTGACACTGATTTGATATAGTTTTTGGACTAGGGTGATGTAGCCCTTAGTCGACTGATGTTGTATGACACTGTGATGTACTTGTACGCTTACTATGTGGTCTCGTTATATGGCAGTCGCAGTATTCTCATCATACTTGATGCTTGATTTGGTTATTTATATTCTATGACATGGGATGTTGTGTGATTGATATGATTATAACATGAGATGTTATGTACTATTACTATCATAAAGCGTATGTATTATAACTATGGCCTGACCGACGTAAACACATCTTTTAGAAGATGCCGCCGAGACGTGAGACACGCATGCCTACCAATGAGGCGGAACTCCAGCAAATTATCGCTGCCGCCATCGCACAATACACCGCCTCTCAAGGAGGGACTAGTGGAAGCAACTATGGCAACACTGGCAGCAACAATAATCCACCTCATGGTAATACTAAGTCATTTAGACATACCATGACCCAATTGGATATCTTTAGCAATGATGCTAATGCCGATCGTATGTTATAATGTATGTGCAGGGTGCACCTACAAGCAGTTTCTAGACTGCAAACCGGTCAACTTTGATGGCACAGGAGGTGCTGTCGCCTTTGTTCGTTGGGCCGAGAAAACTGAATCTGTTCTTCGCATGAGCAAATGCGCACTAGATCAGAAAGTCACCTATATCTCAGGGCTATTTCTGGATGGAGCCCTCTCTTGGTGGAATCTGCAAGTACAGACACTTGGTGAAGCTGCTGCCTACGCGCTAACCTGGACTGAACTGAAGGAACTTATGCGCAGGAAGTACTGCTCTCGCGCGGAAATCCAAAGATTGGAAACCGAGTTCTGGCATTTGAAAATGGACGGTCCAAAGATCGCAGAATACGTTCAAAGGTTCCATGACTTATCGCATGTGGTACCCTACATGGTCACTCCGGAGTTCAAGCGGATTGAACGTTTCATTTGGGGATTAGCTCCTCAAATCATAAGCATGGTGACCTCATCCAAGCCTGCGACCATTACGGAGGCGATTGATTTGAGCGTGGCTCTCACAGAGGAGGCTATTCGCCTGAACAAGTTTGATGAGATCAAGACGAAGAAGGCAGAGACTCACGTCGAGTCATCAGGAGGTAACAAACGGAAGTTCTCGAACTTCAAGCAGGGCGCCAGTGTGGTGGTTAAGAAAGGAGAGCCGAACGCGCCAGCTCAGGATACAGCTGGTGGTAGGAAGAAAGGAAAGGGATATATGGGCACCCAACCCAAGTGCAACACCTGCCAGCGTCACCATTCTGGCCGATGCGGGCCAAAAGTATGTGAAGCTTGTGGAAAGACTGGACACTTGAAGGATTCTTGTTGGGCTAGTGCTGGCCGGGGAGGCCAGGGAGGATTTGGGAATAGAAATAATAATCGTGGTGGTAATGGGAATCGCCCACAAGGAAACAATGGAGGTAATGGAAATCGAGGCAACAATGTTGACCAAGCGGGTGCCATGAATCATAACCAAGCTGGAAATGGAGGTGGAAACGGGCAAAGACTTGGATGCTTTAACTGTGGTGATATCGGGCACTTTAAGAAGAACTGCCCAGAGTTAAACCAAGCCCGTGGAAGAGTGTTCCAAATCGAAGCTAGGGAAGCGCGCCAGGACCCCAGTGTCGTTACTGGTACGTTCCCTGTAAACCAATGCTATGCATCCATTTTATTTGATACTGGTGCCGATTATAGCTTCGTGTCGTTAGAGTTTAAGAATATGCTTGGTTTAGCCGCTAATAAGTTAGATATTCCCTACTCAATTGAATTGGCTAATGGGAAGTTAGTAGAAGCCAACGAAGTTATCAGAGGTTGTGTGATCGAATTAGGAGAGCGTGAGTTTGCTTTGGATCTACTACCAGTCCAGCTGGGGAGCTTTGACGTGGTGGTAGGAATGGATTGGTTATCAGGCAACAAGGCCGAGATAGTTTGTCATGAAAAGGTTGTTCGTATCACAACCGAAGATGGCGAAACAATTGTGGTCCACGGGGAGAAGCGTGATACGCCGTTAAGAATTATCAGCTGCCTGGAAGCGCGAAAGTGTTTGAAGAAGGGATGTGTTGCCTTCCTGGCACACATTGTGGATAAGAAGGCTGCTGAGCCAAGAATCGAAGACATCCCTGTCGTAAGGGAATATCCAGAAGTCTTCCCAGAGGACTTACCTGGACTGCCACCTCAGAGACAAGTAGAGTTCCGCATTGACTTAGTTCCAGGCACCGCGCCTGTGGCTAAGGCACCTTATAGACTTGCTCCATCTGAGATGCAGGAACTGTCGACACAACTTCAAGAGTTGTTAGACAAGGGATTTATCCGACCAAGCTTCTCGCCTTGGGGAGCTCCAGTCCTATTTGTCAAGAAGAAGGACGGTAGTTTTCGAATGTGCATCGACTACCGGGAGTTGAACAAGCTGACGATCAAGAATAGATATCCTATGCCAAGGATTGATGATCTGTTTGATCAACTGCAAGGCTCAAGCTTTTATTCAAAGATCGATCTTCGATCTGGCTACCATCAGTTAAGGATACAAGAGGAGAGTATCCCAAAGACAACCTTCAGAACTCGTTATGGGCACTACGAGTTCCTTGTTATACCGTTTGGTTTGACAAACGCACCTGCAGTCTTTATGGACTTGATGAATAGAGTTTGCAAGCCGTACTTGGATAAGTTCGTGATAGTGATTATCGACGACATCTTGATTTATTCAAGAACAAAGGCTGAGCACGAGCAGCATCTGAGAGCTATTTTGGAGCTGCTAAAGAAGGAACAGTTGTATGCCAAGTTCTCTAAGTGCGAGTTTTGGCTACGTGAAGTACAATTCCTTGGGCACGTGGTAAATGGAGATGGAATCCACGTGGATCCAACCAAGATCGAAGCGATTAAGAATTGGGAAACGCCAAAGACACCAACCGAGATTCGACAATTCTTGGGTTTGGCTGGCTACTATCGAAGATTCATTGAGGATTTTTCAAAAATCGCTCAACCTTTGACACTCCTCACACAGAAAGATAAGAAGTTTGATTGGGGAATCAAACAGGATGAAGCGATCCAGATATTGAAGGATAAGCTCTGCAATGTGCCAATCCTAGCACTACCAGAAGGTACAGATGATTTCGTGGTATACTGTGACGCCTCACGTCAAGGATTGGGTTGCGTGTTGATGCAACGCCAAAAGGTTATTGCTTACGTATCGCGTCAATTGAAAGTGCACGAAAAGAACTATACCACACATGATTTGGAACTTGGCGCAGTGGTATTTGCATTAAAGATCTGGAGACACTACCTTTATGGTACAAAGTGTACAATCTTCACAGATCACAAGAGCCTACAGCACATATTAAATCAGAAGGAGCTGAATATGAGGCAGAGAGGATGGGTTGAGTTGCTGAACGATTACGACTGCGAGATAAAGTATCATCCAGGGAAGGCGAATGTGGTCGCCGATGCCCTAATTCGAAAGGAGAGGATCAAGCCCATAAGGGTTAGGGCTTTAGAAATGATTATCCGAACCGATCTTTCCTTGCACATTCGTGCCGCGCAGAAAGAAGCTCTCAAGGAAGGAAACCTTGAAGAAGAATATCTCCGTGGGATGGAGAAGCTACTGGTACCAAACGAGGAAGGAACGTTATGTTTTGAGAAAAGGATTTGGGTTCCTCTGTTTGGTGATCTAAGGAAGGTTATTTTTGATGAAGCTCACAAGTCGCGGTACTCTATCCACCCAGGAGCGGACAAGATGTACCAAGATCTCAAAGATTACTATTGGTGGCCTAGGATGAAAGGCGATGTTGCTGTTTATGTGAGCAAATGTTTAACATGCGCTAAGGTTAAAGCGGAATACCAGAAGCCTTCAGGACTCCTGCAACAACCAGAGATTCCCAAATGGAAATGGGAACAAATCTCCATGGACTTTATTACAAAGTTGCCAAGAACGCCGAGAGGCCATGACACTATTTGGGTAATAGTGGACCGATTAACGAAGTCAGCACACTTCTTACCTATCAGAGAGAAGGATAATACGAGCAAGTTGGCCGAAATTTACATGAGAGAGATCGTTACGCGCCATGGAGTACCTCTCTCAATCATCTCTGATAGAGACGGAAGGTTTGTGTCAAGGATATGGCAATCCTTCCAAGAAGCTTTTGGCTCACAATTAAATCTGAGCACTGCGTTTCATCCGCAAACTGACGGTCAAAGAGAGCGAACGATACAGACTTTGGAAGACATGCTGAGAGCGTGTGTAATGGATTTGGGAGGTAGCTGGGATAAGCATTTGCCTTTGGTCGAATTTTCATACAACAACAGCTACCACACCAGTATTGGTGTCGCGCCATTTGAAGCCCTTTACGGACGCAAGTGCCGATCACCCTTATGCTGGGCTGACGCAGGTGATAGGCAGCTTGATGGTCCCGAAATCGTCCAAGAGACGACAGACAAGATTGCGCAGATTCTAAAACGCATCGAAGCAGCTCGCCACAGACAGAAGGCCTATGTGGATCCAAACCGGAAACACTTGGAATTTCAAGTTGGAGAAATGGTGTTATTGAAAGTTTCACCCTGGAAGGGTGTGGCACGCTTCGGAAAGCGTGGGAAGTTAAATCCGCGCTACATTGGTCCTTTCAGAATTTTGGAAAGAATAGGACTAGTAGCATACAAGTTGGATTTACCTGCTGAACTGAATGGTGTTCACGATACATTTCATGTATCCAACCTGAAGAAAAGTCCAACTCAAGATGACATTGCCATTCCCATCGACGAGATTCATGTTGACGACACGCTCCATTTCGTTGAAGAACCGGTCGAGGTTACGGATTGGAAAGTAAACAAGACCCGCCGGAGCAGTGTCAAGCTCGTCAAAGTTCGTTGGAATGCCAGACATGGTCCTGAATACACCTGGGAGCCTGAGGACCGGATGAAAGAGAAATACCCCCACCTATTTCCTAAGAACCCTGCATCTACTAGCAGAACTTAAAATTTCGGGACGAAATTTTTCTAACGGGGGGAGAATGTGACAACCCTCACTAAACCAGGTATCCGTACGACTTAATTAATAATTAATTACTGCTTAATTACTGTGCTTGCTTGAACTTGTGAATAAACTGCTACTTGATTACGGATACATGTACTTACTTGCATCATACTTTACTTGCTGTCACTACATTATTTACATGCTGAACCTTAGTGACAAACATGATGCACAAAAGCACAGTAGCACAATGAACGGATAACCTATTGAACATGCTGATAGAGCCAGCATCAGGCAGACACTGCCTCTAAGGCCTGTATGAGCCAGAAATATTTTGCTACACTAGTGGTGAGTGTAGGGATACAAGGGTTGTAGAACTACGTCTCTAGGAATAAGTTTCAATGACTGGATGTGCCTAAAACGTACTCTAAGTACAAAATTCAGCACTTTACATAATAATTCAGCTTTTAGCTACCTAATAAAGTGCCAAAACATGAGAGAAATATTACTAGACACTTTCAAAAGTGTCAGAAATGAGTTGTGTCACTTAAAAGGGTTATAACGACACTTTAAAGCTTTGTTAAGCACTTTAACGGATTACTATCCAACCGAACAACCGGACTTTACCCGAAACATGAAAATATTGTCATTTTCATTGTTTATCTTTTTCTGAGCCAGTTAGGGTCCCTGGATACCCTAACACCCGTCATAACACACTATACACTACTAACCGGGTTAAGCACTTAACTAACTTACTTAACCTAACTATTATCCAACTAATTAGTTGAAGATGGACTAGAAACCCCCCCCCCCCCCTCTCTAACCGTCCCCAACTAGAGGGGACACCCTTGTCCTTGTGATGATTATTTTAATCTTCCTTGCTTAGTATCTAGAAGACATAGCATCCATTGGATAATTAACTTGAAAATTGTCTATAAGTTCATGACTTAACACACATGATCATTCACTTAACACACACCACAACAACACTCCCTCTCTCTCTAAAGAAGCTACGGCCGAACACCCCCTCCTACATACATCCATTTTCGACTTTTGATCATTACTTTCCAAGCTCATACAAGTGTTAAAGATCGCGTATAAGGAACCTTGGTGCAATCGGAAGGCGAAGGACCTCACTCTCTTGCTTTTATCCACGCATTTTTCGCTTAGATTCTTCCCTAGCCTCGAGCTAGTAGTAAGTTGTTTTAATCACCTTCTTGAACTATTTTAAAGTGGTTAATATGACTTGTAACGGTTAAAACTCGTAAACATACAAGATGAAGCATAAAAGTCTACTTAAAACACTAAAAATGTTGGTTAAAAGCTCATATGTTGTGAGCTTCATAAGCATTTCAACTTTCGCTTCATATGTCGCCTTGGCATATCGAGCATCTCAACTTCATAAGCATTTCAACTTCATGTTTTGACTTAAGCACGTCCAGTGCAAGGTTTCAAAACATCTTCAACCTCTAAAATCCATATGGGATCTTTTTATCTTCACAATTAGATCCTTGTGGATAATTGTCATACAAATCAGAGTCCTTAATTGGATTCCTTATGTACCTAAATTCGAACATTTCGGTTCCTAATAATCGAAATCGAATTTTCTTTTTGAATCTTTCTATCTTTATAGTTAGATTATTGATAACGTTTAAAGTACCAAATGAAATCCACGGAATGGATTCCTAGTGTGCTTTAAATGCATGTACGCAATTAACAAGACAAATTAACAAACAATTTTGTGGTTATGTGTTTATTCATCTTATGTTTTCTTTTATGCATTTTGTGTTTTTATACTCTGGATATTTGTTATCCAAATCCTCGCAGGATCTTTCATATCTCCATATGAGGGATTCGTAGCAGGATAGTCAAAAGGTACTGCCTTAAATCCTTAATGGGCTTCTATATAATAGTTAAGACCCTTGGATTATATAGTACCACTCCATGTTTCATAAGAGACCCTTTTAGAGGTCTAGTCAAAAAGATTGATTCACCATCTGGTTAAAGGACGACATCTAGTGATGTAGCTGAACAGACTCCTTGATAGTCTATTTAGATCATTTATTGACTTAATTAAAAGGACTCTATGGCGGTCTAGTCACACTCATCACAAGTTTGTTCATTTGGTTTTACACTACACATTATAAAATAGACTGTGTGAACTGTGCAAGGAATTGTCTAATTTTGGACGCGTACATAATTATGAAATTTAGTGCACAGAAACCCAGTAAGATTTATTATGTGTAAGAACCGATAGCGACAACAATAACAAAATGAGAACGATGTAATGGAGGTACGGTGGACGCACCAATGACGCTTCATATACTTGTATATAAGTGTCCCTCTTACATTGCAAGCATAATGTTATTAAGGTTACTAGAAGTTCAGAACCCTAACCAATATTGTTCGATCTTTTCAACTTCATGTTTTAAACTCTCTCAAGTTTCTTCTAAATAAATTTCGAGACGAAATTTCCTAAAGTAGGGGAGACTGTAACACCTGTGCCTCCACGGCCATCAAAAAATACCGAACCAATGAAATATTATATTTCATACTTGGGATTTGTAAAAATATGTGTATCATTTGCACATATCAATTTTTGTTCAATTCCAAACTCTAAATCGCTTTCTGGAAGGTTATACGCGCACCGATGCGTAAATATAACCAGTTTAATGCAACAAACACTCCGGAATAGTGACATAGGCTTAACATACCTTAAATAACCTTTACATAACTTAGAAATAAGTTTTGAACGCTTTGGTATGGCAAAAACAAGTTAATTCGCTTACAGGGACTAAACTTGACAAACTGCGAAAGTATGCCAATTTGAACTGTAACAGACATTCCGGAACATGAACATAAGTTAAACACACCTTAAATATCCTTTATATAGCTTATAAATAGGCTTTGAGGGGTTCGGTGTGCTAAAATAAACTTTTGGCTCATTCAGGTACTAAAAGCGTCAAAAAGTGCACAAGTTTGCATTTTCGTGCATAACTTACGTTCTGAATACATCCGGACATCCAAAAATTTATGTAAGCACTAAAATATTTTATTTTAGTGTTTGGCATAAGAAAAATCCATTCGTCACGCCATTTGGATCATTTTTCGCGCTTATGCGCATTCCGTCGTAATTAACCGAACAACGTAACCGTACGGCTAAACGAACAGACACCCGAGATATTTTTGAACACATTTTAAGTTCCCTATACTTTAACTTCATTTTAGAGCTTTGAAATGGGGTTAACAGGGCATAAACGTGTCAAAAAAAACGCATCGAAAACCAAGTTTTGAGGTTGCAGGGACTGAAACTGTAAATCTGCCAAACTAGGTCCGTAAACAGGGGCCAGATGCAGCAAAACGTTTTTTTTCATCTTTTAACAGCCCTTAACACTCTCCAAAGGTCAAGTGCCAAGTGTCAAACTCTTATGGTGAGTGGCCTTTTTGGGTACCATAAGGTTCCGACACATGTACGGATGAGATTAAGGCACGTATTTCGACAAACGATCCTAATGGTGGACCATTCACTATAAATACCCCTTGCCATCCAACCTCTAAACTCACTAGAATCTGATCTCAAATGCTCTAAGTTGAAACCTTTGTTTCATACCTGAGCTATTTTGATCTAGATTAGCATTCGGGGACCCTACGTGAGTATTCTTTCGTTCTTTTATTGCTTTTCGAGTCTGAAAGTCAAACTTTGTTTGACTTTCTGCATTGACCAGCTTATGGTCAATGCGAAGTTCGTTTGAACTTCGCAACGTGATTGTAATCACGATGGTTATAGTCCTTTGTGACTATACCTACTGATTACCACGTTATCTAGGCTCAGTGACGAGCCGTAGTTTCGGTCAGAATACGTATTCTTGCGTATTTTGTAACCAAACTACTTATGGGTATCAAAACCGTTTGTTTTGATACCAAACCTGTTTTCTAAACTTAGTTAAGCATGTTTTAACATGCTTAGCTCGTCACTTTTAGTTTAGTGCTTATATAGGGTCGTAAGGTAAGCGATTTAAACAATCGCTTATACTTTCGAACCCGACCCGTTTGGTCGATCATTAGGATCCGACCAAGCACATTAGGTGACCATAGTATATAGGGAATAACCTTCCGAGGTTATACCTTATGGTCGCTTCGTTTAAGTAGTTGTATGATAGGTAGCTTATATGCCTTAGGTAAATTACCAAAATGCCCTTTTGACGCCAAAATTCATTTTAAGCATATGTAACATAACTTTTGACATCTAAACTGATTTGAAAACAATATTAGACATGTTAAGGCATATGTTACTTGTCATAGGACTAGTTAGGCGGTCCGAACGCGTTTTACGCGAATGACGCGTTAAAGTAGCATAAGCTACCTAAACGGGTCGTAATGGGTCGTAAGCACTTAGGTTAGGTTTCATTTAGTATGTAGGCTTTGTTAAACCATACTACATGAGTTCCCATACTCATTTGGTTTACGAGCCCTCATTCTATCCGATCTTCCGATTTAGGTCCGGTTTATTAATGTAGTTACCTATATTAGGTGCCGTTTGATATTCCGAGATCTCTAGCATTGCTTGGTGGTTATCTTAGGACTTCTGAGAAATCTCAAGTGAGTACATAGACCCCACTTTTACTGTTTTCCAAACGTTTTGGGGTGGAACACATGTGCCTACTTGTTACTTTCATGCTTTCCTGTTTTCACATCATATACTTGTTATGTTCATTAGTACATTATAGTGCATGATTTCATTACATTTCATGCTATGTATGTCCATTGTGTGCATACTTAGTACATTGTTTTACATTACATTTCTGCTATGTATGTTAACTGATAGCATGCTAGCACATTGATTTACATGACTTTTCTACTTTGTATGTTAACTTAGCATACTTAGTACATTGTTTTACATCACATCACATCACATGCTATGTATGTCCATTTAGTACATGCTTAGTACATTATTTTACATTGCATCTCTGTTGCATATGTTCCAGTAACATATGGACACATTGTTTTACAGCTCTACCTTGTATGTTTACTCTAGCATACTAGGTACATTATCTTCATAAAACATGCTTACATTTTGGTATGACATTTGGTTTGTTTAAACTATACTATACATTCATTAACACCGATCACGCCGCTCGGTAGTAGGTAGTGGTACCATAGGACTTGACAAATCCCATTCCTGAAATCTCGGGTTTGTTTGGACGTAAGGAATGACCGAATCCGAATACATATTCTTTTGATAACTCATTTTTACATAGTTATCCGACTGTCGCAAGGCTTGGATGTATGAATTTTTACAATACCGCATAAATGTTCATATTCAGTATAGCATGCATATATTTTACAAAACATAACTTTGATTTAAACCAAGTTTTACTTCAATACTTTGTTTTGTGCATTTCATCTATGGTTTAGTTGATGCATTTCACTAGCCATACATAAACATTTGTTACACATTACTTGACTACTTTTGGACTATCAACATTTGACATGGTTTATACAAGGACTTTTGACAATTGGTTTAAACATAGACATCTTATATTGGTGGTTTGGTTTGAGTAAGTGATTTAAGTAACGAGGCGTGTGTAATATGATACAAGCATGGTGGATACGCCGCTGGTACTTCCTATATATAAGTGATTGTATGGTATTACATATCGTTGCGTTATTTGAAATCATTTCAATTTAGACATATAACATTTTATACAAATAACATACTTTTCACAATACATTGTTTTACAAACAACTTAACTTATACAAACTCATTTTTACATGGTTATTCATTTAACCATGCATTATTCTCTTATTTATACGTATCATCTGAACTTATTGTTTTTCAAATGATTTACAAAGACAAAGCAAATTACAAGGTTCATGACTAAACATTTTCTTAAACAGATGTCATGAATCTTATTTTCACAAAACCTATGTACTCGCCGGCATTTTTATGCTGACGTACCTATTTTCACATGTGTTTCAGGAAATGAAGCATAGGATTGATCAAGATACACTTAGGCGGACATGGGCCTTAGTGACAATAAAAGATGCAAGACTAGTTATTTTGTTATGTTTCTTTGATTGTCAAGACATTGTAACTCTTTTAATCAATAAAACAATATTTCAAGTTCCATGTGTTATGAAACAATGATTCTGTTACAACACTCCCCGATGTTTCCGCCACGTTTTGTAGGTTCTACGTGGTCGGGGTGTGACAAGTATTTGGACCCGATCTATGTTGTGGTAGCTCGGATCATCATTTAACCCGGGTTAGTCATGACCTTGGATCATGACACAAGGTTGTTTTGGAAGTAACAAGGATTAAAGGATGAACTCTACCACACATAAATCATGAACTTGTGTAAAAGCGATGTTGTTTGTGAAATAGTGTTTAAAACTAGTAGATCTATGGATCTACAAGTGGTATTTTCAAAGGACCACGTGTCAAGAGAAAACATACTTTTAAAGACGGATCTTACACTAACACGAATGGTTTTTAGAACACACAGGTGTGTAAATACTTGTGTAACACTAAGTTTCGACAAAATAACTATTTTTGGAAAAGATGACGAGAAGTTGTAAAGATGGAATTTCTTTAAAAACGAGGTTTTTACAAAATCGGATTGTTTTATGTAAAGATCCACTAAAAGTAATGGGATTTACTTCATAGTTTGGATAAATCACAAGTTCATGAAATTAATGCGATTTATACACACATTTTGACTAGTTTGTGGTTTGAACATTGTTTTGATTGAATAAAAAGATTGTTGGTTTGATTTATAAAAGAAAATGATACGCTTGAAAGCGTGGCCACCTCCAGTTACAGAGGAAACTCTGGCGAAATTTTTCTAAAAACCTAACACTTAGAATTATTTTCACTATAAGTATTAGAGATACTTGTCGACTTGTTTTCAAACTATGAATTTCGCCACGACTTTATTTACAAAATACCGGAGGTGGGATTTCACAAAATAAAACGTGATACATAAATATATTTAGTATATATTTTTCACAACATCACTTGTATAAGTGTTTATTATTATTTTGTGAACTACGTAAATATTATTTTTTGAGTAAAAATAATATTACTAAGTATTATTTTGGGAAAATCGCATGTATTAAAATATAATATTTTTGGGAAGAATATTTATATTTTGGAGTTAGGAATAAAATATATTAAGTGAGACTTAATGATATTATACGAACGCACATGTGTTAAATCCCCCATCCTTGGGAAGGAAAATAACTACCAAGTATATACAGAATGTAAACACGAAATAGTTGCCTAACTATTTCCCAAAAACCTAAACCATAAAGCTAAGGCACGGCCGTCCGTCTAATAGAGTTAGTACGTGTAGGTCGTCATACAGCTGATTGATTTGGAGGCATACTTGGTAGAGACGCACCACTGTGAGTTCATGTCCCCCTTTTCTCTTAACTGTTTTCAGTTTTCTAAACTGCGGGGGTGAAATACATGTTACTTTGATTACAAGTACTTTATACATGGTATGGTTAGCGTAAGGAGGTTTACTATTTAGATCATGTGAGTGGGTAGGCAGAAACTGGAGGCCATTAATCCTCATTGTAGGACCGAGGGACGTAAGCAGTAGATCTATCTGGGTGTAGCGAGCCTAACCCCAGGCCCAACCAGAACGGACCTTGGGGTGACTTTGTGCCCAAACGCGAAATCTGCTAGGTTTGAGTCTTCCTACTTGCACTTCACACATATCAATGGCCTTGCAAACCATTGGTGATCTCTTTTTCCTTATTTGCTACATACCAGGATTTTTATACATACGAAGGTTTATTTACTCACTTACACATGAACTCGCTCAACATTATTGTTGATTTTTCAACTTACATGTATTTCAGGAAATTAAAGGATCTGGCGCGGTATGGCACGTTTTCCCGCTGCACTAGTTATGAGGTCATCCGGGTTTAGGGAGTGTGACTCTTTCCTGGACAAGTCACAGTCCTTAAACTGTGTTTATGTTATATTGATGTTTGTGTTTGCTGAACAATGTCGTTAGGATGTGTTTTCGTTAAGACAATGTTATTGTATTTGGTTTTCAAAACTTAAATCTATGGATGATCTTGCATGGTTTTATTTCATATAGCTTGTTATGGTTAAGCTATGGTATTAAGAAGTCACACCAAATTAACCACGCTTCCGCAAAGCCAAGGTGTGACATTTAGAAGGTTTGATGTTCCCTTTTGGAGCCTTTTGATGCTCTCCTTCTTTGAGCTTATTAGGACGATGCTGAAAATTTCTTGTAATGTGACCAGCACTGCCACATGTAATGTGACAATTTGTCGTTTCACCTGCGGATTTGCTTGAGATCTATCAGCCTTTTCAAAACTTGATGACCTGTGTGGATCCTGAGATCTAAGCGAAACAAGTTTACTTTGATTTTTAGAAGCATTATCATGATCATTCACATTTTTCAATCTTGATTTGGGTGGAATATATTTTGTTTCACCACCCTTTTTAGTTTGTTTTACCAATAGATTTTTAGATACATCAGATTTATTAGGAAAAACAACTGAATTTAAATCATCACAAATAGAATCAAAGCAAGTACTAGAACATCCATCGCTCTTAAAAACATAGCCCACACAATCTAAAGCATCAGAAGAAATTGAAATATTGTTTTTTTTAGAAATTAAAAGATCGTTTAAAGAAACATCATTCTCCTCATCCTCATCTACCCATTCTTCAACAATCACTTGTTCTGCATGTGAAGTAACAGGGTCAGTAACATTCATTTGCTCATAAACAGTGTCAGTTGAATCCGTAGTAGCACTTTCAGTCTCGAGTGACACTGTTTGTTCAGTAGTTTCAGAATCATGAGTATTTACTAGCTGATCAGAAGCTTCTGTTGTTGACTCACCACTAGACTCAACAGAAGCTTCTGAAGTGGACTCTGATTCTACTTGTATCTGTTCTGATTCAACTTCTTCAGATGATTCATAACTAGACTCAACATAATCAACTAACTCTGACTTTTCATAGTTAGCTGCCTTTGAGGAGTCACATGACGAATCAGATGAAGTAGTTGATTCAGTGTGTTTGCTAGACTCTACCTCAGTATGTCCTGACTCAAACTCTTCAAATGATTCATCACTAGACTCGGGGGATTCAATTAATTCTGAATTCTCACAATTAGTTGCTTCTGAGGAGTCACATGTCGAATCAACTGAAGTAGTCTATTCAGTGTGTTTGCTAGACCCATACCCTTTGATGAATTCAGCCTATACATTCATCATAGCAAACTCGAAGTTATTTGATTTTAGTTTAGACTCTTCTTCTTGATTTTGCAATTCATGTGAATTTTGAGAAAAGCTTGACTCAGTATTATCTAATACTTGAAAATGTTTGTCAATATTAGCATTATTCTCAAAATTTAGAATCTCAATGTGTTTCGAAACATCAGCAGGTTTGATAAAAGTTTCCTTGTGGGCCTGTTTTTCTAAAATAATTTCAGTTTTATCTGGACTTGTGATCTTTACTTTCTTTGGTTTAGCAGGTTCGACCTTTACCCCTTTGGTTTCCCATATTCGATGTCAGGAAAATCGGCTATCTTCTCATTAGTCATAGGAATTGAGGTGTAATTGTGATTGTATGGTGGATGCCACACCCCGACCACGTAAAACAACAAGACGTGGCGGAAACGTCAGGGAGTGTTGTAATAGAATCATTGTTTCATAACACATGGAAATTGAAATATTGTTTTATTGATTAAAAGAGTTACAATGTCTTGACAAACAAAGAAACATAACATAAATAACTAGTCTTGCATCTTTTATTGTCACTAAGGCCCAAGTCCGCCTATGTGTATCTTGATAAGTCCTATGCATCATCTCCTGAAAACACATGTGAAAATAGGTACGTCAGTATAAAAATGCCTGTGAGATACATAGGTTTTGTGAAAACAGTATTCATGACTTATGTTTGAGAAAATGTTTAGTCATGAACCTTGTAATTTGCTTTGTCTTGTAAATCATTTGAAAAACAATAAGATCAGATGATATGTATAAATAAGAGAATAATGTATGGTTAAATGAATAACCATGTAAAATGAGTTTGTATAAAATAAGTTGTTTGTAAATTAATGTCTTGTGAAAAGTATGTTATTTGTATAAAATGATATATGTCCAAATTGAAATGATTCAAATAACGCTACAATATGTGATACCATACAAACACTTATATATAGGAAGTACCAGCGGCGTATCCACCATGCTTGTATCATATTACGCACGCCTCGTTACTTAAATCACTTACTCAAACCAAACCAATCAACGTAGAATGTTTATGTTTAAACCAATTGCCAAATGTATTGAATAATATGTCAAAATGTTTATATCAAGATGTAAGTCATGTAATGTATAACCAATGTCAATAATGTTTATGTGTCAAATGTAAATCATTTAATGTGTAACCAATGTCAATAATGTTTATGTGTCAAATGTAAATCATGTAATGTGTAACCAATGTCAATAATGTTTATGTGTCAAATGTAAATCATGTAATGTGTAACCAATGTCAATAATGTTTATGTGTCAAATGTAAATCATGTAATGTGTAACCCAAAATGATATGTATGGCTAGTGAAATATATCAACTAAACCATATGCACAAAAACAAAGTATTGAAGTAAAACATGGTTTAAATCAAAGCTATGTTTTGTGGAACAAATGCATGCTATACTGATATAAACATCTATGCGGTATTGTGAGGATGCATACATCCAAGCCTTGAGACTGTGGCGATAAACCCTTAAACAAATTAAAGGTTTATCTATGCTTATGTATATCGAATTCGGTCATTCCTTCCAATCCAAACAAACCCAGGATTTCAGGAACGGGAGTTGTCAATTCCTATGGTACCACTACCTACTAACGAACGGCGTGATCGGTGTTAATGAATGTATATTGATACATCAAAACAAACCCAATATCATATCAAAATGTAAGCATGTGATGAAAACAACTGTACTAAGTATGCAACAACAGACATACGTAGCATGTGACGTGAAACAACGGTACTAAGTATGCAACAATAGACATACATAGCATGTGAACTGTACTAAGTATGCAACAATAGACATACATAGCATGTGACGTGAAACAACTGTACTAAGTATGCAACAAATGGACATACATAGCATGTGAATTGTACTAAGTATGCAACAATAGACATACATAGCATGTGACGTGAAACAACTGTACTAAGTATCCAACAAATGGACATACATAGCATGTGAACTGTACTAAGTATGCAACAATAGACATACATAGCATGTGACATGAAACAACTGTACTAAGTATGCAACAACAGACATACATAGCATGTGACGTGAAACAACTGTACTAAGTATACAACAATAGACATACGTAGCATGTGACGTGAAACAACTGTACTAAATATGCACACAATGGGCATACATAGTATGAAATGTAATGTAAAACAATGTACTAAGTATGCACACAATGGTCATACATAGCATAAAATGTAATGAAATCATGTACTATAAATGTACTAATGAACATAGCAAGTATATGATGTGAAAACAGGAAAGCATGAAAGTAACAAGTAGGCACATGTGTTCCACCCCAAAACAGTTTGGAAAACTGTAAAAGAGGGGTCTATGTACTCACTTGAGATTGCTTAGTAGTCCTTGAGTAATAACCAAACAATGCTAGAGATCACGGATATCAAACGACACCTAATATAGGTAACTATGTTAATAAACCGGACCTAAATCGGAGGATCGGATAGAATGAGGGTTCGTAAACCAAACGAGTATGGAGACTCGTGTAATATGGTTTAACAAAGCCTACATACTAAATGAAACCTAACCTAAGTGCTTTCGACCCATCGCGACCCATTAAGGTAGCTTATGCTACTTTAACGCGTCGTGCGCGCAAAACCGCACTCGAGACGTCTATCTAGCCCTATGACAAGTGTTATATGCCTAAACATGTTACAAAATCAATTATGTGACAAAAGTTTAGGTTACATATGCTTAATTACCAATTTTACATGAAAAGGGTATTCTGGTAATTTACCTAAGGCATATAAACTACCTATCATACAACTACTAAATGAACGAAAGAATACTTACGAAGGGTCCCCGAATGCTAATCTCGATCCAAGTAACTCAGTTATGAAACAATGGTTTCAACTTAGAGTTTCTCAAATCAAAATTCTTGTGGGTTTTGCAAATGAAGGAATGGGGTATTTATAGGATTTCCTGAACCGTTAGGATCATTTCTTGGAAAACGTGCTTCAATCTTGGCCATACACTTGCACCCATGGTATTGTAATACCATGTGCACATCAAAACCAGCCCATAGATTCCCCAAAACCATGTGCAACAAGTGGAACGGACCAGATTCGATGTTTCTGCACATTCTGCTGTCTGGGACCCTGACGCGGGCCGCATAAGGATACACCAGGGTTTTACGCGGGCCGCCTGGCCTGCCTGATCAGCCAACAACTTTCAGAAATGACAGTTTTGGTCCCTGTTGTGTTTTAAGGCCATTTCCGACACGTTTAAGGCCCGTTAACCCCATTTCAAAGCTCTAAAATGAAGTTAAAGTATAGGGAAATTAAAATGTGTTCAAAAATATCTCGGATGTCGGTTCGTTTGGCCGTACGGTTGAGTTGTTCGGTTAATTACGAGGGAATGCGCACAAGCGCGAAAAACGATCCAAATGACGCGACGAATGGATTTTTCTTATGCCAAACACTAAAATAAAATGTTTTAGTGCTTACATAAATTTTTGGATGTCCGGATGTATTCAGAACGTAAGTTATGCGCGAAAGTGCAAACTTGTGCAATTTTTTACGCTTTTAGTCCCTGAATGACCCAAAAGTTTATTTTAGCATACCGAACCCCTCAAAGCCTATTTCTAAGCTATGTAAAGGATATTTATGGTATGTTTAACTTATGATCATGTTCCGGAATGTTCGTTACAGTTCAAATTGGCATACTTTCGCAGTTTGTCAAGTTTAGTCCCTGTAAGCGAATTAACTTGTTTTTGCCTTACCAAAGCCTTTAAAACTTATTTCTAAGTTATGTAAAGGTTATTTAAGGTATGTTAAGTATATGTTGATGTTCCAGAGTATTTTTCGCGTTAAACTAAGTACGTTTACGCACCAGTTTGTGTATAACTCTCCAGAAAGTGATATAGAGTTTGAAATTGAATAAAAGTCAAAACATGAAAAATGTAAAACACAATCAAACAAACATTGGGATCAAATAACATTCTTTTATTGATGAAAGAACTGTTCACAATGATTACAAGCACAGATGTTACAGTCTCCCCTACTTGTGGAAATTTCGTCCCGAAATTTATTTAGAGGAAACTTGTGAGAGTTTAAAACATGAAGTTGAAAAGATCGAACAACATTGGTTAGGGTTCTGAACTTCTAGTAACTTTAATAACATCATGCTTACAATGTAAGAGGGATACTTATATACAAGTATATGAAGCGTCATTGGTGCGTCCATCGTACCTCCATTACATCGTTCTCATTTTGTTATTGTTGTCACTATCGGTTCTTACACATAATAAATCTTACTGGGTTTCTGTGCACTAAATTTCATAATTATGTACGCGTCCATAATTAGACAATTCCTTGCACAGTTCACACAGTCTATTTTAAAATGTGTAGGGTAAAACCAAATGAACAATCTTGTGATGAGTGTGACTAGACCACCATAGAGTCCTTTTAATTAAATCAATAAATGATCTAAATAGACTATCAAGGAGTCTGTTCAGCTACATCACTAGATGTCGTTCTTTAACCAAATTGTGAATCAATCTTTTTTACTAGACCACTAAAGGGTCTCTTATGAATCATGGAGTGGTACTATATAATCCAAGGGTCTTAACTATTTCATAGAAGCCCATTAAGGATTTAAGGTAGTACCTTTTGACTATCCTGCAACAAATCCCTCATATGAAGATATGAAAGATCCTGCGAGGATTTGGATAACGAATATCCAGAGTATAAAAACACAAAATGCATAAAAGAAAACATAAGATGAATAAACACATAGTCACATAACCACAAAATTGTTTGTTAATTTGTCTTGTTAATTGCGTACATGCATTTAAAGCACACTAGGAATCCATTCCGTGGATTTCATTTGGTACTTTAAACGTTATCAAGAATCTAACTATAAAGATAGAAAGATTCAAAAAGAAAATTCGATTTCGATTATTAGGAACCGAAATGTTCGAATTAAGGTACATAAGGAATCCAATTAAGGACTCTAATTTGCATGACAATTATCCATAAGGATCTAATTGTGAAGATAAAAAGATCCCATATGGATTTTAGAAGTTGAAGATGTTTTGAAACCTTGCACTGGATGTGCTTATGTCAAAACATGAAGTAAGAATGCTTATGAAGTTGAGATGCTTGATATGTCAAGGCGACATATGAAGCAGAATTTGAAGGTTAAGTCAATGTATGAAGAAAATATTTTTGAAAACTATGCATGGGGTTCTTTTAAGAAAAATGTGTTTAACGTTTTTGAAACCTTATATATAATACTTTTGAAATCATAAATTAGGTGTATTAGGTAGATATTTTTTACAAAATGTTTTAAAATCATGCGAGATGAATTTTGAAATTATGTATAAGGTTTTTGAAAATATGAATGATGCTTTTCGAAATCATGCACTTGATAAGAAAATGTACTGTGTTAATATTGTTTTCAGACTATATGAAACATTTTGAAATTATGAAGGTTGTTTTTGAAAGCATAGCCAATGTTTTTGAAATAACATAGACAATGCATTTTAAAAAAAATGTTTTCAAACTATATGAAATGTTTTGAGATCATGAAGATTGTTTTTGAAATACTTGTACTGTGTATGTTGAAAAATCAAAACGTAATGGGTATAAGATTTGAAAATATCCTTAGTTATCTAACCAAGGATGTAATGGCATAGATGTGTAAAAAGCACGATTACTCATAATTTCCCTTTATTTCTTGTACTTCGTCTCCTGGAATGAAACGAGTACTTAAAATTTTTCGAGGGAATCATGAGTAGACACAAAAATGGGAAAATTCACAAAAGTAGTTTGTAAGGAACATAGTTCCTTAATGTAGGTATTATAGGGAAAAGCCATACATACATGTAACTATACTTGTATAACAGAATTGCGAACAACAACTTTTATTTATGAACAAGACATATTGTTTCTTATTACTAGAAAACGAAAGAAACAAAAGCATAAGACAGCAACATCTTCTACTCAGCCAACTGCTCATCCGTGGGTCAGATTTGCATTAGCAAGTTTTGGGCAATCCCTTTGGAAATGGCCCATCTCACCACAGTTGTAGCAAGACCCTCGTGAGAAACGAGCTTGAGCAGGATTGTCGCTAGCTTGATTTGGAGCAACTGCAGCTCGGCAAACTCTTGTTGTATGACCTTTAAGTCCACAAATTTGGCATTTGCGGCACTTCACACTAGGGTGACGATAAAGGCTACATTGGTTGCATAAGGGTGCAGTTCCATTGTATGGCTTCCTAGCAGGGGGTTGAGCTGCTTGGTTGGGGACGGCTTGACCATTGTGAGCGACCACGGCGAGGTTCTGAGAAGCCTTTCGCTTCTTTGACTTCCTAGGGGATCGTTCATCCATGGTCTTTGATTCCTCGATTGGTTTCTTGGCTGGTGGTGCTGTCACCTGACTAGGTCCTGCCTGTCTTGGTGACTCTTGAGTGGCTTCATCCTGGAGACGATACATGGCAGTAGCTAATTCAACAGTCTTCAGGACTACTTCGCCTATTCGCTGAGCGAATTTGGCAGTCTGCTCGGATATCTGGGCGCCATCGTGATGAAGAGACATTCTAGAAAAAAAATGAAAGACATAGGAAGAAACAAGTGAAACGTCGTCGGCTAAACAAAACAGAATGGCAATGCATAAGAATTTGCGATCATTTGTTTGTTACCTAAGGCAAACAAATGAGACGGTGACAAATCAAACTAAGCGGGTCATATTAATGTATCACTGAAGACATGCTCGCCTATAAGTGAACACTCACCCCAAGAGTTCCCAGGTAAGAGTGACTGGTCCGATACTGCGGATTTGTACGAACACTCTAGCCTTCGACAGAAAACTCAGTGTACAGGCATTCACTCTTCCAGTTTGCACGTGTTCACATTATACGACCCAAACTTTGACGAGATTTGAAAACTTAGAGGGTTCAAAACCTTATAACAGAGGGTTCAAAACCTTACAATAGAGGGTTCAAAACCTAGTAATCAATCATCCTAGAACAGATGATTGCTTTTCAAAGTGGTTTTGAAATTTGTGTTCTTGTTGTGGTTGTCGCCTAAGGATAGGTGAGAGTATTGTTTTATGACTAAACGCAAGTAAACTCGCGTTAGGGTCCTAGGAAGGTTATAGACTAGGTCAAAGTATTACTAATAACCTAATTCCCTATAACCATGAGCTCTGATACCAACTTTTCTGTCACACCCCGACCACGTAAAACAACAAGACGTGGCGGAAACGTCGGGGAGTGTTGTAACAGAATCATTGTTTCATAACACATGAAATTGAAATATTGTTTTATTGATTAAAAGTGTTACAATGTCCAGACAAACAAAGAAACATAACATAAATAACTAGTCTTGCATCTTTTATTGTCACTAAGGCCCAAGTCCGCCTATGTGTATCTTGATAAGTCCTATGCATCATCTCCTGAAAACACATGTGAAAATAGGTACGTCTGTATAAAAATGCCTGTGAGATACATAGGTTTTGTGAAAACAGAATTCATGACTTATGTTTGAGAAAATGTTTAGTCATGAACCTTGTAATTTGCTTTGTCTTGTAAATCATTTGAAAAACGATAAGATCAGATGATATGTATAAATAAGAGAATAATGTATGGTTAAATGACTAACCATGTAAAATGAGTTTGTATAAAATAAGTTGTTTGTAAATTAATGTCTTGTGAAAAGTATGTTATTTGTATAAAATGTTATATGTCCAAATTGAAATGATTCAAATAACGCTACAATATGTGATACCATACAAACACTTATATATAGGAAGTACCAGTGGCGTATCCACCATGCGTGTATCATATTACGCACGCCTCGTTACTTAAATCACTTACTCAAACCAAACCAATCAACGTAAAATGTTTATGTTTAAACCAATTGCCAAATGTATTGAATAATATGTCAAAATGTTTATGTCAAGATGTAAGTCATGTAATGTATAACCAATGTCAATAATGTTTATGTGTCAAATGTAAATCATGTAATGTGTAACCAATGTCAATAATGTTTATGTGTCAAATGTAAATCATGTAATGTGTAACCAATGTCAATAATGTTTATGTGTCAAATGTAAATCATGTAATGTGTAACCAATGTCAATAATGTTTATGTATCAAATGTAAATGATGTAATGTGTAACCCAAAATGATATGTATGGCTAGTGAAATATATCAACTAAACCATATGCACAAAAACAAAGTATTGAAGTAAAACATGGTTTAAATCAAAGCTATGTTTTGTGGAACAAATGCATGCTATACTGATATAAACATCTATGCGGTATTGTGAGGATGCATACATCCAAGCCTTGAGACTGTGGCGATAAATCCTTAAACAAATTAAAGGTTTATCTGTGCTTATGTATATCGAATTCGGTCATTCCTTCCAATCCAAACAAACCCAGGATTTCAGGAACGGGAGTTGTCAATTCCTATGGTACCACTACCTACTAACGAACGGCGTGATCGGTGTTAATGAATGTATATTGATACATCAAAACAAACCCAATACCATATCAAAATGTAAGCATGTGATGAAAACAACTGTACTAAGTATGCAACAACAGACATGCATAGCATGTGACGTGAAACAACTGTACTAACTATGCAACAATAGACATACATAGCATGTGAACTGTACTAAGTATGCAACAATAGACATACATAGCATGTGACGTGAAACAACTGTACACTAAGTATGCAACAATAGACATACATAGCATGTGACGTGAAACAACTGTACTAAGTATGCAACAAATGGACATACATAGCATGTGAACTGTACTAAGTATGCAACAATAGACATACATAGCATGTGACGTGAAACAACGGTACTAAGTATGCAACAATAGACATACATAGCATGTGAACTGTACTAAGTATGCAAGAATAGACATACATAGCATGTGACGTGAAACAACTGTACTAAGTATGCAACAATAGACTTACATAGCATGTGACGTGAAACAACTGTACTAAGTATGCAACAAATGGACATACATAGCATGTGAACTGTACTAAGTATGCAACAATAGACATACATAGCATGTGACGTGAAACAACTGTACTAAGTATCCAACAAATGGACATACATAGCATGTAAACTGTACTAAGTATGCAACAATAGACATACATAGCATGTGACGTGAAACAACTGTACTAAGTATGCAACAACAGACATACATAGCATGTGACGTGAAACAACTGTACTAAATATGCACACAATAGGCATACATAGTATGAAATGTAATGTAAAACAATGTACTAAGTATGCACACAATGGTCATACATAGCATAAAATGTAATGAAATCATGTACTATAAATGTACTAATGAACATAGCAAGTATATGATGTGAAAACAGGAAAGCATGAAAGTAACAAGTAGGCACATGTGTTCCACCCCAAAACAGTTTGGAAAACAGTAAAAGAGGGGTCTATGTACTCACTTGAGATTGCTTAGTAATCCTTGAGTAACAACCAAACAATTCTAGAGATCACGGATATCAAACGGCACCTAATATAGGTAACTATGTTAATAAACCGGACCTAAATCGGAGGATCGGATAGAATGAGGGTTCGTAAACCAAACGAGTATGGAGACTCGTGTAATATGGTTTAACAAAGCCTACATACTAAATGAAACCTAACCTAAGTGTTTTCGACCCATCGCGACCCATTAAGGTAGCTTATGCTACTTTAACGCGTCGTGCGCGCAAAAGCGCACTCGAGACGTCTATCTAGCCCTATGACAAGTGTTATATGCCTAAACATGTTACAAAATCAATTATGTGACAAAAGTTTAGGTTACATATGCTTAATTACCAATTTTACATGAAAAGGGTATTCTGGTAATTTACCTAAGGCATATAAACTACCTATCATACAACTACTAAACGAAGCGACCATAAGGTATAACCTCGGAAGGTTATTCCCTATATACTATGGTCACCTAATGTATTTGGTCGGATGCTAATGATCGACCAAATGGGTCGGGGTCGAAGGTATAAGCGATTTATTAGATCGCTTACCCTTACGACCCTAGACAACGTGGTAATCAGTAGGCATAGTCACAAGGGACTATAACCATCGTGATTACAATCACGTTGCGAAGTTCAAACGAACTTCGCATTGACCATAAACTGGTCAACGCAGAAAGTCAAACAAAGTTTGACTTTCAGACTCGAAAAGCAATAAAAGAATGAAAGAATACTTACGAAGGGTCCCCGAATGCTAATCTCGATCCAAGTAACTCAGTTATGAAACAATGGTTTCAACTTAGAGTTTCTCAAATCAAAATTCTTGTGGGTTTTGCAAATGAAGGCATGGGGTATTTATAGGATTTCCCGAACCGTTAGGATCGTTTCTTGGAAAACGTGCTTCAATCTTGGCCATACACTTGCACCCATGGTATTGTAATACCATGTGCACATCAAAACCAGCCCATAGATTCCCCAAAACCATGTGCAACAAGTGGAACGGACCAGATTCGATGTTTCTGCACATTCTGCTATCTGGGACCCTAACGCGGGCCGGGTAAGGATACACCAGGGTTTTACGCGGGCCGCCTGGCCTGCCTGATCAGCCAACAACTTTCAGAAATGACAGTTTTGGTCCCTGTTGTGTTTTAAGGCCATTTCCGTTACGTTTAAGGCCCGTTAACCCCATTTAAAAGCTCTAAAATGAAGTTAAAGTATAGGGAACTTAAAATGTGTTCAAAAATATCTCGGATGTCGGTTCGTTTGGCCGTACGGTTGAGTTGTTCGGTTAATTACGACGGAATGCGCACAAGCGCGAAAAACGATCCAAATGACGCGACGAATGGATTTTTCTTATGCCAAACACTAAAATAAAATGTTTTAGTGCTTACATAAATTTTTGGATGTCCGGATGTATTCAGAACGTAAGTTATGCGCGAAAGTGCAAACTTGTGCAATTTTTGACGCTTTTAGTCCCTGAATGACCCAAAAGTTTATTTTAGCATACCGAACCCCTCAAAGCCTATTTCTAAGCTATGTAAAGGATATTTAAGGTATTTTTAACTTATGATCATGTTCCGGAATGTTCGTTACAGTTCAAATTGGCATACTTTCGCAGTTTGTCAAGTTTAGTCCCTGTAAGCGAATTAACTTGTTTTTGCCATACCAAAGCCTTTAAAACTTATTTCAAAGTTATGTAAAGGTTATTTAAGGTATGTTAAGTATATGTTGATGTTCCGGAGTATTTTTCGCGTTAAACTAAGTACGTTTACGCACCAGTTTGCGTATAACTCTCCAGAAAGTGATATAGAGTTTGAAATTGAATAAAAGTCAAAACATGAAAAATGTAAAACACAATCAAACAAACATTGGGATCAAATAACATTCTTTTATTGATGAAAGAACTGTTCACAATGATTACAAGCACAGATGTTACAGTGGAGGTATGCATACGAATCCCAATCCCTTACTCCTCACTTCCTTTTTACTGTATTTTAACTGTTGATTAATCATTTTTTCAACTTTCTCACTTGACATATCAAACTTTTTAAAATTAAACTCAGTGTTTTCAATGTTGATTTTAGGTTATCAAGTTCAACAGTTAATTTTTCAGATGATTCCTTAAAGTGCAGATGCCTACATCGCTCCTGACACAGATCGTTTTGCAACTTTCGGATATCACGCTTTTGCACCTCCACGATATCCTTATATCCGTTAATTTTATTTTTAATATGATATTCATCAGATTTGGACAATCTAAGTTGCATAACGAGCGAGTCAGCCTGCTCTTTGTAACCACTAAGTTTTTCCCTACATGCACTAGTATAATAGATATTATCTACACATACCTCAGTAGTAGAAGGGGTATAGTCGTTCATCTGAGCCATGAGTGCTTGATAAATGGTTTCCTCCATGATCTCAGTAGCCGAGGGAGTATAGTCGTTCACCTGTGTCACACCCCCAAAATCCACACGCGGAGTACCACCGCTTGGAGGCGTGACTGACCAGGATCAAGCCACCAATCATATTGAACATATAAGTAAATAGTAAAAGTCATTCATCAATACGATAGGTGTTTTCAAAACCAAACATAAACAAGTATGTAGCGGAAGCAATAATGTAAAAACCCAACATAAGTATTAAGTTGAAGTGTCACAAAAGAGTGTATCATAACATCCAAAATCCGTGCCCACAACGACCGCGCCTCCCGTGCAAGCTCCAAGAGTACCTATGGTCCTGCAAGGCATGTAACAGAGAGTCAACAACTAGTTGAGCGAGTTCACAGTTGGTTATTCAGTTATAGTGTTCGTATCGTAAATCGTAAGTTCGTTTAGTAATCATGTATCGTATGTAATGGTATCGCGGCCCTCTAGGCATGTTTGCGAAGTTTAGTGGGGGTTTCCCATGTTTTCTAGACTAGTTATATTTGTATCGCGGCCCTCCAGGCATGTTTGCGAAGTTTAGTAATTGTATCGCGGCCAACCCAGGCATGTGTGCGAAGATTTGTATTTGTATCGCGGCCATCCCAGGCATGTGTGCGAAGAGTAGTGGGGGCTTCCCATGTATTACTAGTCTAGCTATATCTATAGGTGTCCTTCCCAACCCGAGGACAGTGGTGCGTATTCTAGTAGCGAAGTAAGTACATGAAATCATTCAATCCCATTCCCAACCCCGGGAATCCCATGCCTTGGTAAGAGTGTGAACTCACCTTGGTTTGCTCGGTATGCTTAAGAAATACACGATCACAAATAATCAGTCACGACCTATAGTACGTACGTATACTCAATTAGTACATGTTTGTAAAGTTTCACGTGCCATCTATGTCACGAAGTGCGTTTAAGCCATTATTACATATCATATAAGCAATTAATCAAATCCATGAAGTTCATGTTTGACAGGATTAACAGGCAGTTAACATGATTTACATAGTTAACACACTTAACAGAGTTAATCATGCATGACAGAATCATCCTTAACAGTAATTAACATACTTAATAGTGTTAGCTGGCTTAACATAATTAATCATATTTAACTAGGTTAACAAACTAATGAAGTTAATAACTAACAGAGTTACTCAAACAAATAAAGCTAACAACTTAACAGCTTAACAGAGATTTACATATTTAACAGAGTTAAATAAACTAACTGAGTTAATCAAGTGATTAACTTAATTGAATCACATATTTTATAACGTTAATAGTTAATCAGTATCAAAAGTGACGAAGTCACTTGAGTGTCAAAAACACTATAAGAGCCGAAATCCCTTATGTGCCGAAATCACCTTATGGGCCGAAATCCAGCTTGGGCCGAAAACACTCTTGGGCTTTTATTGAACATAAGCTTGGGCCGAAAACTCTAGTGTTTTCGTTGACTTCAAGTGTGACGAAAACACACAAGTGTTTTCGTCCAATGATGTGATTTCGTTGGCCAGACATCATCTTCTCAACAGATACATAAATCAATTTCCTGATATCAATTTGTGGATCATTGTTCTATCATACAGAATCAGTATTCAATTTAACAGCTAACTTGAAAACATGTATCATCCATTCGATTAGTATAACATAATCCTATCACATAATCAACAGTATCGGCATGTGAATCTGTTTTCGAATCCGGAACACATTAATATCATTCAAATCATCTTTAGCAGACACACACGATCGAACCTCTCATCCAATAAACATAACAGTTCGTGAACAACCACATAAACATCCATAAGTGCCAAATCATCTAAAACAGATTATATCCCAAATCATCTAAAACAGATTATATCATGATCATACGATAAGCATCCTAAGTCAACGGAACATGTATATCACTAACCAGAGATCGAACAAGGAGGGTTTGGCTTCGACCGAGAGGGGGCTGCCGTCGAGTTCCAAGGGTAGCGAGAGAGAGAGTGTGTGAGTTGTGATTAGGGTTTGCCAAATAATGTTCACATAAAGGTTAAACAGATGTTTATCAAATCAGAACTGGGCCAAAGCCCATTTATAAGATTGGGGTGATTTCGTGGGTGGGGTTTCCAGCCCAAAAATCCATATTTAGTTATAAGGTACCAATTAACACAAGATCCCTCATTAACATACACTACAAACACATTTAATCCACACATCATATAAATCATACTCATCATATAAATTACAATACGATTTGTCATAATACACACGTGTACAGTTGTGAACAAGCAATTCGTGTCAAACAAACGATCTATACAATTAACGTGCAATAATACGAAGATGGAATCTCAGAAACTCGGGTTGTCACAACCTGAGCCATGAGTGCTTGATACACAGTGTCTTTAGTGATCTGCAGGTCATTCATCTGTTCCAACCAGTTAAACCCACCTCCTTCCTGGACCACCAAAGTGTTTCCAGGGTTTGTAGTACATTCCGAGGAGCTTGTTTGATTTTTGGCAGCTGTGTTCGAATTTGCACTGGGAGTGGGACGAGTAACAGTGACATTTAAGGTAGAAACGACATTTGGAGTTGGTCTTGATGCTGAGCTTACAGTAACAGTAACATTAGGGTCAGATCTCTCCCTTCTTGGTTGTCGGCATTCACATGCAAAATGCCCAGGTTCGTGACAGTTGTAGCACCTAAGCTTCGACTTGTTCCAACCAAGTTCCTGATCAGCCAATTCCCACTTGTTTCTTTCGGTCCTTTTGACAAAGTTTTTAGCACGGAACACTGCTATCGCCATTTTCCAAGTAATGTCCATTTCTTCAATATCATCAGGATGGACCTCGTGCATCTCATTTGAAGCAATCTGATTAGCAGCCAATTTCCCAGTACTAAAAGCATGATAGCAGTTCATGACCCCTGCCATGAAAACCATGTGCTCTTCAAACTCCTTAGAAATTGTGATGGGAGATGACCAGTTGGAGGTAGTAACAGATGTAGCAGAAGTGGCGGGATGGGTTTGTGCAGGAGCAGGTGCAGATTGAATTAGGTTCACTTGTTGAACTGCAGTAGGAAAGTATCCAGAGTAACCAGGGTAAGTGCCAAGGTTGGTAGGAACTAGAACTGTAGATGGTGTGTTTGAGTAGTTGGAGGGGTTGATTACTGTAGAAGGAAACATCTGAAAAGAACCAGCTCTTTGCTGAGAAACCAGTGCAGTGTTTGTTGAAACCCCTGCATTGTTGTAGCTTGAGGTGTGATTGTATAGTCTTTGCTTGTCATCCATTTCATAGGACTTGAGCAAAGATATCAATTCTGCAAGGCTCATTCTTGTCAGATCCTTGGTTCTTTTGCTGAGAGTGACGTTCATATCCTAGCTTCTTGGAAGAGCATTCAACAACTTTTTATTAACTATAGAGTTTTGCAGTGGCATATCATGTGTTCTCATCTCACTGATCAAAGAGATGAACCTTTGAATTTGGTTTTCAAGAGTTTCTCCTGGATAGTGGTTGAACATATTGAACCTCTGAGTCAGCATATCCCTCTTGCTCTCTTTCATTTCTTCATTTCCTTCATACATGGCCAACAAAGAATTCCATAATTCTTGAGCAGACTTAGCCTCCCTAACACCAACATCAATCTCGGGTGCCAAAGCAGAGTGCAGCATCGCTAAGGCCTTTCCATCGATTTCAACCTTTTCATGATCTTCCTTGTTGTATACTTCCACAGGCTTAATCTCACTTGTTCCCTTGGCGTCATCCACCACGTAGGTGAGTTGCAGATGGACCTCCATGCCTTTGGATCCTTGATATTCATAAATTGAATGAATCTGAATTTCCATTACGAGAAGCATCCCCCCAATAGCAGCCTAGGGATCTTGTTGTTAGTTCCAATGATGTTATCAAGGTCCTGCTTAATTGCAACCTTGTCACTCAACGCCATTTGATTAGTTTGTTCCATTTCTGAAAACAATTAAACTTATGAGTAACAAGCAAATAAAAATAATTCAGTTAAGTTAGTTATTTTTTATCAGTTTATACA
Organism: Helianthus tuberosus; assembly: GCA_030545235.1. Lineage (NCBI taxonomy): Eukaryota > Viridiplantae > Streptophyta > Magnoliopsida > Asterales > Asteraceae > Helianthus > Helianthus tuberosus. Next base: position 81,205,871 of record CM060413.1, read on the forward strand.
CAAAGTCCAACACAATTCAACGGTTAAGTCGCACAGTCCAAAGGTGCACAGTTCACAGTTTAGGATTTCAAGTGTGAAATCGTATAGTCCAAATTTTCAACCAACAGGGCCGCGCACTTAGAAAGTTCAAATACTTAGGCAGCACACTTCCAGGCCAGAAGATAAACCGTACAGTCCAAAAGTTTGACCGCACAGTCCAGAAGTTCAAACACAGAAGCCGCACACTCCAAGAAGTTCAGCTTTAAGTCGCACGGTCTAGGAGTTGAACTCGCATACTTGAAAAAGATCCAAAACAAGGAAGTCACACATTTGAAGAGAGGTTCAAGTCGCACAATCTGAAGATGAACCCGCACACTTCCAAAATTTCAAATCAAAACGGCACAGTCCAAAACTCAAACAAGCCGCACAGTCCAATTTCAACCTCGTACAGTTCAAACGTCCAAATGAAGAGGTCGCACACTTGTTACTGAACCACACAATGGTTAAAGTTTGGGCAGCACACCAATGAAATGGGCCCATACACTATCAATAGTCCAATAACTGTTTGTCCAGCACACTTTTTCACCGCACACTTGCAATTTTACCTGCACACTTATATTTGGAAACCAGATTGATGCCTTTTGCAACCAAATCTCCGAAAGTTCAGGAATTTTAATTTTCAGATCTTTTTCCAAAAATTCTTTCCACCGAAATCCCGAAAAAACCTGCAAACACAGTTGACTTTTTACCAAAAAGGATTAAACACCCAGTTTTATCGAAAAGTTTTATGATGTTCTTGAACAAAAATCTAGATTTCTTGAATTTTTAAAGAAAGTTTCTGAACAAAAATTATGAATTTTTATAACTTTTCAACCTGTTGATTAACAAACGTCCGAATTTTAATAGCAAGAGTTTGTTTCAAGAAACTTTATATCAAAAGTTCTGGGTTCGATCGAGGACTATGGTCAGTTTCAAGAAAACACAAACAATTCAGTTTTTCAAGAAGAAAAACCTACATAAACTTAACAAAACTCACTGAGAATCAATTAAATAAAAATATATATATGAAACTATTTGAACAGACAAGAAGTTTAACATTTTTCTTGAATTTTTCGAGCCTTCAAACACCAAAACAGCAAACACGCAGATCTTTGAGTTCAATCTTCAAAGATATCTGATTCAACCAAGCCTTCGTAAGACTACTTAGGCTCTGATACCAATTGTAAGTCCAGAATACTTCACAATCGGATATCATGACACCTAAACTAGTTGCGGAATAACAAGAATAAGTGTAGAAGATTAAAAGAGAATGATTGTATTGATTCACAAGAGCACACGATCACAAGGGGAACGGCTGGTACTCGCACAAAAGCACAAAGTTTTAACTAGATTCAACGACCAAAACAAGCTAAGGAACATCCTATTTATAAGCTCATAGGACGCCCTAATACAATGGGCCAAGCCCTAACCCAATCGTCCATCTAACCCTTAACCAAGCCCATTATTCTATATTAACCCAATCAAAACAAGTAAAGCAAGACAAACGTAAACCTACAAAAGTTTATGCCCTTACAATTTCCCTGCAACGGAGGTGGAACCTGATGATACTCTGACACTTTGCCTTTTTTAATATTTTTCTTTTTAGATTCATTCTCTTCTGCTGAAATATTAAAAATACGTTCAAGAATGTATAAAGAAGCATGATGTAGGACCGGTTTTAACTCCAAAACGATTGCGAAACGAACGTATGACGTGCGGAATCCGTACACGAATGCGACCTAACACACACGATGTAATATAAACGTGATTCTATTAGAAATCTAACAAGAACAGGCACCTTGAATCACTTTCTCTCTCTAGAATCTCTCTCTAGATCTAGAGCTCTCAAATCACCAAATGAGCAAAAGTCTCTAATCTAAACATAAAGCTCCTATTTATAGGCCTTGGCTTTTAATGAGATTTCTCATTAATTATAATATTGCCACCTTGCCTTTTGTCTAGATATTACATCATAACGACTCGTTTTCTTCTGTTTCTCGCTACGGCTCGGATTGACGAAGGCGATAGACACAAATGCACTAACAGACTCCCCCTTGGATATTGCCACAGTCAATCTCGATCATTGAGTCAAACTCGTAGCGTCTTCTCTTTCTCTTTTAGTCTTCTTGAACAGAATCCCCGTGGATCTGTCTTCAGCTTCAGCTTCTCCTTTCTGTAGACTCTTTTCTTCATCAGGCTCCCCCTTTCGTCAAGCTTCCGTGCTTTTGGGATCGACACCTTGCTTTTCGGTTACAAGCTCCCCTTGCTTTGAGCTCGTCTTCAGACTCCCCCTTAGACTCAGCTTCCGGGATCGTAGTCTGGTATCACATCTGCAATCACTCAAACATTTATAAGTAACAGCATTTCATAAGTAACAGCATTTCAAATTTCAACTGTCCAGGAATTGTAATCTGGCTCTATTCAACTTTCTAAATCACTCCCCCTATCAACAATCTTTACAGATTTGGCAGTGTTAAGTATCCAAAATCCCTCACAGTTAATCATCCAAGTCCAAACTAATGACCTTGGAGATATCACAAACTGTTTTTGATTTTTGATTTTTAATTCAAGTTTCAAATTAATGAACTTGTTTTATTTTCAGAAACACAATCAGCTTACTTAGATTTTGAAACTCAGCATTTCAGACATTGGTTGTCGAAAATAAAGCAGAATAAAAAATCTTTTTGTAATTTTCTGAAAATATAAAGCAGTATAGAAATATGTACAAACATATTTACAAACAATATTTTTGTTTGAGTATGCGTTAGAGGATCATATCAGTTTTTGACAAGTCACAAGTACCGTTGAGCTTAGTTACACATTAAGAATTAAACAATTCACTTAGATTGTCGATATACTGATCCACTTAAATTTTCACACAAACTTCAACTGATTCAGGATATGAATTAGGTGTTTTAAGAACTTAAACTCATTCATGTGTCCCACCTTTTGAATATACTCCCGTATCCAGATCCCAATATTCAGTCTTACAGGTGAGTATACCTAGATGATATCTGTAAGGGGATAAATTATGAAATAGTACAAAACCGTGAGAGCTCAAGTCAGAACTTCCGTTCAGCAAAGAGATGACGGTTCGACTTATGGTGTGTCCCCTTTAGAGGATCTTTTTTACAACAGCAATGACTATCAATTTTATTGTTTCATCATTTTTGCTAAGGGCGACGCTATATTTCAAGCAAGCAGAAAGTATTCTCCAGGGACTAGGCCATTGCTTCTGCAAAATCAGAAGTCTCAGGATAATACCCCAGATATCACTAAGCATAAAGACCTAGTATCTCATAAAGAGGGGTCCTTCAAACGAGATTTCAGGGGTTACCTATATATCCAAGTAGTGTTCCCCACGAAATAAGCAAGTTTGAATTTAAGTTTATATCCCGAAAAAGTCTACTAAATGTATAAAAATCTACCGACACATCCACGATGAGATCGTTTAACACATTTTGACTTTCCAATTCTTTAGCGTACTGTAACTGTCTACTGATGTACTATCATTTCCTCTTTTTACACAAAAACTCAATTTTTCGAATTTTATCATGTTTTTGGCTTTTTCAAATTTTCAAACGTTTTTGTATTTTCTGACAATTTTTCTCCCCCTAAAATCCAAACCATTTAAAGAAAATTTGACAACCAACACTGATAGCTTTGTCTCGCCATCCATTTTCTGCTAACTATGCTCTGTTTTGCAGAAAAACTAATATAAAGTACCCCCATGATTTACAACCCATTGATTTTCGACAATTTGAAAACCGTTTTTCAATCTTGTGAAAGTAATCATGTTTGTTCAGCCGTGAGGGTTTCGGCATATTCAATCAATCACAAATTTTTGAAATTTTCTATTTTTAACAAAAATAAAAAAACAAACATATTTTTGGTTTTTCAAATTTTAACAAACTAAAAACATATTTTTGGTTTTTAATTTTTCAATTTTTAGGGTTTTGAAAAAATTGTTTATTTATGTACAAAATGAAAATAAACTTCATGTTTCAACCAACACAGGATCCAGCAGCCTCCTTTCCTCGTTGTGCCAGGCTGCTCCAACTTCTATTCTCACAATCTTTGAATTTGTTGAGCAGACTACTTGATTACTTGAACAATTTAGCCCAGGTCTGTTTGACCTTAGGCATTTCGACACAATGTGTATCATGCAGTTTCGGAAAATCTTTTTCATCAAAGACTTTTTCATCTTTGACTTCAACTATCTCATCTTTTACCGAAGCCACTTGTTTCTTAATAGACCATGTTTGACCTTTCGGCGTACATCTTTTATAAAAATGAGACTCTTTTTGAACATTTTGTTTTTGAACAACTTTTGGTTTCCAAAACTCTTGTGGTTTTGTCATATCAACAGATGTTTTCCAACTTTGTGTTGTTCTAAATCTGGCTGTGTGAGAATTCCAGGTCTGTCTAGAATCGAACCTGTTCAGGTTTGATTTCCAGTTTTGATTCGAAGCAAACTTGTTTGTGTTGTACCTCCAAGTTTGTTTTGAGTCAAATCTGGTTGACCTTTGTCTCACATTCTCAGATTTTTGTTTCTCAGCATCAATCTTCTTTATGTAAACATCCACATGTTTCAGATTCGGACACTTGCAAGCAAGATGTCCTTTTTGATCACATTTAAAACATGTTCTCATGGACACATCTTTGACCTGTGGTTGTTGCTTTTTCTTTTGAGCTAGGAACTCTTCAATAGACTGTTGTCCAATTTTAAGTTCTTTTTCTTTTTCTAAACTGTTTCCTTGAACAAAACTCATTTTTGTCTTTAAATTCGGAGTTTCATTTCTTTTCCAACTTTGCTTCTTCTTATAACCCAACCCAGCCTTCATGTTTTTCTTCTTGAAACTAGGTTTGTTATACGAACCTCTATGACTCTTACCAGCAAACTTTGAAATTTCAGATTTCTCTGTCTCAACCATTTTGAAAACTTTATCAACCTTTTCTGAAATCACATTCTGAATCGGAAATACAACATCTAAGAACAATTTTTCCAATCCAATCATGGTATAAACCAATCCTTTTGAATCATCATTCAAACTTTTCTCAGATTTTGTGTTTTTCATATAACTATCATGAAGATTTCCTTCATCTTCATCCTGTGATTCAGATTTACCTGTATCAACCGACTCTTCTTTCAATACACTTTCAACAACTTTACCTACCACCTCTGAATCATGAGAATCATCAGATTTGGAATAGGTTATGTCAATGTTGTCTTGCAATTGGTCTACCATGTTGAAAGCTTTTTCAACCTTTTCATCATCATAAAATGCAAATTTTCCCGGTGGTGGAACTTGATGAAACTCTGAGCCAATGCCTTTCTTGTTTTGCTCAGACTCACCATCTCTCGGTTTTATATTGAAAATTCGTTCAAGCACATATGACGACACGTGATAACTCTTTAACTTGTTGTTATCCTGTTCTAGATCAGCAATCTGTCGCTTTAGCTTAGCAACATCCTCAATATAGGAATTAACAACATCTTGTTTTATTGAATACACTCGTTTAAGTTCTTTAGTTGTTTCAGAAAGATAATTCATTCTTGATTGAGCATATTTCATTTCATCTTTCACTTTTTCATATGACTCTTTTGTAATGTGATATGCCAATTTTATTTAGTCATATTCCTTTTTCATTTCTTGACAAGCAATTTCTTTTTGAGAACATTCTACTGTCATTTTAGAAACATTTTCTTTCAAATCTTCATTTTCTTTTTCTATATTTTTACATTTTTCTGAAAGTTTTTCATCATTTTCTTTTAAAACTTTTTCTTTTTCTAACATTTCTTTACATTTTTCTTTGAAAATGTTTTCTATTTTTGTGAATTCAAGATTTCTTGTTCTGAATTGCTCATCTTTTTCAGTACAAGCTCTGCACGGTTCCATGCATTTCTTGCACTGTTCAACAGTTTCAGTCAAGATGTTAGAATTAGAATTTACCTCAGTGATTGGCACCTCGGTGTTTTCAGCTGCATTTGTCTGCCCCAAATCAGCATCATTCTGATTTTCTTCAACATCGACTTCATCACCACCATTACCAGTTTCCAAATTCTCATTCTTTACTTCTTCTTCTGCTTTCTTCACATCTTCTCCAATTTGCTGTTCTTCAGTAACAGCTTTCTCAACTTCTTCATTCACAACAACTTTTTCTTCAATCTTTTCTGTCTCACCAACTTTCAAAACTTCCTCTTTCACAACTTCAACTTCAACCTCTTCAGCAGTTTTCTTCAGATTGTTCACCATTTCTTCAACACTCTTTTTCATTCTCTCTTCATCCCTTTTTCTCAGACACGATGTCATGGCATATCTGATCTCCTTTTCATGCCTTTTAGCATATGTGTCATCTTTCATCACATTTCTATAATATTCTGCTCTTAGAGGAATTATGAGAAGAACATCTTCAAAGATTATGTCTTTCTTTGAAACAACTGGTTCTCCTTCTCTGTTGAAGTAACACTCTCTCTTCTTGTCCCATCTTTTGTTGCTGACAGCATTCTCATACTCTTCCTGCATCTCATTCATTCTGTTTAAAGCAATGTTTCTTTCTCTGTAAGTCTTTTCTTCCAGAATCTCTTCTCTGGTTTTCACTTTGATTTCAACTGTGTCTTTCTCTTTGTTTTCCTCTTGAATCTCAGCAACAAAAACAAACTTTCTTCCCTCTGTCATAGCTCTGCCATGAGCTGTTTTTCGAACATTCTCCAAACGATCTTCTTCTGGACATATCTCGGACCAATCAAAACCTTCATCATCTTGAATTACAAAACAAGCTCTCGATTTAGGTTTATCTTCAATCATCTTTGGCTCTTCTCTGCTTCGATGGTAGATTTCCTTTCGGTAGTAATCATCATTGAACGGATGTTCATTTCCACCAACTGCAGAATTAGTGCATTCTCTCTTGAAATGACCTTTCTGCTTACATTTGAAGCATGTCACTTTGGATTTGTCAATTCCAAGCTTTGTTGATGCACCTCTAAGAGATTGTTTCCCAGTAATCTCCATATACCTCTGCGCTCTTCGGATACAACTTGCTAAGCACCAACGGATGTAAATGAGCTCCATCTCTTTCGGATCAATCTGGTCGTAGTCTTCTTTGGTCAATTCGGAGTTTCCAATTTTTCCAGCTACAAGACCTTCATACGATTCCAGAACAGATGCAAGGAAACTCATTTGCTGCTTAGCTGCATTGATGCTCATTACAGGAGAATTCTTCAACTTAAGAGCAATGTTTCAAAGTATCTCCTCTGCTTCTTCAGAACTAGCTTTTGAAGCCGATGAATGATAACCAGGATCATAATTTGATGAACTCTTTTGTGGCTCTTGTGTCCTCTCACCACTGAATGCTGTCTTTGGTGAACTGACAATTTTCTCTGAAGGTAAACTTCCTTTGTAGTACAAGCCAACATTCTGTTGATGTGAAGAACTGCTCATCTTGTTCTGTTTCTACAATTCAAGCTCATGAGTTTCAATCTTTTCAAACAATTTATCAAGAGAAATTGTTTCATACAAAGCATCATTTTTCAAAATAAAAACAAACGTTTGCCACTGATCAGCTCGTGGTAACGCTTCAATCACTTTGTCTATAAGTTCCTCTCTTGTTTTCATGATTTCAAAACGTTCAAGTTCAATTTTAAGATAATAGAACCTCTCAATCATTTGTCTCACAGTCTCTCCTTTTAAACTATCAAATAGATCGAATTCTTTCTTTAATAAAGCAATTTTGTTCTTTTTAATCTGTTTACCCCCCTCAGCTTTAACACGTAAAGCTTCCCAAACAGATTTTGACGACCCATCATGGTTAAGCAATGCAAAAATATCATTTCTGATTGCCGATTGGATCAAAGCAATCATTCTCTGTTCGGCGGCAAATTTAGATTTATCTTCTTTGGATAATTTCTTGAATGGAAGTTCTTCGCCTTTATCATCTTTTGGTCTCTCATATCCAAACTCTAAACAGAACCAGCTTTCATGCGCATATGCTTTTGCCCAGTTAAGAAACCGTTCTTTCCACCACGTATAATCCTCAATGCTTTCCAGAGTTGGTCGCTTTGAGTGTGTTCCGTAGAAATTATCATGCTTGATGTTCTGATTGATCGCTTTTGTGATGGTTTTTGGGGTAACAGTTGTAATCTCGGAAGATTCAGATGTGAATGAGTTGAAAAACGTATTGTAGAATTCTTCAGCCATGGTTTGATCTTTGAATAACCTTGAATCAACAAACAAACAAACACTTATCAGTTTAAACACTATCAAATAACTGAATCAAAACGATACACGGACTGGTGAATATTCTGTGCGGACAAAAGTTCAAGTTGTCAAACCGTGCAAAACTGCTATGACCCGGATCACATTCAACCGACCTGATTCACAAAGACACGACCTGGACCACAGTTCAAGTGGACTGGACCTTTGAATGATCAAACCATGAGACTTGGACCTTGACTGATCAATCCGTGTGAGTTGATTTTTCAATCGAGTCACACTACACGACAAATACTTTTGGATCTCAACAAATAAATGTGATTTTCAAAATATACACATGCAATGCATTAATGATTTCACATGCAGTTTGATACTATCAAAGACAATTTGCCGACAATCTATAACACACAAAATCATTGATTGGGCTGAAAACTGAAGTCACATGGGCCTTAACACTTTAACTCGACTGATTGAACCGATTAATATGTTTTATCAATTCAATTAATTGTGCCGACAATATCTACTGATGCTATTTATTTTAACTTCTCGAATCACAAGATCTACTGATTGGGCCGATGGTATGGTGGGCTGACAACAAAGACTTATTAGACCTCTCAACTCATTCAGTTAAAGCGCATGGGTCGGTGATGTTCAAACGATTTGGATGTTTTCAAACGGACTTACTTGACATGCAACTATTATACCATTCAAACGGAATTCATGTTTCAAACGATATTCTCAAACAGAATTACTCCTTCAAACGGAATAGCACGATTTTTCAAACGAAATGGCTGCTTTCAAACAAAATTCTCAAACGGAATACAATCCTCAAACGGTATTAACCACTCAGTTCAAACGGACCACATGTTTCAAACGTAATCACCATGCATTTTCAAACGGGATTCATCTTTCAAACGGGATAACCATTCAATTTCAAACAAAATACTGAATTTCAAACGGAATATGGCAGATTCAAACGGAATTAAGCTGATGATACGAAAACAGACCTAAACACTCAGATTTCTCCTAAACGGCTAGGAATTAGGATCTGAAACTTGGTAGGGTTATAGATCAGGTATTTTCGCACAACATATCAAAAAATCATAAATTTTGGACCGTAAAAACCTGTTCAATTTGATGAAAATCAGTTAAAACGTGAAAAATATGAGAAAGATGAAGAAATAGATGAAATCCGGATCTGAAATCGATGAAATCACGAGCGGAATTGTGTGTTGGATCAGTGCAATCGAGCTCCTGCTCTGATACCACTTGTAGGACCGGTTTTAACTCCAAAACGATTGCGAAACGAACGTATGACGTGCGCAATCCGTACACGAACGCGACCTAACACACACGATGTAATATAAATGTGATTCTATTAGAAATCTAACAAGAACAAGCACCTTGAATCACTTTCTCTCTCTAGATCTAGAGCTCTCAAATCACCAAATGAGCAAAAGTCTCTAATCAAAACATAAAGCTCCTATTTATAGGTCTTGGCTTTTAATGAGATTTCTCATTAATTACAATATTGCCACCTTGCCTTTTGTCTAGATATTACATCATAACGACTCGTTTTCTTCTGTTTCTCGCTACGGCTCGGATTGACGAAGGCGATAGACACAAATGCACTAACACATGATAACTCAATAATTTCTATTTTCCTTATCTGTTTAAGCCAATTCATGTTTCAGCAAGGCAATTTGATCAAGATATAAATTTACTGTCTTTTCTTTATCTTTATAATTGGCTTCAAGATCTTGTTGTTTCAGCATATTTTATGTTTTTTATCAACAAGTTGTTTAGTTTCACTTCTCATCTTGTCATACGCTTCTTTCATCTGGAAATAATCCAATTTCAGCACATCATTGTGTTTTTGCAATTGTTGGATATTTTTGTCTCTTTGAACACATTCATTGCATTTAGCTGAAAACCTTTGCTTCAACATTTCATTTTCTTTTTCAAAATCATTGCATTTTTGTGTCAAATCATTTTCTAATTGTTTCAAAACCTTTTCTTTTTCAATAATTTCTTTGCATTTGTGTATCAGAAACCTTTCTTCTTTCTCAAACTCTGAGTGAGTTTGATTTAAATACTCTTCAAATTCAACAGCTTCTTTGCATTTTTGTGTCATGTATATGCATAAAAAAAACTCTGACGTACTGATATACACATATGTACAGTTATGTATGCTGAACAATGGGTCTTTCTAATACGAAACTAACACAAGGACTCATTCTATATCCTATGTGTAGATAAAGGGCAGTGATGAAAAGAATGCAGAGCTAAAGAAACAGATCCACAAACTGGTGTGGAATGTTTACACAGAACCGCACAGGTTTGAAAACATATGGAACTTACTGATGAATAAATATGGTTTGGAAGGTCATGCATGGAGGAATGAAATGTACGCTATAAGGGAACAGTGGATTCCATGCTTTTTTCGTGATATACCTATGTGTTGCCTTATGAAGACCGCTTCTAGATGTGAAAGTGCTAATCATATGTTTAAAGCAAATTCCAGTCCCCATAATACATTGATCCAGTTTAAGCTTTGTTATGATACATCGGTGGACAAGATACGTAACAGACAACGTAAATTTTCTCATGAGACAGAGATAACCAATCCAGAAACGTTCAAAACACCATTTCTGATAGAACATCATGCAAATGAAATATATGCATGCACGTTATTCTGGGAAGTTCAAAAGGGGATTGACAAGTCTAACACTTTGTGTTACATTGCTGAAAGAAGAATGGTTGACGAACTTAATACGTATCTTGTTGCTCATCAAGATCGCACGAAAGAAATTGTGAATGAGTTTAAGGTTAGTTATGCTATCAGCATCTACAGTTCTGATAATCTTAACAGCTTTGTTTTTGTTGAACAAGTTTTAAATGACTTTGTTAATATTGTAGGTTACTATTAACAAAAGCGATCTTATAGTTTCATGTGTATGTATGGGTTTTGCCCGGGTTGGATATCTTTGTCAACACGTGTTTTGCGCATTCAGGCATTATAATGTTTTTCGGATCCCAGCTAAATATATACATCCGAGATGGCGAAGAGATGCTATCACATCAAGTGTAAACTTCATGGAGAATAGGTTATGTGACGAACAAAGTAGGAGTGGTGTGTTGTGGCATGAGATTTGCGATAACATGAACATGTGTAGAAATAGAGTGCGGGGCAATATTGAGAAACTACAAGAGATAAGTAACTAGATACAAGCAATTAAAGATAAGCTTTTTAGCGAGATACCATACGACCCTACAATCAATAAAAAAGGTGTTGTGATAGAGGGAGTAATTGCGCATAAACAACCAGCTGAGGTTTCTTGCACAGCACCGCGGAAAATATGCAAGAAAGGATGTGGTAAGCATAAATGAACAATTGAACCGGGAGAGAAAGCAATTAAGAAGAGTAAAAACCCGAGAAGGAAATGCAATTTCTGTAAAAAACGAGTTAAGGATCATGATAAGAGGAATTGTCCGCTTAAAAAGGGTGAGTCGGTTAATGAGGACTCGTCAACCGACGAAGAAGATGAGGTATACGATGAAGCCGAAACCGAAGAATCTGGGTCCGATGATTTTGGAAGTCAAGCATAGGTTTCGTAAAGCGTAACAACATTCAGTTTTTTTAAGACATTCAGTTGTTTTATGTTTTTTTAATCATCAGCGTTGATGTTAGTTTAGACACGTTTTTATGGTAACTTAGATTACATGTTTTTTTAGGGTGGTTGCATACGTGTTTTAACATATATAAATGTAGTATTTGGGTTTTTAAGTTTTATCCATTATCCATGCTTTGTTTATTGACAATCTTCACGTGTCCTCTACAGACTCGCGATATGTGCTACAGGTTACATTTACAGGTAGTCCAGTAGGTTATAATAGTATAGTTGCACATGTGTATTCGGATTCCAGTAGGTTATCATTTTATAAGTGTACATGTGTATTCACAGAAAACCCTGATCGCACCCTTTGAAAATTTTCAACTGCCTTCTTAAGAAAATAAAATTATGTTTATAAAATAAACTAAATTGTAAACATTGATTTTTATTAATATATAAGTATATAGTTAACACAATTTAAATAATTACTCTTTAATCACTTATTCACTATTAAAGCCCAATCTACAATCCATTTTAGTTAACTCAAAGCCAAACCCAACTCAAAGACATCTGAACTAAATAAAATAACTCAAACTCATCTAACCATTCAAATTCCATTCTCCCAATTCCATTCTCATCTAACCTAAAGAAATATGAAATAAAACTAGGGCTTGATTGTTTGAAACACAAAATTGATAAGTATGGACTATGGTTGATGATTGTTTATTTGTTTAAGTGCTTAGTGTTGTTTTATATATATATATATATATATATATATATATAGGGATGGATCATGAGAAAACTAGTTTAAATGAGAAAACCAAAAAAAACCTAAAAACATACCAAAATTTTATTTTATTTTTACAATTTTTTATAGAAAAATCGCTACTTTTTATGTATGGAAAAAAATTTTCAAAAAAAATAAAAAAATAACTTTTTTTTTGTTGTACTGCATATGTGCACTAATACATAAAGCTTAAACCACTTAACCCACCCCCCCCCCCCCCCACCGACACCCCCCAAAAACCTAAACCCCCCACCCCCACCCCCCAAAAACCTAAATCCACCCTCCCACCAAAAGCCTAACGCCCCCCCCCCCCACCCCCCAAAAACCTAAACCCCCCACCATCCCAAAAACCTAAAACTAAACCCTAAACATAAACCCGAAAAAAAACTAAACCCCCCAAAAACCTAAACCCCCCTCCCCCCCACACCCAAAAACCTAATCCTAATCCTAAACCTCCAAAAAAACTAACCCTAAAAGCTAAACTATACTCAAAAGACTAATTTTAAGCATGTAATGCAATTGTAGTACATGTTATATTGCACATGTGCACTACTATAATAATAGTATTGAAAACAAAACGACACCATAAATATTTTTTTATGTCATAAAAAATATGCTCGAATATACTTGAATGAAAGATACAAAAATTTGTGATCTTATGGTGTCATTTTTGTTTTAAAATGATAACGTATGGAGAAATGGGAAATGTTTGAAAAGTTATATATTTTTTTTCCAATTTTACCCCTCCTTCATTAAAAGTCCCCCCCCCCCCCCCCCCTTTTTAGTGGTTTTTAGTTAGTTTTCTAGTTTTCTCATTTATATCTAGTTTTCTCATGATCATCTCCCATATATATATATATATATATAGGGGATGGATCATGAGAAAACTAGTTTAAATGAGAACCAAAAAACTAACCAAAAAAGCCTAAAAAAACCTAAAAACATACCAATTTTTTTTTTTACAATTTTTTTATAGAAAAATCGCTACTTTTTATGTATGGAAAAAAAAATTCAAAAAAAAATTATTTTTTGTTGTAAGCTTAAACCACTTAACCCACCCCCCAAAAACCTAAATTCACCCTCCCACCAAAAGCCTAACCCCCCCCCCCCCCCCCACTCCCCACCCTCCCGAAAACCTAAAACTAAACCCTAAACATAAACCCGAAAAAAACCTAAACCCCCCTCCCCCCCACACCCAAAAACCTAATCCTAATCCTAAACCTCCAAAAAAAAACTAACCCTAAAAGCTAAACTAGACTCAAAAAGCAAATTTTAAGCATGTAATGCAATTGTAGTACATGTTATATTGCACATGTGCACTACTATAATAATAGTATTGAAAACAAGACGACACCATAAATCTTTTTTTATGTCATATAAAATATGCTCGAATATACTTGAATGAAAGATACAAAAATTTGTGATCTTATGGTGCCATTTTTGTTTTAAAATGATAACGTATGGAGAAATGGGAAATGTTTGAAAAGTTATATATATTTTTTTCCAATTTTACCCCTCCTTCATTAAAATGCCCCCCTCCTTCATTAAAAGTCTCCCCCCTCCTTTTTAGTGGTTTTTAGTTAGTTTTCTAGTTTTCTCATTTATATCTAGTTTTCTCATGATCCTCTCCCTATATATATATATATATAGAAAAAGTATATAGTACATTACGGCTTAACGTACTTCACGTACAACAACGTGCGTGATTTGTTCTATAACATGCGTGATTAATGTTTTCAATATGCGTGATTATTGTGTTTCAACATGCGTGATTTTGGATTTTTAAGTTACAACGTGCGTGATTTTAAAATGAACGTGCGTAATTACCTGTCGTACGTGATGTACGTTAAGCCGTAATGTACGTTAACCTTCCTCTATATATATATATATATATAGGGTTCAGGCGAGAACCACGAGAATCAATGTGAAAACAACAAAATAAACCCACTACACCACCCAAAACCGAAAAAAACTAACCCCCACCCCCCCCCCCCCCCAAAAAAAAAAACCTAAATTCCCCCACCCAAGCTAAATGCTAAAAACTAAATCATAAAGTTAAACCCTTCAAAAACCTAAAAAATCTAAAAATCACACAAAAATTTGTTTAATACTTTTTATAAAAAAAAATCGTGAATTTTCGTCATAAAAAAATTTGATGTGTTTTTTAGAGTTTTTGAGGTATTTTTTGCTGTGTTTACATTTGTTATCGCGTTTATCGCAATAAAGGGTGATTCCTAACGAATCTTTCTCTCATATATATATAAACTTATTATAATACCATAAGTTTCTATACAATCACAATTACACACATTTCGTTCAATTTTTGTAATAAAGGAATCATGAAATTGTGTATTCATACTATGAAAGTTACCTGAAAACCTGTAACATGTTTCCTAATTTGGAATGTACAATAATTAGAAAGTGGACGTCCTGTGTTTTTGGGCTGGTGTTGGTTGGGAGCCCACTCTAATTTTTTGCTTCGCCGTTAGTTTGAAACCATAAACATGTTTACCCTGCAAATAAACATATAAAATTCCACCCTAACCACAACAAAACAGGTTCGTAATTATTAATCAAAGATGAACCCATTTAGACTCTCCAATAAATATTAGGAGGTACGCTTTCTTCTTGTGTTTATTCAACTTTTTACATTGGTTCTGATGATATAGTTTTGTATTATGTGATAGTGTTCTTTCTTATATCTTTTCAATAGATTGTAATGTGTTTGTATATATATATAGGATGAGGTTGTTGTAAAAAATATCTTTTTTCGTGAGAAATGTGAGAAGTCATAGAAATTGACAGGTAAACATCATGTTTTGTACTTAGCCATGATGTTTTGGTTGTTTTGCCAAGAAAAACACCAAAAACAACAATTTAAAACACAATGCAAAGTATTATGAATGTGAAATTTAAACATTATACACAAGTCCAAAACATGATGCCTACGTGTCAATTCTTATGTATTCTCATACTTCTCACGAAAAATATCCTTTATACAAGATCCTAAGAATATATATATATATATATGTAAAGACCTAATACTAATGTATTTACATATGTAATTTTTAAAATCAATACTTGATTTAATATCAATATATTTGTGTGTTCATATTTGAAAGATGTAATTATTTATGTGTTAATATCTTATTAAAATTTATTTGTAAGTTTTTTTTATTCTAACTTTAATAGTTATATTTATTTTTTTAGGATTTGAATCAAAGAACTTGGATTTCAATTATAGTCCCTATCTTTAATTTGTACAAACTCTTAGAACAAGTCTAGTCCTAGCTCAACTCCCTATTGATAAAAATAGTGTTTTTCCCATTATCCGTATCTGTGTTATGACTACTATCACTCTAACCTGATATTTCTCAACTTCCACCCCATTTGTACCGTAACCCCGAACTCACAGTTCCATCTATGTAACGAAGTATTTGCGTTACCGCCACCTTGTGAGAAACCATAGGAGATTGCATATATATGCTTGCAATTCGAACTACAAAAAGATAAGACTTGTCATGTGTGTAATAAATAGCGAAGACAACCAACTAATCTTTGATATCATATTGTATCAACCGGCTCACCCGTTTCATCCTTAGTAAGCATGATTCTCAGATCCACAGGACACTTAGATGGGTTACAATCCAACAACCCTTTTTTTCTATCAAGATCTTCTTCGTGTATCATTCTTGCTTGATAAGAATTCCTTTCTCAGTTTGCATCACCTCAATACCGCGATAATATGATAACAAGCCTAGATTGCTTATCCCGAAATTTTCTTCCATGTGTCTCTTGAACTCTTTGTTTTCTTAGTATAGGAACTCTTAACAATGAGATTATCCACATACACCACCGTAATAATCACACCATTATCCATGTTTTAATGTAGATTGTGTGTTCCTGTTGGAACTGCTTAAAACCAAGAGTCTTCAACGTACCATCGAGCTTGAGATTCCAAGCCCATAGCGCCTGACGATGACCATACAACGCCTTAGTTAACTGATAAACTTTGTCTTCGTGGCCCTTTTAGATAAAACTCTCTGGTTGACTAAATTACACTTCCTCCTTCAAATAACCATTTAGAATTGGTGATTTGATGTCTAAGTGATGTACTTTCCATCCCTTGCAAGTTGCACACGCAAGTAAAAACTCCATCCGAGCTATTGGTGCAAATACCTCGTCAGAATTAATTCCAAATTACTGAGCATACCCTTTTGTGATGAGTCTTGCTTTATACTTTATAATCTTCCTAGTTGCATCTCACCTCACCTTAAAAACCCACTTCATCCCAAAGCTTTAAATTACCAAGAATTTTAGTTAAAGTACATGTCTTATTTTTTTATAATGGATTCTAACTCTACTCGCATTGGTTTTTCCAATGACTTGTTCCCTTTAGCATGTGAATAACTTGTCGGTTCATCATTAGTTACAAGTAATAATTCCTCATGTTCCCCTCGATTTAACCCATCCTAGATAACAAAATTATTAAACTTTGCGGGAATTACTTTCAGCCTCGATGAATGACGAAGGGGAGTTCTGAAAACATTATATTCATTAGCTACAGGTCGTTCAGAACCACCCCGGCTATCATCGTCGCCCTAAACGAACACAGACCAGCTGCCACTTCAGCTGATGGTCCTGATTCTGGCGTTCCCGCCTGCGACTCATAGTGGGAGGCCAACGCACCCCCTGGATTATCCGCGCTAGATGTTTTCCTTGGCTCCGGTTTTGTGTCTGACTATGGTGTTACCTACTATTTTCATCACACTAAGCGGTTCTTCGAATGCAAATTTTATTTTGTACCGGATCATGCATACATAACGTTTTAGACCCCGATTTAGAACAAAAATAAACCTTTGGTTTCCCTCTAACACCCAATTTATGCTAATTTACTTTGGATTCTGTCGCAAAACCCACACAACCAAAAACTTGCAGGTACTCTAAATCAGGATTTTCTTTTAGTAAGATCTCGTATGGAGTCTTCGCAACGACTGGTTTTGTTGGACTTCAATTCAAGACATAAACCACATGCTTTGCTACTTCACCCCCAAAATCTCTAAGGAACACTCATTTTCTTCAGTGTGCACCTTACCATACCAATTAATGTTTTAGTCCGTCTTTCTACAACCATGTTTTGTTGTGGCGAATAAGGGGATGTAAGATATCTTTGGATTGCATTAACTTCACACCAATCACTAAACTTGTTTGTTGTGAATTCGTCTCCATGATCAGTTCTAGATACATTGACCTTAAACCTCGTGTCCTTTTCAACGAAACCCTTGAACCGTTGGAACACCTCGAATGCTTGATCTTTAAACTTCCACAAATGACACCACATATATGCATGAAAAATCGTCAATAGGCAGGAAAATGTATTTATTTCTTGCTGGTGTATTGGGTGAAATCGGACCACATAGATCCTCATGTAATAGCTCGAGTGGTCTTGTAGAACGATATTTTACTTGTCGTAGTTTTTGAGTTTGTTTTTCTATTAAACAAAGATTCCAAATATTAGTAGGATAATCAATATAATACCACATACCATTCTTTTGGAGCTAAGCATCTATATTGACTCGAACTTGAAATACCCTAGATGTGCATGCCATAACCAAGTGGGATCTTAAATTTTTAACAATAAGCAAGTGGAAGGACTACCTGTCAATTTTATCATATACAATCTTCAATCGGTTATTTGAATAGAAAACCCTCACCATAAGCATTTTGGCTTTGTTGTAAACTAGTAACACTACATCTTTCATCAAGACTCTACATCCGGTTTCTTTAATCTGCCCAAACTGATAATATTGCTTCAAAAGCTTGAAATATAATAAACGTTTGATAAAAGTCTATGTTTGCCAGTTTTACTTCTGAAGAAGATTGAGTCTTTACTTAACAAATCATCCCTAAAGCGTACCTTAATTGTCACCCATTTATTTAACTTTGAAAAATAAGATGGATTCCTTGTCATGTGATTAGATGCATAGGTATCTAAATACCACAAATTCTCCTCTATTCGCTCGGATTTAACCTTCTTTAGGATCACCTTTTCTTCATTTAGGTAGGCAGTTTGACATGTACAACTCATCATAAATAGAAACGGGTCCAACCTTTCCATTTCTACTAAGTCTGCCTCCTAATTCTTCCTTCTTTCTCGACTACTAGAAGTGAAGTAGCGCATCTGGTCACATCTGAAACACTAAATTTCAAGTTTATCTCTATTACTCTTTTGTCAGTTATCGCTCCCCTTTTGACCAAGTTTCTAGACCTACGGTTCTGCCCATTGTCTTGGATTTGACCCGTATATCACCCTTAACCCGAACCACATCCATGACCCCAACCTTGATTATTTGACTCCCCCCCCCCCCCATGTTGTCATAGGATTTGCGATTCGAGGACGATTCACTACCAACGAACAACAATTTACTATGATTTTCACTTGCATATTTATTGTTGGTGCATATTTTGTATGTCCGTCACTGTGCGAATAGGCTAGATAGAGCATGTGTTGAATATTGTATAGATTAGTGTGAAAACGAAACGGGTTTTAAGTGTTAAGCCCTTTCGCACGAAACAGTCTTTCGTGCGAAAAGGGCCATCTCCCTTCCATGCGAGAGAGTCCTTCTCATCCCTGGTGCTTTCATGCGAAAGGCTAGTGCCTATATATAGGGGACTTGGGTTCTCTCATTTGCAAGTTTTGGAGTTCCCAGAGGGGAAACGCTGGCGAAATTTCTCCAGAATTTCACCAGCTTGTAAAAGATGTAAACTCTTTCGATATGAATGAAGCATTCAACTTATGACGTATCTTTCTACTTCTACTCCATTCTTATCAATAATATTCTATCGAATTAGTCCAATCAGAGCCAAACTTCCGTCTAATCCCGCCGGATCCTAGACTCTCAATTGGTATCAGAGCTACGGTACCGATTCAATCGATCTAAAAGTTGATTGAGTCACATACGCCCTTGAATTATAGGTTTTTAAGGGGTTTTAGACGTAAAACATCAAATTGAATGTCAATTCACGGATTGATTTTGAAATTGAAGACATCATTAGATTCGGAATTGATTTTCGTCCATATTTGTGAAGTATCATCATGAAATTCGTAGAAATAAAGATTCTGGATCGAAAAATGTGATCAGGAACGTTCGTGAGAATGGATCAGTTCCTTCCGCACGAAAGGATCAATAGCTTTCGCACGAAAGGGATCAATACCTCTCGCACGAAGGGTCATTCCCCGCCTGCAATATTCTATGAACTCAAAATATTGCCTTGATTTTGATTGCCCATATGTTTTAATTCGTGCGGTCAACATCAGGCACTATAAGCTTATGCTACTCAGGTCCTTAACCACGACTTGTGGTCTACCTCCGTCTTCACCGTTAACCATTTTCTTCTTTTGCCAGCTATACGTGAGTGTTGGACCACCTTGCTCCAGTACCTCGGAACCAATGCAACTTATTCAGTTCTGAATCAGCTCTCGGAATAAAAAATAAGTAAAAAAAACTTTCACCGTAAGCCCCGCTCGAACCTGGTTACTTCAGTCAATAGATCTAAACCAGCCTGGTCTGAACCAACAACTCCGTTTATTGGAGTTTGCTTACCATGCTGATAAGCGTGCGTCGCAAGCTGCTGCTCTGATTACTGTTGTGATCGTCGGTTCCGGCTCGCCGCTGATCTTGTGACTTTCCAATGGGATTGAATTTGGCTATTATACCAATCCAAGATCAACAAAAATAAAATAACCGTTTAGGAATTTTCTCTCCTATTAATTCAGAATATAACTAAAATCTAAACTAACCTCTTTTAACCACAAAAACCAAAATTGTTTGGCTGGTTATATAGAGACTTTATTATAATTTGACTGAGATTCAATTTCCTAATTAAATGGATGATATCTAGAATCATCTAACTAGGAAACCACCACCAGTCTTTCGTTGCTTGAGGCCCAAATTTTACAAAGGGCCCGAAAGGTTTTCATAAGCTTATATATATATATATATATATATATATATATATATATATATATATATATATGGTAGGGATTCTAAGAGAAGTCCACCCTATTTGAGAAACTTGAGAAGCAATCTGGACTACACATTTTCCCTAAGCAAAAAATGCAAAAAAAAAGTGAAAAAAATGCATTTTTTTTTTTTTTTTGAAAAATCGTAGCTTTTTCTTTAAGGATTTAATTTTTATTTTATTTTAAAAAAAAATTGGATTTATACACATGTGTATATTGTTAATCTTTTAACTATACATATATGTATATTTGTCAATTATACATATATGTATATACATGTTTAAAATTGAAAAAATATGTGTTATAAACTCTAAACCTTAAACCATAAACACTAAAGCTAAACCTTAATGCTAAACCCTAAAGCTAAACCCTAATTCTAAACCCTAAAGCTAAACCCTAATGCAAACCCTAAAGCTAAAGCTAAACCCAAAAGTTAAAGTTAAACCCTAATGCTAAACCCAAAAGCTAAACCCTAATGCTAAACCCTAAATACTATTGCTAAACCCTAACGTTAAACCCTAAAGCTAAACCCTAAACAATAAAGCTAAACCCTAATGCTAAACCCTAAATACTAATACTAAACCCTAAATAACACTTATTTTTCAATTTTAAACATGTATATACATATATGTATAATTGACAATATACATATATGTATAGTTAAAAGATTAACAATATACACATGTGTATAAATCCTAAAAAAAATTTAAAAAATAAAAAATTAAATCCTTAAAGAAAAAGCTGCGATTTTTCCCCAAAAAAAATTGCATTTTTTCACTTTTTTTTTTTTTTTTTGCATTTTTTTGCTTAGGGAAAATGTGTGGTCCAGAATGCTTCTCAAGTTTCTCAATTAGCCTATTACTTCTCACATGATCCTTATCCTATATATATATATATATATATATATTTGTATATGCATCCATTTATTATGCAAAACAGTGTTGGTTGTTGAGTGGTAAAAACCATCTCAAAATAATGTAAAGGTTTGTATAATTCATTTCCTCTTAGCCACAATTTTGGGCCCAAATATTTTTGTCCCTGAGGCCTAAATATTTTTAGGATTTTTACATATTTATCCTTCCTAAACAACTTTATTACATATTTCTCCAAACCATAAATTTAATTACATATTTCCCCTTTCTAAAGAAGCCTTATTACATATTTCCTCAATCTCATTTAATAAATTCATAAAGGGTAAAATAGTAATTCTATAAGAGTATTTTTAATGAAATGGATAAATATGTAATATACGAGGTTTAGGAAGATGAAATATGTAATTAAATTAAAGACCAGAGAAATATGTAATAAGACTTCTTTAGTAAGAGGAAATATGTAATTAAACTTGTCAGTTAGAGAATTATGTAATAAAACTTCTTAGGAAAGGATAATATATAAAACACCATATTTTTAAGACTACTCATGACAGCTCTAGGTTCAGACATTAAAACACTTTGCCCAACACTAACAAAAGGAACCAATTTAATCGACAAAACAAAATAAAAAAAACCCAAAGAGATAAGCAAGATCGCTATGTTATTCTATAACCTGTCAACTAACTAACTCAAGATAATTTTGGAAAAAAAAAATGAACAATGTATGTGCTTAAGAGAATTTTGGAAGTTATGAATGAGATATAACTAGAATTATCACCCGCCGCGATGCGACGGAGATTCTTTAGTTATACATCGTATTAGATGAAATGCAAATGTTTCTTACATGAAAGCGAGCCTGTGTGTAAAATATAGAAAAGAGTAACTAAGTCGATCTCTGATCCGCTTGTTGCAACAAATCTATCAAACGGGAAAAATAGACGCGCTGCGATGGGTCTGTCAAATGGGAAAAGTAGATGAAAAACGTTGAACCCCACACGCACGTTGCAACGTGTTAACTTGGAAATTTTAGAATGAAACGTTAAACGGAAAATTTGCGA
Source organism: Helianthus tuberosus (assembly GCA_030545235.1). Lineage (NCBI taxonomy): Eukaryota > Viridiplantae > Streptophyta > Magnoliopsida > Asterales > Asteraceae > Helianthus > Helianthus tuberosus. Next base: position 81,228,456 of record CM060413.1, read on the forward strand.
AAGATGAAAAGTCTATGGGATCAAAATTGAAATTAAAAAAGTGTTGGGTTAAATTGTAAAATATGAAAAACTTTGGGTTAAAAAAAAAATCAAAGGAGTTAATTGCAAAAGATGAAAACTTTATATTTAAAAGTGAAAAATCAAATTACTCGGGTTAAATTACTTAAGATTTAAACTTTACACTTAAATTGCCAAATATGTAAACTTTAAAGTTAGAAATGAAAATTTCAATTTTTTTTTTAAAACTCAAAAAGCAAAAAATACAACAAACTTAAGCATAAAGATATTGTTTATTTATAGTTTTATAATTTATAATATAATTTTATAATAAGAAATTTACATTCCCCACCAAGTATTTCTTAAGATCATCATAAGTCATTCACTTTTGAACTTTCTTACAGTTCACCCCTGGTATGTGCAATCCTTACACATGTATGGATAAATCTTCGGTCTTTATCACAATACTGTTTGCCTTACACATGTATGGATAAATCTTCGGTCTTTATCACAATACTGTTTGCTAAATCTTACACTTAAAAGTCCGCTGTTTGATAAGCAAATGATTTGTTTTATATTGATCACATACTTGCATGGAATTCATAATAGCAATGATGATGCTAATGCTAGTAAAGGAGAAACCTTGGCAACATTATTTCCTGTCATCAAGTTTTAACAAAAATCTATTTTTCCAGTTTTCATATTTTATTAATTAAAATTACCATCACCAAAATCAAATAAATTATCTAATAATTAGTCAAAGCATAATTGCTAAATATGTATATCTAATAATTAAATTTCTCCAAAATGGTGTCTTTTTATATAACTAATAAACGAATAAGATAGTAAATAGTTTTATAATAGTTAATTATTTCTTTTATTATCAAGTGCGTTGTTTAGTAATGGATTACCGACATAAAATCCAACAACACATGTTAACGACAAATAGCTGATGGCTACATCATTGTAAGATAAAGGACGGATTATCGATGGTCACATCCAGTGGCGGACCCAGGAATTTTTTCCTAAAGGTGCGGAATATTTTCAAAGATTTTAGGTCCCTAGCTGTACAAAAATATCGGTTCACAGCGGGTCAGGTCGGGTCGGATCATGTAAGACCAAAGAATATCAAACTAAAATTTATAAATCATCAAAATACGTCAAACGTAATTACAAATTACAAAAGTACTTAAAACTGTGCCCTACATGTTTTTTTTGAAATATATACAAAATATCATCTAAAGATACTAAACACGCAATAAGTTCATAAAACGACACTAAACACTTCAACAAAATAAACAATCATGTTCAACCGTAGCCCATAATTTTCAATTATATTTTTAAACATTCAAGCCCTAATATTAAATATTGATTACTTGTAACTAATCATTTAAACAAACAAAGCTATAAATAAAACAACAAAATCATTTAACTACAAGTCTAGAACAACAAAAAAATCAAAAGAATATAAAAAGATAAAACCCTTACACATCTATATTTTCTCATAATCATCACATAAAACAAAATAAATAAAGAGTTAAATGCTTGGTTGGTCCCTGTGGTTTTCAAAAATTGCAGACTTGGTCCCAATGGTTTACTAATTACACGCGTGGTCCCTGTGGTTTTCAAAAATGCACTCGGTTGGTCCCCAGCCCTAACATCAGTTAAATTTCTCAGTTAAGTCCATGTTAAATGACCAAATTACCCCTGAGATTAAAATAAAGCAATTAAAAAGGAAAAAATAAAACAAAGGGCCCACCCCATCATCTTCTTCATCATCCTGCCTCCTTCTTCTACCCTAAACCACCACCACCATCTCTCCTGCACCACCACCGAACACCCACCACCATCTCACCTTCACCACCACTGAACTCAAAAACTGAAATCAAAAATCAAAATCTATACCTAATTCAATAAACCTTCGATCATCATATTCAATCAAAAATTCAGATCCAAATCGATATACAGAACAATGAAACAGATTAACATCGAATTCAAAATCTATACCTAATTCAATAAACCTCCAATCATCATAATCAGAAAATCAAAATCAAATTCAGATCCAAATCGATATGCATCATCATTAGTATTCCTTAATCGTTGCAGTTTCAAACCAGAAATCGATTATTATGATACAGATTCAATGAAAACAGATTCAAACTTACATATACCTAGGGTTTCATAACTTCCATTTCGATCCTAATTCAACACGGAGAAACTTTCAGTAAACATATTCAATCAGAAAATGAAGATCCAAATCGATATACATCATCATCAATGCTCTCATAATTGTTGCAGTTTCAAACAAGAAATTGATTATTATAATACAGAACAATGAAGTAGATTCAAACTTACGTATTCCTAGGGTTTCGTTTTGATCCTAGAAGAAGAATACAGAGAAATAGTCAACACCTTAGGGTTTCAACATTCAATCACATCGATATACAAATCAACCGGATCTCGAACAACAACAACATCATCAAGCACAGGCACACGGATTATCAACAACAACAACCTGCTCATCATCACCACTCCTAAACAACAAGTATCCAACAGCCAATCCAACAACGATCGCAACAAACACACCGCCATTAAACGACATAATCGCAAGCATAAGGAAGTATCCAATCGCCGAGTTAATTCCGAACAGAACCGCTCCGGCAACCCTACCGATCGCAACAAACACACCGCCATTAAACGACATAATCGCAAGCTTATTTACAGAAGAGAGAAGAGAGAGAAAGAGGGATATGCAGCGACGGCGACGGTGTTTCCGGCGAGCTGCGGCAGGGCCACCGTCTGTTTATCTTTATTTCCTGCAGGATGATGAAGAAGATGGTGGGTGTTCGGTGGTGGTGCAGGAGAGATGGTGGTGGTGGTTTAGGGTAGAAGAAGGAGGCAGGATGATGAAGAAGATGATGGGGTGGGCCCTTTGTTTTATTTTTTCCTTTTTAATTGCTTTATTTTAATCTCAGGGGTAATTTGGTCATTTAACATGGACTTAACTGAGAAATTTAACTGATGTTAGGGCTAGGGACCAACCGAGTGCATTTTTGAAAACCACAGGGACCACGCGTGTAATTAGTAAACCATTGGGACCAAGTCTGCAATTTTTGAAAACCACAGGGACCAACCAAGCATTTAACTCATAAATAAATAAACCATACTAGTTCTATATTGGAATTCTGACGTAATATGGGTCGGTCCAACCGGAATTTTGGTTTTTCCGGTAAAAAAAGCCACCAGGTCGTGAGCAGTGGCGTCAAGTCGCTGGGAGTTTTTTTGGGGGCGGGATTTGGAAACGGAATAGGTGGATGTGTTTGGGTTATTTTATTTAGTTCACATTTCTTTAGGGTGGGTTTGGGCTTGTGTTAATAAAAATTGATTGCAGATTGGGCTTTGATTGGATTAAATAATTAAGTGAATAAGTGGTTAATAATTATTTTTTTTCTAAGTGGGGCGGTTGAAAATTTTCAAGGGGTGCGGGTGAAAAATTCCAACGGGTGCGGTCGTGATTTCCAGTAAAAAATAACACTAAAAGTATTTTTTTCATGGGGTGCGCCCGCCCACGCTTAGCTTAGGGTGGGTACGCCCCTGGTCACATCACCGATATGTTCCATTAGTAATATGTTGGTTTTTTTATGTCATTCCTTTTAGTTATCTTATACAATCACACGGTAGATACAAATATAAGTTTTATTAACGTTCGGTAAATTACATAAAGAAATATTAACAATACTGTAAGTACAAATATTTACAATATCTTTAATAATTTTTGAAATTTTATAATAAGATATGAAATCTTTAATACAACAACAATCTAGCTAGAAGGGAAAATTGTCAATATATAATAATTGGTCTACATTAATTTGTAAAAGGGTAAATTACTTTTTGAGTTCCTGTGTTTTATGTGTTTTAACTAGTTGAGTCCAAAAGCAAAAAAAGTTTAACGACCTGAGTCCCCATAAGCATTTTTTTTATTCATTTGAGTCCAAATTTCTAACTCTGTTTGATTTTTCTGTTACTTTTTCATTAAAAGACTAAAATACCCCTACATATTATTATCATTAATTGTTATTAATACATAAATCCATTACACAACCCCAAAAAGAAAAGAAGAAGAAACAGTCATTCATCAACAACACACGACAATTTAGGGATTTCATTTACCTACAAAATCTCAGCAATCCATTTTCCAAATTTGGGCACAATCACCCTAATTCAACTCCATCTCTGTTCTTCTGTCGGATCTCTCACTCTTCTTCTTCAATTCACTTCCATTTCCACCATTTTCCTCTGTTTTTCACCGATTAAAACTTCATGCGAACGAATCAGTCATCGATTTGTTCATTCCTTTGTTCAATTTCATCACTGAAGCAAAGGTTTCAGCTGTAGTTCATCACCGACAGACATTGCATCTTCCTTCTCTGAGATTATCCCAATCTCCACCAGCAAACACCCGGTGAGATTATCATTCATCAATATTATCTCATTCAAAGTCCTCCCCATCTTCCTAATACTCCCGGGTGTACACCCACCCAAATCATTATTTGCCAAAACCAGCACCGAAACCGGCGAGTTCCTAAGATTCTCCGGTATCCCAAACCGAAACCGATTATCGTTTAAAATAACCACATCAAGATCTTTATCAGACAACTTACTCGGAACCAACCCTTCAAACTCATTAAACCGAAGAGGGTGTTGTGTAGGGCTGGCATAATGGGTCAACCCGATCTGTTAAGACACGAACACAATAAGACTCGAACCCGAAACACGTAAACACGACACGAAATCTTATCGTGTCAGATTTTTGAAACACGAACACGAACCTGTTAATAAACATGTTACATGAAACGACCTGTTAAGACATGAAAAAATTACCAACGTATCATACGATCTGTTTAAGACACGAACACAACCTGTTAAGACATGAACATGACCTGTTTAAGACAAGAATACGACATGTTAAGACACGAACACGACATGTTTATGACATGAACACAACCTGTTAAGACACGAACACGACCTGTTTAAGACACGAGCACGATCGAATTGGGGAAGCTGTGAACCGAATTGGGAATGGTGGTGTTTGTGAGAGTGATTTAAAAATTAGGGTTTGGATTGTGAAAAAGAACCGTGTGTGTTTGTGTGTAATTCATCCAGGTCCCACGACTGATGACCCCATTATCCACACCCACATATAATATTTTTTTAATTTTTAATTATTAACATGTACTTAACGGGTCTTAACAGGTTAACTGGTTTTAACCTGTTTAGACAAGAAACATGTTAAGGTCTTATCATGTCGACCTATTTTAGACACGAAACCTGTTAAGGTCAAACACGAAACATGATAACTTCATGTAGGTTCGTGTCGTGTTATCGTGTTCGTGTCAAAATTGCCAGCCCTAGTGTTGTGGAGGTGCAGCGGTGGTGGGCTTGCCGTAGTCTTGGGTTTTCGAAAACTAGAGTGTTTACGTCGCCGGAGTTGTCGGCGGCGAAGGTGAGATGGGTGGAGATGAGGAGGGTGAGGATGATGGTGTGTATGCGGCGGGGTGTTGATGAGCGGCAGCGGGGTGTTTGAAGACGGAGGTTGAAGGTGATCTGAACCGGCGACGTGAAGGTGATCTGAGCCCTAGGTTTGAATCAGTAAAAGGTCAATGAGTTGAGATCTGTTGCAAAGGAAAGGAAGATCTAGAAATATAAGGGTGAAGAAAGAGAGAGAGAGAGAGAGAGTTTTTTATTTTTTAAATATAAGGGTATTTTGGTCATTTAAAAATACTTAACCAAAAAATTCTAACAGTGTTAGAATTTTGGACTCAAATGGTTAAAGAAAATGCTTATGGGGACTCAGGTCGTTAAACTTTTTGCTTTTGGACTCAAGTGGTTAAAACACATAAAAAACAGGAACTCAAAACGTAATTTACCCTTTGTAAAACTTCAGATATTTCTAAACATTTATAGTTATAAACTTTTAGTAATTATTGGTATGCTGATCTCTCTGGATTTGGTCAGATTTTATATATATATAGGAGAAAGATCCGTTAGAAACCACCCTTTATTGCGAGAACCGCGAGAACCAAGTGTGAACACAACCAAAAGATACATAAAAAGATCAAAAAACACTCAAAATTTTTTTTTACTATTTTTTATAAAAAAAACGCTATATAAAAAAAACCAAAAAAAAAATTGAGTAAAAATTATCCATGCACATGTGCATATGTATCATTTCTTTGACAAATTCCGTAATACATTACTAGTATTAGACAATTGCACTTTCATTTACACTACCATTCATAATACACTACTTTTTACATTAATACTATTATAAATGCACATGTGCATCTATATGTACGAACTTCTTATAACATTAACAACAATATAAATGCACATGTGCATCTATATGTATGAACATGTTATAACGTGTTTTGGTACACCACTTTGAATACACTTTCCCTTTCATCTATCATACCATCCATAATACACTACCATTACCTTCTACCATCCGTAATACAATACTATTGCCTCCTACCATCCATAATATAATACCATTACCAATATTTCACTTTAGTACATGTACATCAACGCCCTTTATACCATACAAACAACATATTAAATCATAAAGTGACAAATATAATCAAACCATCAACCACTAGATATAACTAACCAAAACACATGTTTATGGGTCTACATAATCATTTAAAATCACAAACTTTTTGTACCAAAACACGTTATATCATGGTTATAGATAATGATGTACATGTACATTCTTAATATTGGTAATGTAAAAAGTAGTGTATTGCGGATTGTAATGTAAATGAAAGTTCATTTTTCCACTACTGATAATATATTACGGAATTTGTTTAAGAAATAATACATATGCACATGTGCATCCATAACTGTTACTCGGAAAAAAAAGATTTTTTTTTTGTTTTTCTGTAACGAATTATAGCGATTTTTATTAGAAAAATCTTAAAAAAAATTGTGTGGTTTTTGGATTTTTTTAGGTATTTTTTTATTCACATTGGTTCTCCTGGTTTTCGCAATAAGGGTGGTTCTCAAATAAACCCTACACTATATATATATATATATATATATATATATATATATATATATATATATATTCATCATTTGTGTGAAGGTGTTAAAAAAAGTATTTGGAATCATAGGAAGAAAATATATATATATTGCTTTCTTCCTATGATTCCAAATACTTTTTTTAACACCTTCACACAAATGATGAATATATATAGGGAGCCGCTAAAATGAGAACCACCTCCAGTTGTAAGAACCGCAAGAACCACTCTCAACCAATTAGAGGCTGCCATCAATAAGGTTATTTTGGTCTTTTACCCCAAATGTCAAATCTCCTTTATCTCTCTTCATTTAAAGTCTTCTCTCTCCCCTTTCATTTGTCAGATTCATCTTCTTCAACCTATACTCTCCATTTCTCTCTCATGTTCTCTTTCTCTCTTTCTTCAAAATGCATCGACTGATCCTTCATTTGGAGAAACCCAAATCAAAACTCAAAAACAAACAACCACACACCCTCATCTCCGGCCTCCTCCGCCCCACTAGCCACTGTTTCCGGCGACCACCACTAGCCAAACACCCCTGCCCTCCGTCTCCACAGTAATCGCCGGCCACCCAATTGTGGTGGCGGCGCGTGATGCCGGTGGCCCCAAACAACGATGATGCCGGTGGGTTTGTGATGTGGTGGGTGTTTGTGGTCGGGAGGTGGTGGGAGCTCGAGGTGATGGTTTGTTTTGGCAGGGTTTTTTTTTTTTTTGATATTTTGTCTGATGAACAATCTTTGATGGTATGTTTTTATCTGCTTCAATCTGTTGAATTTTTTGAATCTTGATGGTATGTTTTATCTTGATGATATTTTGACTGTTTGAATCGGTTGAATCTTTTGGCCTGTGTTCGTTTTTTATGGGTTTTGAATGTTTGATATGTGGGTTGAATGATGTTCATGTTCCTTGTGGGTTTGAATCTGGGTTTAAATCGGCTGTGAATGTTGAATCTGGGTTTTGACTCGGCTATGAATGTTGAATCTGGGTTTTTAATTTTGTTGAATCTGGGTTTAAATCGGCTGTGATGATTGCAAAAAAAAAAAAAACTGACGATGGCGCGGCAAGGATGGCGGAGGGTAGGGTTTTGAACATGCAACCCCACTTTGCAGCCTCTGAATTATCGGAAATCTGAGCCAAAACTTCGTTTTTTTTTTCTAGAATCCACTCGTTCTTTTGATTTTTGTTTGTTGGGTTTTTTTTATTTTTTATTTTAGGCGTCGATGATGATAACAATATATCTGAGACGCTTCACCGAGTTTGCGATTTCTGGGTGCGTTCGTTTTTGCGTAAAAAAGTTTGTTGTAAAAAAAAAAATTAAACCGTAAACTTTTTGACGTAAACCGTAAACTTTTTAACGTAAAACGTAAAAAGTTTAGGTAAAACGTAAAAACGTAATTTTTTTTACCAAAACGTAAAAAACGTTCACGTTTGACGTAAACCGTAAACTTTTTAACGTAAAACGTAAAAAGTTTAGGTAAAACGTAAAAACGTAAAAAAAATTTACCAAAACGTAAAAAACGTTAACATAAAAAAGCGTAAACGTAAAAAACCTGAATTTAAAAATGTTAACCTAAAAAACGTTAACGTAAAAAACCGGCGCGTAAAACGTAAAGACGTAAAAAACGTTAACGTAAAAAAAACCGGCGCGTAAAACGTAAAAAAACGTTAACGTAAAAAACTGGCGCGTAAAACGTAAAAAACCGGCACGTATAACGTAAATAACGTTAACGTAAAAATGGCGCGTAAAACGTAAAAAAACGTTAACGTAAAAAACCGGGGCGTAAAACGTAAAAAACCGACGCGTAAAACGTAAAATAACGTTAACGTAAACGACCGGCGCATAAAACGTAAAAAAACGCTAACGTAAAAAAACCGGGGCGTAAAACGTAAAAACGGCGCGTTGAAAAAACGACGTGTGAAAAAGCCCGGGCGTAAAAAACGACGCGTCAAAAAAACGAGGCGTGAAAAGGTCGTGCGTAAAAACGTAAAACGTTAAACGTAAAAATCTGAATTTGAAAATATTTAATAAAAAAACTAACTTTAAAAAATAAAAATCTAATATAATAATACCAAAAAGTAATATAAAACAATAAATGCAAAAAGACAAAATAGTGTCATTTTACTTAAATACCCTTTTGAATTAAAATATAAAAGACATAATAAGACAAAAAATACTTAATATTATTTTTTAATACTTTTAATCTCATACATCCATCTACTTGATCTAATAGCTAGAAAGTGGCTCTCGCAGTTCTTACAACTGGAGGTGGTTCTCATTCTAGCGGTCCTATATATATATATATATATATATATATATATATATTGCTTTCTTCCTATGATTCCAAATACTTTTTTTAACACCTTCACACAAATGATGAATCTGCATATGTTCAGATAATAGAGGTTCTATATAAGATAGACACAACATACTTCAAGTGAAATCTATAAATTAATTTAATTCCAAAAGTTGGTGGCACATGCATTTAATGTTATCTAGTTGTTATATAGCCTGTGGAACATTTTTTTAAATTTGTATAAAGAAATTTAATAAGTCACTTTTTTTTAACGGTAAATTTATTTACTTCTGTCGTCTGTGAGATTCGAACCCAAGAACTTCACCTCCCAAGGTGTCTAATGATATTGTCTTTGCCAATGGACCACTACCCTATTGGTAAATTTAATTAGTCACTAATCGAGTCAATTATGATTAGACCTTCATTATCGATGCCAGAAATGTCACAGTATTACAATAATAATTATAAAAATATTAAACTAACTTCCAAAACAAAATCACAATCATATTTATGATAACTATTATTTAAAATTTTAAATAATCTTAAATGATTCTAATCCATTTTGATACAATTTGGTTTTGATTGAATATGAAATAATTTGTTGGTGACTAGTAGACAACCAAAAGAAAATAAAGCCGTTAAATGAAATGGTCCCTAGGAAAGCTTGTCACTTTGCCTTTTGACAACTACATCTCATTATTTATATCTTTCCCCCCAACTTTATATTATTAATTTTAAGACATCTCATAATTTACATCTTTCCCCCCAACTTTATATTATTAATTTTAAGGACTCCAACTCACCCATAATTGACAGATAACCATCATGTGAATGCCAGTCACTCCCCCCATAAAACTCCTTTCCTTTTAAACCCACCTTATTTGTGGTTCTTCACACATAAATTCCTTCACTACTTTCCATTTTTGACAACTATTATTCCCTTTTCTTCTTTCTATTTTTTTTCATTCACCAAACCAAAACTATTTCCTTTCATCTTCATTTATGGCTACTGAAGTTAGTGTCTCTGATCACCCTGCGGTTATTCACGAGGTACAAATGTATTTAATTCAGATTAATAGCGGTTTTCTTGATTGTGTTCTTGATCATATGTGTTTGATATGATTGATCTTGATCGTGTTTGTTTTTGATTGGTTTGTATTGATCTTGATCGCGTTTGGTTTGATTGGTTTGTAAAAAAATCATGTATAGTGAAACCAAGTAGGTACAAATTCAAATTTAAATTCGGATTAACTTTTTTTTTTGTGTTCTTGATGATACGTGTTAGATAAGATTGATCTTGATAGGATTTCGTTTTGATTATCTATAAACTACATGCTTAGTGAAACAAAGTAGAAATTTTGAATTAAATTCTGATTGTCTACGGATCTGATTTATGATAATGATAATAGAAGAAAATAGAATCGCTTTAAGTTATGTGCATGATTATTGTGGACCTTTTTTAAATAAATATTAACTAGGTTAGAACCCCGTGTATTACACGGGTTGAATAAATGTAATTTTATATATTAAATAATAAAAAAAAATATTTTTATGAATCCCGTATATTGTACGGGTTAAACAAATATAATTTTATATATCAAATAATAGAAAAAGTTATATCTTTAAAAACCATGTGTATTACACAGATTAAATAAATGTAATTTTGTATACTGAATATTAAAAATGACGTATCTTTAAAAAAACCCGTGCATAATCGGGTTGAATAAATCTACTAAATAATAAAAAATTAGATCCTTAAAAATCTCGTATATTACACGTGTTGAATAGATTTAAAAAAGAGTTATATTTTAAAAACCATGTGTATTACACAGATTAAATAAATGTATTTTGTATATTAAATACTAAAAACGTCGTATCTTTAAAAAACCCGTGTATAGTCGGGTTGAAAAATCTACCAAATAATAAAAATATTATATCCTAAGAAAGCTCCGTGTATTACACGTGTTGAATAAATCTAATTTTAAATAGCAAATGATAAAAAAATATATCCTTAAAAACTTCATGTATTACACGGGTTATATAAATGTAACTTTGTATAGTAAATAATAAAAAAAAAATATTTTAAAAAACCATGCGTTTTACACGAGTTGAATAAATATAATTTGTATACCAAATAATAAAAAAAGTTATATTTTTAATAAATTAAGATAACATTTAATATTAATTTATTATTTATATATTTAATATAAGATAAGTAGGAAAGAGAGGTATTTGTTTTAAAAATATATTAAATTAACAATTTAGATTTGATGATAATATTTTATTAAAGTGTGATAAGATTTAATATTAATTTATTATTTATTTAGTTAATATAAGATAATTATAGATTTGAGAATACCTTCAATGAATAAAACGTTTCCAAAAATTGGTTTCTTTTATTATAGTAGATAGATAAGGTTTAATAATTTAGTAGTCTCCAAATGGAAATGGACGACAAAAATTTAATTAAATAGAGCATAGATTTGAGGATACCTTCAATGAATAACACGTTTCCAAAAATTGGTTTATTTTATTATAGTAGATAGATAATGTTTAATAATTTAGTAGTCTCCAAATGGAAATGGACGACAAAAATTTAATTAAATAGAGCATGATTTTAACAGGCGGAACATAATATACTTAATATACAATTCTATACATGTATAATTTATAAATAAATTTGTATAAGAAGAAGTATTGTTAAGTATAATATATAGTTTGTAGAAAAAAATAAACTAAAGTATTTATGTTGCTTTCACTGGAATCTACGTTGACTAGTTATTCAACTCAATCAAAATTGTGACCTTGAAATCTCATGTTATTTCGAGATGCTTTTTTACTCCACTAAAATATTTTTATTTGTAGTAAATGGATGCATATACTAAATAGATTTATTTTTATTCATGAAGATGATACGTTTAGTTGATTCTTAACCTTTTTTTTTATACGAAATAGATTTTATTTGACGTTTTTCATCGGGAAGTATTATGAGATATTTATGTTTACGCAACCCCGTTTTTTCTATAAATGGAAGGAACCAACTTTTTTTTTATGGCCGGAGGGTCGGTGACCGGACTCTTTGACCGTCCACTGAAACCGATCTCTAAACTCATAAGAAACCAAATTAAGTAAAAATATACTATAGACAAAATGGATTTTAAATACCGATATTTTTTTTAATTTTTTTGCAGGAAGTAAAGGAGGAGATCAAAGAAACTATACCTACAGAAGAAGTGAAGGATTCACCAAACCCAAACGTTGAAGAAACTCCATGTGTAACTGAAGAAACAACCGAGGAGAAGAAACCTGAGCCTGTTAATCTTGAAGAAGTAAAGAAAGCTGACCAACACGAGGCACCAACAGTTGAAGAATTGCCTGTCGTTGAAACACAAGAAAACAAAACAGAAACCGTAAAAGTTGAAGAAGAACAAACCCTGAAAACTGAAGCAATGGCTCTGGACAACGAAACCAAATCGACTGAAGTTGTAGCAGAAGAGAAGAAACCCGAAACCGAAACCCTGAAGATCGAAGAAGTGAAGCCAATAACTGAGGTTCCTCCGGTTGAACCAGAAGTTCCTGAAAAGATTGAAAAAGAAGCTGAAGTTGAGATACCTAGTGCAAAGATCGAGGACTTGAAGGTCGAAAACCCAACGGAAGAGAAAACAACTAAAGACATGGAACAAGTTGCGGAAAAGAAAGTAGATGAACAAGTAGATGTAAAGAAAGAAGATGAGCCAGTAGTTGAAGCAAAACAGTCAGTCCCTCTAGATGAGATTGCTGTAATAAACAAACAGGCTGAAATTGAAGAAAAGAAAGAGTGTGATCATCCAGTAGTTGGAGAGAAGCAACCAGTCCCTCTAGATGAGATTGCTGTAATAAACAAACAGGCTGAAATTGAAGAAAAGAAAGAGTGTGATCATCCAGTAGTTGGAGAGAAACAACCAGTCCCTCTAGATGAGATTGCTGTGCTAAACAAAGAGGCTGACGTTGAAGAAACAAAAGAAGAATGCGCGAAAGAATCTACCGAAACCGTTGAATCAAAAGAAGCGGCTGGCGGACACCCTATCATTGCTGAACAAATTGCTAAAGAAGTTGAAAATGTGAAAGAAGACACCAAGGAAGCAAAAGAAGATGTGAAAGAAGAAGACACCAAGGAAGGAAAAGAAAATGGAGCTGTAAAAGATGAAAAGCTTGCACTAGAGCCTGTGAAAACTGAGTCAAAAGATGAGAAAACAGTGGGTGAAACCAAATCAGAGACTACTCCTAAAGAAGAAGAAAAAACAACTCCAAAGCAATCAAACACACTTATGGGGAAGGTTAAGAAATCTTTCATAAAAGCAAAGAAAGCATTCACTTTGAAAAATAACACTAACACCAACACTACCAACAAGACTCAAGAACCCAAAGAAGAGGAGAAGGCTTGAACCAGAAGGAACATGTGAAAACATGAAGACCTATAAGTATTTGTTTTTTGGGTATTTATTATTTTTATTATGATTCATTTTATTTGTTGTTTTGGTGGGGTTGGTTGGTTGGTTTGGGGAGGGGGTTGTTATTTGTTCATGTGTTTGTGGCAATGTAACTGGCTTGCTTTTGTTTTAGAATGCATACTGTATTGTGGTGTGTATAATAGTTGGGAGTTTTGGCATTGGTTTTTGTTATTGTATAGGTTCGTCTATTTCTTTTCATTGTAGTCGAACTTTTTGTTTGAACATGTGTTTGTATTGTAACTATAAACAGGAAATATATTGAATGTGAATATTATTTGTATCATATACCATTATTTCTTCTTCGTATATGAAGAACCAAAGAATCGTGTTTAGGCCGGAGCCTGTAAACGAGGGTTTGGATCTTGTAAGAGGGCTTGAGGAACACTCCTGCAAAACAGAAAACCGTTAGGCTCGCCGCAGAGATGGGAGGGCCCCTCTGCGACCACCCTCCGGCGTGAGGATAAGTATTGGTAGAGAGAGAAAGTAGAGAGAGAAAGTAAGGACGAAGGTTCAGAAAATCGTACTTGGCTTTGTACTTGATGAGGTATTTATAGTAGTCAACTGAGATGACGTCATCCGTCCAGACGCACTTGAATGGAGGTTCATCTTCGGAGGCACTTGATATGGAACGGACATGTTTCAAATATCCGTCTAAGTTTAGTCTGGTTCGTCCCAAGGATCATGTCCGGTCTCGGACATGTATCTTCAAGTCCCCCAGTTTGTTAAGTCTCGGTAGAGACTTTGCAAACTGTTGCTTCAAGCTTTTGTCTTATGCGGATGACGTGTCGCTGCTGGAGTGGTCCGAGTAAATGACGTGGCATGTTTTGAGTGGTGGTGATGTGGTGTGGGTGACTTATGTGATTTGCCCGTCAGTCACCCATCCGTGACTATTACGAAACCCTCTGTTGGAATTCGTGGGAGCATACTTGAAATGATGGTTCGATTTGACATCCCTTAACCGACTCAAAAATTTCTATAAATTCACTTTTTGGTTTTTCACTTTTTCACTTTTTTCTTATCTTTCTCACCTTCTCTATTGTGATCCTCTTTTATCTCTTCTTCTTCTTCTTCAGAGAAAGGTGTGTCCCTTTCCTTTTATCTTTAAAACATGGCCCCTGGTAAGGATAATCTTGCGGATAGTGTGAGTGTGCTTACCCAACGTCAGTTGGACAAGTTCGTTAGAGAATATAGGATTCCCTTAGATCTTTACCCGGTCCTTCCTTCCGAAAGGGAAGCCATATATCCGTTCCGTCAAGGGAAGTTTCCCTTTTACACTCGCGTCTGCAATTTCGCGAATTATAGGGTTCATTTCTCTCGCTTCTTGATTAGGGTTCTACAATTTTTTAGGGTTCATATTTGCCAGGTTAACCCATTCGGTCTTAGCCGCATCAACCATTTTGAAATTTCTTGCCGAGCCCTAGATCAGAAACCGGACCTAAACGTTTTTCGATATTTTTACGAATTTATTACGCCCGGAGACTGGTATACATTCGCGCACCGGAAGAATGTTCCCTCCCCGTCCTCCAATGAGAGGTCTAGCTTAAAAAATTGGAAGGACAATTTTTTCTGGCTAGATGACCGCTGTCTACCGGAGGACATGAGGTGGCGTTTTAAAGACCAGACGATGTCCTTTGATCTTGGTGAAGACTTTGTTTTTAACGAGAGTCTAGTCCGTGCCCTAATTGAGCATCAATCCCCCATTCGTCCCCTTCCTGAGCATTTCCTTTGGTTAGGTCGAGTTAGTTTTTCCTGGGCCCAAGGGGATAGGGATTGGCCGATTATTCGCCGAAATCGTGATCGTAAGTTTCGGCCCTTTACGTCCCCTTCGGCACCATTACTTATTTGTTTTGCTAACTCTCTTTTTGTTTTGGGAATGTAGGTGCCGCGATGTCTCTTCTTGATGCTCTAAAGGTTCCGAACACGGATGTTTTTGATTTTAACTTTGAGGAACAAGGTGAGGAGGATGTTCCGTTGATGAAGCAGGTGGCGTCTTTGGCTCATCCGATTCGCCCACTGGCGGATCCGAATGTGGCTGGGTCATCTGCTGCCGAAGCAACTTCTTCTGTCCCTAAAAGTGCATCCGAACAAGCTATTACCGAAGCTGCTTCCTTTATTCCGATATCTTCAAAGGATGCTGGTGGCTCATCCGGATCTCAAGTTGGTAAACAATCTATCCTTGATGACGTGGATAGCGATCCGGAGTTTCGCAGTTTGGATGAGGCCCTTCAATATCGGCCTTCTTCTTTGAAAAACAAGGGTACTGAACTGGGTGCGGACCTGAAGGTTCGATCTCGTAAGAGGAAGAATGAGCCGATTCAGATACGTTCCACCGATCCTCTTCCATTGCCAAAGTCGAAGAAAACAAAGAAGGATTCCCACTCCGAAGGTAACGTAATGGAAGAGCTGGATGAGCATCTTACCGGAGATAAGTTTTCTAGGGAGGAGGCTGCATTGGCTCGTAATAAACCGACTCCTGTCTATTCAGGTGGCTTTGTACCTGATAGTGAGGTGGAGAGCATGGAAGTGGAGAATCCGGTGGATACGGATAAGGGAAAAGCTCATAGTGAGCCGAAGGTGGTGACTTTTTCAGGTACGCGTTTGGGCTCGTCCTTGGGTCCGGACTGTTTTATAGATGATGAGGAAGATCAAGTGTCTTCGCTTCCCTCATCTTGGTTCGGACCTGAGTTGATGTCCTTTTTTCGATATGCAGATTTGTTTTCGGATGATATGGAGATTGACCCAGCAACTGCTGAAGAAAAATTCATTCCTGATTGGGACATCCGGAACAAAGACTCGGTGATGGATACTTTGATTTCCAGGACTATGCTTTTCAACATAAACACTCCGATAGATCATGCCAGGAGCCGGAAGATGAAGAACCCAGATCTAGGGGCTGCGGTTTTGACTAACCAAGCCCAATCAAACATCTTTGTGACGGAGCTCTATCGTCGGTGGGTAGAAGCGGAGTCGGTACGGGAGAATTTGGAGAAGGAAGCTCGCTCTCTGAAGCGCAAAGTTCAGAGGAGTCCGGAGGCGGAAAAGAAAATAGCTCGGCTGACCCAAGATCTTCAGACTCAGCAAGAGAAGGTTAAGTCTTTGATCGCTCAGAATCAATCGTCCCAAGCCACTGCTGCTGCCGCTGCGGAAGACAGAGATAAGATTTCTTCGGAGTTCAAAACGTTCTCTGAATCGATGAAGCAGAAGGATGAGGAGCATAAGATAGTTTTGGCGAAGATGGAGGAATCTCTTAATAAGGCTCGTCTTGCTTATGAGAGCATGATGGCCGGTACGTCCTTTTTTCTGGTTTAATTGTCTCTTATTTCTCCTGTTTTTCTAACACTTTTTCCAGAGCGGGATGCGCTTAAATCAGGGGAAGCTGATTTAAAGGACCGTATTGAGGAGATGAAAGGTCGTGAAGAAAATATGGAAGCAGAGAATGCTTCCCTGAGAGCTAAAGTGGACGATCTTCAGGAAACGAAGGTCTGGATGCTTTCGGAGGGGGCCAAGCTTTTGGCGAAGAACATCCATAAAGGTAAGGAAATGACTGCCGCAGTGGCTGGAGTTAATAATGCAATGAGTGCGGTGGGCATCAACTCCGGTCTGCATGCTGGTTATGTACATGCTTTGCAGAAAAAGACCCCTTATAAAGATGTTCCGATATTGAATCGTCATGCTACGGAGGAGCTTAATACAGCAATTGCTTGCTTTGATACTCTTAAGTTCCCGGTGATAGAGGATCTTCCGAAGCTTGGCAATGCGCCCCTTTCCGAGATCAAAAAAGCTCTACGTTTTGCAAACGACGATTCTCCGAATGAGTAAGGTGGACATGCCCGGCTCCTTGGGGTATGCACCTGGGAAATTTAGTTTGTTTTACTGTTTTAAAGGGGGTGGACATGTCCGGTTGTTTGGGATATGCACCTTGTTGGATGGATGTAATGATGCTTTTACTTATGTTTGACAATTATCCTTTGTGTATAATTTTGTAACTTCCGGTTTATATAAGTCCGGTTAGTTTTTTGATGTAAACACTTGTTTATTCATGCGTCCATGTTATGTGTTTTACATTTTCTTTTTTCTTGAACGTTCATTTTAAAGGCGCGGATCCGATTTATTTTATTTAGGATAATTTTTAAGTGAAGGAAAAGCACGAACGAGGCCAGTTCGTCCTCACCTTTTAGGGTTAGCATCCCTAGTTCGGCCGAAAATTTTACTTGTGTTGCAACGTTGTTAAAGATAGAAAATTATTATTCTATTTTCTTATCCGGAGTTATGCTTCTCCGATTGACATAGTAAAAACATTTTATGTAATTCGTGGGTAAAACCCTCCACGGTCTTTGGAATTTATAATTCGTTTGGTGCGGGCATAACCATCCGCATTACAGGAAAATAGAAAAAGTGACGGAGGCCGTAGCTTCCGTATTACAATCTTATTTTAAAATAAGAAACTTTTTAAAGAAAACACTTCTTTAGGTGAGCTCCGTTCCATGTGCGTGGGACGAGGGTCCCGTCCATTTTCTTGAGCGTATATGCACCGTCCTTTCCTGCGGTGTTGATCAGGTAAGGACCTTCCCACTTTGGTGCCATTTTTCCGGTGCCTTCAACTAAACTTGCTTCATTACTCCGCATGACGTAGTCCCCGACTTTAAACCGGATCTCCTTCACTTTTGAGTTGTAATGTTTTTCCAACTCTTTTTTATATTTCGCTTCTCGGATCGCCGCAAGCTCTCTCCTTTCTTCGGCTAGATCCAGGTTCAGAAGGAGTTCCTGTTCGTTTTCTTCTTGACTTAGCTGCATGCGGGGGGTAGGTATCCCTACTTCAGCGGGAATGACTGCTTCGGTACCGTATGTTAAGCTGAAGGGAGTTTCCCTATTGCTCGTCTTCGGCATCGTTCGGTGGGCCCATAGGACGTGCGGGAGCTCATCTGCCCATGAGACGCCTTCCTTCCCCAAGCGCTTTTTAATGCCTTCCACAATGCTGCGGTTGGATCTTTCTACTTGGCCATTGGCCTGGGGATGGGAAACCGAAGCAAAACTTTGCTCAATACGCATTCTTTCGCACCATGTCTTGAACGGTTTCTCTGCAAACTGTTTCCCGTTATCACTGACTATACATAGCGGCATTCCGTATCTGCACACTATGTTTTCCCAGACAAACCTCAGTACTTGATCTCCTGTGATGGTCTGGAGGGGTTTGGCTTCGACCCATTTTGTGAAATAGTCAATGGCAACCAACAGGAACCTTACCCCTCCGGTGGAAACAGGGAAAGGACCCACAATGTCAATCCCCCATTTCTGGAATGGCCATGCCGATGTTACAGGAACGAGGTTGTTCTTGGCTCGATGACTAATGGGAGCGTGCCGCTGGCAGTCTTCACATGATTGCAGCTCGTTAACCGCGCTTTGATGCATACCCGGCCAGAAATATCCGGCGTTCATGACTTTAGCTATGACCATCCTCGGTCCGGCGTGGATGCCGCATATTCCCCAGTGGATTTCTCTTATGACGTAGCTGGCTTCCTCCGGTGTTAAGCATTTTAGGAGCGGACCTAAAAAGGTCTTACGGTAAAGTTGCCCATCGTGAATCTGATACTGCAACGCTTTTACCTTTAGCTTCCGGGCCTGAGCTTTGTCTTCTGGGAGCGTCCCTTCTTTCAAGTAATCCACAATTGGAGTCATCAAAGAGTTTTCAAGCGTGGAGACTGACATGACTGATCCCGTTTGCTGGATGGCCGGGGTTTGCAGGGTTTCGACTAAAACTTCCTTGGATAAATGACAAAATGCTACGGATGCGAGCTTGCTCAAGGCATCGGCCTTTTTGTTTTTGCTCCGCGGTATATGTACTATCTTGCAAGAGTCAAAAGAGGAGATTAAACTATTAACTTGCTGGAGATACCGAACCATGTTATCCTCTCGTGCTTCGTACTCTCCGCTGACTTGATTGGCTACTAACAATGAATCAACATGTGCTAGCACGGAGGTTGCGCCGGCTTTGGCCGCGGTTTGGAGACCTGCAAGGAGAGCCTCGTATTCTGCTTCATTGTTTGAGGTTTTAAACTCGAACCGTAAAGCATAAGTGTACTCTATCCCTTCTGGATCTATTAGGATTAACCCTGCCCCCGATCCTTCTTTACTGGAGGCTCCATCCGTATATAAGTTCCATACCCTTGGTAGGGCGGATTTTTCTTTGGTGCTCTCTCCGGTTGGGACCTCCGTGAGGAAATCTGCCACTGCCTGGCCTTTCACCGGTCCTCTGGTACGATAGGTGATATCGAAAGCGCTGAGTTCAATTGCCCACTTAGTGAGACGTCCGGAGACCTCTGGCTTTCTGAGAATTTGTTGGATCTGGAGATCAGTCTGCACTTCTATATTGAAAGCTTGGAAGTATCTTCGGAAGCGTCTAGAGGCATGTACCAAAGCGAGTGCTAACTTTTCAATCATCGGGTACCGAGTTTCATAATCTTTCAGGATGCGACTTACGTAATATACCGGGATTTGTGCTTGATTCCAATGTACTACGAGTACTGCACTTATAGCGAAGTGAGAGGCGGAGAGATACACCGTGACAGTTTCTCCGGTAATTGGAGCGGTTAGGGTGGGCAAGGATCCGAGACAGACTTTCAACTCCTGAAATGCCGAATCGGCTTCTGGTGTCCACTCTATTTGTCCTTTTCCCGTTCGTTTTTTCAACACATTCATGAAAGGGATAGAGCGATCAGCCGCTTTTGAAACAAAACGATGAAGAGCAACGAGCTTTCCGTTTAATGACTGAATTTCTTTGACAGTTTTGGGAGGTTGCATGGAGACTACCGCTTTGATTTTATCCGGATGTGCCTGGATTCCGGACTGGGTTATCCATACACCGAGAAACTTTCCTTCTTCTAAACCAAAAGAGCATTTTTTGGGATTAAGTTTAAGATTGATACTCCAAAGCCTGGTGAAGGTTTCGAGTATGTCGTCAATCATGTTATCTTCGGCCTGACTTTTTATGACCAGGTCGTCCACATAAATTTCTAAGTTCCTTCCGATCTGGTCCTTGAATGCCTTATCCATCAGCCTCTGATACGTAGCTCCGGCATTTTTCAATCCAAACGGCATTTTGGTATAACAAAAAAGCCCTTCATTGGTTACGAACGTTGTCTTATCTTCGTCTTCTAAAGCCATCTGTATCTGATGATAGCCTTTATATGCGTCCAAGAAGCATTTAAGACGAAAGCTGGAAAGGGAGTCAATCTTTAGATCGATCTCCGGTAAGGGATAACAATCCTTCGGACACGCGTTGTTTAAATCGGAAAAGTCTACGCACATTCTCCAGGTTTTATCTTTCTTGGTTACCATCACTGGGTTAGAAACCCAGGTCTGGTAACACACTTCCCGGATGATTCCGGCACTTAACAACTTTCGTACATCCTCGGAGATTGCTTTGTTCCGGGCTGGAGCCATGTTTCTTTTTCTTTGAGCTACTGGCTTTGCTGAATGCGACACCTTCAGCTTATGTTCAGCCAAACATTGAGGAACTCCCACCATGTCGGAGGTTTGCCAGGCAAATACATCGAGAGAATTAGACAAGAGCTTCCACAACTTCTTTTTAGTACACTCAGGAAGTTGGGCTCCGACCACAATTTTTTGCTCCGGAAAATGCGGATGGATAGCCCATTTTTCTGTGAGGAGGTTCGGAGGCTTGTCAGTGTCCTTGCTTTGCCGTATTTCAGCTACGCAAATTGTTGACTCGGAGTGCAGTGTAGCCACTCCTGCTTCGGTGGGGAATTTTAACGACCCATGAATGGTAGAGCTGATAATACCGTAGGCACACATACCGGGCCTTCCTAGAATAACATTATGAACGGACCTTGCCTCTACCACCAGATACGTTAAATTGACTGTTCGGACCAGACTTCCTTCTCCCAACGTTGTTGGCAAAGTAATTTGCCCTATGGGTTGCACCACCTCTCCGGAGAAACTTACCAACGGCATTGATACTTGGATCAACTTTGCCTTGGTCTGTGGAGCTAGCTGTTGAAAACATTGCTTGTACATGATTTCGGTGGCACTTCCGCTGTCCACATAAATCCTCCGGACCTTGTGACCTGCTATGATCGCAGACACTATGATTGGTCCGTCCTTGATTTCTTCCGGATTGATAGGAGGAAAAGCAATGGGTTGCTGCATCCAAGCGGCCATATGGTGACTGGATCGCTTGATGCCTTGGTTGTCTACTCTTCTGATCATACAAATCGCCGGCTGGTTGTTCGGATTATCTCCCGAATTTCCCGAAGATTTTCCTTCCTTTACTTCTTTTACTAGATGCGATAGCTTTCCGGATCGCACTGCTTTTTCTATTTCTTGCTTCAAGGACCAGCAATCATCTGTGTTGTGACCTCGAGCATGATGGTAATCACAATATTTCTTGGAATTCTTATCACCCGGGTTTCGGAGTTTTGGTGGAGCGGGGAAGTTTGCCCCTTCCGCACTGAGAATTTCACTGGGAGTTTTGGAAAGATCTGACAAGTTGTAAAACCTTGACCCGGAACTTCTTCCACGTGGAGGTCTGTCGTTTCTGCTGTAGGGGTGCGATCGTCCCCTGCTCCCAGATGGAGTTTTATCAAACACCGACCCACCGTTTTTCTTCCAGGAAGACATCTTGTGATCTGACTCCGGAGCTGGGTTACATGCGTTTTTGCCTCGAGCAAAAGCTCTGGCTCGTTCCATGAGTACTTCCATCGCCTTTGGGAGATTTTCGTGTAATTTTTCGACCAGCTGATTGTTCCGGACACCGTGACAGAATCCGGAGATCCTTAACTGATCAACTACCCCACTGATCTGCATACTTTCTCGGTTAAACCGGTCAATGAAACTATCCAAAGATTCCCCATCCTTTCTCCGGATGTTGTGAACTTCAGTGATTTCTTTGGAGTAGTGCCTTTGCTGGCTGAAATTCTGGAGGAATAATCTTCGGAACTCTTCGAAATCGTTGATCTCTCCCTCATTCAGCGCATCAAACCACACTCGGGCAGCTCCGGTTAGTGTTTGCGCGAACATGAAACACCACGCTGGCATCGGCCACTGTTCCACTCGTGCGGCTCCGTCGAAATCGAACATATGATCATCTGGATCAGTTGTACCATCATACTTTTTTACTGTAGTTGGCATTTTGAGCTTCGGAGGAAGCTTGGCATGTGTGATACGAGCGCTAAACTTTGACTTGGCAGTCATGGAAACTGGATGATATGGTTTGGTGAGTTCCGGATCGTTAACTACGTCCATCTGTGCTTCATTTCGTATTGCCATTGCTGGCGATGGTCCGGACGAACCCTGCACGTACCCAATGTAAATTTCCGAGGTGACAACTGTGGAAAAAGTAGGAGGGGTGAACATTGTAGGACCCATGGTCCTTACCGGAGCTTCTTCCTGAAATAACCTGGTTCGTAAACCGAGGATTTGTTCATCTCTAGCCTGCTGTGCTTTCAATCGTCGCAGAAGACTTGCATTTTTTTAGAGAAACTCCGCATCAAACTCAGATGTTTGCGAAGTAGGGATTAGAACAAATGGCAAGGTTGTTCGCGGTCCTGAGCTTAAGGCAGCTGAGGTTGTGGAAACGGTACTTGCTGGTGCTGTAGTTTGTGCACTAATAGTTGTAGATCCCAGATTCACAGAACCTGAGGCCGCCATTTGTCAGTTCTTTGCTCAAGAAATTCACCAGAGTGAAGGACTAAGGGCTTTGAGATCGGATGGCGCCAATTGAAGAACCAAAGAATCGTGTTTAGGCCGGAGCCTGTAAAACAGAAAACCGTTAGGCTCGCCGCAGAGATGGGAGGCCCCTCTGCGACCACCCTCCGGCGTGAGGATAAGTATTGGTAGAGAGAGAAAGTAAGGACGAAGGTTCAGAAAATCGTACTTGGCTTTGTACTTGATGGGGTATTTATAGTAGTCAACTGAGATGACGTCATCCGTCCAGACGCACTTGAATGGAGGTTCGTCTTCGGAGGCACTTGATATGGAACGGACATGTTTCAAATATCCGTCTAAGTTTAGTCTGGTTCGTCCCAAGGATCATGTCCGGTCTCGGACATGTATCTTCAGTATACTCACTTTTACAATTGGAGGGGATGAATAACAATTAACAATTTAATTAATCTGCTAAATAATTTTCTTTTTATTTTAACAAAACATAAAAACTAATGGATCTCCAACAGAACCTAATATTATTAAAAACAATAATAATGTAATTAGAATGTTATGGTCGGTAATCCATTAGTATTTTCCGACAGCTTACCAACAGAACTATTGACAAGGGCCAAAGGGACACATGCGGTGGGAAACTCCGGTTTTGGTAGTTTTTTTTGGGAAATGCTTACCAACCACTTATCCGTCCCCTAATACTTCAATAATAACAGCATAATATTTTTTACATGACCCAAGCTGATACTTTCAGAGTTGGTTGGTGGTCGTCAGTTTACTGATGTTGCAGGCGTTAACAATCCATCGGTAATATTAAGTCTATAAACAGAATAAGAAGTACAAGCAAATATGGCAAAATAACATCAAACAATAGTTGAATTTCGTTTGATACCAAACAAACTATGTTTTGTATTTGGAAATATAATTTAATTCATTTGTGATAATTGAAAATTTAATTTAAGTACCACATATGGCCTAATGTTCATAGTGTAATATTTAAAATTTTAATGTAACCCATTAAGATATGCAGGCCAGTTGAGGTCCATAAGTGTAAGTTAGCCCAAATATGTAAATTGTTGGGTTTTAGGCATCATTTTTAAGTTTATTTACCGCACTACGAGTCCAATTGCAAGTAGGTTTAAAAAACTGAAATTACAACAGTAGCTGATTTTCAATGAGGTAAAGAACTGAAAGGATTTGTTTTTTTTTTTTTTTTTTTTTTTTTTTTGGTATTGATTAGTATTGTGTTATTTAAAAACAAGGAAAGGAAGACAATTTATAAGCTACAAAAAAACATATAAATAGAAATGAGGGAGCTGTCAATGGGCTGGTAATGAGGAGAATAGATTGGCATTTTTACTTCTTGATTTTTGGAGATGATGCATTCCATAATAATTATTCCCACGTCAATTTCCGTGGGAAATATGTGGGTAACTGCGTTTACCCACGGATTTCCCACGAAAATGGGCTGTGAGAATTCTACCCGTGGGTAATTTTTTTTTTGACGCATTTCCTACGGATTTTCCTACTCCTTTCCCACACAAATGTTTCGTTAGAATTCTCCTACTTATTTCTCACGGAATTAATTTTCTTAACTTTCCGACGCATTTCCCGCGGAATATTTATTTTTAAAAATTTTGTGTTTAAAACAATTATATTTATATTTATTATATAATATTTACTAAATTTTAGTTTTCTTACACAATTCCTACGAATTTGTTTTTTTTCTTTCTACACAATTCCAACGGAATGTATTCGTTTTCCCTACACAGTTCCTACAAAAAAAAAATTTCCTACGCAATTCCAACAAAATGTATTCTGTTTTCCTACGCATTTCCTACAAAATTAGTTTATTTTCCTACACAATTCCAACATAATATAATCTTTTTTCCTACGCATTTCATACAAAATTATATTTTTTTCCTACACAATTCCAACGGAACGTGGATAAACCTGTTTAGTGTTTTTCCTACACATTTCCTACGGATAAACACTACTACAAAATGGAACATTAAATGGGGTGATTTGGGCTTTAAGACGGGGTTGAAACTAGACCCCGTCTTAAACAATGAATCCCGTCTTTTAATCCAAATTATCACGAACTGGAAAAAAAACTTAAATTTCATGTCATTTCCAAACATGTCCAAATCAAGCCAATATATATATACCAATTCAAACCTTTTTCAAATCAACTGAATACATATTCAATTTGGAATAACAGGTCAAATTACAATTCTTAGCTAAATGTATAACAAACTAGATTAAATTTCATAAATAAACTACATACAATTCCAAAACTTATTAATAAAGCTAAACTAATGGAATACCTAACTCTTAAAAAAATTCGACATCAACGTCTTCAACAAAAGATCTAAGCGGCCAGAGATAGTACCTTCTCTAGCTGTAATAAGAGAAAGAAGAACATTGGTAGGATATAACCCAACTTCCTCATTTATTCCTTAAACAAAGGCTCCCTGCAAGAAACAATTATTCCACAAACTAGTCAGATTGAGGCTTATTATGAAAATATTATAGTAGAATTATATAGCTGGGTCAAATTAATGAATAAAGAATAGTACTACATTTAGAATAATTGTATCATTGTCAATTTGCTTCATGAAATTACTTGTGTTTCATTTTTCCATTTCAAGTATCAATGTTAGGGATGAGTATTTGGTACTGGGTACCGGTACCGAACCATACCAGGTTCCCATTTTCCCCTTTTTTCGGTATTGGTACCGGTATTTTCGGGTAAAACACCGGTAAATAATGGTACCGTACCGGTATATTCGATACCGATACCGGTACCAATTTTCCCAAATACTTGGGCCCTGTTTGGTAGGCTCTTAATAGCCTCTTAATATTTCATGTCTGACCGAGTCAGATTTGGGGCTGTTTGTTTCATCCATCTTAATACCCCATACCTCTTACCCAGCCTCTTATTTAGCTCTTACCCGGTCATACATCACAAGAAGTCTGACCAAATAATACCCTCTTCATTCTTCTCCTCCACAGCCAACATCATCTTTCCCCTCAATACACAGACATCATCCTTCTCCTCCACAGCCAACATCATCTTTCTCCTAACAGCCGCCACCATCTCCTCCTCTCATCGACAACTCCGCCGCAATCCGTCTTGTGGAAAACCTGTTGTAACATCATATATTATCATTTATCAATCATCGATTCTAAGAAACAAAATCAAATATCGAATAATCAACAAACCTTGAGGTGGAGGAACACCGACGGGTGGTTGTGACTGATTGTAATAACTCATGACGATGCAATTCGGAGATTAGGGTGGGGCGGGTGGGTGGTGGTTGAGGTTTTATACAGAGAGAGCTTCGGTGATATTGGTTCTTTTGGTAGGTATAAGTTTGGAAGGTAGGTATAAGTTTGGAAGGTTATGGATGCTGGTTATAAGTTTTTTAACTAAAAATTGGATCTGTTGTTTCTAAGAAAGGAGAGAATAAAATATGGGAGAGAAGAAAAAGGAAACGAATTTTGGTTGTGACTGATTCAACAGTTTTGTTCATAGGGGTAAAAATGTCATTTTGCACAGTCATTCAGATGTGCAACCAAACAGCACTTTACTGGTTCAGCACTTACCCATTCAGACCTCTTATTCATTCAGACCTCTTATTTATTCAGCACTTATTGGTTCAGATGTTGCCAAACAGCCCCTTGGTGTGCATGGATAACCCTACTGTGATTGTACACTTAAAAGAAACAATACATTAGTATACAAGATATTAAGCCAAATCTGGTTCGTCGATTTAGAATCGTCATAAAGAAATGACTAATGCAAATTGTGCTATAGCATTCTTGAAGAAACAATAACCATTAGAGGAGCAAACAAATTGAAATTGACATATAAATATGTAGCAAAACATTGTTACTAAAATAGAAGATTGAAACCAACACCTACTCATAAAAGATTTGGGGGACTTAAGCAAATGGTTCACCCTTGAGCATGTAGCCCTAGCATACAAATGCAAAACAATTTGATGAGCAGAAAATGGAAAACACAGATTCAGTTAGTATAAACATACGCAATAATAGTAATACGAAACTGAACCCTAATTTAAAGCAAAAGTAAATTAAATTGAAGCATCAGGAACAACGGACTTACAAATCATGTAAACAGATGCAAATTGAACTAATTCCATGCCTTTGATGTTGAATTTCAAAGGCTCTGATGCAAGCAGGAGAATTTCATGGATGTATTTGGCTTACTTTTGGAAAAGCAAGAAAGAGGCGTGGAAGAAAAAGTGAAGAACTCCTAATAGATCAATTTTCGTATGGGAGGGAAAGTTTAAATTAGATGGAAATTTTAGGGGAGGGTGGGAGGGAAATTTGTAGAAGAGTTAAATACTAGAGTTAAATGCCATTTTAGTCCTTGTGGTTTGGGCCATTTTGACAGTTTAGTCTAAAGGTTTCATTTTTCACATGTGGGTTCAAAAACGTTTCATTGTTGTCATTTTAGTCCACTGGGTTAACTTCATCTATTTTTCTGTTAACCAGAAGGGCAATTCGGTCATTTTATATGTAATTTTATTAACTAAAAGGGCAATTCGGTAATACAGAATGACCGAATTGCCCTTCTCGTTAACAGAAAAAATAGATGAAGTTAACCCAGTGGACTAAAATGGCAACGGTGAAACTTTTTGGATCCACAAGCGAAAAATGAAACCTTTGGACTAAACTGGCAAAATGGCTCAAACCACAGGGACTAAAATGGCATTTAACTCTAAATACTATTTTAGTTTTGTGGTTTACTTAAATAACCATTTTAGTTTATGGGGGTTGATGGGTCACCCGAACCTAAATAATTTACACGAATCCGAACATGGTTTGAACCCGAATAGACCGTGTTAGACCTTGATATATCTTAATGGCCCGTTAAGGTCTTTTTTTATGTAACATTCGATGTTGAAGGGTTATTTCACGTTGTATTGAGTGATATTATAATATAATGAACAATTACAAGTCATATGTGCCCTAGTAGACCGTGTTAAGTCTTGATATATCTTAATGGCTTGTTAAGGCATTTATTATGTGACATTTGATGTTGAAGGATTACATCACATTGTATTGAGTGTTATTATATCGTAACGAGGAATTTTAAGTCATATATGCCCTAATAGACTGTGTTGGGCCTTGATATATCTTAATGCCCATTAAGGCAATTATTATGTAACATTAGATGTTGAAGGGTTATATCATGTTGTATTGAGTGATATTATGTCGTAACAACCAATTACAAGTCATACATGCTCTAATAGACCATGTTATGTCTTGATATATCTTAATGGACACTAACAAGTCATACGACCCTAATAGACCGTGCTAGACCTTGATATATCTTAATGGCCCATTAGAACCTTTATATAACATTCGGTATTTGTCGCAGCCCACGACCCCTGCCCAGGGAGGCAGGCGACCGCGAGCGATCACGCAAAGCGGGTGGTATCGGTATTTATTAATTTGGCAGCGGAAATGAGACATCAGGACGATAGTTAGGAAATATTTTATCAGAGTTAAAACACCAAACTTTTTATAATAAATAAATGTGATAAAATCCAAGTTTCTATTACAATACATTTACAGGGATAAAGCCTAGTTTATTAAAAACAAAACTCCTTTTTATTTAGGTAACTTTTATAGTCACTTCTACAAGCCTTCAGTGCTCTCCAGCTAGCTTTTCTTAGCTTCACATTAAGTTACCTGAAACACGTTTTAAAAAGTTTTTATCAGCAAGAAATACTGGCGAGTGCATCCCGGAGTCCTAGATCAATCGGGTGTAACACGAGACAGAACTCCAACGACTGAGTCAGGCAGAGCCTTGACATGCGTTACGGAGCCCTAGATCGATCGGGTAGGGTAACAGATATGTGATCAGGGTTTATAAAACTTACAACGAGGCAAAGCTTCGCTTATTAGGGGTTTTATTTCCCGAGAGTTTTAGCTTACAGAGAATTTGAGAGAGAAATAGAAAATGAACGATGATCAAATGAGCTCTCGACTCCCTTTTATAGGCTGATCGGCCACGCCGTCGTGCCCCGTGACTCCTTCCTCGAACTATCTCGCGGCCCACTATGGCCTAGCTTGGTCGAATCAGCGGGTAGGCTTGACTCGAGATGGGACACGTGGAGGCATTATGTGTCTGACAAGTTTGGGTCGTCGCGCCCCGCGACAGACATGGGGTGACCGGGTCGCGGCCCGCGAGACCCATGTTTTATTTTTTATTTGATTTTTATAAATATTAAGGTATTTTTGGGTCGTTTCTCGTATACGGGGTATAATAGGAATGTTTAGGGGTACATTAAGGGGTTATTAGGAGGGTTGTTATAGTATTGAAGGGCCATATCATGTTGTATTGAGTGGTAATAATATCAAACGTGTAACATTCGGTATTGAAGTGTTATACACATTTTCTACCGAAGTATTAAATTCATTATTTTCCAACGACTTTTTGACGAATTGTTAAAATCAACTGAAATGTATTTCATAGGAATTGCGTCGGTATTTTCCTACACATTTCCTACGGATATTAATTAAAAACAATTTCGTAGGAAATCGGTCGGTATTTTCCTACACATTTTCTTCGGATATTAATTAAAAACCATTACGTAAGAAATCTGTCGGCATTCCTGACTCATTTCCTACGGATTTTAATAAATTTGTTTTAAAATAACAAATAAAATGTATGACATATATATTTTTATGCATTCCGTAAGTAATTTGTCGAAATTTCCGACACTCTTCCTACGGATAGTAATAAATAAATTAGAAAATAACATGTATTTGTATAAATAATAAAACTTTATATTTTAATATCATTAATTTTATTTATTTTGATTTTTTTTTTGACAAATTGGAATCCTACGCATTTCCTACTAATCGTAAAATGAAAACGAATTTCGTCTGAATTCCGTGGGAAAGTTCCGACACTTTTCTTACGCATACCAATTCCTACAAATTTTTGACAAATGGTTAAAATGAAAAGGAATTCCGTCGTAAATACGTGGGAAATTTCCGACACTTTTCCTAAGCATAACAATTTGTGGCTTTTTTGTCGCTTTTTTGTCACAAAACTAAAACCCTTTCTTGTTCGTAGGAATTTCGTTGGAAAAGTGTCAGAATTTTAGTTTGTAGGAAATAGTAGTTTTCTAGTAGTGTAAGTTGATTGCTACTCAAAATACTTTCCCTTTAACACTCTCCCTCAAGTTGAATGGTGGGATCTCCGAAATTCATCTTGATTAGACAGTTGTGGAAGATTCTTCCGTTAAAAGGTTTAGTCAATATATCGGCCAGCAGGTCTTCAGATCGAACAAATGGTAAGTTGATGATTCCTGTTTCAAGTTTTTCTTTAATGAAATGTATGTCTACTTCCACATGTTTTGTTCGATGATGTTGTACTGGATTTTCTGATATCTGAATAGTTGCTTTATTGTCGCACATAATGCTGCTTGTTTCCTCTGAGAATAAACCTATTTCTGTTAGGAGCTTTTGTAACCATAAGACTTCTGTCACCCCATTGCTATGCCTCTGAACTCAGCTTTGGCGCTTGAAAGAGCAACAACTTTTTTGTTTCTTACTTATCCACGTAACCAGATTTCCTCTGATTACTGTGAAGTAACCTGATGTTGACCTTTGATTCCCCTTATCTCTTGCCCAGTCTGCATCAATATATGCTTGTATTGTTAGATTCACATTTGATTTGAACAAAACCCCATAACCAGGTGTTCCTTTGAGATATCTGATAATTAGGGCTGCAAATGAACCGAACGAACACGAACAAGTCCTTGTTCGTGTTCGCTTGTTAAGAAATATATGTGTTCACGAACTGTTCATGAACGTTTACCGAACGAGATTTTATGTTCGTGTTTGTTTGTTAATTTTAGGCAACAAATGAAAACGAACGATGATGAACATAAATAAGCATAAACTAATGTTCATGAACATAAACGGTAACAAACGAACACAAAAAAACGTTCATGAACAAAATATATAATACAATGACACTTATTAAATATTTTATTTGTTGGAATTTTGAAGTATTTAAATAAAATATAAAAGCAAAAAACACTAATAAACTATCGAACACAAACGAACATCTTACCGAACGTTCACGAACATAAATGAACGAATGCGCCATGTGTTCATGTTTGTTCATTTAACTAAATGAACGGAATTTCATGTTTGTGTTCGTTTGTTTAATAAACGAACGAACACAAAAGAACTTCCCGCCGAACGGTTCACGAACTGTTCGCCGAACGTTTGGTTCGTTTGCAGCCCTACTGATAATTCTCCAGACTGCCTCCATATGAGAAATCTAGGGTTGATGCATAAACTGACTGACCACCCCTATAGCATAGGCTATATCTGGGCGGGTGTATGAGAGAGATATATTAGCTTTCCCACAACCCGTTGATATGTTTCTCTGTTGGCCAACTTTGCTCCTTCTTCCATATTAAGTTTTTGATTCATCATCATGGGAGTTTCTGTGGATTTGCAGTCAATCATCCCTGTTTCAGCTAATAAATCTAGAAAATATATTTTTGGCAGATAAAAATTCCTTGTTTCGACCTTAGTATCTCAATGCCGAGAAAGTGCTTAAGTCTTCCCAAGTCCTTCATCTCGAATTCTGTAAATAAATTTTCCTTCAGCCTTTTCATTTCCTCTTCATCATTTCCAGTAACTATCATATCATCAACATAGATAATTAAGCAGGTTATGAGTTCGCCTTTTCGTTTAAGGAACAATGTATTATCTGAGTTACTCTGTTCAAAACCATATTTCTTCATGGCTAGGGTAAATCTCCCAAACCATGCACGAGGGGATTGTTTCAACCCATACAGAGATTTCTTCGGACGACAGACTTCTCCAGTTTTGAAGTTACTTGTGAACCCAGGTTGTGACACTTCGGGTTTTCCCGCACAACTTTATTGTATGATACGATTATTTGAAATCATTAATTGAAGACTTATGTTATAATTATTGTGTATTAGGTGTAATTCGTGATTATGATGAGAAAATAATATAGTCATTATTATTGCTTTTAATAAAGAAATGTGTCCAACCGCAAACTCCCTTTATCTCGTACACTTATCCAGATTTCAATAGTAGGTCGCACACTTCAAAGGCATCCAGGCCCAAATCAGCAAGCCCACAAGCCCTCTTGACCAGCCGCACACTCAAACCGCCTTGGGTGTGTATGCGGGATCTTTGGAGTGTATAAATACCCTCCATTGGTGAACCCTAGGAGGATTTTGCCTAATCATTTTGACGGCTGAAACATACCATTTGTAGCCTCTCTTTCTCTCTTTCTCTCTCTCTTCCACCTACTTTATCTCTCTAAAAACCCTAAAATACACTAAGCTTTATCCTCCTCATATCTTGGAAATCAACGGCGACAGCATTGAAGTACTTGTTGTTTTCTTGTGAAGCATTATTCTCCTCGTTTTTCATCACACATCCTTACACCTTAGATCCCAGGTTAGTGTGCTATTTAAATGATCATACTTGATGAACAATGAACCAAAACTGTTAGTTTAAATCGTGGAATGATGACTTATCGATGTTGTGTGATAATAAAATGTGACATATACAAAATTGATTAATGCTTCGGTATGATGCACACGTGGGAGGTAGACGTTGCTCTTAATGATTAGGGCTTTGATTGTGATAAAGTTTGGATCTTGGTGAATGAAAATGATGCTTCTTGTCCACAATCTGCTTATAATAATGCCAGTGTAAAGTATATGAATTTTTTGTGTTGATAAAACAGTGTTTTTGAAATGATAGCATGATTAGATCTGAGTTTCTGTGATTCGTAGTTATGTTTCGGAAATCTCATACGGACAATGTCGTAGTGATGAAATGAACTGATAATTCATTCGTGAAATAGTAGAAACCAATGTGTAAATGTCGAGGAATATAATGTTTTGTGACTGAGAATGATGTACAAAGTTGTGTTTTAGTATGTTTGAAAATACGTGAATTAGGGATTGACAAGTTTAATGGTAAAGTTGGTCATTTTAATTTTTGAATCTTGGATGTTTATTATATTTTGATTGATGGAAAAATCTGTGACAAATTACTGCTTGAAATAAATACCGCACACTCATGAAGGGGGGGGGGGTTACAACTCGAGGATCGTGTCGCACAAACCTATACAGCACACCACACACTCGTGTATGCCAGGTGT
The DNA here is from genome assembly GCA_030545235.1 of Helianthus tuberosus. Taxonomy (NCBI): domain Eukaryota; kingdom Viridiplantae; phylum Streptophyta; class Magnoliopsida; order Asterales; family Asteraceae; genus Helianthus; species Helianthus tuberosus. The sequence continues at coordinate 81,262,201 of CM060413.1, forward strand.
GTCGCACATTCTAAGAATGTACAACCCAAACAGCACAAACGTACAAGCTGGTATAACGGGACGCACCCTTACTTCCACGTGTGTCGCACACTCGTGCTTGTACAATCTAATCAGCATATCGTACATCTGATATCAGCATGATCGCACACTGCCTAGATGTCGTACACTAGGAAGTGGACCGCACATTTGTAACTGGGCCAAATATATTATTGGACCACACACTTTTGTACACTAATCTTGCATTGGGCTGATAACTTAAACGGACCGCACACTCAAAGACTAACCACACACTCCTGAAATGGACTATACATTGTTTGGACCGCACACTGTAGATTTATGATTGGGCTGCTGAATTATTGTTTAACTGTTGGGCTGATTTTATGGGACAATACGAGAACTGTATGCATAAAATGATATTGTGTGAACGTATGACTGTATGTTTCTTGTATGATACACAAAGTCTATGTCATACTTGATACGTGTATAAGTACGTGGTACTACTTGCACACGAACCTAATTATAACTTGGTAACTATATTACTATAATAGGACGTGATTGACCAAAGTGTGTTTAGAAGTAAATAACCTGCCGAGCAAACCGAGGTGAGTTCATAACTTTTTCTAAAAGCATGCGTTCCCGGTGGTTGGGAAGCGGAACGAAAAACACTATCTCCTTGTGTTGGATACAAACAGTAGTATATCCTTGTGTGGGATACGGGTATTACTATCTCCTTGTGTGGGATATGGGTAACATTCTCTCCTTGTGTGGGACGCTCAGTTAATTACTATTTATATTAGATGTAACAAGCGTACTAAATGAATCTCTATCACGAAGTCCCTACTTTCTATACCGATTAGTCGTCGGGGCCTGGCGAACGGGTTATTAGTTGATAGCGCTATTTAGGTTTCACTAACCTCACACCGTGCTTGGAGAGGATCGGTCGTGAACTAATAGGCTCTGGCAAACCGTCAATGATGATAGACATTGATAAATGGGGGAACAACAAACATGAGGTCGCTAAGTATGCGGTATTACGCAGTTTAGTAGCTTACATATGGGGTAGCTCCCCATGGTATGATATTAATGAGTAACATAACTACTTAAACAAGTTTTATGAAATTAAAACGGGACAGTTCGTGAACTCGCCAACTTTATGATGATACCTTACTGCATGCTTTGCAGGTACACAGTGACTTAGGAGCTTCCAGCTTGGGGAAGTGTAGTGGTTGCTTTGACCCCTGTTGGGTTCTTTAAATAATTTTGAACTATGAACTTATCTTCAACCGTTTTACTTATGCTTCCACTATTATTTTAAGACGCTGAATTGAACTTAAGACTTTGTACTTAAACTTTAATTGTCACCAATCGTATTGGTTTGGTGAAACTATTTTACTATTATTATGAATGTTCAATATGATTGGTGGCTTGATCCTGGTCAGTCACCCGCCTCGCGGTGATACTCCGCATGTGGGATTTGAGGGTGTAACAGATTGGTCAGAGCCATTGGTTATAGTGAACTCGGTTTTAAAAAGGAAAGTCTTTTTGAGAAAAACCATACTATAATCCGTTTATACTAAGCAACTCGCAACGACACTACACTCCAAGTGCAAGGCTCAATGTATTAGACCTCATGGCTCGGGCATGTGTTTACTTGTTACTTGTTTGGTGCATATGTGATATTATACGTACTCGTGTTCTTAGTTATATATATATATATGTATATACGTGTATTTGTGTGCAATGGTCAATTCTCATCCTACTTATTCTTACGAAACTACGACGTCATTCTCATATTGTGTTTTCTGGATATGAAGACAATGAGCGGACGCAGAAGAGGCAACATTCACATGACTGCGGCTTTTGCAGCCTATCCTGGAGGTAAACTTGTCATTCTAGGATGTTTAGATCCTACCCTCGTACTGTTTTAATCGTTCTCAAGTCTGTTCGCTTCGTGTTGCACGACAGGACAACCTACACATCCTCAACCACGTGTTTGCACTTTCAAAACTTTCATGGATTCCAAACCTCTTCCTTTTAATGGCACTGAAGGAGCCATTGGCCTTCTACACTGGATCGAGAAGGTCAAATCTATGGTCGCCGTGTGCGAATGTCCTACTGCTAACTGGGTGAAGTTTGCTATTGGCACCTTGGAAGGAAACGCGCTCTCTTGGTGGAAAGCATAAGTTCAAATGCTTGGATTGGAGACTGCCAACGCTACTCTTTGGAATGACTTCAAGAATTTGATCAAGGAAGAGTACCTTCATAGGGATGATATTCACAAGCTCGAGAATGAGTAATACGAGCTTAAGATGGTTGGATCAGAAATCGAGACGTACACTAAGCGATCCAACGACTATGCTGCTCTTTGCCCCAACATGTCTCAGCCTGCTTATCGAAGAATCGAGCTGTATATCAAGTGTTTGGTCCCCGAAATTCAAAGTCTTGTGACTTCAGCTAAACTCTCTACGATCCAGCAAGTTATCCGTTTAGCTCGCCGTCTCACTGATCAAGCTGTGGAGCAAGGCAAGTTGGCCAAACGAATCAGTGCTACTGCTGAAACTTCTGGCGATAACAAGCGTAAATGTGATGGCAACCAAGGCAAGGATGCCAACCCCACTCAAGCTCCAACTCAGCAAAGAAAGTTCGAAAACAACAAGGGTCCTTAGCATCAGGGTGGTTACCAAGGAAGCCGACCCAAGTGCAACAGTGCAACCGACACCACAATGGTCCATGTGAGAATAATCGCTGTCAAAGGTGTAACAAAATGGGGCATGAAGCTAAAGACTGTAGAAGCCAGTACCTAGCCAGAAAAAACCAGCCACAACAACAACAACAACAGGGAAACAACCCTGGCTATTACCAGTGCAGCGCAATAGGGCACATGAGGAAGAATTTCCCTCAGCTGAACAACAACAACAACAACAATGGTGACAACGGGGCAAGGGGAAGAGCGTTCGTGATAGGCGCTAGTGAAGCAAAGAACGATCCCAACGTTGTAGCGGGTAATTTCCTACTTGATGATCATTATGTTTCTGTACTTTATGATTCTGGAGCCGATGCTAGTTATGTATCTCTATGTATTAGTAAGACGCTTAAGCCTACGCCTACACCTTTAAACACAAAGCATGTCGTCAAACTAGCTAACGGTAGAAGTGATGTGTGTAAAATGCAACATATAAATTACATCAAATGAGGCATAAAACTAACCCTTTTTAGTACTAATGTTGGAAAATAGTGTGCTTTTGTATTCCTTTTGTATTTTCAGGACCAAATGAGCTTAAATGAATAAAAGGAACAAATATGCAGCAAAAACTAACATAAATACAAAGAAAAGGAATAAACGTGGCATGCCCGACCGCTCAACAGCATCTCCCCAAGCAAAAACAAGAAACAAGAGGCTGACCACGGCCTGTGCCCAGCGGACACAGGGGCGTGGTTAGGTGTCAGCAAAAAGTGACAAAGCTATAGAAGCTTCTATTCCTGACACGAGGGCATGCCCAGCTCAGCACGGGGCATTGTCAATGCTAAGATTCGCAGAATCTAGCAAATCTTGATAGTACAGATATGCTTCTGCACACGGGGCCGTGCCCAGTGAACACGGGGCCGTGTGGAGCCTAATGCGGACAATTGCAATTAATGAAGAAAGAGAAAGATGATTGCCACGGGGGCGTGTCCAGCGGACACGGGGTCGTGGCCATGCTTCTGTTCAGGCTATAAATAGGGGTGTTTGGTTCACTTCAAAGACATCCCTTGGCAAACCACCTCTCCCACTTCACCACCACTCCACCTCCACTACAACACCCACATCCACCACCATCATCCATCATCCACCTTAGAGTGTGTGTAGTAATCTCGGGATCCAAGATTGATAATAAGAGTTCTTGTCAATCAAAGGTCATGTTTGGCTAAGTCTCTTACATCACTTGGTGAAGACAAGCATTTAATGTAATACTTTTGATTTTTAATCTTTTTGCACTTTTTATTTGGTTTTGTATTAATGACTTTAATAACTAGTTTCTTATGTTGTGTGACAACTGGCACAAAACCAGTAATTTCCGTACAATTTAATTAATACTTGAAAACTGCAATTATGTGCTTAAATGTCAGCATTGTCTGATTACATGCTATACTTGTGAATTCATGCACGTTTTGTACTCCAAATATTGCTTTATGCATTAATGATAGCGTTGCGTCAGAAATACTAGTAAACTCACCGGTAAGACACATTGTGTCAACAATTCTGCAGAAAGCAGTCAGACAATAAATTTGGGGCCTAGGAGTAGGTCCAAAGTCTAAAATACATTGAAACCCAAGAATATATACAAGGGTTAACATATAGACTTTCCGGAAGCTAAGATATGCACTAAAAAGCACCCGAAACACACTTTAAATGCCGAATTTCATATATTTCAGCAAAATTCAGCATTGTAATGAGTTAGTAACATGTAAAAATATGACTAAATGGTCCTGAATGCTTTCCTAAGTGTCGGGAATTGAAAGTGTCACAAAAGGGTACATAAAGGACACTAAACGGTGCAATTTAGCACTTTAAAGAACCGGTATCTAACCGAACAACCGGACATTACCCGAAACACCAAAATTATACTAGAAGCATTATTTTATTATTTTTGAGCTAGTTATGATTCCCAAACACCATAACATCTCTTATAACATAATAACACATCAAGTCCCTAATCAAGACACTTGAAACTTAACTTATTTATGAAATTAGCGGTTGAAACTTACACTTTACCCCCCCTGGTAGTGGACGGTCACCTTATGTGACCCCACCATAATCTTTTCAAGATCCTACAAAATCCTACTTGATCTTCCCTAGATTTCTTTTGATTCACTTGATCTTCCTTGGATTCATTATGATATGGTGAAGATCTTACATGTACTATAAGATAGCATAAGCCCTCATTCACCACTTCACAGAACTCACCTTCTTCCTCTCCTCCCCACTTTCGGCTGATCCTAGCTCACCACACCACCACCACTTTCATCCATTATTCAATCATTCCAAGTTCTTCATAAGGTGCTAGAAGGTGTTTAAGGAGGTTTAGAGCTTGTGGATCTTGAAGGACCTTCTTCATTTGCTATTATCCAACCCATTTATCATCTTCAACATCAAGTGTTCATCCCTAGCCCTGTGCTAGTAGTAAGACCCTCATAACCCTTTGTTACTTCATATTTTGGTGAATAAAAGATGATGAATGTTGTTAATCACAAGAACACAAAATAACATGATCATGATACTTTAACATAAGCTTAAATACATAAGAATACATGTAAATGATGATGATTTGCTTCTTGATGAATGATGATTTGTGTTAGTGATGTTAGACATCATAAGAAACCTACTAGATTGTGATTAAACACATGATCTAGTAAGTTAAAGTGGTGATCTTGTGAAAGACCAAGACCATCATGCTTTATGTCTTCATGAACTAGAATGATGAAATTGATTTTCATACGTACAGGTGATTTAAATAAAATACAAATCCTGTAAATAGATGATTACAAAAATAATTTTCTCAAGAAACCAAGTTTATTTATGAGATTTACAAAGTCATGGTTTCTAAGTAAACTAATCATATTTTTAGTGTCTAAACAAGACTAGAAACATGTTTGTAACAAGAAAAATACAAAAGAAATATTTTTACAGAAATCATCTTACAAGTTGTAAATGACCAAATCTTTTAATAATGTGATTTAAAAACAAATAAATATGTTTTTAAGGGTAACTAAACGTACTAAATAACATGGTAAGTTACTACAAGTTTTTACAAAAACTTCAAGTTCATGATGTAGAGTAATTTACTTGATTTTGACACTCGGTAAGTGTTGAATGAGTTGATGATTGTTTGTGATGATTTTAAAAGAAAATAAACACATGTTTTGAAAACATGGGAAACCTCCATTTTTAGGGGAAACTATGTCAAAATTTCTATAAAATTTTGACACTTAGAAAAATATAAATTTTGGTGAAACTTATTCCCAAAAAATTTAACTAAAAATGTTTTACCAAGGTTTCCCTAATTTTTATGTAAACTTCAAATTAAGAAATGATGATTTCTTCAAGATAAAAATTGATATTAAGTATGTCTATTTTTAGGTAAAATATATATATTTATTGATCACCAAATTTTGTGCTAAGTGTATGTAGTATGTATTATATGTAATAGTGTATTAGGACTTGAAAATACACTAAAATACTCCTAAGAAGTAAAAATACAAAATACACATACAACATGCATAGACAAACACAAGAAAATATATTTATAAAAATATATTTCTTAATAGATTATGTAACTCGGACAGGTTACGAACTTAAAATGAAGTTTTGGACGAAAATACACAACTCGGGTGAAAAATACAAGATACTTATATTTATTTTTGAGAAAATGATATAAGTAAGATACATAGTTAAAAATATAAACTATTTTTAACAACCAAGAACACATACATAAAAGATGGTGACTTGTACTTGTGCGATACAAGTCTAGTGACTAACGGTAATAAAACATGTATAGGACACGACGCTATATAAGCAAACCCGGTGATGTTTACGGCGCAAGAAACGCAAAGTTGTGAGTTCATGTCCCCACTTTTAATCTTTTACATGCTTTTTAAACTTGGGGAAAATACATGTGTTATGGTATGATGGATACAAAAACTAAGGAATGATACTTTAGATCATGTCACGAATAGGGTACCAGAAGCACCATTAATCGTGTACATACTAAGACCGTAGAACAAAAGGTTAGATCTAATGGGGTTTCGGGCAGCCACACTCTTGGTGATAACTAGTACCAAGTAGTGCTTTTGTCTCTCAGTCGTGAATTGACTACTAGAAAAATGCCTATGGTTTGGATGCTTCCTATGTCGTGTCACATGTTAATGGTCTTGCAAACCATTAGCGATCTCGATTTCCTTATATTTACAGAAATACTTGATACATACAAATTACATACCATGTTTTCATACAAAGTATACAAACGTTCAATACAAAAACTGCATGAATTCACACCAACATCATGTTGACGATTTTCCAAAAACTCACATGTATTTCAGGTAACTAAAGTGGATGTGCGCGCGGTCTTACTCTTGCTCTTCGATGTTGTTTATGTTTATCTTTGAATAATGTTGTAAACTTTTCAGACAACGTTTTATGCTGTGATGTAAACTCCAAACTTAACCTATGTTTTCAGTTACGTAATGTTATTGGTATTTGAAGTTATTTTTACGAGCATGTAGTATGTTTACCATTCGTATGCAATGAGATCCTTTCAAGATCACATCTCGTGCTTCCGCCTTTGAAAGGGGTGTGATAGATTGGTATCAGAGCTGTGATTGTAGTGAACCAGGATTCCTTCTCGAGTCTAGACTACAATCTTTAGGATCCTTTCACGAAAACAATTTTTCAAAAAGTTTTCATTGCATAAAACTTTCCGCGACATCCACTACCTGAAACTATTTTCAAAGAGTCAAGAAAAGACACTACGAGACTTAGGGTGCACTGGAGTAGCACTTGTCTTTGACTAAGAATTACTTGCGATTATGTGTGATAATTAATATATACATATACTAGAAATAGAATATCTCAGGTACTCATGACTTTACCTGAAAACAGTGGCCTATCTGAGGGAACTGATCCGACGATGAAATGAACTGTGCGGACTGTGGAAGGAGTTACGTAATTATGGATGCATACATAATTATGGAATTCAGTGCACAGAAACCACATCAAGTCTTGTCACGTATCAAACAAGATTCCTTCAATACAAAAAAAAAGGTTAAACGTGAACACCCCTCCCCCAGCCTATTAAATACTCTTTTGGAGAAATAATTTAGGGTATAAAGACAAGAACCACCAATGTGAAGTAAGATATTTTGTCCTTTACATATATTAAACTTTTACTTTGGGGAGATGTAACCCTTATGCAGTTTGTATACTTCGCAAACAATGATGTGACAAGTTGTTCTGATACGTGTAAAGGCTCGGTGAATATCTTATGACACGCCAGTATTTATCTATTTATACATGCTTGTTGCTGTATGAATTGATTTATACGTTGGGCGGATTGTTTGATGTCACTTGTGTGGGTATATGTTTGTGTATATATACTACTACTGTCTCGTATGACGATATCAAACAAATGTCTAACTCTGTTGTGTTATGTTCCGACAGAACATGGCACCTAGGAGAGCTGTGAACAATCAGGATTCTGATCAACCCCCTCCTCCTCTTCTGCCGAGGACTGCTGAAGAACTGAACGCCCAATTGGAAGAAAGGATCTCCGCAGCTATCGCCCAATACGAGGCGAGCCGCACCGAACAAAGTGGAGGACCAAGCAATGCTAGACGTAATGGGCAGGGAAACACATCTGGAGGAAGCACAGCTTAAGGCTGCACCTTCAAGCAGTTTCTCGACTGCAAGCCGCTGAATTACAACGACACTGGAGGTGCAGTGGCGTTTGTATGCTGGACGGAGAAGACTGATGCCACTATCCGTATGAGCAAGTGTACCACGGATCAGCAAGTCACTTTCGCTACGGGGTTGTTTGTTGATGTAGCTTTGACTTGGTGGAATTTGCAAGTCCAGACTCTGGGTGATGATGCTGCGTACGGCATGACGTGGGATGAGCTGAAGGAACGTATGAGAGAAAAGTATTGCTCACGTGCTGAACTCCAAAGGTTGGAGACTGAGTTCTGGCACTTGACCATGGAAGGTGCTGACATTACCGGTTATACCCGAAGGTTCCACGATTTGTCTAGAGTGATCCCCTACATGGTGACTCCTGAATTTAAGCGCGTTGAATGCTACATCTGGGGATTGGCTCCGGAGTTTTGCAGCATGGTAACTTCAGCCAAACCTGCAACGATCACTCAGGCTGTAACTCTGGTTGTCAGCCTTACTGAAGATGCTGTTCGTATGAAGAAGTTATCACTGAACCCAACTGAAAAGACCGAGACGCATGCTGAGTCGTCTGGTGACAAGAAAAGGGAGCATGCGAACCTGAACCAAGTGACACGTAACAACAAGGGTTCCAACAACAAGAAGCTTGACCCTAACCCGCCTCAGGAGGCGAAAACTCTTGCAACCATGAATGACGTGTGACAACTGGCACAAAACCGGTAATTTCCGTACACTTTAATTATTACTTAATGACTATAATTATGTGCTTAAACGTCAACATTGTCTGATTACATACTATACAAGTGAATTCATGTACGTTTAATACTACAAAATAATGCTTTGTGCATTAACGAGAGCGTTGCGTCAGAAATACTAGTAAACTCACCGGTAAGACACATTGTGTCAACAGAACTGCAGAAAGCAGTCAGACATTAGAACTGAGGCCTAGGTGTAGGTCCAACGTTAAAAATACATTAAAACCCAAGAGTACATACAAGGGTTAACATATAGACGCTCCGAAGGCTAAAATACGCACTAAAAAGCACCCGAAACGCACTTTAAGTGCAGAATTTTATTAAATTCAGCTATGACCAGCTTTTAAACAAATAAACGTCATATAGAATTTACGTTTTATGGTCCAGAATATTTCCCTAAGTGTTGGGAATTAAAAGGGGTACAAAAGAACACCTTACGGAACAATTAAACAAATTAACGGAACAGTATCCGACCGAACAACCGGACATTACCCGGGACACCAAATTTTTGCCAAACATATTAATTATTTATTTCGTGGCTAGTCGTGATCCCCGAACACCCTAACACCCACTACATGTCAAATAAATAACATATGTGAAAGTTATACTTGGAAGTAACTATTGTTTACAATTTAGTTACAAAATTTACACCCAACCCCCCTCCCCATGACCGAAATCAGCCCCCAAAGGACCCACCCACATGCTTCATATATCTTGGGTAGATTATGTTGCAATTGTTTAATGAATGTTGCTTGAAGAAGTAACCAAAAGATGAGAACAAATCCTTTAAGTAAGGAGCTCTAGATCTCTACCATCATTCTCATATCTTCACTCTCTCTCCTCACTCTCTCTCTCCCTCACGGCTGCTCCAAAACCGAAATCACCACCATCACCTTCAACATTCATCTCTTCCATTTTCATGTCCATTCAAAGCTTACAAGGTGATCCATGGAAGTTGCAAGTTGAAGGGTTCTAAGGAGCTATGTTTCAAGTCTTTTTCATCATCCTTTTCTCATCATTTCACACAAGAATCATCCCTAGCTATAAGCTAGTAGTAAGTCCTTTGTTACACTCTTGTTAATCTTGTTTCATCTCGCTTCGTTAATCAAAGGTGTAATAAGTTTTAAATCACTAATGTGACAAGAACTAGTAGATGAACATAAAAGTTTATATGAAATTTACATATAAAAAGTTTACTTATGATTGATACATAAAGATGAAAACTTGATGGTTTAGGGTTGGTTAATACATATATGATGTGTGATCATCAAACTCTTGTTAAACTCGTTAATCGGACACTTTTTAACACGATTTAGTAACATTTAAGACGTAAATAACATGCTGATGTACTTTTCCAGCCGCCTTCAACAGGCTGTAAACGGACTTTAAAAACTCGAAAAACGGAATTTCAAAAGCCTAAATCGTGTCATTTTGAAAAACGAAGAAAATGGCGCTGGAATCGTATTTTTCTGAAGTCGGTTACTATTTTAAAAATCTGTTTTCGTGACAGCAGCTAAGGCTGATTTTTACCGCAGTAAATTGGGCTGTGCGTTTTCGATCACAACTTAAAACCTGAACCGAACCAGCCCCTGAAACTTTTATCAAAGATGGTCACGGATGTATTTGTGACCCTCGAACTGGAATTTCGATAAACGGACTTACGAGGAATTTTTGACGAATTTTTCCGTAAACTGTGATCAGAATGTGACAAATCTGATCACAGTTCGGTAAACGATTTTCTATAAATTATAGATAATGAACTAGACCCCGATATTTTTACACAATAATTTGTGGGTCGATTGAGACGTTCCGCAAAAATTTGGGAATTTTTGGAATAAGTAAAGTATTTTATTTACTCGTCTGAAAACAGTCCAGTTTTTCACAAATTGAAACTGAAACGACAAGGATAGTATTTTGCATATTAAAACGTAAGGGTTGATTGTTGATGATCATGGTTTGATTTCAAAAAGAAAATGATATGCTACTTAGCATGGACACCTCCGTTTACAAAGGAGGCTATGGCGAAATTTTCTGAAAATCCTAACACTTAGTAAATATTTTCTAGACAAATGTTTGCTAGTGTGTTCTAAACTATGATTTTCAAATACAAACCTCGCCATAATTTTTGTAACAAAAATACACGTACAACATACAAGATACATAACTCGGGTGCAAAGTGCAAAATACAAGAAACTTATATTTATTTTTGGAGAAAATAATATAAGTAAGATACTTAGTTAAAAATATAAATTATTTTTAACACTAGAAAACATATACCTAAAAGACAGTGACTTGTACTTGTACGATACAAGTCTAGTGACTAACGATAATAAAACACGTTTAGGTCACGACGCTATATAAGCAAATCCGGTGAAGTTTACGACGCAAGGAACGCAAAGTTGTGAGTTCATGCTCCCCCTTTTCTCTTTAACTGTTTTCAGTTTTTATAACTTTGGGGGTGAAATACATGTACAAATGTACAAAATTTATAATTGGTATGATATAAATACAAGAAGTACACTTGGTGAGAACGAGAACCAAGTGTGACGAAATATAAGAATACAAGAAGTACACTTGGTGAGAACGAGAACCAAGTGTGATGAAATATAAGAATATGAGAAGCGCACTTGGTGAGAACGAGAACCAAGTATGAGGCGCTATGAGAAATGATAACAAGAAACGCGCTTGGTGAGAACGAGAACCAAGTAGGATGCGTTATGAGAAATAGTGTCACGAATAGGGTACAGAAGCACCATTAATCGTGTACAGACTTAGACCGCAGAACAAAAGGTTAGATCTAACGGGTGCCTGGCAGCCACACTCCCGGTCGGGGCGAGAACCGAGGAGTGCTTTTGTGTCTCAGAATATACCAATTAAATGCCTTAGGTTTGGTGACTTCCTGGACGTGCCACATGTTAATGGCTTTGCAACCCATTAACAATCTGATAATTACAGAAATACTGTATTTACATAAAATTCATACCATACTAAAATTGATATATAACTTGAAGTACGTGGGGTACTCAAGAAGATTGAATTATACTTGAAGTACGTGGGGTACTCAAGAGAATGAGAATTAAACTTGAGTACGTGGGGTACTCAAGAAGAAATTGAATTATACAGATGTACGTGGTGTACACATGAAACTGGATTTACATATGAAAACTCGATTTACTCACAAACTATGTTTTCATACAAAGTATACAAACATGAAATACAAAACTGCATGAATTCACACCAACTTTATGTTGACGTTTTTCCAAAAACTCACATGTATTTCAGGTAACTAGGATGGATGTGCGCGTGGTCTTGCTTATGCTCGTGGATGTCGCTTGTGTTTAACTTTAAATAAAGTTGTAAACTTTTAAGACAATGCTTTATGCGACTTAGCGATGTAAACGCTAACGAATGTTTTCAAATTATGGTATTTGAATGTTATTTTTACGAGCATGTAGCATGTTTACTCTTCGTATGCAATGAGAACCTTTCATGATCACACCTCGTGCTTCCGCCGTAGAAAGGGGTGTGACATGACGCACCTGTCAGAAGATACCTGGGCACTCTGCCCACCTGCAAGCAGTGTAAGCGTCATCATGAAGGAGTTTGTCGCATTCCAAAATGCGACAAGTGTGGAAAACTGGGTCACCATACTGAGGATTATTGGGGAATAGGAAATAGGAACGGGAACGGAAACCGCAACGGTGCTGGTAATAGAAACGGTGGTGGAAATGGAAATGGAAATGGCAATGGTAACCTGAATGGTAATGGAGCTGGGCAGAACCAAGGATGCTTTGGTTGTGGAAGCAAGGATCATTTCATAAAAGATTGCCCAAGGGGGAACAATGCTCAGGCTCGGGCATTTGTGATTGGAGCAAAAAACGCACGCGAGGACCCTAATGTGGTCACCGGTTCGTTTCTCGTTAACAATCACTTTGCATCCATACTATTTGACACTGGTGCCGATTATAGCTTCATGTCTGTGGAATTTAAATGTATGCTTGGAATAGAATCTAGTAGATTAGATATTCCTTACTCCATAGAACTAGCCAATGGTAAACTTGTTGAATCGGGCGAAGTTGTTAGGGGTTGCTCATTAGAACTTGGTGAGCAAAAATTTAGCATCGATCTCTTACCTATTCAATTGGGTAGCTTCGATGTAGTGGTCGGAATGGACTGGTTGTCCAAGAACAAGGCTGAAGTTATTTTTCACGTGAAAATCATTCGCATCCCTCTGGCGAATGATGAAACTCTCATCGTGCATGGAGAAAAACGAGACTCGCCTCTGCGGATCATCAGTTGTATGAAGGCACATAAGTGCTTAAGGAAAGGATGTGTTGCTTTCCTGGCACACGTTGTAGATAAGAAGGCTGAGGAGCCGAAACTTGAAGATATTCCTGTGGTGAAGGAATTCCCTGATATCTTTCCTGAAGATCTGCCAGGACTACCTCCGCAACGACAAGTCGAATTCCATATAGACTTGATTCCAGGAGCCGCTCCTGTAGCCAAGGCATCCTATCGGCTTGCACCATCCGAGATGCAAGAATTATCTACACAACTCCAGGAGTTGTTGGATAAAGGATTCATAAGGTCAAGTTTCTCGCCTTGGGGAGCTCCAGTATTGTTCGGGAAGAAGAAGGATGGAACACTGCAGATGTGTATCGACTATAGAGAGTTAAACAAGCTCACAATCAAGAATCGGCACCCACTACCGAGGATTGATGACTTATTTGATCACTTGCAAGGATCGAACTACTATTCCAAGATCGACCTTCGATCTGGATACCATCAGTTAAGGATTCAAGAGGAAAGCGTACCAAAGACTGCATTCCGAACGCGTTATGGGCATTACGAGTTCCTTGTGGTGCCATTCGGACTGACGAACACACCAGCGGTATTTATGGATCTGATGAGCCGCGTATGAAAACCATATCTCGATAAATTCGTAATTGTATTTATCGATGATATCCTGATTTACTCACGAACGAGAGAAGAGCACGAGCAACATCTCAGAACCATTTTGGAACTACTAAAGAAAGAGAAACTTTATGCAAAATTCTCAAAGTGCGAATTCTGGATTCGCGAAGTACAGTTTCTTGGTCACGTTGTGAACGAGAAGGGCATTCATGTAGACCCATCCAAGATTGAAGCAATAAAGAATTGGGAAGCCCCCAAAACCCCAACTGAAGTTCGACAATTTTTGGGCTTAGCGGGCTATTACCGACAGTTTATTAAGAATTTCTCCAAAATAGCTCAACCGTTGACTACACTTACGCAGAAAGATAAGAAGTACGATTGGGGTGATAAGCAGGAAGAAGCCTTTCAACTACTCAAAAATAAGCTATGCGATGCACCGATACTATCGTTACCCGAAGGCACAGAAGACTTCGTGGTATACCACGACACTTCGCGTCAAGGTTTGGGTTGCGTGCTCATACAACGTCAAAAGGTCATCGCTTACGCTTCAAGGAAGCTGAAAGTGCACGAAAGGAATTACACCACGCTCGACTTGGAACTAGGCGTGGTGGTATTCGCCTTGAAGATCTGGTGACACTATTTATATGGTACTCGATGTACAATCTTCACATATCACAAAAGCCTACAACACATATTTGATCAGAAGGAATTAAACATATATCAACGACGATGGGTTGAGTTGCTGAACGATTATGACTGTGAGATTAAGTACCATCCTGGAAAGGCGAACGTTGTAGCAGACGCGTTAAGCCGAAAAGAAAGGGTTAAGACACTAAGGGTTTGAGCATTGGAAATGACTATTCAAACAAACCTCACTGCACGCATTCGTGACGCACAACAAGAAGCCCTTAAGATGGAGAATCATTTAGCTGAATACCTCCGAGGTATGCTGAAGAATTTGGTGCCAAAGAAAGAGGGAACCTTGTACTTTAAGGGGCGTATTTGGGTTCCGCTGTATGGCGGTATTCGAGAAGTCATCCTTAATGAAGCTCATAAGTCGAGATACTCGATCCATCCAGGATCGGACAAAATGTATCAAGACTTGAAGGATTACAATTGGTGGCCGAGACTTAAAAGCGATGTTGCTATCTATGTTTGAAAGTGCCTAACCTGTGCTAAGGTTAAGGCTGAATATCAAAAACCGGCTGGTCTACTGCAACAACCCGAGATACCCATGTGGAAGTGGGAGCAAATCTCGATGGACTTCATAACGAAATTACCCAGGACCCCTAGGGGGCACGATATGATATGGGTGATAGTTGATCGATTGACGAAATCTGCGCATTTCCTACCGATCCGAGAGAAGGATAGCACTGGAAAGCTTACTGAGTTGTACTTGAAAGAAATCATGGCACGTCATGGAGTGCCTATCTCAATTATTTCAGACAGAGATGGACATTTTGTCTCAAGGATCTGGTAATCCTTTCAGGAAGCCTTTGGATCTCAACTAGATCTAGGCACGGCCTTCCATCTGCAAACAGATGGCCAGAGTGAACGAACCATACAAACACTGGAAGATATGCTTCGCGTATGTGTTATGGACCTAGGCGGCAGCTGGGATACTCACCTACCTTTAGTTGAGTTTTCCTACAATAACAGTTATCATACAAGCATAAAAGCCACACTGTTCGAAGCTCTATATGGCCGCAAGTGCCGCTCGCCATTATGTTGGGCAGACGCTGGAGACAAACGTATGGTTGGTCTTGAACTTGTGCAAGAGACAACCGACAAAATCATGCAGATCAGAGAGCGCATTAAGGCGGCTCGAGATCGACAAAAGAGCTACGCTGATCGAAGACGAAAACCTTTAGAATTCGAGGTGGGAGAGAAAGTTTTGTTAAAGGTCTCACCTTGGAAGGGCGTAGTAAGATTCGGAAAACGTGGAAAGCTGAATCCACGATACATCGGACCATTCAAGATCTTGGAAAGAATTGGTGCCGTGGCGTACAAGTTGGAATTACCGGAAGAACTAAACGGAGTACATGATACGTTTCATGTATCCAACCTCAAAAAGAGTCCAACCCAAGAAGCAGTGATCATCCCTGCGGATGAAGTGCATATTGACGACACCCTCGGATTTACAGAACAACCCGTTGAGGTTACAGACTGGAAAGTCAACAAGACCCGAATGAGTAGTGTTAAACTTGTCAAAGTACGTTGGAACTCCAAACACGGACCCGAGTACACGTGGGAACGTGAAGACCAGTTTAAAGAAAAGTACCCCCACCTGTTCAAGAAAACTCCTGCGAGAGTTAGCTTAGCCTGAATTTCGGGACGAAATTCTTTTAACGGGGGGAGACTGTGACAACTGGCACAAAACCGGTTATTTTCGTACAATTGAATTAATACTTGATAACTGCAATTATGTGCTTAAATGTCAGCATTGTCTGATTACATGCTATACTTGTGAATTTATGCACGTTTTGTACTACAAATATTGCTTTATGTGTTAGTGCACATATCTGTCGTCTTCGTCTTGTATCGAGTCTTGTTTAGAGATAGATAGAATAGAGCACGGAATCCAATAATCAGAATAGTTAGGAGTGATTCCACTCGAAAGTTAATTTTCTGATTCCACTCGAAAGTTAACTTTCTGATTCCACTCCTAATGTAATTTTCTGATTCCACCCGAAATGTTAAATTCTGATTCCACCCGAAAGTAACATGCTGATTCCACTCCAAATGACACCATGTCATTAGGAGCGAAATCAGAACTACTATATATAGGCTTTTGGGGCAAAATCAGAATAGAGTTCTAAGGAAGTCCCTTGTATTCCATACCGAAGCTCTGCCGGTGTGAAGATCGATTGTACCCAACGTTTATTCAATACAATCAGTGTTTTAAGGTGAAGATAAAGCTGTTTCTACCTTTGTTTCTTAGTTTCCGCCTCTGAAACGAAGTTAAACTCCTCTGAACGACTCGTTCGGGTCGATACACGATCCTACAAGTGGTATCAGAGCTCAGGAGGAGGAGTTCTACAGATTACGGCTTAATTTCATTGTTTTTTCTATATTCTACACCTTCTTTCATCAGTTCAACGAGATTTAACGGTCAAAACTGTTTCAAATTTTCGCAGACTGTGTAAAATTGTACATTAACAAATCCTAGAAAGTTTCACAGCTTAAATCAGACTAAAAATGGACTAAAATGGACTTCGAGTTGATTCCGCTCGTAATGATCATTCCTGATTTCGACTTGAAAGTATGATTCCGCTCCTAAACTTGTTGTTGATTTCGCTCCTGGCTGCCAAACATTTGATTCCGCTCCTAAACTTGATGTTGATTCCGCCCCAGGAAGCCAAACTGTTGATTCCACTCTTGTGAACAAGTTTGATTCCGCTCATAGCGTTCAAAAGTCTGATTCCGCTCATTGTTACAACGGTTTGATTCCGCTCATAATGATTAAAGTCTGATTCCGCTCCTCGATGACCTGAAACACGACTATCATTTGAAAGTTCATCGTTTTGTGTGATTCATTTAACAAAGTGTCAGTTCATCGGGAATATAAGATCATGTGGTTTAAATCGGTTGCATGTAATTGTTGATAAACTTTAAATCTTGGTTAAATCAAAGTATTCTTTCAAGATTGTTGTCGGCACATGTCATCATGAATTGGTTTGCATGCAAAAGATAAAAGTGTCGATTTAGTGGATTTGAGGTCCAATGGGATTTAAATAGTGATTAACATTGTCGGAAAATGTTGTAAAGTCAATTGTTGTCAGTCCAATCAGAATTATCTTGTTTGTGTTGAACAATTACTATTGTCGGCTCATTAAAACAAGTAGAGTTCGGCTCAACCTGATAATACATTGAAAGTTAGTTCCGGTTCTAGTTTGGAGTTCAAAGTTTTCAAAGGATTATCACATTGTTTGAAAGTCTATCAGTTCACACATAGTGAGTCAGATCGGTTGTTTTTTATCCGGGTCATAGCAGTTCGCACGGTTTGACATCAAACTCAGTTCACTCAAATTCAGTTCGCACAAAATATTCACCAGTCCGAGTATCAGTTTGTTTCAGTTGTTTTAATAGTGTTTAAACTGATAAGTGTTTGTTTGTTTGTTTTAAGGAGATAAAGGTGTGTTACGAGGAGAACTAGTTTGTTTGAAAGCTTGTTTGAGAAATTCTTCGATTCTGAGTCATGGATACCGAGTTCTACAACGCATTTGCAACACCGTCTGGTCCATCTACCATTACTCAGAACATGAATTTGGAAAACGAGACTGGAACCACCCAAAAGCCCCCGAAATTGATGAGTATTGAAGAATACTACGGGTGGAAAGACAGATTCAAAAACTGGGTTCAGGCAAACCATCTTAGATCATGGGAGTGTATTTTGAAGAAATATGTTTTGCCACAGACTGATATGAAAGTTGATAAAAAAATATCTGAATTTACTAATGAAGAACGGGATATGTATAGATCTGAAAAGATGATGATCAGTCTGCTTCAACAAGCTATCCAAGAAGACATTTTCATTCTGCTACAGCATGACAAAACTGCAAAGTCAATATGGGATGCACTTAAAGTCAAATTTGAGGGTAGCGAAAAAATGATTAAAAGCAAGAAGGCACTGTTAAAGAAAGAGTTTGATCTGTTCAGCATTCTACCGGGTGAAGACACAAAGAAGCTGATTGAAAGATACTGTCACCTTGTGCGATCTATGTCAATGCTTAGTATAAAAAAGGAGTCTGAAGAGTGGGTAGACAAATTAGCTGATGCATTACCGCAAAAAGAGTGGGGAACTTATTTGATGATCCTGAAAAACACAGGGGTTTATGATGTGTTATCAATTGGTGAGTTTATCGAAAAAATTGAGGGTCAAGATTTGGAACAGCAGAAGATCGCAAGGATGAATAGTCTAAGTGGTCAACAGGATGTAAAGATGTACTACAAAGGTAGTATTCCGGTTCCTGAAGCTGAGAGAAGTCTGAAAATCCAGACTGCGTTTAGTGCTGGAGATTCATCGGAAAAAGCTGATCAAAGTTCAAACAAAAGCAGCAGTGGTTTCTCATTATATCCAAGTATCAATCCAAAGAGTTTATCAGAAAGCTTTCAGTCTCAAAGCACAAAGACAGGAAATGGTTATGTGATTCAGTGCAACATTGCTCTAAATCTTCCAGAAGGTCAAAGTTTTTCAGAAGACACTGCTAAAGATCACATGGCTCTACTTGGTTCCGTATTGTTATCTTATGAGGGTCTAGTGGCTGGTCGGATCGGAAATCCCATGCTCACAAAGGAGGATTACGATCAGATAGACGCCGAAGAGATGGAACTGATGGATATCAAATGGTGTCTTGCGAGTGTTCTTAGACGTGCTGAAAAGTTCAAAACGATTACCGGGAGAAATGACTTTCTTGATGCTCATGTATCTACTTTAGGTTTTGATAAATCTAAAGTTACTTGTTTTCGTTGCAGGGAGAAAGGTCATTTCAAGCGGGAGTGCAAGAACAGAGAAGCTAGTGGAGCTCATAATCCGTTCGGAAAAGACGATTACTACCGAAAAGCCATTTATCAGCAAGTTGGTCAGTCACAAGACTCACAAATGGCTCATGGTAGAAAGATTGAGGATTTAAAGAGAGGATGTTTGGTAGATTTAAACTGGAACAATTATATTTCTCCTGATAGCAAAGCATGCATAGTCGATCAAGATGATGAGAGGCTACCTGAAGGCTTTAGTTGGAATATGTTTGCAGATGAGAATGGGAATTTTAAAGCTTTCATTGCTAAGATTGTCAGAGAACCAGACATGTTTACCACATGGATGAAGTCTATTGGAGTGACTGTAAAGAGTGTGGATGAAGAGTCTGTTATTTCTGATGAAAGTTCAGAAAGTGTTGATGAAAGTCTACAAAGTTCAGATGAGAGTGTTCAAAATGTTGTTACTTCAGAAAAAGAAGTTGTATTTGATCAAACACCGTCTGATTCTGGTGTATCAGATGCTGATTCTGAAAAATCTGTAGAGTTTGATCAAACACCAGTTGATAGTAGCAGTGATGATGAGGAAGAGAAACATATTAATGTTGCTAAAACTCATCTTTCTCCTGAAAGTTTTCATTTTTATTTTGCAGATCGTATGGAGAAACTGAAGGAGAAACGAGCTGCTAAAGAACAACAACTAAAGAAATCTGAAGATGTTGTTCAGAAAGAGAATGTTGAAGGTGTTGCTGAGGAGATGGTTGAAACTGAGCAAGTGAAGATAGAAGAGAAGGTTATTGAAGAAGAAAAAGTAGTTGAAATGGTAAAGACAATCGAGATTGAGAAGATTGTTGAAGTTGTAAAGCCTTGCGAGAAGTGTTTGGAAGCATGCAAGGGTTGTGCAGCAAAAGACGAGATAATTGCTGAGTATGAAAAGAAGAAAGAGCAGTTACTGTTCAACCTCAACTATGTGAAAGAATCTTATTATGTCTTGAACAAAACAGTAACTGGTCTCCAAAAGACAAATTCTGAGAGAGAAAAAGCACTTACGATGATGAATGCTGTGATGATGACAAAACAGAAAGCCATCAACTTTTACATCGAAGAGAGTGCTAAATGGAAGCAAGAGTTGGAGACAGAAAAGATCGAGAATGAGAGAATTAGACGTCTATTGCAAAGTTATTCTAGTTCTGATTATCTCATTGATCGTATTTACCCAACTGTTGCAGGTATGGAAGTTTTTCAAGATGAGAAGCCAAAGAAGAAAGATAGTGGTAAGAAACCGACCGTTAGCTATAACAAGTGTCCGACTCCAATTTGGGAAGGGTACTCTCCTAGAAAACCAAACGAGGAGCAACTTGAAAAAGCAGTCAATATAAAGCTAAAAATCGACACAACTGACGTTTTACCAGATAACACTGATGTCACGTTTACCTCATCCGATACTGATCATGAGTCTGAGTTAATAAAAAAGGTGGTCGATCAGGTGTTGGATACTGAGGAGGAATCCGAGTCAAAGTCTGAGTCTGGAGGGTCAAATTCGTCAGTCAACAATCCAAAGTTGTCGGTAAAACGGTCTTACAGTAAAGAATTCTTGTTATCGAAAGCAAATTTGAATGATGAAGCATTTGAAGTTGCATACACTTTAAATGATTCGGACAAATTATACTCTGATAAAGAGTTTCCAATAAGAAGTGTTCGTTTTGACATGATCAAAAAGGTTTTCAAAATGACAGAAATTAATATTTCTGAAATAAAAGATTTAAATCTTATTGAAAAACCTAAAAAGTACACTTCAAGAGTTCAACAACGTCTAAACAAGAAAAAGGGTTACAATTCTGGTTCTGGTTTTCAAAAGAAACAAAACCAAAATCGTAGCTACAAAAAGAAAGGTCTTGGATTTATTCCACCAGAAAATCATAAAAATTTGAAAAATTCTAAAACAAAAACTGAATTTGTATCAGGTGGACCTGCAGAAGAGGAACAGAAGAAACCATTCTGGAGACAGTCAAATCAAGAATTTCTTGCTGAAAAGAAAAAATAATGGAACTGAAGTGTTTTATCAAAGAGAGACTCGTACCTGTTACAAGTGCAATGAAACTGGTCACATTGCATGGAACTGTCAGAAAATTGCTAAAACAAAACAGGGAGTTTCTCAGAAATTAAAAGAAAAGGTTGTTGATGTTGAACCACCAACTGACAGACTTAAAATTTTTGAAAATTCAACTTATGAGGTTGGTGAGTGTTCTAAAAAGAATTTTTATAAAAAGAAAGAGAATGACAACCAAGTGTGGGTTGTTAAGAAAGTTGATGTAAATGTCGGCGATGAATCTGGTTCCACAAAGCCAGAAGAGTCACAGGTTGAGATGAAAATTTCAGTGAATGATGATGAGTTTCCATCACTGAAATTTGAAGAAGTTAAACAGAATGTTGGTAAGGTTGGTATCTCGAATAAGTTTTACAAAGATAATACTAAGTTTGATGTCGAGAAAACATTCAATGGGAGTGTTAAGAAAATTTTTGGGAAAATGTTGAATGGGAAAGCTAAAGGGGTTAAAGATTTTTATGCAACTAAAAAGGCAACTTACAACCCTACTGCGCAAGAACTGAAAGCCATCAAGTCTGAGAAGACTTGGATGGAAGTCTGTTTCCCTTGAAGTCTTAGGACTTCGCCGGAGATCCCAAGTTTGTAATTGTGGATCAGGAATCGGCATCTTTCTTAGTAATTGATTGTGTGAGTGAATCTTATAAAAGTTAAATTTTACAGGATAAGTGTGATTTGCCGGAGCTTCCAGGTTGGTAAGTGTGAAGCAGGAATCGGCATCTTGTTTGGTAAAATGGTTTGTGTAGATGTTTTATTCCTACATGTGGTTATATGTTTTGGATATTCTTACAAGTGGTGAGAGGTTGATTCTGACAAAGTGATTACTCAAGGTCATTAGTTTGAACTTGATGTAATCCTGATACAAGAGATTGAATGGACAAAATGATGAACCATATCCCTAACCCTACAAGTGGTAAATTCAACAAAACTTATTTTCCGGAAAAATCATTTTGGTTAAAACAAACTTAAGTGTTTTGAAATCATTATGAGAAAATAGTTTTGTGAAAGGGGGAGTTCTGATTGTTTATGCCTAGTGGATGGCAATTTGAGGCAATTTGATATCGGTTGTCAAGTTTGTTGTATAGTTTGTTTTCAAATTTCCTTTAATGTGTTTGCATTTTAGGGGGAGTAGAAATTTCTGAAAATCCAAAAACATTAGAAAATTTGAAAAAGACAAAAACATGATAAAATCAAAAATGAGTTTTGTTGTCAAAAAGAGGAAATGATAGTACATCAGTAGACGGTCACAGTATGCTAAAGAAATGTAATGTTTAAATAGCGTTAAACGGTCTCACTGATGATATGTCGATAGGTTTTTACACATTTAGTAAACTTTTTCGGGATATAAACTAAATTTCAAACTTGCTTATTTCGTGGGGAACACTACTTGGATATATAGGTAACCCCTGAAATCTCGTTTGAAAGGTCCCTCTTTCTGAGATACTAGGTCTTTATACTCAGTGATATCTGGGGTATTATCCCGGGACTTCTGCTGAATGGAAGTTCTGACCTAGTCCCCGGATAATGCTTTCTGCAAATGCTTGAAACATAGCATCGCCCTCAGCAAGCTGATGAAACAATAAAATTGATAGTCGCTGCTGTTGTAATGCAAAAGATCCTCTAAAGGGGACACACCCAAAAGTCGAGTCATGATCTCTCTGCTGAACGGTAGTTCTGACCTGAGCTCTCATGATTCTTCATAATTTATTAACCCCTTACAGATATCATCTGTGGTATACTCACCTGTAAGACTGAATATTGGGATCTGGATACGGGAGTTTATTCAAGAGGTGGGACACATGAATGAGTTTAAGTTCTTAAAATACCTAACTCATATCCTGAATCAGTTGAAATTTGTGTGAAAATTTAAGTGGATCAGTATATCGACAATCTAAGTGAATTGTTTAATTCTTAATGTGTAACTAAGCTCAACGGTACTTGTGACTTGTCAAAAACTGATATGATCCTCTTACACGAACTCACAAAAATATTGTCTGTAAATATTTCTTTACTGCATTTCTTTACATTCAAAATTACAAAAAGATTTTCAGTGTGTTTTAGCATAAATTTTTTAAAAATCCAAAAAGATTTTCGACAACTGATGTTGGAGAGCTGATTGTCAAAATTCCAAGTGCTAGACATGATGAACAAATGGTTTGGGAAAATGTGTTTTTGAAAAGAAAAATGATCATATTTTAAAATGATTCATCAAGTTTATTGAATTATTTTTGAGGGAGAGTCAGTATTAGTGCATACATTGAATTGTTAAATGCGTAAAATTTACTTTTAGGTAGAGTGAGTTTGTGCATGTTTAAATATGAGCTGGATTGATGATCATGAGCTGGATGAGAGCCAGATTACGATCTTGGAATAATCTTAGAAAGAGCCAGCTAGATTACGATCCTGAAGCAGATGATGCTGAAGAACTAACGGAATGCCAGCACATTGCAAGGGGGAGTCTGTTAATTTTGAGAGAAAGAATGAAGCTCAAAGACTGATCAAGACTGAAGATGCAAAGACTCGACATGTGAGACTCGTCAACATCTGAGGGGGAGTCTATTGGTGCACACATCTGTCGTCTTCGTCTTGTATCGAGTCTTGTTTAGAGATAGATAGAATAGAGCACGGAATCCAATAATCAGAATATTTAGGAGTGATTCCACTCGAAAGTTAATTTTCTGATTCCACTCGAAAGTTAACTTTCTGATTCCACTCCTAATGTAATTTTCTGATTCCACCCGAAATGTTAAATTCTGATTCCACCCGAAAGTAACATGCTGATTCCACTCCAAATGACACCATGTCATTAGGAGCGAAATCAGAACTACTATATATAGGCTTTTGGGGCGAAATCAGAATAGAGTTCTAAGGAAGTCCCTTGTATTCCATACCGAAGCTCTGCCGGTGTGAAGATCGATTGTACACAACGTTTATTCAATACAATCAGTGTTTTAAGGTGAAGATAAAGCTGTTTCTACCTTTGTTTCTTAGTTTCCGCCTCTGAAATGAAGTTAAATTCCTCTGAACGACTCGTTCGGGTCGATACACGATCCTACATTATGCATTAATGATAGCGTTGCGTCAGAAATACTAGTAAACTCACCGGTAAGACACATTGTGTCAACAATTCTGCAGAAAGCAGTCAGACAATAGAATTGGGGCCTAGGAGTAGGTCCAAAGTCTAAAATACATTGAAACCCAGGAATATATACAAGGGTTAACATATAGACTTTCCGGAAGCTAAGATACGCACTAAAAAGCACCCGAAACACACTTTAAATGCTGAATTTCATATATTTCAGCAAAATTCAGCATTGTAATGAGTTAGTAACATGTAAAAATATGACTAAATGGTCCTGAATGCTTTCCTAAGTGTCGGGAATTGAAAGTGTCACAAAAAGGTACATAAAGGACACTAAACGGTGCAATTTCGCACTTTAACGAACCGGTATCTAACCGAACAACCGGACATTACCCGAAACACCAAAATTATACTAGAAGCGTTATTTTATTATTTCTGAGCTAGTTATGATTCCCAAACACCATAACACCTCTTATAACATAATAACACATTAAGTCCCTAATCAAGACACTTGAAACTTAACTTATTTATAAAATTAGTGGTTTAAACTTACACTTTACCCCCCCCCCCCCCCTTGGTAGTGGACGGTCACCTTATGTGACCCCACCATAATCTTTTCAAGATCCTACAAAATCCTACTTGATCTTCCTTAGATTTCTTTTGATTCACTTAAGCTTCCCTAGATTCATTATGATATGGTGAAGATCTTGCATGTACTATAAGATAGCATAAGCCCTCATTCATCACTTCACACAACTCACCTTCTTCCTCTCCTCCCCACTTTCGGCCGATCCTAGCTCACCATACCACCACCACTTTCATCCATTATTCAATCATTCCAAGTTCTTCACAAGGTGCTAGAAGGTGTTTAAGGAGGTTTAGAGCTTGTGGATCTTGAAGGACCTTTTTCATTTGCTATTATCCAACCCATTTATCATCTTCAACATCAAGTGTTCTTCCCTAGCCTTGTGCTAGTAGTAAGACCCTCATAACCCTTTGTTACTTCATATTTTGGTGAATAAAAGTTGATGAATGTTGTTAATCACAAGAACACAAAAGAACATGATCATGATACTTTAGCATAAGCTTAAATACATAAGAATACATGTAAATGATGATGATTTGCTTCTTGATGAATGATGATTTGTGTTAGTGATGTTAGACATCATAAGAAACCTACTAGATTGTGATTAAACACATGATCTAGTAAGTTAAAGTGGTGATCTTGTGAAAGACCAAGACCATCATGCTTTATGTCTTCATGAACTTGAATGATGAAATTGATTTTCATATGTACAAGTGATTTAAATAAAATACAAGTCCTGTAAATAGATGATTACAAAAATAATTTTCTCAAGAAACCAAGTTTATTTATGAGATTTACAAAGTCATGGTTTCTAAGTAAACTAATCATATTTTTAGTGTCTAAACAAGACTAGAAAAATGTTTGTAACAAGAAAAATACAAAAGAAATATTTTTAGAGAAATCATTTTACAAGTTGTAAATGACCAAATCTTTTAATAATGTGATTTACAAACAAATAAATATGTTTTTAAGGGTAACTAAACCTACTAAATAACATGGAAAGTTACTACAAGTTTTTACAAAAACTTCAAGTTCATGACGTAGTGTAATTTACTTGATTTTAACACTCGGTAAGTGTTGAATGAGTTGATGATTGGTTGTGATGATTTTAAAAGAAAATAAACACATGTTTTGAAAACATGGGAAACCTCCATTTTTAGGGGAAACTATGTCAAAATTTCTATAAAATTTTGACACTTAGAAAAGTATAAGTTTTGGTGAAACTAATTCCCTAAAAATTTACCTAAAAATGTTTTACCAAGGTTTCCCTAATTTTTATGTAAACTTCAAATTAAGAAATGATGTTTCTTCAAGATAAAAATTGATATTAAGTATGTTTATTTTTGAGGGAAATATATATATATTTATTGATCACCAAATGTTGTGCTAAGTGTATGTAGTATGTATTATATGTAATAGTGTATTAGGACTTGAAAATACACTAAAATACTCCTAAGAAGTAAAAATACAAAATACACATACAACATGCATAGACAAACACAAGAGAATATATTTATGAAAATATATTTCTTAATAGATTATGTAACTCGGACAAGTTACGAACTTAAAATGAAGTTTTGGACGAAAATACATAACTCGGGTGAAAAATACAAGATACTTATATTTATTTTTGAGAAAATGATATAAGTAAGATACATAGTTAAAAATATAAACTATTTTTAACAACCAAGAACACATACATAAAAGCTGGTGACTTGTACTTGTGCGATACAAGTCTAGTGACTAACGTTAATAAAACACGTATAGGTCACGACGCTATATAAGCAAACCCGGTGAAGTTTACGGCGCAAGAAACGCAAAGTTGTGAGTTCATGTCCCCACTTTTAATCTTTTACATGCTTTTTAAACTTGGGGAAAATACATGTGTTATGGTATAATGGATACAAAAACTAAGGAATGATACTTTAGATCATGTCACGAATAGGGTACCAGAAGCACCATTAATCGTGTACATACTAAGACCGCAGAACAAAAGGTTAGATCTAATTGATATTCGGGCAACCACACTCTTGGTGATAACTAATACCAAGTAGTGCTTTTGTGTCTTAGTCGTGAATCGACTACTAGAAAAATGCCTATGGTTTGGATGCTTCCTATGTTGTGTCACATGTTAATGGCCTTTCAAACCATTATCGATCTCGATTTCCTTATATTTACAGAAATACTTGATACATACAAATTACATACCATGTTTTTATACAAAGTATACAAACGTTCAATACAAAAACTGCATGAATTCACACCAACATCATGTTGACGATTTTCCAAAAACTCACATGTATTTCAGGTAACTAAAGTGGATGTGCGCGCGGTCTTACTCTTGCTCTTGGATGTTGTTTATGTTTATCTTTGAATAATGTTGTAAACTTTTCAGACAACGTTTTATGCTGTGATGTAAACTCCAAACTTAACCTATGTTTTCAGTTACGTAATGTTATTGGTATTTGAAGTTATTTTTACGAGCATGTAGTATGTTTACCATTCGTATGCAATGAGAACCTTTCAAGATCACACCTCGTGCTTCCGCCTTAGAAAGGGGTGTAACATGTTGAAGGTGAAACTTCTTTATCATTTTTCCGTGGTGTCTTTGCATTACTTTACTGTCTATATAAAGTAAAAGATTTTCACCATTCATATCTCTACGGTCTATATAGAGATATGTTGGCTACCTGGTCGGGGGTTAAGTGAATGGTTTGGTAAGGTTCTTGCCTTGTTCAGTGTATAGATCCTGCAAGGACCTGGGTCAAGCTTACTAGGACCTCCTTCAATACCCACTGGTATTGGATGGCGGGGGTGCGAATGGCTTGATCCCCTCATATGTAAACTACTATTAATACATTAACCCGGCTACTTGGGATTGTATCCCTGCTGACTCAAACCACTTAGCCGAGGGTAACGTCGCCTTCAAAAGAGGGGCCTACTACTTGACGAATTAATAACTTAATTAATTATCTTCCAATATTCTGACCCTTTGGGATTGTATCCTTACTGACTCAAACCACTGGGTTGAGTGTAACGTCACCTTCAAAAGAAGGGCCTATCACTATAACTAAGATAATCTCTTAAAAAGTGCAAAAGTGCGGAAATCATCAAAGGTTACATTAAAGGCGAGTCGAATCCAAGTGATTCATCTTGTCTATTTGTTTTTATTTTATTTTTATTTTCAGCATTTTAGTTTTTATTTTCCATGTTTAAAACCTTTTCTAAAAATTTTGATTTGATTAGACGTTGAGGATAAACCGGTACTAAAAGCTCTTGTGTCCTTGGACGACCTCGGTATCTTACCAACTCTATACTACGCTCACGATGGCTGCACTTGCCCATATGTGTGTTTAGTGTTAGTATAATTTCGTGTTTTATAAATTTAAAACTTGACTAATGTGTAAAATGGGCTTAAATTATTAATAAAAACATATTACACCCGACACACATCAAGTTTTTGGCGCCGTTGCTGGGACACAAGGATTTTAAGAAAGTTAGGAATCAACGGCCTAATCGTTTTTTCTTGTTTTTCTATTTTTTAGGATTTTTCTAGATTTTCCAGCTTCTACAGAGCTCAGCACGGGGCCGTGCCCGCTGAACACGCCCCCGTGCCCAATCTTTGGTACTGGCAATCCTGTTTTAAGTCAGACAGTAGCTGAACACGGGGCCGTGCCCACTAAACACGCCCCCATGCCCAAGCTTCAGATACTGAAAACAGAACCGTAAGATCCCGACAGTTGGTAATTTCTGACACAAACATGAGTGATACTGATCATTTTCACTTTCGCTCCTCTTATGGTGCGTGGTGTCAAATATGTGGCGGACCTCATAAAGATTTAAAATGTTATTTTTTAAATTACATTCCCCACTATATAGACCCATCGTTTTCCTGTAACCTTAAGATGGGTGAAAGTAAAAACAATCCCTATCTCTCCCTCGAGTGCTCTCAATCATCTATTCTAGATGACATGATTCTCGAAGAATTATTTGAAATGGAAGAAGTAATTCTCCAATTTATAAGAGTGCTTGAGATGGAAATGAATAATTCATCTCAAGACGACGATCAAGGAGAATTATTGAGATCACATTCAGAATATAACAACATCGTTGCTCCCGAAATCACCTCTAACTCTTGTAAGGACATGAGATATAGTCGTCCCTTTGTCGATTGTGCCATGAAGAACTCTCCATCGGTCCCCACCGATGCATACATAGACCTGAGCGATTCGACATATACCTTCTTTAATGAGAGCCCGGATAAGGGAAATAAAGGTTGGTCTCGCCCACCGGTATTTAGTTTAGGATTCACCCTTTCCGATAATCTCTTGCGTTCTTGACTAAAACTATGGCAATTAAGGTACCTCAGGCACTTCGGTGTTGTTCCATCCAGTAAGGAACCACCCGATCTGGATAAATTCCTTAAAATAAGACAAAACTTCATAAAAACCTCTAGCCACGGGGCCGTGTCCAGGTCAGCATGCCCCGTACCCACCTGAAGATTTGTGTCTGACTTTAAGTCAGAATACGGACAAAAAGTGTCAGACTGACCACGGGGCCGTGTCCAGCCGACACGGGGCCGTGGTCAGCGTGCTGTCGTTTTCTATAAATGCAGCAAGATTCCTGCACTCTTGGACCCATTCCAAAGACAAAGATCTGGTGGGATCTTCACATATATCCTATAAGGTATATTCTAAAGAAGGTTCTCAACAACCATCTTGTCTATACTACTTTTGTCTATTGCATTCTTCTTCATTTACTCTTCAAAACCTCCACTAAAGCTTGAAATCTCCATGTTTTCAAGCTTTATTGTGATATTTGTTAGGTTTTTATTCAAGGAATCTTATCAAAAATAAGTTTTACAACACTGTTTTAAGTTATTTCTGCTTAGAAATGTTTCAAAAGTCAGAAAAATAATTTTAAGCTCCAAGGTTCCTTATTTAAAAAATTTGCAGATTGGTGGCCACGGGGCCTTGCTCAGCGAGCACGTGGCCGTGGCCGGAGTTACTGTTTCATTAATTTTAACTTTTCGAGTTGTTTTCTTAGAATGTCGAGCCAAAATAGCGGAACCTCTTCAGCTCATTCAAGGAACAGTCGTAGGGAACGAAGGCCTTCGATCGAAGCAACCCTTGTGCATTATGTGATGGCACTGAGAGAAGCTCTCGATGAGATGGCATCCGTAGAAGAAGTCCTAATCGACCGTATCAACTATCTAACGGTGGGGCTAGAAAATAGCTTCCAAGAAATCAACCTTTTGCACCAAAGGTTGAATATTCTTGCAATGCAGATTGGAACTTGGCACAAGAGATTATTAATCCCACCGGATGTGATGACATCCCTGCGAAACCTCCTCTTGACGCCTTACAAGAGGTTCTGGTGGAAGTCGCACCCCCTCAAAAAGAGGAAGACAATGAGCCCGCCTTCCTTCTCCCTCGGGAGATAGAAGAATGGCTTAACGATGTGTGAAGGGCCCTTTCCGGAGAAGAAGTTCTAAAAGCCTTTTTCAACCGAAAAAATCATCTTTTTGGAAATTTTGTTCTTAAAATAAAAATATCTAGGCTAGGACTTCTTTGTGGTTTGAAATTTCTTGCATTTCATGACCTACTTATCTAGTTTTAGTTTATGTTTTTTATTTTCTAGGAAATTATGTAATTCACTCTTGAGTGAATGATGGTTTCTAAGTATTAAATGGTGCTTGGATGATGTTGTAATGGTTAAACACACTCGAAATGGTGGAGGTTACTAAGGGAACCTTGAACCCACACCCCATGCACAAAAACTGAGCCTCCCGACAATTTTTCTTCATTACAGCAAGTTCAGCACGGGGTCGTGCTCAGCCCAACACGCCCCCTGCCCGAGCTTCTGCAGAAAACGCCCAGTTCAGGTAGCTAGACACGGGCCGTGTTCACTGAACACGCCCCCGTGCCCAGCCTTCTGTTTAATATGATACTGGCGATCTGAGCACTAGACCGTGCCCGGACCAACACGGGCCTGTGCCCAGACGCCCAGTAACATAAAATTTTGTTTTTAAACACCTTTTTACACATTCAATCAACCTAGAAACTTATTTTAGGGACACATTGAGGACAATGTGTAATTTAAGTGTGGGGGGGATGCTAAAACCTTGAATTTTGCAAGTCCTAATAACAAGCCTTACACAAAACTCTATTAGAACCGCTAATCACCCCAATTTTTTTCAAAAACTTTTCATTTTTTTACTTGTCTTGGTTTAATTTGGGAATAACAAGTTCTAAAAAGGTTATATTTTTAGAAATTTACAACCGATAGCGTCATGATAAAAAGAACTAACATAAGAAAATTATGAACCGACATGAAAAATCTAGTTAAAATATGATTATATATACTTGATCACATTATAAACCCATTCCCACAAAAAGTGAGTTTTGAGCCTTTATTGAGCATACAAGCATACATCTTTAAACTAAATGCTCATTTTTCGTTTCTTGTGTGAATAGTCGCTTGGTTCTTACGACTCTATAACTTGCCATGACGATACATTCCCGGTCCTTACCAACTTAAACCCAAGTAAGTAAATGATGGATGCATTAGGACTAACCCATTTTCCTTTCAACACCATTATTTTTCAATTTTTTATCACCTACCCAAAATCCCCCTAGTTAACCCCTTTGAGCCTAAACCTTTTCGTTTCTAAACCCACAAAACAAACACCCTTTACCCACCAAAAACCTTTTTCTTTTAAACCTCTTATTTTAGTAAAAAGCTCGGTTTTCTCGTGACGTTCTTTATAAAAAAATGAAGTCTAGCAATAAACAAACAAGTTCCTCAAAGAAACTTTGTTTGAGAATGCTTAGTTTGAATAAAAGTCACAAAAACAAAAAGTTTTACGACGACCGACGCTTTTTACGCTTTTAGCCATTTTTTACTAACCAATAACCCAAAACCACCTACCTTTAACTCAAGCCTAACCCTTCCCCAAGTCCTCTTGATATTTACAAAGGTTTATAGTTAAAAAGGATGAGGATTGATTGCTTGGCAAGCATATGGTAGAAGTAAGTTTCATGCCAGTCTCGAGTGTTTCACAAAAATACATCTTCGGCCGAGTGTTGAGTGATCTCCAGTGAGGTATGTGAACTTGTATATAAATGGAATTTTAAAGAGGCATGTTCTTCCCAAATAAGTAATTTCTCTTATGAAACGTTCTAAATAAATCATAACGAATAGGATTGTAAATAACATAATAATAAAACCCAATAAAGATCTTGGATTCCCGACACTCAAGACAAGCCCAAAACTTCTCTTCTACCCATTCTATTTGGGTGTGTAAGCCACATAATAAAGAGTTTTGCTTGAGGACAAGCAAAGATTCAAGTGTGGGGATATTTGATGTATGTAAAATGCAACATATAAATTACATCAAATGAGGCATAAAAAAAACTAACCCTTTTTAGGACTAATGTTGGAAAAAGTGTGCTTTTGTCTTCCTTTTGTATTTTCAGGATCAAATGAGCTTAAATGAACAAAAGGAACAAATATGCAGCAAAAACTAATATAAATACAAAGAAAAGGAATAAACGTGGCTTGCCCGACCCCTCAACAACATCTCCCCAAGCAAAAACAAGAAACAGGAGGCCGGCCATGGCCCGTGCCCAGCAGACACGGGGGCGTGGTCAGGTGTCTCCAGAAAGTGACAAAGCTATAGAAGCTTCTATTCCCAAAACGGGGACGTGCCCAGCTCAGCACGGGGCGTGGTTAACGCTAAGATTCATAGAATCTTGCAAATCTTGATAGTACAAATACGCTTCTACACACGGGGACGTGCCCAGCGAACACGGGGACGTGCCCAGCGAACACGGGGTCGTATGGAGCCTAATGCAGACAATTGCAATTAATGAAGAAAGAGAAAGATGATGGCCACGGGGGCATGTCCAGCGGACACGGGGCAGTGGCCGGGCTTCTTTTCAGGCTATAAATAGGAGTGCTTGGTTCACTTCAAAGGCATCCCTTGGCAAACCACCTCTCTCCCACTTCACCACCACTCCACCTCCACTACAACACCCACATCCACCACCATCATCCATCATCCACCTTAGAGTTTGTGTAGTAGTCTTGGGATCCAAGATTGATAGTAAGAGTTCTTGTCAATCAAAGGCCATGTTTGGCTAAGTCTCTTACATCACTCTGTGATGACAAGCATTTAATGTAATACTTTTGATTTTTAATCTTTTTGCACTTTTTATTTGGTTTTGTATTAATGACTTTAATAACTAGTTTCTTATGTTGAAGGTGAAACTTCTTTATCATTTGTCCGTGGTGTCTTGGTATTACTTTACTGTCTATATAAAGTAAAAGATTTTCACCATTTATATCTCTACGGTCTATATAGAGATATGTTAGCTACCTGGTCGGGGGTTAAGGGAATGGTTTGGTAAGGTTCTTGCCTTGTTCAGTGTATAGATCCTGCAAGAACCTGGGTTAAGCTTACTAGGACCTCATTCAACACCCACTGGTATTGGATGGCAGGGGTGCGAATGGCTTGATCCCCTCATATGTAAACTACTATTAATACATTAACCCGGCTACTTGGGATTGTATCCCTGCTGACTCAAACCACTTAGCCGAGGGTAACGTCGCCTTCAAAAGAGGGGCCTACAACTTTACACATTAATAATTTAATTAATTATCTTCCAATATTCCAACCCTTTGGGATTGTATCCTTGCTGACTCAAACCACTAGGTTGAGGGTAACGTCACATTCAAAAGAGGCCCCTACTAATATAACTAATATAATCTCTTAAAAAGTGCGGAAATCATCAAAGGTTACATTAAAGGCGAGTCGGATCCAAGTGATTCATCTTGTCTATCTGTTTTTATTTTATTTTTATTTTCAGCATTTTAGTTTTTATTTTTCATGTTTAAAACCTTTTCTAAAAATTTTGATTTGATTAGACGTTGAGGATAAACCGGTAATAAAAGCTCTTGTGTCCTTGGACGACCTCGGTATCTTACCAACGCTATACTACGCTCACGATGTGTGCACTTTCCCATGTGTGTGTTTAGTGTTAGTAGAATATCGTGTTTTATAAATGTAAACTTGACTAATGTGTAAAATGGGCTTAAATTATCAATAAAAACATATTACACCCGACACACACCAAGAAGCATCGAGGCCTCACACGTTATCAACAATTGTAAACTTGTATTATCTGGTCAAACCTTCTTGTCATCTCTTTCCCATCGTTCTTGGAAGCTTCGACGTCGTTATTGGTATGGATTGGTTATCCAAACATCAAGCTGAAATACTTTGTCAAGAGAAGGTCGTTCATATTCCTCGTCCTTTTGGTGAATCTCTTATTGTTCAAGGCGATAAAAGTGGAGCAGTCACATGCATCATCTCGTTCTTAAAAGCCCAGAAGAGTTTACGAAAGGGGCATACCGTTATTCTAGCACTCGTCACCGACACTTAAACACAAGAAAGAAAGATTGAAGATTTTCCCATCGTACACGAATTTCCCGAGGTATTCCCTGAGGAATTACCTAGTCTTCCACCCCATCATCAAGTCGAGTTTCAAATCGAGCTAACCCCCAGAGCGGTAACTATAGCCCGTGCACCTTATCGACTAGCCCCAGCCGAACTGAAAGAACTTTTTATGCAATTGCAGGAGCTGTTGGATAAAGGTTTTATCCGTCGTAGCTCGTCAACCTGGGTAACCCCGGTACTCTTTGTCAAGAAGAAAGACGGTACATTCCGTATGTGTATCGACTATCGTGAGCTGAACAAAGTGATTATCAGGAACCGATACCCACTCCCACGCATTGACGATCTGTTCCACCAGCTGCAAGGGTCAAGTTATTATTCTAAGATTGACCTACGATAAGGATATCACCAGTTGAGAGTCCGAGACGAGGACATCTCTAAGTTTGACCATAAACCTGGTCAAACTATGCACCCATAGATTAGATGATCTTATAAAATACCTTTGAGTTAAAAAAAAATTCAATAGAAAACAGTCTCTAAGTTTTGATTAGAATAGTTCAGACCCAAATGTTCAATAACAGGCCCAGCAATCAGAGAGTACGGTCCACATATGAGTGTGCGGACCAAACTCCTGAGTGTGAGGGAAATTTTGTCAAACATATCATCTCGCACACCTTTAGGTCCTACACAGTTAACTTAAATTATGTACGAGGGTAAAATTGTCAAAACCAGAGTGTACGGGAGCCATTTTGTCAACAAGGTCGGGTGTGCGATGGGAAAATAAGTCATTTGCACCACCCGCACACCCATTGATGGCAAATCTGTAATTTATAGGAGTACGAGGGACAAAAGAGTCCAATGATGGGTGTTTGGAGGACAAGAAAGTCCAATGATGGGTGTGCACCCCCCCTTTTCATGCGTGTAACCCACGCGCCGTCAAATATGTCATCTTCTCCGGCCATTTTTACCATCCAAACACAATTCCAATCACCTGCAACTCGAGCTAAAAACATTTTTGATTCTACCGAACAATCATCCCACATCTATTACATCATCAACTGCTTCCCGTATTCACACACATTCAAGAATTCTTATCAAACAGATGACATCAAATCATAAACAACAGTTTATGATTCAAATACAGACCTTTACCCTTCGATTTAGATCCCGACATCTTCTATTTACCCAGAATAGTATAGCAACAGTGTTTTTAAAGAAGATGATTCAAAAGGGATTTGTGTGTGTGTGAGGGGTTTGTGTAATATGATTTTGAAACACAGCACATAATAATTTATGATATCAACGACCGTTAAATTTTGCCATCATTACCCTACACCCCTTTTCTTTGATTTTGTGGTTTTGCTGGCTCGACCTTGACATCTCTAGTCCGTCCATAGACCATGTTAAGAATGTTAGTAATCTCCTCTTCAGTCATAGGAATAGAGGTATATGAATGATTGTATGGTGGAGGAATGTACACAAAACCCAAACCCTTATTCCTAATTTCCTTTTGATTGTATTTTAATTATTTTTTTATCATTGTCTCAACATTTTCACTAGAAATGTCAAATTTTCTAAAATTAAATTCTGCATTTTCAAAAGTTAATTTAAGAGAATCAAGTTCAACAGTTAATTTTCAAAAAGCTCTTTGAAATGGTGATGTCTGCATTTCTCTTGACTCAAATCTTTATGCAGCTGTCGGATATCACGTTTTTGTGACTCCAGCATATCCTTGTATCCGTTAATTTTCTTTTTGATCTGATGTAAATCAGATTTGGATAACTGAAGTTGTATAATTAAATAATTGGCATGTTCTTTGTAACCACTTACTTTTTCTCTACAGGCATCAATACAACAATAATCATCTACACATACTTCAGTGGGAGTAGGAGTGAAATCATGCATTTGAGCCATGAAGGCATGATACACAGTGTCTTCTGTGATTTGCATATTAGCCATCTGAGCAGACCAGTTAAAACCGCCTCCCTCTTGAGCTACCATAGCATTGTTGGGGTTTGCAGTTGAGGATGATCCAAAAACATTGCTTGGGTTTGCACCAGATGCATTAGAGGTAGTAACAGTAGCAGGTCTTGAGGCTGAGTTAACAGAGACAGTGATGTTTGCATCAGATCTCTCTCTCTCTCTCTCTCTCTCTCTCTCTCTTTGGCTGTTTGCAGTCACGAGCGAAATATCCTGGCTCATGGCAGTTGAAACAACTCAACTTTGATTTCTTCCACCCTGGATCTTTGTTCGTCGATTCCCAATTATTCCTACCAGTTCTCTTGATAAAGTTTTTGGCACGAAACACTGCCATAGCCATCTGCCAAGTAATATCCATCTCTTCAATATCCTCTGGATGGACTTCATTGAGCTCATCTTCCCCTATACTATTTGTTGTAAGTTTTCCTACAATGAAAGCATTGTAATAGTTCATAACTCCCGCCATAAATGCCATATTCTGTTCAAATTCTTTAGAGACAACAAATTGTGTTAAGTTGCTTGAAGTAGGGCTGGGTGCAACACCAGGTGACACAGACTGAACAGGATTCACAGATTGAATTGGAGTAGCAGATACGATTCCAGTATAGGAGGAACCACTGGCAGGAAACATCTGAAATGACCCACCCTCTTGTTGCGAGACCAAAGCTGTATTGGATGAGACAGTAACATTGTTGTAACTTGAAGTATGATTGTAGAGTCTTTGCTTGTCATCTATTTCATATGACTTGATCAGAGAGATTAATTCAGCAAGACTCATGCGGGTCAAATCTTTTATTATTTTAATAAGTGTGACATTGGTATCCCAATTCCTAGGAAGGGCATTTAGCAACTTCTTGTTGACCACTGAGTTTTGAAGCATCATGTCATGTGTTCTCATTTCACTGATCAGCGCGATGAACCTTTGAATTTGATTTTCAAGGGTTTCTCGAGAAAAATGATTGAACATGTTGAACATCTGAGTCAACATTTCCCTCTTGCTCTCCTTCTCTCTTCATTCCCTTCGTACATAGCCAAAAGTGCATCCCACAGTTCCTTATCAGATTTAGCTTCACGAACCCCAACGCCAATCTCGGGAGCCAATGCAGAATGCAACATTGCCAAAGCCTTATAATCAATTTCTGTCTTTTCATAGTCTTCATCATCATAAGCTGATAGAGGCTTGACTGCAGTTGTTCCCCTTTCTTCATCCACCATATATGTGATAAAAGCCGGTCCTCTACAAATTGATCTCCAAGCCTTAGGGTCTTTGATCTTCATGTATTGAACAAAATGACATTTCCATTCAGAAAACGACCCCCCCAACAGCAGCCTAGGAATCCTGTTGTTTGTTCCAATAACATTGTCCAGGTCTTGGTTCATGGCAACTTTGTCACTCAATGAGGTTTGATTAATAAGGTCCATTTTTGAAAAAAATAAACTATTAGTAATAATTAAATAATATTTTAATTTAACAGTTGATATTTTTTCAATTTTATTAAGTTATAAATGTGTCCAAGTCAACTTCCAGAAAAAGTCACAGTCAAAGTCAGATTAAGGTCCAATGGTATCGCACAATGTAATAACCCTCAGAAATATTCTCAACGACGACCCGTAATCAAAATCCGAAGTGCACACGATGAAACTTGTATACTCAATCAGAACGACTTAGCGGTTAAGAAAACTTGACGGTTAATGAACCAACCCGCACAAAAGTACCCTTATTAGATTCACAATTAAAAACCGAACCAATTGGGATCAAGACCAGAGCATACGCGATAAGTATTAGCACATAAATCGAGGAAAACGCATGATTGGACGAAAAAGGCGGCCAGGGACACATGTCACGACTTCGCATGTCAGACGTACGTTGGACATGTGGCAGTCTAAGCTAGGCCAACCTTCCCGGTGACACACGAGAGAATCCTTGTTTCCTTCCGCAATGCGTAGGGGAAGCCAGTTGGGCTATAAATGCAGCAGCTTAGGACTGAAGTTTCTGCAGATTTACAATTGAATTTTGTGAGCTTCTAATCTCTCGTTCTGCCTTT
Organism: Helianthus tuberosus; assembly: GCA_030545235.1. Classification (NCBI taxonomy): domain Eukaryota; kingdom Viridiplantae; phylum Streptophyta; class Magnoliopsida; order Asterales; family Asteraceae; genus Helianthus; species Helianthus tuberosus. The sequence goes on from CM060413.1 coordinate 81,301,021, forward strand.
CTTTGCAACAATAACCCCCATAAACTGTGAAACCCTGTCCGATCGATCTGAAACCCAGCAACGTATGTCAAAGTGCTGCCTGGATAAGGCTATACTTTGTTAACTACGTTGGGGTTTTGATCTCGTGATGTATCGTTAAAGTATGATTTGGGTTGATGCACTGATACGTGTTGCATTGTGATTTTATTAGGAACTCAGGCTTAACACCAGGAGGCTATAGTAATAAACCCTAAATCTGCAAAGTGAGTCATTCATTTTTTTTACCAAATGCTTTGCAAAACCCTAAATGTTTTTCAGTTATACTTACAGTGATTAAGTCTTTGTATTCTTACTGGGAAACTACTGTCAGTATGTGCGGTTTTGTATACATTACTTGTTATGCATCACTATTGGACAATGGGTTAGCGAATGAGTGATATGACCACAGTCACAAGAACTGCCACCGAGTGACAAATTCTATTTAAAATAGTTTCTTTACTATTGGACAGTGAGTTAGCCAATAGTAGTTTGGTAAGATAAACAAATGTAAAACTCTAAAGGCTATAATTATAAGAATGTGTTTTATACCAATTAATGAACTCACTAGTATTTCCTGCTGATCAAATGTTTTTAAACGTGATTCAGGTAACTTACTGTGAAAGTAAAGGAACATGTTATGAAGCACTGAAGGCTTAAATAAAGTGGCCATGTCACCTAGTTAAGAAAGGAAATTATGTTTTGTCAAAATAGGGTTTATCCCTATAAAAAACCTTTGTTTGTAATATGGGTTTTATCCCAGTTGTTTAACATTAAAAATATGGTGTTCTACCAACTCTGAAAATTTCCTAACTACGGTCCTGATGAAAATTTTTCCGCTGCGTATTTAATAAACACCGGTACCACCTGACTGTTCACGGCTCCCGCCCAGGGTGGGGTCAGGGGTTGTGACACACAATCAAGCCCGCACACTTCAAATTGGGCTGCACACAGTTATGTTGGGTTGTACACAACTTAGGATGGATCGTACACAGTTTGATCAATTGGGTCGTACACCTGATTAAGTTTATGGACCGCACATCGTTAAGCTAAATCACACACATCTTATTTGGACCGCACACTTAGTTGGGCTGCACACTAAACAAACTTCGGCTGAACACAAACAGTATCTTGACCGCACACCAATATAATTGGGCCTCACACAATTATGTTAGGTAGCACACAATTGTGCTTGGTCGCCCACAATTATGCTGGGTCGCAGACTTGACTCGTACACACGATTAAGCTGATCTGAACCGTATACTCGTATCTTGGACCACAAACATATATGTTGGACCGCATACTTGATTCTGAACACTTGCACCTCGTACACTGAAAGTTATACTGGGTCGCACACTTGATGTTTTGGTAAAAACAGTTTACCAAATCCCGATGATTAAGAAATATTTGAAACTTTAAATTTTTGGGATCTTTTCCACTAATAATTCTGAGAAACCTGCAAACACAATTTTCACCTTCCCAAAACAGATCAAAATATAGAATTTTCAAACTGTTTTTCAATCTTCAAAATTGTTCTTCGAGAATTGTTTTCTTTTGTACTAAAAATTTTGACCATACACTTAAATATGACTTGTGTAAAATCTAGACACAAATATGATTAGTCAAACAATGATAATCAAAACAGAAACAACTCAAAAGCATCAACCTATTTGATTTTTAAGGAATCTGCGATTTCTTTCTTCTTGTTCTTTGAGTGATATCTTGAAACCGAGCCTTCGAAGACTTCTTAGGCTCTGATACCAATTTTAAGTCCAGAGATCCTTCTACGATATCACCAAACACCCAAAAGTGTAGAAATCAATTGAGTGAACACAAAAAAAACAAGAATAATGGTTGTATATTAAGATTGCACACAAGCTAAATGCTTGTCTGGTACAATACTGTTCAAGGGAGCAAACCGTTCAAGACGACCTATTTACAAACCGGGCAAAGGCCCAACCGCACACTCTATCTAATATCTAGATAAGCCCAAAATATCATAATTAGTCTAAAATACCAACCCACTACCAAGCTATACAAGTAAAGCGTAAACTTACTAAACTATGCCCTTACATCATGCAATGATTCCGTATTGATAGTGTTTAAAAATTGGCTATTGAAATTGTTACCAGAATCAGGATTTTGTGATAACAATCCCGGAGCTATTCCAAGATCTCTGGCAGCAGAGACTCTGACAGAGTGAGTTGGATCTGCCAAGGGCGATGCTTTGAAGGGACCGGGAGGGGCGCCCGACCCCCCGAACTTTTCGGCCAGTAGTGTTATATATGTAGTTTTCGCATAGAAATTTTTGGGTATATACGTTTTTGACCCCCCGGTAAAAAATTTCAAGTTTCGCCACTGGGATCTGCCACACTATTTCGAGCCTACATGGGGATAAAGTCTCCCTTATGATGTGATGAGGATCCCAAATAGTTAAAATTCAGCATCCTGGCTGCAACGGAGTGACCATATCTTCTACCGGCTTCTTATTTTTTTCAATCTCTTTCATTAGCATAGTGTTGGTCATCTGTTGTTGTTCCATTTGTTATCTGTGCTACTTCTCTTTAATTTGATATGATAATGCTTTAGTTTATTTTTAATTTAAAAACATATTAACATGTTATGTGATTAACAATGTCATTGTTTCCATCCGCATCACACGGACACCCCATTAGTGTGTGAGCACGCCCACATATATATAACACAAGTAATTGTTTTAATTTGCTACTTTAAAACATTTTTAAGGACTTAAAAGTTAACCAATATATCTAAAATAAGGTCAATTTTGGTTAAATTAATGTTAATGTAGTTTCAATACATAAATATATTGATCAATATATTTAGGTATGTAGGAAAAACCAGAGTGGGTGTTACTATTTTATATTTGACATCATCATTAAATTGGCGACAAGACAAAAGATAAACAAGATTAGTTGTGATTTAACTAGCACTTATGAGATATCCATGTGGTCATGTTTCCTTTATATCTTAAGCTACAATAAAAGCACCTCAAATCAGTACTGTAGGGGCAGGGAGAATTTAGAAGGTGCTATAATTCAATTCTACCTCTTACATAGGGGCTGTTCCTTAGCCGAGCCATTAGGCTCGGGCTTGGCTCGATTATAAACCGAGTTGATAATCTCAGCTCGGGCTTGGCTTGGTTTGGTTTAAATTCGAGTTTGTTCGACCTGTTTTGACTCGATTTTAAAAAGAAAAAAAGTACATATCTCTTAAAATTCAGTTGTCTAAAATATTATTTAATAGCTCAAAAGAACATATTCAAAATAAGTTCAACATAATACATTACCATCCAAAATCAAGTTCAACATCACAATATAAGTTTTAGATTTCAACGAAATACAATATTAGTTCATTAGTATCGTAATCCACCTTCAAATATGTCATAGATATCAAATTACACTCCTAAATACATGTAAATAATAATCAGCTTTTTGTAATATATTATAATATATATAAAAATGAATATATTACAAGTAAACGCCAATGAAGCCTAGCTCAATTGGTGAAAATTGGGGGAGCTAGAGCGGAGGTCAAGTGGAGGTTGGGGGTTCGACTCCGGTTGAGCGCGGATTTACCACTTGTGGGGTGATTTACCTCTAATGGGCTCCAAAGGACTTGTTGGGCCTCGGCCCGGCCCCTAGTAGGCCCGGTAAATCGAAACCGTTCAAAAAAAAAAAAAAAAAAAAAAAAAAACAAGTAAACAAAGCCGAGCTAAGGCGAGTCAAGCTACCAACCGAGCCAATCCGGCTCGTTACGAGCCGAGCCGAGCTGAGCTGAGCTAGACTTACTTTCTAACCGAGCTGAGCCGGCTTAGTTCAACTTCAATCCACGCCATATCAAGCGAGTTTTTTTCCGAGCTAAATTCGAGTGAGTTACGAGCAAGCTCCGATCCACAAGCTTTTTGAACAACCCTACTCTTACATATTATACATGAATTTAAAAATATATTATAAGTTTTAACAATAATAATTTTCACATTCAAGGTTTTTGATTTCTAATCAAGTCATTAGAACCTATTTAAGCGCATAAACTTGTCTTATTGATTAGAAACTGTGTTTAGAAATATGTGAGAAAAGAATTGTACATTATAAAAGTACCACATAAATAAATAAAATATTCAAATCATTAAAATAATATATTCCTGTTTTCTATGAGTGGTCTAGGCCAACTAGGTGAAGTAAGACATGCCCCGCAGTGCATGTAACCTTCCAACTAATGATTAGAATTTAGAACCATTGGGTAGAATCAATTGTTATTCTTTGTTGACGTTGTATATCATGAGTGGTATATTAAGTAACCGTATACTTTTTTTTTTTTTTTTTTTTTTGAACGGCAAATTTGGATCACTGACGGACCACTGAAGTATCATCATGCCACCAGCAGAACCACCCGATCATATCCATCTCCACTAGGCAATAATGCCTATACACCAATTCAGGAGGAAACCCAATAAATCTGGGAAAAAACCCCTTTGTGGGAATCGAACCCATGACCTAATGGTCATAAGCCTTATCCCACCACCAAGATACCACTAGGCTATAATGCCATGGATAAGTTACCGTATACTAAGTGTTAGTCTTTAGTGTATGGAAACTCAACGAATTCAAAGGAAGAGTCCTATTGGCCACATAGAAGCTCAACGAATTCAAAGGAAGAGTCCTATTGACCACTAATATGAAGCATGTGTAAGTTAGCAAACTGAACTCCCAGCCTAGTAAAAGATTTTAGTTGACTATATGTTTGTGATATGAAATAGTTGTTTTGCAAGATTTCTTTTGATTACCCGCGCCTAGTGAAAGATTTCAGTTGACCCTTCAAAGACTGAAGCAATTTAATCGAGATTGAAGATTGAATTACAACTAGTGACGGGTCAGCTGAAAATGCACAAGTAAGAGGAAACTAGAAAGATTACCCGTTATGTTGTGTGGTTATGGTCAACATCTATTTTGATTTAGTGTAGCAACCGAAAGAAATTTGCGCAAAAGAATATCGACACATGTTTTACATAGACTGAAAACCTTAATATGATATAAAATTTAAATTGAACAGCGAGACAAGTTGATTTTATTATTAATTGTAAATGTAAACGTAAATGCTATCTTAAATATAACTTAATTGAAAAAGGAAGCTAAAACTAAAACAATAAACATAAAGAAAAATAAAAATAATAAAGTCCAGAAAAAAATCATGAAGGAAACAAAAAAGCCAATAGAATGAAAGTATTACTCATACAACTTGCTAATAGTAATTTACGTCAAAAGTAAACCAACTTAAATTTATTGTGAAATACTAGACCCAACTCGTTAAATTTATATCAAAAGATAGACCAATTGAAAGCCCACATAAAAATAAGTACAAAAAGGTATTGTATTTGACCCAATTCATTTTTAGAAAAAAATGAATTTACTTAAAACGTAGACCAATTGAAAACATACATAATAATAAGCATAAGAACATATTATATTTGACCCAACTCATTTCTGTGAAAAATTACATCTAAACGTAAACCAATTTGAATTTATACCAAAATGTACAATAAAATAAACACGTAAAACTTGATTAATTTTTTTTTAAAGTTAAAGCGTTGTAAGGGTCAACACTGAAAGTTTGAAGGTAAAAGTATACGAAATAAAATAAAAAAAAGACAAAAGAAAAAAACAGCTACTGTTTAACTTGCAATTGCAATTGTAATATATATTATATGGTTAAGAGTATGTGATAAATTGGCCAAGATATCTCAAATATTAAAACTTGATATATGTTATACTATATATATATATATATATATATATATAGTGGAGAGTTCAAATGAAAAGAAATTTTTTGTAAGAAGAAAAAAGAATAAATTTCAACCAATAAGAATGCTTTATTTTACTTCATTTAATATAAGTATTTAATGTTACTATAAGGGTACATTGGTAAATCTACATAGGTCATTAATTTGTAGTTTTCTTCTTTAATAACTACTACATTAAATTTTTTGTAACTTTTCTTCAAAATATATATTTTTCAAAAAAATAAAATAAAATAATTTAAAGTGTAGAAAGGTTTTTTTAGCTATTTTAGGTTGTGTTCACATTGGTTCTCGCGGTTCTCGCAATAAAGGTGGTTCTCGCATTAACCTTACCATATATATATATATATATATATATATATATATATATATATATATATATATATATAGGGGACCGCTAAAATGAGAACCACCTCCAGTTGTAAGAACCGCGAGAACCACTTTCTAACCATTAGATCAAGTAGATGGATAGATGAGATTAAAAATATTTAAAAATAATATTAAGTATTTTTTGTCTTATTATGTCTTTAATATTTTAATCCAAAAGGGTATTTAAGTAAATTACTCTATTTTGTCTTTTTGTTTTTATTGTTTTTTTATTACTTTATCGTATTATTATATTAGATTTTTATTTTTTAAACATAGCTTTTTTATTAAGCATTTTTAAATTCAGATTTATTTACAGATTTTTACGTTTAACGTTTTACGTTTTTACGCCCGGCTTTTTCACGCCTCGTTTTTTGACGCGCCGTTTTTTACGCCCGGCATTTTCACGCGTCGTTTTTTCAACGCGCCATTTTTACGTTAACGTTATTTACGTTTTACGCGCCGGTTTTTTATGTTTTACGCGCCGGTTTTTTACGTTTTACGCGCCGGTTTTTACGTTAACGTTTTTTACGTTTTACGCGCCGGTTTTTTTTTACGTTAACATTTTTTACGTTAACATTTTTAAATTCAGGTTTTTTACGTTAACTTTTTTTGCGTTTTTTACGTCCCGTTTTTTCGCGGCGTTTTTATGCCCCGTGTTCACGCCCCTTGTTTAGGCGCCATTTTATCATACGGTTTTTTACGTTTTACAATTTACGTAGTTAAAGTTTTACGTTTTACGTTAAATAGTTTTTACATAAAAGTTTACGCCCCTTGTTCGTGTTCGTTTGTTTAGTAAACTTTTTACGTTTTACGTAAAACTTTTTACGTTAAAAAAGTTTACGTTTTTATGTTTTACGTTAAAAAGTTTATGGTTTAACATTTTTTTTACAAAAACTTTTTTACGCAACACGAACACACCCAGAAAACGCAAACTCAGTAGGTGTCTCAGATAGATTGTTATCGTCATCGACTAGGGAAAAAAATATAAAAAGCCAACAACATCAAAACAAAGCGTATCTCGAAAAAAAATGGGGTTTGGCTCAGATTTTCCGATAATCAAAAAGGCTGCAAAATGGGGTTGCAGGTTCAAAAAACCTACCCTCCGCCGTCCTTTCCGCGCCATCATCATCAAAATCAACGTTTTTTTTTTGCATCATCGCCCCCCAAATCCAATCCGATCAAAACCCACATAATCAAAGAATACAAATGCATCATTCAAGCAACCTGTATCCGTTCAAAAAACATTCAAACAAGAGCAGTTATCACAAACAGATCAAGAATTCAAATCAACAGAATCAAGAATTCAAATCAACCCCCCAACAAATCAACCCCAATCTCCCTTCACTCGAAACCCCCAAATCACAAAAACGACCAAAAAACCCACACCGCCAAAAAACCCCCACCGCCACTACCCCCAACGCCACCACCACCAACACCCGTCGCCCACCTCTGCCAAAACACCACCGCCCAGTAACGTATTAACCACCAAATGACATCACCACAACGACATCCCTCGAACCGTCATCACAAAATATCCCCAAAAAAGCTCAAATAAAAAGACAGAGATAAGCAGATCTTTGTGATAAAGAGAGAGAGAGAGAGATAAAACATATCTTTGGTGACGGATGCAGCGGCGGAGGGGTAGTTGTGGGGCGGCGGAGACGACGGAGAGGAAGGGAGGCCGGAGATGTTGAGCCGATGACTTTATCCCCAAAGCACCTAGGTTTCCCGGGTAAAAAGGAATCACCGATCAACCACCTCCACAACTGACTGTATCGGCTAAACACAGGGGGGTCGCTCTCGCTTCGTTGATTAACCACCTCCAACCAGCTCTCTATCAAATAACCATCACAAAAAATGTCATAGAGAACATCGCCGGAGAGATAGAGAGATTAGAAGGTTGCTACAATTTTAAAGAGAAGAAAAAGAAGAGAGATGATATATAAAAAGCCTGCCATGTTTATTAATGAAGAGAGATTAGACATATGGGGTAAATGACCATAATACCCTTTGGGTTGTCAAATTCTGATTGGTTGAAAGTGGTTCTCGCGGTTCTTACAACTGGAGGTGGTTCTTATTTTAGCGGCTCCATATATATATATATATATATATATATATATATATATATATATATATAGGGTCAGGATTTAGAGAAAACGGTAGAAAGTGTGAGAACGGTGAGAACGCTTATGGATCGTCCGATCAAAACAATCTATGGACTAGATTGACGCGGTGGCGTTTTCATAAATAACATCAATTTTATTACGTGGACGCGCTTCATTAAGGGTAAAAGGGTCTTTTGACTTATCCACACAAAATGCCACCTCATGAAAATAAAACGCCAAACAAAAATCACACACCATTCTAACTAAAAACGTCATTAGATATAAAACGCCAAACTTAATTATAATAAAATCCCGCCTAAAAAAACCGCCAAAAAATTCCTATATATACAACATCTCAGACCTTCAATTAAAAACACACACAAAACCCCAAACGCCATATTTAATATATCCCATTTGTCTTAGAAACGCAGCAAAAACCCAAACATCAAATATCTTCTAAACCAAAACGTTTTTTGAAATTCAGTTTGGTTGTCTGTAAGCTTTCGCTCAATGTAATGGACAAAATCCTTAAGTGAGGATATTGTCTATTTCATTGAGTAAAATCTTATTGACTTATCCTCAACTTCCATCCAATTTATAACGCCAAAACATACAAAAACATTATTGAGGTTTGTTGTCAATAAAGTTTAGCTGTATGGGGTGGACAACATTGTCAGTTATCTTTCTTAACCGAATATTAACAATGTAGTCCATCTCATACAGCAAAACATTATTGATTTTAGCATGATCAAATTTTGAGGTTTAAGGTGCTTTTATTTGGTGGCGTTCTTTTTATCGGTAAAACGTTAAAAAAGTTAAAAAATCAAACATCGTTCATTGGAAAAATTCAAGATTGTTGGCTGAAGGGTCTAAACTCAATAACATTTTGCTGCATGAGATGGACAAATCTTCAAGAAAAAGATGCTGATGTCAGACTTTGTGCTTTCAAACAGCCACAAAAAAACTAATTGAAAAAAAAAACAAAATGAATCATACGAAAGTCGAACCAGCCAGTTAAGATGATTCAAAAAAGAAGAAATAGACAGGTGACAATGAAGATTTGGAAGATCAATTGTTTATATATTTTTTTTAATTTTCTTTTTCAGTTGAATGTTATATAATAAAAACTCCATATATAATAAAAATGCCAAACAACCAAAATGCTTCTTAAAACGCTATCATGCCGTAAAACGCCCCCAAAACTCCCAGACTATAATAAAATTACCTTGTAAAAGTATTATAAAAAACCCCAAAATAAAAAAAAATCAAACTTGAAAATGCAACTAGAAACAATAACTACAAAACAGTAAAAATGAAGAGACGTAAAATTTCTTATATTAGAATCTAAAACGCCAAACTTGAAAGACGGGACGTGTTACAGACTTCAGAGAAAAAAGCTTATAAAAAACAATAATTACAAACAGTAACTGAAACGACGAATACTTTATTATAATAATGCACCGCCTAACCTACGCCGCCAAAAGAAATCCTATAAAATAATAACTCTCAGCAACTTCCATTTAATCAAACAAAAAAAACAAACGCCAAATACTACTAAATACACAATAGTTTCCAAGAGCCTTTCCCTCATCAGTTCCAGGTTTTCATCAGATATTTCTTTGTATATTTCACCATGATTATATAGAATTTTTCCCAGAGTAGGCTGCCTACGTTTTTCCTCCTAATCCCCCAAAATTCGCAGATTTGCTTGATTTTCCCTGTTAAATGTTACCATCAACCGGTGGGTCTCACCCACCGGACCCAAATCCTACTCCAGTTACCTCCGCTCCAGGAGATTTCCCCCCATTACGACGAGTTTCCACTCGCTCATCTGGCGCCGCCAAAAACCTAGAACATCAAGAAGCACTGCCTGTCAAAATCGGAAACAACACTTTGAATCCCAGCAAAAACGCTCTCAAGTCTGGGAGATCTGATAGGAACCAGCAAACCCTATCAAATTTGAGTGATAATGACCTGCGACAATCTGAGGTACTTGATTTCGCCCCAAATCAGAACTTTTCAGGGGCTACGAGGGTGGAAAATGGTGTGGATTTGGCTTATTCAACCATGGCAGAAGAGAACTCGCCGACATGTGCTGCTCCGGGAACCAACATCTCTGTCTCGTTCGACCAAGCTATCCAGGCCATCAACCAAGGTAACCCTCTCACCAATTCCCCTTTAACCCCATCGAAATCTCCCTGTTTGGTTAATTCTAGTGCTGTAGAAATCCCCAAAACTGTTAAAAACCTGGACTCTACTTTTGAAGATGATAGTGTTAGTGTTGAGATGTGTGACACTGATAATGATGATGGGTGCCACGAACCACACAGGCCCCAAATTGACGATTATTGCCAGAAATCCCACCTGTCGGAAAACCCGGAGACTAATATTTTGAATGGTCATTCTGATGTCCCCACCTCTGCTGTGTTGGGTACACCGGCTGTTCCTGCAGCAGGTGCTTTTTCTGCTCAACACAATGCTTGGAAGCCAAACGGTAGAACAGGGATGTCTATTGCGGACCGAATTCGGAACAGTCAACAGGCTGCGAAAGTCCGTATTGAGTATTTTCCCCCTGTTGTTACCCCAGAAGGGAAAAGTAGAATCCTGATTTCTAGTGAAGACCTGAAAAAATCAGCTAAAGCCTACTCGTTACACTTATATGGGTACTTCCTGGGTACTTCTATGGACTACAATCGGGTAAACTATTGCTTGCAACGTGATTGGAGACGACATGATATAGCAGAGGTCTCTAAGAGCCCCTCGGGATTCTACTATTTCAAATTCAAAAGTGAACAAGGGCTAAATGCAGTCCTTGAAGGAGGCCCTTGGTTTGTTAACAAAGTGCCGTTGTTTGTTAAGAAATGGGTGCCGGGCCTATGCCTTGAAAAGGTAGAGCCGTCTACAATTCCCCTTTGGGTCACAGCCCATAATGTCCCTTTAGACCTCTGGACGGACACAGGAATCTGCAAGATTATGAGTGGCACGGGTATTCCTCTTTTAATGGACAGGGTCACAGAAGAAAGGTGTTCATCTCAAACTGGGAAGCTGGGATTTGCTAGGATGTTAGTGGATGTTCAAGCCCATATGAACCTACCTGACGAAATTGAGGTTGAATTTCCTGCAGCCCCAGGCACCCAACCACATATTGGGAAAATTAATGTGTCTTACCACTGGAAACCTTTAGTTTGCAGTCATTGTAGTGTGTTTGGGCACTCACTGAAGCAGTGCAAGAAAAAACCAAAAACAGATGATGAAACAGCGAACACAGTGACAACCCAACAGCCGAATGATAAGACAACCCCAGAGGAACCGAATTCACAGAAAGAAACAGAAGAGTTTACTGTAGTCACAAGAAAACAAAAGGGCAAGAAACGTAACTCCGCGGGAAAAACTATCCAAAGTGAAAACTATCAACTCAGATCCCAGGATAAAAGTGTTGAGGTTAAGAATTCGGGTAATAGTGCAACTACCAGTAGTGATCCCCAAGTCCAGCGACACATGAGTGAACTGCACCAGGCTTTTAAAGACCAGACTCATAACCCAGCCCAACAACCTCGTAGGCCAAAAGAAGTCATTCAGGTTACCCCAGCGCCCAACTCTCAAAAGAAAACCTCAGGGTACCGTTCAAAGGAAACACGAAACACCTCTAACCCCTCAGCCTCACACACCTCATCCCACCCAAAAAAGAACCTCCGTTCATCATCATCTACACCCCAACCCTCCAACCACACTTCCCCCACCCCTAACCCGGCTGTTGATAGACTGGAAGCTAACAAATTCTATGTTCTAAATGAGGAGTCAGTTGAGCTATTATTGAAGAACAAGGACCTTTCTGACCATATCATGTCTGAAACTGATAATAACGTTGGTCACCCATCAAGTTTCAGTGAGATGCAAGATTTGATGAATGAAGATGACCCACCAGACTACGGCATTACTGATGGACAGAAGAGAGCTATTTTTGATAGGCTGGTTAAGTTTAAAACTGTAAAGGCAAGTGAGCAGCAAAACTGGGAACAAGGGCAGTGGGATTACTTCTGGGACTTATGTAAGCACCTTAACCTCAACCCTAATTTCGTGATTGAAGAGGTGGGTCTGGACAAGTCAGGAACGGCAAAACTCTTTACAAATCCAGCTGGGGAAGCTATTCAGAATACTTCAGAGACTTTGGTTACTTCAACCCCAAAAACGTTTTAAATGGTTTTAAAAATCACTGCTTGGAATATTCGGGGTATGTCAAATACGACAAATCAAAATCAATTAAAAGAGCACATAGCTGTTGGTAATTATAATGTTTGTGGAGTGTTGGAAACTCAACTTTCCCGTAGCAAAATTTCGGGAGCTTGTAACAGGGTCTTTGGAGCTTGGCAATGGGACTCCAACTCCTCTGTCTGTACAGGAAGGTGTCGCATAGTTGTTGGTTGGGACCCCAATGTCGTGAACCTTATGATAGTTGACAGGCAACCGCAAGCTGTTCATTGCTTCATTGAACCGATCAATGGTCCGAGTGGTTTCTACTGCACGTTTGTCTATGCTCATCACAGGATGGTGCCAAGGAGAGATTGTTGGGAAGCCCTTACTATCCATAAAAATGTAGTTGGGAATAACCCGTGGCTCCTCTTGGGAGACTTCAACGCCATCATCGACCCTAGTGAACATTCTTTGGGTAGCTCTCGTGTTAATGACAGTATGACTGAAGCTAGGGATTGTTTCAACATGCTTGAAATTAACGATATTTGTATGTCTGGCTTACCATACACTTGGAACCAGAGTCCTGGAAAGCCGGGAGGGTTATTGAAGAAATTGGACCGTGCTATGTCCAATAGTCGTTTTATCACTACTTTCCCCCTTGCTCATGCAGTTTTCCTTCCCTTCCTCAAATCAGACCACAGTCCCATTGCTGTTCAGATCCCTGATGTTCCGAACCCGAAGCCCAAGCCTTTTAAATTCCCAAACTTCATTGTCCACAATAGTAACTTCCTCCCGTGTGTGAAAGGGGTGTGGGAGCTAAGTATTCCAGGCTGCTCCATGTTCTCCTTGGTCTCTAAGCTGAAATTAATAAAAAAGGAAATCCGTAAGCTTAACCACAATCAAGGGAACCTTTTCAAGAAGGTTGACAAGTTGAAGCGGGAACTAGAAACCATCCAGATGGCCATTGCTAGGGATCCCCATAATGAAGCTCTAAGAGAAGAAGAAGGCCACTATCTGCTGGCCTACAATGAAGCTGTCCGAGATGAAGAGTTGTTTCTCCAGCAAAAAGCCAAAGTGGCATGGTTAAAAGAAGGTGACCACAATACAAAGTACTTTCACAAAGTTGTCAAGGCCAACCTCAACCGGAATCGTATCCACTGTGTTGAGAATTTGCAGGGTGTTGTGGCTACTGGTCAGCAGGTGGCTAGTCATTTCGTTGATCATTTCAAGTCGGTCCTTGGGTCCTCCTCGGAGGTGGTGCCCTTATCTAATATTAGCAGCTTATTTCAAAAGAGAGTATCTACTGAGGATGCTCTTCAGTTGATCAGGGGGGTCACAGATGATGAAATAAAGCTTGCCATGTTTGACATAGATGACTCAAAAGCCCCTGGGCCTGATGGGTTTTCATCGAAATTTTTCAAAGCTGCTTGGGATGTGGTTAGTGAGGAGGTCTGTAAGGCAGTCAAAGACTTCTTCATAAATGGAAAGCTTCTCAAAGAGGTCAATGCTACTGTTTTAGCCTTGGTCCCCAAAATGGATACCCCCAAAAAAGTCTCGGACTTCAGACCTATAGCCTGCTGCAACGTTGTGTACAAGTGTATCAGTAAAGTCATCACTAATCGCATCAAAGGTGTTCTGGAGAAAATTGTTGATGAAAATCAAAGTGCTTTCATTCCGGGACGTCAAATCAGTGACAACATATTACTGACGCAGGAGTTAATGAGGAATTACCACCGTGCTGGCAGCCAGGCTAGATGTGCTTTTAAAATCGACATCCAGAAAGCTTATGATACGGTCGAATGGGAGTTTCTAAGAAATAGCCTAATTCACTTTGGCTTCCCTCATACCATGGTGAAATGGATCATGAACTGTGTCTGTTCTGCTTCTTTTACCATTGCAGTGAACGGTGACCATAATGGTTTCTTTAAAGGTAAACGTGGCCTTAGACAGGGGGACCCTATGTCCCCCTATCTGTTCACTCTTGTTATGGAAGTCCTAACTCTTATGATTAGGCGAAAAGTCCGACAAGATGCGTCGTTTAAATACCACTGGAAATGTAAAAAGGTTGGCCTTACCCACCTATGCTTTGCAGATGACCTCTTCCTTTTCTGCCATGGAGACAACCATTCAGTTAACACCCTCATGACAGCGCTTGATGAATTCAAAGAGGCCTCTGGTCTGATCCCTAGCATCCCCAAGAGCACCGTTTTTTTTAGCAATGTTGAACCGGAAGTTATGGAAGTGATTAATAGCCAAATTCAGTTCCGTGTTGGTGATCTCCCAGTCAAATACCTGGGGGTTCCTCTGATCTCTACCAGACTATACCATAAAGATTGTGTTCCGCTTATTGATAAAGTTAAACGCAAGATCCAAGATTGGAAAAACAAGTCCCTTTCGTTTGCAGGCCGGCTCCAGCTAATCAAATCTATCCTTAACTCTCTTCATGTTTTCTGGTCGTCTGTTTTCATCCTCCCGGTTTCAGTCTCGAAGGAATTGGAAAAACTGATGAGAGGCTTTCTCTGGTGCCATGGTGTTCTAAAAAGAGGAAAAGCAAAGGTGAAATGGAAAGATGTGTGTATCCCTATGCATCATGGTGGTCTTGGGTTAAAACTGCTTCGCACTTGGAACAATGCTCTTATTGCAAAGCACACCTGGAACATCATCTCGCGGAAAAACTCTTTATGGGTAAAATGGGTCCATACCTACAGGTTAATGAACAATAACTTCTGGGAATTTGATGCTAAAAATGATACATGTTGGGGGTGGAGGAAGATTCTGGAGTTGAGACCTCTTCTTAGGTCACACATCATTCATAAGATTGGAAATGGCAAGAACACCTCAGCCTGGTTCGACAATTGGCATCCGGCTGGTCCACTAAGCAATGTCCTAACCTATCGTCAGATGAGTGAACACCCTTTTACGAGACATACTACTGTTGATGAATTAACTCAAGATGGTGCTTGGAATTGGCCTGAAGACTGGCATATACGGTTTCCCACCATTGTTTCTACACATGGTATCTCGACAAACACATATGCTGAAGACAAGGTGGTCTGGAAGTCCAACAATGGGGAATTCATTGATTTCAGTGTGAGTGATGTTTGGTCGGACATCCAAGAGGTTGGAATGCCGGTCCCATGGATAAAACTAGTGTGGTTCAACCAAAACATTCCCCGTCATGCCTTCATTCTATGGCTTGCCTTGAAACGAAAGCTGCAAACCCATGACATTGTAAATAAATGGCAAGGTGCTTGTCCGCTAAGTTGTATCTTTTGTAAGAGCATGCCGGATAGTCATGATCACCTGTTCTTTGATTGCCCGTTTCCTAAGACTGTTTGGAATGCCTTGAAACAGGTAACCAAATGGGGTTGCATCCCAGACAGCTGGAGTTTCATTGTTACGCACGTATGCTCCATGCCGCAAAATAATTCTATATGGAGTATAACCAACAGACTTGTCCTGAGTGCTGCAGTGTATTATATCTGGCAAGAACGTAACCGTCGATTTCATGAGAATGTGCGTCGTACCCCCGAGGAAGTTTATAATCTGATTCGCAATACAGTTAAACTCAGACTGTTGGGTCTTCCCATGGTCAAAACTGCTGATTCGGTTCAAGTTGCTCGTATATGGGACCTTCATGGTATCCAATGGACTCACCCTAATCCAAAAACGCCCTTCCCCAATGTGTAGCTGGTCCTCGGGTTTCTGTCACCTGTCAAGGAATTATAGTAGATGGTTTACTGTCATAAGCTCTGGGATAGTGATTGAGTTGGGCGGGCTAGAGAACCAAAACACACACTTGATGAAAATCCTCTTCCTTTTTCTTCTCTGCTTCTGCAGATTTAAAAGGGTGGGATGGGTTGTGGACTGGGTTGTGTTTCTGCTTTGGCTGTTTCGTTTCTGGTCTCGGGATGGGCTGGGTGTGTTGTACAAGATGGGTGGGCTCTTAATTATGATGGGTTGGGCTGGAGTTATAAGGGGGAGATGGGTAGTTAATCCTTGTAGCATTTCTGGAAGTCATCTGGTGGCCTATCTCTCTCTTTTCATTTGGTCTATAGGTAAGTGTTTTGTTTCCCTTTCTTCTCTAAACCTTAGGATGTTGGTCAGGGGTCTTTTGAGGAGTTTGATGGAGTGTTATGTGTCGGGGATCGACGTAAACCCGGGAGATATAAGGCGGGACTGGCAAGGGGGAATGTCATTTCGGTGTAGCCTCTTTTGTCTCCACAGCCCTATGCCAAATCCCATCTTAGGATTTAGAAACTTTTTTGGTCTTATTAACCTTTTGTGCAGGATGAGCTGGGTTATTCTCTGTAAAACTATGACCTCCTTTGACCGCCAAGTTATTCAAAGATTGATGCATCAGGCTCTTGGGAGGTGGCAGATGTGCATTGCTCTGACCTTTGAGAGCTGGAAGCATCAAATTTGGAATCTGTTTCGAAGGCTGGATCAATGGAAAAGAATCTTGCAGCTGTTGTTATATTTTGAATGCAGGGGTAAAATGGTAAAATGGCATGTCGTTATTGTGAAGACCCTCAGGAAAATGCCTATGATGCTGCTGGATCTCCCCGGCTTCATCAGCTATGAGAGCTGGGAGCATCACAGGGTTTGGGTGCGGATTGTGGGCTACTCTTACAGGGTTTATATGTTGGGTAGTTCAAGAAACCGGGGCACTTATAAAGGTAGAGACAAAAAATTACGAGCTGGTTGCTGGATGATTTTACTATTACTTGTCAGTGGTGGTATGATGTCCCGTGATCCCCTTAAATTTCAGCTATGGAGCCGAAAGTTAGTTGCTGTGCTTATTGATTGGAAAACCCAATATGTTAGTCATCAGGTTTGCCAAAAAAGTGCTGCGTTTTTCACTTACAGGCCCACATTTTTTGGCCCTTCGGTTATGAAAGGAAGGCTTTATTGGTTTCGGTTGGTGCTGGTTCCCTGGTTTTCTATAGTCATGAGATCCACAACATGCACTATGTCAAAAAGAAATGCTGGAAATAGTTATGCGGATTGGGATTTGCCTTGTGATATTGGGCGTGTTTATTTCTCTTGTAATTTGCATAGACTAGGGGGTCTTTTGTGTCATAGTATGCGGAATATTAGGTTCCTGCATGTCCCGAGGAAAGGTTGTATGATTTCTTATTTTTGGTCCCCAAAGCGTGTTTTGGGGATGATACGGGGGAATGCCCCCTAGATGGTGTAATCTTATTTTTTTGTGTTTTATAGTTTGCCGGGCTATGCCCTTTACCCAAAAAAAAATACTACTAAATACCACTCACTGTAAAACGCCAAAAAATAAAAAAAATCAAAGATGGCTAATATGCTATCTTGGATATTCAGTATTGTTTTTCATGAAGTTTCACTGAATGGATTGTTAGCTGAGAGTAGTAACTCAGAAAGATTTTGCTGCATGAGATGGACAAATCTTCAAGAAAAAGATATTGACGACAATCGAATGTCATTTTGTGTTCTTTGTTCTTGAATAAGGATTGGATGAGGAAAAGGGATCAATGACACTAAATAGTGGGATGATTATAAAGATGAAGATCAAGATGAAGAAAAAGCGAAAAACTCACCCACACGTCATAGATCTATGTACCCAAACATCCACAAAAAGCCACTTCAACAAACGAGCAGGCAAAATAATCAAACCGATGGGTTTGTTAAGTTTTACATAAAACGCTATATATTTGGTGACATGACTTGTACTATTAAAGAAGAAAAAGGCTGATGACAGTGAAAATTGTGAAGAGAGATCCGATTATGATTTTTAATTTATTTTCTTCGCTTCTATTTTTTTTCTCTGTGGTGGTAATATAATTTTACAATTGTAAAACGTCAAGATACCACAAACGCCAAAATGTATATAAAAAATAATAGAACAATGGCCCATCTTGTTTAAAACGCCTTGAAAAAACGTCATTCAGATAGATTTCCTAACCCCCCTAGGGTTCTAATGGCATACGATTTGAAAAACGCCATAAACGCCAAAATGTTAATACGATGAAACCATTAAGCGCCATTAATTATTGAATTTGGTTAACGCCAAAAATCTTAAACCCCAAAATATAAAACAATATTGGGAAAAGCGGAACTGGAAAAGCAGAAGATAAAAGGAAAAAAAAGCCCATCCGCCCTTCTCTAAGCCGCGTGACACGTGTTGGGCCAGGATGCGTTATCACCGTTCTCACACTTTTGAGCGTTTTCTCCTGATCCCGTTTCTATATATATATATATATATATTGGAGAGTTCAAATAAGAAGAAATTTTTTGTAAGAATAAAAACGAAGAAATTTCAATCAATAAGAATGCTTTATTTTACTTCATTTAATATAAATATTTAATGTTACTATAAGGGTACATTGGTAAATATATATATAGGTCATTAATTTGTAGACTTCCTCTTTAATAGGTAGCTATATTAAATTTTTTGTAACTTATCTTCAAAATATATTTTTTTTTTCAAAAAAATAAAATAAAATAATTTGAAGTGTATGATAAATTACGAGTTGTGTAGGATAAATTTCAACGTGTACGATGAATTTCGAAATATGTAGGATAACTTTTGATATGTCAAGGAAAAAAAAGTTAGTGTGGAGGATAATAGTCCTTATGACTAACTAATTAGTAAAAAATGATGATAAATGAGATAAGTGAAAAAACTATTTAATGTTTTACAAAATTACCCATTGTTCTTTTTCTTCTCAAATGAACCTTCCCCATATATATATATATATATAAAGTATATCGTACATTACGTCTTAACGTACTTCACGTACAACAACGTGCGTGATTTATTATATAACATGCGTGATTAATGTTTTCAATATGCGTGATTATTGTGTTTCAACATGCGTGATTTTGGATTTTTGAGTTATAACGTGCGTGATTTTAAATTGAACATGCGTAATTACCTTTCGTACGTAATGTACGTTAACCTTCCCCCCCTCTCTCTCTCTCTATATATATATATATGGTAAGGTTCATACGAGAACCACCTTTATTGCGAGAACCGCGAGAACCAATGTGAACACAACCTAAAATAGCTAAAAAAACCTAAAAAACCTAACCCCCCCCCCTAAAAAAACCTAACCCCCAAGCTAAATGCTAAATGCTAAAAACTAAAACCCCTAAAAAACCTAAAAAAAAACCTAACCCACCACCCCACCGCACCCCCCCCCCCCCCAAAAAAAAAACCTAAACCCCCTCCCCCATCCCCCAAAAACCTAACCCCCCCCCCCACACACACAAGCTAAAATGCTAAAAACTAAACCCCAAAAAAACCTAAAAACATCTAAAAAAAATAAAAAAAATCTAATTTTTTTTTTAATATTTTTATGTTAAAATCGCTACTTTTAGTAGCCAGAATTTTTTTAAAAATTTTTTTTTTGCTACTAAAAGTAGCGATTTTTTTATAAAAAATATTAAAAAAAAAAATTTGTATGTTTTTTTAGCTATTTTTAGGCATTTTTTGTTCTCACGGTTCTCGCAATAAATGGTGGTTCCTAACAGATCTTTGTCCTATATATATATATATATATATATATATATATATATATAGGGTAAGGTTTATTTGAGAACCACCTTTATTGCGAGAACCAACGTAAGCAAAAAAAAATACCTAAAAAATCCAAAAAGCCCACAATTTTTTTTAATATTTTTCTAATAAAAATTGCTATATTTTGTTACAAAAAAAAATGTTTATTTTTTCGAGTAACAGTTATGGATGCACATGTGCATATGCATCATTTGTTGGACAAATTCCATAATATATTACCTGTAGTAGAAAAATGCACTTTCATTTACACTACCATATGTAATACACTAATGTTTACATTACCAATATTAGAAATGCACATGTGCATCTATATGTATTAACATGAAATAAGGTGTTTTGGTACAAAAAAATTATGATTTTAAATGATGAAATAGGCCCATATACATGTGTTTTGGTTAGTTATATCTTGTGGTTGATGGTTTGATTATATTTGTCACTCTATGATGTAATATGTTGTTTGGATGGTATAAAGGGTGTTGATGTACATATAATACAGTGAAATATTGGTAATAATATTGTATTATGGATGGTAAAAAGCAATGGTATTTATTACGGATGGTAGGAGGTAATAGTAGTGTAGTATGGATGGTATGATAGATGAAAAGGAATGTGTATTCAAAGTGGTGTACTAAAACACGTTATAACATGTTCATATATATATATGCACATGTGCATTTCTAGTGTTATTAATGTTATAACAACTATACATATAGATGCACATGTGTATTTCTATTATTGTTAATGTAAAAAGTAGTGTATTATAAATGGTAGTGTAAATAAAAGTGCAATTGTCTGATATTTGTAATGAATTACGGGATTAGTCAAAGAAACGATACAAATGCACATAGATAACTGTTAATCGAATTTTTTTTTGAATTTTTTTATTATTGACGAAATATAACGATTTTTCAAAAAAAAAAATAGTAAAAAAAAATTGGGTGTTTTTTAGATTTTTTTAGGTATTTTTTGGTTGTGTTCACATTGGTTCTCACGGTTCTCGCAATAAGGGGTGGTTTCTAACCGATCCTTCTCCTATATATATATATATATATATATATATATATGAAATGGATTTCAGATAAATTAGCTCTTAAATGTTAAAGAAAATAAATTAATAGTTAATGATTAACACTATTGATAATAATAATATTACTAAGGAAAAATAATTTTTAATTGGGTTTGAAACTTAATGACATTTTAACACAAATCCATTGAATATATATACAAACAAAAATCAAATACAAAATGCTTCTAGCATACCATGTGCTAATGACTTTGGCGGACTTAGTCCGTGCGTAGTGGGTGGTATGCCCGGCGCCATGACCGGAAAACGCCCAGGAACACCAAAACATGGGGCGGTATCAAAGGAAAAAGGGGGGTGTGGCGCGAGATTTATCGCGGCGCCATGGGGGTGCTTTTCAAACCTTGGACCAATCACAAAAAAGCATGGGTTTTTATAATTATTTAATAAAAACGAAAATTAATAATTAGGTATTGATGGGTAGGGGCTTTATGACTACGGGGTTAAAATGCATAACGCCCCATAACGCCCACCCGCACACGTGGCGCGCCACGTGTCGCATAACGCCCACAAAGGGGCGTTATGATTACACATGGCCTAATACTATTAACTTAATTTTTTATCAAATAAACAAATGATGATTGCATTTTAATTTGTCTCCATAGGCTATAATGACCTACACATAGCAGACAATGGAGGTTTCTAAATAATCACTGATTATTTAGAAGTCATAATTATCTTACGTGGACCGTGTATAGTTGAAGGGTAAATAAATAAAACTGTAGGAAGTGCTTAACGTCGAGTGACTTAACGGTATAGCGATCTAGGTTCCCAGGCCAACCCTTTCGGTTGAAAGCCTGTGGCTACCTTCCTCTCTATCACGGTCTGCCCCTCTTCCATTCGCCTTTCGGGTTGGCTTCGTCCTGTCGTTCCATTTCGTTTCGTCGGTTTCTGTTTGACCAGCCTCTGCCGTTTGTGTTTCCTTCGTGTTTCTCTTTCGCACCCCGGTTTTTGGATTGCTTAGTAGGTCTGATATCGGTCGCGGCTATCGGTGATAGTTTAGCTAGATCGGTTCGAATCCTATTAACCTTTCTAAGGCTCCGTGGGTCCTGGTTCTTTTCCGTTCATGGCTCGAGGAGTTTGTGGGGGGTTTTGGTAGAAACGGTGTCAATGTCTTCAAACATGGTAAAGGCGGTGGCTGGAATACGGTTCTAAGCAAGAAAGATGCTAGAAGGGAGAAATTATTTCTTAACAGGGAATACCGCCTTCTTAATGCCACTACCTTCTTCATTTCTAACTTGCCTGATGGCTGCAATCGTGAGAGTCTTTGGAAGGCTTTCAGTTTTGTGGACAATTTAGAAGATGTTTTTGTCCCTTGGAAAAAAGATAGGGCGGACAATAAGTTTGGGTTCATCAAGATTTCTAATGTTCGGGATGTTGACAGTTGCATCGACAGGCTTAAAGAGGTTGTTATAGAAGGTGCCAAAATCGGGGTGAATTTGGCTAAGTATGGTAGAGATGGGTCGAAGTTTGCTTCCCAGAATCATGGGGAGAAGCCTTTGGGTGGCAATGCCTCTTTCTTCTCCAGGCTTTCCCCAAAAGTCCTTCCTTCAAATCCCCCATCCGGTCATGCAGGTGGTAAGTCTGATATCTTGTTTGGAAGTAGAACGTACAGTTCGGTGGTCAATTTCAACCACTCGGAGATCTCCCACTCTATCATTGATCTTCCCCCCTTGAACTCAGAGACCAAAAAATCTTGGGAGTTTCGATCCCTTATTGGAGAAGTCAAGGATATCGACATTATAAACAATTTTCCATCTCTTTTGTCGGGCGTCATGGAGGATAGTTTTGATTTAAAATATATCGGGGGGCTTAAAGTTATGCTGTGTTTAAGTGTCAAGAGGATGCTGAAGTCTTTCGCTGTCAGATGGTCGAGGAATGGGAGAAATGGTTTTCGAGGGCTTACGTATGGGATGGGCTTCCCCCACTATTCGATAGAGTTGCATGGATAAAAGTCCTGGGTGTGCCAGCATCCCTGTGGGATCGGCACGTGTTGAACAAGATTGGGGAACATTGTGGTCATCTTTTGGTTAAATCCGAGGCTGATGTCTCGGATGGGAACATGGCCGAGGATCGGATGGCTGTTTTAGTTCAATCAGGTATGAGAATCTCCGAGGAATTCAAGCTTTGTTGGAAGGATCATATTATCAGGGTGTGGGTTGAAGAAATTTCGGGACAATGGGTTCCGGATTTCCTTAACTCTTCGGATACGGTGACTGTGATTAGTTCTCCCGGAGTTTCATAGGAGTTCGTTTCATCTCCTGTTGCATCCATTAAGTCGCCGGAAGTTGTTAGGTCTCCGGTGACTGATGGTATTCCTTTGAACGATTGCATGGCGGATTCTCGAGATACATGCATGGAGAATATAAATGACTTTTCGGTTCCCAAAAAGTCTGCGCACGTGCAGGAGGTAGAGAGAGAAGATGTGGGCCACCTTTCTAGATCCTTGGAATCACCGGTCGTTGGGACCATAGAGAGAGAAGACGTGGGATATTGCTCTAACTTTGGGCCTGGGGAGAATGATGGTGGGCCAGGGTATCATGATAGTAGGCCCAGTTACATTATTGTTAGAGATAAAAGGCCTGTTTATTTCGATTCGTTAGCCCAAAATCCTATTATCCCTGATCTTAATGTTGAGGCAGTCCAATCCGATAACTCTGACCCTTTTGATATCGAGGCTATTTTTCGTTTGGAGAGAGAAGAGAATGGGATTCCGTCTCAATCCCCGAGGTGCAGCATTAATGGAATTTCTTTGGATGAAGCCGGTGAAGAAGAACAGCTCCGTTTTAATTTTGAGCAAGAATTATCGAAAACTCTGGATTGCGGGGTACGTCTGGGTATCGATGTGGTCGGTTTCGAGAATCACGTTAGAAAACTTGTTCATGGGGAAATGGAGTCCCAATGTAACCAATGAATTTTGTTTCGATTAACATCAACGGAGTCACGGATCGTAGAAAGGGTATTTGGATCCGTAAGATTAAAGGGGCAGTTAAAGCTGATTTTGTGGGGATTCAGGAGACTCACCAGGTGGGATTGTCCGATTTCGCTATCCGATGCTTCTGGGATCGATCGAATATGTGTGCCGTTTCGGTAGATTCAGTTGGAAGATTTGGGGGCCTTCTTTCGATTTGGAACCCAGATGTTTTCAATGTGGATCAGGTGGTTAAAAATCAAAGGTTCCTTCTTCTTTCTAGGGTGGATGCTAGAGTGAATGTGCTCTACTTACATGCTCCGAATGATCCAGCGAACAAAAGATCTTTGTGGGCCGAATTATTAGAGCTGATTGGTCAGTCCTTGGAGATGTGGATTTTACTTGGAGACTTCAACGAAGTCCGTTCAGAGGGGGAGAGAGTTAATTCGATGTTTGATCGGGGGGGGGGGGGGGGCTTCGGAAGCATTCAATGGTTTTATTGACAACGCCGGCCTTCTCGAATATTCCATGGTGGGAGGTAAATTAACTTACATCTCTGGTCATAAAAATGTCAAATTTAGTAAGCTGGACAGATTCCTGGTCAGTGACGCTGTGATGAACACCTGGCCTAATGCTCGGGTGGAAGTTCATAAGAGAAGTTTTTCGGATCACTGCCCCATATCTTTGTCCGTTTCCGCTGTCGATTTTGGCCCTATTCCGTTAAAATTTTTTAATTCCTGGTTCAGCGACAAGAAACTCTCGGAGATTGTAGACGCAGTTTTGTGCCGAAATGGGGCGGGGGGCCGATGGCAGTAATGTGGGCGTTTCTTCTCTTTCGGACCTCGTTGGCTCCCTTAAACAAGTGAAACTGGAGATAAAAAAAATGGAGAAAGGAAGCTGGGGATCTAGAGAATAAGGAGCTTAATGATATGGTCGATTCGATCAATAAGATTGAGCACAAGGCCTTGTCTCAGCAGTTGTCCGACGAAGAAAAAAGTATCAGAATCGATCTTGCACTAAAGGTCGATAATTTAGAGTTGAAAAAGGCTAGCGATATTCAACAAAAAGCCCGTGCTAACTGCATAAAGTTTGGAGACGAAAACACCGAGTATTTTCATAAAATAGTTTCTGTGAATGTGGCGAGAAATAGAATCAACGGGCTGATGTTTCATGGCAGGTTCATTTCGGATCCTTTCGAGCTTAAGGATGAGATACGATCTTGGTTTAAAAATCTTTTCTTGGAGCCCATAAGACGACGAGCGGATTTCAGCGGTTTCGGGGTTCCGACTATTCCGGCTCATCTCAGCTCCTCCCTTTGCGATAGTTTCTCGGAAGCTGAAGTGTTGCAGGCTATCAAGAATTGCGACGACGTTAAGGCTCCGGGCCAGGACGAGTTCACTCTAAAATTTTTCAAAGTTTTTTTGGTCTAAGTTGAAGCCGTTGGTCTTGAGTTTTTTGAATGAGTTTCATCGTAGCGGTATCATTGGAAAAGGTTGCAATTCTTCTTTCATAGCCTTGATTCCTAAATCGAAAGACCCGCTAGAGATCACTAATTTCTGACCTATCTCCTTAGTGAGTTCGTTTTATAAAATCCTTACGAAGGTGCTAGCCAATCGACTGAAGGTTGTTATGGACGACTTATCCTCCCCAACCCAATCGGCCTTCGTGGGGGGCAGGAACATATTGCACAGCCCTCTGATCATGAGTGAGATAGGCGCATGGGCCAAAAAATCTAAGAAGAAGTTGCTCATTCTCAAAGTTGACTTCGAAAAGGCGTATGATTCAATCAACTGGAAATTTTTGTTCCGCATTATGGAAAAAATGTCCTTCCCTGACAAATGGATATGCTGGATTAGAAGCTGCCTCGTTTCGGGTAGGGCCCCGTCCTGGTTAATGGCTCACCTACGAAAGAGTTTAACTTTAAAAGGGGCCTAAGACAAGGCGATCCTCTTTCCCCTTTTCTCTTCGTTATTGCTATGGAGATAATTAGTATTATTATGAATAGGGCTTGCAACTCGGGTCTTTTCGAGGGTTGTCAACTTTCGAATGGGGGTCCTTTGATCTCGCATCTTTGTTATGCAGACGATGTGCTCTTCATCGGTGCATGGTCAGAAGAAAATGCGGCGAACCTCAATAGAATCCTAAGGTGGCTTAATCTCGTTTCGGGGCACAAAGTGAATAGAAAGAAAAGCAAGATTTTCGGGATTGGAGTCTCTGCCAAGGAAACTAACAGGATCGCTAATATGGTGAGGTGCGATGTTGGGTCGTTTCCTTTTTTATATATGGGAGTCCCTATCGGGGTTAATATGAAAAAAGTTAAGTTTTGGAAACCGGTGGTTGATAAGTTCGCTTCTAGATTATCTAGATGGAAAGCTAGGCACCTTTCGTTCGCCGGACGTATGGTTCTCGCCAAATTGGTCCTAGGCAGCCTTCCATCATACTACTTATCCTTGTTTGCCGCCCCGTCTTGCCTTGTCAAGAAGCTAGAAAAAACTAGAAGGGACTTTATATGGGAAAAAACCAATTCGGGTCACAGGTCAAGATGGCTTCGCTGGGAATTCTTAATGAAGTCTAAAAGAGGGGGTGGAATGGGGCTCGGGAGCATTAAGGGTTTTAATCAAGCCATGCTCACAAAGTGGTGGTGGAGGTTTAAAGACAAACCGAATCAGCTTTGGGCGAAAGTGGTGTTGGCCATTCATGGTAAGCTTGGAACTGCCAATTCACAACATCTTATTCCTCTTAAAAAATCCTTGCCTGGAATTTGGAAGGACATTTCCACAGTCGAGTCGGCTTTAGCAAAAATCAGGATTATTATCAAAGATCAGTTGGTTCAGGAAAGGAATGGGTGGAAATGGAGTGGTGATCCTTCGGGCTCTTTTTCTGTCAGTCATATCAGAAGCCTAATCGAAGCCGCTGACCCGGTTACGAATCAAGGTAATTTAATTTATGACGGGAATGCTTGGGCCCCTCCTAAGGCCAATTATCTGTTGTGGAGATCATTACTTGGAAAGGTGGCTTCCAAGTCCGGATTGATGCGTAGATGCGTTCTCCTCGGGGATAGCCTTTGTCCCCGGTGCGGTCTGGCGGACGAAGACCCAAGCCATATTTTTATCTCCTGTTTGTGGGTTAAATGCATATGGTGGAACATCCTTTCTTGGACTCGTATCAGTTACCCGGTAGACACCAGCTCTCTCCAAGATCTTGTGTTGTTCTTGAGGAATCAACCGGGTGGGGCATCTTGGAAGAAGGTCATATATACCATTGCTTTAGCGACTATTTGGAATATTTTGCGGGCCAAAAATTCGAAGGTTTTTGAGGATATTTTTATCCCGATCGACAAGTCGGTGGATCAACTAAAAGAGGACGCTTATCGCTGGATTAATTGTCGCTCGAAGGCTACTGTCCCGGATTGGAAGAAATGGCTAGATTCTGACATTGATGGTTTGTTGTAATGGTCTCGGTTTTTCGTTTTGTTTTTCTTTGTTTGTTGTCTTACAGTCTCTAGCTGGCTCTTTATATATATATATATATATATATATATATATATAAAGCGTTTGCCGTTCAAAAAAAAAAAAAAACAAAAATAAAGAAAACTGTAAATCATAACTATTATTTTTTAAAAGCTTATTATTATGTCGAACTTCTTGAAATTCTAATCTGTCTATACGATAAAAAATAAAATGGAGTGTGAAACAGTAAGACATCGCAATAAATTCTAGATTATGTCGTCACTCTAGTAATATATATATATATATTTTGAAACGTGAAGTTCATTAAAACACCGAACCCTCAAACTGGGACGGGCGAAACAAACAAAACTACATATTCACAAATTTACACCAATCTCCCAAATCTAACAAACCTTTCTTAGCCCTATATTTATACCAAAGAAAACTAACCGACCTAACCTCGCTAAAGATATCGTCAACACTACTCCTCTTATTATTGAATCTAAGGTCGTTTCTAGCCTTCCACAAAAACCAACAAGCCGAAATCACAATACCTTGAAGTGCCTTCCTTTCCGACGGCCTTCTATCACCAGAAACGTGGATATCAAGCAAATCTCTAAAAGAAAAAAAGAAATGCATGACTCGACACCAGAAACTAATTCTTTCCCACAAACCCAAAGCCAATGGACAAGAAGTAAACATATGCAACACAGAGTCAGGGCCGGCACCACAAAATACACACTCCTTGCCGGCCACGACCACTCCCCTCGAGGCTAAGGCCTCAACAGTCGGAATCCTATCCATCTTCGCCCGCCAAGCCAAAATATTGCATTTTATGGGAACCCACTTACACCAATCCTTG
The DNA here is from genome assembly GCA_030545235.1 of Helianthus tuberosus. Classification (NCBI taxonomy): domain Eukaryota; kingdom Viridiplantae; phylum Streptophyta; class Magnoliopsida; order Asterales; family Asteraceae; genus Helianthus; species Helianthus tuberosus. The sequence continues at coordinate 81,329,374 of CM060413.1, forward strand.
ACGAATCGATTACTATAATCCCTCCTAGAATCAATAAACTTCTTCACTGCCGCAACCGAGAATCTCTCTGAACCGGAACCGACCCACCTCCAAGAATCGGAAATACTAGATATGTCACACCCCTTTCTAAGGTGGAAACACGAGGTGTGATCCTGAAAGGTTCTCATTGCATACGAATGGTAAACATTCTACATGATCATAAAACAAACTCCATAATGCCATTGATATTAAATATCCAAAACAAAAGCTAAGTTAAGTGTTTACATCACATGAAAGATAATTGTTTGAAAAGTTTACAACTTCATTTCAAAGTCAAATATCAAGGTTTTGATCATTATATCACCACATGAGATGGAATATAACAACCAAATCCCACAAAAGAGGCATTGGAGTCCTGACACAAAATATCTAAAAAAAAACACAAACAACATCCTTGAGCAAGAGAGACCGCGCGTACATCCACTTAGTTACCTGAAATACATGTAAGTTTTGGAAAATCGTCAACAAAAGTTGGTGTTAATTCATACAGTTTTGTGTAAAACATTTAAGTATTCGTTGTAGGAAACATGGTATGTAATTGTACTTGAAAAAGTATTTCTGTAAATGTAAGGAAATCGACATCGCTAATGGTTCGCGAGGCCACTAACATATGTAACGACATAGGAAACATCCAAACCATAGGCATTTTACTTGTCGATTCACGACTAGAGACCCAAAAGCACTCTCGGTAAAAGTGTGGCCAAGAGTGTGGCTGCCTGAAACCCATTAGATCTAACCTTTTGTTCCACGGTCTAGGACTTGCGTTGATTAATGGTGCTTATGACACCCTATTCGTGACATGATCTATAAGGTCATTCCTTAGTGTTGTTTTGACATACCACAGTACATGTATTTTCCCCAAGTTTAGAAAACAAGAAAACGTTTAAAGGCGGGGACATGAACTCACAGTTTTGCGTAACTTGCGTCGTAAACTTCACCGGTTGTTTAGTAAGCGTCGTGACCTATAATTATTCTATGTATGTTAGTCACTAGACTTGTAACACACAAGTACAAGTCACCATCTTTAGTTTATGTATTTATTCTTTGTATGTTCATCTTCTGTGAGGGTCGTGCCCTTGTTTGTCGGGTCTTGCCCGTACGTTGTGCCTTGCACTTTGAATTTGTATTATTTATTTGTAAATATATATTTTATTTCCCAAAATATATATTTGTGTATGTGGTCTTTGCCAAAATAATTAAGTGTTAAAAATAAACTTTATTTGTAACTTGTTCATATATGTTACTTATATTACTTTTCTAAAAAAAAATACATATAAGTATTTTATGAAATAATATTATCAATATTATTTTTGTGCAAGTGTACTTAGGAAAGTATACTTGTACTTTTATGTAAATACTAGTGTATTTTACATTATTTGCCAAAAATCCATACTTTGATTTTTATTACTTTCCAGAATTATATTTCTTAAAAAATAATGTATTTTTAAGTCTTGTGTGGAATATACATATTTTGTCATGCTTTATATATATATATATATATATATATATATATATAGAGTTAGGATCCTGTAAAAAAGGCCCAAAGTGTGAGAAAGGTAAGAAAGAATCTCAACCATTAGATCTTTTGATCTAATGGTTGAGATCAATAGGGACCAAAATGTAAAATATTTTTCTTAATTTGGACTGAATTGAAAATTATAGGGGTAATAAAGTCTTTATATCCATTCAAAATAGGAAACTGTAAATCAAAATTCCTATAATTCCGATCTCTCTCTCCAATTGATCGAACAGTTTATCTCTCTCTCTACAATTTCGTCTATCTCTCTAATCGATCGAACAGCGGCGACGACGAGCGGCAGCGGCGACGGCGAGCGGGCAGCGGCGACGGCGAGCGGGCAGCGGCAGTGGTTGTGCGGATCGGCAGCGGTGGTGCAGCAGTGGTGGTGCCGGAAGTGGCAGTGGTGGTGCTGGAAGTGGAGAAGATGATACAGAGGTGTTATATTTTTCTTTACTGAATGGTGTTATATCTTGTACTGAATGGTGTTATTTTGTGTACTGAATGGTGTTTTTTTTTATTTTCTGAATGGTGTTTTTTTCTTCTCTGAATGGTGTTATTTTTCTTTTCTTAATGGTGTTTTTTTCTTTTCTGAATGGTGTTTTTTTTCTTTTTTCTGAATGGTATTATATTTCTTTTACTGAATGGTGTTATATTCTTGTACTGAATGGTGTTTATTTTATTTACTGCTGATGGTGTTTTTTTTGTGCTGAATGGTGTTATTTTTGTGCTGAATGGTGCTATTTTTGTGCTGAATGATGTTATTTTTGTGTGAATGGTGTTTTTTTGTGCTGAATGGTGTTATATTTTGTGCTGAATGATGTTTTTTTTGTGTGAATGGTGTTTTTTTGTGCTGAATGGTGTTATGTTTGTGCTGAATGATGTTATTTTTGTGTGAATGGTGTTTTTTTTTCTTAATGGTGTTATATCTGTGCTGAATGGTGTTATATTTTAAAACACCATGTATGAACATGCTCTGAATGGTGTTATATTTATGGACGGTTATAAGTCCTTAAATCAAGGATTTTCTCTCTCCAAATCCTTAAATCAAGGATTACCATATTTGAATTTGTTAATGCATTTACAATTATACCCTTTTCAATTAATTTAGATCTAATGGTTGAGATTCTTTCTTACCTTTCTCACACTTTTGGTCTTTTTTTACAATAACTTCACCCTATATAGAGTTATATATATATATTTTTGTTATTCACCCGATTTTATATAATTTCCATTACTTGGTAATGGTTATATATTTGTCCAAATATATATATAGTTATGTCCAAAAATTGTCCAAGGTCCAAATATTTGTGGAATATATTTTTACAAATATATTTTCTTGTATTGTCCAAATACTCTTCTTGAGAGGAATTTTGTATACTTGAATACTTAGGTATTCTCATGTATTTGTATTTTGGTATTTATATTCCTTGGGAGTATTTTGTGTATTTTTAAGTTCCCAATACACTACTATATATAATACACATAATATACACTTAGCACAAAATTTGTGATCACTAAATATATATATTTTTTCCTAAAATATACACACCTAATATAATTTTTACTTGAAGAAATCATTATCTTTTAACTTGAAATTTTACACAAAAATTAGGAAATCTTGGTAAATATTTTTAGGTGAATTTTTGGGGAATAAGTTTCACCAAAACTTATATTTTTCTAAGTGTCAAAATTTTATAAAATTTTTGACATAGTTTCCCCTAAAAATGGAGGTTTCTCATGTTTTCAAAACATGTGTTTATTTTCTTTCTATTACCAAAACCAATTTCCAACAATTTTCATCAACAACATACACTGATTTCTTCATATGAAACATTATGGTGAACTTGAATTGTGGTTAAAAAATGTGTAGTCTTTAAGATCTACACTTAACATACAATGATCTTTCAAAAAACAAGTTCTCTTGAAATTTTTAAACAGACTTTTATGAAACTTTAAGTTACTAACAAAATCATCCATGAGTCTTATGGTTTCAAAGTCTTGAAAATCATGTTTAAAAGTCATTTTTATGTTCATTAGAAAGATCCTTATGTTTAAAACCTTGTTTCATCATGGATCTTCCAAGATCCATTCTTAACATCTTTAAATCTTACACTAACAAGCTTCTTGAAAAACCATTAACAAGCTTTTCATAGATTTTAGTTTCAAAAGTTAGTTTTATACACACTTTGTTACTTCAAGATTACAAGTTCATGCTTAAAATATCATTTTTCAAGTTCACATAAGTGTTTCACAAGTTCATCTTCAAGTTAACCATGGATCTTTCAAGATCCATGCTTAAACTTGTTAGATCTAAGCTTCTAACAAGTTTAACATACTAGATCTAAACATACACATAAAATTTAACAACATCAACTTCATCACATACACTAAAAATCACTAAAATTACTTGTTTTCTTCATGATTATGTTAGATCTTCTCATTTTCATCCTTTAAAGTTTAGTTACTTAGATGGTGAGACTTGTATATAACATAAACATGAACTAAAATAGTGATTAGGAGGCTTACAACTAGCTCTAATGGCTAGGGAAGTGGCACAAGAAGGAAGATGATGAAGATAGAAGAAAATGAGTGGTTAATGGCTCCTCCAAGTGGTCCTTCAAGTTCTAGCACCTCAAGCCTTCTTAGTTAGCCTCCATACACCTTGTATTGACCTTAGATTGCCTTGAAATGAATTGAAAATGGTTGATGTGTGTGTGTGTGTGGTGTGAGCCTAGAGCAAGAAGAGAGGGAGGAAGAAGATGGTGAATGATTTTGAGTGAAAATGAAAGTGAGAAGTCTTATGGTCTACATTTCCTTTTATCCACCAACATCTTGTTACACATAGGTTTATATGTGGTACCCGCGGAAAATCCACAGTCATCCTAAATTAACATCTTGCATCTTGCTGTTTTGGGTTAACCTGCCGTTTGGGTTACGTATCAAATTTGGGACGAAATTTCTTTCAAGTTGGGGATGATGTGACAACCCGAATAATTCAGGTTAGCACTACTTAAAATTCCACAACCTTTGGTGTGTACCTTTTCGTTTGTTGCCTATCTTGTGCACCACTAAATGTTTACGTGTGTTTAATTGATTAACTATACAAGGAACCGTTAAACGCTAGTATGTGTTAATTAGCTAACTTAGAAAACTAACTTAATTGGGCTGTGAGTTACTTATCACATTTGGGCCGCGAACTCGATTAACTCGCACACACCTCCACTTGGGCCGGAGGCCACACCCCTCTCACATTCCCCCTTCCTCGGCCCACACCCTTGAAGCCCACATGCACTCCTTATGTTATACGTAATACATGTGGTGTTGCCCCATGATTTTCTAAACACACATAAGATTGCAAACCCTAGTTCCCTTCTACCTTTCCTTAACCCGACGACAGACGACTCCTCTTTCATTCGCAGTGATCGGCGACAGGAAACATCCCCCCTCGAAGCTGTGCACTCAAACACCACTATTCTCCTTCCGGTTAGTGATGTTATTGTTCGTGTTGAGTCTGTTAGTCGTATTTGATTATGTGCAATGTGTTAATGTCTGATATGTGCATCACTTGTTGAACATAATTAGATTGGATGGAATCGGTTAGGGTTCTGGAGGTCTAAGTAAAGGTTGTATGCATGGTTATAATTGTTCTGGTGCGATTTATTTACCCAATTAGATGACTGTGCTTAATTGATATTATGTGGTTAATCGTCGGGTCTGATTTAAATGGTTAGATTAGATGTTAACCTAGATCAACGACTTCATGATTGAGATGTTGGTGTAGATTGGATAACGGTTATAGATATGATAATGATGATGCGATGAAACAGATGTAACAGTTAGGGTTGCAGGCTAAGTTCTTCATGACGAAACATTGGTGTTTCGTCACAAAGTTGGCTTCGACGAAACTTGAGACTTTCGTCAGCTTATGTAGGACGAAACACTTAGATCTTTCGTCGCCTATATTCACTTAGATGTTTCATCGACATGGTCTCAATGGGTGTTTCGTCGATAAGGTTAACACATGGAACAGTGGACTAAGTTGATTGTGTTGGTGATTATGCATGATAATAAAATCATATTGCTGACTGTGATGATTAATTGTGACCGAATGAATTTTAAATGCAATATAGAGTTTTAGGAACAAATGCACATGCAATTGTCTAACAATCTCACAACTAGCTTAATCACTATTGGACCTCTTAACAATGATGTTTATCAAACACTCATGAATTTTGAATTATTGGGCCGAAATATCACATGCAATTATCAATGTTCATTAATTGTCTCTGATTGAAATTGTTGGTGTTTGGACCGAAACAGAAATCACATGGGCTACTCAATTGTTCTAGTATAGTTTATGTAATAATGGGTAATTATGTGCACTTATTTCAAATCAGGTATGCCGCACATGTTTAGGTGGGCCGATGACCTGCTAGACCACGCACCCCTTGGATTTAAGGCATGAACTGTTTGGTGTTTGTTGAAACGTAAATTTATAGTGTGAACTCATATGAATAACTGCTAGGTGATTTTCTTGATAATGACTAACTGTGATGTTGCATGAATTCTTATTATGACTTGCATGTTTACTTGAATGTGAACCCAATCACTTGACATGTGCTATGACACGATATGAACTGGTATGGTGAATACAACTAAGACCCGGATACTTGCTATGACTAGCATAATGATATATGCTTTGCTTGGTTGCTAATTGAGTAATGTGTACGACGAATACGTGTATTATAAGTGTGTAAAACTGACTGTCTTTGAGAACCACGATAGGGTTTGGATTGACCAACTAGGAACGGGTAACATAACATACCGAGCAATCTAAGGTGAGTTCACTGCTCTTTTTCCAAGCATGCGTCCCGGGGAGGGATATCTGGTAATTATTTCGGGGAGGAACGTCAGGTTGTTGGATGTTGGTTATTACACTCATTTCTATCATATAAGACCCCTTACATCTACCGATAGTTGCCGGGGTGGCAGCAAGGTTATTAGTTGATAGCGCTATTTGGTTTGGCACCCTCACACCGTACCGGGGAGGACGGGCGTGAACTAATTACCTTAAATCATGACCAATGTTTTGATAGAGACATTGGGGTTGGGCAAATAAATCTTGTAGCCATCTGTGGTAATCGAGTTAATAACAACATCAAATCAAATCGTTGAACTGTTTTATACACATATCTGGTAACTAAACGCGTTAACAAAACTTTGGAATCACCAGCGTCGTCTGACACACTTGTCTGCATGCTTGCAGGTCTATAGGGTTATTGCATTGGGAACTTGCTGTCTGGAAGGTTGGAGTGGTCATGGGTCGTGATACATGGAATCACAATGCAAGTCTAATGGTTTTTCGTACATGTGGTTTAGACACACTTAACAAATGATTTATGCTTCCGCTGTATACAATGAATGATATATAACGTTTTGTAATACTTTATGTTAATGAATGAAAGCTTTATTTAAATATATGTATGAGTTCAATGTGATTGGTGGCTAAGATCCTGGTACGTCACTCACCCGCGGTGTTTTCGCAAGTGGTATTCTTGGGGGTGTGACAGTTTGGTATCAGAGCTAGGTTATAGTGAACTTGGTTTTAAAACGATTTTGTAAAACCAGACTATAACCGAACAAGCTCTGAATACGTGAATACGACCATGACACTCAGCTCTGAATATGTGAAGAATGGTAGGTGCTTGTATGAACGTCTCTGTGTTGGATGTCGCAGCGTCGAATGATTGGTCTATACCTTTCTCACCCTTCTTCGTTTGCTGGAACTTAACGTATTGACGTCTTAGACCCTGAAGTGCGATCACTTTTGCAACGCTCTGGAAACATACCGTGTATTACACAGTCAACTCGCAAGAACGATGGAGAAGAGGATGAGCGTAATACCTTACCAACCTTAGTATTTGGACGACCCTGATTACCAGCAACGAACATCAGCAGTTTGACGCCAATTGAATCTTTAACCCTGGTAAGCGACTTATGGGAGTCAACTCTTACGAATCAATCGGGATATAAGCAATGACAACATATTATAGTGTGGAATGTGTGTCTACCAGCACAGCGAGTAGCGCGTTAGAGTATGGCACAGAATGTGAAAAGATGGACTTGGTCAGTGAAAGATCGTAGAGCTCCGTTTCGAGCCACGGCATTAAAGGCAACAGTCATGGGAACATCAAGGTACTCGTAATCGTAGCCTTCAGTATGGGAATGAAGGTGCCTATGACATAGATGGGCCGTTGTTAAACCAAGACGACAACAACCAGGGGAACGACGACAGTACTTGAAATTCTCGTAGTGAAAACAGCAACATGATGCTCATGGAAGGGCACATGGGTCTGACATGGGCGACGGCAGGACAATAGCAACATGGTAGCTTGAATGGGTAGCAAATCGCTTCGTGTCAGATCTGTTTAACCCTGATGCTTCTCGAAACTGAACCTGTTGTGAAATTGGCTGATGGCAAGACAATTGAAGCCTCGTATGTTCGTAGGGATGCAAACTCGACCTTGTGGGACAAGTGTTCGACGTTGACCTTCCTTCTGCTATCCTTGATGATTTCGGTGTGGTAGTTGTGTAAGTTTGTTATCTAGAAATCGCGTGATATACTCTGTGGGAAGAAATTTTTTCGTCGCTTTATACTTTGAAGTGCCAGAGTGGGGTAAAGGTTAGCATCATATCAGCAATGGAAGCCCAGGAGTGTCTAAGGAGGGATTACCCCGCTATGATAACAACCGTTACTAATGTTAAGGGTAAGGAAAAGAGGATCGAGGATCCACTAATTGTTCGTGATTTCCCCTGACATGCTACCCGAGGAACTTTCAGGTTTACTTCCACAACTGGAGGGAAGAATCTCAGTTTGACCCCATGCCAGAAGCAGCCTTGATTACTCATACTCTTTACCGTCTTGCACCAGGGGGGTTGCAAGAACTGTCTAATCGACTACAGGAACTGTGGGACAGGAGTTTTATCGGACCTAGTTATAGTGTGGGGAGCCCCAGTTATATCCGTGAAGATAAGCCTTTCGTATGGGTACTGATCATCGAGAACTCAACCAGGTGACCGTCAACCTATCGACCAGTAGCATGGGTCAAGCTCCCATTCTGGGATTGCTTAACGAACGAACTATTTTCAGATAGAAGTCTAAGGGGAGAATGTTCCTACAACGACATATCAAACGCAGTGTGGCCATTACGACGATTTTACTCCAAGACCTTTGGGTTATTCTTCACACTAGTAGCTGTATGGATCACATGAATCGACTATGCTTATTGATGGTGTGTTGAATCATTTTCAGGAGAAAGGAACATCATGGACGGCATATGTATCCTATTTTAGAGCTCCTGAGGGACGAGCCACTCCACGGGAAGTCTTGTTAAATGTAACAGCTGGATTCGAGAGGTATATTTTTGGGTCATATAATCAACGAAGTGGGAATGCATGTGGATCTCGCTAAAAAGTCCTTCGAGGATACAACAATTTCTTGGTCTCGCTTGATACTGTCGTAGATTAATCACAGGATTTTCGAAGGTCACGCAGCTTAAATCTCTAGCATAGCAGGGTGCTGTGTTCGTGAAAGACAGAACAGGAGGACGTCTTTTCAGCTTTCGAATCCCAACTCTGCAATACACTGAGCATCGTGTTTACCCGAGGGTGCGGGTGATTCAGTTGTATATCCTTATGGTTCGAATCAGAGTCCCAGTTACACGTCAACGCAACACAAGAGAGTGATGACTTACTTAATGGAGTTACAAGAGGAACTGCACGACACACAACCGGTGGTGGAAACCGTGGTCTTTGGATTTACTTGGAGGCATTACTTGGATGGTACCGAATGCGTTACTTAGACCGATCACAAGGGCCTCCCGTGTACCCTGGTCTCGGAAGAGCAAAATCAGTTAATGGCATCGCTGGATAGAATTTTGGAGGATTACGACTGTGGAACTCAAACGTGTATGAGCGTTGCAGCTCACTATCGACTCTAACTTACATGATCAGACTCGTTCTGTTCAAACTGAAGAACTAACGGAGGAGAATTTTCAAGTTGAGCCCACGCGAGGCATGGAGGAGCAACTTTGGCAAGACGGACGATATTCACTACCTCATGGAACGAGTGTGGATCTTGTTATACGGCAACTGTAGGGAACTCGTGTCGAGCAAAGCATACCGACCTTGATATTCTAGTCATCTGGGTTTTGATGAGAGATATTAGGATCTATAAATCTTACACTGGTGATTGGCCATGAAGGCCCACCTAGCTATGTATGTGAATGATGTTTGACATGTGGGAAAGTCAAGGGGATGAATTAGCAACTAGAAACACACATAAGGAAATGAGAACAGACTGCCATAGATTCTACAACTCGACACGGAACCATTGTTTCACACCCCCAAAATCCACACGCGGGGTATCACCGCTTGGAGGCGTGACATGACCAGGATCGAGCCAGCAATCATATTGAACAACGCAATTAAGTAAATAAAACCAACCACAATACAATTGGTGACCAAAGGTAAGTAACCAACTTTAAGTTAACAGCGGAAGCATAAAACGTAAGTCCAAAACATAAGTTCATAGTTCATAAGTTTAAAGTCCAAAGTGTAAGTTAAATAAGTTCATAAGGATTTAAATATTTAGCACGAAAAATAACAGTCTGTATTCCACAACGACCTCCTACTCGTGCAAGCTCCATAAGCATCTAGCGACCTGTAAGACATGTAACAACGAGTCAACAACAAAGTTGAGTGAGTTCACGGTTGGTTGTTTAGTTTTAAGTTATTTCTGAAAACATGGTTTGTCTTTCGTTGGCTTAATTGCTGTGGGGGTTACCCCATAGTTGAAAGTATGATTAACCAGTTCCTTCTTTATTACCCAAACCATATCCATAATCAGTGGGGACTTCCCCATGTGAACCACTAGACTGATATCGACAACTGACGAACAATAATGTGCCCTACGTCAATGTTCTATCATCATTGACAGTTTGCCATAGTCCATTAGTACACGCCCGTTCGGACGACACGGTGTGAGGTTTGTTAAACCTAATAGCGCTATTAACTAATGACCCGCTCGCCGTCGGCCTCGGCGATTAAGTCGATATAAAAGGAGGGACTGAATGATAGAGTTTTGTTTAGTAAGTTTTAAGGTTGTTGTCCTACCCAAGGAGGACAAACGTACGTATTCTACCCAAGGAGAATACGCAAGATTTATATTGGCATCCTACCTATGGAGGATGGCCGTACATATCCTACCCAATGAGGGTATGTAGGTTCCGTTTTAATTCTTTAACCCATTCCCAACCACCAGGAATCCCATGCCTTATAAAGAGTATGAACTTACCTCGGTTGCTCGGTTTGACTCTATAAAATAGCTAACAATCGGTTTTGGTCAATCACGTCCTAGTATGATTACCACTTAGTTTATTAGTGACTTCAAATAAGCACAAAGTTCCTACACGCATCTACCACATAACATGCATCACTTTAACGGTTCATGCCCATATAAACTTCCCATCTATTCCCGTTCATAAGCAAACATACGATATTGCACATAACTCTTTTATTGACATATAACATGTTAGATCATTCTCAGATAACCTACCCGACATTTAGACACGCAAATTACTACCTATGTCGTTTTAGCTTTTATATTCAAAACTGGGCTGTTTTCGAGGATTTTAATAAAATAGTTAACTTGTTATAAAAATTCCCAACTTTTTACAAAAGGTGTTAAACGATCCAAATATTATTGTGTAAAAATCTCGGGATCCAATTCATCACCAATATTTTATAAAAAATCATTTTCCGGACTGAAATCAGATTCATCTTTTTCTGACTGCCGTCCACTGAATAATTTATTTAAAATTCATCGTAAGTCCGATTTACGAAATTCCAGTGGAAGGATTACAAATACATCAGTGGTCATCTACAGTACCAATTTCATGAGCTAGTTCTATTCAGGTTTCAAGTTATGATGAAGAATATAACACATATTTTCAGCAGCAAAAATGCAGCTTTTGCTGCTATTACAAAACGACCCTTTAAAAATAGCAAACGAAGTCCAAAAATTATGATTACAGTGCCATTAGAACCGTATTTCATAATAACACGTTATAGACTCAAGAAAATCAGTTTTTCGTTAAGTTATGACCTGGTTACAGCCAACTGAAGTTGGCTGTAAACACCAACCAGCCTCCTGTTTTCAGCTTTTTAACATTCTAAAGCGAGTTATATTGGTTCCGTTAACATGTTTAGTGATCAATAACGACATTTAACATTAACAAGTAATCATCAAGTAATCAGAAACATATCAGAACAACTTTATTTCATCAAGATTTCATCTTATTTCATCATCATGCTAGCTTTATGTTCAAGTTTCTTATTTAACCCCTTTTTGTGTTCTAGTTCTTTAGTGTTTTAAACACAAGTATCATACTACAATGTTTAGCCTTAAAAACAAGATGAACAAGGGTTTGACAAGAACTTACTACTAGCACAATGGCTAGGGTAGAATCTAGTGAAGAAGATGATGAGAAAACAAGAACAAAGTCCCTTTTTTGAAGCTCCACAAGTTGCAACCTCCTTGAATCACCTTCAAAGCTTGAATGGAACTTTATAATGGATGAATGGGGTGGTGAAAGGGTGGTGATGGTGGCGGTTAAGGGAGGGCCGAGAGAGGGAGAGAGAGAGGTGAGGGAGTTAGTGTGATGTTATGTGATGATATGAATGGTATGGTGGACATCTTGGAAATACATGCACCATGCTCAAGATCTTACATCCTATATTTTGTTTACTACCACAAGTAAAAATCTAGATAAAATATTGAGGTAATATCTCATTGAGATATGTTGGTGATTTGGTGGGTCCTTTGGACCGAAATCAAGCATGGGGGGGGGGTTAAGTGTAAAATATTGGATGTTAGTTGGTAAACATAAGTTGAAATCCAATTGTATACTAACAAGAGTTAGTTAGTTAATATTTAGAGGGTGTTATGGTGTACGGGGATCATGACTAGCCAAAAATAATAAAACAATGTATGTGGCAAAAATTTTGTGTTCCGGGAAATGTCCGTTTGTTCGGTCGGATACTGTTCCGTTAAAGTGTTTAATTATTCCATAAAGTGTCTTATATGTATATATATATATATATATATATTTGTAACACTTTTAATTCCTAACACTTAGGAAAACATTCAGGACCATTTAGTCAATTTTCTGCATATGACTAGCATGTTAACAAGCACATGTAAGTATGACACAGTAATCAGGAAACAGTTAAGTAATTCAACACAGTCACTAAGCACTTTAATTATCGTTAAATAATCGTACGGATATATGTAATTATGAGGGTTGTCACATTCTCCCCCTGTTAAGAAAATTTCGTCCCGAAATTTAGCACGTGGTTACTGAGGAAGCTAGTTAAGTTGTGGTGTTTACTGGTTTTCCTGGGGTGCCACATCATCCCCCTGTTGGTTTGGAATTTCGTCCCGAAATTATGCTGTAGCTTCAGCCTCAGTAGTGGTTGCGCTTTTCTTAAACAACTGGGGATATTTGAGCTTCATTTGGTCTTCTCGTTCCCAGGTATACCCTGGGCCACGACGGGAGTTCCAACGAACTTGAACAAGAGGTATTCTGGTGCGCTTGAGAATCTTAACATCTCGGTCTGTGATTTCAACTGGTTCCTCGACGAATCGCAACTGGTCGTCGATTGTGAGCTCCTTTAGGGGAACTATGAGGGTCTCATCCGACATACACTTTTTCAGATTTGACACGTGGAATACGTTGTGAACTCCGCTGAGTTCTTCAGGTAGATTCAACTTGTAGGTGACTTTGCCAACCTTCTCAATGATTTCGAATGGTCCGACATAGCGCGGATTGAGTTTGCCTCGTTTGCCAAAACGAACTACACCTTTCCAAGGTGAGACTTTGAGTAGCACCCGATCCCCAACCTGGAACTCGAGTGGTTTCCTACGCTTATCAGCATAGCTTTTCTGACGGTCACGAGCTGCCGCCATTCGCTGTCGTATCTGAGCAATCCTCTCAGTCGTGTCTACCACAAGTTCTGCCCAACAAAGAGGTGATCGGCACTTTCGTCCGTATAATGCCTCAAACGCAGCGACCTGGATACTGGTGTGGTAACTGTTGTTATATGAAAACTCCACTAACAGGAGGTGTTTTTCCCAGCCATTACCAAAATCGATCACACATTCCCTAAGCATGTCTTCAAGGGTTTGGATGGTGCGTTCAGATTGCCCATCCGTCTGTGGATGATACGCCATGCTCATGTCGAATCGAGAACCAAAGGATTTGTGCATAGCTTGCCACAACTCAGATGTAAAACGTGAGTCACGATCAGAGATGATGGAAGTTAGCACTCCATGCCTTGACACCACTTCCTTTAGGTAGATGTCTGCTAAAGTAGAAAACTTGTCGGTTTCCTTGATAGCCAAGAAGTGTGCAGACTTAGTCAATCGATCCACTATTACCCAAATAGTGTCATTTCCGCGCTGAGATCTAGCCAGGCCAGTAAAGAAATCCATGGAAATTTGCTCCCATTTCCACTTAGGTATCTCTGGTTGTTGAAGTAGGCCTGATGGTTTCTGATATTCAGTCTTGACTCTCGCACAAGTCAAACATTTGCTAACGTACGTTGCTATGTGGCTTTCATACCAGGCCACCAATACGTAGTCTTGAGATCGTGATACATCTTATCCGAACCAGGATGTACTGAATAACGAGACTTGTGTGCTTCATCCATCACAAGCTCGCGTAAGTTTCCATAAAGTGGAACCCAGATGCGCCTGCTTACATAGTAGGCGCCATCTTCCTTTTGTTCTAGCCGCTTCCTCGATCCTCGCAAGGACTCGGTTCTGATGTTTTCTGCTTTCAATGCTTCGACCTGAGCATCTCGTATCTGAGTAGGAAGACTAGATTGGATGGTAAGTTGTAACGCTCGCACACGTTTAGGTATAGTATCCTTTCGACTGAGGGCGTCGGCCACAACATTGGCTTTGCCCGGATGATACTTGATCGCACATTCATAATCATTCAAGAGTTCGACCCATCGGCGTTGTCGCATGTTTAATTCCTTTTGCTTGAAGATATGCTCGAGACTCCTGTGATCGGTGTAAATGGTGCACTTGGTACCGTACAGGTAATGTCTCCATATCTTAAGTGCGAATACAACTGCTCCCAACTCCAAGTCGTGCGTAGTGTAGTTCCTTTCGTGAACTTTAAGCTGGCGCGATGCGTAGGCAATGACCTTGTCACGTTGCATCAACATGCAACCAAGTCCTTGGATGGAAGCGTCGTAATAAACCACAAAATCATATGTGCCCTCAGGCAACGAAAGAATAGGTGCGCTACAAAGCCTATCCTTTAAGTGCTGAAATGCAGATTCCTGTGCATCACCCCAACGATAGGTGACACCCTTTTGTGTTAGTGAAGTGAGAGGTTGCGCAATCCTTGAGAAATCCTTGTTAAACCTTCTATAATATCCTGCCAAACCCAAGAATTGGCGGATTTCTGTTGGTGTACGGGGTGCAGGACAGTTCTTGATCGAGTCTACCTTGGATGGATCAACATGAATCCCATCATTGTTTACCACATGGCCTAGAAAGTGGACTTCGCGAAGCCAGAAGTCACATTTCGAAAATTTAGCATACAGTTGCTCTGCTCGAAGAAGTTCCAGCATAAGTCGTAGATGCTGCTCGTGTTCCTCCTGACTCTTAGAATAGATCAGGATGTCGTCGATGAATACAATGACGAACTTATCCAGGTAAGGTTTGCATACTCGGTTCATGAGATCCATGAAGATCGCTAGCGCGTTCGTCAATCCGAATGGCATAACCAGAAACTCGTAATGCCCATAACGAGTTCTGAATGCTGTTTTAGAGACGTCCTCATCTCGGACTCTCAGCTGATGGTATCCCGATCTCAAATCAATCTTAGAGTAATAGCTCGACCCTTGCAACTGGTCGAATAAGTCATCAATGCATGGAAGGGGATAACGATTCTTCACGGTCACCTTGTTAAGCTCGCGATAGTCAATACACATTCCAAAGGTACCGTCTTTCTTCTTCACAAACAAGACTGGAGCTCCCCAGGGTGAAGAGCTTGGACGTATGAAACCCTTTTCCAAGAGTTCTTGTAATTGCGTGGACAGTTCTTCAAGTTCTGATGGAGCTAGTCGATAAGGTGCACGAGCTATTGGTGCTGCTCCAGGAGCTAGCTCGATTTGAAACTCGACTTGTCGATGAGGTGGAAGACCAGGTAATTCCTCAGGAAATACCTCAGGAAAATCACGCACAACAGGAATGTCTTCAATTCTCTTCTCTTCCATTGATGCGTCAGTAACGAGCGCTAGAACAGCAGTGTGGCCCTTTCGCAAACACTTTTGAGCCTTAAGGAAAGAGATAATGCCTACGACAACACCACTCTTATCGCCATGAATCACGAGGGGTTCTTCACCAGAACGAGGGATGCGGACAATCTTCTCGTTGCAAAGAATTTCCGCTTGTTGATGAGACAACCAATCCATTCCAATAACAACGTCGAAACTACCCAGAACGATAGGGATAAGATCGATAGAGAAGGTCTGACCAGCTAAGACGAGGTTACAACCCTTAACTATGTGTGTGGCCCTGAGACTTTTACCGTTTGCTAGCTCTACCGTGTGTTTGGTGTTCAAAAGTGTTGGAGTGCGCTTAAGCATTTGACTAACTTTTAAGGACACATAACTAGTATCGCCACCCGAATCGAATAAAACAGTAACAAAGAAATCATCTAGAAGAAACTTACCCATCACAACGTTGGGATCGTTCCTTGCATCACCCTGACCCAGCACGAAGATACGTCCCCTGGCACCATGGCCGTTATTGTTACCCCCGTTGTTGCCTCCATTGTTGCCTCCATTGTTGTTCCCGTTTCCTTGGTTGTTATTGTTCTGATTCTGGTTCAGCTGAGGACAGTTCCTCTTAAAGTGGCCTTCAGCGCCACACTGAAAGCATCCTTTATTGCCCTGCTGTTATTGCTGTTGGTGGTTCTGTGGAGCTTGTTGTTGTTGTTGGCGATTCTGATTTGCTGGTCGTGCGCTCCTACAATCCTTTGCTTCATGACCAAACTTGTTACACCTCAGGCAACGACCCTTGTGGCACTGCCCGCTATGATGCTTGTGGCACCGGTTGCACTAGGGGTGGTTCCCTCGGTATCCACCCTGTCCTTTACTACCGGAAGATTGCTGACCAGGACTCTGGTAGTCATCAGTCTTTCGCTGCTGAGACTGAACTGAAGTGGAACCCTTACTGGAATTCCCATCCCATTTTTGCTTGTTATCATTGGGAGCGTCAGTAGTAGTAGCACTAATACTCTTGGGCAGTTTGTTCTGTTCAACTGCTTGATCGGTGAGATGATGGGCCAACTTAATGATTTGCTGAATGGTACCCAGGTTAGCTGAAGTCATGTGACTTTGAATCTCTGGTACAAGACCCTTGAGGTACAGCTCAATACGTTTGATGGGAGGGTCTACCATAGTAGGACACAAGATGGCCAGTTTGTTTGACCTCTTCGTATACGCCTCAATTTCAGACCCCGTCATCTTCAAATTGAAGAATTCCACCTCTAGCTTGTGGATGTCGTCACGACTACAGTACTCTTCTTTGATCAATTCTTTGAAACCGTTCCATGGGGTGGCATTAGCAACCGCCAGCTGAACATGTGCTTTCCACCAGGTCAACGCAGCACCTTCGAGTGTTCCAGTAGCATATTTCACCCTACGATCTTCAGGGCATTCACACATCTCGAAAACAGACTCAAGCTTCTCGAACCAGTGAAGAAGACCTACATCTCCTTCTGTGCCGCTGAAAGTACTAGGTCGGCAATCCATGAATGTTTTGAATGTACATACGGGAGGTTGAGCATGTTGACCTCCTGCTGGAACTGTTGCGAGTGCCTCAGCAACTCGTTCGTTGATTAGAGCCGGCAGCTGGGCTTGAGTCAAGTTCAAGCGTCCACCCATGATCTTCACATCGAAGGAAACACCAGTAAGAAAAGTGTCGTGAAAGTGCGTAAGTGTGGAGTGACAGAAGGGAGTAAGCACACAAGGTTCAAATAGCAGTTATCACATTAACTAATGCATACCATGAACAATGTACCATGTAACTAACAAGTAGGTAATATAAACATAACCCACATCACCTAGGATGTTGAGTCTTGCACGTGGAGCGAAGCGTCGTTGTGGATCGTTGAGAACTGTACAGGTTATAGTCTGGTTTTATCAAAAAGCTTTTCCCTTTTTAAAACCAAGTTCACTATAACCAATGGCTCTGATGCCAATCTTTCACACCCCCAAAATCCACACGCGGGGTATCACCGCTTGGAGGCGTGACATGACCAGGATCGAGCCACCAATCATATTGAACAACGTAATTAAGTAAATAAAACCAACCACAATACAATTGGTGACCAAAGGTAAGTAACCAACTTTAAGTTAACAGCGGAAGCATAAAACGTAAGTCCAAAACATAAGTTCATAGTTCATAAGTTTAAAGTCCAAAGTGTAAGTTAAATAAGTTCATAAGGATTTAAATATTAAGCACGGAACATAACAGTCCGTATTCTACAACGACCTCCTCCTCGTGCAAGCTCCATAAGCATCTAGCGACCTGTAAGGCATGTAACAAGGAGTCAACAACAAAGTTGAGTGAGTTCACGGTTGGTTGTTTAGTTTTAAGTTATTTCTGAAAACATGGTTTGTCTTTCGTTGGCTTAATTGCCATGGGGGTTACCCCATAGTTGAAAGTATGATTAACCAGTTCCTTCTTTATTAGCCAAACCATATCCATAATCAGTGGGGACTTCCCCATGTGAACCACTAGACTGATATCGACAACTGACGAACAATCATGTGCCCTACGTCAATGTCCTATCATCATTGACAGTTTGCCATAGTCCATTAGTACACGCCCGTTCGGACGACACGGTGTGAGGTTTGTTAAACCTAATAGTGCTATTAACTAATGACCCGCTCGCCGTCGGCCTCGGCGATTAAGTCGATATAAAAGGAGGGAGTGAATGATAGAGTTTTGTCTAGTAAGTTTTAAGGTTGTTGTCCTACCCAAGGAGGACGAACGTACGTATTCTACCCAAGGAGAATACGCAAGATTTATATTGGCATCCTACCTATGGAGGATGACCGTACATATCCTACCCAATGAGGGTATGTAGGTTCCGTTTTAATTCTTTAACCCATTCCCAACCACCAGGAATCCCATGCCTTATAAAGAGTGTGAACTCACCTCGGTTCCTCGGTTTGACTCTATAAAATAGCTAACAATCGGTGTTGGTCAATCACGTCCTAGTATGATTACCACTTAGTTTATTAGTGACTTCAAATAAGCACAAAGTTCCTACACGCATCTACCACATAACATGCATCACTTTAACGGTTCATGCCCATATAAACTTCCCATCTATTCCCGTTCATAAGAAAACATACGACATTGCACATAACACTTTTACTGACATATAACATGTTAGATCATTCTCAGATAACCTACCCGACATTTAGACACGCAAATTACTACCTATGTCGTTTCAACTTTTATATTCAAAACTGGGCTGTTTTCGGGGATTTTAATAAAATAGTTAACTTGTTCCAAAAATTCCCAACTTTTTATAGAAGGTCTTCAACGATCCAAGTATTATTGTGTAAAAATATCGGGATCCAATTCATAACCAATATTTTATAAAAAATCATTTTCCGGACTGAAATCAGATTCATCTTTTTCTGACCGCAGTGCACGGAATAATTTATCTAAAATTCATCGTAAGTCCGATATACAAAATTCCAGTGGGAGGATTACAAATACATCAGTGGTCATCTACAGTGCCAATTTCATGACCTAGTTCTATTCAGGTTTCAAGTTATGATGAAGAATATAACACATATTTTCTGTAGCAAAAATGCAGCTTTTGCTGCTGTTACAAAACGACCCTTTAAAAATAGCAAATGAAGTCCAAAAATTATGATTCCAGTGCCATTAGAACCGTATTTCATAATAACACGTTATAGACTCAAGAAAATGAGTTTTTCGTTAAGTTGTGACCTGGTTACAGCCAACTGAAGTTGGCTGTAAACACCAACCAGCCTCCTGTTTTCAGCTTTTTAACTTTCTAAAGCGAGTTATATTGGTTCCGTTAACATGTTTAGTGATCAATAACGACATTTAACATTAAAAAGTAATCATCAAGTAATCAGCAACATATTAGAACAACTTTATTTCATCAAGATTTCATCTTATTTCATCATTATGCTAGCTTTATGTTCAAGTTTCTTATTTAACCCCTTTTAGTTTTCTAGTTCTTTAGTGTTTTAAACACAAGTATCATACTACAATGTTTAGCCTTAAAAACAAGATGAACAAGGTTTTGATAAGAACTTACTACTAGCACAATGGCTAGGGTAGAATCTAGTGAAGAAGATGATGAGAAAACAAGAACAAAGTCCCTTTTTGAAGCTCCACAAGTTGCAACCTCCTTGAATCACCTTCAAAGCTTGAATGGAACTTTATAATGGATGAATGGGGTGGTGATGGTGGCGGTTAAGGGAGGGCCGAGAGAAGGAGAGAGAGAGGTGAGGGAGTTAGTGTGATGTTATGTGAAGATATGTATGGTATGGTGGAGATCTTGGAAATATATGCACCATGCTCAAGATCTTACATCCTATATTTTGTTTACTTCCACAAGTAAACATCTAGATAAAATATTGAGGTAATATCTTATTGAGATATGTTGGTGATTTGGTGGGTCCTTTGGACCGAAATCAAGCATGGGGGGGGGGGGGGGTTAAGTGTAAAATATTTGATGTTAGTTGGTAAATATAAGTTGAAATCCAATTGTATACTTACAAGAGTTAGTTAGTTAGTTAATATTTAGAGGGTGTTATGGTGTACGGGGATCATGACTAGCCAAAAATAATAAAACAATGTATGTGGCAAAAATTTTGTGTTCCGGGAAATGTCCGGTTGTTCGTTCGGATACTGTTCCGTTAAAGTGTTTAATTATTCCGTAAAGTGTCTTATATATATATTTTTGTAACACTTTTAATTCCTAACACTTAGGAAAACATTCAGGACCATTTAGTCAATTTTCTGCATATGACTAGCATGTTAACAAGCACATGTAAGTATGACACAGTAATCAGGAAACAGTTAAGTAATTCAACACAGTCACTAAGCACTTTAATTATCATTAAATAATCGTACGGATACATGTAATTATGAGGGTTGTCACACATTGTCACCTGGGTGATCGTTGATTGTCTCTCGTTACCAGCACACTTCTTACAATCAAGGAAACTGTCGAGTCTTCACAGCTGTGAATGTTCCTCTGAGAGAGGCGGCTTTTAGGCACGAGGTGCCAACTCCTGTTACCTTTGATTTTGAGCTATACCTGATTTTTGACTGGCAATACACAACACCCTCGGCTCACGTCTAGGCATAGGCATTGCTTACCACTGAAGGACAACCGGACAGAGTAATTAACCATCCTGGCACCCAAAGACATGCTGCGAGCATGTGCGTGATAGACCTTAGTAAACATTTGGAAGGACACTTATCTTTGGGTGAGTTCTACTGCAGCCGATACCATTTTAGTATGCATACAGCCCTATTTGAGGCATTGCATGGGCAGCAACACTAATCTCCTTGTTGGATTAAGGTGGGTGACAAAGTAATCACAGGTCCAGGGCTTACACCCGGAACTCTTGGGAAGATTGCTTGGAATCGGAAATTGTTTGTTGAATTAGGAAACACTAGGAGTTCGCTATGGGCGATCGTAGAATGTTGAAAGTCTCACCGTGGGAGGGTGTGGCACGCTTGGGAAGCGCGACAAGCTTAATTTACGGTACGTTGAGTCATTCAGAACTCTGGAAAGAATCAGTAAAGTGGCCTACAAACTCGAGTTACCTGACGAATCGAGTAATGTTCACTGTGTCATTTATATCTCGAATCTAAAGAAGTGTTGTTCAATGAAACTGTTAGTGCATGTTGTCTAAAGCCTACGTCTTAAGTCTAGGGTCTAAATATGTCATTATTGTATAGTTCAGGGGTCAAATTGTAAGTTTAAGTTTATGTTTTAGAGGTTTCTTTTGAAGGTGGTTCATGTCAAGTTCAATAGAAAGCTGATGATCAGGTTTCTATTGAGACTGGTTCAAGAGAAACCTAAAGCCTATAAATAGGCAGGTGATGTTTCTCATTTGGAAGGTTCCCATTGTTCTGGTACCGAACTGCTGCTGGATTTTTCTGAGATATATGAATGAGAAACAATGTTTAAAGTGATATTCTTCTGTTTTCTACTCCATTCTCTTTGATTCAAACTGTTTGTGTGATTCCGCCACATAAGTAGTGGTATTTTGACTCAGATTGACTCATTTGATCGTCAATATCGATCCTACAATTGGTATCAGAGCCAGTCATGAGCCAATATACCTGAATCAAAGCATTTTTCTACACAAAATCTGAATTCTGGACTTTTACACGGACAAAATGGACTGAATTTTGAACAGTGGGTGTGAAACTGAGTTTTAACAAACCCTTGAGAATATCAGCATAAAATTCGAAGTAAATCATGTAAAAATGACCTAAAAACTGGCTTTCGTTTGAACGATCTTTTAGGTTTCTATTGAAAATTTCAGGTTTCTATTGAAATATTCTGAGGTTTAGCTTGAAACCAGCTTTAGTTTGAACTTGGCTGAGGTTTCGATTGAATCACAAGTGTCGCTTGAAAATTGTTTTCATCTTGAAAACTGTTTTCGTTTGAGTGTTGCTGATTTCTCAAAAGTCCATTGTGTTCGTGTTATTGTTCGATTGTCTGAGTTTGTGAAAAGTGTGTGTTTGAAAAACTTAAAATCTATTTGGTAAAGTTCTAAAATGGAACATCAAGATTTTTATAACATGTTTACGGGCAGTGGTATGACAGCAGGACAGAGTTCAGCAAGTATTATTCAGAATGTTAATATGGAAAATGAATTGGGAACAATGCAAAAACCACCCAAGCTGATGAGTTTAGATGAATTTTCGGGATGGTCTGGGAGATTTCAGAACTGGGTTCAGGCTAATCACGTTGAAAGTTGGTTGAAGGTTGAGGCACCATATGCTCCACCTCTAGATGCTCGGAATCAACCAAAAGGAATTGGAAGTTTGACGCAAACAGAGCAGAATGATTTCAAAGCAGAGAAAAAGATGATTAGCATTCTTGAACAAGCAATCAAGGAGGATATTTTGGTGTTGTTACAACACGAGAATAATGCTTATTCTATTTGGAAGGCATTGAAAGCAAAATTTAAAGGAAGCGAATCCATGCTAAAGAACAAAAAGGCGTTGTTAAAGAAAGAATTCGACATTTTCACTTACATGAAAGGTGAAACCACAAAAAGTTTGATTGATAGGTATTGCCATTTAGTATTGGAGTTGAAGAGATTGGAAATTACCAAGACAAATGAAGAATTAATCGACAAATTGGCAGATGCTTTGCCATATGAAGAGTGGGGTACATATCTGATGATGTTGAAAAACAGTGCAGGCTTTGAAAATTTGAATCTTAGTGCTTTCATAGAAAAAATTGAAGCTCATGAGCTGGAATTGCTGAAAATCAGGAAAATGAACTCAACAAGTGTGCAGCAAGATGTGTCTCTGTATTACAAAGGCAACGCTTCAGTTTCAACCATTCAAAGCCCAAAAATACAGACAGGGTTCATTGCTGATAACACCTCAAGTGTTTCTTCAAATACTCCTCAATCCAGCAATTTTTCACCATTCTCGAACTATGATCCAAACTTCAAAGCTCAAGAGCAATCTTCACCTCAAAGCTCTACAAGTTCAAATAATCAGGCTTATGTTTCTGGGGTGCATTGCAACATCGCGGTGAATATTAAGAATGGAAATGAAATTACTGAAACAGCCGCGAAACAACACATTGTGTTACTTGCTTCCATTCTTGAGGCGTATGAAGGATTAGTGGCGGGTAGGATTGGTAATCCTGATATGACCAAAGAGGATTACGACCAGATCGACCCGGAAGAGCTTGAGTTGATCGATATAAAATGGGGCATGGCAAGTTTGGTTAGAAGAGCACAACGTTTTATGGAGATCACAAGCAGAAACAGTCTCTCAGGTCCTGATCAGAAGCTAGGTTTCGATAAATCGAAAGTTACGTGCTTCAAGTGTAAAGAACGTGGTCATTTGAAGAGAGAATGCCCGAACCGTGAAGTGAACAATCATCAAAATCCGTTCACCAAAGACTACTACAAGTAAGCGATTTATCACCGACCAAATCAACAGCAAATTGTTCAAAGGCCACAAATTGAGAATAAACCGGAAAAAGCGATGATAGTAAATCAAGACGATGAGAAGGTAGCTGCAGGTTTCAGCTGGGATAAATATATTCCCGGTAGCGATGGACAGGCAATGATGGCTGAAGTTGTTGAAATTTCTGAGACGGTGTCTGAACCGGAAACAATTACTAAAGATGTTTCTGTAGTTGTTGAAGAGGTTTCTGCTGAAAAAGCGGACAATATTGAAGAAATAACAGCTGATGTGAATTACTCTCAGTCGGAGCAGGAGGTATTAGCTAGTTCTTTGAGATCTATCATGCCTCCTAAAATTTTTGAATCTTTTGCAGGTTTCTTTGAAGAACCAAGGACCGGATTGTGTCCAAGCTATGAGGAGAATAAAGAATTTGTTGAAGAAATGATCGATGTGACAAAAGAAATGACCGAAGACACTTTGAAAGAAATTGCTGACAAGGCTCTCATGGGAAAACTGAAAGAGGTAGACACAGAACTTGTGAAGTCCGAGTCTGTCGGTATCGAGTCAGTTCAAAAGGAGTCGGATCAGGAGTCAGGAATTGAGGAGGTCAAAACTGAGAAAGTGTCTGAGTCAGAGTCCAAAGATGTCGGTAAACAGGAAGTGAAAACTGCTCATGAAGCAGAAATTATTGAGAAAGTGGATTCAATATCTGAAACACCATGCCAAAAGTGTTTACAACATTGCATGGAGTGTCTTAAAAAAGACACTAAGTTTCAGGAATTGAAAGAACACGCTGACATGTTAAAATTTGATCTAGGACAAGTCAAAGAAGCATATGATACACTTGCCAGATCAGTTAAAATGATTAAAGATGAAAGTGTTGAAAATGATAAAGCCACAAAACTAGCAAAAGCAACACTTTTTGATAAACAAGTGGAAGTTAATTTTCATCTTGACACAATCGCATCATTAAAGAAAGAGTTAGAATTAACTAAAATTGAAAATGAGCGAATCGATAATAAATTGATGAGCTATGTTGCATCGTCCTATGTCCTTGAACTGATCATTCCACAGCAGATTAATGCAACACCAGTTTTTAAAAGCATTCCACCCCCAATGTGGAATCATTATACTCAAAAGTATCCAGATGGGGTGGAATCTGCATTGAATCTCAAGTTGAAAACAATTGAGGATGAATTGCCTGAGAGCATTGATGTTACATTCTCTGCATCCGACACAGACAACGAGTCACAGGTCATCAAGACTGTTGTCGATAAGGTGTTAGATGTAGAGAGTGATAACTCTGAGGTTGAAGTTATGAAATCTCATTCTGAGAAGTCTGTTACTGATTCTGAAGATGAGGATAATTTTTTAGATCATTTCATACCGAAATCAGACAAGAGTAAGAATGATGATCCGATTATGGTGGTTTACACTATGATTGGAACGGACAAGCTTTATTCTGATTTCGAGTATCCTCTTCAGAATGTTAAGATTGAAAATGTCGGAAAAGTTTTCAAATTGGTTGAAATGAACATTGATGAGGTTAATAACGAAGAATTCTTTTCGAAACCTAAAAAGTCATTTGTTACAACACGTGTCAACAACTCGGGGAAAAAGGAATGGGTAGGAAATGGTAACAAGAAAAATGGTAACAAATTTAAAAACAAAGGAATTGGTTTTGAGAAAAAGATGGCTAATAAGGTTGTCAAGCCAAAAGATAAAATGAATGATGTTTTTGTTGTTGGACCAAGTGTGGATGATGAAAAAGAATACATTTTTAGTCAAAAAGCAGTTGACGATTTCAATGCGGCTAAGAAACTGAAAGTAGAGTCATTCAAGTCAACTTTTGTCGAGTATGACAAAAGAGTTTGTTATCGTTGCAATGAAATCGGGCACATGGTAAAACAATGCAAGAAAGTTTTCAAAAAACCAGTCATTAAACCTGTTGTTCAAAAACCTCGACCTAAGTCACCAGTTGACAAAAAGGGTAAAAAACAAATGGTTTCACCAATCCGCATCTTGAAAAGGGGTGAATCTTTGAAGACGGAAGATAAGCCGAAATCGACATTCGAGATTGGTGAATCTTCAAAGTCTCAAAAGCCTTCAAAGTTTTACCCTAAAACGAAAATTTTTGAAAATCAGTCATGGGTGGTTAAACCAAAACAATCTGTTGAGGTGAAGAAAATGGAGAATGAGTTAAAGTTTGATTCAAAAGTCTTTAATCCCAAAATTCAAAATATTTTTGGAAAAATGGTTGACAGAAAAGTCAAAGGGGTAAAGGAATTTTATGAATCAAAAGCGGGTGCTAATGATAATCATGAATTTAAATCTGAGCTTGATAAATTTCTTGAAGATTTCCCTCCAATCAAAGAAAACATTTTAAAATCAAAAGTTGAACCTGTTGTTCCAAATGTGATCTTCAGTATTCCAAAAATTGATGAGAAGTGTGATGTTGTGTTTGGGAGTGTTTCAACAGTTAAGAAGTCATGGAGTTCATTGTTTAAATAAATTCGTTATGATGTTTGCAGGGGCTGCCCAAATCTATATTGTCAAAATGGATCATGGATAATGGCGCTTCAAGGCATATGACATGGACGCTTGCTTTGCTATATGATGTCAAATCCATAAATGGAAGCTATGTTGGATTTGCCGGGAATCAAGGTGGAAGGATCGTTGGTCAAGGAACGCTGTCAAATGGCGTGATTTCATTCGACAAAGTGAACTACATAATAGAGTTAACAAACAATTTACTCAGTATTTCACAAATCTGTGATAAAGATTTTAGTGTACATTTTACAAAATCTGAATGTGTGGTTTTGAAACCAGGGTTTAAAATCCCTGATGAGATGGTGCTGTTGCGTGCTCCGCGGGAGTATGATCTTTATTATCTAGATATGAACGTCGCAACACCAACATCTCATCAGAAACAGTGTTTTGTGTCTAAAAGTAAAGCGACAGAAAAGAATTCAATAATGTGGCATCGTAAGATGGGCCACATTCATGTTCGCAAAATGAACTTTTTAGTACATAATGATTTAGTTGATGGTGTAAATTTGAAGAATTTTCACTTAAATGATGATTGTGTAGCGTGTAAGAAAGGAAAGCAAACTCGGAAGTCACACCCTTTGAAGATCATGAACACGATCAGGTTACCTCTTGAGAGATTGCACATGGATCTCTTCGGGCCTGTCAATGTAAAGAGCATCAGCGGAGATTTATATTGCTTGGTAGTGACTGATGACTTTACGAGATTTTCTTGGGTAGTGTGCTTGGAACGAAAAGATCAAACTTTTGAGTCTTTGATGGTGCTTTTCAAGAAGATGGAAACGGTGTATAAACTGCCAATCCGGAGGATTCGGAGCGACAATGGAACGGAATTCAAGAACAACAAGATGTACGAGTTCTGCAACGAGAAGGGAATTCTTCATGAATTCAGTGCGCCGTACACACCACAGCAAAACGGCGTTGCTGAACGAAAGAATCGGACCCTGATAGAAACAGCCCGTACAATGTTAGCCGATTCCAAGCTACCAATCTTCTTCTGGAGTGAAGCAGTATCAGCAGCCTGTTACACATTGAATAGAGTTCTCACTGTCAAGAAGTATAAAAAGACTTGCTTTGAGCTGCTGCACCGTTATAAGCCGAATCTTGAGTTTTTGGAGCCATTTGGGTCTCCTTGTACTTTTATTGATGAAAACGGTAAATTTGGCGCTAAAGCTAATGAGGGTTTCTTTGTAGGTTACGCTAGCCCACTCAAGAGGGTGTTTGTACCATGCCTGGGTAAGGTGATTCAAGTCCAACACGTGGATTGTCAGAAGCACACTCCATCATCACAACTTCCCGGACAAAGTTTCCTGTTCGACTACGATAAGCTCTGGGAGTCGTTTCATTTGCCGGTAGATCCGAGTGATGAGGAACTAGCCCTTATGTACCTGTATCAGCAAAATGTGTTAGAGGAGCAAATGACTAGACCGCTAGAAGTTTCTCAACCCACCGTGGGTACTCACGACAATGAAGCCGGACCAAGTGGAACAGTTCATGAATCACCAGAGGAACCAGCTTCTTCATTTGATGAATCTGACGACTCAGAAGAGGAAACCCGCTCCGACTTTTGACGAGGATCCAACGGAAGCTGAGGATCAAACCGTTGATCTTGACATATCGAGCTTGGAATCGGAAGTAAATGTGCCTGATAATGCTATACCACGGACGTTGTCTTATCATCCCTCAGAACAGATTATTGGCGACCTGCAAAGTGGTGTCAAAACCCGACATCAAATAGACCGAGCTCTTACATGTTTCTATTCATCTATTGCTGATATGCAAAAAGAAGTCTCATTAAAATGTTTTATTTCGCAGATAGAGCCCAGAACCTACAAAGAGGCATTGACCGAGGATAGCTGGGTGAATGCAATGCTGGAGGAGCTGCAACAATTCGAAAAGCTGGGTGTCTGGAGATTTGTCGATTTGCCACAGAACTAGAAGTTAATCAAAACAAAGTCGGTTTTTAAATGTAAGCGTGATGACAGAGGTGTTGTGGTGAGAAACAAAGCGCGACTTGTGGTTCAAGGTTTCAGTCAACAGGAAGGAATAGATTATGATGAAGTTTACGCACCGGTTGCTAGACTTGAGGCAATTCGGATTTTCTAGCTTTCGCATCATGGAAAGATTTTAAAGTATATCAACTTGACGTCAAATCTGCCTTCCTTTACGGAACTATCAGAGAAGAAGTGTATGTGGGGCAACCGCCGGGGTTCACAGATCCACTGCACAAAAACAAAGTGTATCTACTGGATAAAGCACTGTACGGTCTTCACCAGGCCCCGAGAGCCTGGTATGAGACGCTTTCGACATACTTGCTGGACAACGGGTTCACAAGAGGGACAGTAGACAGCACTTTGTTCACCAAGGAAGAGGCAGGCCACTTGTTGATCGTGCAGATATATGTTGACGATATCATTTTTGGATCCACCAACGACGACATGTGCAAAGAATTTGAAAAGGTGATGAAGAAAAAGTTTGAGATGAGTTCAATGGGTGAGATGAAGTTCTTCCTTGGGCTGCAGGTCGAGCAAATGTCCAACGGAATCTTCATTCACCAAACGAAGTATGTGAAGGACGTGCTTGACAAGTTTGACATGACAGATTGCAGTCCTGCATCAACTCCCCTCGCGCAGAATCATGGAATTTGTCCAGACGAGAATGGTGTGAAGATGGACGAGACATTGTACCGATCTATCATTGGCTCTCTAATGTATCTCACGGCTTCCCGTCCAGACATCATGTACCCGACGTGTCTCTGCGCCAGATATCAGTCAAATCCAAAGCAGTCACACCTGACCATAGTGAAACGTATTTTACGGTATTTGAAAGGTTGCCCAAGCATCGGCTTGTGGTATCCTCGTTCGGGTGACTTTACTTTATCTGGTTTTGCTGATTCTGATTTTGGCAGTTGCAAGCAAAACGCAAAGTCCACCACTGCTGGGTGTCAGTTCTTCGGAACTCGACTTGTCACCTGGCAGTGTAAGAAACAAACCACAGTAGCGCTCTCTACATGCGAGGCTGAATACGTTTCAGCCTCCAGCTGTTGCTCGTAGATCCTTTGGATCCAACAGCAGATGCGCGACTATGGTTTGCAATTCTTAGATACTCCGATCTACGTGGACAATGAAGCAGCCATTAACATAACAAAAAATCCGGTTCACCATTCGAAAACAAAACACATTGAAATCCGTCACCACTTTATCCGTGATTGTCACGAGAAAAAGTTAATTCGGATTGAACACGTGTACACCGATGATCAGAAAGCGGATTTCTATACTAAACCATTTGACAAAAAGAGATTTTATTATCTTTTGAAATTGAACGGGATGAAAAATCTGCAATCTGGGAGGGTTATTGAATGTGAAGCCGAGATGGGCGGCGATCTGACGTGAACCTTTGTCGTGTTGTCAATTTTGTTTGTACAGTTTATTTTCTGCTTTTCGATAAAAACAAAAACACAACAATATGTTTTTCTTTTTAGGGGGAGAAATTTTGCAGAAAAATACAAAAACATGATAAAATCTACAAAAACCAAAAACATTTGAAAAAGTAAAATGAGTTTGTGTAAAATAGGGGAAATGATAGTACATCAGCGAGACAGTGCAGTATGCTAAAGAAATGCATTGTATAAATGTGTTAAGCAGTTTTGTAGATGATATGCCGATAGGTTTTTACACATTCAGTAGGTTTGTTCGGGATATAAACATAAAATTACTTGCTTTTGTGTGGGGAACATCTCTCGGATATATGGGTAACCCCCGAAATCTTGTTTGAAAGATTCCTTTTTCTGATATACTAGGTTTGTTTACTTAGTGATATCTGGGGTATTATTCCAGGACTTCTGCTGAACGGTGGTTCTGACCTAGTCCTCGAATAATACTTTCCGCAAATGCTTGAAACATAGCATCACCCTCAGCATATATGATAAGACAATAAAATTGCTTAGCAATGCTGTTGTAAAAAAGATCCTCTAAAGGGGACACACCAAAAAGTTGAGTCATGATCTCTCTGCTGAACGGTAGTTCTGACCTGAGCTCTCATGATTCTTCATAATTTATTAACCCCTTACAGATATCATTTGTGTTAAAACTCACCTGTAAGACTGAATATTGGGATCTGGATACGGGAGTATATTCTGAGGTGGGACACATATAAAAGTTAAGCTTTAAAACATTAAATCCGTATCCTGAACAGATTGAATTTTGTGTGAAAATTTAAATGGATCAGTATATCGACAATCATTGCAAATTGTTTAATGCTTAAAATGTCACCTAAGCTTAACGGTACTAGTATCTTTTCGGCAGCTGGTATGATCCCCTAACACACTCACAAAAAGATTGTGTGTACAGTTTATTGCTTCTCATATTCAAAATCCAAAAAGATTTTTGTTTCTCATTTTATTTTCGACAACTGACATTGGGAATCGGATGATCAAAGCTTAGTGCAGATCATGTCAGTGTTTGATGAGGGCTGGGTAAGTTGATGATGCAGAACAATGATTGGTACAGTGTTGAACAGTTGAAAAGGGTTTGGAAGTTCAAAATGTTCAAAAGTTCATTCATTTGAACTATTTTCAGAATGAAATAATTGCATACTTCATAATTTGATCAACCAAGGTCATTAACTTGGACTTGGTGGACCAAGCAGTTGACCAAGGTCATTAACTTGGACTTGGTGGACCAAGCAGTTGACCAAGGTCATTGACTTGGACTTGTTTGACTGGGTGTGACGGTGTTTAATCAGAAAAGTGTTAAAAATCAAATTTTTGAAAGTGTTAGGTTTAGTTGTTGGATTCTTTATATAGTCAAATCTTTATAGGATTGTGAAAGAACCAGATTATCAATTATGGACATTTAAAATGTCTATTCTTATAAATGTTTGGGATTTGCAGGAAAAAGTTCCAGATTAAGATCCCGATAGCTGAGTCTTAGGGGGAGTCTGAAGACGAGCTTGATGTAAAAGGAAGCTTGTTGCTGGTAATCCAGGTGTTGATCCCAAAAGTAAGGAAGATTGATGAAAGGGGGAGCCTGAAGGAAGAGAACGAGAAGCTTAGGAAGCTGCTGAACAGAAGAAAAGAGTTGATGAGAATGAGAAGTTTAGGAAGTTGTTGCTGAAAAAGCCTAAGCCAAGAGAAGAAACATTCAAATCCTTGTGAAGACCAAGACTGAAGACTCCGGCTGTATCCAAGGGGAGTTTGTTAGTGCATGATGTCTGAAGCCTACGTCTTAAGTCTAGGGTCTAAATATGTCATTATTGTATAGTTCAGGGGTCAAATTGTAAGTTTAAGTTTATGTTTTAGAGGTTTCTTTTGAAGGTGGTTCATGTCAAGTTCAATAGAAAGCTGATGATCAGGTTTCTATTGAGACTGGTTCAAGAGAAACCTAAAGCCTATAAATAGGCAGGTGATGTTTCTCATTTGGAAGGTTCCCATTGTTCTGGTACCGAACTGCTGCTGGATTTTTCTGAGATATATGAATGAGAAACAGTGTTTAAATTGATATTCTTCTGTTTTCTACTCCATTCTCTTTGATTCAAACTGTTTGTGTGATTCCGCCACATAAATAGTGGTATTTTGACTCAGATTGACTCATTTGATCGTCAATATCGATTCTACAGAAACACTCGTGATGCCCCTACTAGTGTCTAAGGTTAACGACAAGTTGAAGTTGTCAAGTTATATATTGAGAGCATGAACCAGGAAGTCGAGGTTCGTTAACACAGTTGGATTCCAATCGCGAAATTTTGTTGGAACTCAAGATGTGAACCGGAGTTCACGTGGGAGTAAGCTCTAGTATCCGCAGTTATCCAAACGGTTGTATCAACTTCTGTTATTTTTGGCAAATTTCGGGACGAAATTCCCTTTCAAGTTGGGGATGATGTGGTACCCGCGGAAAATCCACAGTCATCCTAAATTAACATCTTGCATCTTGCTGTTTTAGGTTAACCTGCCGTTTTAGGTTACGTATCAAATTTCGGGACGAAATTTCTTTCAAGTTGGGGATGATGTGACAACCCGAATAATTCAGGTTAGCACTACTTAAAATTCCACAACCTTTGGCATGTACCTTTACGTTTGTAGCCTATCTTGTGCACCACTAAATGTTTACGTGTGTTTGATTGATTAACTATACAAGGAACCGTTAAACGCTAGTATGTGTCGATTAGCTAACTTAGAAAACTAACTTAATTGGGTTGTGAGTTACTTATCACATTTGGGCCGCGAACTCGATTAACTCACACACACCTCCACTTGGGCCGGAGGCCACACCCCTCTCACATTCCCCCTTCCTCGGCCCACACCCTTGAAGCCCACATGCACCCCTTATGTTATACGTAATACATGTGGTGTTGCCCCATGATTTTCTAAACACACATAAGATTGCAAACCCTAGTTCCCTTCTACCTTTCCTTAACCCGACGGCAGAAGACTCCTCTTTCATTCGCGGTGATCGGCGACAGGAAACACCCCCCCTCGAAGCTGTGCACTCGAACACCACTCTTCTCCTTCCGGTTAGTGATATTATTGTTCGTGTTGAGTCTGTTAGTCGTATTTGATTATGTGCAATGTGTTAATGTCTGATATGTGCATCACTTGTTAAACATAATTAGATTAGATGGAATCGGTTAGGGTTCTGGAGGTCTAAGTAATGGTTGTATGCATGGTTATAATTGTTCTGGTGCGATTTATTTACCCAATTAGTTTACTGTGCTTAATTGATATTATGTGGTTAATCATCGGGTCTGATTTAAATGGTTAGATTAGATGTTAACCTACATCAACGACTTCATGATTGAGATGTTGGTGTAGATTGGATAACGGTTATAGATATGATAATGATAATGCGATGAAACAGATGTAACAGTTAGGGTTGCAGGCTAAGTTCTTCATGACGAAACATTGGTGTTTCGTCACAAAGTTGGCTTCGACGAAACTTGAGACTTTCGTCGGCTTATGTTGGACGAAACACTTAGATCTTTCGTCGCCCATATTCACTTAGATGTTTTGTCGACATGGTCTCAATGGGTGTTTCGTCGACTTGGTTTCAATGGGTGTTTCGTCGATAAGGTTAACACATGGAACAGTGGACTAAGTTGATTGTGTTGGTGATTATGCATGATAATAAAATCATTTTGCTGACTGTGATGATTAATTGTGACCGAATGAATTTTGAATGCAATATAGAGTTTTAGGAACAAATGCACATGCAATTGTCTGACAATCTCACAACTAGCTTAATCACTATTGGACCTCTTAACAATGATGTTCATCAAACACTCATGAATTTTGAATTATTGGGCCGAAATATCACATGCAATTATCAATGTTCATTAATTGTCACTGATTGAAATTGTTGGTGTTTGGACCGAAACAGAAATCACATGGGCTACTCAATTGGTCTCGTATAGTTTATGTAATAATGGGTAATTATGTGCACTTATTTCAAATCAGGTGGGCCGCACATGTTTAGGTGGGCCGCACATGTTTAGGTGGGCCGATGACCTGTTAGACCACGCACCACTAGGATTTAAGGCATGAACTGTTTGGTGTTTGTTGAAACGTAAATTCATAGTGTGAACTCATATGAATAACTGATATGTGATTTTCTTGATAATGACTAACTGTGATGTTGCATGAATTCTTATTATGACTTGCATGTTTACTTGAATGTGAACCCAATCACTTGACATGTGCTATGACACGATATGAACTGGTATGGTGAATACAACTAAGACCCGGATACTTGCTATGACTAGCATAATGATATATGCTTTGCTTGGTTGCTAATTGAGTAATGTGTACGACGAATACGTGTAGTATAAGTGTGCAAAACTGACTGTCTTTGATAACCATGGTAGGGTTTGGATTGACCAACTAGGAATGGGTAACATAACATACCGAGCAATCTAAGGTGAGTTCACTGCTCTTTTTCCAAGCATGCATCCCGGGGAGGGATATATGGTAATTGTTTCGGGGAGGAACGTCGGGTTGTTGGATGTTGGTTGTTACACTCGTTTCTATCATATAAGACCTCTTACATCTACCGATAGTTGCCGGGGAGGAAACGAGGTTATTAGCTGATAGCGCTATTAGGTTTGGCACCCTCACACCGTACCGGGGAGGACGGACGTGAACTAATTACCTTAAATCATGACCAATGTTTTGATAGAGACATTGGGGTTGGGCAAATAAATCTTGTAGCCATCTGCGGTAATCAAGTTAATAACAACATCAAATCAAATCGTTGAACTGTTTTATACACATATCTTGTAACTAAACGCGTTAACAAAACTTTGGACTCACCAGCGTCGTCTTACACACTTGTCTGCATGCTTGTAGGTCTATAGGGTTATAGCATTGGGAACTTGCTGTCTGGAAGGCTGGAGTGGTCATGGGTCGTGATACATGGAATCGCAATGAAAGTCTAATGGTTTTTCGTACATGTGGTTTAGAAACACTTAACAAATTATTTATGCTTCCGCTGTATACAATGAATGATATATAACGTTTCGTAATACTTTATGTTAATGAATGAAAGCTTTATTTAAATATATGTATGAGTTCAATGTGATTGGTGGCTAAGATCTTGGTATTTCACTCGCCCGCGGTGTTTCCGCAAGTGATATTCTTGGGGGTGTGACATTATATGCTTAATATCTAACAAACATGGAAGATTATAATAATCAAAAGATATGTGGGCCCTTGGGGCCGGTTTTCGAACATGGGGGGTTAAGTGTCATTTGTTGAAAGTTGAAGGTTAAAAATGGAAACTAGAAGGTTTAAGTTAGCTTGAGTGTGTTTAGGTGTTTTTATGATTTTTAAGGTGTTCTATCACCAATACTTGCTTAATATCATAAAAACAATGCTTCTAGTTTAATTTTGATGTTTTGGGTAGCGTCCGGTTATTCGTTTCGTTACGGTTTGTTAAAGTGCTAAATCGCGCAAGTTTACTAGATATGGAGCACCTTTTGTGATAGTTTCAATTCCCGACACTTTGTAAGTTATTCTGGACACTAAAATATAAATTCTGCATAATATTTTGGTGTTAAATTGCTGTTTTTAGCTGATTTTCTGCTGAATTATGCAGAATTCAACATTTAAAGCGAGTTTCGGGTGTCTTTTAGTGCATAGTTTAGCTTCGGGAAAGTTTATATGTTAACCTTTGTATCCATGCTTGGGTTTTAATGTGTTTTAGATGTTGGACCTACTCATAGGCCCTAAATCTATTGTCTGACTGCTTTCTGCAGAAGTGCTGACATAGTGTGTCTTACCGTTGAGTTTACTAGTCTTTCTGACGCAACGCTTAAAGTAATGCACAAGGCAACATTTGAGTTAATAACATGCATGAATTCATATGTAAAGCAACTAATCACCTAATGTTGATGTTTAAACACATAATTGCAGTTAATAAATAATAATTAAATAGTACGGAAATTACCGGTTTGGCGCCAGTTGTCACAAGATGTCACACCCTGATATTTCCACAGACTTTACCGGTGGGCCCGGTGGGGAGTATCGTGACGTAGTTGATATCATCATAGTCAAATAATCAGAGTTCAATGCACAGCGGAAGTCTAAAATAAATATATTACAAACCGATTCGAAAGTAACATCAAATATTACAAACGGATTGTATGATAGATACACAGGCAGATCTTAAAACAGAAACATAAACACAGTTCAACAGACTTTAGACGTTTAGAACTTGCAAGATTCCCTATTAACACCCTGAGCTCCCAGCCAATTTACGTATAGTACCTGTCACTTAACCTTTTTGGAAAATACGTCAGTTTACACTGGTAAATACAATTAACTGACTCTTTTGAATATCTTTATGAAAATTGATTTAAATGCACAAGGCACAAAAATTATTTTATAACTTGGGACAATTATATTAATAACAATCTTGTATCAGATTTACATGTTTGTCCAACATTTAGGGCCGGTGATTAAACAAACCGATCAAGATTAATCGACACACCACAAATATAACTCATAAGAAGTTACATCACGAGTGAGTATATCTTTTACTTACGCAACAGGAGGTGTTATGCCTACACCTTGTGCTTAAGTTGTGGCCATTTACACTTTTTAAATGAGCCAAGGATATCCAGGACACGGTTATTAACCCCCAATGTTATTTGTTATCGAGCAATACTGATTAAAACAGGATTATGCAATTTAATCATCTCTGATTAAAAGGTTTCTACACCCGACCAAGCGGTATTTTTATAATACCATATCCCAAGCCCGTATAACGGAAAATAAGTTAAAAGTATCTACCTGAGCTTAAAATGCAATTTATACTCAGTCGTATATTCTAATCAGCAAGCACAAGTACCTCTACTGGGGCTCTCAATCTGGAACGAAGGTTTTATTAACCTATTAGATTCCTAATGGGTCTTATTTAAGTTGTAACTTAGACCGGTTAGTTTTAAGGAAAGGTTTACGGTTTAAAATGCAAGATTAAGCGAAGACCGGATTAGAATGTGATTTAGACCCGACAAATATGGAGACTTGTATAATATGGGTAAACTAAACACATTCTGAATTTTGAAGTAAAAATGATAAGGTTTGACCCGTTTCGGTTAATTCATGTAAACTAGTTACATAAACCGTACCGAATGCGTAAAATACATAACGGGTAACCAAATGAGTCATGAACATGTTTCACAAGTTAATATGCCTTAAATATGTTGTGATATCAGTAGGATGCCTTCTATTATGCCCAAAACGAATTTAAAACCAATTTATTCCCCATAGGGGTATTTTTGGTCATTTTCACGTTTATAAAAAGAGGTTAAATAATAATCTGAGTTTTTGGTCTAAATAATCAGTAAAATATTTATTTTATCAAGTTATATCAATAGGATATCTCACATATGTGAAATTTACCATTCATGGCCAAACTATGCACCGTAGGGGCATTTTGGTCATTTCACAAATGCTTTAAGGGTTAATTTTGGAAATATGAGTTCAAAACTTTTATTTATTGTTAAAGTATAAAAACTTATTCATAACATCAGTAGGTATCAAGCTTTAGGTGCCTAATATGGTTTTAAACCATACTATGCGCCTAAATCGCATAAAAGTCGGTATTTGACGATATTCGGCTTAGTTAAAGAAATCTGAGATTTTGATCAACCTTTACTGTTTGAAATAACTTATTTAATATATAAAATCAGTAGAAAAAGGTTTGGCATGTAAAGGATGTATAAAACTCATTTTATTAGCAAAAAGGGCGTTATCGTCAATTACCGGGCATATGCGAGAACTCTATGTTATGATCATTTTAAAATTTAATAAAAATTTCAAAAAATCCCAAAATATTATATTACATCAGTAGGTAAAAGATTTGATGTCAAAATTTGGGTTTAAATAGGCTTTATGCCGAAAATGCCGTTTAATTAATAAAAAGCTTTCAATTTACGATATCGAGCATAATTCTTAATTTAGACCTCAAACTGATGTCAAATTTTTAGGACATGTTTATAATTCAGTAATAAAGGTTTTTGTCCTCTCACATTTTCAAAAATATCGTTTTAATATCAAAAGGGCATAACGGTCAACTTTTAAGCATATAACGGAAACATGCATATGAACTCTAATTCTAAAGGACCAAGTAGTATAACTTCAGGGGGTTATACTAACATATAATATGGTCACAAAGGAACCCTAAGGCATAATTAAACTAAGCTAATTTGGGTCAGAACTGAAAGTCAAAGCAAAAGTCAACTTTTGCGACTTTCGGTTGCGAACCAATCCTAAACTCAGAATTGTCGGGTCGAACATGTTTAGACATGTTCAATTAATATTTACCAAGTTATTAAAGTGATAAAATTGATTTTATAGCCTCTACATTATCAGTTATGAATTTTATTTAAAAACTGACCCGTTTGACTTTTATTTTAGTTACTTTGACCCGACAATTAACTAAGTAAACGTGGTAATTAGGAGGTGCCCTTTTGAGGGTTTAACACCTACCTAATTACGATCACGTAGCCATGTTTGTTGCGAACAATGGCTTGACCATACAAGGTCTAACTAAAAGTCAAAGCGTTTATCGAAAACACTTGACTTTTCGGCTTTAAGAGCCAACCAAAATAACTAAGCATGAAAGGAACACTTACAAGTGGTCCTTAGGACTGAGATAAACTCAGAAGGAGGTTCCAAATGATCAGGATCCTCAGATTTGAGAAGAGAGAGCAAGAACTCAAAAATGGTCTGAATTCTTGGAATGAATTCACCTTTATTTATAGTGTTTGGAGGATGATTGGATGATGACAAGTGTTTAGGGGCCTTCTAAGATCAGTACAAGTGTCCTAACAGGTGTCCAAAACAAGCAACAAGCCCATAGATTCGAATTGTGTGAGATAAGGAAGGAAACAAGGGCTGCACACAATATTTCTGTTACTGTCACTTGTATATGGACCGTATGGGTCCTTGTATACGGTCCGTAAGGACCACACCAGCTCACCACAACTTTCATTTGTTGTCATGTTTGGCCCCGGCACTTCCGAACTCATCCGAATCGATGTTTTTAGCACACAAGGCCTTATATTTCCAACATTAGGAACCTCCAAGAGTATAACCAAGCATCATAAACTTCTTGATATGTTAAAAGAGTCAGTCAGAGGCCTAGTTTGACGTATTGATGCTTTTAACCCTTTAATTTGCGAACTTGCACGTATTAACGCGAAATGGCGTAAAAGCCTTACAAAGTTAATAACAAGCATTCCGAAGAGTAAAATGGAGTATTACGACACTCCAGTTCACACCAGTTCGCTTAAATGGTCGCTCAAAGGTGTAGTTTTAAATATTGACGATTTTGGTCCTTTTTAACGCGCAAACTTGCGTGTATTATCGCTTTATTGTGTCAAAGCCCTATGTTATCAATATTGGTCATTCCTGAGAGTATTATCAAACATTACGATGCCTCGGGTTTGTTAAAAGGTCACTCAGAGATAAGAATTAACATGTTGACACTTTTAACCCTTTTTAACGCACAAACTTGTGCGTATTGTTGTTTATTGACATTAAAGCCCTAAATGGCCAATGTTTTGCATTCTCAAGAATATGATTAGATATAATAATGTTTTGGATTTATTAAAAGGTCATTCAGAGGTATTATTAAACATGTTGACGCTTCTAACCCTTTTACCATGCAAACTTTCGATTTATGCAAACGGTTTTGATTATCCAACAAGTGTTTTAATATGAGAATACGAATATCGTGTGAGGTTATTTCGAGACTTGTTTTAAGCATGATATCAATTCCAGTCCTTCCATAATCAAATTTTTGATCCTTTACAAAATTAGCCCCTCATAGTCAATGTTTGACTTTATTAGGGTGTCAACATATCCTTGGACGTGATTTTACGAGGTGTTACATCCTCACCCCCTTAAAAGAAATCTCGACCTCGAGATTTGCTCAAAAGATGGAAGTACTTTCTGTCTTATAATGGACTTACTCTTCCACAGCATATTTGGGGCCTCTACAGGCACCACAGATGATCTTTATAATAGGTACATGTATTCTTTTGGAGCCTCTAATCTTGTCGATCCTCAATCGATGCTGACTTCTCCACAAACTATAAGTTTTTATTACTCCGCACATCATTATGTGACAATGCCATTGACCTAATGTCTAGCCATATTTTTAAATCACAAGTGTGGAACACATAGCGAGTTCCACCAAGCTCCTTAAATAAGTTTTAGCTTATAAGCTACTGATCTTGACGTATTTGATTTCCTCGAATGATCCTATATATCCAGAGCTTAACTAGCCCGTTGTATAAAAATTTCAGCACACCCTTCTTAGGGCGATACTTTCAATTGAACCTTATTCCTTATCCCTCATTAAGGACTTATGTGGGTTGTGACTTTCATCAATCCTTGATTTTATGCCGATTACTGGCAACTTACAGATGATTACGAATTCAAATGATCTTATTCGTTGTTTCCAAGGTAATTTCAGGTCCTGCTAATTCGGACTTACCGAACTTCTGTCTAACAACAAATGTTTAACATCCCATCTATACGAGGTCTCCAAAAGAGCAGCCTTGATGCTTTCATACTAACTATTAGTTATAAAATAGCTTATTTAAGGTGAGATGGTTATTCCAACTACTGCCTAAAACCAATCTTAAGGAATAGCTAATCCTTACAGTTAGTCGAACAAATCGATGATCCTGGGCAGCTGATGGTGATTCTTAATTGTTGCCTAAATAGGGTTGCGGTATTCAATGCATAAGCAAAATGAACCGTCTTTCTTAATTAATAATACCGAATTCTCCGAATATTGACTTAGGCTTTATGAACCTTTATCTTTAAACTCATTTAATCAGGGTTTCGATTCTTCCAATAATGATGATACTAATCGTCGTGGAGATTTCACAATAATGCAGCCCTATGCGGGATATAAATCTTAACTCTACAGATTCTTTATCATTGCCTGTGTCAGATAAGTGACACATTTATGTTACGAGTCCACAGATTCTTTAATCAGAGATACTTACTTGGACAATTCCATTATGTATATCTTCTTTGAATACCATTAGCTGACTTTAGTGCTAAATGACCATCGGAATATCCTTGTGGTTCCATGCATTAAACCTCCATACTGATCAGGCATGGAAGCAATCTATGGAACAATTTAAGATACACCAATCCTCATATGGCGCTTTTGTCATACCGTCTGGTATTCGCAATCGATAGAGATCAAAGAGATATCAACTACATATGCTGACGTACTTCATCTGGAGAGAGGGTACTAATTCATTTCATTAATTTAATAGGGCGAGCTAAAGGCCTTCGTTCCTCGGATTGGGAAAAGAGATCGGGATTGAAGCACCTTTATCTTGGTCGGGGCCTGCCACTCAGTGATAGCACGGACCTTCTCCTTGTCCATGCGTATAGTTCCAGCCCTTATACAGTGGCCGAGGAACATCATTTCGTGCTGCGGGAATGAGGAGAGAAGTTAATATGAAAGTCTCACAAGAAGGATGGAATCGTGGAATTGATTGGGGTTTAAGTATAATACAGTAATCAGATAGCAGTTCAAGTCATTAATAGTAAACCAGCATAGTCATTACTCATTAATTATTGTCTAATTAATTGTACGGATGCATGCAAATTTGGCAGTTGTCACAGTGTAGTTAAAATATTTACCAAATTGGCGCAGTTTTGAATAGATTGACATTTTAGTCCTACTATTAATAACAAATAATAATAACTAGCTAAAAAATCCAAATTTATATGAAAA
This sequence comes from Helianthus tuberosus, assembly GCA_030545235.1. Lineage (NCBI taxonomy): Eukaryota > Viridiplantae > Streptophyta > Magnoliopsida > Asterales > Asteraceae > Helianthus > Helianthus tuberosus. The sequence goes on from CM060413.1 coordinate 81,371,060, forward strand.
CGCATCCTACTAAAGGCTACCCATCTCAAAAAATTGTAACATTGGCAAAATTTTCAACCATTGTACAATTTCGATCATTTTTCGTATTTAATAAAATTTTATATTTTATTTACGAAATACGTAATCGTATGATTGAGCGAAATGATATTCACGACATTTATGGAATAAAATCCAAGTTGCATACGCCTTTATACCCTTCACAGCAAAGAAGTGAACAAGTCCGGGGGCCAAATCTAGCAAAAATGATAATTTTATTTATCAGAAGGCCTTACGGACCGTAAGAGGCCTTACGGACCGTAAGACCTGACCCTTACGGTCCATAAGGGTGGTGCTGATAGTTTACAAACAGCTGGCTAAGGCAGCTTGCTTCCTTGCCACCAAGCTCGCGATTTTGCCAACTTTTCTCCTACTTTTGACATGTGTGATGACACTAATCACCTCCTTAGTTTCCCTGATCACACTTGGCAAGAATTGAAGGCTTGAGCTCAAGTATAAATAGCTTCAAACTTGAGCCTTCAAGACTTGCACCTTCAATTCTCATTCTCCTCTCTCTTAGATAGCTTATGCTCAATAGAGGCTTCCCTCCTGGAGTTCAAACACTTCCTTGAACACTTGTAAGTGTTCTAACTTAGTCTTTTTCATTATTTTGGCTAGTTATGAGCCAAAAGTCAGGCAAATTGACTTTTTCTTTGACTTTCGGTTCTGACATTTAGGTCAAGTCAAAGTTCATATTGAACTTTGCTACGTGATCGTAATAATGAAGGTGTTAATCCCTTGCCATTATACCTTCTGATCATCACGTTTAATAGACGAAATGACAAGTCAAACTTTTACGAAATAAAATTAAAAAAGCATAAAAATGCATTTTTCGACGAAAGAGTTTTCGGGTATTAAAACTTAAACTTTTGACACCAAATCCGTTTTATAACATTAGTAGACATATTTTAACATGTCTACCTCGTCATTTCTAGTTTAGTGCTTATACCTTAGTCGAAAGTTGAGCGGTTTGACTTCTACTTTGACTTTCGAATCTGACCCGTTTGGTCAACCTTAGGATCCGAGCAAGCCCATTTATATGGCCATAGTAATATAGGGAATAACCTATGAGTTTATACCTTATGGTCATGTCGTTTGGTTAGTCAAATGGCGAGTCAACTTTAAATACTTTTAAAATGTCCAAAATACCCTTTTTCGCATAAAATACTTTTCAACATAGATGACCATTGTTTTTTACTTATAAACTAATCATACAACATTATTAAATATGTTTTGACATATCGGACTCGCCATAGGACTCATTCGACCATCCGAACCCGTGGAAACCCTTTCCAATCAGAATGTAAGGCTTTATATACCATATTATACGAGATCCTTTGCTCGTGTAGTTAATAAACCACATTCTATCCGATCTTCCGTTTAGGCCGCATTATACACTAACTAATAATTATCTGAATTATTAGGAAACATCTGAACCATTTGAGCTTTGGTTATTCGTTTGAACAACACATCTATGCAATCTAAGTGCGTACATAGTCCTTTTATGTTTTTCAAATGTTTTGGGGTGATTCATATGTGCTAAATTATTTTCCATATTTACAAAACTTGTTTACATATGGTTTATATACATAACATGCTTACATTGTACGAAATTTGATGATGCGTTGAACATCACAATGATACATTCATTAACTTTGATCACGCCGACTAGTAGTATGTTATGGTACCGTAGGATTGACAACCCCATTCCCGCTTCCTTGGTTTGTTTGGAAGTTTCCTCTAGGAATGACAGAAACTATGTAACACACTTGACAAACCTTTATTTTTAAAGGTTGGTCCGACAGTCAACAAGGGTTGAATGTATTCGCCGACAATCCACACTTGTTTTATAAAAAAAAGACAATTGTTTTATTCAAGACAAAACATATTTGTTTAAACAAGACATTTTGTTTATTCAAAACATTTTATTTATACAAGACAAGTAATATGGTTGGTTTGTACAAAACAAGTCATTTGGTTGGTTTATACAAGACAAGTCATTTGGTTGGTTTATACAAGACAAGTTATTTAGTTAGTTTATACAAGACAAGTCATTTGGTTGGTTATTACAAAAGACACAAATGGTTTTTAATTAACCATTCACTATTATCTTTTATATCGAATGATTTCTCATACGGTTTTATAAAAGAAACACTTTTTCTCAAAGATTCATGGCTACAAAAATTTATTTAAAATATCAACTCCTGAAGTTGCTTAAATATTTTTCAACACTCAAAGCCATGAGTCTTGACCACAAAACCTATGTTACTCACCAGCATTCATTGTTGATCATCTCTTTTTCACATATGTTTCAGATGCTAATGTGTGATTATGAAAAGCATGCTACAGGTAGGATTGACTCGAGCCTTAGCTTGCTTGAAAATAAAATAGTTGTTGTGTTTTGTTACGAATTCTCAAAAACAATGTAAATTATTAATTAAATAAAACAAAACTTTATATACCACGTGTTTGAAACAATTTGTAACGTGACCCCCGACGTTTCCACCGCGAGTTGTTTTATACGCGGTTGGGGTGTTACAGATTGGTATCAGAGCCATGGTTATAAGGAATTAGGTTATTAGTAATACTTTTGACCTAGACTATAACCTTCCTAGGACCCAACATGAGGTAACTCGCGTATAAATTTTTAATACAAAATCATCACCTATCCTTAGGTGATTACCAAGACAATACAAAGTCATTGATCATTCCTAAAACCAATTTTTTTTTTTGTCAAAACTTTTACAAGAAATCATCATCTATCCTTAGATAATTTTTTTTAGGCTTTAAGCCATTAAAAGTTTTCAAAATCTCATCAAAGTTTGGGTTTTAATAATGTGAATGCGTGCAATCTGGAGGGGTGGATTCCTGTACCCTGAGTTTTCTGTCTAAGACAAGAGTGTTCGTACAAGTCCACTTAATCGGACCAGTCACTCTTACCTGGGATCTCTTGGGGTGAGTGTCCACTTATAGGTTAAAGCATGCAAGCGCGATACATTATAAAGACCCATTAACTTTGATTAGTCACTGTGTCATTTGTTCGTTTTAAGTAACGAATAAATGAGCACAAGCCTTATGTTTCGTCGATATTTTTAACATTTCTTTTTTAACTATATCATATCAATCTCACTCATTTTCCCTCATGATCCCTTTCTCTTTTAGAATGCCTCCTCGTCGCAAGACTACCAAAGATGCCAAAATGGCGGCTGTGATCGCTCAGCAAATGGTTGTGATACTTCCAAACCTTGTGACCCAACTCAATCAAGCCAACAATAACAATAACAACAAAAATGTACCCCCACCGTGTAATTTCAACAGTTTAATTCGGCTAAACCACTTAAGTTTTATGGGTCTGAGGGAGCTATTGGGCTCCTACAATGGTTTGAAAGCATCGAGAGCACTTTCTGCCATTATGAATGTTCCAATGAGCGCAGAGTAGAGTTTTCTTCAAGAGTTCTGCCCACGTAATGAGATGAGGGCACTTGAAAACGAATTCCACGATCTTAAGAATGATAGTGGAGAAAATCATGTGTATACCGATCGATACGAGGAGTTAAGCTTACTATGTCCCACCATGGTCACACCCTTGGATAAGGCCATTGAGAAATACATTGGTGGCCTACCTGATCCCGTTCAAGACATAGTCACTGGTAGTAAGCCAACTACAGTTAGGGAGGTTATCAAACTAGCCGCAAATCTAACCGATTCTCAAGTCAAGAAAGGGAAACTTTTTCGTAAAGATGATAATAAACAATCTACCAAGGTTACCCTAGAGAAACAAAAAGAAACCAAAACCTTAAAAAATTCAAGGAAGCATAAGGCTTCAAAGAATTTTTCAGTTGTTACCCCAACAAATCAAGTTGCTCCCAACCAACCGTACAACCTCCTGCTAGGAAACAATATGCTGGAACTGCACCTTTGTGCAACCGATGCAACTGTCATCACCAACACCATTTACCATGACGCAATTGTACCCTCTATGGACGGGTTTGGTGATTTGGCCAACGTCTGTTGTTCTACTCCTACCCCAAACCATGTTGTTCCAAATCCTGTTCAAACTCAAGATATGCCTAACCGCCCTCATTACCCGCTTGGATCCTGCTACAATCGTGGTGATCTTACTCACTATCGAAACAATTGCCCAAAGCTAGTTAATGCTAATCCAGCCTGTGGACGTGCATTTAACATAAATGCTAATGAGGCTCATGCTAATAACGACGTAGTTAACGGTATGTTCGTTGTTAATAATCGCAATGCTTCTATTCTTTTTTATTCGGGTGCCGATAGAAATTTTGTATCGTTAGATTTTGAGCCTTATCTTTCAACACCACGAACTAAGCTAGGAAAACTTTTAAAGGTAGAAATAGCTAGTAGTGAACCCCTTGTACTCGATTCTGTCATTTGTAATTTCCAACTAAACCTTAATAATCATCTTTTTCCCATTGACCTCACGCCAATGCAACTTGGGAGTTTCAACATCATAGTAGGCATGGTCTGGTTAACCAACCATCATTCTGAAGTGATTTGTTTTGATAAGATTGTTCGTGTACCTCTTACATCTGGCGAAATCTTAGAAGTTTGTGGAGAGAAACCTTCGAGTAGACTCAAACTCGTGACTTGTACCCAAGCCCAGAAATACCTACAAAAGAAATATGTAGCCTTTTTGGCACATATCATAGAAGAGAGAGAGAGAGAGAGGTAAGAGCAAGAGTATTCAAGACATCCTCATTGTTCGAGATTTTTCTGAGGTGTTTCCGGAAGAACTACCTACCTTACCCCTTATACGCCAAGTGGAATTTCGCATAGACCTGGCACCTGGTGCCAACCCAATTGCCAAATCCCCTTACCGTCTTGCACCATCTGAGATGCAAGAATTGTCAAAACAACTCCAAGAACTTTTGGACAAAGGATTTATTCGTCCAAGTTTCTTACCCTGGGGTGCTCCTGTCTTGTTTATGAAAAAGAAGGATGGATCCTTTCTCATGTGCATCGATAATCGTGAGCTCAATAAACTTACGAAAAAAAATCGACACCCCCTACCTCATATTGATGATCTTTTTGATCAACTACAAGGCGCTACCTATTTTCCAAAGATCGATATCCATTCTGGGTGTCATCAACTTCGTGTACTCAAAGAAGATATTCCCAAAACTGCTTTTCACACTCGATACGGCCATTACAAGTTAAATGTCATGCCTTTTGGTTTGACTAATGCTCCTGCCGTTTTTATGGACTTAATGAATAGGGTTTGTAAACCTTATTTAGATAAGTTCATCATTGTTTTCATCGATGATATCTTGATTTATTCAAAATCTCGAGCTGACCACGAACATCACCTCCGTCTAACGATGGAACTCCTAAAGAAAGAACAACTTTATGCCAAATTCTCCAAGTGTTAATTTTGGCTGAAGGATGTTTAGTTCTTGGGTCACATTTTCAATAAACAAGGTATACATGTAGATCCTTCTAAAATCACTACAATTAGGGATTAGAGTACACCTACTACTCCTACCGAAGTTCGTTCTTTTCTTGGCCTCGCTGGTTTTTACCACCGTTTCATCGTAAGCTTCTCCAAGATTGTGGTTCCCCTCACTTCTTTGGCTCAAAACAATTAACCATTTGAGTGGGGACCCAAACAAGAAGAAGCTTTCCAAACATTGAAACAAAAGCTTTCTAATGCTCCTATTCTATCCTTACCGCGGCAACGACAATTTTGTTGTGTACTGCAATGCCTCTAATCTAGGCCTTGGTTGTGTTCACATGCAATGAGACAAAGTTATAGCCTATGCATCAAGACAATTGAAAATCCACGAAAAGAACTACACAACTTATGATCTTGAGTTAGGTGTTGTTTTCGCTCTCAAAATTTGGAGACACTACCTCTATGTTATGAAATGTGTGGTTTTCATAGACCACAAAAGTCTCTAACATATATTCAATCAGAAGGAATTGAACATGAGAAAATGACGTTGGGTTGAACTTCTTAACGACTATGACTGTGATATTCGCTACCATCCAGGTAAGGTGAATGTCGTAGCCGGTGCATTTAGTCGTAAAGAACGTGCCAAACTTCATTGTGTTCGAGTTCTATCTGATAACCAAACACGAATTTTCCAAGCTCAACGTACTTGTATAGCCCAAGGCATGTTGTGTAATGAACTGCAACATAATCTTGAGCTTCAGCTTGAAACTAAACATGACGGGTTACTCTGTTTCTTGAACCGTTTGTGGGTTCCAAACCAAGACAATCTTCGTACATTTTTTATGAACGAAGCCCATATGACTCGTTACTCTATCCATCTTGGTATAGACAAAATGTACATGGACCTTCATACCCAGTATTGGTGGCCGGGTATGAAGAAGGTTATAGCCTTGTACGTATCTAAATGCTTGAACAACCGAAAGTACCAGTGTGGAAGTGGGAGAACATTGTTACGGATCTCATCACTAAATTACTACCACGCACTTCTAGAGATCATGATACCATTTGGGTAATCATTGACCATCTGACTAAGTCAGCACACTTTTTTCCGATTTGTGAGAATTTTTCTGCTGACAAACTTGCTAAGATCTATATTGATGAGATTGTATCTCATCATGGTGTTCCTTTGAACATCATATTAGATCGTGAAGCTCATTTCTCATCTCGTTTTTGGAAGACCATGCAATCCGCCATGGGAACCAAATTAAATGTGAGCACTGCTTATCATCCTCAAACGGATGGATAAACCGAAAGGACAATCCAAACACTTGAGGATATGCTTAGAGCTTGTGTGATCAACTTTGGTGGTAGTTGGGGTTCACATCTTCCTTTTATCTAACTCTCCTACAACAAAGTTATCACTCCAGCATTAACATGGCTCCTTTTGAGGCTATGTACGGTCAAAAATGCCATTCACCCGTCTATTGGAATGAAGTTGGTGAAGCTCAAATCACTAGACCTGAACTCATTTAAGAAACAACAGACAAAATGATGAAAATTCACAATAACCTTTTGACAACTAGAAGTCGTCAAAAGAGTTATGCTGACAAATGACGCATGCCTTTGCAATTCCTAATGGGGGATCATGTTCTACTCAATGTATCCCCTTGGAAAAGTGTGGTTAGATTTGGAAAGAAAGGTAAACTAGTACCTCGTTATGTGGGACCTTTTAAGATCTTTGAAAGCATCGGAAAGGTAGCCTACAAACTCGAGCTACCTCCCGAACTTGGGAATGTTCATCCAACCTTCCATGTGTCCAACTTGAAAAAGTGTTTAGCCGATGAAAACCTCCACATCCATCTTGACGAAATTCGCATTGATGACACTATGCATTTCGTCGAGAAATCTGTGGAGATTATCGACCGTGAAGTCAAGAAACTCAAGTGTAGTCGAATACCAATTGTTAAAGTTCGCTGGGAATCCAAACATGGCCCAGAGTTTACCTGGGAACAAGAAGATCAAATGAAAGCGAAATACCCACATCTTTCTCACAAGTCTCTTCTGATAAAATTTCAGGACGAAATTTCCCAAAGTAGGGGAGACTGTAACATTTGCAAAATTTTCAACCATTGTACAATTTCGATCATTTTTCGTATTTAATAAAATTTTATATTTTATTTACGAAATACGTAATCGTATGATTGAGCGAAACGATATTCATGACATTTCCAGAATAAAATCTAAGTTACCTAGGCCTTTATACCCTTCATATAGCTTAATTTACAAGTTAGAAGGGGCCAAATCTGCAAAAAATGGAAATTTTATATATTAGAAAGCCTTATGGACCGTAAGATCTGACCCTTACGATCCGTAAGGGTGGCACTGGTAGTTTACAAACAGCTGGCTAAGGCAGCTTGCTTCCTTGCCACAAAGCTCGCAATTTTGCCACGTTTTCTCCTGCTTTGGACATGTGTGATGACACTAATAACCTCCTTAGGATCCCTGATCACACTTGGCAAGAATTGAAGGCTTAAGCTCAAGTATAAATAGCTTCAAACTTGAGCTTTCAAGACTTGCACATTCAATTCTCATTCTCCTCTCTCTTGGATAGCTTCTGCTCTATAGAGGCTTCCCTCCTAGAGTTTAAACACTCCCTTGAACACTTGTAAGTGTTCTAACTTAGTCCTTTTCAATATTTTGGCTAGTTATGAGCCAAAAGTCAAGCAAATTGACTTTTGCTTTGACTTTTGGTTCTAACCATTTCGGTCAAGTCAAAGTTCAAATTGAACTTTGTTACCTGATCGTAATAATGAAGGTGTTAATCGCTTGTGATTACACCCTCTGATCATCACGTTTAGTAGGCGAAATGACGAGTCAAACTTTTACAAAGTAAAAGTAAAAAATGTATAAAAATGCATTTTTCGACGAAAGAGTTTTCGGGTATTAAACCTTAAAGTTTTGACACCAAATCAGTTTTATAACATTATTAGACATGTTTTGACATGTCTAGCTCGTCATTTCTAGTTAAGTGCTTATTCCTTAGTCGAAAGTCGAGCGGTTTGACTTCTACTTTGACTTTCGAATCTGGCCCGTTTGGTCAACCTTAGGATCTGACCAAGCCAATTTATATGACCATAGTAATATAGAGAATAACCGGATGAGGTTATACCTTATGGTCTTGTCGTTTGGTTAGTCAAATGGCGAGTCAACTTTAAATACTTTTAAAATGTCCAAAATACCCTTTTTTCACATAAATTAGTTTTAAACATATATGATCATTGTTTTTGACTTATAAACTGATCATACAACATTATTAAATATGTTTTGAAAAATCGGACTCGTCATAGGACTCATTCGACCATCCGAACCCGTAGTTACGCATACGACCCGTTAAAGTGGCGTAAACCACTTTAACAAGTTGTAACGGATCAAAACAGCTAGAAACCCTTTCCAATCAGAGTGTAAGTCTTTATAAACTATATTATACGAGATCCTTCGTCCGTTTGGTTAATAAACCACATTCTATCCGATCTTCTGTTTAGGCCGCAATATACACTAACTAATAATTATCCGGATTATTAGGAAACATTTGAACCATTTGAGCTTTGCTTATTCGTTTGAACAAGACATCTAAGCAGTCCAAGTGAGTACATAGTCCCCTCTTTTACATTTTCAATTGTTTTGGGGTGATTCATATGTGCTAAATTATTTTCCATATTTACAAAACTTATTTACATATGGTTTATATACACAAGATACTTACATTGTACGAAACTTGATGGTGCGTTGAGCATGACAATGATACATTTATTAATTTTGGTCACACTGACCGGTAGTATGTTATGGTACCATAGGATTGACAACCCCATTCACGCTTCATAGGTTTGTTTGGAAGTTTCCTCTGGGAATGATAGAAACTATGTAACACAATTGACAAACCTTTATTTTTAAAGGTTGGTCCGACAGTCAACAAGGCTTGAATGTATTCGCCGACAATCCACACTTGTTTTATACAAAAAGACAATTGTTTTATACAAGACAAAACATTTTTATTTACTCAAAACATTTGGTTTATAAAAGATAAGTCATTTGGTTGGTTTATACAAAACAAGTCATTTGGTTGGTTTATACAAGACAAGTCATTTGGTTGGTTTTTACAAGACAAGTCATTTAGTTAGTTTATACAAGACAAGTCATTTGGTTGGTTATTACAAAAGACACAAATGGTTTTTAATTAACCATTCACTATTATCTTATAAATCGAATGATTTCTCATACGGTCTTATAAAAGAAAGACTTTTATCAAATATTCATGGCTACAAAGATTTATTTAAAATATCAACTCTTGAAGTTGCTTAAATATTTTTCAACACTCAAAGCCATGAGTCTTGACCACAATACCTATGTTACTCACTGACATTCATTGTTGATCATCTCTTTTTCACATATGTTTCAGGTGCTAATGTGTGATTATAAAAAGCATGCTACACGTAGGATGGACTCGGGCCTTAGCTTGCTTAAAAATAAAATAGTTGTTGTGTTTTGTTACGAATTCTCAAAGAAAATGTAAATTATTAATTAAATAAAACAAAACTTTATATACCACGTGTTTAAAACAATTTGTAACGTGACCCCCCGACGTTTCCACCGCGAGTTGTTTTATACGCGGTCAGGGTGTTACAAATATGATGAAGATGCCAACATCACCACCACCAACTCGTAGTTTTCTACAATATCACACCCATTTTGATTTGATCTTTATTCTATTTCTCAAGGGATTTGTAGTTTTTCATCTTTTTTATACTTTTAATTATGAGTATGTTATTTTCATTATTTTGTGATTTTGATTAATCTTAATTTGTGTTTAAAAATGTAGGGTTTTGAAGTGAGGTTGAAGTAGTTAAATAATGGAACTACTTGAAGTGAAGATTGAAGATAAAAAGCAACGAAATGTTTCTCAATACTCAGCAAGATGTTATTCTTGGTGAAAGGTAGTAATAGTGAAATGTTTGAACTTTTCCTAGGTGGAAAAATGTTGTTTTGAGTCATTTAGGCTATAAATAGGGTGTTAGTTCAATTTAATATGTAACTGTTTTCATTCATAGGTGAATACTTGTGATTGAATGTTCTTCAATTGAATCAATTTTTAAATTATAATTGTTATTCGATTGCATACTTGATTCGATTGATCATGATTTGATTGTTTTATGTTCGATTATGAGTGCCGGACTTTTCTTTGATCCATTCCAAAGGTCTAGAAGAGTATTTTCGCCTGATTCTTATGAAAGATCCAACAACAAAAGGACCTAAAAGTGGTATCAGAGCTTTGATATCAATTTCAAAGCGAGAACCAACGAGTTTTGGCTACAATTTGATCTAATTATCAAAGTAAAATGATAAAGGAGTAGTGTAACACCTCGCAAAATCATGTCCAATATAATAAAGACACGTGTCATGAGTTTTAAACGTGTAATGAATTGATTTCGAGGGACTAAAGTTGACAAATGAAGATAGTATGTTTGTGAAAGGATCCAAAGTGTCAACATTTGAAATTTTGCCTTTCAACAACCCTACACGATGCCTATACTCTTAAACGAATAAATTGTGAAACGTATGAAGCTGTTTGTGAAAGAAAGTGAAAGTTTACAAGACGCGAGGGTTAAAAGTGTCAACATATTAAATACTACCTCTGAGTAACCTTTTAACGAACCCGGAGCTTTGTAACAATTAATTATACTCCCAAGAATAAGTGACGAAAAATTCACGAGGTTTCGATATCGTTTGATATAAATACGTTAACTTTCGTAAATAAAGGGTTAAAAGCGTCAACAAGGCAAAACTAGTGTTTTCGGTTATTGTTTAACCAAAACCGGACCTAATGATGTTTGGTTATATCCTAAGGATCATCAAAATATAAACTTTATGGGTTAAAAGTGCTTGAAATGAAAGTTATTACGTTTTAAAAGGTCTAGGGGGTGAAACTGCCAAGTTTGAGACTTGTTTGGCTGGTCACCCTAGAGGTGGCGTCGCGCCACACCTCAACCACACTGTCGTCGCGCGACGCGACGACTTAAACTAAACAGAATCCATGCACAGGTGCAGGATCTACCATTTCTTCACCATTGCATGCCTTAACTCGATTTCTATGGGCTTTTGCTGGTTTTCAAAACCATTTTGAACACCTGTAATGATCTCTGAAGAGCCCTAACACCTGTAATGATCTGGTGATGACCTCTTGTAGTATAAATAAGGGGCTTGGGGTGGTTTCTTTCATTGCACAAGATCAAAATTCTCACACTCTCAATCTCTAAAGCTTTCTAACACCTTCTCTGGAGCATCCTGACTTAGAAGGAAGCTCTCTTAGTGAAAAATTTCTTGCTAAGGACCATTGTAAGTGTTCTTAGCCTCTGTAGTTAAGTTTTCATTAGTGTAATGACCGAAAATCAAAGATATCGTAATTACGCTTTAACTTTGTGATTAATCACTAACGGTCCAGCCATTATTCGAATTGAAAGTGGCTATGTGTTGGTAATTAAGTAGGTGTTAAACCTTTAAAAGGACACCTTCTAATTATCACGTTATCTCAGTCAATTGTCGGGTCAAACTACTTAACAAAAAAGTCAAACGAGTCAGTTTTTGCAAAATAAATCACAACTGATAATGTAGAAGTTATAAAATACATTTTATCACTTAAACAACTTGGTAAATAATATAAGAACATGTTTAGGCATGTTCAACCCGAGTTCTGAGTATTAGGCTCGGTTCGCAACCGAAAGTCGCAAAAGTAGACTTTTGCTTTGACTTTCAGTTCTGACCCGAATTAGCTTAGTTTAGTTATGCCTTAGGGTTCCTTTGTGACCATATTATATGTAAGTGTAACCCTCTGAGGTTATACAACATGCTCCCAAAGAAATCTGAATCATTTACATGTTTCCGTTAAATGCTTAAAAGTTGATTTTTGAAAATCTCGTTTTTGCCCTTATGTTATAAAAACGAGATTTTTGAAAATGTGAGAAGACAAAAATCTTTATTACTGTTTTATAATTATGTCATAAAAATTTGACATCCGTTTCTGGTCTCAAATGAAAGTTATGCAAGATATCGTAAAACAAAAGCTATTTGTTAATTAAATGGCATTTTCAGCATAAATCATATTTAAACCCAATTTTTGGCACCAAACTTGGTACCCACTGTTATGATATAATATTTAGGGATTTTTGGAAATTTTTGTCAAATTTTATACTGATCATAACATAGAGTTCTAGCATAAATTCGGTAAATGACGGTAATGCCCTTTTTGTTAATAAAATGAGTTTAACATACAATTTGCATACCAAACCTTTTCCTACTGATATCATATGTTAAATAAAATATTTTAAGCTTTAGAGACTAATCAAAACTTTAGAATTTGATAAACACCTTGAATATCGTCAATTACTGACTTTTACGCTAATTAGGCGCATAGTATGGTTTAAAACCATATTTAACGCCTAAGACTTGTTACCTACTGATTTTATAAATAAATTTTTATACTTTAACAGTAAGTATAAGTCTTGAACTCAGATTTCCAAATTTGACCTTAAAAGCATATGTGAAATGACCAAAATGCCCCTACGGTGCATAGTTTGGCCATAAATGATAAACCTCACATATGTATGATATCTTACTGATGTAACTTGATAAAATTAATATTTTTACTATATAATTTAGACCAGAACCTCAGTTTGCTATTTAACCTCTTTTATAAACTTTAAAATGACCAAAATACCCTTACGGGGCTTAAATTGGTTTTAAATTCGTTTTGGGCATAATGGAAGATATCCTACTGATATCATATCATATTTAAAGCATATTAACTTGTGGAACTTGCACATGACTCACTTGGTTACCCGTTGTGCATATACGCGTTCGGTACGGTTTATGTAACTAGTTTGCACAAATTAGACGAAACGGGTCAAACCTTATCATTTTTACTTCAAAATCCAGAATGTATTTAGTTTACCCATTTTATACAAGTCTTCATACTTGTTGGGTCTAAATCACATTCTAATCCGGTCTTCACTTAATCTTGCGTTTTGAACCGTAAACATTTCTTGAAAACTAACTGGTCTAAGTTTTAACTAAATAAGACCCGTTAGGAATCTAATAGGTTATTAAAAACCTTCGTTCCAGATTAGGAGCCCAGTAAAAGCTACTTGCACTTGCTGATTAGAATATACGACTGAGAATAAAATAACATTTTAGCTCAGGTAAATACTTATAACTTATTTTCCCTTATACGGGCTTGGGATACGGTAAATTATTACCGCTTGGTCGGGTATTGGATATTTAATCGATTAGTGGTTAAATCATTGAGATAACTCTTTAATCTGTTTTGTTTGATACAAAGCCTTTGGGGATTAATATGACCGTGTCCTGGATATCCTCGGCTCATTCATTTGAAATGGACACGGCATAAGCACGGGGTGTAGGCATACACCTGACAGTTGCGTATGTATAAACGGTATCTCACTAGTGAGGAAACTTCTTGTGGGCCTATACTTATGGTGTGTCTATTAATCTTGTATCGGCTCTTCTATTCCGGTCCTGAACGTACGACAAACATAAAATCTATATACAAGATTATTTTATATAATTGTCCCAAGTTATAAAAGATTTTATGCCTTGTGCATCCAAACCAATTTTATAAATATTTTTCAAAAGAGTCAGTTAATTGTATTTACCAGTGTAAACTGACGTATTTTTCAAAAAAGTTAAGTGCAGGTACTACGCGTAATGGGCTGGAAACTCCTGAGTATTAAATAAAGAGTCTTGCAAGCTTTTAATACTTAAAGTTTGTTGAACAATATTTTCTTTCTGTTTTAGATTCGCCTGTGGATACACTTACAACCATTGTGTAATATTTTATTATACTTTCAATTCGGTTTGTATTATTATTTTAGACTTCCGCTGTGCATTAAACTGTGATTATTTAACTATGATGATATCAACTACGTCACGATGCTCCCCACCGGGCCCACCGGTAATACGTGGAAATATCGGGGTGTGACAAGTTGGTATCAGAGCCAACATTGAGTGAATTAAACACTAGCATTTTGTGTTTAATCTCAATGACACAGTTTGCACATTCCTTGACTTCCGAGTCTAGGCAAATGACTTAGGATTAATCCTAATCTTAAATTGTTTTCTTTTGTTAGTTTCTTTTGTTTGTTTTGACAGGATCAAAGACAAAATGCCGCCAAGAGTTAGAGGCAGAGGTGGTAGAGGAAAAGCTCCAGTTTTGACAAGAAACGACCATGAAGCCGGGCCATCCCACCGGCGTACACCATCAGCAACACTCAGCTCTAGTCCTCACGAAGACTGGAGAACTTACTTGGAGCCCGCAAGACACTCAGTCTTACTCAGTTCCTCACGGTCCTACCACCATTCGTTTGGACCACATCAAGATGAGGAGCCTAATGATTCGCATCATTCTTTTATCTCGTTGCAGCGTTCGGGTTCTCACAGTTCTTTCCAGAACCCAACTCCTTATTTCCAAAGCCTGTTCAATCCAATGAACCAGATACAAGAACTAGAGGGTCCAAACCCTTTGGGACCGGCTGATCATTACCCTGAAATCCAAAACATGGATGTGGACGAAGATCCAGACCCTGAAATGCCGCCATCTGGGACGCCGATGCATCCCATTGATATATCTTGCAGATCATCCTTCCATGGTTCGCCTTACAGGGGCCCGGATATTTCGGCCAAAAGATGGGCTTCATACAAGTGGGAGTACACTCCCCCTCACCGCAACTCACCACCACACCAACAGGTCCCTTATGAGGACCCGCATTTTCAGGCGGTCACGCCACCACCATTGCCACCGCCAGAATAGCAACTGCCTCCAGAACCACCGAGGCGCAGAAGAGGTGCACGAATGTCTGTGCATGGGGGTTTTCACTTCAGCACCCCCCAACACTCCAGCAATAGCAACTACCCACCGCTGTATGAAGACCCGCAAATGGGTGGGCCTTCAAACCCAGTTTCTGAAGTCGACTCTACACCAGTCGAACCAGCACCACAAATGGGTTATGATAACCCAATTCCTTCTTACCCAGGTGCAGCTGGGTATAACCCGTTCAAGCAGCAAGCTTATTTGGGTTATAATTACAACAATGCCCCTGCCATTGACACGTACCTCGAGGCAGCAAACTACAATGCTCTCTATCCTGGACCCTTTCCAGCTACGTACCCAACTAGGTACCCCGCATATGGGTATCAATACCCACCGCCTCCTCAACCTCAGTAGCAGCAGCCGCCGCAAATTCAACCATCGCAGCAGCAAGAAATCCTTCAGCGGTTGCACGAGGTGGAACAAAGGGTAGACGAAGAGCGTAGGTGCCGCCGCGGTCTACTAAAGGGTTTAGCAAACCTTATTAAGGGGAAGATGAAGAGGGATTATTAAAAAACCATATTTTATTGTTTTGTAATTTCTTTTTTCAGTTAAGTCCCTGCGTGGACATTTTATTTATGTATTTGGTCCCTGCGTGGACTTGTATTTCTTATTTTAGTCCCTGTGTGGACAAGTTATCTATTTAAAAGTCCCGTTTAGGGCAGCTATGTACTTCTTTCAATTTATGGGATGTTTTATTTTAAAAATTTTATTTGTCATTATGTGCATGTACTATATAAAACAAATCAAAATATCATTCCAATTTACAATTGATCTGCCATTAAATATTAAAAGAAAATCTTAAAGGTATAACCAAGCCCATATGTCATTTTTTTACAGGGCCATGATGGTAAAACCTTTTTAAGATTCAAATCTTTGTTAACATCTGAAAACATGTTAGCAGTCCTGGAAAATGTGATTCGATAAAATCACATTAGTCATCCTTATATTGGAATTTTTCCAATTCCCTATTCTTACTTAATGATTTAAACATCCATTAGTGATGAAGTGCCTACGGGCCATAATCATTGTCCAGTAAGACAAATGACAGTGGTAGTCTATGACTCCCTGTCAAGAAAAGGTGATGAACCATTTTCGAGCCTTAATTCCTTGATCATGGCTTATAAATTAAAATTGTCCTTGTGACTAGGCCTTTTGTGCCATTTTAATATCCTTATTGATATATGACTGGGATAAATTATTATGAAAATTTAAAATATACATGATCAACAAATTAACCAAATATGGTTTATACTTACCATGGTTAATGAATCATCGAAAATGATGATTCCATAATAAACCTCTGAACAAATTATTGTCAATTGTTTTATAGCAACCAAGCTTCAACATGTCCAAATCAGAAGAGGTTAACAGTCACCCAAGGGAAAGAAATGATACCACCAGAATAAATGTTGCTGGTACAGATCTTCAAGCATTGATAGACAATGTTGTTACTAGAGCCATTGACCGACAGTTCAAAGAACCAAGTAATACTCGCAAAAAGACTCAAACTGTGGCTCATAGTAAGCCCCCTTCTAAAATGCATGAGTAAAAAAAAGATAATTCTTGACACTCATCAAATTAGAAGAGTATACCATCGAAACAAATTGTGCTTAATCAGGAGCCACGTGTCAAGACCTGCTCTTACAAATACTTCGTCTCTTGCATGCCAAGGGACTTTACAGGAGAAAAAGGAGCGATTGATTATATAACATGGCTCGATGAGATGGATACTGTAGTTGATATCAGTGGTTGTGAAGAACAGGATATTGTGAAGTTTGTTTCACAATCTTTTAAAGGTGAATCTTTGGCTTGGTGGAGGTCGTTAATCCAAGCCACGGGGAAGATTCCATTGTATAACTTATCTTGGGATCAATTTGTTGCACTGATTAAGGAAAATTTCCGTCCTCAGCATGAGGTAGAGAAAATCAAAATCGACTTCTTGACTCTGGTCATGAAGAACCTGGATTGTCAGGCGTATGTTACAAGCTTCAACACCATGTCCCGATTGGTTCCTTATTTGGTCACACCGGAACCAAAGCGCATAGCGCATTTTATTGGAGGTCTAGCTCCATAAATCAAGGGTAATGTGAAAGCTTCCAGACCTACCACATATAGGTCCGTGGTTGATCTGTCGCTATCTCTCACACTCGATGCAGTCAGAAATAAATCTACTAAAGCTTCTGAAGAAGGAAAACGGAAACGGGAGGATGAGAGTTCTCATCGCTCTGACAAGAAAAGGAAGGGGAACTCAGATCATAGGAAGAGTTCTGGGTTCAAAAAGGATATCCAACAGACAGGTGAGAAGCCCAAGTGCAAAACCTGCCAGAAGCACCATTATGGAAAGTGCAGACTCGAATAAAAATCACAATCTCAGTCAAATCCTAAAGTTTGTGGGATCTGCAAGTCCAAAGAGCACAGAACTTTGGATTGCAAGAAAATGAAAGATGCAATCTGTTATGGTTACAACGAAAAGGGGCACATAAAGACCAATTTCCCTAAGAACCCAAGGAAGCCTGAGGAGGCTAAGAAGACTAATACCCGAGTCTTCCAGATGAATGCGCAGGAAGCGGTGCAAAATGATAATGTTATAATAGGTACATTCCTTATCAATGATGTTTTTGCTAGAGTTTTGTTTGATTCGGGTGCAGACAAGCCTTTTGTAGACAATAAATTTTGTAAACTGTTAAATCTGCCTGTTAAAACTCTAAGCATAAAATATGAGGTAGAATTGGCCGATGGTACCATAGAGATTGCTTCAACAATTTTAGATGGATGTTTTATATCCATTAGGAATCACTCTTTTCCGCTGTCCTTGCTTCTGTTGAAATTGGCAGGATTCGACCTAGTGATAGGCATGGATTGGTTGTCTCGTAACCAAGCCCAAATTGTGTGTGATAAGAAGCAAGTGATTATCAAGACTCCTTATGGTGAGCCATTAACAATTCAGGGAGATACGTAGTATGGATTGCCTACACAAGTATCTATGCTTAAAGCATCAAAGTGTTTGAAGAAAGGATGTGTCATTTACATGGCACAAGTGACTATAGACGAGCCAAAACCTAAGATTGAAGATATTCCCGTTATTTCTGAATATTCAAATGTTTTCCCTGAAGAATTACCTTGTTTAACTCCAGACAGGCAAGTAGAATTCAGGATCGATGTCACACCCCGACCACGTAAAACAACAAAGCGTGGCGGAAACGTCGGGGAGTGTTGTAACAGAATTATCGTTTCATAACCATGGATACAAAAAGTGTCTCGTTTTATTGATAATATTAAACATTAACATTGTTTTAACACATAACAAACAAGTTTTATATCGACTATCATTGTTTTATGTCACTAAGGCCTCGTCCAGATCCTATGTGACGCATGCATCCTAGAACGTCAATCAAGCAACAATACCTGAAACATATGTAAAAACAAAGTCAGCAAAGAAATGCTGGCAAGTACATAGGTTTTATAAGAGTATCGGAATCATGGCTTGTTTACATATATTGCAATACCTTGAAAACCTTGTTTTGAAAAGAGTATAACATTGCAACTTATTTAACCAACTCAAATCAAGCGGGTTATAATTTATAAAACCTCGTAGCCATGATTCTTAACCCAAAAGCTTTTGTTTTAGAAAACCATCTTGTAAAACATCTCGTATAAACTTGTTAATAAAACTCGTATATTATTTTGAAAACATCGTTGAGTGACATCATTTCAATATCGTTTACCCAAGTGAACTAAATAACGCCACAGTATGTAATATGTAGAAAACACTTATATATAAGAAGTACCAGCGGTGTATCTACCATGACATCATTTCAATATCGTTTACCCAAGTGAACTAAATAACGCCACATTATGTAATATGTAGAAAACACTTATATATAAGAAGTACCAGCGGTGTATCTACCATGTTTTCACCACATTACACCCGTCCCGTTATCTAAACACTAGCCAAAAACCAATCGTTTACCCAGATCGTTTAACATCATTTCCAAATCATTTCCAAATCGTTTCCAAATCGTTCCCAAATCATTTCCAAATCGTTTACTCGGTTAAATCGTTTAAATCGTCCTCGTTTTAATTGTGATAACTTATATATGGTCGTCTCGTTAATAACATTCAAACCTTTGTGACTCGTTCATCGTTCAACTTATATATGGTCGTCTCATTAATAACAATCATCAGATTCAGTCGTTACCCACAACACCCACACATAACCATGGGCATAGTGCAATAACGGGATTTGTCATATCCTATGGTACCATAACCTAATACTGGTCGGCTTGATCAATGCTAATGAATGTCGTTCGTTATGTAACTACAACCAACAAGTTCATTCACATTATCGAAATCGTTAATAGTTTAGTATAAATCGTTCTATTCGTTTTTGAAATCATCGTTTAAACCTTGAAAACATTTTGTACATATGAATCACCCCAAAACAATTGAAAATAGTAAAATAGGGGAACTATGTACTCACATGTAGTGCAAGGTATCCTCAATCAATAGTACTTCAACAAACTCGAGTAAACCAGAGAAATCAAGCAGCACCTAGTAATCGAACCACTAGTCAAACAATAGACGCCTAAATCGGAAGATCGGACAGAATGAGGTCTTGCAACCCAAATGAGTGTTGAAACTCATGTGATATGGTTTAACAAAGCCTACATCCTAAATCGGAACCTAACCTAAGTGCTTTCGACACATCGCGACCCATTAAGGTAGCTTATGCTACTTTAACGTGTTGTGCGCGCAAACGCGCGTTCGAGACGTCTAACTAGTCCTATGACAAGTATTATATGCCTATACAAGTTTAATCATGTTGTATAATCAGTTATGTGACAAAAGTTTAGGTTACATATGCTTAATTACCAATTATGCATGAAAAGGGCATTTTGGTCATTTACCTAAGGCATATAAACTACTTATCATACAACCATCTAAACTAGGTGACCATAAGGTATAACCTCGGAAGGTTATTCCCTATGCTACTATGGTCATCTAATGTGTTTGGTCGGATCCTAATGATCGACCAAACGGGTCGGGTTCGAAAGTTTAAGCGATTGATTAGATCGCTTACCTTTACGACCCTATATAAGCACTAAACTAAAAGTGACGAGCTAAGCATGTTAAAACATGCTTAACTAAGTTAGAAAACAGGTTTTGATATCAAAACAAACGGTTTTGATATCCTAAAGTAGTTTAGTTACAAAATACGCGTAAATGCACATTTTGGCCGAAACTTCGACTCGTCGCCGAGCCTAGATAACGTGGTAATCAGTAGGTATAGTCACTAGGGGCTATAACCATCATGATTACACTCACGTTATGAATTTCAAACGAACTTCACATTGACCATAAACTGGTCAATGCAGAAAGTCAAACGCAGTTTGACTTTAACGCTAAAACGAATGAAAAGAACGAAAGAACACTTACAGAAGGTCCCCGCAAGATTTGATTCCGATTTTCTCTCAGGTAGGAAGCATATACTTCCACTTAGAGAGCATAAATCAGATTTCAAATTGTGGGTTTTGAAGTGAAATGGATGGGGTATATATAGGATTTCAAGAACCGTTAAGATCGTTCCTCGAAAACTGAGCTTTGATCTGGACCTTACATGTGTGCCCATGGTTTTCTAAAACCATGGGAGCCCCTAATATGGACTAAGTTCATTGAATACCAGCCCATGATTTTGCAAAACCATGGGTGAAAACCATCAACACTTCAAAATGGACTAGGTTCATTGAATCTGCCAGAAATTTCAAAAATGGTCCCTGCACTTGTAAAACTTGAATTTTTTGGCACTTTTAAGCCCCGTTAAACCCATTTCAAGGCTCTAAAATGAATTTAAAGTATAGGGAACTTAAAATATGCTCAAAAACATCTCGGATGTCGGTTCGTTTGGTCGTACGGTTGCGTTATTCGCTTAATTACGACGGAAGTCGTAACGAACGCAAAAATGATCCAAATTAAGCGACGAATGGAATTTTATCATGCCAAACACTAAAATAAAATATTTTAATGCTTACATAAATTTTTGGATGTCCGGATGTATTCAGAACGTAAGTTATGCGCGAAAATGCAAACTTATGCACTTTTTGACGCTTTTAATCCCTGAATGAGCATAAAGTATATTTTAGCATACCGAACCACTCAAAGTATATTTCTAAGCTATGTAAAGGTTATTTAGGGTATGTTTAACTTATGATCAAGTTCCGGAATGTTCGTTACTATACAAATCGGCATAGTTTCGTAGTTTGACACAACTAGTCCCTGCGATAGAACAAAGTTGATTTCGACACACCAAACCATTCAAAACTTATTTCTAAGTTATGTGGAGGTTATTTAAGGTATGTTAAGCCTATGTCACTATTCCGGAGTGTTTGTCGCGTTATACTGACTGCGTTTAAGCACCAGTTTGCGTATAACCTTTAAGAAAGCGATTTAGAGCTTGAAATTGGAATCGAATCAAATTGTAAAATCGCTAAACACAATTACACATATAATAACACCAAAACACATATAATAATACCAAAGCACATTGTTTTATTAATAATCATCATTGTTTTACATCGTACATCGATTACAGAACACAGTTGTCACAATCGATATCATTCCTGGAACAACACCGGTTACAAGAGCACCGTATCGGTTGGCACCGACTGAGATGAAAGAGTTAAGGACTCAGTTGGATGATTTGTTGGAGAAGGGTTTTATACGACCTAGCTCGTCCCCTTGGGGAGCGCCTATTCTATTTGTGAGAAAGAAGGATGGATCAATGCGTTTATGCATTGATTATCAAGAGCTGAACAAAGTTACAATAAAAAACCGATATCCATTACCAAGGATCGACGAACTGTTCGATCAACTTCAAGGAGCAAGTTACTTTTCAAAGATCGATTTGAGGTCGGGTTACCATCAGCTAAAGGTCAGAACCGAAGATGTGCATAAGACTGCATTCAGAACTTGATATGGCCACTACGAGTTCTTAGTGATGACTTTCGGGCTCACTAATGCACCTGCAGCATTCATGGATCTCATGAATCGTGTTTGCAAGCCTTATCTAGACAAGTTTGTCATTGTTTTTATTGATGACATACTTATTTACTCGAAGAATCAAGCCGATCATGAAAAACATCTCCGATGTATTCTTGAACTTCTGCAACAAGAGAAGCTTTACGCTAAGTTCTCTAAATGTGAGTTCTGGCTCTGAGATGTTCAATTTCTTGGACACGTAGTGAGTGAGCGTGGTATCCAAGTGGATCCCGCTAAGATTGAAGATATTATGAACTGGCAAGCACCAAAAACACCTACAGAGATTCGCAGCTTTTTGGGTCTAGCAGGATACTACAGGCGTTTCATTGAAAACTTTTCAAGGATTTCCGCACCTTTGACTTCGTTAACGCACAAGAATGTAAAGTTTGACTGGGGTCCCAAGCAACAAGAATCTTTTGAAATCCTCAAACAGAAATTAAGCAATGCTCCTGTGTTGACATTGCCAGAAGGGATTGAAGAATTTGTTGTGTACTGCGACGCATCGCACACCGGTATGGGTTGTGTGCTCATGCAGAGAGGCAAGGTCATTTCCTATGCTTCACGTCAATTAAAAGTGCACGAAAAGAACTACACCACCTATGATCTGGAATTGGGAGCCGTTTTATTTGCACTGAAACTTTGGAGGGATTATCTATATGGAACCAAGTGTGTGATTTATTCTGATCATAAAAGCCTTCAACACTTGTTCAATCAAAAAGATCTTAACATGAGGGAGCGTCGTTGGATGGAGACACTAAATGATTATGATTGCGAAATTCACTACCATCCAGGCAAAGCAAATGTTGTTGCCGATGCCTTAAGCATGAAAGAAAGGATTAAACCAATAAGAATCAACGCTAAAAGCATTGAACTTAGGAATAGCTTGAATGAAAGACTGTTGACTGCTCAGAAGGAAGCTATGTTTGAAGCTAACTTTCTGAATGAAAAGTTAGGTGTAACTGCCGATCAATTGTCTTATGGCAAGGATGGAATCCTTAGATTAAATGGTCGAATCTGGGTCCAATCCATGGAGGACTTAGAGACGTGATCCTTCAGGAAGCTCATAGTTCAAAAATATTCAGTCCATCCAGGCAGTGATAAGATGTACCAGGATTTAAAGGCAAATTATTGGTGGATAGGTTTGAAGAAATCTATAGCCACTTATGTTGCTAAATGTCTGA
This sequence comes from Helianthus tuberosus, assembly GCA_030545235.1. Lineage (NCBI taxonomy): Eukaryota > Viridiplantae > Streptophyta > Magnoliopsida > Asterales > Asteraceae > Helianthus > Helianthus tuberosus. Next base: position 81,394,671 of record CM060413.1, read on the forward strand.
CGTGCACACAGGTTAAAGCCGAGCATCAAAAGTCGTCAGGTTTACTGCAATAGCCTGAACTTCCCACTTGGAAGTGGGAAATGGTAACTTTGGATTTTATCACTAAGTTACCAAGGACAAAGCACGGAAATGATACTATTTGGGTTATAGTCGACAGGCTGACCAAGTCAGCTCACTTCTTACCTATTAAAGAAACACACAGCTCCGATAAGCTAGCTCAGCTGTATGTAGATGAGATAGTATCTCTCCACGGAGTACCAGTATCTATTATCTCTGATAGGGATACTAGATACACCTCTCACTTTTGGAAAAGCTTTCAGCAATCTTTAGGCACTCGTTTAAATTTCAGCACTATTTATCATCCTCAGACAGATGGCCAAAGTGAGCGTACGATTCAAACGCTTGAGGATATGCTCAGGGCTTGTGTTATTGATTTGAGTGGAAGTTGGGATGACCATCTTCCTTTGATTGAATTTTCGTACAATAATAGTTATCATTCGAGTATTCAAGCCGCGCCTTTTGAGGCCTTGTACGGAAGAAAGTACAGAACGCTAGTATGTTGGGCGGAAGTTGGAGAAACCCAACTGTCAGGACCTGATATAGTCCTCGAGACGACGGATAAGATTGTTCAGATCCGTGATCGTCTGAAAGCTACCAGAGATAGGCAGAAAAGCTACGCGGATAAAAGGCGTAAACCTCTGAAATTCGAGGTAGGTGATAAAGTGCTACTCAAGGTGTCACCCTGGAATAGGGTGATGCGTTTTGGAAAGAAGGGCAAGCTGAGCCAAAGATACATAGGACCATTCGAGATCGTCGAATGTGTTGAAACTGTAGCCTACAAGCTAAATCTACCTGAAGATCTTAGTGGAATTCACAATGTATTCCACATCTGCAACTTAAAGAAATGTCTAGCCGATGAGTCGCTAGCAATGTCTTATAAGGACGTGCAGATTGATGAGAGCTTGAAGTTCGTTGAAAAACCTTTGTCGATCGAGGATCGACAGGTTAAGAAGCTTCGAAGAAAGTGTGTGCCAATTGTGAAGGTAAAATGGGATGCCCGTAGAGGCCCAGAATACACGTGGGAGGTTGAATCCATGATGAAACAGAAATACCCTCATTTATTTCAGAAAATCTCGAGGTCGAGATTTCTTTGAGGAGGTGAGGATGTAACACCTCGCAAAATCATGTCCAATATAATAAAGACACGTGTCATGAGTTTTAAACGTGTAATGAATTGATTTCGAGGGACTAAAGTTAACAAATGAAGATAGTATGTTTGTGAAAGGATCCAAAGTGTCAACATTTGAAATTTTGCCTTTCAACCCTACACGATTCATATACTCTTAAACGAATAAATTGTGAAACGTATGAAGTCGTTTGTGAAAGAAAGTGAAAGTTTACAAGATGCGAGGGTTAAAAGTATCAACATGTTAAATTACTACATCTGAGTGACCTTTTAACGAACCCGGAGCTTTGAAACGATTAATTATACTCCCAAGAATAAGTGACGAAAAATTCACGAGGTTTCGATATCGTTTGATATAAATACGTTACCTTTCGTAAATAAAGGGTTAAAAGCATCAACGAGGCAAAACTAGTGTTTTCAGTTATTGTTTAATGAAACCGGACCTAACGATGTTTGGTTATATCCTAAGGATCATCAAAATATAAACTTTATGGGTTAAAAGTGCTTGAAATGAAAGTTATTACGTTTTAAAAGGTCTAGGGGTTGAAACTGCCAAGTTTGAAACTTGTTTGGCTGGTCACCCTAGTGGTGGCGTCGCGCCACACCTCAACCACACTGCCGTCGCGCGATGCGACGGCTTAAACTGACCAGAATCCATGCACAGGTGCAGGTTCTGCCATTTCTTCACCATTGCATGCCTTAACTCGATTTCTATGGGCTTTTGCTGGTTTTCAAAACCATTTTGAACACCTGTAATGATCTCTGAAGAGCCCTAATACCTTTAATGATCTGGTGATGACCTCTTGTAGTATAAATAAGGGGCTTGGGGTGGTTTCTTTCATTTCACAAGATCAAAATTCTCATACTCTCAATCTATAAAGCTTTCTAACACCTTCTCTGGAGCATCCTGACTTAGAAGGAAGCTCTCTTAGTGAAAATTTTCTTGCTAAGGACCATTGTAAGTGTTCTTAGCCTTTGTAGTTAAATTTTCATTAGTGTAATGAACGAAAGTCAAAGATATCGTAATTACGCTTTGACTTTGTGATTAATCACTAACGGTCCAGCCATTATTCGAATTGAAAGTGGCTATGTGTTGGTAATTAAGTAGGTGTTAAACCCTTAATAGGGCACCTTCTAATTATAACGTTATCTCTGTCAATTGTCGGGTCAAACTACTTAACAGAAAAGTCAAACGAGTCAGTTTTTGCAAAATAAATCACAACTGATAATGTAGAAGTTATAAAATACATTTTATCACTTAAACAACTTGGTAAATAATTTAAGAACATGTTTAGGCATGTTCAACCCGACAGTTCTGAGTATTAGGCTCGGTTCGCAACTGAAAGTCGCAAAAGTAGACTTTTGCTTTGACTTTCAGTTCTGACCCGAATTAGCTTAGTTTAGTTATGCCTTAGGGTTCCTTTGTGACCATATTATATGTAAGTATAGCCTTTGAGGTTATACAACATGGCCCTATAGAAATCTGAATCATTTACATGTTTCCTTTAAATGCTTAAAAGTTGACCATTTTGCCCTTATGTTATAAAAACGAGATTTTTGAAAATGTGAGAGGACAAAAATCTTTATTACTATTTTATAAGTGTGTCATAAAAATTTGACATCCGTTTCTGGTCTCAAATGAAAGTTATGCAAGATATCGTAAAATAAAAGCTATTTGTTATTTAAATGGCATTTTCAGCATAAATCATATTTAAACCCAATTTTTGGCACCAAACTTTCTACCCACTATTATGATATAATATTTTGGGATTTTTGGAAATTTTTGTCAAATTTTATACTGATCATAACATAGAGTTCTAGCATAAATTCGGTAAATGATGGTAATGCCCTTTTTGTTAATAAAATGAGTTTAACATATAATTTGCACACCAAACCTTTTCCTACCGATATCATATGTTAAATAAAATATTTTAAGCTTTAGTGACTGATCAAAACTTCAGAATTTGATAAACACCTTGAATACCGTCAATTACCGACTTTTACGCTAATTAGGCGCATAGTATGGTTTAAAACCATATTTAACGCCTAAGACTTGTTACCTGCTGATTTTATAAATAAATTTTTATACTTTAACAGTAAGTATAAGTCTTGAACTCAGATTTCCAAATTTCACCTTAAAAGCATATGTGAAATGACCAAAATGCCCCTACGGTGCATAGTTTGGCCATAAATGATAAACCTCACATATGTATGATATCTTACTGATGTAACCTGATAAAATTAATATTTTTACTGTATAATTTAGACCAGAACCTCAGTTTGCTATTTAACCTCTTTTATAAACTTTAAAATGACCAAATTACCCTTACGGGGCTTGAATTGGTTTTAAATTCGTTTTGGACATAATGGAAGATATCCTACTGATATCATATCATATTTAAAGCATATTAACTTGTGGAACTTGTACATGACTCACTCGGTTACCCGTTATGCATATACGCGTTCGGCACGGTTTATGTAACTAGTTTGCACAAATTAGCCAAAACGGGTCAAACCTTATCATTTTTACTTCAAAATCCAGAATGTATTTAGTTTACCCATTTTATACAAGTCTTCATACTTGTTGGGTCTAAATCACATTCTAATCAGGTCTTCGCTTAATCTTGCGTTTTGAACCGTAAACCTTTCTTGAAAACTAACCGGTCTAAGTTATAACTAAATAAGACCCGTTAGGAATCAAAGAGGTCATTAAAAACCTTTGTTCCAGATTAGGAGCCCAGTAAAAGCTACTTGCAATTACTGATTAGAATGTACGGCTGTGAATAAAATTACATTTTAGCTCAGGTAAATACTTATAACTTATTTTCCCTTATACGGGCTTGGGATATGGTAAATTATTACCGCTTGGTCGGGTATTGAATATTTAATCGATTAGTGGTTAAATCATTGAGATAACCTGTTTTAATCTGTTTTGTTTGATATAAAGCCTTTGGGGGTTAATATGACCGTGTCCTGGATATCCTCGGCTCATTCATTTGAAATGGGCACGGCTTAAGCACGGGGTGTAGGCATACACCTGAAAGTTGCGTATGTATAAACGGTATCTCACTCATGAGGAAACTTCTTGTGGGCCTATACTTGTGGTGTGTCTATTAATCTTGTACCGGCTCTTCTATTCCGGTCCTGAACGTATGACAAATATATAAATCTATATACAAGATTATTTTATATAATTGTCCTAAGTTATAAAAGATTTTATGCCTTGTGCATCCAAACCAATTTTATAAATATTTTTCAAAAGAGTCAGCTAATTGTATTTACCAGTGTAAACTGACGTATTTTTGAAAAAGGTTTAGTGCAGGTACTACGCGTAATGGGCTGGAAACTCCTGAGTATTAAATAAAGAGTCTTGCAAGCTTTTAATACTTAAAGTCTGTTGAACAATATTTTCTTTCTGTTTTAGATCTGCCTGTGGATCCACTTACAACCATTGTGTAATATTTTATTATACTTTCAATTTGGTTTGTATTATTATTTTAGACTTCAGCTGTGCATTAAACTGTGATTATTTGACTATGATGATATCAACTACGTCATGATACTCCCCACCGGAAATACGTGGAAATATCGGGGTGTGACAGGTAGTCTATAGCTTTAACATCAACAAATCTTATAAAAGGACTCTTCATCAACATAATAAGAGAATAAAGGATAGGTTCAAAATGTGTGTCTTTTGGCATCAGGAGATCTAGGGGGACATTGTCGGGTTATATAAGATATGCTGATGATGAAAGCCAAAACCTAAAGGCTCAAGTTTAGAAGAACAAATGTTGATGATCAAAGTGTTGGTCAACAAGATAACAGTCAAAGTCAACCAAAGTTAAAGACCGGACACTAGAAGACCAAGTCAAAGACAGAAGTTTAGGATTTCCAGAAGCGCTAATTTTCAACCAGTAGTTTTGTGAAATCTAGTTCTTCTCAGTAAACTTACAAAAGTGCAGCAATTCAATCTAACAATGTGACAGTGTTTCACAACTACATGTAATTACATCATTTATTGAACATTTAATGTTCACTTTAAAGATAACGTCACCAGCAGTTCACTCCTATATATAGTTTTGTTCGTTCATTGTAATTCTTTAAAACTTAGAGCCTAGAGCATAAAAAGAAAATGATGAGTGTGTTCACCTGGTGAGGGGGAGTATTGTGTACCTTTATGATTGTATAAAAAGAAAGTGAGGAGTTTGCCATCACTCCTAAATACAATTGTAATAGTTTGATGTGTTTGTTTATTACTATTTTATTGAATTTTCAATTTGATTAATTGTTTTATAAGAAAAAACACACACAACACACAAACTTAAATCTAACAGTGTGCAAGAAAATTCGCGATAACCTCTTGACAGCTGGAAGCTGTCAAAAGAGTTATGCGGATAAAAGACGCAAGCCCTTGAAATTTCAAGTCGATGATCACATCCTTCTCAAATATTCCCCTTGGAAAGGTGAGATTAGATTTGGAAAGAAAGGAAAACTTGAACCTTGTTTTGTGGGACCATTTAAGATCTTTGAGAGGATCGGAAAGGTAGCCTACAAACTTGAGCTACCTCCTAAACTTGGGAACGTTCATCCAACTTTCCACGTGTCCAACTTGAAACAGTGTTTGGCTGATGAAAACCTCCACATCCATCTTGATGAAATTTGCATTGATAACATAATGCACTTTGTCGAGAAACCTGTGGAAATATTGGACCGTGAAGTTAAGAAGCACAAACGCAAATGTGTACCAACTGTTAAGGTTCGCTAGGAATTCGAACGTGGCCCAGAGTTTACTTGGGAACGAGGGGATCAAATGAAAGCGAAATACCCACATCTTTTCTCACAAGTTTCCTTTAGTTAAATTTCGGGACGAAATTTCCTAAAGTATGGGAGACTGTGACATCTTTACATTTTTAATCATTATACAATTCCAGACATTTTTATTTGCAATAAAATCTTGTATTTTGTTGGCAAGAATGCACAATTTCTATCGTTGTACAATTTCGATCATTTTTGTATTCGATAAAGTCCTGTGTTTTATTTTCGAAAAGGGTAATCGTACGATCGAACTAAAGGATATCCATGACATTTCCGGACAAAATCCAAGTTACACATGCCTTAACACCTTTACATAACCTAAATATTAGGTTAAAAGGGGTTAAAAATGACAAAACACGACAATACAAGTCTAGGGGCTAAATCTGCCAAAACATGAAAGTTCTACCCCAGCCAGTGCCTTACAGACTATAAAAGAAAACCCCATATGGTCCGTATGGGGTGGCTAGCACAACAGAAAACTTGGCAGCCTCTTGTTCATAGCCTTGGCCCCCAAGTTCGAGAATTTTCCAACTTTTCACCATCTTTGGACATGGGTAATGATGCTCCTCAGATTATGACACCTCAAGGGACACTTGGATTGATCTTTGGAGCTCTTTCACACTATAGATAGCCAAGGATTTCATCCATTTCAACTTGCGCATTTCTCATTTTCTTCTCCCAGCTCCTTAAAGCTTGTTTCCAGTCATTTGCAAGCCTCCTACTAAACTCTTATAGTGTTCTTCAACACAAGTAACTGTTCTATCCTAGTCTCTTTCATTATTTTGGCATTTTGGGGCAAAAGTCAAACAGTTTGACTTTCTGTTTGACTTTCCGTTCTGTCCATTTTTGGTCAAGTCAAAGTTCAATTGAACTTTGCAACGTGATCATAATCACGAAGGTAATAATCCCTTGCGATTGCACCTTCTGATTACCACGTTTACTACGCGAAGTGACGAGTCAAATTTTATAAATTAAAAGTCAAAAATGCGTAAAAGTGCATTTTACGACGAAACTATTTTTAGCTTTTAAAATTTAAAGTTTTGACACTAAATCAGTTTTATAACTTAATTAGACATGTACCAACATGCCTAACTCGTCATTTCAAGTTTAGTGCTTTTGGTTAGTCATAAGTCGAGCGTTTTGACTACCGCTTTGACTTTCGAATCTGACTCGTTTGGTCAATCTTATGATTCGACCAAGTGCATTTTTATGACCATAGTTATATAGGGAATAAACCTCTAAAGTTATACCTTATGGTCATAAGGTTTGGTTAGTTATATGATGAGTCGATTTTTATGTACTTTAAAATGACCGAAACGCCCTTTTGCGCATAAATTGGTTTTAATCATATAAGACCAAAGTTTTGAATTCTAAACTGATGTTATAACATAATCAATCTTGTTTTGGCATATAAGACTCATCATAGGACATATTTAACCATCCGAACTTATAATTACGCTTACGACCCGTTAAAGTGGCATAAACCACATTATCGAGTCATAACGGGTCAAAAGCACTTAGGATCCTTTTCTAATCAGAATGTTAAGCTTATTAAACCATATCATATGAGTCCCGACACTCGTTTGGTTTATAACACTTCATTCTATCAAATCCCCCGATTAATGTCCCGACACACTAACATAGTTATCTGACATTAGGAAACCATTGAACTCTTAAACTTTTGAGCTTTGTTTGATCATTTGGACAAGACATATACGCAATCCCAAGTGAGTACATAGCCCCCTCTTTTACGTTTTTTTTTCAAATGTTTTCGGGTGATTCATATGTGCCTATCACTACTTTCTTGATTTCATGACATTATACATGTTTTAATTACCTAGTACATATAGTACATGATTTCAAAGACATTTTTTCAATGGTATATTGACTTAGTATACCTTGTACACGATTTCAAAGATATTTTCCAATAGTATATTGACTTAGTATACCTTGTACATGATTTCAAAGACATTTTTATGGTATATTAACTTAATATACCTAACACATGGTTTTAAAGACATTTTAACAATGGTATATTGACTTAGTATACCTTGTACATGATTTCAAAGACATTTTTATGGTATATATAGGGGATGGTTCAAATGAAAACCACTTTTATTGTGAAAACTCGAAAACTAACTAAAAAAAGCCTAAAAAACACACAATTTTTTTTTTTCAATTTTTTTTATAAAAATCGCTGGTTTTTATATATAAAAAAAACTTTTTTTCAAAAAAAAAAAAAAAATTTGTAGTACACATGTGTAATAAATACACATGTGTAGTACACATACACATATGTAGTATTACACATGTGCACTACACAATTTTTTTTTTTTTAAATTTTTTTTATATAGAAAAAGCTGCGAAAATTGGGTTGCAAAAAAAAAAAAAAAAATTTTTGGGTATGTTTTTTTGCCTTTTTTTAATTAGTTTTCGAGTTTTCACAATAACTAGTGGTTTTCATTTGAACCTTCTCCTATTTATATATAGTATAACTTTCAACATTTATAAGCATTATGTTTTTTACATTATGTTTTGCTTTTTTTAAGCCACGTGGCTGGTTTCTTGATTTTTGTGGCATTGTTTGGTTTGAAGCACAACTTCAGAAATCGTTTTCTCTCTCTAACTTAATAACTCTTCTCATTTTCTCTCTAATGTCTGAGGTAAACCCCAAACAAACACACATATGTGTGTGAGTAGAGATGATGAGAGAGATAGAGAGTTTGGCAGACTGATTGGCATGGTGGCAGGCCACCACGTACGGTGGCGGAGCCGCGACGGATTTTGTAGAACCTTGTATTGTGTGTTGTGTAGGATATGGTTTGTTTTTTAGCTTTTGTGGGTTCGTTTTGGCTTTAAATCCGATTTACATCTATAAAATCAGACATCCTGACCAACCACCAGTTCTTGTAACGGAGTGACGGTGGAAATGTGGTGGAACCACGGTGGTTTTGCGGCGGCGCCTTCGTAGCGTTGCCCTTTTTTGGATAATTGGTCTTTATTTGATCAACTGTTTTGGAAGGTTGTTGCAAGCGAGTGTTCTATCTGGTGACGATGATGGCTGCTACATGGCATGGCAACTACGGTTGCAATCGTAGCGACACTGAGTCGTGCTTTGTTGATTATGGCGATGAGGATGTTTGAATCTGAGCCTCTTTTTCACTTTTTTCTTACAAATGTGGTTTGTACATTATGCTTACCCTTTGTTCTACTTTCTTTTGAAGCCACGCGGGCTGGTTTCTTGACTTTTGTGGTATTGTTTGGTTGTTTTCTATACAAACAATGGGTTGGTTTCTTGACTTTTGTGGCATTGTTTGGTTGGCGGACTGATTGGCATGGTGGCCGGCCACCATGTACGATGGTGGAGCCACGACGGATTTTGTGGAACCTTGTATTGTGTGTTTGTGTAAGATATGGTTTGTTTTTTTAGCGTTTGTGGGTTTGTTTTGGCTTTAAATCCGATTTACATCTATAAAATTAAACATCTTGGCCAACCACTAGTTCTGGTAACAGAGTGACGGCGAAAATGAGGTGGAACCACGGTGGTTGTGTGGCGGCGCCTTGTCAGCGCTGCAGTTTGTAGGATTGTTGGTCTTTATTTGATGAACTATTTTGGAAGGTTGTTGCATGCGAGTGTTCTATCCAGTGATGATGGTGGTTGCTACATGGCATGGCAACTCTGGTTGCAACTGTAGCGGCACTGAGCCGTGCTTTGTTGATTATGGCGATGAGGATGTTTGAATCTAAGCCTCTTTATTACTTTTTTCAACCGTAGTGGTTGTGATGATAGTGGTGGTTGTGTTATTTGATGATGGTGGGTTTGGTTTTGACAGTTGTGGTGTTGATGGTTGTAATGGTTGTGGTGGCTATTGGTGTGATGATTTTGATGGTTTTGATCTACCATGGAAATACAAATTAAAACATAGTTGCATAAATATAAAAATTGTGAGGTTACATGGGAAAAGGAACTGATGGTATCGTCAAAGGTAAATGAGCAAGAATGGTTTATGGTGTAAGTATTTGTACCAAAACGGATTTACTATTTTAACGATTGTGATTAGTAAATATACTTTATAGATTACCCTAATCTAAGTTGTTAGAAAAAAATTATCCATTAATTTATTTTAACACCCGATGCAATAGCTGAAATATTTTCAAGCACTCATCGCATCACGACTGATACCTTTCTAGCTATATATAACAATTATATATAGTAACTTTAATTTGTTTTTTAGTTTCAATTACCCACCTTTTCTTTTAAATAATCCCTGTAATTTGTAAGTTGATTGTGAATAATGTATCATTTGGATTGGTCCACAACTGAACTTAGGATTCAGTTAAGAAGATAAAGAAACAATCCATCAAGGTTTTTTCTTCTTCTTCTTCTTTTTTTATTTCCTCACCCATAATTATATAGGGTACTTAAAAAATGTCATATACTTGAGTTCTATATTTTTTAAATTCTTACTCCGTAACTTTTTTGGACCATGCTAATAAAATTGATCTTCCCATGCTGTATTATATTATAACGATTCAAATTTGTTTACAAAATTGATCTTTCTTTTAAAAATTTGTTTTGTAACACGTGATGTTTAATTTTTTTTTTTTTTTACTTTATGTGAATTTATTAGGTTTATTTTTAAATTAGTTTCTTTGCTCCTCAACGCTTTTGAACATACCTTTACAACCTGATCTTTTTCGTTTACTTTTCCATATAAATTTTCTTTTGCGTATCATTTTACACATTTCGAATATATCTTTGCAACATTTTATTTGTACCGTCGCGACTTGTTTTAATCAACTTTTTCATTTTTAGAATCAAGACACCGCAAGTTTACACGTTTCTTTTTACCAACTTAACCATGTCATTGTCACTATCACAACGCATGGCTTTGCAGTGTTCCAAACTTGTAACTATTTTCGCAGTCTTGCAACGCTCACGGACATGTTACTAGTAGCTACTTGTTATGAAATTTATATTAATAATATTTAAAAAGGCATTATTTTGAAGATATCATCATTATTTTAAGGGTTATTGGATTTTAGTAATCCTAAGTTTCACCTGTTGGCCAATAATAATCTCAACTTAGAAAATTTCATCCAACAATCCCAACTTGTAAGCATTTGGCTCCCAATGATCCTTTGCTAACTGGGTATAATTTTCTAAGTTGGGATTATTATCGGTCAACATGTGAAACTTATGATTATTAAAATCCAATAACCCTTATTTTAATACAGAACCTGTTGATGCAACAAATGATTTTTCCTCTACCTCTTCAGTCCACTTGAAATCTTTTTTTGTCAGAGCACCCTTTAAGCGTTTTAAAGAAGGGTAAAGATTTTTCAGCCAGTTTTAAGGTAAAACGCTTTAGGGCTGCAAGCTTTTCATTCAAACTTTCCACTTCCTTTTTGCTTCGTGGTGGTTTGGTTTCAAGAACAGCTTTGACTTTTTTTGGGTTGGCCTTTATACTTTGTTTTCCCACAATATGCCCCAGAAATTTACCTTCTTCAAACCCAAATGAACATTCTCAGGGTTGAGTTTCATGTTAACCTTTCTCAAGTTTTGGAAAGTTTCTTGTATGTCGTCAAGCATTTGGTATTCTGTTTTGCTTTTAATTACTAAATCGTCGACATATGCTTCTATGTTTCTACCAATTTGACTAGCAAAAGCTTTGTCAACTAGACGTTGGTAGGTTGCACCCGCATTTTTAAGGCCAAAAGACATCTTTTGATAGCAAAAGATACCATTGTCCGTATGAAAAGCGGTTTTCTCTTCATCCTCTTCTTTCATAAGGATTTGATGGTAACCCTTGTAGGCATCAAGAAAACACTTGAAAGGGTAACCAGTAAGGGAATCAACCTTAAGGTCGATCTCTGGCAACGGGTAACAATCTTTGGGGCAAGCCTTGTTCAAGTCCTTGAAGTCGATGCACATTCTCCAAGAGTTGTCGGGTTTTCGAACCATGACTGGGTTTGCAACCCAGGATTGATACTTGACTTCCCGGAGAATTCCAGCTGAGACAAGCTTTTCTACTTCTTGGCATGCCGCCAAGCTTCTTTCGGGGGCTAGACTTCGTTTCTTTTAGACGACAGGCTTGACATCAGGTGGTATCTTCAGCTCATGTTCAGCAATGCTTCGAGGGATACCCGTCATGTCTTCCGGGCACCAAGCAAAGAAATCGCTATAGTGTCCTAGTAGCTTTTCAAGGTATGAGAGGGTTTCTTGAGAAAGACTTGTATTAACCCTTATCCTTTGTTCAGGATATTTGGGGTTTATAATCAGCCCTTGCTTGTCGTCTTCATTTTTTAAACTTTCCCCTTCAACCATGTAGGCTTCTTGAGTGGGTTGAAGGGTTGCAATCCCTCTCTCGGTAGGGAACTTCATTGTGCCATGACCAACTGAAACAACCATATAGAATGCACATTGCCCTGGCCTTCCTATGATGGAATCATAGTTGGAAGGTATATTGATAACCACAAAAGTGGGAGGTTGAACTCTTTACATCTTGCCTTCACTGAAACGAACATCAAGGGTTAGTTGCCCTAAAGGCTTGAGGGGTATGTCGGCAATACCTTTTATAGAGGTTCCGGACGGTAGAAGCTTTGAACATTCCTCATTGCTCAAACGATTGAAGAAATTTTCAAACATGATTTCAGTAGCTGCACCAGTGTCTATGTAGGCTTTGCTTGTCTTTAGTGTACCCACAGTTGCTTTAATCACAAGAGGGTTTGAGAGTGGGTCCCTTTCCGATGGCGGGAAACAGACACACTGAAGCTCCCAAGCTTCCAACCGTTGCCGTTTGTGGGGAACCTTTCCATCGAAATTCACCATGTTAACCTCCTTGCTTTTTCCTTCGGCTATCTTGTCCCTTACCCCCTTCACCAAGTGGGCAAGCTCTCCGGACTTGGCGGCCTCCTCAATCCTCTTTTTGAGTTGAAAGCAATCGTTAGTATGGTGACCCTTCTCCTCATGAAATTCACAGAACTTGGTGGAATTTTCATTCCTTTTACTTTTTGGTAGAGGTCTAAGGGGTCAGAAGCTTTGTTTCACTTCCTCTGTAGTAAGGATCTCCTGTGGGGGTTTTTGTAAGAGCTGTAAAGTTTACGGTCTTCTCCCTGTTTGGAGGGTTCCGACCTTCAGGTCTTCGTTACTCTAAGCTCCTTTGACATCTGTCATAGGAATGAAAATTCCCCTTCTTTCTAGCGGGGTTGTTACCTCGCCAGCTAGATCCCCTTTTTGTCTGCTCCTTTATGTCTACAGCCACCTCTCCTCTAATGTGGGCTTCGGCCCTTTCGAGAGCTTCTTCCAAGGTCTTTTGTAGGGACTTGTTGAAATCCCTTGTAAGGTATTTGGAGGTGATGGCGTTCATAAAACCGGTCATTCTCATCTTTTCATCTGCCCCCACATACGTCAGACCTTCCTTTTTATACCTTTCTATGAACTCTCGAAGGCTCTCGTCATCTTTTTGTTTTATCTGGAAAATCACCGTGGCATCTTTAACGTACCGCCTTTGCTGTGAGAAATTAGCAAGAAACCCTTTGCTCAGGTCATCGAAGCTTCGAACGCTTCTGGCAGGCAGGTTATTGAACCATATCCTGGCAGACCCAACGAGGGTTTGCATTAACATGAGGCAACATTCAGCGTTAGACCATTTCTCGATCCTAGCAGCACCAGTAAAGATCTGGAGGTGCTTGCCATCATCTGAGCCATCATTTGAGGCATAAGGTTGAAGTCTTGAAGGCTTCCAGGTGCAACTGGATAGTTTATCCCTAAAGGAGTGCTCATGACGGTACTTCGTGCCAAAGGGAGAATAGACAAAGCTTGTTCCCATGTAGTTGTTGCCGGAGGTGGAAGGCTTGCAACAGAGATTGTAGGAGCTGGTCCAAAGTCAGCTCGTGCCCCAAGGGAGCACCGGTTGCAACTGGTTGGGAAGAAAAGAGGGGAAAAGACGTTGGATATGGCCTCATGTATGTGTATGGACTAGGATTTAGAGGAGGATGGCTGGGACCAGCCACATTCTTGGACATGGTTGGTTGTGAGCTTATAAAAGGAAGAGCGGGAGGTCCAGGAGATAGTGATGGTTCCGGCTCGTCATAATCCAGACGAATCCTCACTCCTTTGTCTCTTTCACTGCTCACGTATTGATTAAGGAGAGACCTTAATTCTAAGAAGTTATTAGCGACCCCTTCAGGGGTAAGGTCAATACTTGAGGGGGTGTTAGAAGCACCAACGTTAGGAGACGGCACTCCTGAACGAGACGGTTTCGGCGTTTGGAAAGTGAGGAACTCGGGGTATGTTGCTCTAGTTGGAGTGTTTCCCGGTGTTGAGAAGGAAGTTGGTATAGACACATGAGTTTGACTAGTGTTAGGGGCGTGGGATTTGGTTTATCTCTCCCTGAGATTCACTTTTCGACATGATGATTTTTGAGAGAATGGAGCTACACTACTAGGTCTTTTGAAGAAAATAAGTAGCATAGCCCCACGGTGGGCGCAACTTGTTGATGCAACAAATACAAGACCAATGATATTGATTAGTCTGGTTAGGTAAAAGTAGGGGTGCAAACGAGCCGAGCCGAGCCCGAGCTTGACCAGGCTCGAGCTCGAGCTCGATTAACTTATGTGAGCTCGGGCTCGAGCTCGGCTTGATTCGAGCTTTGTTTTCAAGGCTTGAGCTCGGCTCGTTTGTATTTTCTCAAGCTCGAGCTCGGCTCGGGCTCGGCTCGTTTATTATCTATTAATTAATATATTAAATAAAAATAATATAAATAATAGACTTTTTAGGCTCGTGAGCTCGATAAGTGAAGCTCGGGCACGGGCTCGTTTACTAAATAAGCTTATTTTTAGGTTCGAGGTTGGCTAGTAAACAATTTTGAATTAGCTCGGCTTGACTCGGCTCGTTTACACTAAGGCTCGATAAGGCTCGACGAGCCTAACGAGCTTCACATGCGAGGCTCGAGCTCGGGCTCGATAAACAAACGAGCTTTATTTTAGGCTCAAGCTCGGCTCGGGCTCGATAAGGCTCGGCTCGTTTCGAGCTTTTTCTCGAGCCGATCTCGAGTAGCTCGCGAGCCGTTCGGCTCGTTTGCACCCCTAGGTAAAAGGCTTGGAGGGTTCCGGTTTGCCTAGCGCAAGTCGTGGGGTCCCCCCACGTTTGCAAGACGTAGAGAGAGGTTCACTAGTTATGTTTGTTGTTTGTTCAAGATCTTCGGCTGAAGGGCGTCAGCCTTGGATGCAAGAGCAATCAGATTGTGTGTGTTGAATGTGAAGAAAAGTGACTTGTATGAAACAAGTGCTCGAGAGACAGGAAGAAAGATCAGAGATCCCAAGAGATCTACGCTGATCCAGTATGTTTCCAATGCACTTAATGAAATGTCATTTATAGAGGAAGAGATTGCTCAAAGGGGAAACCTTTGACCAGTGAACCCTGTTTGCAGTGGATGACTTACCCTTTTAGGGGTTAAAGTGTTTGGACCTGCGGATAAAAGAGTACACCCTGTGCACACGTTTTGCTTTTGCGGCTGGGAGAGTTGTTCAAGTAATCAGTGAAGTGACTGATTACTGTACACATGCTGTCTACCTTAGTTCCCGGGCTTTAAACCTTTGAACCTTTTAACCCTTCAAGCTATCATGTATTCTCAGTCATTTTATTGAGGTTTGAGCTACCCCGTCATCAGAACTCTTACTTGTCAGCAAAACTTAAAAATAGTAAACCATAAAAAACGAAACCGTAAACATGAATTCGCTTTGACCATTTGGCCTTTGTTATGTGATGAAGAGCTAGAACCATGTTACTTTTTGAACGGGACATAGAACGCTACATTTTTTTTCTAAGATTATATAGACATTTAATATATCTTTTTAAACTTTTGAGACATTTTTGCCATCAAAATATATTTTCTTGAAGGCTAAACAATTACTTAGTTGGCTTGAAGACTCATAGGTGTTAATGTATACTTATCCTGGTTGTTATGAATAATATTAAATAATTTATATTCGTGTCTTGAATGTTGTAAAGTATAAATGTATAATACAAATTTAAGTATAAATGTATAATACAAATTTTTGCATATACTGGTGTTTATACCCATCAATGTATTGCAGGTTCAAGTTCTACAAGCTAGGTCTTTTGTCCGTTTGGGTCGAAGGCTTGTTTTAATGAAGTTTTATTTAAAAAAAACATAAGATTGATTTGTTACTGAACATGGTAGACAACGGGGGTTTGCACTTGCCTTATGTCCACTACGAAGCAACAATGTAATGATTAAAGATCAAGATATAAATGTACTAGAAGAATTTAGAACTTTAACTAGAGGCTACCAAGAAACCTAAAGCTGTTAATGTTGCTGGCAAAGATTATGACCATGAAGTGAGGAAGTAGATGTGAAGCATCATAATAATATTTATTTAAGCAAAATATTAAGGTACACTCAAAGTCTCTGATAATTATGTTGAAGTTGATGATTCAGTAGATGTAGTGACTACACTTTAGATGAAGATCACAGTTTATTATAATGTTGAGCTGAAGACAAAATATTTTAAACTAAATACAATACATATGTTGATTAGGTACAAAACAATTGGGACAACATGGGAGGGCGAACAGTCGGAGGGGAGGGCAACTGGTCGGAGCAAGGCGGAGAGGAGGAGGAATGGGAGCTGCCACATAGAAGACAGAGAGGGGGCGGAGATGGTTCGGAGGGTAAACCAGAGGTCACGAAATTCTTTGTCACTAACATCTCACAGGGTTGCCGCCCGTGGGACCTAGCCGATGTTTTTAGAGACTTTGGGGATATTGCGGGGGTTTTCATTGCTAAGAAAAAAAGATAAGGATGGTAGAATCTTTGGTTTTGTCAGTTTCAAAGGAGTTGAAATTTCGGAGGAGCTTGGTCTCAAACTGAAGAAGATAAAAATAGGAGGCAACAATTTATAGGTAAACGTTGCTTTGTTTGCCCGTGAAAATGAAGATAGGAACCCCAGGGTGGAGGTAGGAGACGCTGGTGGTGGTGGTTCGAGAGACACTAGAGGTTTCAGTATTGAGAAAACTACAGGCTTGAAGTCGGAGAAGGTTTTCAACACTGTGAGACCTGGTGTTTCATTCTCATATATCCTTTTGAACAAATCCAGCCAGATCAGGGATGAGGAGAGTGTGTTCATTGAACCTTCTGTCTTTACTCTTACTCGTTTGATTGGTAGGGCTTTTGTTGGCAGAAGTGTAGATTTCAAGACCCTTCGGTTCCTTATGGCTTCGCTGGTAGTGGCTGGGTTTCATGAGCTGTTATTCAATATAGTGGAGGGTTGTCGGCCATCCTCTCGTTCCCTGATGTTGTTCAAGCTGACCTCTTCATGAAGGATAGTACGACATGGGGTTCTTGGTTCTCGGCTTTGGTTCCCTGGATCGGGCAATCCCTGCCTTATGAGCGCCTAGCTTGGTGTGACAACTGTCAAAATTCCAGATATCAGTACAACTATTAAACCCTGATTAGTGCTTAATGACTGTGCTGAATTACAATTAACTGCTTACTGATTATTGCCATATACATGCATGTGCATCACATATTGCTTAATGACATACCATTATTGCATGAGAGTTTACTTGACTCAAATGATGCACAAAACACAGTTAGCACAGTTATCTGATAAATCAGAAAAATGCTGACGGAACTCAGCATATGGGCAGACAGTGTGTTGAGACACATAATGGGCCAGAAACCAAGTATGACACTAGTATAGTGTGTAGGAAAGTAAGGATCACAAAACTGCCTTCCTAGAGATAGTTTAAGTGCCGGAAAGTGCCTAAAACTCACATAAAGTGCTAAATTCAGCAAAAATCAGCAATTTTCAGCATTTAAACAATCTAATATTATGTAGAAATATGGTTAAATGATCCTGAATGCTTTCCTAAGTGTCGAGAATCAAAAGTGTCACAAAAGGGTACATAAAGCACACTAAACTGCAAGTTTAGCACCTTAACAAACCGGTAACCAACCGAATAACTGGACACTACCGGAAACACCAAATTTTCACTAGAAGCACTATTTTAACATTACCAAGCTAGTTATAATCCCCGAACATCATAACATATCATAAATATCTAGTAACTAGAAACCTAACTACATACTTGATTTTTAACCTAAACAAACGAACTTAGTTACAAGCCTAGCCTACTACCCCCCCCCCCCCACCTATGGACGGCCAACATAAGGCCCCACTCTTTGATTTTGTTTCAATATTATATTTGATCTTGCCTCCACTTTAATGACATATGATACAAGAGTTAAAGTGTTGAAATGGTTATAAGAACTTACCTAAGTGTTCTAACTTCATTCTTACACATACCAAAACACACACAAGTTTCTCCTTATCCCCTTGGTGCCCTCGGCCGAAACTCAACACCCACACACCCACCATCATTCAATTTTTCTCATACATTTCAAGCACATCCAAAGGTGTTAGAGGTTACATAGAGAAGCTAGGAGCTTGGAGAAGTTGAAGTACCTTGTTCATTTGCTTTTATCCACTTGATTTCTTCATTTGATCATCCCTAGCCTTGAGCTAGTGGTAAGAACCTTGATCTTGCTATCTTACTTCCATTTTAAGTGGTTAAAAGAAGAATCATATTCATAATCTTGAAGAACACTAAGAATCACAAGAAGTAAACTTGAACATAAGCTTAAAATATGAAGAAATCTTGATGAATATGAGTTGTTATGCTTGATGATTGTTGTTCATACATGCATTTGATGTTGATCATCATATGATCTTGTTAGATCACGATTAAAAACATAATCTAGCAAGATGAGAGGATGAACATGTTAGAGATTAATGGATCATCCACACAAAGATCATGAACTTGAAAGAATAAAGTTGTTTCTTGTTAAGAAATGATCAAAGTAAGTTGTTAATCATGGAGATCTAAAAATTTCATGGATGATTTCTAAAGAAACCAAGTTAAAAATATAAGTTTTACTAAATCTTGGTTCTTACATAAATAACCCACATTTTTGGTGGATAAACAAGTGTAGAAACACTTGTGTAACAAGAAAATTTCATAAAGAAACATTTTTAGAAATTGTGATAATAAGTTGTAAAGATCTATCTTCCTCAAAAATGAAGTTTTTAAAGAATTAATCACACTTTAAAGGATAACAAGGCTTACTAATGACACTAGTAAGTTACTACAAATTTTTGTGAAATTTCAAGTTCATGAAGTAGTAGATTATACTTGTTTTTGGCAAAGTTGGTAAGTAAAGGTTGTTTATTATTGATTGTGGATTGATTGTGTTGTTTTAACAAAAGAAAATGATATGCTTGAAAGCATATGTAAACCTCCAGTTTTAGGGGAAAATATGGCAAAATTTTCTAAAAATGTAAACACTTAGAAAAATATTTCTAAACAAATATTTACAAGTGTATTTTAAACCATAAATTGTTACAAAAACTTTGCCATAAATTTTGTTACAAAAATTATAATTATTGGAGGTTGGTTTTTATAAATAAAAGTGACTAAATATGTATTTAGGAAATATATATTTAGATGACACCATGTGTGTGATTATTTGTATATTTTGTGTATTAGTTATATTATTTTAGGACATGAAATAATATAACACATCAAAATACTAAGAATTACAATCCAAAATATTACCAAAATTCCAAGGAATAAGTATACAAGTTATACACAAAATATTGGTGAAACCGAACTATATAAGACTTACAAAATATTCCAGAAAATTTATTCAAAAAGTAAATTTTGGTAAATAATATTTTGGACACCAAGGAAACGAAAATATGATTTTTACAATTACTACAAGAATATATCATATTTTTTACAAGGTAAAAATATATTATTTTTTGGCAAGTATGAATATATATTTTTCTTGAAATTTTTAGAAGATATATTATTTTTAAGAAATATATATTTTCTTAAACAAACATGAAATACAATATTTTTGGGGTGAAAGATATATTTTCTCAAAAAATATGAAATATATCATTTTTGGAGAAAAATGAGTTTATATATATTTTCCAAGTTAGACATAAAATATATTATTTTTGAAACCTATGAGAAAATATAAATATTTTTGCCAAAAGAAAAATTATAAATAATTTTTCTAAATAATATTTATTACAATATATATTTTGGAAATATATATTGGTGGACTTTTATTAAGGATATTATTTCAGAAAATTAATACGAAATTAAGTATATGGATACTTAATGAATACAATAAAAATACGTATGCTCATACGTATAAATACACACCGGAATACGACCCTAATACATGGCAAAAATATACAAGTATAAGAATACGAATACAAATACACCCATCCTTGGGAAGGATATACAAGTATAAATACATGGGAAGTATTAAATTAAAATATATTGTTTTAACAATTATTCCAAAATTTAATAAATATAATTTAAGTTAAAATATTAATTATTTTAACAAATAATTATATAACTTGGAATAATATCGAAGATAAGAAGAAACGTAACTCAAAGACATTAATACTAAGTCAAGGCACGACCCGCTCATCTAATAGATCATAGTACGTTGTAGGTAGTCGTGTTTATCCGAAGAAGCTTGAGTTACGGTGGTTGAAGACGCAAGACTGTGAGTTCATGACCCCCTTTTCTCTAACTGTTTTTGGTTTTATAACTTCGGGGGTGAAATACATGTTACAACTATTTACAAACATTTTGATTTGGTATGGTTAGCTAAGGAAGGGTACTACTTGATCATGTGAGTGGTGGGTATAACACTTAAGGCCATTAATCCTCATTGTAGGACCGAGGGACATGAGTGATATATCTATTTGGGTGTAGCGAGCCCACACCCATGTGGACCAGGGTGGCCCATTAGATGACTATGTCTTATTCCCGGAGACAAATTTGCTAGGTTTTAGTTTTCCTGCATCACTTCACACATATCAATGGCCTTTCAAACCATTGGTGATCTGTTTTCCTTGTTGCTTTCATACCAGGAGTTTACAAACTTACATACATACTTTCAATGATTACAAAGGTTATTCATACACACAAACAAACACATGAACTCGCTCAACTTTTGTTGATGTTTTCAAACTACGTGTATTTCAGGGAATTAGATGTGGATCTAGCAGGCGTTCGGAAGTTCCAAGTGTGGTTTAAGAATAAAAGGTGTCATCCATGATCTTAGGGTTTGGTTAGTGTGTCTTATCCTGGACGAGACACGTCTTCCAAATCCTGGTTTTATATAATGTCTTTTATCGAGTCTTTGTGAACTCTTAAACAAGTTGCATGGTTTGTACTCGAATTTGAATTCTATGTTTTAAAAACAACGTTGTTATTATGTTTTTAAAACTTATTTAATGGATGAAAGTCTTCGGTTTTATCATATAGTTGTTGTTATGATTGAATGCAATGATATTAAGCAAGTCACACATAATCACGCTTCCGCAAACGTCATGGTGTGACAGTTTGGTATCAGAGCTTCGATTGTAGCGAACTAGGATTCTTTCTCGAGTCTAGACTACAATCATTAGGGCTCTCACGAAAATATTTTTTTACAACATGTTTTCATTGCATACACGAAACGCCCAGATCCATGAAAACAAACATTTTTACAAACAAAAAGACACGAAACACATTTCAAGGTTTATGTTTGTGGTTCAGTCTGAGAGACTGGGTGGTTCAGTTTGAGAGACTGGGTTGTTCAGTCCGAGAGACTAGGTGGTACAGTCTGAGAGACTAGGAGGTTTAGTCTGGGAGACTAGGTGTTCTAGTCTGGGAGACTAGGTGGTTTAGTCTGGGAGACAAGGTGGTTTAGTCTAGGAGACTGGGTGGTTCAGTTTGGGAGACTGGGTGGTTTAGTCTGGGAGACTAGGAAGGATACATGATTACATGATTACCTTATCATTGATTACATGCTTAATGTTAGTAGTTAATATATGTGCATATGTGGTGATTGTTATGTTACAGATACCATGTCGTCATCTGATAGCGGATTGTCCGATGACCTTGATCCTATGGCTATTGTTTCTGACGATGAGATTGTCCCTGAGCCAGAGATCTTTACTTCCGATACAGAGAGTGACCTGGAGATGATGTCCGACGACGATGACGATTTTCAGCCATTTGCGCTGCCCTATTTCGGAGATGATTTACCGATTGCTGATGGTATCCCAGACGAGGATCCGTTTGTTATTCCCATTTCTGTCCACGATCATCTTATCATCGGTCATCCCGATGGTGAGCACATTGTGGCACCGATCCTCGCCCCTATTTCTTTAGTGGTCATTCCAGCTGAGGATTGGCCATTCGATGATCTTTTTGACAATGATTTTGATTTGTTTGTTAATGGTCCCCCTGATGATGCTCATGGCGATGGAGAGCTCGATGAGGACATTGTTGATATTCCACTTATGGGGATTCCCGTTATTGAGATTTCTTCTGATTCTAGTTTACATTCAGTCGCAGATTCCTTTGCGTCTGTGACATCTTCCGCCTTGCAGGCAGTTGGTTTGAGCCTGATTTTAGCTATAAACCATGTCAGCCATGTCAGCTGCACCATCCCCTCCACATGACTTTGAGCCTGGACTTGAGCCTGATTTTATCCCTGATGATCAGCCCGATGCTGCACCTGCTAATCCTGAGCCTTTGCCTGACCACGACCCTATCCCATTTGGCATACCTGACATTGCACCTCTCATATCAGATCTAGTTCATGCACCCGCTGATGTTGCTCCTTTTCACCCAGAGGCTCCACTGGGGAGGACACTTCAAGAGTCTGATGTACACCGTGTCGACCTGCCTATTGTTTTCTTGCAGGATATACCCGCACCCCATCCAGGGGAGGGCACTTCTAGCCAGCAGCCTAGCCATAACCCTCATGTTTCAGCAGCTTATCCACACGTACCTCAGTCTGCACCTTATGCTCATTTTACTTCTTCACCACTTGATGAGCCACTTAGATGGTTCCCACCTTACACCATGCCAATTTCTGATCCCTACCATCCCTCGCATTTTACTGGTTATACACGAGATGAGTTACTTCTATCATTGCAGCTCTAGTATGAGATCATGATTCGCAGGATTTTAGAGCTTGAGATGACACCGCGCCCTTTGCCATGTCCATGTCAGCCTGCATTTGTTCCTCGTTCATCATCGTCCCCATTTTCGCATCATCCTGCACCGCTTACTGCATTTCCTGAGTTTGACGCTCGATTTCTCATCGTTGAGCAGCAGATCAGTTATCTGTTGCGTCATTTTTAAGATCTTGAGGAGGTGCTAGCGCATGTGCGCAACTTGTTTTTTGTTCCTCGACCTCTTCCTCCACCACCATCAGCATAGCCGGTTTTTGGTTTTATGTAGGTAGCTTGCTTTTGATGAGAGCACCGCTATTGAGCTGAGCTAGTGAAGCCTCTTGGAGACCACTTTTTGATTGTATGACTGTTATAGACCGATAGACATTTTGGACATGGGTAGTGTGACCATGTGATCCCTTTAGATATGATACTTTTGTAAAACATGAAACAATATGCGTGGTCGATGATTAATTTAAGCTCAATCGTAATGTTCTCATTAAATACGTTGTTAATTTACATGGTTGTAATTGATTGTGATGTTATATGATTGCTGCTATGATAATTACTTATATACCTATGTATATACACTCCTAGGTCTTAATCGTGTAATAGATGCTAATGTGCTTGAATCGTTATTAAGACCTGACCTATACAATCTTCTTTATAGAAGATGCCTCCTCGAAGGAACAATCAGTTGCCCACCACAGAGGTAGAACTGCATGAACGGATTTCACAGGCAATCGCACAACATGAGGCCTTACGCTCTGAACACAGCGGAGGTACCTCAGGAAATAACCCATCTCACGGTAATGTTTAAGTCACTTAAGACACATTACAATACGTTTGGACATTCCATGTGCGTTTGCTAATGCTTTCTGTGAATGATGTTGCTTGTACAGGTTGTACTTACAAGCAGTTCCTTGACTGCAAGCCTTTGAACTTTGACGGCACTGGAGGTGCTGTAGCTTTCGTAAGATGGGCTGAGAAAACAGATTATGTGCTGCGAATGAGCAAGTGTGCGCCAGAGCACCAGGTCACCTACATTTCTGGATTGTTTCTTGATGGAGCTCTATCATGGTGGAACCTTCAGGTTCGGACCCTAGGTGAGGAAGCAATGTATGGTATGACTTGGGATGAGATTAAAGAACTGATGCGCAAGAAGTACTGCTCAAGGGCAGAGATTCAGAAGTTGGAAACCGAGTTCTGGAATCTGAAGATGGATGGACCTAAGATCGTTGAGTACGTACAAAGATTCCATGATTTGTCTCGCGTTGTACCTTACATGGTAGAACCGGAATTCAAGCGAGTTGAACACTTCATCTGGGGATTGGCACCCCAAATTATGAGCATGGTGACTACTTCGAAGCCTCCAACGATCACTGAAGCCATTGATTTGAGCGTGGCATTGACTGAAGAAGCAATTAGATTGAACAAGTTTTCAATCTCTGAGGGAAAGAATAAGGAGACTCATGTCGAGTTGTCAGGAGAGAACAAGAGGAAGTTCTCGAACTTCAAGAAGGGTACCCAAGGAAACAACATTGGTAACAAGAAGAGAGATTCGAACCCACCATCCGAGGTTAGAACTGGTACTGCAAGTTCAGAGAACAAGGGAAAGGGATACATGGGCACCTTGCCCAAGTGTGATGTGTGCCAGTTCCATCATGCCGGCCAGTGCAGGGTTAGGAAATGTGAATCCTATGGAAAGAATGGTCATTCAAAGGAGATGTGCTGGGCTGGTACTGGTCGTGGAAATGGTGGTCAGAGAGGTAGTGGTAATGGAAATGGTAGTGGAAACCGTGGTGGAAACGGTAATGGGAATAGGAATAACCAGGGAGGTGATGGAAATCATGGTGGTTCTGGAAACCAAGCTGGTAGTGGAAACCATGGAGCAAACAATAATCAGGGAGGTACTGGAAACAAACAAGGTTGCTTTAGCTATGGTGATGTTGGGCATTTTAAGCGAGATTGCCCAAAGAACAATCAAGCCCAAGGAAGAGTCTTCAACATTGGAGCTAGGGAAGCTCGCCAGGATCCGAACGTAGTCACTGGTACGTTCTCTATCAACCAACACTTTGCATCTGTGCTATTTGATACTGGTGCCGATTATAGCTTCGTGTCCCTAGAATTTAAGGATATACTTGGGTTAGTTGCCAGTAAGTTAGAAATCCCGTACTCAATAGAACTAGCTAATGGAAAGCTAGTAGAGGCAAACAAAGTGATTAGAGGTTGTGTAATAGAGCTTGGAGAGCATGAGTCTACGCTCGATCTTCTACAATTGAGTTGGGAAGCTTTGACGTGGTAGTTGGAATGGATTGGTTGTCAAGTAACCGAGCTGAAATCGTATGCCATGAGAAGGTAATCCGCATTCCATTGGCAAATGGAGAGACGATTGTTGTGCATGGAGAGAAACATGATATGCCTCTATGGATTATTAGCTGTTTGAAGGCCCGAAAGTTTATGCGGAAAGGATGTGTTGCCTTCTTAGATCACGTTGTTGATAAGGAAGTCGAAGAGCCGAAGCTGGAAGATATCCCCGTGGTAAGAGACTATACTGAAGTCTTCCCCGAAGACTTGCCAGGATTGCTGCCGCAACGACAAGTCAAATTCCATATTGACTTGGTCCCAGGCGCCGCGCCTGTGGCCAAGGCACCTTATCGACTTACGCCATAAAAATGCAAGAATTGTCGATGCAGCTTCAAGAGCTTTTGGACAAGGGATTTTTTGGACCAAGCTTCTCGCCTTGGGGAGCTCCAGTTCTGTTTGTCAAGAAGAAGGACGGTAGTTTCCGTATGTGTATTGACTACCGAGAGCTGAACAAGTTAACCATCAAAATCAGTATCCTTTGCCGAGGATTGATGATCTCTTCGATCAACTTCAAGGTTCAAGTTACTACTCCAAGATCGATCTTCGATCAGGTTTTCACCAGCTGAGGATTCAAGAAGATAGTATACCGAAGACTGCCTTTAGAACTGGTTATGGACATTACGAGTTTCTAGTGATGCCGTTTGGGTTAACGATTGCATCGACAATGTTTATGGATTTGATGAACCGAGTTTGCAAGCCATATCTCGATAAATTCGAGATTGTGTTTATCGATGATATTTTGATTTATTCATGAACGAAGAAAGAGCACGAGCAACACCTTAGAGCCATTTTAGAGCTGCTCAAGAAGGAGAAACTGTATGCTAAGTTCTCGAAGTGTGAGTTCTGGCTGCGTGAAGTACAGTTCCTTGGTCATGTAGTGAATGAAGATGGAATCCACGTGGATCCCACCAAGATCGAGGCGATTAAGAATTGGGAAACTCCGAAGACGCCGACCGAAATCCGATAGTTTCTAGGTTTAGCGGGGTATTATCACAGATTCATTGAGGATTTTTCAAAAATCGCTCAACCGCTGACCTCCCTTACTCAAAAGGACAAGAAGTATGAATGGGGAGATAAACAAGAGGAAGCTTTTCAGCTACTCAAGAACAAGCTTTGCGATGCACCTATATTATCCCTACCCGAAGGCACCGATGACTTCGTGGTATACTGTGACGCCTCGCGTCAGGGATTTGGTTATGTGCTGATGCAGTGACAGAAGGTTATCGCTTATGCTTCGCGCCAGTTAAAAGTTCATGAGAAGAACTACTCCACACATGATTTGGAATTAGGCGCAGTGGTGTTTGCTTTGAAGATCTGGCGGCATTATTTATATGGTACCCGATGCACAATCTTTACGGATCACAAGAGCCTACAGCACATATTCGATCAGAAAGAGCTTAATATGAGACAGCGGCGATGGGTAGAGCTGTTAAATGACTATGATTGCGAAATCAAATATCACCCAAGAAAGGCGAATGTGGTGGTAGACTCCTTGAGTCGCAAAGAGAGGATTAAGCCCATAAGGGTTAGGGCTTTGGAGATGATTATACAGACAGACCTCTCATTGCGTATTCGTGCTGCACAGAAAGAAGCTCTTAAGAAAGAAAATCTAAAGGTTGAATATCTCCGTGGGATGGAGAAAAAGCTGGTACCCAATGAGGAAGGAACTTTGTGTTTCATGGGACGAATTTGGGTTCCCCTCTTTGGTGGTCTTAGAGATGTGATCTTTGATGAAGCTCATAAATCAAGGTACTCGATCCACCCAGGATCGGATAAGATGTACCAAGATTTGATGGATTTTTACTGGTGGCCGAGACTGAAAGGTGATGTTGCAACTTATGTTGGAAAGTGTTTGACTTGCGCCAAGGTGAAGGCCGAGTATCAGAAGCCTTCAGGTCTACTACAGCAACCTGAGATACCCAAGTGGAAGTGGGAGCAGATCTTAATGGATTTCATAACGAAGTTGCCAAAGACTCCCAGAGGTCATGATACGACTTGGGTAATCGTAGACCGTCTGACAAAATCTGCGCACTTTTTGCTAATTAGAGAGAAGGATAACACAGGTAAGCTAGCTGACCTGTACCTAAGGGAGATAGTTTCATGTCATGGAGTGCCTATCTCGATTATATCTGATAGAGATGGGAGATTTGTGTCAGGGATTTAGAAATCTTTCTAAGAAGCGTTTGGTTCACAGTTGAATCTGAGCACCGCATTTCATCCACAGACAGACGGTCAAAGTGAGAGAACGATTCAGACGCTTGAAGATATGTTACGAGCTTGCGCAATGGACTTGGGTGGCAGTTGGGACACTCACCTACCTTTGGTCAAGTTTTCCTATAACAACAACTACCATACAAGCATTCAAGCTGCATCGTTCGAAGCTCTCTACAGACGAAAGTGTCGATCACCGTTATGCTAGGCAGATGCAGGTGATAGACAGCTGGTTGGTCCCGAATTGGTCCAGGAAACGACAGATAAGATCATACAGATCCGAGAGCACATTAGGGCGGCTTGTGATCAACAAAAGAGCTATGCGGGCCAAAGAAGGAAACCTTTGGAATTCGAAGTGGGAGATATGGTTTTGTTAAAAGTCTCACCTTGGAAAGGTGTGGCACGCTTTGGGAAGCGTGGAAAGTTAAACCCACGATTCATCGGACCGTTCAAAATCCTGGAAAGGATTGGCTCTGTATCATACAAGTTGGAACTACCCACAGAACTAAATGGTGTTCATGATACATTCCATGTATCTAATCTGAAGAAGAGTCCAACACAAGAAACAGTGGTCATTCCTGCTGATGAAGTTCACATTGATGACACACTCCACTTTACCGAAGAACCTGTTGAGGTTACTGATTCGAAAGTTAACAAGAAACGGAGGAGTAGTGTTAAACTTGTTAAGGTTCGATGGAACGCGCGTCACGGCCCAGAGTTTACTTGGGAGCGTGAGGACCGCATGAAAGCAAAATACCCACATTTATTCCCTAACACCCCTGCAGCTAGTAGTAAAGCTTAAAATTTCGGGACAAAATTTTCTTAACAGGGGGAGAATGTGACAACTGTCAAAATTCCAGGTATCCGTACAACTATTAAACCCTGATTAGTGCTTAATGACTGTGCTGAATTACAATTAACTGCTTACTGATTATTGCCATATACATGCAAGTGCATCACATATTGCTTAATGACATACCATTATTGCATGAGAGTTTATTTGACTCAAATGATGAACAAAACACAGTTAGCACAGTTATCTAATAAATCAGGAAAATGCTGATGGAACTCAGCATATAGGCAGACAGTGTGTTGAGACACAGAATGCGCCAGAAACCAAGTATGACACTTTTCAGTGCCGGAAAAGTACCTAAAACTCTCATAAAGTGCCTTCCTGAATTCAGCAAAAATCAACAATTTTCAGCATTTAAACAATCTAATATTATGCAGAAATATAGTTAAATGATCCTGAATGCTTTCCTAAGTGTCGAGAATCAAAAGTGTCACAAAAGGGTACATAAAGCACACTAAACTGCAAGTTTACCACCTTAACAAACCAGTAACCAACCGAACAACCGGACACTACCCGAAACACCAAATTTTCCCAAGAAGCACTGTTTTAACTTTAGCAAGCTAGTTATGATCCCCGAACATCATAACACATCATAAATATCTAGTAACCAGAAACCTAACTACATACTTTACCTGAAACACCAAATTTTCACTAGAAGCACTGTTTTAACATTACCAAGCTAGTTATGATCCCGGAACATCATAACACATCATAAATATCTAGTAACTAGAAACATAACTACATACTTGATTTTTAACCTAAACAAACTAACTTAGTTACAAGCTTAGCCTACTACCCCCCCCCCCCCACCTATGGACGGCCAACATAAGGCCCCACACTTTGATTTTGTTTCAATATTATATTTGATCGTGCCTCCACTTTAATGACATATTATACAAGAGTTAAAGTGTTGAAATGGTTATAAGAACTAACCTAAGTGTTCTAACTTCATTCTTACACAAACCAAAACACACACAAGTTTCTCCTTCTCCCATTGGTGCCCTCGGCCGAAACTCAACACCAACACACCCACCATCATTCAAATTTTCTCATACATTTCAAGCACATCCAAAGGTGTTAGAGGTTACATAAAGAAGCTAGGAGCTTGGAGAAGTTGAAGGACCTTGTTCATTTGATTTTATCCACTTGATTTCTTCATTTGATCATCCTTAGCCTTGAACTAGTGGTAAGAACCTTGATCTTGCTATTTTACTTCCATTTTAAGTGGTTAAAAGAGGAATCATAATCATAATCTTGAAGAACACTAAGAATCACAAGAAGTAAACTTGAACATAAGCTTAAAATATGAAGAAATCTTGATGAATATGAGTTGTTATGCTTGATGATTGTTGTTCATACATGCATTTGATGTTGATCATCATATGATCTTGCTAGATCATGATTAAAACATAATCTAGCAAGATGAGAGGATGAACATGTTAGAGATTAATGGATCATCCACAGAAAGATCATGAACTTAAAAGAATAAAGTTGTTTCTTGTTAAGAAATGATCAAAGTAAGTTGTTAATCACGGAGATCTAAACATTTCATGGATGATTTCTAAAGAAACCAAGTTAAAAATATAAGTTTTACAAAATCTTAGTTCCTACATAAATAACCCCCACTTTATGTGGATAAACAAGTGTAGAAACACTTGTGTAACAAGAAAATTTCATAAAGAAACATTTTTAGAAATTGTGATCATAAGTTGTAAAGATCTATCTTCTTGAAAAATGAAGTTTTTAAAGAATCAATCACACTTTAAAGGATAACAAGGCTTACTAATGACACTAGTAAGTTACTACAATTTTTTTTTTTTTGTGAAATTTCAAGTTCATGAAGTAGTAGATTATACTTGTTTTTGGCAAAGTTGGTAAGTAAAGGTTGTTTATTTTTTATTGTGGATTGATTGTGTTGTTTTTACAAAAGAAAATGATATGCTTGAAACCATGGAAACCTTCATTTTTAGTGGAAACTATGGCAAAATTTTCTAAAAATGTAAAAACTTAGAAAAACATTTCTAAACAAATAATTACAGTGTATTTTAAACGATAAATTGTTACAAAAACTTTGCCATAAATTTTGTTACAAAAATTATAATTATTGGAGGTTGGTTTTTATAAATAAAAGTGACTAAATATGTATTTTGGAAATATATATTTAGATGACACTATGTGTGTGATTATTTGTATATTTTGTGTATTAGTTATATTATTTTAGGACATGAAATAATATAACACATAAAATACCAAGAATTACAATCCAAAATATTACCAAAATTCCAAGGAATAAATATACAAGTTATACACAAAATATTGGTGAAACCGAACTATGGAATAAGACTTACAAAATATTCCGGAAAATTTATTCACAAAGTATATTTTGGTAAATAATATTTTGGACACCAAGGAAACGAAAATATGATTTTTACAATTACTACAAGAATATATTCTATTTTTGACAAGGGAAAAATATATTATTTTTGGCAAGTATGAATATATATTTTTCTTGAAATTTTTAGAAGATATATTATTTTTAATAAATATATATTTTCTTAAACAAACATGAAATACAATATTTTTGGGGTGAAAGATATATTTTCTCAAATAAATATGAAATATATCTTTTTTTTGGAGAAAAATGAGTTTATATATATTTTCCAAGTTAGACATGAAAATATATTATTTTCGAAACTTATGAGAAAATACAAATATTTTTGCCAAAAGAAAAATTATAAATAATTTTTCTAAATAATATTTATTACAATATATATTTGGAAATATATACTGGTGGACTTTTATTAAGGATATTATTTCTGAAAATTAATACGAAATTAAGTATATGGATACTTAATGAATACAATAAAAATACGTATGCTCATACGTAAAAATACACACCGGAATACGACCCTAATACATGGCAAAAATATACAAGTATAAGAATACGAATACAAATACACCCATCCTTGGGAAGGATATACAAGTATAAATACTTGGGAAGTATTAAGTTAAAATATATTGTTGTAAAAATTATTCCAAAATTTAATAAATATAATTTAAGTTAAAATATTAATTATTTTAACAAATAATTATATAACTTGGAATAATATCGAAGATACGAAGAAACGTAATTCAAAGACATTAATACTAAGTCAAGGCACGACCCGCTCGTCTAATAGATCATAGTACGTTGTAGGTAGTCGTGTTTATCCGAAGAAGCTTGAGTTACGGTGGTTGAAGACGTAAGACTGTGAGTTCATGACCCCCTTTTCTCTAACTGTTTTTTGTTTTATAACTTCGGGGGTGAAATACATGTTACAACTATTTACAAACATTTTGATTTGGTATGGTTAGCTAAGGAAGGGTACTACTTGATCATGTGAGTGGTGGGTATAACACTTAAGGCCATTTATCCTCGTTGTAGGACTGAGTGACATGAGTGATAGATCTATTTGGGTGTAGCGAGCCCACACCCATGTGGACCAGGGTGGCCCATGAGGTGACTATGTCTTATTCCCGGAGACAAATTTGCTAGGTTTGAGTTTTCCTGCATCATTTCACACATATAAATGGTCTTGCAAACCATTGGTGATCTGTTTTCCTTGTTGCTTTCATACCAAGAGTTTACAAACTTACATACATACTTTAAATAATTACAAAGGTTATTCATACACACAAACAAACACATGAACTCGCTCAACTTTTGTTGATGTTTTCAAACTACGTGTATTTTAGGGAATTAGATGTGGATCTGGCAGGCGTTTGGAAGTTCCAAGTGTGGTTTAAGGATAAAAGGTGTCATCCATGATCTTAGGGTTTGGTCAGTGTGTCTTAAACCTGGACGAGACAGGTCTTCCAAATCCTGGTTTTATTTAATATCATTTGTCGAGTCTTTGTGAACTCTTAAACAAGTTGCATTGTTTGTACTCGAATTTGAATTCTATGTTTTAAAACAACACTGTTATTATGTTTTTAAAACTTATTTAATGGATGAACGTCTTCGGTTTTATCATATAGTTGTTGTTATGATTGAATGCAATGATATTAAGCAAGTCACACATAATCATGCTTCCGTAAAAGTCAGGGTGTGACACTTGGGTGGTCATACATGGGGTGTCATTGTATCTATTGTCGCCGGAGGGATTTGACACAATCAGTAGGAAATATGGAAGAGTTATTCAACCATGGATTTAACGTTTGATCGGCTGGGGATTTTAACTGATACCAGAAATAGGATAAATGGTATTCTTAATCTGAAGTGGCAAGATAAATCTTACCGTGTGTGAGTAGTGGAAGAATCAGGTCCCTAGATTCTGGATTATTTGGAAGAGGATGGGGATACGATGGGGATGTCATCGGAAATGGATGGGGTCGTGCCGATGCCTGACGTGCCTCCTCCAGAGGTCGACAGGAAGGATGTTATGGAAAGTGAAGGGTTTGCTTTGGAACTCGATGGGGCTAATGATCAACATTGGGAATCTAATTCGGCGTCGCATGCAAATTCTGGGGCAATCCCGAGGAACGAGGAGTTGGTCAGAAACCAGAGCTTAATTGCAGGATCCGCTTTGGGAGTTAATAATATTAAAAATAATTCGATTGAAGTGGGTGAGAAGTCTTTTACAGATAATTGGGTTAATCTGGTGGGCCAGGCTTCTCCCAGGCCCAAGAAAAGAAGAAGGTATGAGGATCTTTTTTCACTTGAGGAGCACTTAGGCCTAGTGGACCCAAATCCGGAATTGGGCCAAAGGAGTGATACAGACGCTATCCCTAATCACACTTATAGACCCCTCAATCTTAATAATTTCCTGGTAGTTTCCGTGTCACAATCAGATGGGACTCCGACTTCCGCAACAGTTTTGATGGCACTCCAGAAGAAAGGAGATTGTTGAAGAGACTCAAGTCAGGCTTATGAATTTGGAGGTCCAGAACACTATCGATTTCGGCAAGATAGTGGGCACCAATTTTGATTCTATAGTTGGAAATGTGAATGAAACGATTAGGGAAGAAGGTATTAATGTGGTTTTTAAATGAATATGATGTCAATTAATATTAGAGGTTTTGGTGTGGTAAAAAGGGCGAAGTGGATTAGAGATTGGAAATGGGCGGAGAAGGTGGCTTTCATAGCATTTCAAGAGACTTGGAGATTAGACATCCCTGATTCTGATATTGCCCAGTTCTGGGGGCGGTCAGGATGGGAAAGGAAGTCGTCAACCTGATGGGGAGGTCTAGAGGCATTATGTGTATTTGGGATCCATGTATATTCTCTAAATGCTATGTGCTCAAAGACCCGAACTTTCTTCTGTTATCTGGTTACATAAAGGGGAGTTTGGACGTTGT
The DNA here is from genome assembly GCA_030545235.1 of Helianthus tuberosus. Taxonomy (NCBI): domain Eukaryota; kingdom Viridiplantae; phylum Streptophyta; class Magnoliopsida; order Asterales; family Asteraceae; genus Helianthus; species Helianthus tuberosus. The sequence goes on from CM060413.1 coordinate 81,428,504, forward strand.
GAATATTGTTAATATATATGCTCCACAAAAGCCAGTTGATAAGAGGAGTCTCTAGGACAGACTTCTGTTGGTTAAGAACGGCCGGCCCGACCTATGGGTTTTTCTTGGATATTTCAACATGGTTAGAAGGCCGGAGGAAAGAAATAAAATCTAAATATAAACCGATCTGTGCGAGGGAGTTTAATAACTTCATTTTTTATGTTGAGTTTTGTGAGTATATTTTAAAAGGTAGCCAATTTACTTATATGATCGAAGGACCTAATGGAAGGAAATTCAGCAAAATCGATCGCGTTCTTGTGTGCAAAGCGTTCCAGAATTTGTGGCCGGAGGCTTGTGTGCGCTCCCTTCCCAGGGGTCATTTGGACCATCATCCGATCTTGTTAACCGTTAAAAATCTGAATTACAGCCCTAAGCCTTTTAGATTCTTCAGTTCTTGGCTTGAAAGGCCTGATTTCAATAAGGTGGTGGTGTTAGCGCTGGTTGGCCTTCATCTCTCTGGTCCCCCTGATCTGGTTTTATCTCAGAAGTTCAAGATTCTCAGGGATAAGATTAAAGCCTGGAGAGATGATCTGAGGGTTAAGGATGGGGAAGCCGAGGTTTGTGCGAAAGTGGAATTAGAGGAGTTGGAAGCTATTATGGAAGATAGAGATTTATCCGGCGAAGAGGAATGGGTGAGATTTGAATGTAAAATGAAGTTGAATTCGATTGAAGATAGTAGAGCCAAAGACATTAGATAGAGAGCCATGCTTAAATGGGCGATGGAGGGGGATGATAACACGGCTTTCTTTCACAGTATGGTCAACAAAAGAAAGGCCTCAAATGAGATTCCGGGGCTTTTGATTGAGAATGTGTGGGAGTCTAAGCCTACTAAAGTTAAAAAAGTTGCTCATGACTTTTTTCGAGAAAAAGTCAAAGAGGAGATGCCAAGCCGCCCTGATCTTTCGTGTTCTTTCAACAAAAGCCTTTTGGAGGAAGATGCTAATATGCTATTGGATAAATTTTCGAAGGAAGAAATTATGGTTGTTGTCTTCGAGTGTGGCAGTGATCAGGCTTCGAAGCCCGATGGTTTTAACATGAAGTTTGTAAAGAAACTCTGGAGGCTGTCCGAGATAAACTTTGTGGGTATTTTTTAACAGTTATATGAGGAGGGGGTCTTCTCGCGTGGCTGCACTTATTCTTTCATAACCCTTATTCCTAAATATAAGGATCCAGAGGGATCGGGGGACTATCGACCCATAAATCTCGTAGGTATGATCAATAAAGTGGTCTCTAAAGTGCTTGCTAACATGTTAAAGCTAGTCATTGGATCGGTGATTTTGGAAACCCAAACCACCTTTCTCAAGGAGAGACTCGTTCTTGATGGGCCACTCATTCTCAACGAAGTGGTCGCTTGGGCTTAAAGTAGCATATATAAGTCTTTCTTGTTCAAAATCGATTTTGCTAAAGCGTACGATAATGTTAACTGGAAGTTCGTTATCGAGATCATGAGTCAATTGGGTTTTCCTCCCCGGTGGTGTCGGTTCACTTACGACATTCTATCCATGGCTCGGTCCTCGGTCCTGGTTAACGGATCTCTGACTTTTGAGTTTCAGTGACATAAGGGTTTGCGGCAAGGAGACCCGATCTCCCCTTCTTGTTTCTTTTTTGTAATGGAAGCATTCTCAAGCATGATACGGAAAGCTAGTAGAGTGGAGGCTTTAAGGGGTGTCGTTTTGCTTAACGACGGTCCGATTTTGACTCATGTATTATACGACGATTGTGTGATTATGGGAGAGTAGATTTGTAATAACATTAAAAATGTTGCCTGTCTTCTCAGGTGTTTTTATCTCACTTCAGGCCTCAAAATTTGTTAGGAAACTTTTTATGTAAGTGTTAATGAAAAAGATAATCAACCTGATCAATAAAAGAAGATAAAGTCATGAAGATCAAAACAACAAGAAGAAACGAGATAGGACACCAGAAATGAACAATACATCTTTCTCATGAATCAGAAGCTGATCAAGAATAAGAGAAGGCTATCAGAAAAGGCTATCCTGATGGATCTGATGATATTATTGATGAATATCATCAGATTCTAGTATAATATGATCATCAGATTTTCTGATGATTTGTTCATCAGATTTCTGATGAAGTGGTCATCAGAAATTCTGATGAAAGCAACTTGTCTGAACAATCACTATCCTGCCACAATTGACGAAGCAAGTTGACACAAATAGATTAAATGAATATGTTAAAAAGATACTTTTTGCAGGACAAGTGCATGAATAAACAAATGTTTATTCATGCCCAAGACTTTCTATAAATAGAAAGCTCTCCAACAAAGGAAAATGAGTCAAGCCTAGCATTTAATACACACTACAAAACTCCATTGCCCATTCAACACAGAATTTCATAGGTATTCGTTTGTATTAGTTAATAACCTCACAATCACCTTGTAAACCATTTTGTTTCAAAGTGATATAAACTTGAAAATTTTGTAGTTCTTGTTTCTTGAACGTTTGATTTCTATTTCCGCACACTATTTTCATATCTGTTGAAATCATTTGCCATATTACGAGAAAAGAAAGTTTTTAGTCCATCTGGGCCTAAAAAAATTAATCTTAGGAAGTCCAACTTATACGGTGTCGGTTTGAACTCTGCTGAGGTGGATGACATGGCCTCGGTCCTCAATTTTAGTAAGGGTGATTTCCTGTTTGTGCACCTTAGGGTTTCGGTGGGAGCTAAGATGCATAGGGTGGATAGTTGGAAATCGGTGTTTGATATATTCGAAGGCTGTTTAGCTTTGTGGAAGTCCACCTTACTATCTATAGGGGGAGAGTGACTCTCATAAAGTCGGTCCTAGAGAGTATTCCCACCTATTTTTTTTATCCTTATTCAAGGCTCCGGTGGGGGTATTAAAAGGGATAGAAAGATTAAAAAAAGATTTCTTTGGGGTGGGGCAGGTACCATCAACAAACTTCATTGGGTGGCATGGCAAAGGGTGACTACTCCTGTCAATAAAGGTGGCCTCAGTCTTTCTAGTCTCAACTATGTGAACATGGCGCTACTGTCTAAGTGGGTTTGGCGTTATCGTACTGATAATATGGGTCTCTGGAGGAAGGTTATTGACTCGATTCACTTCACTAGTTGTTGCTGGAGTCTGATCCCCAGTAACAAGAAAGTCTGCGGAGTTTGGAAAAGGATTTCTCAGTCGACGGAGAAAGTTAAGGTTGGGAATACGTTTTTTATTCATAATTTCAAAGGTTTGGCGGGGAGGATGGAAGGAAAATAAAAGGATAAAGGAAAAGCTGAAATATTATGTTACAAGTGTAAGAAAAAAAGGGGCATTATGCATCAGAATGTAAAAACAAAAGGCTGAAGGATGTTTCTTATTATGAGAAAAAGCTTAAAGAAGCCAAAAGACAACAACATGTCAGCCTAATTGCAGGGACAGTGTAGGATCGTTGTGACGACCAAATGAGTCGATCAGAAGAGTTTTTGATCAAAACGAGAGGCGGAAACAGACGTTTTGATGTTGAATCAGCTTGATTTGCACTAAGAAGTAGTTTAAATGTCTTCTGTATTGATTTGACAACGATTTACAACCTGGAGACAGTTCGGCAGAGCTTCGCTACTGGAATCCAAAAGTTACAAATGAAATCTCAAGCCACCTATTTATAGGATTTTTCATTTCGCACGAAATGGACTTTTCATTTCGCACGAAATGCCATTTCGTGTGAAACTGCCATTTCGTGTGAAATGGTCAATCAGCACTAAAACCCTATTTCTTTGACTATCGAGCTCTGGTTTATCCTATCTAGATACAAGACTCGATACAAGACGAAGTCGATATACATATGCACCAACAGACTCCCCCTTGGATGTTGACGAAGTCTTCGGTGTCGAGTCTTCAGTTTAACAAGTATTCAGTCTTGATCAGTCTTCACGCTCTTTCCAAAGTGTCTGACATTGTAAGCATCCTCAATCTTCTCTTAATCAGCTTCTGCAGCTAACCTCCCCTTTGGATGTTGATCTAATAAATTCTTCAACATCAGCAGCTGGCTCGGACAGCAGGATTTAACACTGGTTCTACTATCTTCAGACTCCCATTTGCTCGCAGACTCCCCCTTAAATTGTTCCGGGATCGCTATCTGACATAGCACTTTCACAGGTTCAAGAACGATTCCTGGCTCTCCGTAGCAACAGGATCAAACACGGGGATCTGCACAAATCTCTACCCAACACATAAGTTTTTACAATTATAAAAATTTAACAATTTTAATCTCTACTAACCACTTGTAATTGAAACATACAAATTTGGTATTTCATTAAAATCATTTCACATTTCAAACACACTCTCCCAACCCAGTTGTTGTCATGTTTAGCACTCGGAATTTTGAAAATCAGCTTTTCAACATCAGTTGTCGAAAATAAGATGAAATGAAATCTTTTTGGATTTATCAAAATTTTATGCTAAAACACACTCTTTTTGGATTTTTTTAAATAAAAACAGTAAAGAAATATATACAGACAATATTTTTGTGAGTTTGTGTAAGAGGATCATATCATTTTATGAGACAAATCACTAACACTGTTAAGCTTTAAACATTTTAAGTTTTAAACGATTCACTTAGATTGTCAGTATACTGATCCACTTAAATTTTCACACAAAGTTCAACTGTTTCGAGATACGAGATTACTGTTTTAAGGACTTAAACTTATTCGCGTGTCCCACCTCAGAATATACTCCCGTATCCAGACTCCTATATTCAGTCTTACAGGTGAATGTACACTAATGATATCTGTAAGGTGTTAAATGTGAGACCATGAGAGCTCAGGCTATTGCTTTCGCAAAATCAATGTTTCATCATTTTTATGCTGAGGGCGAGCTTTAAGATTAAAGCAATGCAAAGTATTATACGAGGACTAGGCTATTGCTCCCGCAAAATCAGAAGTCCTGGTATAATACCCCAGATATCACCACGCACAAAGACCTAGTATGTCAGAAATAGAAAGCCCTTCAAACAAGATTTCAGGGGTTACCTATATATCCGAGAGATGTTCCCCACGAAATAAGTAAGTAATGAAATTTAGGTTTTCGACTTTAGGTGTGTTCCCTTTAGAGAATCTTTTCTTCAATAGCACATGATTAGCATTTTTCAATGTTTCATCATTTTTATGCTGAGGGCGAGCTTTAAGATTAAAGCAATGCAAAGTATTATTCGAGGACTAGGCTATTGCTCCCGCAAAATCAGAAGTCCTGGTATAATACCCCAGATATCACCACGCACAAAGACCTAGTATGTCAGAAATAGAAAGCCCTTCAAACAAGATTTCAGGGGTTACCTATATATCCGAGAGATGTTCCCCACGAAATAAGTAAGTAATGAAATTTAGGTTTATATCTCGAAAACAATCTACTGAATGTGTAAAAACCTACTGGCATATCATCAGTGAGACCGTTTATCCCATTTGACTTTCTAATTCTTTAGCATGCTGTGATTGTCCACTGATGTACTATCATTTCCTCTTTTTCACAACAAAACTCGTTTTTCATTTTATCATGTTTTTGGATTTTCTAAAAATTCTTACTCCCCCTAAAATTCAAAACCATTTTAAAAAATTTTGACAAACCGATGTTAATTGCTTCAAATCGCCATCCACTTGGCATAAGCAATCAGAACTACCCCTGACAACAAACTATTTTCCCATTATGATTTCAAAACACTTAAGTTTGTTTTAAGCAAATGGTTTTTTCCGGAAAATTAGTTTTGTTGAAAACCATTTGTAAGATCGGGGATTTGTTCATCACTTTGTTATTTCAACCATTTGTATGAAAGTTAAATCAAGTTCAATTTAATGACCTTGATTAACCACTTGTAGGAAATTATCACCAATACCACTTGTAAAACGAAATATGACAATTTTCAATTACTCAAGAAAGGTGCCGATTCCTGCTCCACGATAACCAACTTGGGAGCTCCGGCAAGTCAGGATTTTCAAGCAAAGAATACAGACCCCCAAGCCTGACCAGCTTTGGGTGTGACCTTCTCAATTTCACTTGCGGTTTGAACATTTCTTTTTGCTTCATAAAAATCGTTTACCCCTTTGGCCCTACCATCGACCATTTTTCCGAAAATATGTTTCACTTTTCCATTAAACGCTTTTTCGACATCAAAATCTTTCTTTTCAGAATAGAATTGATTCGAGATTTCCACTTTACCAACTTTTGATTTTAAATTTTAGCCCACAATGGTGGAAAGTTAACATCATCCATTGGTGGTACTGAATTTTCTCCTTTTGATTCAACTAGTGACTTTGACGAGTCAGATTCATCACCAGATTTCACATCTGATTTCTTAACAACCCACATTTGGTTGTCAAGATTCACCCTTCTTTTGTAAAACATTTTCGAACATTCACCAACTTCATATGTTGAATTTTTAAACACTTTAAATTTTTCAGTTGGTGGTTCAGTTTTATCAACAACTTTTTCTTTGAGTTTAGAAATAACTTCCTATTTTGTGTTGGTTGCCATTGGACAATTCCAGGCGATGTGACCAACTTCTTGACATCGGTAACAGGTTCTTGTTTCCTTTTTGTAATTAGCTCCATTCCTTTCAAACTTTTGTTTTTCTGCAAGAAATGCTTTGTTCGACTGCTTCCAGAATGAGCTTTTCTTCTCTTCTTCAGAAGTTGACCCTGAAACAAATACTGTTTTTGTTTTAGAAATTTTCTCATTTTTATGATTTTCGGGTGAAGTAAAACCCAATCCCTTCTTTTTGAAATTACCATTATGGTTTGGTTTCTTTCGATAACCTAAACCAGAACTGTAACCCTTTTCTTGTTTAACCTTTGTTGAACCCTTGAGGTGTAAGGTTTAGGTTTTTCAGCAAGATTAATTTGAAAACCTTTGTTGAACGCCTTTTATTTCAGAAATATTAATTTCTGTTAATTTGAAAACCTTGTTAATCATTTCAGTTTTAACACCTCTTATTGGAAATTCTTCATCAGAATATAATTTATCTGAATCATTCAAAGTATATACCACTTTGATTGGTTCGTCATTCAAATTATTTTTTGATAACAGAAATTCTTTATTGTAAACTCTTTTGACCGACGATTTTGGACTATCTACTGATGATGAACTCGAACTCTCGGATTCGGACTTTGATTCTGACTCCTCATCCTTATCCAACACCTGATCGACAACTTTCTTTATTAACTCAGACTCATGATCAGTGTCAGACGATGTGAATGTGACGTCAATATTTTCTGGTAACTCATCAGTTGTTTCAGACTTTAACTTTATATTGACTGCCTTTTTGACTTGCTCCTCATTTGGTTTTCTGGGAGAATAACCTTCCCAGATCGGAGGCGGACACTTATTATAATTTGCACTTTGTTTCTTACCAGTATCCTTCTCTTCAGTCTTCTTGTCTTGAAATGCTTCAAAACCTGCAACAGTTGGGTAAATTCTATCAATCAAATAATCAGAACTTGAATAACTTTGCAGCAAACATCTGATTCTTTCACTTTCAATCTTTTCAGTTTCCAACTCTTGCTTCAACTTTGCACACTCCTCAATATAGTGATTGATAGCCTTCTACTTAGACATCATCACAGCATTCATCATTGTTAAAGCATCTTCTCTTTCTGAGTTGGTCTTCTGCAAACTATTCACCGTTCTGTTCAACACATCATACGACTCTTTCACATACTTGACGTCGAACAATAATTTTTCCTTCATCTTGTCAAGCTCATTAAACTTCTTATCTTTCTCTTCACAGTGTTTGCAAGATTCCAAACACTTTAGACAAGGTTTAACAACTTCAGCAATCTTTTCAATTTCAACAACCTTTTCAACTTCAACAATCTTTTCAACAACTTTGACATCTTCACTCTGTTCATTCTTCTCATCTCAGCAACATTTCCACCTTTTACTTCTTGCTTTTCTTTTGCTGCTCGTCTTTCCTTTAGTTTTTCCAATTTATTTGCAAAATAAAACTTGAAACTTTCAGGAGATAAATGAATTTTTCCAATGTTTATTTGATTAATTTCTTCTTCATCATCACTACTATTAGTTGATTAACTATTCTCTGAAGAAACAGACTCTCCATCTTGGTTTATCTCATCATCTGCAAACACATCCATCCACTCTTTCATCAACTCTGGTTCTTGAACAATTTGTGCAATGAATGCTCTAAACTTTGAATCAGCCGGAATGTATTTGTCCCAGCTAAAACCTTCTGCCACTTTTTCATCATCTTGATTAACAAGATAAGCTTTCTTTTTTCCATCTTCAATCTGATTAGCATTAGATGATGATGGTTGTTGTTGATGCGGTTGTTGAGCAACTTGTTGATATATAGCTTTCCGATAATAATCATTGTTGCCGAACGGATTCTGAGCTCCTCCTGCTTCTCGGTTGGTACATTCCCTCTTGAAATGTCCTTTTTCCCTGCATCGAAAACAAGTAACTTTAGATTTATCAAAACCCAAAGTAGAAACGTTAGCATCACGAAAGTCATCTCTTCCTGTAATCAGCTTAAACATCTCAGCTCTCCTTAACACACTCGCTAAACACCACTTAATATCCATAATCTCCAATTCCTCAGCATCGATCTGATCATAATCCTCTTTTGTCAACATAGGATTTCCGATCCTTCCTTCAACCAAACCCTCATATGATTCTAACACTGTAACTAGTAATGCCATATGACCTTTAGCAATTTCTTCAGAGAAGCTTTGACCATTCTGAAGATGCAACGCGATGTTGCAGTGTAATACATGACCATTACTGTTGTTTGAGCATTGGAACTGATGATTTGAAGTTGAAGCATTCGGATTAACACTTGAATATGAAGAAAATCCACTGTTGTTGTTTGAACTTTGATTGAGTGATCTGGATGAGTTTTCTGCGCTGAAAGCAGTTTGGATCTTCGGACTTACTTCAACATTCTAAACATTACCTTTGTAGTACATCTTGATGTCTTGTTGACCGCTTGAATTGTTCATTCTAGCAATCTTTTGTTGTTCAAGATCTTGTCCCTCAAGTTTCTCAATGAATTGTGCAATCGAAAATCTACTATACTCTCTAGAATTCTTCAAAATCATGAGGTATGTACCCCATTCTTTTTTAGGTAACGCATCGGCTAATTTCTCAACCCATTCCTCTGGAGTTTTAGTAATTTCCAATCTAGACATTGAACGCACTAGATGACAATATCTCTCAATTAGAGTCTTTGTAGTTTCACCTGGCACACTTGTAAACAATTCAAATTCTTTCTTTAATAATGATTTTTTACTCTTGATCATCTCTGCGCTTCCTTCGAATTTTTTGCGAAGAGCATCCCAAATCGAATAAGCACTACTATCATGTTGAAGTAATATGAAAATATCTTCTTTCACAGCTTGTTGAAGTAAACTGACCATCATTTTTTCTGCTTTGTACATATCTCTCTCTTTATCTGAAAATTCTGAAATAATCTTTGCAACTCCCAAATCAGACAGTGGTCTAGCATACTTAGTTTCAATACTTTCCCAAGACCTTAGATGATTTCCTTGAACCCAATTCTCGAAACGTTCTTTCCAACTATGATATTCTTCAATGCCCATCAGTTTTGGGGGTTTCTGTAACATTATGGTTTCATTTTCCATGGTTACACTCTGAGCAACGGTAACCGGAGTACCCGGAGTTGTAGCAAACGTATTGTAAAACTCGGTTTCCATGTTTCGGTATCGAAGGATTTATCAAACAGGCTTTCAAACGAACTGGTTCACCTCGTGAAACACCTGGAGATTCAAAAACAAATGATCAGTTTAAACGAACTGAATATGTGAATGTGTGTGACAGTTGAATCGATCTAGGACACGTGTCGAAAATTCTCGGACTTGTTTAATGTATTTCGGGTATAATCACTGAATGAATGGGGCAATAAAAAGATGAATTCAATTAGGCCGCAAACTGTGAGTATCTTGAGCTTAACACCTTTAAATGACCGTTTGAATTAATGGACTGATGCTTTAAAACTCAATTGGGCAACCTCAAATATAATTGATCTTGGGTCGATGAACTTGAAAATTTATTAAAGAGTCCGACAAACTGTTGACTTATTGAGATCTCATTGGGCCGCTAATATTAACCAATCACATGGCTGATATAGTCTTCACATGGGCTTTCAACAACACAAATCGAATGCTGATTGGACCGATTGTTTTAATGAATCTGTTAACAATTGATTGGGTCAACAAAACCCACTAAGCCGACAACTTATCTCAATGATATTACACAACTCGATTGGACCAAAGACTCATTTAAGCAACAACTTCAAGTGTTGAAAGAACTCCGATTGGACCGCTATATATGGATCACATGGGCCGACACACACCTGCACTTACTCAGTTCTTGATTCAAGTAAAATGAAACACATGCACAACTGACAACTTCTCATGCAATCTATGATTTTATTAATAAGTGGCCGACAACTTTAATTGACAACACAATTCTATTTGACCACCTCATGTGACTTGAAAATATGCACCTCGAAAATCACCGTTTGAAACGAAATGGACACTTTCACGCGAAATGATACACTAACTGACCAATCCGCGCGAAATGGGGTCTAATTTCACACGAAATGGACGTATTGGTATGAAATGAATTCAATTCGTACGAAATGGATTGTATTTTCAAACGAAATGACAATATTAAAACGAAATGGAGTTCTATCTCGTGCGAAATGGCGACATGTTCGAACAAACGGATAGTATTTTGACAAATTTATCAACTTTTAAGATAAATTAGGGTCTGATATGTTCAAGGATTGATTAAAACTATGTTTCACATGTAATATGTAAAAATAAGTTCATTTTGACCGTAAAATCTCGATTAATTTTGAAAAAATGTGAAGAAAGTGAGAAGAAGTGAGATTTTTGGATGAAATCAAGCTGAATCGGTAAGAACTCTTCCTCCTGAGCTCTGATACCACTTGTAGGATCGTTGTGACGACCAAATGAGTCGATCAGAAGAGTTTTTGATAAAAATGAGAGGCAGAAACAGACGTTTTGATGTTGAATCAGCTTGATTTGCACTAAGAAGTAGTTTAAATGTCTTCTGTATTGATTTGACAACGATTTACAACCTGGAGACACTTTGGCAGAGCTTCGCTACCGGAATCCAAAAGTTACAAATGAAATCTCAAGCCACCTATTTATAGGACTTTTCATTTCGCACGAAATGGACTTTTCATTTCGCACGAAATGGACTTTTCATTTCGCACGAAATGCCATTTCGTGTGAAACTGCCATTTCGTGTGGAACTGCCATTTTCATGTGAAATGGTTAATCAGCACTAAAACCCTATTTCTTTGACTATCGAGCTCTGGTTTATCCTATCTAGATACAAGACTCGATACAAGACGAAGTCGACAGACATATGCACCAACAAACAGACACCTGGCTAACAGATGATTCTTCTGATAAGGAAGAAGAAATGGCAAACTTTTGTCTAATGGCAAAAAATTCTGATAAAGAATCTGACACTTCAGAACACAAAGTAAGCACAAACAACCTAGACTTAGAACATCAATTAATTAAGATTGTGACAGATTTTGAGATCTTACAAGAAAAACAAATTTCAGAAAACAAGAAATCTGATGATTTGCAAAAATTGTTAGATAAAGTCAAAATTGAAAATCAATTACTGGTTGAAGAAAATTTAACGAAAGAAGAAAAACAGAATTTTATGAAAAAGAAAGAAAGGATTTATACAAAAAAAATACATAAAATGTTTTCAACAAGCTAAAGAATTCATAAACTTTATTGCAAGAACACCAAAAAACAATGGTGAAGGATTGTGTAACACCCCGACCGCGTAAAACAACAAAACACGGCGGAAACATCGGAAAGTCACGATACAAAACTATTGTTTCACAACACCTGGCATATAAAGTTTTGTATTATTGAATTATTAATATACATTGTCTTGGAATAAAAAAACAAAGTACTATAATTGTCTTTCAAATTTGAAAGTAACTAAGTCCCGGTCCGCCCTGCGTGTCGCATGCTCAAAATCATACATTAGCTCCTGAAACATATGTGAAAACAAAACATCAGCTTAAAAATGCGTGGGAGTAACATAGGTTTTGTGATGAAGACTCATGGCTTCTAATGTTAAAAGAAAAATGTCTAACTATTTCAAAAATTGCCACGAATCTTTAATGAAAGTATTTCTTTATAAAAATCATATGAAAATCATTTGATTTAAAATAAATTATGCATTGTTAACTTAACAACCAAAATATTTCTTTTGAAATAAAAAAAATGAAATGTCATGACTTATCTTTGTTTGAAGTGGTTTAGATAACGCTACGATACGTAACATAATAAAAGCACTTATATATAGGAAGTACCAGCGGCATATCCACCATGCTTTTATCATATTACACATATCTCGTTATCTAAGTCACTTACTATAAACCAATGTCTTGTATGAAACAATGTTTTGTATATACCAATGTCTTGTGTAAAATAATGTCTTGTATAAACCAATGTCTTGTGTGAAACAACAAATGTCTTGTATGGTATAAATGTAAGGACCTGCAAAAATGTCCCAAAACGACCCGTAAGTGAAAACCCGGACCCCTGAAACCCTAGTGCTCATGAAAAACCAAGAAAATCAACAGATGACGGGGACACGCTTTAGGCTAGGCCTACGCGGGCCACGACAGCACAACAGATGACGGGGACACGCTTTAGGCCACGTGTCAGCCACGTGGCGGGCCTACGCGTGACACGCTAGCCCTAATCGTACAATAGGTGGCCCTCGCGGGCTGCGTAAGATTGTTGTGAAGGTTTACGCGGGCCGTGTAAAACACAAATTTTTGCTATAAATGGGACAGGCATGGGCATTTCGTCTGTGCTGGAGAAAATTATCAAAATCACTCACTTTATGTTCAAAAATCACGTTTAAAAAAGAAAACGCTGCTACGATAAAGGGTAATAACTCGATCACTGCTACGATACAATGTCCGATCGATTGAAACCGATCCGATGGATGTTTAAGTGCTGCCCGAATCCGGGCTAAACTTTGCCATTCGTCGTGAGGGGTTTGATTTCGTGAGTTTATCGTAAATGTTGTATTAAGTTACTGACCTAGTTTCGTGTGCATTGTTATTTAACTAGATTACAAGGCTAAATCAGTAGGCAAGGTTCTGTCCAATTAAACTTGCAATGTGAGTCATTCTCTTTTTATCAAATTGCTTTACAAAACCCTAAATGTTTTCCAGTTATACTTTGCAGTGATTAAGTCTTTGCTAATCTGTAATTACTGGCAGTATGTGGGGGTTTTGTGCACATTACTACTAACGATTTATCACTTAGGTGGGCGAGCCTAAATTGTGATATGTCCACAGTCATAGATTCGGTCGAGTGACAGCTGAACCAGCTAATTAAGATAGGGGCAAATATAAAAACCCTTAATGTTGTAAATTATAACAATGTGTCATTTTGTGTAAATTGAATGACTCGCCAGTATTTCCCCGCTGATAAAAATCTTTTTAAACATGTTTCAGGTGATTTACTGTGAACCAGGGAAAAATGCCGCGTAGCACACCAACTTGAAGAATGTGGTTCAGTAAATAAAATAAAAAAACATGTTTTTTCATAAACAGGGAATTTCCTTGTAAAATTTCCTTTATTATAAATTATGGTGTTTGTCCCAAAAATGTGAAATAAAATAAATTGGGCATTTTCAGTTTAAAAGATCCTGTTAAAAGTTCCGCTGCCAAAATAAACGTCAATACCACGGATTTCTGTCCCACAACTCCTGAAACGGGTAAAACCGGGCCGGGGGCCCTGACAGAAAAAGGTGGTATCAGAGCCAATGGTTTAAGGCAATTAAGTATTTAGAAATACTTAATTTTTCAAATTTCTATTTTGTGATTCTGTGAAAAAATTAAATTGATAAATAAAATATTAACTTAAGTTTGTGTGTGTTTCTTCATAATTGCTAACAATATGAAAGGACTATCGGAGGTACTCCAAAATTTTACTATCCATACCACCGATATGGATACCACGGGAAACCTACCGGGCTACCAGGCAGATACTGAGGAACCGCTAACATTCCAGGCTCAGGCCCAGGAGAAACCAAAGCCGAAAAAGAGAAGGAGAATCTTGGACTGGAAACGTGGGCGTAGGAAGAAGCCTGCTGCACTAAAGGTTAAAAATACTGAGGATCCAAAGGACAAAGGAAAAGGAAAAGAGATAGGAGAAAGTTCAGGGCAAGCCCAGGAAATGCCACCATGGGAGGAGCTTGATCGCAAACTGGCAAATTGTAACCTCATTGGACTTGCCAATGAAAACCTCTTCAATTACCCCGCTGAATCACAACTTCCAGTTAATCTGCAACCTGCTATCCCAGATCCTATTGTCAACCACCAACTTTTACCCGGAGAATTGGAGGAATGGTGGACGAGTGACGGGCAGTTTCAGAATTTCATGAATAACCCCAACGTCTATTTTCGCCAGTTTGACCCGGAGCCTGCACCAAACCCACCTATGAGCACAGAGAACTTGGCTGAACTCCACCACTATGGTGAGGAGCTGGTGGATACAGGAAATAGAATTCGGGAAGTAGGGGAGAAAATCACGTGGAAATACGACGAGAGGGAACGTCATTTCTGAAGTGCCGGTTAACTGTGGTGGTGGTGATGTTTGTGCTTGTATAATAATAATAAAAATATAATCATATAAAATAACTTAAAATAAAACTTTTGTAATATAACTGGTGTGTATCGATGCATACTAATATATATATAAAAATATGAAAGTCACAAAGTCGACAATTTTGGCTACACGTGTTAACATGATTTTTGTGATTGCCTTATTGTGTTTGGTTGTTATTTATTTTGTGACAATGATTTGCATATATTGTTTATTATTCAGATGGAAAACGCGAAAAACCAACCAGTCAATGAAGTTAATCAGTCTGAACAATACAATGAGGATCAATTCCTTAATAGGCAAGATATAGAAAATATCGTTGCCCAGGGAATAGCTAATGTTATCCCAGCAATCATCGCTGCTGCAGGAAATCCCGTTGAACCTTCGCAAGCCAACCACAACAAACATACTCGCGACGACAATTTCAGTAACAGTGTAAATGGAGGTGGCAACAATAATAACAATAATGTGGTTCAAGCCCCATTTCTTAAGAAAATGAAAGCTGCAGCACCTGGGTGCACTTATAAATAATTTCTTGCGTGTAAGCCAGTCGAATTCGCAGGCAATGAAGGGGCAACTGCCGCACTGCGATGGTTAGAGAAAACCGAAGCAGTAATTAAAATAAGTAAATGTGCTGAGGAAGACAAAGTTATGTATGCGTCACACCTTTTTTAGAGAAGGAGCGTTAGAATGGTGGAATACGGTACTACAAGCCAAGGGAAGTGACGAGTCTTATGCCATGAATTGGGAAGAATTTAAGAGATTGGTGGAAATAAAATTTTGTCCCGAATATAAAAAGGAACAAATGACAAATAAGTTCCTAAACCACCGAATGGTGGATGTTGACTGTCGAGGATATACTTCGACATTCTTCGAGTATGCTAGAGTTGTACCTACCCTGGCTTCGCCAGAACCGGTACTTATTTCTCGCTATATTTGGGGATTGATTAGCGAGATTCGTGATATCGTCAAAGCTGCGAGACCTCGCACAATTGACGATGCGGTGGAATTAGCCAACACCTTGACCGACGGGCTGGTGCGTACACGAGAAGAAAACAGGAAAAAGGAATTGGCCCAAAAGATTACCTAAGGATTTCGTGTGGGTAATAATTTCAAAAGAAAGGGGACTGGGTCATTTTCCACCCCCCCCCCCCATTTTGCAGGAATTGCAAGAAGAAACATTTTGGAAGATGTAAAGAAAATTGTAATTTCTGCAAAATTCCGGGCCACCAGGAGGAGGAATATAAGAAGAAATCAAAGATCTACTACAATTGCGGAGAAGCCAGACATTTCAGACCAGAATGCCCTAAGTTGGTTAAGCCAGCTGATAACAAGGCTAAACCTGCTGAAGGAACTAATAAGAAAAATGCAAGAGCCTTCCAGCTGACTACCCAGGAAGCAGATCTAATTCCCGATGTAATAGCTGGTACGTTTCTGGTACACGACATTTACGCGAAAGTATTATTCGACTCTGGTGCAAACCAAAGTTTTATAAATACTTCATTATGCCAAGCTCTTAACCTACCCTTAACCAAACTTAGGCAGATTTATACGGTAGAAACCGCAGATGGTAATTCTGTTAACATAGATTAGGTTCTTCAAGAAGGGAAGATAGAACTTTCAGGCCACAAATTTTTGGCAAACCTGTTACCTATGAATTTAGCTGGATTCGATGTTGTGTTAGGAATGGATTGGTTAATAGCCAACCATGTTCGAATCCTCTGTGACAAGAATTCTATAAAAATTCATACACCTACAGGAGAAACAATTGTGGTTACAGGAGATAAACCACGAAAGCCAATGAAATTCATTTCAATAATGAAAGTGGCCAGTTATTCAAGAAAACAAGGAATAGTGTATATGATTTCGGTAGTTATTAATACTAAAAGTAAGGAACTTAAGGAAATTCCAGTAGTATCAGAATACCCGGATATATTCCCAGAAGAACTACCTGGATTACCACCCGATAGGGATGTTGAATTTAGATTTCATCTAATTCCTGGAACTACACCGATAGCCAAGGCACCTTATCAGTTAGCACCCACCGAAATGTTAGAATTGAAAAAGCAGTTAGATGAATTATTAAGCAAAGGATTCATACAACCTAGTTCATCCCCTTGGGGAGCACCAGTGTTGTTTGTGAAAAAGAAAGATGGTTCGATGCGAATGTGTATCGATTACATGGAATTGAATAAGGTTACAATTAAGAATCGATACCCATTACCTAGGATTGATGATCTTTTCGATCAACTTCAGGGAGCTAGATATTTTTCTAAGATAGATTTACGCTCTGGATACCTAAAAATGCTTTCAGAACTAGGTATGGTCACTACGAGTTTACAGTCATGCCCTTTGGACTAACAAATGCTCCTGCAGCATTTATGGACATGATGAATAGGATCTGTAAACCGTATTTGGATAAATTTGTAATTGTCTTCATTGACGATATACTTATTTATTCCAAAAGCCAGGAAGAGGATTGTGAGGCACCTGCATGCACTCTTAACTTTGCTAAGAAAGGAAAAACTTTATGCCAAATTCTCGAAGTGTGAATTTTGGCTACAGGAGGTGCAATTTTTAGGACATATGGTGAATCACGAAGGTATTCACGTAGATCCTTCTAAGATAGAAGCGATCACTATGTGGAAGGTTCCGCAATCAGCTACGGAAATTAGAAGTTTTCTAGGATTATCCGGATATTACAGGCGCTTTATAAGAGTTTCTCTAAAATAGCTATTCCATTAACTAAGCTAACCTATAAAACAGTTAAGTTTGAATGGAGACCCAGGCAAGAAGATGCCTTTAAGATTTTAAAGCAAAGGTTAACAAACGCCCCAATTTTCGCTTTACCAGATGGAACAGAAGATTTTGAAGTTTATTGTGATGCTTCTAAGGTAGGGTTAGGATGTGTGCTAATGCAACGTAAAAAGGTAACTGCGTATGCGTCAAGACAATTGAAAAAGCACGAGGAAAATTATACGACGCATGACTTAGAATTAGGAGCCATAATTTTTTCCCTTAAAATTTGGAGGCATTATTTATATGGAAATAAGTTTACTGTTTATACGGATCATAAAAGCTTAAGGTACATATTTTGGCAAAAAGAATTGAACATGAGGCAAAGAAGATGGATGGAAATTCTAAGTGACTACGACTGTGATATTCATTATCACGAAGGAAAGGCAAATGTAGTAGCAGATGCCCAATGTCGTAAGTATCATGAGAAACAACGACGAGTTCGTGCTCTTAGATTGACTCTCCAATTGGATTTAATGGAACAACTGAAGAATGTTCAGGAAGCAGCAATCAAGGATGATGCTGGAGGAATGAAGGGACGGATCAAGGAACTAGAGCAAGGGTTTGATGGAATTTGGAGATTCCTTAAGAAAAGGATTTGAGTACCTAAGCAAGGAAATTTAAGAAATAAGATTTTAGAGGAAGCCCATAAATCTAGGTATACCATGCATACTGGTAATAATAAGATGTACCAAGATTTAAGGAATAATTTCTGGTGGATAGGAATGAAGAAAGACATAGCTAGGTATGTTTCTAAGTGCCTAACTTGTTCACAAGTTAAGGCGGAACACCAGAAACCCTCAGGTCTACTGCAACAATTAGAAATGCCCGTATGGAAATGGGAACTAATAACCATGGACTTTGTTACTAAGTTACCCAAGACCAGAAAAGGTAACGACACAATCTGGGTAATTGTGGATCGATTAACTAAATCAGCCCATTTCCTACCCATGAAGGAAACCTTTATCATGGAAAGGTTAGCAAAATTGTACGTAGACGAAGTAGTATCCTTACATGGAGTCCCACCCTCTATTGTGTCAGATAGAGATAGTCGTTTCACTTCGCACTTCTGGACAAGTTTCCAAGAAGCAATGGGGACCCGACTAAATTTAAGTACTGCATATCATCCCCAAACAGATGGACAAAGTGAAAGGACGATCCAAACCCTGGAAGACATGCTCAGAGCATGTGTTATAGATTTTGGTGGAAACTGGGATGACCACCTACCCTTAATCGAATTCTCCGATAACAATAGTTATCATGTAAGCATCGAAGCTGCCCCATTCGGAGCACTATATGGACGGAAGTGTAGAACTCCAGTTTGCTGGGCAGAAATAGGAGAAAGCCAATTATCAGGTCCCGAGATTATACAAGAAACCACCGACAAAATAAATCAAATCAAGGAAAGAATGAAAACGACTCGAGATCTCCAGAAGAGTTATGCAGATAATCGACGCAAGCCGCTAGAATTTCAAGTTGGAGACAAGGTACTGTTGAAAGTTTCCCCTTGGAAATGAGTAGTTCGATTTCGTAAGAATGGAAAGCTAAGTCCAAGGTACATAGGACCATTCTTAGTAATCCAGCGAATAGGACCAGTTGCCTATCGTTTACAACTACCAGAAGAGCTAACTGGAATACATGACGTATTTCATGTATCTAACCTCAAAAAATGTTTATCTGACGAATCTCGGGTAGTACATCTTCAAGACATAAAGGTAAATGAAAAGTTGAAATTTGTAGAGAAACCACTCCAAATAGAAGACAGAAAGATTAAATTCCTCAAGCACAAAAGATTAGTACTAGTCAAGGTCAAGTGGGATTCAAAAAGAGGACATGAGTACACCTGGGAGCTGGAATCGGAAATGAAGAGAAAAGTATCCCCACTTATTTCAGTAAATCTCAAGGACGAGATTTTAAATAAGGTGGGGAGGATGTAAGCACCTACAAAAATGTCCCAAAACGACCCGTAAGTGAAAACTCGGACCCCTGAAACCCTAGTGCTCATGAAAAACCAAGAAAATAAAAATTTTTGAACTTCTCGCGGGCCGCGTAAGATTTAGGCTAGGCCAACGCGGGCAGCGACAGCACAACAGATGACGGGGACACAGTTTAGGCCACGTGTCAGCCACGTGGAGGGCCTACGCGTGACACGCTAGCCCTAATCGTAGAATAGGTGGCCGTCGCGGGCCGCGTAAGATTGTTGTGAAGGTTTACGCAGGCTGCGTAAAACACAAATTTTTGCTATAAATGGGACAGGCATGGGCATTTCGTCTGTGCTCGAGAAAATTATTAAAATCACTCATTTCTTGTTAAAAATCACGTTTAAAATAGGAAAATGCTGCTACGATAAAGGATAATAACTCGATCACTGCTACGATACAATGTCCGATCGATTGAAACCGATCCGATGGATGTTTAAGTGCTGCCCGAATCCGGGCTATACTTTGTCATTCGTCGTGAGGGTTTTGATTTCGTGAGTTTATCGTAAATGTTGTATTAAGTTACTGACCTAGTTTCGTGTGCATTGTTATTTAACTAGGTTACAAGGCTAAATCAGTAGGCAATGTTCTGTCCAATTAAACTTGCAATGTGAGTTATTCTCTTTTTATCAAATTGCTTTACAAAACCCTAAATGTTTTCCAGTTATACTTTGCAGTGATTAAGTCTTTGCTAATCTGTAATTACTGGCAGTATGTGGGGGGTTTTGTGCACATTACTACTAACGATTTAGCACTTAGGTGGGCGAGCCTAAATTGTGATATGTCCATAGTCATAGATTCGGTCGAGTGACAACTGAACCAACTAATTAAGATAGGGGCAAATATAAAAACCCTTAATGTTGTAAATTATAACAATGCGTCATTTTGTGTAAATTGAATGACTCGCCAGTATTTCCCCGCTGATAAAAATCTTTTTAAACATGTTTCAGGTGATTTACTGTGAACCAGGGAAAAAAGCCGCGTAGCACACCAGCTTAAAGAATGTGGTTCAGTAAATAAAATAAATAAACATGTTTTTGAATAAACAGGGAATTTCCCTGTAAAATTTCCTTTATTGTAAATTATGGTGTTTGTCCCAAAAATGTGAAAAAAATAAATTGGGCATTTTCAGTTTAAAAGATCATGTTAAAAGTTCCGCTGCCAAAATAAACGTCAATACCACGGATTTCTGTCCCACAACTCCTGAAACGGGTAAAACCGGGTCGGGGGCCGTGACAATAAACCACAAATGTCTTGTATGGTAAATAAAGGTCTTGTTTAAACCATAAAATAATGTCTTGTATAACTAGAATGTCTTGTGTAAAACAATGTTTTTGAATAAACAAAAGTCTTGTTTAATCAAATGTTTTGTCTTATAAAACCATTGCTTTTATTGTGAAAACATATATTTGGATTGTTAGCAAATACATTCAAGCCTTGTTGACTGTCGGATAAACCCTTATTAAGATAAAGGTTTATCAAATGTTCATCGGATTCTGTCATTCCTTAAGGTCACTTCCAAACAAACCTAGGAAGCGGGAATGGGGTTGTCAATCATTGGTACCATAACATACTACCGGTCGGCGTGATCAATGTTAATAAATGTATGTATATTCAACGCACCAATATGTCTTGTACAATGTAAGCATGTCTTGAAAATGTTTTGAAACCATGTACTTGGTATACTAAGTCAATATACCAAGTAAAATGTCTTTGAAATCGTGTACCAGGTATGCTAAGTCAACATACCAAGTAAAAATGTCTTTGAAACCAAGTGTTAGGTATATTAAGTCAATAGGGGATGGTTCAAATGAAAACCACTTTTATTGTGAAAACTCGAAAACTAACTAAAAAAAAACCTAAAAAACACCCAAATTTTTTTTTTCAAATTTTTTTTATAAAAATCGCTGCTATTTATGTATAAAAAAAACTTTTTTTCAAAAAAAAAAAAAAAAATTGTGTAGTGCACATGTGTAGTACACAAAAAAAAAAATTTGAAATTTTTTTTTTATATAATATAACCTGCGAAAATTGGTTTGCAAAAAAAAAAAAAAAATTTTGTATGTTTTTTTGGCTTTTTTTAATTAGTTTTCGAGTTTTCACAATAACTAATGGTTTTCATTTGAACCTTCCCCTATATAAATATACTACATCTAGAAATAGAAATATACGAGGCCAATCATTTCCAATAGAATCTTACAAAAAAACGAATAAAATTAGTAAATGGAATACCATGTCCATTCATTAGGAATATTAAACTAAAATAAAATAAAAATATAAATAATATATTCACTAGAAAATATATCATCGAGTTGTGTCTAGATACAAATTCATATAAATTACACGATATGTGTTTTAAAATAGGAGAGAAATGCCGCCGACAATTATAACAATAATGTAGTTGTCCTATCTTGATAATATATATATATATATATATATATATATATATAGGACAAAGATCCGTTAGGAACCACCCTTTATTGCGAGAACCGCGAGAACCAGTGTGAACACATGGCAAAATTGTAAATATAATGAATTATAACAAAAAAACACACGGTGTCAAAATTGTAAATATATGGACTGTAACATAAACACGTGTGTCCCCTGTTCTAGGGTTTCTTCATCACATTTGTTCCCAATCCACAATCTGCATCATCATCATCTGCACTTTGATTGAGATTCACGGCTGTTCACGACGGCTTACCGACGGGACACATGAGTTTATGGTGGTTCACGCGACATCTGCACTTTGATTGAGTTTCACAGCTGTTCACGACGGCACACATGAGTTTACGGTGGTTCACGCGACATTAGACAACAGTTTGCATCCGATGATACTAACCCACCAATCTCTGAATATCATCCTCATACATCTGATACTACCTATCTTGGTGGTCCATCTGCTGCCAAACTGGTATATGCTGTCAATCCAATTGAAAGTTGCAAAATTGTGTACACAACAGTTGATAGCAGTTGATAGTCGACATTCCCTTCATGGATTTGAAATACCTACTCTTGATTCCATGTCAATACCATCTAATGTTACAGTATCATCTAGGAATGTCAATATATATGAACAATCGTTGTCGATTAACGCTACTTCGACTGGTACAGCACCCATAAATACAGAACAACCTCAATTGCAGTTCATTCGGTTTGAGACTAAAGGTATCCCATGTCCATTTTGTGTAATTTGCATATTATTCAATGTTATACATGTTTAAAACATGTTCACATTCATATTATGTTGTCACTAATTATTAATCAACAATATATGAACATGTGCTCTGTTTTAACTGAACAATATTACAAATTATGATACATTATAAATATATGCACATGTGCATGATGACGACAATTAATTTGTTATATTGTATATTAAATTACATTGCACATGCAATTTGTTAAATTTCCGTATTAAATTCACATGAACGGTTACGGCTGTTATACATTCTACACCCAATGGCACCCCATATTGGATACCTGAAGTTGATGTTGAATACATACCTGAAGTTGCAGTCCATTCGATTTATGACTAAAGGTATTATGTTGACTGTAATTGATGTATATACTTTGTAAATGATATTATATTAAATGATATGCACATGTGCATTATATTTACTGTAAATGATGTTGTATTAAATTATATGCACATGTGCATTATGTTGATTGTAAATGATATTGTATTAAATTATATGCAAATGTGCATTATGTTGAAAATTAGACTATGTCGTTGATGTATGGATTCTGAACAAGCGCCTTATGGATGACTATCCAATTATGTACAGGATGGCAGCAAACAAAGGGGATTGGGTGGCGGACAACTACAAAAAAATAGGGGAGGTGACTGTGTGGGATTGGCAATGGAAGAACAATCTAACAACCGGGGAGGCGTTGATGGAGTTTATGTAGCTTTTGGCGTTGCTGAGATACACCAGAATGAAGACGGTCAATATGGGTTGGGTTGGCACTCGGAAAAATAAGTCGACTTTTACAGATAAACCTATACTACTGGACTTGGGTTTGGTTAAGTTGAATTTGTCCAAGAATATGTATTCTAGTCCACTTGATTTTGCCTCCGATGTCCGGTTGGTGTTTGAGAATGCGATGCTTTATAACCCCAAGACGGATGAGGTTCATGGAATGGTTCATCAGCTGCTGTCCTATTTCGAGATGCTTTTAAGACCGATTCAGGCGAAATTGCCTACTAATCAGCATGTGAATGAGTTTTCTGCTGTATATGAATTCGATTGAAGTTCGTGGGACGATATACAGACGCTTGAGAGATCCAAGAAGCCGAAATTTAGTGACCCGGTTGCTCCTGTTTTAAACAAGCAAAATCACTCGACTGCATCTAAACCGATCGTCCCACCTGTTTTCAGCCGCCTATGCAGACGCCATCGCCAATGCAGGCTGCATAACCAGAACCAGAACTAGAACCAGAACCAGAACCAGAACATATCAAACCGTCATCAACTGCGACACGAGGAACTGTGTCGAAGCTGTCCAAGCCCAGAGCCAAGGATCCGAACAAGAGGGACATGAACATGGAAGAGAAACAGAAATTGACCAAACCCAAATTTATGATTCTTGAATTAACTATTTATGACGATAAACAAATTCTGATTAGTATTCACTTTGATTCTGTATTTTTTAGTTGTCATGATGTGAATTATCAAATTTACATTTTGATTATGTTTTTAGTTGTTTTCATGTGCATTACCGAACTTAATATAGGGGGGATATTGCACGGTCCTCCCAACCGCTGGAGTGATCTCACTCCACAAGCTAGTTTAGCCCCATAGCTGCCTCCATAGCTACCTGGTGGTTACTACCCAACCGGAAGCAAAAGCCTGGAGGGTGTGCCTGCCAGGATTCGAACCCGGGCCCTCTGGGAAGAGGTGGGTGAGGCTGGCCATTGGGACACCCCAAGTGGTTACCAAACTTAATGTATTGACATAAAGATGCACATGTGCATACATGTTTTCTGTTTAACTTAACATGGTTATTTGATACGGAATAAAAATATGCACACACGCAATATACGTGTTCTAATAATGCTCATGTGCACCCATACATATTTTTTTAACAACATACCAGCAAGCTTTGATACGTATATACATTGCTTTAATATACATAATACATCCTTTGATATACATAATACATTGACATATGATTACTATTTTTGAATAATGCACATGTGCATACATATATAATTTATCCTATACAACTACTGTCAACCAAATATACCCACACCACATCAGTTAGCCACTTACTACTGCCCAAAAAAAAAAAAACAAACAAACAAACACTACGTGTTTCATGTCCTTGAATCATCCACATATAACATCCATAACATCATATTGTCTGTTCCTTTTTCCAGTTGTCGAGAACACCCCATCATTCCTATTGCTTCAACGCCTCTTCGTCTAACATCTGCTTAACTCTTTTCATCTGTTAATCCATGTATTTTTTCCATCGATGATCTACAATGAGCATGTGTATCAACATTAATTTATGATCGACAAAAGATATGCACACATGCATCATTATATACAGGTGAATAAACATTAAATACCTTAATAACCTATGTTGACAAACTATGCACATGTGCATATTAACATATTTTGTCAATCTATGCACATGTGCATAACTATATATCACACAATTATACCTTATTAACATAATCCAAGACGAAATACACGTTATCATAACTGTATAACACACCAAAAAACACCTATATAAAACTAAATACCGATTACAGATCATTGATGCATAGGTGAGACTCCTATTCAAAATCATATGCATCAACATTATCTACCTTGTTAAACTATTATTGCAAACTATGCACACGTGCATATTAACCTATTATAACAATTTATGCACGTGTGCATAACTATATAGATCCCGAATTTAGTTTATTATCCTGTTATGTTTAATCATTTTCTGTCAAACTATGCACATGTGCATAACTATGTATCATACAATTATACCTAATCAACATGTTCTGTGTAAGCCTGTTCTGTCAGAAAATATGCACATGTGCATATCTATATAGATCACAACATTACCTTATTATCCTGTTCCGTATAAGCATATTCTATCAAAATATGCAGGTGTACATAAGTATGCACATTTGCATCCATATGCCTACCCTTATTAACTTACTCTATCAAAACATGCATATTTGCATTATGCACATGTACATCAGCATGAACGACCTTATTAACCCATTATGTCAAAGTATGCAGATGTACATAACTATGCACATTTGCATCCATATGCCTACCCTTATTAACATACTCTATCAAACCATGCATATGTGCATAACTATGCACATGTGCATTAACATTACTAATCTCATCAACAGGCTTGCTTCAATAATAAACCTTATCCTGTACCAAATCGAAATTCGTATTATCACTAACCATATATAACATTAATCATCAACAAATCTATTATGGTAAAATATACACATGCACATAACTATACATATGTACACCATCATAAATGACCTTGTTAACCTAATACTAAATAAACAGCTTCTAACCTTTTTGTTTAACTTTCGCATATTCGTCTTCTGTGTTGCTGTCCGGGTGTTGCGTCATACATTCTTGATACCCTTCATCCCTTGACTTTAATACAAATGTTAATTTTTTCGATTTTTTCCATTGATTATCTACAATGAACATGTGGATAAACATTAAATACCTTACTAACCTATTATGACAAATTATCCACATATGCATATTAACATATTTTGTAAAGCTCTGCACATGTGCACATGTATATATATATCACATAACACTACCTTATTAACATAATCTACCTTATTAACATAATCTAACATTAAATACACATGTGCATAACTATACATCACACCAAAATACAACTAAATACCTTATTCAATGGCATGTGAATCAACATTAAATACCTTATTCACATGTTATTGCACAATATGCACATGTGCATATTGACTTATTAGTACAATCTATGCACATGTGCATAACTACATATCACACAAAAAATTACCTTAATATCCAATTCTGTTAACCTGTGATGTCAAAATATGTACATATGCATAACTGTATATCACACAATACAAAACGAAGTTTGAATTTACAAATTGTCTATCATATAAAAGTACAAACGACAAATTATCTATCATATAACAGTATAAACGAATTGTATAAACTTGCAAACGGTGTCACGATATCTATATTACAAATCCGTCAACGATTCCGTCGGCGGCGACGATTCCGACGGCGATTGATTCCCGACGATACCGTCATAGTGACACACTCATTGAATCATCTATTCTTATAATCACCAGACGAATTTTGGGAACTAACCTCGATTATATGACGAAATATGAAATATGTGCTGGTAAAATCCCAAATCTGAGATACAATCTCAATCCAGATGCTTGGATATGGTGAACAGATGCTTGGATATGGTGAACGGATGATGGTGAAGTGATGATGTATTCGAGACCATGATGTAAACAGTTGTAATCGATGAATTGTGGAGAGAATCAGGTTGAGAAGTTAAGATATTTGGATTGAATCACAGTTCATATGATAATGATAGTGGACGTGAAAGTTTTGATTAAATGTAGTTTAATTTATGTTGAAGTCCGGTGGTATAAGTAATCGCAGGTAAGCGTGTTTTAAAAGATGATTGGTATTTACAAAATTGCCCCATGTTCACATTGGTTCTCGCGGTTCTCGCAATAAAGGTGGTTCTCGCATGAACCCTACCCTATATATATATATATATATATATATAGGGTCAGGATTTAGAGAGAACGGTGAAAAGTATGAGAACGGTGAAAACGCTTATGAATCGTCCGATCAAAACAATCTATGGACTAGATTGGCGCGGTGGCTTTTTTTCGTAAATAACACGAATTCTATTGAGTGGACGCACTTCATTAAGGGTAAAAAGGTATTTACACTTCTATACCAAAACGACAAAGTAACGAATAAAAATTACTAGCCAAAACGCATCCCTGCATAAACAAAACATTCTCATACATAAGAACACAGCTCCCCCAACCTGAAAACACCATATTTTCTACTATATAACATTCAACTTACAACGCCAAAACATCAAACACACCTACTAAAAAACGTCATATTTTACTATATATCAATCATCTTAGAAAACGCCAAATCTCTCAAATGTCAAAATTTTCCAAAAAATGGACGTTTCTTTCAGATACACTATTTCCTCAGTAAAACGCCAAAAATGCCAAAAAAACGTTTCTTGTATATTCAATATTATTCTACGCGAAGTTTGGGAGAATGCATTCTTTCCTGAGGTGCTGTGACTCAAATAACATTTTGCTGAATGAGATGGACAAAACTTCAACAAAAAGATGAGTGGTGCTGTGTCAGACTTATGTCTGTTTTTGTGTTTTGTTATTGATGAATAATATAATGGCATGAATAGACGAATGACACTGATGAGTGGTTTGAAGATGCATATTCAAACAAAAAACTCATGTCATATTTTCTTTCCAAACGGCCACAAAAACACAAGCATGACAAAGCCAAACCACCAGTGAACATGTTTCAAAAAAGAAAGAGACTGATGACAGTGAAGATTTCGAAGATGAATTGTTTCTATTTTAAGTTTTTTAATTTTCCTTTTCTGTTGTTTGTTATGTATATTTCGACTAAGAATAAAAAAGTTTAATAAAGAACAAAAAAGTCATAAAGATTGGGAAACGTCATAATGTAGTAAAACGCCATAACGCAGTAAAACGCCAAAAACTCCAAACCTATAATAAAAGTAATTTGGAGAAGTATTATTAAAAGCTAAAAATGAAAAAAAAACGTCAAAAACTACTTAAAGCCATTAAAAACGCCAAAGTTGGATGATGGAATGTCTATGACCAGAAAAGCTCATAAAAAGCTGAACAAAAACAGTAAAAAATACACACAGTAACTGAAAAGACGGCTACTTTATTAATATCATTTATTATAAATAAAAATCCCGCCTAAACTACGCGCGAAAAACATACTATAAGAGAAACGTCTCTACACAATCAACTGATCACAACACCAAAAATAAACGCCATCTTTCCAAGAAACCATTCACTTTAAAACGCCAAAAAAAAAGATACTTAAAAAAGCCACAAATGTGGAACATCATTTCTTCTATATTGAGTATTGTTCTGAATGAAGTTTCACTGAATGGATTCTACTCTGAAGTGGGTGTATCTATAAGCTTTTGCTGAATTAGATGGACAAATATTCAGGAAAAACGAAGTGAAAAAGACACTTTTACCCCTTAATGAAGACGGGAGTTATGTAGGAAAATAAGGATCTACATAAGGTATTCAAAACAGGTTCAAAACACCAAAAAAATTAAAGTAGAAGAGCCTGATAACAGTGAAGATTTGGAAGAGAAATTAGATTATAATTTTTATTTTATTTTTCAATTTCTATTGTTTGTTATCTAATTCTCTGATTTTATTATCTAATTCTCTACTTACAAAAAAAAAATCTAATATAAAACGCCAAAAACACCAAAACGCCTGATAGTGTGAAAACTGAGAGAACGGATGCTTGCAAAGCACGATGTTGCTATAAAACGCCAAAAACGCCAAAACATACTTAAAACGCCAAAATGTTTACTATGATCCTGATCTACAAACAATAAAACGCCGCGTATTTATTAAACGCCAAAAAATGGAAACGGGATGTGACACGCGTTTAAAAAAAGAAAGATGAAAGGACAAAAAAACCCCTCCGCCCTTCTCTATGCCACGTGACACGTGTTGGGCCAGGATGCGTTCTCACTGTTCTCACAGTTTTGAGCGTTTTCTCCTGATCCCGTTTCTATATATATAGGGTTAGGATTTAGAGAGAACGATGAAAAGTGTGAGAACGGTGAGAACGATTTTGGTGGTGACATGTTGCATTGATGTTAAATTACACTAAGGGGTAATATTGTCAAAAAAAGCCACTCACATGAACTGGGTGTTCAAATAAAACGCCATAAAAACACCCAATTTAGAAAAACGCCTAACACTCAAAAACTATTTTTTAAGCTATAATTTACAACAGCTCAAAAAAACCATTTTTTTGAGCGCCATAAAACACTCAAAAGCTATTTTTTGAGCTATAATTTACAACAGCTAAAAAAAAACCATTTTTTTGAGCCAGCTCCTAGTTAATACGCCATAACAAAAAAAAGCTATATTTTCAGGGTCCAAAGTGTAACTTATAGTGTAAACAAGTGTGAACACAAGTATTTAATTAGTTTCATCATACACGCAGCTTTGATTGGAAATAAAAGAATTCATACTAGTTAAAACACCATAACAAAAAAAAACTATATTTTTAGGGTCCAAAGTGTAACTTATAGTGTGAACAAGTGTAAACAAGTGTGAACAGAAGTATTTAATTAGTATTCAATTAAAACGCCATAACAAAAAACACATTTTTTGAGCCATCCGCCTAAATTAATATTTTTTGAGCTCAGAAAAATCATAATTTGTACTGTAAAAACACCGTAAAACACGCAGTTCAGAAAAACGCCATGAAAAACTCAGTTGAAAACGCCACAAAACACTCAGTTCAGAAAAACGCCATGAAAAATACCTCGTTAAAACGCCATAAAAACACCTAGTTCAGAAAAACGCCATAAAAATACCTAGTCTAAAACGCCATAAAACACCCAGTTCAGAAAAACGCCATAAAACCCAGTTAATTTTTTTTCGAAAAGTATATCAATAGTATACTCATTGGAAAGATAAAAAACGCTGAGTTTTATGGTGTAATTTTTTTTCGAAAAAATAATCACGTATAAAAAAGTTATTGTCGTTTAAATATGATGGGGGAAATGACATGTGATTAGCATGTGCACCTTTGATTGGATCTTCCTATTTTACCCCTCCTGGTAGTTCCAAGACCCCTATTATTTACAAAAATGCCACCGCATCAATCTCAGCCACAAACCACTAAGATCTTGTGGCTGAGAATCCTTCTCACCGTTCTCACACTTTAAGGCGTTCTCTCCTGATCCTGTTCCTATATATATATATATATATAGGATTAGGTTCAAGAGTGAAAACTAGTGTATTTGCGAACTAAGTGAACAAATCCTTACCATTGATTTACACACATGTATGGCTAGGATCTCATCATTAAATCGTAAAATACATTAGTGTATTTCATCATCAAATCATGGCCATTGATCTACACACGTGTATGGCCAGGATTAGTTCACTCAGTTCGCAAGATACACTAGTGTTCATTCTTGAACCTAATCCTATGTATATATATATATATATATATATATATATATATATATATATATATATATATATATATATGAGATTAGGTTCAAGAGTGAACAACTTCTTGAGAGTGAACTAATCTTGGCCCTTGATCATTTTTTCAATTAAAAGAATAAGATTGACATTAGCCAAGTATGTTTAATTAAAATCCCTTAATTTTCTCATCTCTTAACTATCTCTTTCTCTCTCTCATTTTTAATTATTTCTCCATAATTTCTTTATCCATAGATTTTGTTTAAATTTTAACTTGAATATTTTCAATAAATATTGAAAAATTTCTCTGAGATTGAAATTGTAATTATTTTTGGGCTTTAACTTTTTTTGAATATGCGATGAAGTTATTTATTTTTGAATACATGTTATACGTTTCGTTTTCATTAATTTCATAATTTTTATATGAATCCACTCGTGTGCATGCATAATATACGATATGTTGTTAATATACACATATATGTAACCATTTCTGAATATAATACACAGATGTATAAAAGACTGTACACATGTGTATAAACTAACAGATGTGTAACTTGTATAAACTGATAGTTAGCGAGACTGTACACGTGTGTATAAACTAACATCTGTGCATTTCGTATAAACTGATACTAGAGAGACTGTACACATGTGTATACACTAACAGTTGTGTATCTTGTATATACGGAAACTAGCGAGATTTTAGAGATTTTGATTATATTGTTTAATAAATTCCATTTACAAAAGACGCAAATACCCTTCTTTCAATTATTATAAAGGGAAGTTACAACATTATAATTACAATCTTGCCATTGTTGAAAAATCTCTAGATGATGTAATCGAATGTCCGAGATTAGTTCACACAGTTCACTCTCAACCTAATGTTCACTCTAGAACCCTACCCTATATATATATAGGGATCGGTTCAAATGAAAACCATCCCCAGTTGCGAGAACCGTAAAAACCAAAATTAACCATTTAAAAGTGGACACCTCATTAAACATGTGAGTATAATTGAGGGGTATTTTTGTAATTTAACCAAACTGACATATATCAGATATATTTCTCTCTCTCTCTCATACATAACAATCAACATTCAAATCTCTTTTCTTTCTCTCTCTCTCTCTCTCTCATATCACAAAATCTGATCTCTTTCTCTCTTGTTCACTTACCGGAACCCTAGGTGGTGGTGGTGGGCAGAGGTGGGTGATGGTGTGGTGAAACTATGACGGGGGTGGTGGTTTTTGTGACTGGTAGTAATGGTGTGGGGCAGAGGTGGGGGTGACGGTGTTGGTGGTGGTGGCATTGGGGTTTGGTGGCGGCGTTGGGGGTTGGTGGGTAGAGGTGGGTGATGGTGTGGTGAAACTATGACGGGAGTGGTGTGGTGAAACTATGATGGGAGTGGTGGTTTTGGTGGGGCAGAGGTGGGTGACGGTGTTGGTGGTGGTGGTGGCGGTGGGGTTGGTGGCGGCGTGGTGGTTGGTGGCAGGGGGGTAGGTTTGGGGTGACTTTTCACCGATGGTGGTGTTTGGGGTTGGTGACTCTCACCCTATCTCTCTTTCACCGATGGTGGTGTTGGGGTCTGATGACCTGAGGTGACTTTTTGTTTCATCCCGGTGATGCCGATGAGTACAAATATGTCTTCGTTCCAAGTGATTAGTTCTAAATTTTTGTTTCATCCCGCTGGTGCCAGTGGTGCCGATGAGTACAAATACAATGGCATCAACCTTTGATTGTTGATTGTATGTGGAAACTGGCTTGGCATTCTATAACATTCGTAAATTGCCATTCTTGAGTTTTTATTATTGGAAATTGTGATTTTTGTTCTTTCCTTGTGTTATTGATCTTTTTGTTTGTTTGTTTGTTTTTTTCTTTTTTATCTTTTTTTCTGGAGTGCTGGTTCTAATCTTTGGTTGCCTAAAATGGGTTTGTTTACAAGGAGTTTTTGGTTCTTTTTTAGGTTGAGTTACTAAAGCTCACTGTTGTTTCTATGATTGGCTATGTCCAGTTGGTTGTGTTGAAATAAAGATATGGGTTGAGTTGCTGAAGCTCACTGTTGTTTCTATGACTTGCTTTGTTCAGTTGGTTGTGTTGAGATCCATACATGGAGACCCAACTGCAATTTGAACTTTCTTCATATGCGGTAATAGTTGAAAACATTTTTTTCTTGGCATGGATAGTTGAAAACATTTTTTTTCTGACAATTGATGATGATGGCGTGGCAAGGATGGTGGAGGGTAGGTTTTTGACCTTCAATCGCACTTTGCAGCCATGATTTTTGGAAACTTTGAACCAACCCCTGGTTTTTCAAGATCCACGATGGTTTTGATTTTCATTGTTGCTTTTTATATTCAGCCGATGATGATAAGTATTAACTTATCTGAGACATCTATGAGTCTTGATTTTTGGTTGAGTTTGTTTGTTAAGATTCTAAAATTCAAAACAGGGCGTAAAAAAGTTTAAAACCGAAGCGTAAAAAAAGTTTAAAACCTGGGCGTAAAAAAATTAAAACCGGGGCGTAAAAAAATCTATAAAAAATATGCTTTGTAAAACAATAAATAAAAAATTTTCTTTATAAAAAAATCTGTTTTGTAAAACCCTAATAAAAAAGTAATTAACACAAAAAGAAAAAGAAGACAATTAAGATAATAAGACAAAAATAGAAGTTAACCAAAGTACCCTTATTACAATAAAATATTACTAACCAAATAAGACAAAAACATTTTAACACGTGTTATATTTTCTTTTAATCTCAACCATCAAACAAAAAAAAATCAATGGTGGAAAAGTGGTTACTACGGTTCTCGCAACTAAAAAAGTGGGGAACCGGGAAACACTCTTAAAGATTCAACTTAACATGTTAAAAATCAACTTTTTCTAAAATATTTTCGGCGCTTTTCCTTATAAATACATGTAGAAACATTATTAATATAAAATTAAAAAACAAAAAAATATAAAAAAATGTTTAAAAAACAGTTAAAATATATCTTATAAAATTAACTTAACATGTTAAAAATCATTTTTTTTTAAATTGTTTTAGCGCTTTTGCTTATAAAAATGGGTAGAAACTATTCCAATAAAAAATCACTTTTGTAAAAAAAAAATTAAGCCTTTTTTAACAGTTTTTTTATATTTTTAGTTTTTGATTTTTTTATTTAAAAATAAAAAAAAAGGAAGGAGGGAACAAAGTAAGGGTAAAAAGGTTTTAAGACAAAACAATTGAGCATTAAGATTATTAGATAGAAAATCATTTAATATCAAAAGGGCACATAATTCTAATCAAGTAAATGATCATTTCTGATAAAAACAGAACAGTTGCTTTGGAAGTCTGGTAAAATCAGGAACAATAGAACTAACTGCTAAAAACAAGAGAATACCATCAGATTCGTTCAAATCAAATCCTTTCTTGAAACATAAAGAACACTTCTCATATTATTTCTCTTTCTCCTTTTATATTTTTTTGGTTGCAAAACACCTCTTCAAGAAAGGACAAGAAGTTTCACCAGACAAACACATGTAAGTACCATTTCTGATACTCTACTCATTCCCTATCATCTTAAAAAAAAGCACTCTATTAAGGGGGAAGATACAATTCTGATGACTTTTTGATGAAAATGAATGCAAAAAGAACGAGTTCTGATACACAAAATATTAGACACATTTTCTAATGACGTCACCAGAAACTTGAATTTTGCCTTTCAAAAAGGGGGAAAGATGTCAGTTTCTAGAAAGAATATAAGTGGAGATTTTCTCTAAAAGGGGTCTTACAAGAGGTGAAAAGTACCACAAGGTCATTAGTATTCACCAACCACAATTCATCTTATTGAAAAATATTGGAGATATATCAAAAGTTCAAAAACGGTTTAGATAAAGATAAGAGTAAATTGCCAAAATCGTCCCTGAGGTTTGGGTATGTTTGTCATTTTCATCCAAAACAATTTTTTTGTACCATATAGTCCTTCACTTTTGATATTTTTTGCCATTTCCATCCAAACATCTGACTTTTTTTTTTGCCAAATTCGTCCCCAAGATTTGGTTTTTTTTTCCATTTTCATCCAAGTGTTTGATAGAAAAAACAAAGCAAATTAGATGTTTGGATGAAAATGGCAAAAGGGCCAAAAAGTGAAGGACTATATTATACAAAAGTGTTGTTTTGGATGAAAATGGCAAACATGCCCAAACCTCAGGGACAATTTTGGCAATTTACTCTAAAGATAATTACCATTAACTTGTCATAAACCTACTTAAATACTAACCACCCCACGATCTCTATCCCCACAAACCTATAAATACCCAATTTCAAAATCGGGACTTCATCTTCAACCTCAAACCTTATAAGCCATAAACCCCTTTGTTTTTTAAAGGCAAAATTCATCATCAAATCACCATGTCTGCACCAAACACTATCAACCTCAACATTCCAGCAGTTGAACACGATGTTACCTTTATCACGGAAGATGAATTTCTACCTGTCAAAGACAACAATCTAATGATGAACGTTCAACACTCACAATACGATCAAAGATGTCAACTTTTAGTTGCGTTTTTGTTGAACTGTCCGATTACTCAAGCTATGATAAAGACCAGGGAGGTACTTGAAAACATCATACAACAACTTGTTCACACACTCAAAGAAACCGACAAGGATGAAGTTAAAGCTCATCTATGGGGAAGTATTTCAGTAACAATCACCCCAAGAAAAATCAGAGATTGGAACTTCAAATTAAAGCAAGCTACATGGAAGCACCAATGAAGGATGAGCTGATGAAGGAATTCATAGCACTCGGCTACAAAGAGCTAGTCACTAGGATAGGAGAATTCAAGAGAAACAAATACCTGCCTTCTGGCAAGTTATGATGGAGACATTGAACATGTGTTTAACCTCAAAGATTGGAGGGGCTGATCATATATATTGGTCCATTCTCACAATCATGTATGGACTCATTATTGGGTTAAACATTGATTATGGAACAAAATTTTTCAATTTGATGAAAAGGTCAGTACTCACCAAGTCTTAGAAAGATCTCATCCCACTTACCTCATTGATATACACAAAATGTAACACATAAATTGAAGCAACAAGTCAGAAGCCAAGCACGGGGCTGTCCCAGCCAGGCATGGGCCGTACCCCAATCAAGATTCCTTAGAGAATAAAGACACATAGAAAATGACAAGGGACAAGGGGCCGTGTCACCTCAGCACGGGCCGTGGTCAACTCTCAAATTCGCAAATCTTGGTTCGTACAACAAGTACAGAAGACATAGGACCGTGTGTGTAGAAGAACTGACAGAGCATTAAATGAAGACATAGAAAATGAAGGACACGGGGGCGTGCCCACTAGGCACGGGGCTGTGTGAGTCTCTTGTTTCAACTATAAATACAGGTGCTTGGCTCACTTGCAAACCATCCCTTTGCAAACCATTTCTCTCACTTCCACCACCACAATACCATAATCTTCCACCACTTTAGTAGAGTTAGAGTAGTCTCGGGATCCAAGATCGATAGTAAGTGCTTTTGTCAAACTATGGCTATGCTTGGCTAATCTCTTACATCACTTGGTGAAGTCGAAATCTTTTGTATATTACTTTTGATTTCCAACCTTTGGTCACTTTTTAATTGGGTATATTAATGACATTAATAACTAGTTTTTATATTGAATGTGAATTTTTATTCTATCATTCTTAAGTTTTGTCGATTCACTCATTTGTGTCTTTACGGTCTATATAAAGCACGTTAACTACCGGGAAAGGGGTTAGAAGGGTGGTTTGGGTAAAGTTCATGCCTCGTCCAGTGTGTAGATCCTGTGAGGACCTGATTCATGCTTATTAGGACTACACTTTAGGCATATAGCATCAAATTGGGGGAAGTAAGAACGGCTTGTACTCCCTTATAAATAAACTACTATTAAAACTTTAAATCGGGCTTGTCGGACTGTATCCCTGCTGACTCAGACCAATATGTCTGAGGGTAGTGTTGCCTCCAAAAGAGGACATGCCACATTTTGCATTAATTTCTGACTTAATTATCTTTCAATAATATGGCCTTACGAGACTGTATCCCTGCTGACTCAGACCAATATGGCTGAGGGTAGCATTGACTCCAAAATAGGGACATGCCTCAATAACTAAGATAATCCCTTAAAAAACCTAAAGTGCGGAAATCATCAAATGACACATAAAAGATGAGTTGGAGCAAAGTGATCCTTTCTTGTTATTTGTTATTTGTTTCTTGTTATTTATTTTATTTTTTATTTTACATGTTTAAAACTATTTATCTTAAAATTTGGGTCGATTAGACGTTGACGATAAACCGGTATTAAAAGCTCTTGTGTCCTTGGACGACCTCGGTATCTTACCATCACTATACTACACCAATGATGGGTGCACTTGCCCTAGCTTGTTGTAGTGAGTGATAGTTTTTTAAAATTTAAAGCTTGATTAAAAGGTAAAAAGGTACTAAAATAACATTAAAAATCCGTACACCCCTTGACACGTCACTCATCCAAGATTCTGGTCAATTATAAGTGTTGAAACCTTTAAAGAAAGAAATGTGGAGCTACCTGCATCAGAAAACATCTGGAAGTCACAGATCATGTGTTGGTGCATACATCTGTCGTCTTCGTCTATTGTCGAGTCTCGGGTTCGTTGCGGATTTGATCAAGCGTGACATCATAAAAAATGTCATCATGTGACATCAATGATGACATCACAACATTTTAGATGATGATAATTAGTTCTCGAAAGTCAATATATACGCAAGAAGACAAAACAGATTTCATGAGACAAGACCGTTTGAAATTGTAATTGTTTGTGTTGACCGTTTGAATATGTTGGTAGTGACCGTTTGAGAGGTGACCGTTTGAAGTGTCTTGCCACCTTCAAATGGTCAGGGGTCCTCCCTATAAATAGGCTTCAAACTATCTCATTTGTAACATTCTGAATTCCGACGGCGAAGCCCTGTCGAAGTGTCTCTGTGCTGTAAATCTGTTCAAGATCAATAAACAAGACATTTATTAGTGAATACAAGCTAAACGAAGACCGAATCAATGAATTCCGCCTCTGATTCGGTCTGAGCACTCTTCGGATCGACTCGTTAGGTCGTGTCACGATCCTACATGTGGTATCAGAGCTCTGGAGGAAGAGTTCTTACCGTTTAGCTCGTTTTCGCTAGCAAATTCTGATTTTCTACACCTTCTTTCACAAAATTGATACTTTTCACGGTTAAAATCGGCTATAACTTTCACAGAACGTGTAAAAGTGCATTTTAACAAACCCTTGAAAGTTTCAGCTCTAAATTCGAAGTAAAACTGATAAAAATGGCATAAAAATTGGTGACCGTTTGAACGTAACCTGACCTTCCCGTTTGAAACTGGACGTGACAGTTTGAAAATGCACCTTACAGTTTGAATATGCACATGACCGTTTGAAAAATACATCGTGACCGTTTGAAACATGACATGACCGTTTGAAATATGATTCCAGTTTGAAAGTGTTTCAATCTTCATGTGATTGTACATTGAGTTGTGTGAACCGTTTGAAAAGGTTCATCGATTCCTGTGATTTTTCAGGTCTTGTTATTTGTGGTGCATGTGATATTATCGAAAGTACATTGAGTTGTGTGAACCGTTTGAAAAGGTTCATCGATTCATGTGATTTTTCAGGTCTTGTTATTTGTGGTGCATGTGATATTATCGAAAGTGCATTGAGTAGTGTGAACGGTTCATCATTACACGTGATACAATTGTTGTGATCAGATCTATATCATTGATTTGCATGTGAACAAATCATGTCACCCTTGTGAATTTATCAGTTTGCATAAGATACAAAGTGAGGTCCAATTAAAACTGTGTATGAATTGATGTTGTCGGCCATTTTCACAAGTGAAAGCCCAAAGTTTGGATAAAGACTTGTAGTGCGGCCCAATTATAAGTTGACAATAAAATCGATTGTCAGACTTTATATGTGAAAGCATGTGTTTTAGATTGTTGTCAGTCCATTAATTGTCAAGATCCAATCAGCATTTGATTTGTGTTAATTGAAAGCCCATGAGATATTATCTTTGATTTGGTCTTTCCGAGTTTGTAAATTCTTTTCACATAAATATCTCGGCCCAAGGTTTGGTATAGTCCACAGCAAATTCAACTTGCATCAGTTCAATTTGTGTTGTGAGTTTTGGGTCAGTTTGCACCAAATTCAAGTTACATCAATCTAATTCGCACAAGGTCGCTTGAAAGTGATTCAGTTTGTTTGAGAAATTTCGATACCGAAACATGGAGTTTGGGGAATTGTTGGCATATGTGCATTATGAATCTCAGCAGTATATTCCGATAAAACAAAAAGAAGAAACTGTCTCAACAAAAGAAGTAGTTGAAAAGGTTCCGGTTTTTTATCATTCGTCTGATGAAGAGAGTGACAATTATGAAGAGGAAATCCGGAAACTTGAATATCTTAAACAACAACTTCCATCTGATCAACGTAGTGGAAAATTATTTTATGCCGATAAAATTGAAAAATTGAAAGAAAAACAAGATGCAAAAAGAAAGAATCAAAAGGCAGTCATTGTTAAAGAAGAGATCAGAGCTGAGCAGATTGAACAAGTTCCATTGGTCAAGATTGAGAAAGAAGAATCTGTAAAACCTGTATCTGTGAATCCTGAACCAGAGATAAAGAAAGAGGTTGCAGAAGACGCACCTATCTTTGATTATTCATCAGAAGAAGATAGTAAGGATGAAAGTGTTCATGAGGAGAAGAAACAGGTTGAAAATATTTCAGCTTTGAAGGTTGAGACGAAAGCTGAAGAGAAACAGATTCCTGGAAAATGCTTAAACTGTGAAAAATCTGAGACAGACAATGCCAAACTCTTAAAGAATGTAGAGAGTTTGTCATTAAAAAACAAAAATCTTAAAAAATCAGAAAATGTTTTGAAAAATCAAATATACGATTTGGAAAATGAAAAAGTAAAAATTGAGAAAGATTTTCAAAGTCAAATAAAAATTTTAGAAGATGAGAGAGATTTGTTTGGTAAAAACAATCTTGAAAAACAAATTGCAATCAATTCTCATCTTGAAAAGATTATTCGACTTGAAAAAGAGGCAGAATGTGCTCAAAAGAAAATCAAGGAATGGGAAGAAAAGTTGAAGGTGTTTGTGAATACTTCAACTATTCCTTGCCCAAAATCTGTTAATTCAGTTCCAATAAGTGACAATGTCACAAACTTTGACAAAGTCAAAGTTGAAGATTGTGATGAGAAATCTGATGATGAAAATGAAAAAATGAAGAAAAAGAATTTATTTTTGAAATTAAAAGAAAAGTTTCAAGAAATTGTTCCAAAATCAACTGAAAAGGGAGAATGCTCTAAGCAAAAACCTTTGAAGAAGAAAGTGGAACAAAAACAAAAAGAGAAAATTTTGAAAAATGTTCAAAAAGAAAATAAAAGTTCATCAGATCAATCATCCAATCGCAATAAAAAATCACAAAAATTAGAAAATCAAAACTCAAAAAATGTTGGTAATAAGTGGTGCAGGTATGACCACAGTGCTCAAAAGCCAAATCCAGCATACAAGAGGAGAGATGGATATCACCAAGCCAAACAGTGCTACAATCTGAATGTTTGGACTGAAAATGGTGATTGGTACGATAACAGAGTGTGTTACAGATGCGGCTATCAAGGACACATTGCTGTTAACTGCCAGAGTTGGAAGTTTGAGACGAGGAGATGCTTTAATTGCAACATCATTGGCCATATTGCTAGAGATTGTTCAATGAGATCAATGAGAAGATCGAGGGCTGAATCTCAGAAGAAGGTCAAGAAACCAGTCAATGTCGAGCCCAAAGAACAGAAGGTTCAAGAACCTAAAGTTCAAGAAAAGAAAGTGAAGCTTTCACAGGGGCAAAAGGACAGACTGAGGAAGAAGAGGAAGAAGGCGAGAGAGTATCTCGAAAGGATTTTGTCCTCGGATACAACTGGTAAAACAGATAAAAGTTCTGATAAATCATTTTGCTCTTCAAAGAACGACAAATCTAGCAAAACGAATTCATCAGATACAAATCTGAGGACAGAAGAGAGAAAGAAGAAGAAGAAAATGGATGGTGATGAATTTGTTTCTTCGGAAACAAAGGAGCCATATGTCGGCGATGAATCTGACTCATCAAAGTCAGACAAGCCACGTGCAGGCAATGAATCTGGTGTGGTAAAGCCAGAAGAGCCGTGTGTTGAGGTAAAAACTGAGAGTTCTAGTCTAACAATGGATGAGGCAAATTTTCCACTATTGTTGAACAAGAAGTCAAAATCACCCAAGGACCGTCAGGCTTGGGTGAATCTGTTTAAATGAAAAAACTGACTTGCCGGAGTTCCCAGGTTGGTAAGCGTGGAACAGGAATCGGCACATTTCTTGAGAAATTCACGGTTGTGATATTTCGATTTAAAAGTGGTAAATCAGGGACATTAAGTTGTACTTGATTTTCTACAAGTGATGTTTATGGATTGATCTTACGAATGTTAGTTTTTACAAGTGGTTGAAGAGAACAAGGTGATGAAGATCCCCATATTTGTGAAATGACACGCAAAACTTATTTTCCGGAAAAACCATTTTGATTAAAACAAACTTAAGTGTTTTGAAATCTCTATGGGAAAATGTTTTGTTGTCAGGGGAAGTTCTGATTGTTTAAGCCAAGTGAATAGAGAATTGAAGCAATTCTCATCATGTTGTCACATTTCTTGTACAGCTTGTTTTCAAATTTTCCCAGAAAATCAAAATTGAAACATATTTTGATTTTAGGGGGAGTAAAAATTTTAAAAAAATTAGAAAATTTGAAAATGTCAAAAACATTAAAAAATGCAAAAATGAGTTTTGTTGTCAAAAAGAGGAAATGATAGTAGATCAGTTGGACTGTCACAGCATGCTAAAGAAATGGAGAGATAAAATGTGATAAGCGATCTCACTAAAGATGTGACGGTAGGCTCAGCTAGACTAGTAGATTTGCGAGAACGATACAAACATAAATGAAAAAGCCTAGTTCTAGTGGGAAACATGATTGAAAGCATAGTACTTAGTTTTGTCCTTCTTGATTGTGTGCCTACTCAGTAATCGCTGATTGTCGAAAGACATAAAACTGGTTGAGTTTGTGAATTTTCACAACTTTGCTGAAAAGTCGCTGTGATTGTGCATTTTATTTTGCAAAGATTTAAACTTGTTTTATTTCTTTATTTTGTTTAAGCATCGGACATCCTCTGCGTATACGTGAGTATCGACCTGGATGTTGTTGCCTAAACGTTCTGCTTTATTTTCTTTGGTGTTTCGTTTAAGCTTTGGACCTCCTCTGCGTATACGGGAGTATCGACCTGGTGGTTAAAGCCTAAACAACTTCAACTTGTTTTATTTTTCTTATTTTGTTTAAACATTGGACTTTCTCTGTGTATACGGAAGTATCGACCTGATTGTTAATGTTTAAACATTCTGCTTTGTTTTCGCACAAATCATAGTTGATAAAAGTTTAAAGGCATTACTTGAGTCAGAGTATTGCATGATGAGGGGATATGCTGAGATCGTGGGGTCCATAAGAACTTATTGCAAAATTAATATACCTTAACGTATCAGTAAGCATTTCGAAAGTTTTTAGATTGAGCTTAAGTGGACAACAATATCGTCAATCCATGTGAATCGTTTAGAACTTAAAATGTTTAAAGCTTAACGGTGTTAGTGATTGGTCACAAAAACTGATATGATTCTCTTGCACAAACTCACAAAAATATTGTTTGTAAATATTTCTTTACTGCATTTCATTCTATTTCAAAACCCAAAAAGATTTTAGTGTGTTTTAGCATAAACTTTGTAAAAATTCAAAAAGATTTTCGACAACTGATGTGGAAGAGCTGATTTTCAAAATTTCAAGTGCTGAACGTGATGAACTGGTTTGGGAGTGTGCGTTTAAATGAAGAAACTGATTTTGAAAAAAAAATTGATTAGTTAATCAAGGTCATTAATTTGAACTTGGCGTAACTATTTCTAGTAAGTTTTTCTTATTGATTTAAGTAAAAACTTATGTTGTGATGAGAAAATGTGTGCAGGAGTTGAACTTAAACAAAGTTAAAGCCAGGGATTGATCTCAAGGTGATAGCTAATTCCAGATGGCGATCCCATCATGATGAGAGGGGGAGTCTGACGAGGTTAGAGCCAAAGAGAAGATCCTGGTCTATGCTGAGAAAGAAAAGAGACTGATAAAGACTGAAGATGCGAAGACTCGACACTTAAGACTCGTCAACATCTGAGGGG
Organism: Helianthus tuberosus; assembly: GCA_030545235.1. NCBI lineage: Eukaryota > Viridiplantae > Streptophyta > Magnoliopsida > Asterales > Asteraceae > Helianthus > Helianthus tuberosus. The sequence continues at coordinate 81,471,537 of CM060413.1, forward strand.
GAGTCTGTTGGTGCATACATCTGTCGTCTTCGTCTATTGTCGAGTCTCGGGTTCGTTGCGGATTTGATCAAGCGTGACATCATAAAAAATGTCATCATGTGACATCAATGATGACATCACAACATTTTAGATGATGATAATTAGTTCTCGAAAGTCAATATATACACAAGAAGACAAAACAGATTTCATGAGACAAGACCGTTTGAAATTGTAATTGTTTGTGTTGACCATTTGAATATGTTGGTGGTGACCGTTTGAGAGGTGACCGTTTGAAGTGTCTTGCCACCTTCAAACGGTCAGGGGTCCTCCCTATAAATAGGCTTCAAACTGTCTCATTTGTAACATTCTGAATTCCGATGGCGAAGCCCTGTCGAAGTGTCTCTGTGCTGTAAATCTGTTCAAGATCAATAAACAAGACATTTATTAGTGAATACAAGCTAAACGAAGACCGAATCAATGAATTCCGCCTCTGATTCGGTCTGAGCACTCTTCTGATCGACTCGTTAGGTCGTGTCATGATCCTACATCATGAAACCCTGGTATGCAACCAAAGATGGACCTCTAACAAAGATGTGCCAATTTTACCAGAAAGCATGCTATGTCTGATAGCAGAGGATTCACCATACCAGAAAATACATGAAGACATTCTAAATAAGAAGAAGATCAAGAAGAAGTGTTTGACAGCATCTCTTCACTAGAAGACAATGATCGAATGTCTGTGGCACCAGAAACTAATGAAGCAGAGGAAGATCAGCAACATGATACCAGAATTTCATCAAATCTGATAGAAACATATGAGCGAGTGGAGAATTCAGAAATAGAAGTGCAACATGAATTAGGTGCTCAATTTAATCGCTCTTTAAATATTGCAAGAAACTCAACAGATTCTGATTTTGAAAAATTTGTTCAAGTTAGTTATAAAATTATTCATAGACAATCTGATGCAATAAATGAGTAGATTATCGGTCCCATACATGTTGAGTCCAAATTAATTGGTGAGGAGGAGATTGAGACAACAACAGGTGGAGATTAGTATACTAATCAAGGAAACCTAGAAGAGGAAACTAGGCTTTTCTCGACAACTCATGGAGGGTCATTCACCAAAATGATTCAAGGAAGTAAGGAAATTCCAGATATGAATGAGTTTCACAAATCTGGTGAAGGTATTACTGATTGGTCTCATGATCAATCCAACCCTTTAAAAACAACAGCAAATGTGTCTTCTACTGGTTTAGTAGTTGTAACATCTATTGTTCCTCCTTTTCCCATTGAAACATGATGCGTGTCGAGTGTGATATATATTTAAGTATATTTTAAGCCCTTTTTAATACTTTAGTCAAGTTTTAAATTTATAACACTATATTTTACTAACACTAAACACACATATGGGCAAGTGCACCCATCGTGAGCGTAGTATAGCGTTGGTAAGATACCGAGGTCGTCTAAGGACACAAGAGCTTTTAGTACCAGTTTATCCTCAACGTCTAATCAAATCAAAAATTTAGAAAAAGGTTTAAACATGAAAATAAAAACTAAAAATGCCGAAAATAAAAATAAAATAAAAACAGATAGACAAGATGAATCACTTGGATCCGACTCGCCTTTAGTGTAACCTTTGATGTTTTCCGCACTTTTGCACTTTTTAAGATATTATCTTAGTTATAGTAGTAGGCCCTTCTTTTGAAGGTGACGTTACCCTCAACCCAGTAGTTTGAGTCAACAAGGATACAATCCTAAAGGATTGGATTATTGGAAGATAATTAATTAAGTTATTAATGCGTAATGTGGTAGGCCCCTCTTTTGAAGGTGACGTTACCCTCGGCTAAGTAGTTTGAGTCAGCAGGGATATAATCCTAAGTAGCCGGGTTAATGTATTAATAGTAGTTTACATATGAGTGGATCAAGGAATTCGCACCCCCGCCATCCAATACCAGTGGGTATTGAAGGAGGGCCTACTAAACTTGATCCAGGTCCTTGCAGGATCTATACACTGAACAAGGCAAGAACATTACCAAACCATTCCCTTAACCCCCGACCAGGTAGCCAACATATCTCCATATAGACCGTGGAGATATGAATGGTGTACATCTTTTATTTTATATAGACAGTAAAATAACGCCAAGACACCACGGACAATTGATAAGGAAGTTTCACCTTCAACATAAGAAACTAGTTATTAAAGTCATTAATACAAAACCAAATAAAAAGTGCGAAAAGATTAAAAAACAAAAGTATTACACTAAATGCTTGTCTTCACCAAGTGATGTAAGAGATTTAGGCAAACATGGCCTTTGATTTTCAAGAACTCTTACTATCAATCTTGGATCCCGAGACTACTACACACACTCTATGATGGATGATGGATGATGGTGGTGGATGTGGGTGTTGTGATGGTGGTGGAGTGTGGGTGAAGTGGGAGAGAGGTGGTTTGTCAAGGGATGCCTTTGCAATGAACCAAGCACCCCTATTTATAGCCTGCACAGAAGCCCGGACACGGCCCCGTGCCCACTGGGCATGGCCCCTGTCCACCCATCTCCTCTTTCTTCATTAAATGCAGTTTGTCTTTATTAGTTGACAACGCCCCCGTGTCCGCTGGGCACGGCCCCGTGTGCAGAAGCGTATCTGTACTATCAAGATTTGCCTGGATTCTGCGAATCTTAGAATTGACCACGGCCCCGTGTCCGCTGGGCACGCCCCTGTTTTGGGAAATAGAAGCTTCTACAACTGTCTTTTCTGCAGACACTTGGGCACGCCCTCGTGTTCAATGAGCACGGGACGTGTTCAGCCTTCTGATGTCTTGCTTTTGCTTGGGAAGATGATGTTGAGGGGTCGGGCATGCCACATTTATTCCTTTTCTTGTATTAGTATTAGATTTGGCTGTATTTTTGCTTCTTTTGTTCATTTAAGCTCATTTAACCCTGAAAATACAAAAGGAAGACAAAAGCACACTTTTTCCAACATTAGTACTAAAAAAGGGTTAGTTTTATGCCTCATTTGATGTAATTTATATGTTGCATTTTACACACATCAAAAAACCACTCATCTCAAAAGAACAACTTGGCAATGTGTTAAACAATGTCATAAAAGTTTTAGCAGAAACATCAAACAAAGGAACCAAGTCACCAGTGGAAGCTAAACTAGACATGCTGCTAGAAGAATTAAGAAGCCAAAAATATGAGATGAAAACTTTATCAGAATCAATAGAAGCAATTAACAGTCAAACTGAAAAAAAAAATACTGAAACTCTGAAAAATATGTAGAAGCCACCAGAAAGTTTATCACAAAGTAGCAGATTCACAGTAGAATTCAAGAATGTTTTTAAAGAAATGGAAAGCATCAAGAAACGGATGAAGGAAGCTGTTGAAATAAGAGGAACTTCAAGTTCTTGTGAAATACTCGAAGAAATTAGCAGCCTAAGAGCAACCAACAACAGTTTATCAGATGCTATTAAGAAGATGGTAAAAGAATGGGCAGCACATAAACAATAATTCAAAACTGAATTTGAGAAGATGCGTGAAGAAGAAAAGAAAAATGCACAACTCATGAGTGATGTGCATTCACCGATGATGAGAATGCATTACAATGTTGTAAGATTGACAAATATAGACATTCACGAGTTGAGAACCCCCATTCCAAAAGAAGTTTCACACTTGGATGTCCCGATAATCATCTGTATAGCACAACCAAAACCAGTTACTCCATCCAGTCTATATGGGCCTACACTAATAGGGATCCCACCACCAGTATCAAGGTCAGAAATTCTCAAAAGATTTGAACTTTCTCCTCTAATCATATCTGATGCAAGCAGTGGTCCTTTAAAAGACAAAGAAAACCAACAAGAACCACAAAAAAGGACCTCATCAGGTGGAACATCTTTTAGTAAGTCCTTGAACCTAGCAGAGAAAAGAAAATGGGAAGAATCTGCAACATCTTCAAAGAGACCAAAGATAGTGCAAGTAAAGGATTCAGAAGGAAATGTCACTTTTGTACAAGAAATTGAGAGAGAAGACATGATGTTTCCTGAAAACAAACTCAAAGAATTCTACTGGTCTGAAGAGGATAAAGAAGAAAGACCACTGAGTCCTATGAGCAAGGACTTAAGGCTGGAAAGACTTGAAAGAGGAGAATGCAGCATTCACAGAGTTCAAACTAATCCTGTAATAAGAGTCAGCAAAGTGGATCCCCTTGTTACACCAGATGCAGTTGTCGGCATCGATGAGCAAAACAAGTATACCTTGATCAGAAGGAATGGTGACGAAGAGGTAATCAAATATGGTGATTTAGCATATAGGCTCCATCCAGTAGACCCGATTATGCTGAAAATGACTTTTGACGAAGAAAAAGGAAACACAAGGGTCATAAGGAGAGCCCTTGGCAGCCTCTCAAAAGCTGGAAGGACGCTATTTACATGAATAGCTTTAACTGATTTTGATCTTTGCATTAATTACAACTATGTAATTAACAAAAAGTTGCTCATGCCCCCTCCTGACACAACAATCCCAACAGAACTACAAGAAGAAGCCAGAACAAGAGTTATTATTGAAAATCCAGAACTTTTTGTTGTTTCCAGGGATCATGAAGGAGAGAAGGCTATTTTTAGAGTAGATTAAATATGCAAGTACTCAAACCAGACTCTCAAATACATAAAGGAATGCATGAACAAGAAGCAGGAGCAGCTTAAAGCAAAGGGTCGTGACAAAGAGTTGCTGAGGAAAAAGATTGAGAAGATCATCAATGAATGGATTGAAGCAAGAACTTGGTACAAGGCAATGTTTAAGGAATGCAACAAAATAATTAACTTCAAGAAGAGATTAAAGAATGGTGATCTTTACTGAGCCAATCTTGATAGTGCTTGAAAAACAATTTATTTCCGTTATTTCTTTTGTTAAACAATGTTTCTGTTACAATTTGAATTTCTGTGGTTTAAATTTCTTTCATGTTCTTTGTTATGAGTAGTTATTTTTCTTACAATACTTAGGGGAAAAATGTTAGGAAAATTTTTGTAAGTATTGAAGAAAAATATGATCAATCTGATTATGTGCTGAAGATAAAGTCAAAAGGATCAAACAAAAGGAAGATGCACGATTAACAGGACAAAAGCAGAAAAGCAGATACATCTTCAACAGATATCATAATTAGATCACAACTGAAGAATGGCGATCAAAGAAGACCAATCTGATAAGTCTGATGATAAATCTAATGTTTATCACCAGAATCTGGTAACTTCAGATCATCAAAAATCTGATGATTAATTCAACAGTTTTCCTGATAAGTTAGTCATAAGAAATTCTGATGGACCAACTTGTCAAAAAGAGAAGGTTCAGCTACCAAAGTGAAGTAGTAAGTTGACCTTGGATGGATTCAATGAATACAAAAAGCTACTTTATGCACACAAGTGAACGAACAAATGTTTATTAATGTCAATGACTTTCTATAAATAGAGAAGTCACCACCGAAGGGAAATGAGTTAAAGCCTAGTGTCACCCCACCCTGGGAGCGGGAGCCGTGAACCAGTCAGATGGTATCGGTGTTTATTAATTTGGCAGCGGAAAACTTTCATCAGGGCCGTAGTTAGGAAATATTTTTATCAGTGTTAAACACCAAAATGTTTAAAATTGATAAATGGGATAAAACCCAAGTTTTGCTGATAATACATTTATAGGGATAAACCCCTTTTTATTGAAAACAAGGTCTCCTTTTTATTTTGGTAACTTTTATAGCCACTTTTCTAAGCCTTCAGTGCTCTCCAGCTGGCTTTATTTTGGTTTTCACATTGTGTTACCTGAAACACGTTTAAAAACATTTTATTAGCAAGAAACACTGTTAAGTACATTCCATTTGTAAAACATCAGTTGTTTACACATTACAATATTAAGGGCGCTTACAATGTTTATATCTACACAATTACTCGGTCAGTACGTGTCACTCGACGGATCTGTGACTATGGTCATATCACACATTGGATACCCATGCCCAATTGTGAAGGTTATCAAGTACTGTATACATACCCCATAATACTAGCAGCAATGGAAGACTTACAAAGACTTAATCACTGTAATTGTATTTGAAAACATTTGAGGTTTTGGTAAAACATTTTAACTCACAAAAATGTATTCTCAAATAGTGAGAAAAAGTGAATGTACTTACATTTATAGACTTAGGTATTCCTACAGGCTTCCTGGGAATATTATAGCTTCCTGTTGTTTCTCCTGGTTATTATTTATTAAAATTAAACAATGCACACGTGTTAGTAAGATAACCCAAATCACATTAACCTTACAACTCGAGACAGAACTCCAATGACTGAGTCAGGCAGAGCCTTGACATGCATTACGGAGTCCTAGATCAATCGGGTGTAACACGAGACAGAACTCCAACGACTGAGTCTGGCAGAGCCTTGACATGCGTTATAGAGCCCTAAATCGATCGTGTAGGGTAATAAATAGGGTTCTAATACTTACAACTAGGCAGAGCTTCGTTTTATAGGGGTATTTGGCTATAGCTTTTGCCTATCAGAATTGAGAGAAAATTTAGAAATCTGAACGAATTGAAATGAGGTAGGGGCCTCCTTATATAGACTGTTTGGAGGGTGGGTCGTGGCTCGCGACGCCCGCTTCTGACTCCTTCGCGGCCCGCGAGGACCTTAAAGTCAGCTATAGGGTTGCTGAGTCATGAAGTAGGTTAGACACGTGTCGGGGCACGTGTCAGCAAGGATGTCCGGCAAGTAATGGGGCCTCACGCCCTGCGAAGACTTAGGCTATTTGGGTCGTGGCCCGCGAGCGACCCAGAGTATTTGTTTTTCTTGATTTTTATTATATTAATGTTATTTGGGTTCGTTTATCACATACGAGATGTATCTGGGAGCATTTAGGGGTGTTTCTCGAGGGTTGTTACATCCTCCCCACCTTGTTTTAAATCTCGTCCTCGAGATTTGGGCTACGATATCTCCTTGGGGTTATGTCACGTCTTTTAGTTAGTAAAAACAATATCAAGGTGTCTGAAATAGAATCAAAAGATGAATATAAAGATATCATATAACAATTGAAATTCAATTGTCCAAATTAGTTTCAGAAATCGATGAACTTAGAGGAAATGAAACAATCATCGAGGTGATTAAGTTTCACAAAATCAAAAGAGAGATTTGATAGGTATAAAATTCGAAATGCAATGACTTTTAGAAACGATAGGATTTGATGTCGGAAGAAAACTTACTTTGATTGAGGAAGATCCTGACACAAATAATTTCAAATGGAGATAGAAGTATGAAAAATGATTTGTCAACTGTCAAACCAGAAATCAGTGACATTCATTTGAATGGCAGAGATACACCGAAAATACAATAGAATGTGTATCATTACCCTGATACATAATTTTATCAAGACTACTTGAATGATGAGTTGAACGAAAGACGTCTGAATTGTTATGATTAGGGTTTACGATTAGCTCAGGCTACAAATTTATACAGACACCACAAGGTGTTGTAATGATTGAAAGAATTCAATGATTACGGTGACTGAACGAATTCACCGTTTTTTTTTATTTTAACTGAATGTTTCAATGAAGTGAATCTGGATATTCAAAAGATAGGATGTTCAAATGAAGGAATAAATGATATCGTTGGATTAAGCAAAGATGAAAGAAATGTTGGAGGTACGTTGGAATAAGAATTTAGGTACTTTTATTTCAACACATAATTGTATTAATACTGGTTTAGGATAATGAACCAACAGAAGATGGATAAATTCGCACCTTAAGCGTGAAAATGAAATGAGTTCAAATTTCAAAGAAAACGTCACCACAGGGTGTCGTGATTTAACAAATGATTTATTAAAGTTGAAGACTTTAAACAAGTCTACTACGGTTTAAACAAAGGAGATTACCTTGAATATGATGCTCTCAATTCATCATATGGAATTTTGAATTGAATATATATGAGCAAGTTCAAACAATTGAGCTTGGTATAGACATATTCCAACAATGGATATATGTATTGACAAGAAATGATTTACAATGAAAAATCTGGTGAGTAACTTTGAAAAGAAACGGAGTTTTCCAAGAAATCTATTGACTTGATATCAAAATTCAATGTTTTTGCAATCATAGGGATTGTCAAAAATGAGTATAACAAAATAAGATCCGAACTTGTGAATAAAAGATCTTTTGAAATGAAATCACATACATAACAAGCAATGCATGTTTAGAGTTTGTCAAGAGATGAGACCAATGAGCATTGACTTTATGAAAGAAATTCGGTGACACAATGATCATAATATTTTGGTTGGAATAAAAAATTCAACTAATACGTTAGTATAGACAAAACGTATAGGTGCTTATGTTCGAATTTGCTATTGCTTCCTGTGTCGTAGATGTTTATGCGTTTTCCTTAGCTTCATCGGGGGTTTTAGCCTTATGATCGGGTGCCTTAGATAGTTTCGGGCAGTAGAGACGGATATGACCTGGTTTTCCGTAGTTAAAACATATGTTAGTTTTCCTCCTACATTCTTCCTCGGTATGTCCACTCTTCTTGCAAAAGTTACAGTGGTGTGTCTTCCTAGAATGGCGTCTTCTTGAATGCTTCTTGTTATAGTTTCTGTAGGTAGGTTGCGCGATCGTTGATCCAATTCCTATATTCTTAAAGGATTTATCAGAGCGGAATTTCTTATAAGAGTAACCATAGGTTGTGGTTTTCTTTTGTTTGGAAGATGGAGTTTTGATACGAATATCATGACCTCCATTGATACTAGGGCTAGGATTGATGTGATGGGTATGCTTACAACGTATAGTGGGATTCTCGGTTATAGGCATAGAAATTTTAATAGCTTCAATGATCAAAGGTATGGCATTAGATATTCCTTGAGCTATTATATTTTCTATAGTATTCCTATCCAAATAATTTTCATTACTAGTCTGAATTTCTTGATTACATGCTATTTCCTTTGACATTTGAATTGCAAACATGTTCAGATATAATTATCACAGAACTAAACAATTACACATGCACATTTTGTTGCTCATATTACATTTAGCACAAGTATAATCATATTTATCAGTGTTATGCGTTGATAGATATATATAGGAACGGGATCAGGAGAGAACGATTTGAAGTGTGAGGATAGTGAGAACGATTTCAGCCATAGGATCTTTGTGATTTATGCTAAGATGATGCGGTGGCATTTTTGTAAATAATGGGAACCTTATAACTACCAGGAGGGGTAAAAGTGGAAGATCCAAACAAGGGTGCACATGCTAATCACATGCCATTTTCCCCCGTCATATTTAAACGCCAATAACCTTTTTATACGTGATTTTTTTTTTAAATTACACCATAAAACTCAGCGTTTTTTTATCTTTCCAACGAGTATACTATTGATATACTGTTCGAAAAAAATGAAATGGGTTTTATTGCGTTTTTCTGAATTGGGTGTTTTATGGCATTTTATACTAGTTATTTTTATGGCATTTTTCTGAACTATGTGTTTTTATGGCGTTTTAACTAGGTATTTTCATGGCGTTTTTCTGAACTGAGTGTTTTATGGCGTTATAAACAGAGTTTTTCATGGCGTTTTTCTAAACTAAGTGTTTTATGGCTTTTTAACTGGGTATTTTTCATGGCGTTTTCTGAATTTGGTGTTTTTATGGCGTTTTATTTGAACACCCAGGTCATGTGTGTGTGTTTTTGACAATATTACCCCCTAGTGTAATTTAGCATCAATGCCACATGTCAACTCCAAAATCGTTCTCACCATTCTCACACTTTTCACCATTCTCTCTAAATCCTAACCCTATATATATAGACATTTTTTTCCCTATATATTTTATCAAAATATAAGGAAAGTATATTATATTACGGGCTTGGTGTTCTACTGGTAATAACTTTTCTTTTAGATTACGGGTTTGGTGTTTCACTAATAATGGCTTATATTATCTCAACTTAGCTTATATTCTCAGGGCTTGTGGTTGGATAAACATTCGGGACGTATGGTGGACATTACGGTTGTGGCTAGAAATAAGGTTCTTATATAAGATTCTGGGATTCACTGTCATTGGTCCTACCATCGTTCCCTTGATACTAATACGGGTGTCCTTAGGGTTTCTTTTAGGTTAAGTGCGGTTAATGGTTTGAAAAATCATTTGGGGAGATTCTGGTAAACATGTAGGTTTATTTCTTCTGCTATAACAAAGCTTGTTTTTCTACAGAAGATATTTGATTATATTGTATATACTATCAAGAAATCTTGTCCTGTATATGCATACATATAAAATTTCAAATTTCCTGTAATATATTACTAAATTGTTTTTATAGAAATTTCAATTACATAACTGATGGTATTAATTGTTCTGCTTATTCCCATAACTTTATTCATTCTTTTATAATAATAATAAATTTCTATTAAATTTATTGAACATAATATTTTGGAAAAGGGTAAATCATTAAAAGAAATAAATTCAATCAAAATATAAAATTTCTGGATTCTTTTAGAAGAATTTTATTTTTAACTAAAAGGTTAAATCATTTTAGTTGTATCATATTAGAACTTCGGTTCTTAAATTATTTATTCAAAGAAGAATTATAATAGATAATACAAAGTTTGGCGTTTCTAATTTTGACCCTGAATTTATTAAGTAATGAAGTATTACTCCTATATCAAAATATATATACATATGACTCAAATATAGTTTAAGAAATAAGTGGAACTATTAGATAAAATCTTTAAGCTATTTCCTGCTGATATATATGTATTACGTACATATATTTAAAATCATATAGTTATATAGTACCAATTATTTTTGTACATTTTTCTATGAAATATCATTTGTTTCATTGATACAGGTTATAAAATATAAAATATTAAATATTTTATATATAATTGCACATTTTTCATATAGATGAAAATGTACATGAACGTTTATGGATATAATATAACATAATCATATGGAATAATATTTTCATAGGGTTATTATGAAAAATCCTGTTTTTAATTATTGTATTTAAACAATAAACATGTTTTAAGTATGCTAAAATATTATATTTTAACAAATTAACATAATTATATGTTTTGTCAAAACTTTGACAAAAATATATATATATTTAAGTCGAGTAAAATTTTGGGTTATATCATAAATCATAAAACATACCACTTGCATCGAATAATATTTTATATTATGATATTTCAGTGACATCATACCTAAATGGTGTTATCTTATATCCAAGATTAAGATATAAATGTTAATATCATAATTATAAGGTTGTAAGATTTATTATGAATTATGATATATAATATATCACAAATATTAATATAACATTATTAATATATCCCTTTTATGAAACATAACATAACTATAAGATACAAATAGGGATCACACATACTGAGAATTTAAATGACATAAAATCATTTAGGTATAATACATGAATTGTATTATCTTAATATTTATGTTATGATATTTTCGAAGTATCATACCTGAATTGTGTTATCTTTTATTAATATTAAGATATTAATGTTGATATCGTAATATTATTATAATGTTAAAAAATGTAAATTGAATTTTCATTCTTATAAATATATAGGTACGATATATATATATATATATATATATATATATATATATATATATATATAGATATAGTATTAATAAGGCATAACATTATTAATATCTCATACACACACACACACACACATATTTATATATATAACGTTAAACATAGCCTAACTGTAAGATACAGATAGTGGTCACACATATTGGGGATTCACACTTTGTTAAATGACATAAAAATCATAATAAACATATTAAGATTTAATGTTCACAGGATAACACATAAGGTATTAATTTCCTAACATAAATGTTTAAGGTTTAGGTCTTAGAAGAACACCTAAAGGAATTAAACAAGTGGCTTAGCTCTGATACCACCTTCTGTCATAGCCCCCGACCCCACCCTGGGAGCGGGAGCCGCGAACCAGTCAGATAGTATCGGTGTTTATTAATTTGGCAGCGGAAAACTTTCATCAGGACCGTAGTTAGGAAATATTTTTATCAGAGTTAAACACCAAAATGTTTAAAATAGATAAATGGGATAAAACCTAAGTTTTGCTGATAATACATTTATAGGGATAAATCCCTTTTTATTGAAAACAAAGTCTCCTTTTTATTTAGGTAACTTTTATAGCCACTTTTCTAAGCGTTCAGTGCTCTCCAACTGGCTTTTCTTGGCTTTCACATTGTGTTACCTGAAACGCGTTTTAAAAACATTTTATCAACAAGAAATACTGCTAAGTACATTCCATTTGTAAAGCATCAGTTGTTTACACATTACAGTATTAAGGGCGATTACAATGTTTATATCTACACAATTACTTGGTCAGTACGTGTCACTCGACGGATCTGTGACTATGGTCATATCACACATTGGATACACGTGCCCAATTGTGAAGGTTATCAAGTACTGTATACATACCCCATAATACTGGCAGCAATTGAAGACTTACAAAGACTTAATCACTGTAATTGTATTTGAAAACATTTGAGGTTTTGGTAAAACATTTTGACTCACAAAAATGTACTCTCAAATAGTGAGAAAAAGTGAATGTACTTACATTTATAGACTTAGGTATTCCTATAGGCTTCCTGGGAATATTATAGCTTCCTGTTGTTTCTCCTGGTTATTATTTATTAAAATTAAACAATGCACATGTGTTAGTAAGATAACCCAAATCACATTCACCATACAACTCGAGACAGAACTCCAGTGACTGAGTCAGGCAGAGCCTTGACATGCATTACGGTGTCCTAGATCAATCGGGTGTAACACGAGACAGAACACCAATGATAGAATTAGGTAGAGCCTTGACATGCGTTACGGAGCCCTAAATCGATCGTGTAGGGTAATAAATAGGGTTATAATACTTACAACGAGGCAGAGCTTCGCTTTATAGGTGGTATTTGGCTATAGATTTTGCCTATCAGAATTGAGAGAGAATTTAGAAATCTGAACGAATTGAAATGAGGCAGGGGCCTCCTTATATAGGCTGTTCGGAGGGCGGGCCGCGGCCCACGACGCCCGCTTCTGACTCCTTCATGGCCCGCGAGGACCTTAAAGTCGTCTATAGGGTTGCTGAGTCACGAAGTAGGTTAAAAACGTGTCGGGACACGTGGCAGCAAGGGTGTCCGGCAAGTAATAGGGCCTCGCGCCCTGCGAAGACTTAGGCTATCTGGGTCGCGGCCCGCTAGCGACCCAGATTATTTGTTTTTCTTAATTTTTATTAATATTAATGTTATTCGGGTTCGTTTATCGGATACGGGATGTATCTAGGAGCGTTTAGGGGTGTTTCTCGAGGGTTGTTACACCTAACATTCATTACATACAACAAAAATCCATTGCCCTTCATTACAGAATTCTTAAAGTATTCATTTATATTAGCCAATAACCTCACAATCACCTTGTAAACTTTTTTTCATAGTGATATAAACTTCAAAAATTCTGTAGTTGTGTTTCTTGAAAGTTTGATTTCTATTTCCGCACATTATTTTCACACTTGTTGAAATCACTTGCCAAATTTAGTCAAAAGAGCATTGTTATTTGGGATCAACACTATATACGAATTCTCTCACTCTCACTCTGACTATTCTGAAGTAGTGTAACATAAACCCTAATGCAAGATTGTGTAAATATAATTAACGCACATGAATTATGGGCTAGGATAACATGGAGTGCGAACTGGCCGTGTTTGCCCATTCACTAAACTCGTAATACATGTGGGTTTTGATGCCCAAACACCGCTATTTAACTTCACAATGTTAAACCCGCTAACTGTTTATCGTTTTACTAATATACAAGATATCCAAAGACCCGAATTATTAAGCTGTTGTCAAAATATGCACCAACAGACTCCCCCTTGATAATAGCTTCATAGGGTAACTTAGTCTTTAGTCTTCTTACAGTCTTTGGTCTTCGGATAACTTCAGCTTCAACAACTTCTGTCAGCAACAGACTCCCCCTAAACTGATGCATCCAATCGGGAAATCTTCAAAATGTCGGGACATGAGTAACCTCTTGTTCAGCATATGCATAGCAATCTTCAAACTATTCTGCAATGTAGAAGGAGGACCATGGATCCAATCAGATTCCTCTTCACTTCATATCATATCACATGACATAACTTCATAGCATATAACCAAGTAACCCCTAACTGATACGTACTGCTTATAAGATTAACGAAATGATACTGATCATGCCTCAGACGAATCCGAGAGCATTTTACAGTTAACATATGAACGATAATAGTTAACAAGATGATATTGGTGCCTTAATGTACGGAAAACAGGTTAAACGGAAGGATTTTTGGTTAACAATGCATTAACAATTAAACACGAACGGACGCGCTGTAAATGATTCAAAGGGCACGGAGTTATGTAGACATGATCTATAGACTATAACATAGGGTCACTAAGGCCTTGTCAATTAGCAAACACGTTAAATGAAGTAGTTTCCTGTCAACGAAACGCATTCGGTTTTAATGTGTACGGTATTAACCAAACATGCATTGTACCATCATTCAAGCCTAAAAACACTTATAGAACATTAATATAATGTAATTCTAGCAAATACATGAAAGCGTTCGGGTTTTCATTAAAGATGGGTTCGTATGTTTAAAACACTAAAACCCCCGCTAAAAACGTGTTGTTTCGCGTTTGTTTACTGAACCGACGGCACATTTACGCCTGAAAATTATCCGCATCATAAAATATTAGATCATGCTTATCAAATAACATAATTTTCCAAACTTTGACCAAGTCAGAGGGGTCTAGAAGACCCTTGCATGTTCCGACCGACCCTTAAGGGCATCCTTTTTCTTTTGGTTTCAATTTTTATACAAGTAACACATTCCATAGCCTTTAACCATTTGTTCCTATAATTCCCCACCAAAAACATAGCCAAATCCAAGGTATACTAGTGTTTATGATTGCATTTTCATGGCTTTTTTCATGTTAAAACTTAGTTTTTAACAAAAGGAAATAAATTTGATCCATGAACTTTGATCTTTTAGGCCTTGATAGCTGTTTATACTCATAATACATATAACAAGGTTATACATGGTTTTTTATGGTTGAAAAGTTGAGAATTATGGATAAAAAAACTCGGACTTTCGACAATAATCAGACAAAACAAATCCTAATCAAAACATATGATTAAAGAGGCTTCATTGATGATGAATACATGTTTATGTTATATATATGATGTGGAGGTACTGTACCTAGCACAACTCAGGCTTCGAAAGGTTAGAAGTTGGTTGAATAGGCGAGAAATGGAAGGTATACTACTCGAAAACCGAGTTTAGGGGTATCGGACTTTATTTTAGCATAACTATTAGCATATATATTGTTAGACCTTGAAATTTATATACTGATCATATATATGATGAAAATAAGATCTCTGCAAAATTCTGTAATTTTTAGCAATTCAGAGAATACTTGTGAATTTATTGGTGTTTAATGGCGTTAATTCGGGAAAATATCAAACATATTCAATAAATCTCTAACTTTTGCAGAGAGGTTTTTTATAGCATAAGAATGATCCACCAAAAATTTGGGGTCCATTGCCTGACACTAAATATGCTTTTAAAACTCGCGAATTATCGAACTTTCAGTAACCGAAAACGCTGAACCTGAAAATTTACAGGGAGTTTCTGGGTATCTAGGGACACTTCAGTAAAAAAAAAATAGTTTTTTTGGATTTCGGGTGGTATTATTCACCAATTTATCGGTTGTTTAAAATGAAATTATTAATTATAATAAATAATTAATAATTTCTAGAAATAATTTTCCTAAAATTTAGATGTTAATAAGACTTTGTACAAAAATTTCAAGATTTTTATTCATATTGCATGGTTACTTATGAAATTTGGATTTACAATATTTTATTTTAATGAAAACAAGCAATTAAATCGTTTAACGAACCTACCTGAACTTGTGAGGTGGTCGATAGCTTAATTGGCGATGATTGCAAGGTCGAAGTAATTCCGAACTTTTCTAGGGTGAATTGGGGTGCATTACACACTAGTTTGGGGAGGCCGCTATGAAAATGCGATTTAAACGAACTAGACATTGGTAACACCCAAACTTTTTTTCATAAAACAAATCATGTTGTATTCGTTAACAAGTTGGGACATTATATATGATCGTTCCATTTTCCGAACACCTAAAACGAACATCCGTGATCGGCACGCAAAATGGTGCACGGAAGCCAAACATGATTTCGTACTAAGACAATACACATCGCCATATTTTTAGGCTATGAGCCCATTCTCGGATAGTGATTCACATCCGAGAATGGTATATAGCGATTACCAATCCGTACACTATTTTTCGGTCATTAACCGAACATTAATTGATACTAGGATCAGAGTAGCGTACGGACATATATCTATATTATGCTTGCTTTTGTGTGCATACATATCATGTGAGTTTTATTGGCCTTTTTTTCCAAAATTGTTTTACCTGGGGTGAATAGCATGTTACATACGTACAGACTTGCACATGAAAACGTGATTTGATATGAATTATCTGTGTTAGCACTAACACACGAAAAGTCCCAACAAACATGAGTAATTAACCATAGGCCGGTGAATGTGTAAATACTACTATTAGTTTGACAAACCCAATGGCGAGTGCACGTGTTCATGCATATACGTTGAACACGCTATGGGGTGTTAGCTAATGATACTTGGGGCGGTGGTGTGGTGGATGTAGACCACTGGATTGTGAACGATTAGTCAAGGCTTCAATTATGGGCTTGGTATAATTACATCAAATTGTGCAGCACTTTAAAATACACTTGTGCAATGAAATAAACAAAACCGGTGAAGCTCACCAACTTTTGTAGTTGACGTTTTCAAAACATGTTTTTCAGGTAAACAAGTTAACGAGATGAATATGCGTGGAAGTTTCAAATTTTGATGTGAGGATACTTTGTGCATATAGGCCTACCTGCTATATAGATATGCTGCTTATGGTATCATACTTTTATAAAATACTTTAGTGTGTAAACAGAAACATAGTTTGTAGTACTGTTTTAGTGTATAACACAATACCTTTTTTTATCAATGTGCTTGTGCCATGTGTCTGTTGCACCCCTGTGCGCTTCCGCTACGAATCGGGGTGTGACAACGGGAACAAGTTGTATCAATATGTATACAAGAACTAACATCTCGAAAATTCCATTAAATTCATTCCAAAATGTACATAAAACATTATTTTATCTAGAGATGTCACAAAGTATTATAAATGATACAATTTTAAACAAAAATCCAATTGAGTTAAGTTCTTTTGAAACATGACTTCTAAGTCCATTTGACTTTTAAGTTAGCCCAACACAATAGAACCTACATTTTAAAAATTAACTCAATTATGAAACCGCATCTCCCTCTTACAATAACAATTCCTCCGTGAACAACCATTTTCCGTACGTTAAGAATTTGATTGAAAAAGAAAATACTTTGGATGCTTTTTTTAATTTTGAAAACAAATAAATAACAAAAAGAAATAAACAAATAAAATAAACACTCTATTTTTGTGAGAATCACCGAAAAGAATATCATACCAGTCAAGTCAAATTATTTTCACAGTACTAGCAGTTAATTCTTCATGTTAAAATTCATGAAAATAGTCCAAGATGATTACAGTATTGTTTATCTAGTAAAACAAAAGACATGAATATTTTCAAGAACCACCATCTCGTGATTTAATTAAGTGTAATTTTATATTGTAGTACTAGCGTCTCTGTCTCCCACTCTGAGATATACCCCTGCGATCAAGGTATGCACAAAGTTTCCCCGTAATAGGTGAGTATAATATTTTCATCCTTATTTGATTTACAAAGTCAAACCATTGGTGAACAGGTATGTACAATTGTATAGTCAAAGCGACCTATGTATGTATCCGACGAGGGTTAGGAAAATACCAATTTTGTACGATTTATGCTTTTTGCACTTTGAATGATTCTCTAAGAGAGCTTCTTCAATTCTTGGGTTTTTGGCATTTTTTTAGCTCTTTTAAGATATGAAGGACTATGTCTAGATATGCATATATCTAGGTGCAACAAAATGAAAACCCTGATATTCCCGAATGAAATAATAGTATAAAGACCCAAAACCTCGGATTTTGGCGATCTATTAACACAAGATTGAAGGATTTAAGTCCGTTATGTTTATATAATGCAGTAAGTTGATTATTTCATGTTTCTTGCCTACTGATACATCATATGATCGATCTACTATCACATATAAGCAATTTTAATTTTAGTTTCAGTGTGAGAGTCCAACCATTGATGTACTATCATTTCCTCTTTTTCAGACAATGAAAACTCATTTATGTTTTTTTATTTTATAATGGTTTTCTATATTTTTTTTATTTTTATTGTTTTTTTAATGTTTGAAAGAAAAACGACTATACAAATGTGACACCTGTGTCACTTCAACCATCAAACAAAGACCAAACCAATAAAATATTATATTTCATACTTGGGATTTGTATAAATATATGTATCATTTGCACATATCAATTCTTGTTCAATTTCAAGCCTTAAATCGGTTTCTGAAAGGTTATACGCGCACGATGCGTAAATATAACCAGTTTAATGCAACAAACACTACGGAACAGTGATATAGGCTTAACATACCTTAAATAACCTTTACTTAACTTACAAATAAGTTTTGGAAGGTTTGGTATGCCGAAATCAAGTTAATTCGCTTACAGGGACTAAATTCGACAAACTGCGAAAGTATGATGATTCGTACTAGAATAGACATTCCAGAACATGACCATAAGTTAAACATACCATAAATATCCTTTACATAGCTTAGAAATAGGCTTTGAGGGGTTCGGTATGCTAAAATAAACTTTTGGGTCATTTAGGGACTAAAAGCGTCAAAAAGTGCACAAGTTTGCATTTTCGCGCATAACTTGCCTTCTGAATACATCCGAACATCCAAAAATTTATGTAAACACTAAAATATTTTATTTTAGTGTTTGGCATGAGAAAAATCCATTCGTCACGCAATTTGGATCGTTTTTCGCGCTTATGCGCATTCCGTCGTAATTAAGCGAACATCGCGATCATACGACCAAACGAACCAACATCCGGCATATTTTTGAGCATGTTTCATGTCCACAATGTTTAGGAATCATTTTAGGGCTTTAATGTTGGCTTAACGGGCCTTAAACATATCAAAATGAGTGTTAAACACCAACAGGGACTGAAACAGACAATTCTGCAAACTTGTGGCTGATCAGACATGCCCAGGCGGGCCGCGTAAGTTATGGTAGACCGTTACGCGGGCCGCGAGGCCCTCCCAGACCAAATTCAATGTTTTAAACAGTTGTTAACAGCTGTTATGCACCCAAAACTCATTTCCACTTGTTGATACCTGATCATGGGGGGCCATTTTGAGTTGCCTTAATGTACCAATACATGTACGGATGAGATGTAATCACGGTTTTCGAGAAACGATCCTAATGGTGGTCCATTTCCTATAAATACCCACCTCAATTTCTATTCTTCCTCACAAATCTAATCTAAGAATGCTCTAAGTTGAAGCCATTTCTTCATACCTGAGCTACTTGGATCAAGATTAGCTTTCGGGGACCCTTTGTAAGTATTCCTTCATTCTTTTATTCTTTTAGCGTTAAAGTCAAACTTTGTTTGACTTTCTACATTGACCAGTTTATGGTCAATGCGAAGTTCATTTGAACTTCATAACGTGAGCGTAATCACGATGGTTATAGTCCCTAGTGACTATACCTACTGATTACCACGTTATCTAGGCTCAGTGACGAGCCGTAGTTTCGGCCAAAATACGTATTCTTGCGTATTTTGTAACCAAACTACTATTGGGTATCAAAACCGTTTGTTTTGATACCAAACCTGTTTTCTAAACTTAGTTAAGCATGTTTTAACATGCTTAGCTCGTCACTTTTAGTTTAGTGCTTATATAGGGTCGTAAAGTAAGCGATCTAAATAATCACTTATACTTTCAAACCCGACCCATTTGGTCGATCATTAGGATCCGATCAAACATATTAAGTGACCATAGTTGTATAGGGAATAACCTTTCGAGGTTATACCTTATGGTCACATCGTTTGAGTAGTTGTATGATAGGTAGTATATATGCCTTAGGTAAATGACCAAAATGCTCTTTTTACGCCAAAATTCATATTAAGCATAAGTAACATAACTTTTGACATCTAAACTGATTTGGCAACAATATTAGACATGTTAAGGCATATTCTACTTGTCATAGGGCTAGTTAGGCGGTCCGAACGCGTTTCACGCAAACGACGCGTTAAAGTAGCATAAGCTACCTAAACGGGTCGTAATGGGTCGTAAGCACTTAGGTTAGGTTTCATTTTAGTATGTAGGCTTTGTTAAACCATATTACATGAGTCCCCGTACTCATTTGGTTTACAAGCCCTCATTCTATCCGATCCTCCGATTTAGGTCCGGTTTATTAACATAGTTACCTACATTAGGTGCCGTTTGATTTCCGTGATCTCTAGCATTGTTTGGTTGTTACCCAAAGACTACTAAGCAATCTCAAGTGAGTACATAGTCCCCTCTTTTACTGTTTTCCATGTTTTGGGGTGAAGCATGTGTACCTATACGTTATTTTCAAGATTTCAAAGTATAATTGATTATACATGTTATTACTTTTCATTTGACAAACTAAATGACTATCTATGGTTTAAACACTGATTTCTCAAAGAACATAAAATAAAATGTTGAGTTGTACTTATTTTATGTTCACCAGACCGATTGGTAGTATGACATAGCGCTATAGGATTAAACACCCCATTCCTGTTGTCATGGAATGTCTGAAACCAATTTGTTTCTCCATCCAAATAGGGATTGCCTTTGTGGTATCCCTATAGTCTCAAAGGTGTATTTTGATGCACTAGGTCTGAATGATTCTTAAATCACATTATTTTTGTATATTTAGTTATACTCCCAAAGGTATATTTTGATATACTCCCAAATGTGATCTCGTACAAAACCAACAAACATTTTGTTAATCATTAAAGCATAGTTTGATATGTTATCTTCAGAATCCAAAACATAGTTTAATATGTTATTCATGAATCCAAAGTATACTGTTAATATGCTACTATAAGGTTATTCGTTTAACCTTACATTATTTTACAAGAGCATAACTTTTGATTTATTCAAACACTTTGTTTTATACATTTTTACTTGTGGTTTAAGTAGTCTCATTTTACTTACCATACATAACTTTTGTTTACACATTACATGGTTTACATTTAACTTGGGTTATACAATAACATTGGACTATTGGTTTAAACATGAACATTCTATATTGGTGGTTTGGTTTGAGTAAGTGACTTAAGTAACGAGGCGTGTGTAATATGATACAAGCATGGTGGATACGCCGCTGGTACTTCCTATATATAAGTGTTTGTATGGTATTACATATCGTAGCGTTATTTGAATCATTTCAATTTAAGACATATAACATTTTATACAAATAACATACTTTTCACAAGACATTGTTTTACAAACAACTTATCTTATACAAATTCATTTTTACTTGGTTATTCATTTAACCTTACATTACTCTTTTACGTATCATCTACTTTATCATCACTTTTCGAATGATTTATAAAACAGAACATTTTACAAGGATCATGACTGACTTTTGTTAAACAACATTTTCTAAACTTATAAGTCATGAATCCTATATTCACAAAACCTATGTATCTCACAGGCATTTTTATGCTGACGTACCTATTTTTACATATGTTTCAGGTGCTGTCTTGAGATGATTGTTGATACATGCTACATTTAGGATGGACTCGTGCCTTAGCGACTTTAAAACTTGGAAATCATAGTTGTACTTATTTGATTGTATTAAAACAATGAGTTCATTTATTCAATAAAACAAATTTATTTATTCCATGGTTATGAAACAATGATTCTGTTACAACACTCCCCGACGTTTCCGCCACGTCTAGTTGTTTTACGTGGTCGGGGTGTGACAGAAAAGTTGGTATCAGAGCCAATGGTTATAGGGAATTAGGTTATTAGTAATGCTTTGACCTAGACTATAACCTTCCTAGGACCCTAACACAAGTTTTCTTGTATTTAGTTTTAAAACAATACCGTCACTTACTCTTAGGTGACAACCACAATAAGAACAAAAATTTCTATCCCGCTTTGAAAACTAATCATCTATTCTAGGATGATTTATTATATGGTTTTGAACCCTTTAAGTTTTCAAAATCCCGTCAAAGTTGGTCTAAATAATGTGAACACGTGCAAACTGCAAGGGTGGGTGCCTGTACCCTGAGCTTTCTGTCTAAGGCTAGAGTGTTCGTACAAATCCGCAATATCGGACCAGTCACTCTTACCTGGGAACTCTTGGGGTGAGTGTCCACTTATAGGCGAGCATGTCTTCGTGATACATTATTTTTGACCTATTTACTTTGATTAATCACCGGGGTCGTTTGTTGCTTTGTAGTAACAAACAAATGACCACCATCCTTGCTTTCATCAGATTTGTTTCATCTCATTCTTTTCGTCTAATTCTCTCACTCGTTTCCTTTCATGTTCCTCTTTTAGAATGCCTCATCGACGCGACAATCAGATGGCGAATGCCGAACTGGCGGAAATCATCGCGCAGCAAATGGCTGCTGTCTTCCCAAATCTTTTTGCTCAAATGAATCAAGCCATCAACAACCATAATGCTCCATGCAATTTCAAGAGTTTCAATTCGGCTAAGCCACTCAAGTTTAGTGGTTCTGAAGGAGCAATTGGGCTCCTACAATGGTTCGAGAG
This sequence comes from Helianthus tuberosus, assembly GCA_030545235.1. Taxonomy (NCBI): domain Eukaryota; kingdom Viridiplantae; phylum Streptophyta; class Magnoliopsida; order Asterales; family Asteraceae; genus Helianthus; species Helianthus tuberosus. The sequence goes on from CM060413.1 coordinate 81,494,378, forward strand.
CACTGAGAGTACGTTCCGTCACGTTCGGTGTCCTGATAATCGCAAGGTCGAGTTTGCTTCCAGTGTGTTTCAGAAAAGGGCTCTTACATGGTGGAACGGGGTGATGAGAGACCGTGGTGCTGAGGTTGCATTAGCACAGACTTGGGCTGAATTTAGGGCTCTTATGATGAAGGAGTTTTATCCTCGTCATGAATTGAGAGCTTTAGAAAGGGAATTCGATGACCTGAAGCAAGACAATGGAGAACATCGAGCCTATACTGACCGCTATGAGGAATTGAGCCTGTTATGCCCTACTATGGTTACGCCTCTGGATAAGGCGATTGAGAAATACATTGATGGTCTTCCTGACGTAGTTCAGGATATCGTTACTGGCATCAACCCTACTATTGTCAGACAAGCCATTGAATTGTCTGCCACTCTAACTGAATCCCATATCAGGAAGGGTAAGCTGTTTCGGAAGGGCGACCCAAGACCGTCTGACAAGACTGCTCAAGATGAACCAAAGGAAAAACAGGCTGAGGTATCCAAGAAGAAGAAGCGCAAAGCCTCTCAAAATTACGTTGTAACTGCTCAAGACAAACAGGTTGCACCAAACCAGCCAGCACAACCTCGCAAAAGGCAAAACTATGTTGGTACCGCACCTTTGTGCAACAAATGCAACCGTCATCATCTAGAGCAAGAGCAGTGTCACAAATGTACCCACTGTGGGCGGTTGGGACATTTGATCAATGTTTGCCGTTATGCAAATCAAGCTGCTGCAAACCCTGCTGCTGTTCAAGCACGGTTTCCACCGGGGTTATGTTATAACTCTGGTGACCTTACTCACTACAGAAACAATTGCCCAAGACTTGTTAACGCACCTCCAACGCGAGGACAAGCATTTAACATCAATGAGGCAAACGGGAACAATGATGCAGCAGTGAACAATTAGTGTTTTGTAATTCCTTGGTTGTTATCTTTTGACACTTCAAGACAATTAGGTTGTTACATAAATAAAGATTTGTTGTTTTTTATTTCTGCAAAATTTATGCGATTGTGTGAATGTTTGATGCAACCTTATGATGTCAACCCAAAGATAAACTACTCGTGTGGTTCTGTGATCTTATGATCACTTGTGATCTCCCCAAGAACCTTAAACACTCGTTTCTTTTAAGAAACAAAGCCAAACTCTTATTGAAAATCCTTCTATCTTTATAGATAGATCCTTGAAAATCATTTAAGTGACAAATGAAATCCATGGATTGGATTCCTAGTGTGCTTTAAATATCCATGCCTAAAGATAACAAATTAAAGAATCAATTTAGCTAATTTTGTGCTTATGTGTTTTCTTACATGTTTTGTGGTTGTATGTGATCCATCCAAATCCTCGTAGAGTCTTTCATATCTCATATGAGGGATTCATAGTAGGATATCCAAAGTTACTATCTTAAATCCTTAATGGACTTATACGTTGTAGTCAAGTCCCTTGGGTTTTAAAGTACTATTCTAAAATTGGACCCCTTAAGTGGTCTAGATAAACAGTTTGATTTGAAAATCTGATTAGAAATATCATGTGATGATATAATTAAAAAGATCCCTTAAGTGGTCTATTTAAGGAGATCGTACGACGGTCTAGTTAAGAAGATCATGTGTTGATCTAGTTAAAAAGATCATTCGTTGATCTAGTTGAAAAGATCCTTTGGTGGTCTAGTCAAGTCGCTTCATGTTTATTCAATTGATTTTTCCTCTACGCATTATGAAATGAACTGTGCGGACTGTGCAAGGAATTACGTAATTATGGAGGCTTACATAATTATGGAAATTCAGTGCACAGAAACCACAAGAAGTTTTGTCATGTGTTAAGACCTATAGTGATAAGAATAATGATACGGGAGAAGTCTTGGACCTTGACCGATGTCATTTTATCTTACACTCCCCAATTCTGATTTCAAGCACACACAAGTTTCCTATGATAAGTCTTCAGGGGAAATGTTCTTTTGTCCGTAATTCAAAATCCCATGTTTTGTTACTACAAGGACTTCACTTTGAGGGTTAATAAATTCGCTAAGAATCCTAACATGACCAAGAGTTTTACTTAAGGGTTCAATGCATCTATTTGAAGGTGAAACCGACACAGCTGTCTTCACAAGTTTCCTCTAAGAATTAAATTTCGGGACGAAATTTCCTAAAGAAGGGGAGACTGTGATAACTGTGTCACTTCAACCATCAAACAAAGACCAAAACAATAAAATATTATATTTCATACTTGGGATTTGTATAAATATATGTATCATTTGCACATATCAATTCTTGTTCAATTTCAAGCCTTAAATCGCTTTCTGGAAGGTTATACGCGCACGATGCGTAAATATAACCAGTTTAATGCAACAAACACTCCGGAACAGTGATATAGGCTTAACATACCTTAAATAACCTTTACATAACTTAGAAATAAGTTTTGGAAGGTTTGGTATGCCGAAATCAAGTTAATTCGCTTACAGGGACTAAATTCGACAAACTGCGAAAGTATGATGATTTGTACTAGAACATACATTCCGGAACATGACCATAAGTTAAACATACCATAAATATCCTTTACATAGCTTAGAAATAGGCTTTGAGGGGTTCGGTATGCTAAAATAAACTTTTGGGTCATTCAGGGACTAAAAGCGTCAAAAAGTGCACAAGTTTGAATTTTCACGCATAACTTACCTTCTGAATACATCCGGACATCCAAAAATTTATGTAAACACTAAAATATATTATTTTAGTGTTTGGCATGAGAAAAATCCATTCGTCACGCAATTTGGATCGTTTTTCGCGCTTATGCGCATTCCGTCATAATTAAGCGAACATCACGATCATACGACCAAATGAACCAACATCCGGCATATTTTTGAGCATGTTTCATGTCCACAATGTTTAGGAATCATTTTAGGGCCTTAATGTTGGCTTAACGGGCCTTAAACATATCGAAATGAGCGTTAAACACCAACAGGGACTGAAACTGACAATTCAGCAAACTTGTGCCTGATCAGAAATGCCCAGGCGGGCCGCGTAAGTTATGGTAGACCCTTCCGCGGGCCGCGAGGCCCTCCCAGACCAGATTCAATGTTTTAATCAGCTGTTAACAGCTGTTATGCACCCAAAACTCATTTCCACTTGTTGATACCTGATCATGGGGGGCCATTTTGAGTTGCCATAATGTTCCAACACATGTACGGATGAGATGTAATCACGGTTTTTGAGAAACGATCCTAACGGTGGTCCATTTCCTATAAATACCCACCTCAATTTCTATTCTTCCTCACAAATCTGATCTAAGAATGCTCTAAGTTGAAGCCATTTCTTCATACCTGAGCTACTTAGATCAAGATTAGCTTTCGGGGACCCTTTGTAAGTATTCCTTCGTTCTTTTATTCTTTTAGCGTTAAAGTCAAACTTATTGACCAGTTTATGGTTAATGCGAAGTTCGTTTGAACTTCATAACGTGAGCGTAATCACGATGGTTATAGTCCCTAGTGACTATACCTACTGATTACCACGTTATCTAGGCTCAGTGACGAGCCGTAGTTTCGGCCAAAATACGTATTCTTGCGTATTTTGTAACCAAACTACTATTGGGTATCAAACCCGTTTGTTTTGATACCAAACCTGTTTTCTAAACTTAGTTAAGCATGTTTTAACATGCTTAGCTCGTCACTTTTAGTTTAGTGCTAATATAGGGTCGTAAGGTAAGCGATCTAAACAATCGCTTATACTTTCGAACCCGACCCATTTGGTCGATCATTAGGATCCGATCAAACATATTAGGTGACCATAGTTGTATAGGGAATAACCTTCCGAGGTTATACCTTATGGTCACATCGTTTGAGTAGTTGTATGATAGGTAGTATATATGCCTTAGGTAAATGACCAAAATGCCTTTTTTACGCCAAAATTCATATTAAGCATAAGTAACATAACTTTTGACATCTAAACTGATTTGGCAACAATATTAGACATGTTAAGGCAAATTCTACTTGTCATAGGGCTAGTAGGCGGTCCGAACGCGTTTCACGCAAACGACGCGTTAAAGTAGCATAAGCTACCTAAACGGGTCGTAATGGGTCGTAAGCACTTAGGTTAGGTTTCATTTTAGTATGTAGGCTTTGTTAAACCATATTACATGAGTCCCCGTACTCATTTGGTTTACATGCGCTCATTCTATTCGATCCTCCGATTTAGGTCTGGTTTATTAACATAGTTACCTACATTAGGTGCCGTTTGATTTCCGTGATCTCTAGCATTGTTTGGTTGTTACCCAAGGACTACTAAGGAATCGCAAGTGAGTACATTATCCCCTCTTTTACTGCTTTCCATGTTTTGGGGTGAAGCATGTGTACCTATATGTTATTTTCATGATTTCAAAATATAATTGATTATACATGTTATTACTTATCATTTGACAAACTAAATGACTATCTATGGTTTAAACACTAATTTCTCAAAGAACATAAAATAAAATGTTGAGTTGTACTTATTTTATGTTCACCAGACCGATTGGTAGTATGATATAGCGCTATAGGATTAGACACCCCATTCCTGTTGTCATGGAATGTCTGAAACTAATTTGTTTCTCCATCCAAATAGGGATTGCCTTTGTGGTATCCCTATAGTCTCAAAGGTGTATTTTGATGCACTACGTCTGAATGAATTCTTAAATCACATTATTTTTGTATATTTAGTTATACTCCCATATGTGATCTCGTACAAAACCAACAAACATTTTGTTAATCATTAAAGCATAGTTTGATATGTTATCTTCAGAATCCAAAACATAGTTTAATATGTTTTTCATAAATCCAAAGTATACTGTTAATATGCTACTATAAGGTTATTCGTTTAACCTTACATTATTTTACAAGAGTATAACTTTTGATTTATTCAAACACTTTGTTTTGTACATTTTTACTTGTGGTTTAAGTAGTCTCATTTTACTTACCATACATAACTTTTGTTTACACATTACATGGTTTACATTTAACTTGGGTTATACAATAACATTGGACTATTGGTTTAAACATGAACATTCTATATTGGTGGTTTGGTTTGAGTAAGTGACTTAAGTAACGAGGCGTGTGTAATATGATACAAGCATGGTGGATACGCCGCTGGTACTTCCTATATATAAGTGTTTGTATGGTATTACATATCGTAGCGTTATTTGAATCATTTCAATTTAAGACATATAACATTTTATACAAATAACATACTTTTCAAAAGACATTGTTTTACAAACAACTTATCTTATACAAATTCATTTTTACTTGGTTATTCATTTAAGCTTACATTACTCTTTTACGTATCATCTACTTTATCATCACTTTTTGAATGATTTATAAACATAACATTTTACAAGGATCATGACTGACTTTTGTTAAACAACATTTTCTAAACTTATAAGTCATGAATCCTATATTCACAAAACCTATGTATCTCACAGGCATTTTTATGCTGACGTACCTATTTTTACATATGTTTCAGGTGCTGTCTTGAGATGATTGTTGATACATGCTACATTTAGGATGGACTCGTGTCTTAATGACTTTAAAACTTGGAAGATCATAGTTGTACTTATTTGATTGTATTAAAACAATGAGTTCATTTATTCAATAAAACAAATATATTTATTCCATGGTTATGAAACAATGATTCTGTTACAACACTCCCCGACGTTTCCGCCACGTCTAGTTGTTTTACGTGGTCGGAGTGTGACAACAAAAATTCAAAATTCTTATGAAAAACCGGTTATTTAGGATTCCTCATCCGTTAAGTTCGACTAAGTTTTCAAAACGAACCCTATAAAATGCTTTTTGTGTAAAGATCTACAAGGTTATCTAATGGGTCAACTTAATGAAGTTCAATAAGTTACAGACAATCTTGTATGCAATTAACTCCAAGTCACTATCAGCTAAATACCATAGACCAAGCTTTATTTTCCCCTTCAAGTAACAAAAAATCCTCTACAATACCTTCATATGTGACTCCTTCGGATTTGCTTGATATCTGGCACAAAGACATACTACCAACATGATATCTGAATTCTAGCACTCAAATACATTTAAGATCCAATCATATCCCGATACTGAGTTGGATCTATATCCTGGTCACTATCTACATCCATGGCACTCATCTCGAACTTATTCTTCATCACCAACTCAAACTTATGACACATGTTCTCACTAGATAAACCAAAGATGATGTTATCCACATATACTTGTACCAGCAGAAAATCTTCTTTTTTCTCCTGATGAAAAGTGTACTGTTGACCTGACCTCTTTCAAAGTCATTTGCTATAATAGGATTTGATAGTGTCCCGTACCATGCCCAAGGTGCCTGATGCAATCCATAAAGTGGCTTATCTAATTTCTAGACACGGTCTGGATAGTCTAGATCCTTGAATTGATCTGATTATGAGACATACACTAGTTCTTGAACTTTCTCGTAAAGAAATGCACTATTCACGTATGGAGATCGTTTATATTAACTGATAAGACTTGAATTAACACGTAATGATATCTAAATGACAATGAAAAGTGTGGAATCCATTTCAAAGCATAAGAAAACTTGATCTTTCATAATCTATCTTCTTTTGATGACGTACACATGCGAAAGGTGTGTTTGATCTCATCAGGTAGAGCCATCTTGATTGCAGCTAGGGCCTATTTCTCTGCTTCATGCATATTCTTTTCTTGATTAGACATAGCAGTATAAGGAGTCACGATTCACCTGCATTCAAAGTCGTGAGTGGGATTTACATAACCGTCGGTAATACATATCCACATATGTCCTGATACTGAGCAAAAGGCTCGAACATCTCTTCCCAGCCCACATATTGAGAGACCTTCCATAGCTTGGGAGGTTTGTTAGTAGTACCAACTTCATGGTCCATCTTCAGCAGTTCATTCAAGTTCATCATATTCGTCATTTTTAAAGTAACTGATATCCACATATGCCCTGATACTGAGCAAAAGACTCGAACAGCTCTTCCCAGCCCACATATTGAGAGACCTTCCATAGCTTGGGAGGTTTGTTAGTAGTACTAACTTCATGGTCTATCTTCAGCAGTTCATTCAAGTTCGTCATATTCATCATTTTTAAAGTAACTGGCTCATTAAAAACTTTTAAAAATTTTCAAAAATCACTTCTACCAAATTTGACCAACAGACTCCTCTCGAGATTAAAACTCGTACATAGTTAGTCTTGTGCGTTCCAATACGTTTATTTTTTATTCGTTTAAGTTTTAAAAGCGTTGGTTATAAAAGCATGAGTCAAATACGCAATCCAAAAAAAATACTTGGAATAAAGTTGTTGAGATTAAAAAAGCATAATCCAAAGTTGCTGAGATTAAAAGCGCTGATTGTCAAAAACACTGATGTCCTATTTCACTGCCAAACCAAGATTACGATGCCCTGTAAAAACGCTGATCACTGTGATAATGTCGCAGAAGACATTTATCATTGTCCCCAAAGTCACCTTTGGATCAAAAGTGCCAAACAAAAATGCTTGTATACTTAAAACACCGGTTAACTAGGTTAACTATTGTGGTTTTAACAAAAACGCTAATCAGCAAAACCGTCGGAAGTCGTAGATCTGGTAATCTGATCAGTCATTTCAAAATTTGAAAATACTTTGTTAATATCTACTTAATAGATTCCTGAGAAATCAACATAGCAAATATCAACATTTTTAATATGATCCTGATGTACACCAATTGGAACCCGAAGAATAAATCTTCAAATATTCAAGATTTTCTAGCCAAAACACTTCCAAAACCTACCAAAACCCGTGATAACAAAAATCCAGGATACCCTGAAATCCAAAAACAACCTTTAGTTTTTCCAAAATAGCCTCCAAAACACCCGAAAATGCTATGTTTTCTACAACAAACAATCCAGAACCGAGCCAATCAAGAGCCTATTGCTCTGATACCAGTTTTAGTTTCCCTAGCCTTAGATCTTAACAAGATTGATAATCGAGTCTATAGTGCAGAATCCTCTAAATCAGATAAACACAAAAAACGTGTTGAAACAGATTAATGGTTATATAAACAGTCTTTTATTGATTATCCAACTTGCAGTTTACAATTAATCAAAGACTCCAACTCTCTCCAAATGTACCATGTCTCTCTCTCTCTCTATATATATATATATATGTATACACAAATTCTCTCTGTCTCTCTAACTGTTCTACAGCTGTTTAACATAGACCATAATCCAAGATCGTGTTTATATAATCCATACACATACATTCTAGGCTAGGGTTACATGGGCTGCGAACTAGCCATGTTTTCCCATTCACTAAACTCGCAACACATGTGGGTTTAGAAGCCCAAACACTGCTAGTTAACTTTACAATGCTAAGCCCGTTAACCATTTATCGTATTATTAATTTACAAGATATCCAAAGACCCGAATTATTAAGTTGTTGTCACAATAGGCACCAACACTGCCGCTAGAAACCCACAATGACCATCCAGCTTGACATCTTTTATTCTTGAAATGAAGGAGTGAAATAGTTTTGGAATTTGATCTTAATAACGTAGAACATCTTCAGCCGATTCATCCCCTTGGATTAACGGAAACCCATGGTCCTTGCGTGTTTCTTTTTTTTCAAGAAGACGTTGAACGAATGTGTTGCATTACTGACTTTTGAGACTTTACAATAGTACTTGGTATTCGTAGCACCCTAAGTCATTTTAAATAAAAAAAACATGAAACAGATAGTACAAAACATAAATATTCTTGCTTTATAAACTTTCCTTAATACTTGGTAACAATTTTAGACCTTTCATTATTAATATTACATCCTTGATTCATACATATTATGTGTTTTTCTTATAAAGGCACATCGTTAAAAACCCTACGTGGTTACACTCTCATACAATCCGATCATTACTCTATCTTAGGGATGAGCTCGGTACGAGCCGGTACCGTTCGATACCGGTACCGAAAATCCCTACAACGGTTACCGGTACCGAAAATACACTGTACGGTATGGTACGGTTTGGTACCGTTTTGGTACCGGTACAAACTGATATTTGAAGGTAAAAACTAGTAGCAAACCGGTACCGAAAATGAAAAATGTCGGTACCAAAAATTAAACCGGTTCGAGAAATTCAGTACCGATTCTGAACCGGTACCCTGTACCATTTGCTCATCCCAACTCGATCTTCCCATTCCACTAAAGTATCATTACCTGCGTACCTGTGGACAGCATTAAATCATGAACATACGTTAGCTATGCTAAGTGAGGGTTTAACAATCTCATATTATAATTATGCAAATGAAGCGATAATTTATAATCACAAGATTCCATGCATTATTCAATCGTTCTTATAACCACATCAAATAAAGGGTATGTATTACCCGGTTTAAACCATTAGGTTTTGAAGTTCACCACCTTTAACTTCCCTAATCATAGTTTAGAACGCGAAACCTGCACTTTTTAGCTTGTCATGGTGTATGCAAGGTTTATGCTCACATACACACATCAAGCTTGCACATACTATAAGCATAATATATTTAGTTGGTTTGACCTGTTTAGTTCATTATCCATTTAATTTTACCGAGCATAATCCACATTGTCATGTCCATATTATACCCTTAAGGGGTTAGCATAATTGGTACAAGCGAGTAACAACCCTTACATATGCTTAACTTTCAACCTTTGTCATATAAATTTTTTTGGGATAGAACACTGATATAACCGGGACAGAATTCAACTTGACCATGTAACTGCATCTGAGCATTTTTATTACTTTATACCTTTTGTAGCCTTAGGCCCCCTTTTTCCCACATCTAATACTTGATCCTAAAGTTAACCAATACATAAAAACGATAACTGTATCATTTCTAATCCTTTCTAATGAGTATTTCATAACTCAATATTTGTGAAAAATTCTACGTTTGACCCATTTAAACTTGATTAGATTGTAAATGTCGTTATTGATATAAAAAATCAACTCACTTAACATATTTTTTATCAACTACCTAGGTCCATATGACCTTCTTACACATATGACCTTCTTACACATATGATCGATGTTTAACCTCATTAATGTCACACCCCGACCACGTAGAACATACAAAACGTGGCGGAAATGTCGGGGAGTGTTGTAACAGAATTAATTGTTTCAAATCCATGGCAATTGAAGTTTCGTTTTATTGATTAGAAGTGTTACAATGTCTTAACAAACAAGGAAATACAACATAATTAACTAGTCTTGCATCTTTTATTGTCACTAAAGCCCAAGTCTGCCTATGTGTATCTTGATCATCTTAAGCAACAGCTCCTGAAACATGTGTAAAAATAGGTACGTCAGCATAAAAATGCCTGTGAGATACATAGGTTTTGTGAAAATAAGATTCATGACTTATGTTTAAGAAAATGTTTAGTCATGAACCTTGTAGTTTGTTTTGTTTTGTAAATCGTTTGAAAAACAATAAGTTAAGATGATATGTATAATTAAGAGAATAATGTATGGTTAATGAATAACCGTATAAAATGAGTTTGTATAAGTTAGGTTGTTTGAAAAACAATGTTTTGATAAAAGGTTTATGGTATATATAAAAATATACTTTGGTTTTTAAGAAAGTTGAATAAGTAATATATTAAAATATATTTCAGTTCCAATATTGTTAACCCAAGTGTACTAAATAATGCCACGGTATGTAATGCAATGAAAACACTTATATATAAGAAGTACCAGCGGCGTATCTACCATGTTTTCATCACATTGCACCCGTCCCGTTATCTAAACACTAACCAAAAACCCAATCGTTTGATAGATAGTATATTAAATATACTTTAGTTGTTCAAAATAATAGTTTTCAGTAGTATATTACAAGTATACTTTGGATTTATAAATAACATATTAAACTATGTTTTTGGTTTTGTAAGTAACATATCAAAATATGCTTTGGATGTGATAAATAACATATTAAACTATGTTTTTGGTTTTGTAAGTAACATATCAAAATATGCTTTGGATGTGATAAATAACATATTAAACTATGTTTTTGGTTTTGTAAGTAACATATCAAAATATGTTTTTGGATGTGATAAATAACATATTAAACTATGTTTTTGGTTTTGTAAGTAACATATCAAAATATGTTTTTGGATGTGATAAATATATGTTGGTTTTGTACAATACCACACATGAGAGTATATCAAACTATACTTTAATAGTGTGATTTGAGAATTCATTCAGACCTGGTGCATCAAAATACACCTTTGAGACTATAGAAATACCACAAAGGCAATCCCTATTTGGATGGAGCAACAAATTGGTTTCAGACATTCCATGACAACAGGAATGGGGTGTCAAATCCTATAGCGCTATATCATACTAACAATCGGTCTGGTGAACATAAAATAAGTACAATTCAACAATTTATTTTATGTTCTTTGAGAAATCAATGTTTAAACCATAATTAGTCATTCAATTTGTCAATAGATAAGTAATAACATGTATAATCAATTATACTTTTGGAAAACATGAAAGTAACAGATAGGTACACATGCTTCACCCCAAAACAGTTTGGAAAACAGTAAAATAGGGGAACTATGTACTCACATTGAGAGTGCTTAGGAGTCCTTCTGTAACAACCAAACAATGCTAGAGATCACGGATATCAAACGGCACCTAATATAGGTAACTATGTTAATAAACCGGACCTATATCGGAAGACTGGGTAGCATTAGGGTTTGTAAACCAAATGAGTGTAGGAACTCATGTGATATGGTTTAACAAAGCCTACATGCTAAATGAAACTTAACCTAAGTCTTATCGACCCATTACGATCCGTTTAGGTAGCTTATGCTACTTTAACGCATCGTGTGCGTAAAACGCGTTCGGAACGCCTAACCAGCCCTATGACAAGTGTTATATGCCTAAACATGTTACATAATCAGTTATGTGGCAAAAGTTTAGGTTACATATGCTAAATTACCAATTATGCATGAAAAGGGTATTCTGGTAATTTACCTAAGGCATATAAACTACCTATCATACAACTACTTAAACGATGTGACCATAGGGTATAACCTCGGAAGGTTATTCCCTACCTACTATGGTCACCTAATGTATTTGGTCCGATCCTAATGATCGACCAAATGGGTCGAGTTCGAAGGTATAGGCGATTTATTAGATCGCCTATCCTACGACTCTAGACAACGTGGTAATCAGTGGGCATAGTCCCAAGGGACTATGACCAACGTGATTACACTCACGTTGCGAAGTTCAAATGAACTTCGCATTGACCATTACTGGTCAACGCTGAAAGTCAAACAAAGTTTGACTTTCTGACTCTAAAAGCAATAAAATAAGGAAAAGAACGAAAGAATACTTACCCAGGGTCCCCGAATGCTAATCCCGATTCAAGAATCTCAGGTATGAAACACTGGTTTCAACTTAGAGGTTCTCAAATCAGAATTCTAGTGATTTTAGCAATGGGGGGTATGGGGTATATATAGTATTCGGTCCACCGTTAAGATCGTTTCATGGAAAACGTGCCTTAATCATAACCGTACATGTGTCGGAAAGTTGTGGTGGCTCAAAATGGTCCTTATCATCTGACTAAGCAAGTGTGGGTTTGTGGTTGAGGGTTAAACAGCTGTGATCTGCTGTTAGAAACACTGAATCTGGTCTGCAGGCTGCTTTACGGACCGTAAGGTTATTTAGGTTGAGGTCCGTAAGCTAGCATTTTGGCAGAATTACAGTTTTGGTCCCTGCAGCCCTAAAACTTGCTTTTCGATTTATTTTTGACACGTTTAAGGCCCGTTAACCCCATTTCAAAGCTCAAAAAATGAAGTTAAAGTATAGGGAACTTAAAATGTGCTCACAAATATGTCGGATGTCGGTTCGTTTGGTCGTACGATCGCGATGTTCGGTTAATTACGACGGAATGCGCATAAGCGCGAAAAACGATCCAAAATGCGTGACGAATGGATTTTTCTCATGCCAAACACTAAAATAAAATATTATAGTGCTTACTTAAATTTTTGGATGTCCGGATGTATTCAGAACATAAGTTATGCGCGAAAATGCAAACTTGTGCACTTTTTGACACTTTTAGTCCCTGAATGACCCAAAAGTTTATTTTAGCATACCGAACCCCTCAAAGCCTATTTCTAAGCTATGTAAAGGATATTTATGGTATGTTTAACTTATGGTCATGTTCTGGAATGTCTGTTACAGTTCAAATTGGCATACTTTTGTAGTTTGTCAAGTTTAGTCCCTGTAAGCGAATTAACTTGTTTTTGCCATACCAAAGCCTTTAAAACTTATTTCTAAGTTATGTAAAGGTTATTTAAGGTATGTTAAGCCTATTTCATTATTCCGGAGTGTTCGTTGGATTAAACTGGTTATATTTACGCATCAGAGCGCGTATAACCCTCCAGAAAGCGATTTAAAGCTTAAAATCAAACAAGAGTTGATATGTGTAAAAGATACACATAATTTTACAAATCCCAAGTATGAAATACAATATTTCATTGGTTTGGAATTTGTTTGACGGTTGAAGTGACACAGGTGTTACAGTCTCCCCTACTTTAGGAAATTTCGTCCCGAAATTTAATTCTAGAGGAAACTTGTGAAGACAGCTGTGACTGTTTCGCCTTCTAAAAGATCCATTAAACCCTTAAGTAAAACTCTGGGCCATGTTAGGACTCTTAGCGAATTTGTTGACCCTCAAAGTGAATTCCTTGTGGTAGTAAAACATGGAATTTTGAACTACGGACAGAAGAACGTTTCTTATGAAGACTTATCATAGGAAACTTGGTGTGTGATTGAGATCAGAATTCGGGAGTGTAAGAATAAATGACATTGGTCGAGGTCCAAGACTTCTCCCGTATCATTATTCTCGTCACTATAGGTCTTAACACATGACAAAACTTCTTGTGGTTTCTGTGCACTAAATTCCATAATTATGTAGGCCTCCATAATTACGTAATCCCTTGCACAGTCCGCACAGTTCATTTCATAATGCGTAGAGGAAAAATCAATCGAATACACATGAAGCGACCTGACTAGACCACCAAAGGATCTTTTTAATTAGATCAACGAACGATCTTTTTAACTAGACCAACGCATGATCTTCTTAACTAGACCGTCGTACGATCTCCTTAAATAGACCACTTAAGGGATCTTTGTAATTATATCATCACATGATATTTTTAATCAGATTTTCAAAATTAATCTGTTTATCTAGACCACTCAAGGGGTCAAATTTTAGAATAGTACTTTAAAACCCAAGGGACTTGACTACAACGTAGAAGTCCATTAAGGATTTAAGATAGTACTTTTGGATATCCTACTATGAATCCCTTATACGAAGATATGGAAGATTCTACGAGGATTTGGATAACAAAAACTTGGATTACACCAAAATCATAAAAGGAAACACATAAGCACATAATCACATAGTTGTTTAACTTGTTTATTAATTTGTTATCTTTGGACGCGGATACTTAAAGCACACCAGGAATCCAATTCGTGGATTTCATTTGGCACTTTAATCATTTCAAGAATCTATCTATGAAGATAGGATAATCTTAAAAGGAATTCGGCTTTGTCCTTATTGAATTGTGATGTACGTATTGAATCATACAAAGAATTCAATTAAGGACTCCGATGAATGATACCCATCCACAAGGATCTAATTATGAGGATAGAAAGATCCTACATGGATTTTTGGAGTTTGTGTAACGGGAGGTATTCCGACACCTTGCACGAGGTGTGCTTAAGTCGATCCTTGAGATAGAAAGTTCATGAGGTTGAGGCGCTAGATATGTCAAGCGACACATAAAGCAGAGTTTGAAGGTTGGGTACTACGTATGTTAAGTCGATCATACGAGCAGGGTTGACTTAGGGTTGGTTTAGACCACCTTGGTTTGGGTCAAATTGACAAGCGTTTATCAGGTGACCGAGTTGTCCACGTGATGCATATAGACGACACTGTCGGTAAGCTTGGTGAGGTGCATTACATTTGTTGTACATAAGCACATACCGGCATTAGGTTTCCTTGCAAAAGGTTGAGCAGCAGCAGGATTTGTAACAGCTTTGCTTTGGATTGCAAAGCGGCACATGTTAACCAAATGTCTCCATCGAACACCGTGGGTACATTTGAAACAGGGTATTTGATTTGGATGATGATAGTGGCATTGGTTGCATTGATTTCTCCAAGGAGCAGTTCCCTTATACAGCTTCATCCCTGAGACGAGTCACGGTGATAGCTAAATCAACGGCCTTCTGGTAGTATGACGCCTAATTGATGGACAATTGCAGCACCTAGTTCGGACATTGTTGTTGCAACGTAGAGGCACCATGTAGAAAATGGAAGACATGGGAGGAAACAAGCGAAAGATAGTCAAAAGAAAATGACAAGGCATGTAGATTGTGACCATTTGTTTGTTACCAAAGGCAAACAAATGAGACATTGACTAATCAAAGTAAGCGGGATAATATAATGTATCGCGAAGACATGCTCGCCTATAAGTGAACACTCATCCCAAGAATTCCCAGGTAAGCACAACTGGTCTCGCGTCTGATGAGATATATACGAAGTGCTTGCCTAGCCAGAAAACCCAGAATACAGGCATTCACCCTTCCAGTTTGCACGTGTTCACATTATATGACCCAAACTTTGACGAGATTTTGAAAATTCAAAGGGGTTCAAAACCTTATAACAGAGGGTTCAAAACCTAGTAATCAATCATCCTAGAACAGATGATTAGTTTTCAAAGCGGTTTTGAAATTTATGTTCTTGTTGTGGTCGTCGCCTAAGGATAGGTGACGGTATTGTTTTATGACTAAACGCAAGTAAACTCGCGTTAGGGTCCTAGAAAGGTTATAGACTAGGTCAAAGCATTACTAATAACCTAATTCCCTATAACCATTGGCTCTGATACCATCTTTTCTGTCACACCCCGACCACGTAGAACATACAAAACGTGGCGGAAATGTCGGGGAGTGTTGTAACAGAATTAATTGTTTCAAATCCATGGCAATTGAAGTTTCGTTTTATTGATTAGAAGTGTTACAATGTCTTAACAAACAAGGAAATACAACATAATTAACTAGTCTTGCATCTTTTATTGTCACTAAAGCCCAAGTCTGCCTATGTGTATCTTGATCATCTTAAGCAACAGCTCCTGAAACATGTGTAAAAATAGGTACGTCAGCATAAAAATGCCTGTGAGATACATAGGTTTTGTGAAAATAAGATTCATGACTTATGTTTAAGAAAATGTTTAGTCATGAACCTTGTAGTTTGTTTTGTTTTGTAAATCGTTTGAAAAACAATAAGTTAAGATGATATGTATAATTAAGAGAATAATGTATGGTTAATGAATAACCGTATAAAATGAGTTTGTATAAGTTAGGTTGTTTGAAAAACAATGTTTTGATAAAAGGTTTATGGTATATATAAAAATATACTTTGGTTTTTAAGAAAGTTGAATAAGTAATATATTAAAATATATTTCAGTTCCAATATTGTTAACCCAAGTGTACTAAATAATGCCACGGTATGTAATGCAATGAAAACACTTATATATAAGAAGTACCAGCGGCGTATCTACCATGTTTTCATCACATTGCACCCGTCCCGTTATCTAAACACTAACCAAAAACCCAATCGTTTGATAGATAGTATATTAAATATACTTTAGTTGTTCAAAATAATAGTTTTCAGTAGTATATTACAAGTATACTTTGGATTTATAAATAACATATTAAACTATGTTTTTGGTTTTGTAAGTAACATATCAAAATATGCTTTGGATGTGATAAATAACATATTAAACTATGTTTTTGGTTTTGTAAGTAACATATCAAAATATGCTTTGGATGTGATAAATAACATATTAAACTATGTTTTTGGTTTTGTAAGTAACATATCAAAATATGTTTTTGGATGTGATAAATAACATATTAAACTATGTTTTTGGTTTTGTAAGTAACATATCAAAATATGTTTTTGGATGTGATAAATATATGTTGGTTTTGTACAATACCACACATGAGAGTATATCAAACTATACTTTAATAGTGTGATTTGAGAATTCATTCAGACCTGGTGCATCAAAATACACCTTTGAGACTATAGAAATACCACAAAGGCAATCCCTATTTGGATGGAGCAACAAATTGGTTTCAGACATTCCATGACAACAGGAATGGGGTGTCAAATCCTATAGCGCTATATCATACTAACAATCGGTCTGGTGAACATAAAATAAGTACAATTCAACAATTTATTTTATGTTCTTTGAGAAATCAATGTTTAAACCATAATTAGTCATTCAATTTGTCAATAGATAAGTAATAACATGTATAATCAATTATACTTTTGGAAAACATGAAAGTAACAGATAGGTACACATGCTTCACCCCAAAACAGTTTGGAAAACAGTAAAATAGGGGAACTATGTACTCACATTGAGAGTGCTTAGGAGTCCTTGTGTAACAACCAAACAATGCTAGAGATCACGGATATCAAACGGCACCTAATATAGGTAACTATGTTAATAAACCGGACCTATATCGGAAGACTGGGTAGCATTAGGGTTTGTAAACCAAATGAGTGTAGGAACTCATGTGATATGGTTTAACAAAGCCTACATGCTAAATGAAACTTAACCTAAGTCTTATCGACCCATTACGATCCGTTTAGGTAGCTTATGCTACTTTAACGCATCGTGTGCGTAAAACGCGTTCGGAACGCCTAACCAGCCCTATGACAAGTGTTATATGCCTAAACATGTTACATAATCAGTTATGTGGCAAAAGTTTAGGTTACATATGCTAAATTACCAATTATGCATGAAAAGGGTATTCTGGTAATTTACCTAAGGCATATAAACTACCTATCATACAACTACTTAAACGATGTGACCATAGGGTATAACCTCGGAAGGTTATTCCCTACCTACTATGGTCACCTAATGTATTTGGTCCGATCCTAATGATCGACCAAATGGGTCGAGTTCGAAGGTATAGGCGATTTATTAGATCGCCTATCCTACGACTCTAGACAACGTGGTAATCAGTGGGCATAGTCCCAAGGGACTATGACCAACGTGATTACACTCACGTTGCGAAGTTCAAATGAACTTCGCATTGACCATTACTGGTCAACGCTGAAAGTCAAACAAAGTTTGACTTTCTGACTCTAAAAGCAATAAAATAAGGAAAAGAACGAAAGAATACTTACCCAGGGTCCCCGAATGCTAATCCCGATTCAAGAATCTCAGGTATGAAACACTGGTTTCAACTTAGAGGTTCTCAAATCAGAATTCTAGTGATTTTAGCAATGGGGGGTATGGGGTATATATAGTATTCGGTCCACCGTTAAGATCGTTTCATGGAAAACGTGCCTTAATCGTAACCGTACATGTGTCGGAAAGTTGTGGTGGCTCAAAATGGTCCTTATCATCTGACTAAGCAAGTGTGGGTTTGTGGTTGAGGGTTAAACAGCTGTGATCTGCTATTAGAAACACTGAATCTGGTCTGCAGGCTGCTTTACGGACCGTAAGGTTATTTAGGTTGAGGTCCGTAAGCTAGCATTTTGGCAGAATTACAGTTTTGGTCCCTGCAGCCCTAAAACTTGCTTTTCGATGCATTTTTGACACGTTTAAGGCCCGTTAACCCCATTTCAAAGCTCAAAAAATGAAGTTAAAGTATAGGGAACTTAAAATGTGCTCACAAATATGTCGGATGTCGGTTCGTTTGGTCGTACGATCGCGATGTTCGGTTAATTACGACGGAATGCGCATAAGCGCGAAAAACGATCCAAAATGCGTGACGAATGGATTTTTCTCATGCCAAACACTAAAATAAAATATTATAGTGCTTACTTAAATTTTTGGATGTCCGGATGTATTCAGAACATAAGTTATGCGCGAAAATGCAAACTTGTGCACTTTTTGACACTTTTAGTCCCTGAATGACCCAAAAGTTTATTTTAGCATACCGAACCCCTCAAAGCCTATTTCTAAGCTATGTAAAGGATATTTATGGTATGTTTAACTTATGGTCATGTTCCGGAATGTCTGTTACAGTTCAAATTGGCATACTTTTGTAGTTTGTCAAGTTTAGTCCCTGTAAGCGAATTAACTTGTTTTTGCCATACCAAAGCCTTTAAAACTTATTTCTAAGTTATGTAAAGGTTATTTAAGGTATGTTAAGCCTATTTCATTATTCCGGAGTGTTCGTTGGATTAAACTGGTTATATTTACGCATCAGAGCGCGTATAACCCTCCAGAAAGCGATTTAATGCTTAAAATCAAACAAGAGTTGATATGTGTAAAAGATACACATAATTTTACAAATCCCAAGTATGAAATACAATATTTCATTGGTTTGGCATTTGTTTGACGGTTGAAGTGACACAGGTGTTACAGTCTCCCCTACTTTAGGAAATTTCGTCCCGAAATTTAATTCTAGAGGAAACTTGTGAAGACAGCTGTGACTGTTTCGCCTTCTAAAAGATCCATTAAACCCTTAAGTAAAACTCTGGGCCATGTTAGGACTCTTAGCGAATTTGTTGACCCTCAAAGTGAATTCCTTGTGGTAGTAAAACATGGAATTTTGAACTACGGACAGAAGAACGTTTCTTATGAAGACTTATCATAGGAAACTTGGTGTGTGATTGAGATCAGAATTCGGGAGTGTAAGAATAAATGACATTGGTCGAGGTCCAAGACTTCTCCCGTATCATTATTCTCGTCACTATAGGTCTTAACACATGACAAAACTTCTTGTGGTTTCTGTGCACTAAATTCCATAATTATGTAGGCCTCCATAATTACGTAATCCCTTGCACAGTCCGCACAGTTCATTTCATAATGCGTAGAGGAAAAATCAATCGAATACACATGAAGCGACCTGACTAGACCACCAAAGGATCTTTTTAATTAGATCAACGAACGATCTTTTTAACTAGACCAACGCATGATCTTCTTAACTAGACCGTCGTACGATCTCCTTAAATAGACCACTTAAGGGATCTTTGTAATTATATCATCACATGATATTTTTAATCAGATTTTCAAAATTAATCTGTTTATCTAGACCACTCAAGGGGTCAAATTTTAGAATAGTACTTTAAAACCCAAGGGACTTGACTACAACGTAGAAGTCCATTAAGGATTTAAGATAGTACTTTTGGATATCCTACTATGAATCCCTTATACGAAGATATGGAAGATTCTACGAGGATTTGGATAACAAAAACTTGGATTACACCAAAATCATAAAAGGAAACACATAAGCACATAATCACATAGTTGTTTAACTTGTTTATTAATTTGTTATCTTTGGACGCGGATACTTAAAGCACACCAGGAATCCAATTCGTGGATTTCATTTGGCACTTTAATCATTTCAAGAATCTATCTATGAAGATAGGATAATCTTAAAAGGAATTCGGCTTTGTCCTTATTGAATTGTGATGTACGTATTGAATCATACAAAGAATTCAATTAAGGACTCCGATGAATGATACCCATCCACAAGGATCTAATTATGAGGATAGAAAGATCCTACATGGATTTTTGGAGTTTGTGTAACGGGAGGTATTCCGACACCTTGCACGAGGTGTGCTTAAGTCGATCCTTGAGATAGAAAGTTCATGAGGTTGAGGCGCTAGATATGTCAAGCGACACATAAAGCAGAGTTTGAAGGTTGGGTACTACGTATGTTAAGTCGATCATACGAGCAGGGTTGACTTAGGGTTGGTTTAGACCACCTTGGTTTGGGTCAAATTGACAAGCGTTTATCAGGTGACCGAGTTGTCCACGTGATGCATATAGACGACACTGTCGGTAAGCTTGGTGAGGTGCATTACATTTGTTGTACATAAGCACATACCGGCATTAGGTTTCCTTGCAAAAGGTTGAGCAGCAGCAGGATTTGTAACAGCTTTGCTTTGGATTGCAAAGCGGCACATGTTAACCAAATGTCTCCATCGAACACCGTGGGTACATTTGAAACAGGGTATTTGATTTGGATGATGATAGTGGCATTGGTTGCATTGATTTCTCCAAGGAGCAGTTCCCTTATACAGCTTCATCCCTGAGACGAGTCACGGTGATAGCTAAATCAACGGCCTTCTGGTAGTATGACGCCTAATTGATGGACAATTGCAGCACCTAGTTCGGACATTGTTGTTGCAACGTAGAGGCACCATGTAGAAAATGGAAGACATGGGAGGAAACAAGCGAAAGATAGTCAAAAGAAAATGACAAGGCATGTAGATTGTGACCATTTGTTTGTTACCAAAGGCAAACAAATGAGACATTGACTAATCAAAGTAAGCGGGATAATATAATGTATCGCGAAGACATGCTCGCCTATAAGTGAACACTCATCCCAAGAATTCCCAGGTAAGCACAACTGGTCTCGCGTCTGATGAGATATATACGAAGTGCTTGCCTAGCCAGAAAACCCAGAATACAGGCATTCACCCTTCCAGTTTGCACGTGTTCACATTATATGACCCAAACTTTGACGAGATTTTGAAAATTCAAAGGGGTTCAAAACCTTATAACAGAGGGTTCAAAACCTAGTAATCAATCATCCTAGAACAGATGATTAGTTTTCAAAGCGGTTTTGAAATTTATGTTCTTGTTGTGGTCGTCGCCTAAGGATAGGTGACGGTATTGTTTTATGACTAAACGCAAGTAAACTCGCGTTAGGGTCCTAGAAAGGTTATAGACTAGGTCAAAGCATTACTAATAACCTAATTCCCTATAACCATTGGCTCTGATACCATCTTTTCTGTCACACCCCGACCACGTAGAACATACAAAACGTGGCGGAAATGTCGGGGAGTGTTGTAACAGAATTAATTGTTTCAAATCCATGGCAATTGAAGTTTCGTTTTATTGATTAGAAGTGTTACAATGTCTTAACAAACAAGGAAATACAACATAATTAACTAGTCTTGCATCTTTTATTGTCACTAAAGCCCAAGTCTGCCTATGTGTATCTTGATCATCTTAAGCAACAGCTCCTGAAACATGTGTAAAAATAGGTACGTCAGCATAAAAATGCCTGTGAGATACATAGGTTTTGTGAAAATAAGATTCATGACTTATGTTTAAGAAAATGTTTAGTCATGAACCTTGTAGTTTGTTTTGTTTTGTAAATCGTTTGAAAAACAATAAGTTAAGATGATATGTATAATTAAGAGAATAATGTATGGTTAATGAATAACCGTATAAAATGAGTTTGTATAAGTTAGGTTGTTTGAAAAACAATGTTTTGATAAAAGGTTTATGGTATATATAAAAATATACTTTGGTTTTTAAGAAAGTTGAATAAGTAATATATTAAAATATATTTCAGTTCCAATATTGTTAACCCAAGTGTACTAAATAATGCCACGGTATGTAATGCAATGAAAACACTTATATATAAGAAGTACCAGCGGCGTATCTACCATGTTTTCATCACATTGCACCCGTCCCGTTATCTAAACACTAACCAAAAACCCAATCGTTTGATAGATAGTATATTAAATATACTTTAGTTGTTCAAAATAATAGTTTTCAGTAGTATATTACAAGTATACTTTGGATTTATAAATAACATATTAAACTATGTTTTTGGTTTTGTAAGTAACATATCAAAATATGCTTTGGATGTGATAAATAACATATTAAACTATGTTTTTGGTTTTGTAAGTAACATATCAAAATATGCTTTGGATGTGATAAATAACATATTAAACTATGTTTTTGGTTTTGTAAGTAACATATCAAAATATGTTTTTGGATGTGATAAATAACATATTAAACTATGTTTTTGGTTTTGTAAGTAACATATCAAAATATGTTTTTGGATGTGATAAATATATGTTGGTTTTGTACAATACCACACATGAGAGTATATCAAACTATACTTTAATAGTGTGATTTGAGAATTCATTCAGACCTGGTGCATCAAAATACACCTTTGAGACTATAGAAATACCACAAAGGCAATCCCTATTTGGATGGAGCAACAAATTGGTTTCAGACATTCCATGACAACAGGAATGGGGTGTCAAATCCTATAGCGCTATATCATACTAACAATCGGTCTGGTGAACATAAAATAAGTACAATTCAACAATTTATTTTATGTTCTTTGAGAAATCAATGTTTAAACCATAATTAGTCATTCAATTTGTCAATAGATAAGTAATAACATGTATAATCAATTAGACTTTTGGAAAACATGAAAGTAACAGATAGGTACACATGCTTCACCCCAAAACAGTTTGGAAAACAGTAAAATAGGGGAACTATGTACTCACATTGAGAGTGCTTAGGAGTCCTTGTGTAACAACCAAACAATGCTAGAGATCACGGATATCAAACGGCACCTAATATAGGTAACTATGTTAATAAACCGGACCTATATCGGAAGACTGGGTAGCATTAGGGTTTGTAAACCAAATGAGTGTAGGAACTCATGTGATATGGTTTAACAAAGCCTACATGCTAAATGAAACTTAACCTAAGTCTTATCGACCCATTACGATCCGTTTAGGTAGCTTATGCTACTTTAACGCATCGTGTGCGTAAAACGCGTTCGGAACGCCTAACCAGCCCTATGACAAGTGTTATATGCCTAAACATGTTACATAATCAGTTATGTGGCAAAAGTTTAGGTTACATATGTTAAATTACCAATTATGCATGAAAAGTGTATTCTGGTAATTTACCTAAGGCATATAAACTACCTATCATACAACTACTTAAACGATGTGACCATAGGGTATAACCTCGGAAGGTTATTCCCTACCTACTATGGTCACCTAATGTATTTGGTCCGATCCTAATGATCGACCAAATGGGTCGAGTTCGAAGGTATAGGCGATTTATTAGATCGCCTACCCTACGACTCTAGACAACGTGGTAATCAGTGGGCATAGTCCCAAGGGACTATGACCAACGTGATTACACTCACGTTGCGAAGTTCAAATGAACTTCGCATTGACCATTACTGGTCAACGCTGAAAGTCAAACAAAGTTTGACTTTCTGACTCTAAAAGCAATAAAATAAGGAAAAGAACGAAAGAATACTTACCCAGGGTCCCCGAATGCTAATCCCGATTCAAGAATCTCAGGTATGAAACACTGGTTTCAACTTAGAGGTTCTCAAATCAGAATTCTAGTGATTTTAGCAATGGGGGGTATGGGGTATATATAGTATTCGGTCCACCGTTAAGATCGTTTCATGGAAAACGTGCCTTAATCGTAACCGTACATGTGTCGGAAAGTTGTGGTGGCTCAAAATGGTCCTTATCATCTGACTAAGCAAGTGTGGGTTTGTGGTTGAGGGTTAAACAGCTGTGATCTGCTGTTAGAAACACTGAATCTGGTCTGCAGGCTGCTTTACGGACCGTAAGGTTATTTAGGTTGAGGTCCGTAAGCTAGCATTTTGGCAGAATTACAGTTAGGACTCATATTAGAAATTTTTATATTAACATTAGCATTCTATCATCAAATACCTCAAAATTCACATTCTAAATCACATTAACGAAGTGTTTGCACATAAAATCTCCTATTAATATCAACAAGGCATTTCATCAAACACTTGGTGGGAACCACTTATTAACCAACTAGGAAATTCTAGTTCCTACCATCCATCACCATCTTACTTAACAAAATCAAGTACGATTCATTCATGTATCATAAACATAACTCTAACATTCTTTCAACGTATTTATCAAATTTGACAAAGAATGGTCATGGGTAAAACCCCGTTTTCGACACCCACCATGAATCCCCATCAAATTCAACCAAATCACCAAATACAAATGAATTATACCTATATTCAAGTTAGTATCACCATTACAATACAAATTCTACTGGATTCACACAACACATTCTTGGCCAATACAAGTTCCTACCATCAAAATGAACTCATTCAA
This sequence comes from Helianthus tuberosus, assembly GCA_030545235.1. Taxonomy (NCBI): domain Eukaryota; kingdom Viridiplantae; phylum Streptophyta; class Magnoliopsida; order Asterales; family Asteraceae; genus Helianthus; species Helianthus tuberosus. Next base: position 81,519,331 of record CM060413.1, read on the forward strand.
CATACCTTCAGTTTAGATATCACTATATGATAGAAATATTTAACCATGCAATGAAGATCATCAAATTCCCTCCTGATTTAGGCTAGAATTGTAGAATTTCACCTTGGGAGACTTGGATCTCTTGGATGTCACAATTCACAAAGAATCAGGGGTAACTGTCAACCCTTCTTCCAACCCATCAATTTAATCAATCAATTTAGAATGTCTAGCCCTCCAAGAGTGGTTTTTCCCCCTTTTAACTTAAACTTCTTTTCATTTCTATTTAACATACAATCTACCTAAACTATATAAACTAGTTAAACAAATTATTCCCATTTAACAACTAAACATAATAATTACAAAAGATGGATTTTGGGGCGCTACAATTTTAGAGAGTTTTGTGACTGTACTTAAAAGTTGTGTCGGGGAGGGTCACACCTGCTTTGTTCGGAATGCCCAACTGAGCAATGTCTAGCATCCTCTTCTCTCCTTTGTTGTTAGACCTTCATTGTTGGACGCCCGCATTTCTTATATGATAGGCGGTTTTTTTGTTGCTCATCAGTGGGTTGAACACTGCCTTGATCTTCGACATCATGCTTTTCTTCACTTACATGGATTTTGAATGCATTTTCTATTTCACATCATCTAATTCTTTTTCCATATCAATGTCTTCATTATTAGTTTTTGATGGAGCAATGTCAAGTTTTCTCCAAAATATGTCTACCGAGTAGAGGGGAATAATGTGACCAGCAAACAAAAAAGGGTTACACTATTTCTCACATATTTAAAAAGTATAATAAATCGTAAAATAAGCTTATAAGTACCTGTATTTTCAATTTTCTCAAGACGACAAGCACATGGCAACCCAGTACGTATATACAGTACATGTTGAACCAAATGTCCGCAACATGCATAGCTTCCGAAGAAGCTCATTTTCTACTAGGTCAAGAGAATGGATGGAAAGTTTACAAATTAGATTGCGAAACAAAGGGATCTTTAGGTGGTGGTTCATTCACCTGGTGTTACTTTCTTCCAAACATTTCTTTAGTTGTTTATGTTGTTTAAATAACATATTGTCGACCATATTCACCAGATTTTTCAGACTACAATTATGTGAAGTAAGTTGTCAATTTAATTTTGTATGCACGTTCTCGGCTCTATTTGTCATAGTTCGGTGAAAGTTGACTGTTCGATTGGTCCATGCGGATATAAATTTATCTCGAGATGTCTTTAACAAACTATTATTCAGGTAAACAAAAAATCTAAAAATATAAAACATAATCAAATTTTGTATATGTTTTAATGAATGTATAAATTTAAAACAAAACTTACATTCACATTCGTCTCTAACAAGAACTCTATGAAGGTTGCAAACGTTATACTCGTATAGTGGCTTGTTCGGAGAACCACACAATGTCAACCAAGAATGAGTAAAATCCTCCAAATTTCGTAACTAGTAAAGGATTTCTTGTAGTATATTACAATATTATGTAAAATGTGGAACATACAAAGATATCTGTGTGCATTCGGGAAACTTATGTGACATGCGTTTATCATGGCTTTGTCTTTGCCCATAAGAATTGCACGCGGATCCATACACTTGCGCAACATAGACCTGATCCTATCTAGGACCCATACATACGTTACATCCTTCTCATTTGAAAGAAATGCATGTGCGACATAAAAGGTCTGGTTTATCGATGTCATACCCACAACTTACAAAAATGGAAGATTCTACATGTTGGTTATATAGGTCGCATCGATCATCAACACATGCGGGAATGACTGCCACATTTCGAAGGACAACTCATGACCAAAAAAAAGATATTCTAAATGGTGTTGGTGGAGGGACCTCCTGCATGTAATAGGTGATGTGTTTAACCTGGAGGATATGTTCTAGTCTCTGGTTGGGAGATGTTTTTTGTAGAAATTTAGGGCTTTAATCTTTTGGCGAGCGTTGTGTATGTCTTTCGAAAATGACTTGTTTTTAGGTTCGTTCGATTATGGCTTTCCAGATTATATAGGGCTCCGTGTCTTGCATTGTCAGCTCCTCCGCGTAACGCTCCAGATGTTGAGTAGGGCAGTTACGGGTTATGATTTTTGTTCAACACATCTTTCCTCCATGAGCCACGCATTACATCAAGAAACCCAATTACCAAAATGGGCATCCACTTTTTTTGTTGTCAGTTTTCCTAACCGTGGCCATACTCTTATGCTTGCCACTACAGCTGAATTACAGCCATGTCCTCTCCTCCGGAGGACCCTATTTATTAGACCGTCTAGTAACAATAACGTAACCATTATCTAAAACCCTTTGTTTTACCCAATCTTTTAACTCTTCACGAGACATAAAATCCTAAACAACATAAATGACATATATATTTAACAATTATAGTAATACTTTAACAAAATATATAACATTTTTAACAAAATATATAACATTTATAAGAATATTTTTACAAAATATATAATAGCTATAATACATTTTTACAAATAGATAACATTTTTAATACATTTTAACAAAATATATAAAAATTAATTTATATATTTTAACAAAATATATAACATTTATAATAATATTTTTAACAAAATATATAACATTCATAGCAATAAGTTTCGGAAGAAACTTGCGTGTAAGCGGGTTGCTCGTCAACTAATGACTCGTGGGCATAAGAAAGCTCACCAACGCCTTGTTTTCCACACGAGGCCTCACCAACAAGAAGTTGCTGCCATAGTTTTGTTGTCCATATGAGGCCTCATACCCGTCTTCGTAACTCGGAAACCCGTAAATTGTAATCGTATTTACCGCTAGGCACGACATACTGAAAAACACTAACGGGTAAAAGATGATGGTAAATCTAACGCCTAATTTAGATAAAAAATAAATGTTTACCTCGTTTAGGTCTTGCAACAATGGTTCCTTGGGATAAGAACAAAAGCTGGAAACGACCTCCTCTGCGTGATCATCATTTACTCTCCCCTCGTAAGAATCAGGGATGGCAGACCACTCCTAAAACAACGGTGTCATAAGTATTTCATAAACAAAATAAACAAAACAAGTTAATAAATACTATACCACAGTGGTTTCTATAATAAACGTGCTCGTGTTGCCTGAGATTCGCCAAAAACATAATTGAGGTCGAACCAATACATCACTAGTTTTTTTCAATCATTTGATTGTTTGTCAAAAGAAAGAAAGAATGAAATGATCTTCCTTTATCGTTTAAAAAGTCACATTGCAGAACAAAAGCAATAATTTAAATTGATCATACCCCACACCCTTAGGAATATATTTACACAAACTTAATCATTTAAATTTACTATATAAATGTGTCTATTTGAAATCTTCAACGTAAACTCCTTTACATGAACCTAATTATTCAAGAAAGTTCAATAAACCCATTTACATACTTCATCCATGCTGCACCTGTATAAGCCTCTTTATATAATTTCCTTCACAAAATCCAGTCCACATAAACTTATCCATGAAAACCAATTTATAAAAATGATAATACGACAATCATATGCATACATATCCAATTGTATGCTCTTGATTAATCCATTCATTAACCAAGTTTTCTATAACTTGCCCCCAGTTTACATAACAATGGCACATAACCTCATCATGAACATGTATGATATTTTCAAAATACTTTATCATACCCTCATTCCCAATACTTTAAACATAGAATCATAAACATTGACATACAATTAACATTGGATGAAATCACAATTCATAATTTTAATTTATATAATCAAGATAAACCTTTATGCACATAATCAACCATCTTTTATACAAAAATCATGTTAGTTATTTCAATAACATATGTTATCCTTTAACCAATTCAAAACAGATCGGAAATCCTTTTAAACGAGACATCAAGTTCTTAATTTTATTGTCGCATTACAAGGTTAGATTCTTTTCAAAACTAGAGACGTGAACTTACCTTGATCATATGAAACGAACACAAGCTTTCTACTCGTTCTTTTGGACCTGAATCGCCCAACCTACCTTCACTACTGTCATTCACCAATAGCCTCCGTTGGTGATCTCTTTCATTGGTTGTTTGATAATGATCAGCCACAACCCAATCAAAACAACTTCCCTTCGGTTGCACCGATAACCCATAACAGATCACACACCTTTTCTCTATCTAAGATTCCATAAAGATCACCATTATCCAACTAACCACATTTCGTAACTACCACCATAAACTCGTGGATTTCTTTCTTAGTTCAAAGAAACACCACAACCCTGGTCTTCCTCCTTTGGCCATCCAATTGCATGAGTTGCCACTATTTTTTCGTTTTCCTTAAGTCTCTCTCTAATTTTCTTGTTGATTCAGTTCTGTTTAAACATGATAGAAAACATGAAAAACATACCTGTCACCGCAGACAGTGCAGAGGAGAATCCAGTGATGGTAGAAGCCATGGAGTTCGACATCTTTGTCAGTGTGATCTGGTTCCTCCTTAGGGTGCTGATTGGTGATGGTGATTATGAAACCGACAAGGGAGATCGGTTATGGAGACGGAGGTCGAATGTGATGTTATGTTAATTAGGTTATCTGTCTAAGTGTGTAACGTTTTAACCTCTACATAATTCTCCTTATATAAGCACCCAAGAGGAAACCTGATTAGTTAATAAGGGTAATATGGTCCATCAACAATTACCAACTAATTATTTAACAGGTTGTTATATATTTTGATCTATATTATGTAAATGATTATAATGGCTACTAGATTAAATATTAAAACATAATATATTTAATCTTACATTCTCCCACTTAGCTGAGTAATCATTTACTATGAGTATTAGATAAGCCTGATCAGGAGTTAACACTCATTTTAGCCTTAAAAAAGTACTATAGCAGAGAAATACAGCCGTTGAATCATTATGCGACTTAGGACCCCCATTAGTCATACTATAGCCTTAATTTAAAACCTAATCATTATGATCAAAATACGCATAAGCCCTTTGTTTGATTTGTAACTTTATTTGTCTATATGCCATTATACCGGTTGAACATATTCTAAGAGACATACAAAATCAAACTGAGGAAATTTCATTAATCATAAAACATAAGCTAGTACAATATGCTTAAATAAGGTCTTTACTAAATCTCATATTCCGAACATGTTTTTCGTAAACCTTAGGAGGGAGACCTTTAGTCATCGGATCCGCAAGCATATCTTTAGTACTAATATACTCGATACAAAGATTATTTTCCTCAACTCGTTCACGTACGAACATATATTTTGTATCGAGATATAAACCAGCTCCAGTCGAACTGTTACTGTTCGAAAAACTAACGGCAGCTGAGTTATCACAATAAAGCTTCAATGGTCTAGAAATGGAATTAACGACTTTGAGTCCAGTGATCAGATTTCTAAGCAACATTCCATGACAGGTTGCGTTATAAATAGCAATGTATTTTGCCATCATTGTGGAAGTTGTGGTCAACTGTTGTTTATGACTCTTCCATGAGATAGGGCCGCCTGCTAACATAAAGATCTAGCCCGAAGTGGATTTCTTGTCATCTTTGCATTTGGCAAAGTCAGAATCAGAATAGCCCACCACTTCTAAATGATCACTTCGTCTATAAGTCAGTTTATAGTCTTTCGTCCCTTGCAGATATCGAAGTACCTTCTTAGCTGCTTTCCAGTGATCTAGGCCAGGATTAGTCTGATAACGGCCTAACATTCCAGCAATATAAGCGATATCTGGGCGAGTACAAACTTGAGGATACATCAGGCTCCCGACTACTGACGCGTAAGGTATCTAGCTCATTTGCTCCTTCTCAACCTCTGTTGTCGGACACTGGAATGAACCGAAAACATCTCCCTTAACTACTAGAGCGACGGAGGGTTTGCACTGTTGCATGTTGTAACGTGTGAGGACATGATCTATGTAAGCCTTTTGGGATAATCCTAAGATCCCTTTGTGTCTATCTCGGTGAATTTCGATGCCAATGACGTATGAAGCATCTCCGAGATCCTTCATATAGGATCGTTGAGCTTATTTTCTCATTAAGAATTAAACAATTCACTTAGATTGTCGATATACTGATCCACTTAAATTTTCACACAAAGTTCAACTGATTCAGGATACGAATTAGGTGTATTAAGAACTTAAACTCATTCATGTGTCCCACCTCTTGAATATACTCTCGTATCCAGATCCCAATATTCAGTCTTACAGGTGAGTATACCTAGATGATATCTGTAAAGGGTTAAATTGCGAGATCCGTGAGAGCTCAGGTCAAAACTTCCGTTCAGCAAAGAGATGACGGTTCGACTTTAGGTGTGTTCCCTTTAGAGAATCTTTTCTTCAACAGCACATGATTAGCATTTTTCAATGTTTCATCATTTTTTGTACTGAGGGCGTTTGCTATATTTCAAGCATGCAGAAAGTATTATACAGGGACTAGGCCATTGCTTCCGCAAAATCAGAAGTCCCGGAATAATACCCCAGAAATCACTAAGCATAAAGACCTAATATCTCAGAAAAAGGGGTCCTTCAAACAAGATTTCAGGTGTTACCTATATATCCAAGTAGTGTTCCCCACGAAATAAGCAAGTTTGAATTTATGTTTATATCCCGAAAAAGTTACTAAATGTATAAAAACCTATCGGCATATCATCAGTGAGACTGTTTAATGCTATTAAATCATTACATTTCTTTAGCATACTGTAACTGTCTACTGATGTACTATCATTTCCTCTTTTTACACAAAAACTCAATTTTGAATTTTATCATCTTTTTGTCTTTTTCAAATTTTCTAATGTTTTTGGATTTTCTAATAATAATACTCCCCCTAAAATGCATAACCATTTAAAGAAAATTTGACAAACCGACACTGATAGCTTTATCTCGCCATCCATTTTCTGCTTTTCGTGCTCTGTTTTGCAGAAAGTATAACGTACCCCCATGATTTACAACACATTAATATTTTACAGTTTGAAAACCATTTTTCAATCTTGTGAAAGTAATCATGTTTGTTCCGCCGTGAGGGTTTCGGCATATTCAAGTAACATATTTTTGAATTTTTGACAAATTTAAAAACAAACATATTTTTTTTTTCAATTTTAGGGTTTATGAAATATTTTTTATTTATGTACAGAAATCAACCAAACTCCCTGTTTCAACCAAACCAGGGACCAACAGCCACCTCCTCGCGTGCCAGGCTGCTTCGATTCTCCTTTGATTGACATTCATTTGACTTCAGAAACACCTGCACATTCAAACTATTTAACCACTTGAACAATTTAGCCCAGGTCTGTTGGACCTTAGGCATTTCAACATAATACGTATCATGCAGTTTCAGAAAATCTTTGTAATCAAAGACTTTTTCAACTTTGACTTCAACTCTTTTGTAAAAATTTGACTCTTTTTGAACATTTTGATTTTGAACAACAACTTTTGGTTTCCAAAACTCGTTTGGTTTCGTTGTATCAACAGTTGTTTTCCAACTTTGTGTTGTTCTAAATCTGGGTGTGTGAGAATTCCAGGTTTATCTTGAATCGAACCTATTTGGGTTTGATTTCCAAGTTTGATTCGAAGAAAACTTGTTTGTGTTGTACCTCCAAGTTTGTTTTGAATCAAATCTGATTGACATTTGTTTCATATCCTCAGATTTCTGTTTTTCCACATTATCAGACTTCTTTTTCTCAACATCAACAGGTTTCAGATTTGAACACTTGCGTGCAAGATGTCCCATTTGATCACATTTAAAACATGTTCTCTTGGACACATCTTTGACCTGTTGTTGTTGCTTTTTCTTTTGAGCATAGAATTCTTCATTAGACTGTCGTCTAAATTGGATTTCTTTCTCTTCTTCCGAACTTGTTCCGTGAACAAAATTCATCTTTGTCTGATAATTTGACGTTTCATTTTTATTTCGACTTTGTTTCTTCTTATAACCCAACCCAGCCTTCATGTTTTTCTTCTTGTAACCAGGTTTGTTATAAAAAGTTTTGTGACACTTTCCAGCAAACTTTGAAATATCAGATTTTTCAATTTCAACCATCTTGAAAACTTTATCAACCTTTTCTGAAATCACATTCTGAATCGGGAAAATCACATCTAAGAATAACTTGTCCGATCCAATCATGGTATAAACCAATCCTTTTGAATCATCATCTAGTTTTTCTCAGACTTTGAGTTTTTCAGATATCCATCATGAAAATTACCTTCATTTTAATCCTGTGATTCAGATTTACCTGTATCAACCGACTCTTCTTTCAACACACTTTCAACGACCTTACCTACCACCTCTGAATCACTAGAATCATCAGATTTGGAATAGGTTATGTCAATGTTATCTGGCAATTGATCTACCATGTTGAAAGCTTTTTCGACCTTTTCATCATCATAAAATGCAAACTTTTCCAGTGATGGAACTTGATGAAATTCTGAGCCAATGCCTTTCTTGTTTTGCTCAGACTCACCATCCTCCGATTTTATATTGAAAATACGTTCAAGCACATATGACGACGCGTGATAACTTTTTAACTTGTTATTATCCTGTTCTAAATCAGCAATCTGACGCTTAAGTTTAGCAACATCCTCAATGTAAGAATTAACAACTTGTTGCTTTATTTCATAATTTCGCTTATACTCCTTAGTTGTTTCAGAACAGTAATTCAATCTTGATTGAACAAATTTCATTTCACTCTTCACCTTTTCATATGACTCTTTAGTAATGTGATATGCCAGTTTTATTGAATCATATTCCTTTTTCATTTCTTGACAAACAATTTCTTTTTGATCACATTCTTCTGTCTTTTTCAAAACATTTTCCTTCAAAACTTCATTTTCTTTTTCTAACTTTTTATATTTTCCAAAATTTTTTCCTCATTATCTTTCAAAACTTTTTCATTTTCTAACATTTCTTTGTATTTATTTTTGAAAACTTCTTCTATTTTGGTAAATTCTAGATCTCTTGTTCTGAACCTATCATCTTTTTTAGTATAAGCACTGCACGTTTCCATGCATTTCTTGCACTGTTCAACGATTTTGATTTGAGTTTCAGAATCAAACTTTACCTCAGTGATTGGCACTTCGGTGTTTACTGCAACTTTTGTTTGATCAGCATCTTCTTTCTTTTCTTCAACACCAACTTCATCACCAGCATCACCATCTTCCAATTTCTCATTCTTCACTTCAATCGAACTTTCAATCTTCTCCTCAGCTTCTTCAACCTGCAGTTTTTTCAGTAACTGCTTCTATTTCAACCACTTCTTCTTCTACCTTCACATTCTCTTCTTTCACATCTTCAGCTTTCACAGCTTTGACTTTTACTTCCTCAGCGACCTTCTTCAACTCTTCAACCATACACTCAACATTCTTCTTCATTCTTTTCTTCATCCCTCTTCCTCAAACTTGAAGTCATAACATCTCTAATGATTTTTCCAAGCTTTTTCTCATATGATTTATCTTTCACAGCATTTGAATAATATTCTCCGGCTCGAGGAATTACTAGAAGAACATCATCATAAATTATGTCCTTCTTGGGAACAACAGGTTCACCATATCTGTTGACATAACACTCTTGCTTCTTATCCCATCTTTTGTAGCTGACATCATCTTCATATTCTTCTTGCATTTCATTCATCCTGTTCCAAGCAATGTTTCTTTCTCTGTAAGTTTTCTCACTCAGAATCTCTTCTCTGGTTTTCTCTTTGATTTCAGCTATAACATTTTCTTCTTTGTTTTCCTGTTTAATTTCAGCAACGAAAACATAATGATTGCTCTTTGATGGTTTTCTGCCATGAGCTGTATTTCGAATATCAACAAGATCTTCTTCTGGAAGAATCTGACTCCAATCATATCCTTCATCATCATGGATTACAGCACAAGCTCTAGATTTCTCTCTGGGTTTATCTTTGATAATTTTCGGCTCTTCTTTGCTTCGGTGGTAGATTGCCTTTCGGTAATAATCATCATTGAACGGATGTTCATTTCCACCAACTGCAGAATTGTTGCATTCTCTCTTGAAATGACCTTTTTGCTTACATTTGAAGCAGGTCACTTTGAATTTATCAAATCCAAGTTTTGTTGATGCACGGCCTAATGATTGTTTCCCAGTAATCTCCATGTATCTTTGAGCTCTGCGCATGCAACTTGCCAAACACCAGCGGATGTCAATGAGTTCCATCTCTTCCGGATCAATCTGGTCGTAGTCTTCTTTGGTTAACTCTGAGTTTCCAATTTTGCCAGCTACAAGACCTTCATACGATTCCAGAACAGATGCAAGGAAGCTCATTTGCTGCTTAGCTGCATTGATGCTCATTGTAGGAGAATTTTTCAACTTGAGAGCAATGTTGCACAGTATCTCATCTGATTCTTCAGAACTAACTTTTGACGAATATGAATGATAACCCGGATCGTAACTTGCTGAGCTTTTCTGAGGTTCTTTTGTTCTCTCACCACTGAATGCTGTCTTTGGTGTTTCACAAACTTTCACTGAAGGTAGATTACCTTTGTAATAGAGACCAACATTCTGTTGATGTGAAGAACTACTCATCTTGTTTTGTTTCTGCAATTCAAGCTCACGACTTTCTATCTTTTCTAGCAAGACATCAAGAGAAATTGTGTCATATAAAGCATCATTTTTCAATATGAATACAAACGTTTGCCACTGATCAGCTCGTGGTAACGCTTCTATGATCTTATATATTATTTCTTCTCTAGTTTTAACAATACCAAACCGATCAAGTTCAATTTTTAAATGACCAAATCTCTCTATCATTTGTCTAACTGATTCATCTTTCAAACTATCAAACAAATCAAATTCTTTCTTTAATAATGCAATTTTATTTTTCTTGATTTGTTTACCCTCCTCAGCTTTAACCCTTAAGGCTTCCCAGACAGATTTTGATGTTCCGTCATGTTGCAATAAAGCAAACATGTCATTCCTGATTGAAGATTGAATCAAAGCAATCATTCTCTGTTCTGCTGAGAATTCTGCTTTGTCTTCTTTGGGTAAGTTCTTGAGTGGAAGCTCTTCTCCTTTATCATTGGTCGGCCTTTTATAACCAAACTCCAAACAAAACCAGCTTTCATGAGCATAAGCTTTTGCCCAGTTGATGAACCTATCTTTCCACCAAGTGTAATCTTCAATGCTTTCCAAAGTTGGTGGTTTTGAATGTGTGCCATAAAAGTTATCATGTTTAATGTTCTCATTTATTGCTTTTGTAATAGTTTTTGGTGTGACAATTGAGATTTCGGAAGACTCGGATGTAAACGCGTTGTAGAACATATTGTAGAACTCTTCAGCCATGATGTGAAATTCTTAATTACTTGGAGACAAAAACAATCACAATCAGTCTAATCAATATCAAACAACTTGACACAAACTGACACTCGGTTGACATGAAATAATCTTGACACGAAATGTCCACTTTCAAACGGAATAGTGTTCTTCAAACGGAAACACTTCTTCAAACGAAATCACTTGTTCAAACGGAATTACCCTTTTTATACAAAGAGGCTGAGATTGGATCTGAGGAGAGCTTAAAGATGAATGACAATAGAATATCATCTACGTAAACTATTATTTGCCAATAGAATATCATCTACGTAAAGGACAAGTATAGTAAAGTTGCTCCCACTCATCTTGAGGTAGGTGCATTGATCCACTTGATTCTTCATAAAACCTTGCTTCTTTATGACTTCATCAAACTTGAGGTACCACTAGCGTGATACTTGTTTTAACCCGTAAATGGATTTCTTTAACTTACAGACCAGATGCTCCTGACCTTCAGGTTTAAAGCCTTCAGGTTGTTTCATGTAAACATCTTCGTCCAAGTCTCCGTTAAGGAAAGTGGTTTTAACGTCCATCTGATGCAGCTCCAAATCAAAATGAGCTACTAGGGCCATGATGGTCCTTAATGAATCTTTATGAGAGACAGGTGAAAACGTCTCTTGATAATCAATTCCCTCTTTCTGAGTGTAGCCCTTTGCAACCAATCTCGCTTTGTAGCGTTCAACGTTCCCATTCGGATCCAGTTTTGTTTTGAACACCCATGTACATCCTACGGGTTTGACTCCGTTGGGTAATTCTACCAAATCCCAAACGTCATTTTTCTTCATGGATTCAAGCTCATCAATCAATGCTTTATTCCATTCAGAAGACTGATCACTACTAATGGCTTCATTATAAGAGATAGGATCATTGAGCTTTCCAGGATCCATTTCAGTCAGGTAGGTAGGTAACATAATCATCCCAATTAGTAGGCCTTCTTTGCCTAGATGACCTCCTGAGTGGATTATCGGGTTCAGCGTTGTCTTGGTGTTGAGCGTTTGATGTGCCTTCGTCATGAGGTATAATGGGTTCTGATTATGGAGTTATACTTGGAGTAGGTGCAGTAGCTTCGGGTACAGTAGTTGCATTGGGTACAAGAGGAGTAATCGGAGTAATGGTAAGCGACGAGTCTCTCCCCACCCGCGTCTTGTACTTCTTGTAATTCTTCGTAAGGGTTGGTACTGCTCCCACTGACCTTGAAATCCTCCAGGAACGCAGCACGCTTTGTTTCAACAATACGGGTGACATGAGAAGGACAATAGAAACGGTAACCCTTTGAGTTATCAGGATACCCGATAAAGAAACAGGTAACTATTTTAGGGTCAAGTTTCCTTAGGAAAGGATTGTAAAGTTTTACTTCAGCAATGCAGCCCCATACTTTCATATATTTAAGACTCGGTTTCCTTCTTGTCCAAAGTTCATAAGGAGTTTTAGGGACAGACTTAGAAGGAACTCTATTGAGTATATAAACAGCTGCTTTTAACGCTTCAGTCCAGAGGAATAATGGTAAATTAGTGTTGGCTAACATACTGCGCACCATATTCATAAGGGTACGGTTTCTTCTTTCAGCGACACCATTCTGCTGAGGTGTACCAGGCATGGTGTATTGGTTCACAATCCCCTGGCCCTTACAAAACTTATAAAATGGACCAGGAGCTTGACCCACATCAGTATGTCTTCCATAATATTCACCGCCTCTATCTGATCTCACAACTTTAATCTGACGATCTAATTGTTTTTCAACTTCAGCCTTATAATCTTTAAAAGTTGTAAGAGATTCAGACTTTTCCTTAATTAGATACAAGTACATGTAACTAGAATAATCATCAATAAAAGTGATTAATGAAGTATGTCCTGTTATGCCAGCGATTTGGTAGGGATCACTAATGTCAGTATGAATGAGTTCTAATAAATTAGAGCTCCTAGTGGCACATTTCTTATTCGCTAATGTCATTTTACCTTTAAGACATTTGACACATGTTCCAAAATCAGAGAAATCAAGAGGAGGTAAGACTTCATCCTTTACAAGACGATTTAATCGTTCTTTTAAGATGTGGCCTAAACGCTGATGCCACAACATGGATGATGTGTGGAAAATGCAACATATAAATTACATCAATTGTAGCATAAAACTAACCCTTTTTTAGTACTAATGTTGGAAAAAGTGTGTTTTTGTCTTCCTTTTGTATTTTCAGGATTAAATGAGCTTAAATTAACAAAAGAAGCAAAAAGGCAGCTAAATCTAACATAAATACAAGAAAAGGAACAAACGTGGCATGCCCGACCCCCTGACAGCATCTTCCCAAGCAAAAACAGGAAAACAGAAGGCTGAACACGCCCCGTGCTCAATGAGCACGGGGGCGTGCCCAAGTGTCTGCAGAAGAGACAAAGCTGTAGAAGCTTCTATCACCCACCACGGGGTCGTGGTCAACTCTAAGATTCGCAGAATCTGGGGAAATCTTGATAGTACAGATACGCTTCTGCACATGGGGGTCGTGCCCAGCGGACATGGGGGCGTGGTCAACTAATGCAGACAAACTGCAATTAATGAAGAAAGAGAGGAGGATGGACACGGGGCCGTGCCCAATGGACACGGGGCCATGCCCGAGCTGCTGTTCAGGCTATAAATAGGGGTGCTTGACTCATTTGCAAACCATCCCTTGGCACACCACCTCTCTCACACTTCACCCACCCACCACCACCATCACAACACCATCATCCACCACCATCATCCATCATAGAGTGTGTGAGTCGTCTCGGGATCCAAGATTGATCGTAAGAGTTCTTGACAATCAAAGGCCATGTTTGCCTAAGTCTCTTACATCACTTTGGTGAAGACAAGTGTCTAGTGTAATACTTTTTATTTTTAATCTTTTCGCACTTTTTATTTGGTTATGTATTAATGACTTTAATAAATAGTTTCTTATGTTGAAGGTGATTCTTCCTTATCATTTGTCCGTGGTGTCTTGGAATTATTTTACTGTCTATATAAAATAAAAGATTTTCACCATTCATATCTCCACGGTCTATATGGAGATATGTTGGCTACCTGGTCGGGGGTTAAGGGAATGGTTTGGTAAGAGTCTTGCCTTGTTCAGTGTATAGATCCAGCAAAGGACCTGGGTCAAATTTAGTAGGACCTCCTTCATTACCCACCAATATTGGATGGCGGGAGTCCCAACTCTTTGATCCCCTCATATGTAAGCTACTATTAAAACTTTAACCCGACTACTTAGGATTGTATCCCTGCTGACTCAGACTACTTAGCCGAGGGTAATGTCACCTTCAAAAGAGGGGCCTACCACATTATGCATTAATAACTTAATTAATTATCTTTCAATAATCCAACCTTTTAGGATTGTATCCTTGCTGACTCAAACTACTGGGTTGAGGGTAACGTCACCTTCAAAAGAGGGGCCTACTACAATAACTAAGATAATCTCTTAAAAAGTGTAAAAGTGCGGAAATAATCAAAGGTTACACTAAACACGAGTCGGATCCAAGTGATTCATCTTGTCATCTGTTTTTACTTTTATATTTATTTTTCAGCATTTTTAGTTTTTATTTTCTAGTTTAACATTTTTCTAAACTTTTGATTTGATTAGACGTTGAGGATAAACTGGTATTAAAAGCTCTTGTGTCCTTGGACGACCTCGGTATCTTACCAACACTATACTACGCTCACGATGGGTGCACTTGCCCATGTGTGTGTTTGGTGTTAGTAAAATATCGTGTTTTATAAATTTAAAACTTGAATAACGTGTAAAAAGGGTTAAAATATATATAAAAATATACGACACCACACCCGCATCAATGGACGAAGTCTCTAAGTCTCGTTTCTCTTTCATCTTTATGAGTGATTCATTAATGTTATATGACAACAAAGATTTGGAAAAATTATCATCTAGTTCTAATCTATAGAGACCGTCATCCAGAATACCAGTACCATAAAGAATAGAATCATAGAGGATATAGAGTTTGCGATGACCATGGGAAACAATAAAACCGTCCATGTCTAACTTTGGTCCTGATACAAGGTTCCGAGTTACCTCAGGAACATATAAGGTGTCATAAAGTTTAATACATAAACCAGTTTTCATAAATAATTGTAATGTTCCAATGGCCTTCACTTCTAATTCTCGATCATCCCCAACCTTAAGCGTTCTTTTGTTTCTTTCCAGTTTCCGGATTGTAAGGAATCCCTGAGTTGAATTGGTAACATGAACCATAGAACCAGAATCAAACCACCAAGAATTAGCAGGAACACTTAAATTATAGGACTCAAGTATCATAAAATAATCGTTACCTTTCTTAGCCAGCCACTCCTTAAAATCAGGGCATTCCTTCTGCATATGTCCTGCCTTTTTACAGAACTTGCAGTGGATTCTGCCTAAGGAGTTCTTAGAGTTGGAAGGTGTACTTGTATTAGGATTTGGCCTTTGGACTTTTGAAACATCCTTCCTCTGATGATTTTTCTTCCTTTTCTTAGAGTTGGAGGTAGTGAAGTTAGCAACATCAGTAGTGCGATCCATCCTCATACGCTCTTCCTCCTGTAGGCACATAGCGACCAGCTCACTCATCGTCCATTTGTCCTTCTGAGTGTTGTAATTGATCTTGAATGCTTCAAAGGACGAAGGAAGCGAAGTAATGATGAAATGAACGAGGAAACCATCACTGATTTCCATTTCCAGCCCATTCAGCTTATTGGCCATGTCATTCATCATCATGATGTGTTCGCGAATGCCGCTCCTCCCATCATACTTAGTTGTCACCAGCTTGAGGATAAGGGTACTAGCGTACTAGCGTGTGCTTTAGACGTCCCCTTGAACTGCTCCTCCACAGAAGCCAAGTAGGTTTTAGCATCTTCAGAATCAGGAATAGCTCCTCTGATTGCATTGCTGATGGACTGCTTCATAAACATGAGAGACATGCGGTTACACCTAGTCCACTTTTCATGAGTCAACTGCTCAGCAGCAGTACTTTGAGTAGTAAGGTCCGTTGGCTTATTCTCTCTTAAAGCATAATCAAAATCCAGCAGCCCAAGAGTAAGCATGAGAGCATCCTTCCATGCAGCAAAGTTATCACCAGTCAAAGCTGGAATACCGCAATTGGGTCTCGAGTGAGATCTCGAGTCAAGTCTCGACTCATCTTGTAACATTATGAGGTCTCGACTCATTAATGTCTCGAGTCGCTACCACAGTGTCTCGAGTCGTAATCATGGTCTAGACTGCTATGTTTTATGAGATCTCGACTCCTTGATGAGGTCTCGAGTCGCAACCATGGTCTCGAGTTGTGAAGATTGAAGTCCTTAGTCGAAACCTTAGTGGTCTCGAGTCGAAACCTTATGGTCTCGAGTCGAAATCGTTGTCTCAAGTTATAAAGATTTGAGGACACTTATGATTTCGAGTCGAGATCTTGTGGTCTCTAGTCGAGATCTTGGTCTCGGGTCGTTAAAAATTGATCTCGAAAACCCTGTTACAGCTGTTAATGTGAAAGCTTTACTGAAAATTCGAATTCTTAGGGATTTGAGATATGGTTTCCTGTTTTAGTGATGATCTAATTTTATCAAAATATTTATCTGATTATCAATAAACAGTTTTCGAATAAACTTAAAAGATAAAATTGGATCAAAATAGGAAAAACACGCAATAATCCTAATTACATTCCAAAACATAAAGGAATTTTCGAATTTTCCTAAGAACATATGATGAACCCTAAAAAAATAAAACTTAATTCTGGAACCCGAAACCTGAATTTTTAATAGTTTCTAAACAGATTTCGGTCATAAACATAACCCAGTTGATTTCGAGTGAACATATAATTAATCTTTTTCCGAAAATAGTGATCTCGAGTGGACCTTTATGACTCGAAATCGGCTGTAAGGTTTATTAAGTTATCAAAATTCCGTTTTCCAGATTTCTATCCCAGAACTAATGGATACGAAAATAGAACTGACTAATCAACATATGCTCTAATACCACATGTTGGATCAGTTCTGTTTAAACATGATGGAAAACATGAAAAACATACCTGTCACCGCAGACAGTGCAGAGGAGAATCCAGTTATGGAAGAAGTGTCACACCCCAACCGATGGCGGAAACATCGGGATGAGACGAAGTGTGTATAGATTGCTAGAGACTTCATAACACTATGTGACAATATTTAATTAAATTCAAATTTCATTGCAAGGGCTAAATTTTCATACAACATTTAAAATAGAAATAACAACATTGTTCAAATTCAACAAAACATCAAAAGATAAATAGTTTAAAGGTTTATATCTAGTCCACCCTAAACTTGTTTCATCATTCATCCATACTTCAATAATCAACCTGCGACATGTATTAAAATAGAGTTTCAATGCAAAAGCAATGGCGAGTATACAAGTTTGTTTACATAGCATAATAGAATAAAACTCAAATCCAACATGATTCATAATATGTGATTACTAGTATGCAATTTTTGGCGTACAATATGATCAAACCCTAGAATACTACGCATAAAATAGCCTAATCCCAATAGTTTAGCGGGGTGGTAATGTTTAACTTAACAATACCCAATAGAATAGCGGGCGGGGCGTTAATCCTATAGCGCTATAATTGTTAAGGTGGGCGAGCAAAGTTAATGAGCATATAACGTTCCAAATCGTTCATAGAGCATACAAGAATAAAAAGTAATTCACATTAGTTTCATGCTTGATCAAGGATTGAGTATGTTTAATTTAGTTTAAAAGTTATTTGCATAGTTATATATGTTGCATCCCAAAGTGTAAAGGGGAAAAAGGGATCGAGTATACTCACGGTGGTTGCAAGCTTTCCTACTTGGAATTCCCGCGAGTGAGTGTTGGAGTGGATTAAGTTGGAGCACCTAGTCCTTCTACACGAGGAAACATAGGTGTGTGAGTTTGGCGTTCAACGGAAGATTATAAATTTGGAGTTTAACATAACATAAAGTATGATATTAAAAATAATCATCTTCAACTTATAACTCTTATATGACACTATGTAACCACTAGGGTTATATTGTATTTCATGGGTAGTACACCCATTAGAATCATATCGAGATTTTAGGTCTTAGATGATATCCTACTACTTTAACATATAAACACAAGTTTAACATTAAAGGTTCGAATGGGTGTATATATATTTAGGTTAGGTATTACGTATTATTTAGTCCAATAATTCATGTAGGAGGTAGAAGATTAGGATCTTCATTTAGGCACCTCGAGTTATCATGGATGTCATGTATGGGGTAGGAAGACAAGCTTCCATTTAGGAACCCCTTGAATGTTCACCACTTCACTTGATGTAAAGACAACCAAGGAGGGTCAAGAACTAGGATTAATACAAGTATGTAAATAATATAAACTAAGAGAAATCATCAAATCATGTGAGGATTTTATGTTGGAGCAACCCAAGTTGTTCCACAATCACTCTACATCAAGATCTAAGCTCGAACATGACTTGTGGGTAAAATACCCTAATCAAAACAGAAAATTATGAGGTTTAATCCTCTGATTTCAAGTGTCTCAACCTTGTTTTTAAGCTTAACCAACCATGAGATAGGTTGTAAGCATTGGGACATAGGTATGAGATGTGTTAGACACAAGTTGGATAAGTTTAAACAAGCTTTTGAAGAACTTAAAACAAAACAGAAAGTTTATGGACCATTTCAGGGCAATTCCAGGTCTGATTTCTCCAAGGAGAAGTCAAGGAATCGAACCCCATGATTATCCAAGAAAGTAGGAAGAAGAATCAAGTAATTTCGTTGAGAAATGAGCAAGTTATACTCACTTTAGTGCAAGAGTATGAATCTGTCCGAAAATGCAGATTTGCAACTGATTTGAGAGTGAATTTGTGAGTTGTAGAGAGTTGTGAAAGTGTAAAAATGCTTGGAAGAGGTGTGTATTTATAGTGGAAGAGGTTAGGGATGATTGGAGGTGATTAGAGGTGGATTAAAGGTGATTGGGGAGTGTTAGAACTTAGGATTTCGTGCAAATTCGCGTCAAAATGCAGCTGAATGTGTTTTCTGCGAATCTGATGCCCATGCGGGCCGCGTAAGAGGTCAGGGAAAGTTTACGCGGGCCGCCCGGACTTACTGATCCGTGTTTAAGTTTCAAATATTACAATTTGGCCCCCAAAGTTGTTAGTTTAGTGTTCTTAGGTCCTTTAGGGACTATATTTGCCACAAAAACATAGTTTGAGGTAAGTCTAAGTATGAGGAGCATAAACCAATTATAATTAAGCGTATGAGTATCAAAATCAAGTGTTGTTCACGTTCAAAACACGTTTTATGCATATGTTTAGATTAATTACAAGTTTAGCACATAGTTTCCAAGAATAATGATTAAACACCAATTGATTCATCAAATCGAACATACGAGCATTTATAAAGTGTGTATAACATATTTGTAACAAATCACGAGTTTCATTAATGATCCAAGTCTCGGTTTTACAATGATTACAAGGAAAGGACGATTACAAGAATACAAAGTTTCCAAAAATAGAAATACGAACAAAACTTTCTATAAATGGAAAGTACAAAAGAGCCGGGCATTACAGTCTCCCCTCCTTTAGGAAATTTCGTCCCGAAATTTAGGAAGATGTAGCGAAAAGGTGAGACTTGATCATAATGTTTGTTTAGGAAAATTGTTTGCATAAAATGATTCACATAGCATGAAGTGCACGTAGCATAAAGGGTTCAAATTGATTCACATACATAAAGAGTTTAGACCTCTCATATAGCATAGTCATGAGTTCCACATAGCATAGCATGAATAAACGAAAGCATTGTAAATTTAGTTTGTTCACGAGGGATTATTATTGTTTGTGATTGCGATCAACGTGCGAAATGAGTAAAACAAAATTTTGAAATGAACAAACGTTCAAGTATAAAATCACATATAAATTGAGATACATAAAAGAGAGGCTCAATAAAACATAGGATTTTTTCGGGTAGAGAAACGTCGACTATTCCAAAGTGGGTCGAAAGTCCTTTCGAATTAGAGAAAGCGTGCTTTGGCCTATAGGTAAGATACTCTCGTCGAGAAGCGATTAACGGTATCTTACCCTTCCGGTTACTACACATCTCTAATCGATTGAAACAATCGGGACTTTGGTGAGATTGAAAATCGAGGAATGGGACTTAATCGACGAGATGCGGGTTTCACCCCTAACTTGACGATTTCGTACCCTAAATGTGGTTGGTACTTGTTGTGACAACTCGTATTTTAGAACTTTCTTTGTACTTCGATGTTACTTGTTTGAGCAATATGTGATTACGTTATATGAGGTGCTAATTGAATGTTATGTTATGTGAATTTGTGTGTGCTTGTATGTATGTATTAGAGTCACATGAAATAAACCGATCGCAGAACACTTGGTCGATCGCACAAGCCTTTGGGCTTTGGTTCCTTACCACTCTCGGCCCACTATGTCTTGTGTTTTATTATTAAATGTCACAAGTTAATCGCCGGCCCACTTGTTCTATAAATCACGTAAACCTTTTCCTTCTATTAATTCACAACTCATAATATCACTTAGCAAACCCTAAGCACCTCCCCTTGTAAAAGCGACGGCAGGAGAACTCTTCTTTATCATCGAAGCATCATTTTATTGGATCAAGGTTATTGGTTAGTATATTCATTGTTGGTTTTTAACTTGCATTCACATGTGTGCTATTTATGAATCTATGTATATCGATAGGATGCACATGATCTACTGACAATTGAAATAGCTTGTGATCATGGAAATTGAATTTGAGTGGGTCTTTAGTAACAATTATCTTTCATTAAATGTATGTCAGAGCCATGTGACCGAATTCTTGTATCATTGAATGAATGAATATGTTTTTTTTGGTTGCTTATGATTGGACCGATTCTTATATAGTATTGCTTGGTTGGTGTGGTTAATTATTGTGATTCAGACTTGCATGATGAAATTGGATTTCATGATTAATAATTGTCACCTTGGGAACGGCAGGATGATTTGATGTTAACCTAGATATTTAAGAAACCGAGTAGATGTAACCGGCCGTGTGTTTCTGTATTCAGATTTATTGTATGATTGGCAATATGTTAATTAGATATTGATGATTCCATGATTTAATATTGATATGCTTGGTATACTATGGATGTGATCAAGGTCCGAATGTAGGACAACGGGTTGATAATTCTTGAATATGAGGTGTGATGTTTAGAGTGTTGAATTGTTATCATTCCTGATTAGCTAATCATTAGGGTTGTTGAATTGATTTAGCGTGCAACAGTGGTGTTTGAATTCATAGCATGATAATCCAATTGAGTGTTTTAATATGGTTCATGATCTGATCTAGGTTTAGAGTTCAAGAAAGTTTAATGAAATTAAACTTTCTAAATCCGATGGTGTTAATGATTGAGTAATTGTTATGATTTAGTAAATGATTGACTTGATCGAGGAATGTTAATTTGGAAACTGTCAAATTGGTTGTAACTGATGGCATAATTTAAGGAAAGAAATTAACTAATCGCACAAGTCCCACACATACAAGTCAATCGCACAAGTTGCTAGGATCGCACAAGATTAGGTGTGTAAGATCTGGTCGCACAAGATATTCTGGATCGCACAAGTTGAATTATGTTTATTTATTTGGGCCGGGTACTATTGGGCTTCTATGGGTGGATCGCACAAGGTTGTTGAACTTGTGCGAGCCCAATCTTTTCAAATCGTATAAGTATGAATATGCTATGCACTTTGACTGTTTATGTGATGCCAAGACTAGTATGTGTTCGTGACTTTGCTATCTCTGTGTAAACCTATGTGTGCATTACTTGAACCTAAACCTGACTTGTATGGTAACCATGTTAGGACGTGGTTGGCCTCTAGCAGTTCGATTGACCTTTCGTTTACCTACCGAGCAATCTAAGGTGAGTTCACACTCTACAAAGCATGGGATTCCCAGGGGTTGGGAATGGGGTTAAGGAATATGGATTCCTCATCCTTTCTTGGGTAGGACAGTACTGGTTCAGGAATGTAATTCCTCGTCCTTACGGACAGATAACTTTTACTAGACCAAAACTCTATCACGAAGTCCCTCCTTTTTATATCGACTTAATCGCCGAGCCAATGGCGAGCGGGTCATTAGTTAGATAGCGCTATTTAGGTCTGACAAGCCTCACACTGTGCCGCAGAGGACGGGCGTGAACTAATGGATCTGGGCACGTCAATGCTGATAGACATTGACAGTTCAGGGCACTTAAACATGACTTCAGTCAGCAGTCGATATGGTAACGAGTCTAGTAGTATACATGGGGTAGCCCCCACGGCCGAAATGCCAGATAACTATCATGGGGTAGCCCCCACGGCTGGATTGCCAGAGTTAATGGGTTAAACAAATCACGTTTTTCAACTATGGGGTAACCCCCACGGCAGGGATGCCAGTTAAAGGAACTGTTTTTGGAACAACTTAAAACGAACACCCAACTGTGAACTCGCTCAACATTATTGTTGACTCGTTACTACATGCTTTGCAGGTCAATAGGTACTTAGCTGGAGCTTGCATGAGAAGAGTCGTTGTGGGACATGGACAGTCGTGTGCCATGTTATACCCCTGGATATTTAAACTTATGTTTTGGGATTTAAACACTATGCTTCCGCTCATAACTTAAACTATGTTTGTTTTGGACACTAACTGTGTTGGTTGGACTTTTACAATTAATTACTTGCTTGTTCAATATGATTAGTGGTTTGATCCTGGTCAGTCACGCCTCCAAGTGGTGATACTCCGCGTGTGGATTTTGGGGGTGTGACACTTGTCGGGTCAAAATAAAATTTCGACACTATGACAAGGGTCCACTAGAGTTGAAATGGAAATTACCATTAAGTTGTGGATTTCACTCCTAGCTTAATGGTGAAATTTCGTGCAAAATAGTTTAAGGTAGAATGAGAGTCGTTTACCAAATTGTGGGTTTCACGCCTATTTTGGTAAAGTTGTCTCGTTTGTGTTACAAGAGTATACAAATAAACAAAAGTGTATTCATGTTAACCTTAGGAAATGCATATAATTTTAATCAACAAGAAGTATAGCTAGGAAGCATGCATGGTAGAGTACAAAGTTTTAAACAACAAATAAGAGGCAAAATTCCTAAAACTATAGATTAGGGCAAAAGCATGGCAATTTTCCTAATTCCCTATAGTTATGGATCTGATACCAATCTGTCACACCCCAACCGATGGCGGAAACATCGGGATGAGACGAAGTGTGTATAGATTGCTAGAGACTTCATAACACTATCTAGTCCACCCTAAACTTGTTTCATCATTCATCCATACTTCAATAATCAACCTGCGACATGTATTAAAATAGAGTTTCAATGCAAAAGCAATGGCGAGTATACAAGTTTGTTTACATAGCATAATAGAATAAAACTCAAATCCAACATGATTCATAATATGTGATTACTAGTATGCAATTTTTGGCGTACAATATGATCAAACCCTAGAATACTACGCATAAAATAGCCTAATCCCAATAGTTTAGCGGGGTGGTAATGTTTAACTTAACAATACCCAATAGAATAGCGGGCGGGGCGTTAATCCTATAGCGCTATAATTGTTAAGGTGGGCGAGCAAAGTTAATGAGCATATAACGTTCCAAATCGTTCATAGAGCATACAAGAATAAAAAGTAATTCACATTAGTTTCATGCTTGATCAAGGATTGAGTATGTTTAATTTAGTTTAAAAGTTATTTGCATAGTTATACATGTTGCATCCCAAAGTGTAAAGGGGAAAAAGGGATCGAGTATACTCACGGTGGTTGCAAGCTTTCCTACTTGGAATTCCCGCGAGTGAGTGTTGGAGTGGATTAAGTTGGAGCACCTAGTCCTTCTACACGAGGAAACATAGGTGTGTGAGTTTGGCGTTCAACGGAAGATTATAAATTTGGAGTTTAACATAACATAAAGTATGATATTAAAAATAATCATCTTCAACTTATAACTCTTATATGACACTATGTAACCACTAGGGTTATATTGTATTTCATGGGTAGTACACCCATTAGAATCATATCGAGATTTTAGGTCTTAGATGATATCCTACTACTTTAACATATAAACACAAGTTTAACATTAAAGGTTCGAATGGGTGTATATATATTTAGGTTAGGTATTACGTATTATTTAGTCCAATAATTCATGTAGGAGGTAGAAGATTAGGATCTTCATTTAGGCACCTCGAGTTATCATGGATGTCATGTATGGGGTAGGAAGACAAGCTTCCATTTAGGAACCCCTTGAATGTTCACCACTTCACTTGATGTAAAGACAACCAAGGAGGGTCAAGAACTAGGATTAATACAAGTATGTAAATAATCTAAACTAAGAGAAATCATCAAATCATGTGAGGATTTTATGTTGGAGCAACCCAAGTTGTTCCACAATCACTCTACATCAAGATCTAAGCTCGAACATGACTTGTGGGTAAAATACCCTAATCAAAACAGAAAATTATGAGGTTTAATCCTCTGATTTCAAGTGTCTCAACCTTGTTTTTAAGCTTAACCAACCATGAGATAGGTTGTAAGCATTGGGACATAGGTATGAGATGTGTTAGACACAAGTTGGATAAGTTTAAACAAGCTTTTGAAGAACTTAAAACAAAACAGAAAGTTTATGGACCATTTCAGGGCAATTCCAGGTCTGATTTCTCCAAGGAGAAGTCAAGGAATCGAACCCCATGATTATCCAAGAAAGTAGGAAGAAGAATCAAGTAATTTCGTTGAGAAATGAGCAAGTTATACTCACTTTAGTGCAAGAGTATGAATCTGTCCGAAAATGCAGATTTGCAACTGATTTGAGAGTGAATTTGTGAGTTGTAGAGAGTTGTGAAAGTGTAAAAATGCTTGGAAGAGGTGTGTATTTATAGTGGAAGAGGTTAGGGATGATTGGAGGTGATTAGAGGTGGATTAAAGGTGATTGGGGAGTGTTAGAACTTAGGATTTCGTGCAAATTCGCGTCAAAATGCAGCTGAATGTGTTTTCTGCGAATCTGATGCCCATGCGGGCCGCGTAAGAGGTCAGGGAAAGTTTACGCGGGCCGCCCGGACTTACTGATCCGTGTTTAAGTTTCAAATATTACAATTTGGCCCCCAAAGTTGTTAGTTTAGTGTTCTTAGGTCCTTTAGGGACTATATTTGCCACAAAAACATAGTTTGAGGTAAGTCTAAGTATGAGGAGCATAAACCAATTATAATTAAGCGTATGAGTATCAAAATCAAGTGTTGTTCACGTTCAAAACACGTTTTATGCATATGTTTATATTAATTACAAGTTTAGCACATAGTTTCCAAGAATAATGATTAAACACCAATTGATTCATCAAATCGAACATACGAGCATTTATAAAGTGTGTATAACATATTTGTAACAAAATACGAGTTTCATTAATGATCCAAGTCTCGGTTTTACAATGATTACAAGGAAAGGACGATTACAAGAATACAAAGTTTCCAAAAATAGAAATACGAACAAAACTTTCTATAAATGGAAAGTACAAAAGAGCCGGGCGTTACAAGAAGCCATGGAGTTCGACATCTTTGTCAGTGTGATCTGGTTCCTCCTTAGGGTGCTGACTGATGATGGTGATTATGAAACCGACAAGGGAGATCGGTTATGGAGACGGAGGTCGAATGTGATGCTATGCTAATTAGGTTATCTGTCTAAGTGTGTAACGTTTTAACCTCTACATAATTCTCCTTATATAAGCACCCAAGAGGAAACCTAATTAGTTAATAAGGGTAATATGGTCGATCAACAATTACCAACTAATTATTTAATAGGTTGTTATATATTTTGATCTATATTATGTAAATGATTATAATGGCTACTAGATTAAATATTAAAACATAATATATTTAATCTTACATTTCTTTCTTGGTCACAAAAGCCAAATGAAAATTGTTAAGAAACTACTAGAATATGTAGGATTATCAAAACCCTAAATTCCTCACCAAGCTAATACATCAAGACTTGGAATGGCCTCATCTCCAATTATTTTTGTGGGCCTCGTTAATTACCTAACCATGTCGCAACTTTTACCCTATAATCAAAGTAGTTTAACTAAATTTTCCCATACACACTTATATACGATTATAATGAGTTTGATTATCATATGACTTAGGCGATGATGATGATTTACTATTGGCGAGGCAAGTGTGTTGCTTTATAAGAAGTAAGCAAATAAACTGCATCCACGGTTCTGAGCTTATTAAGAGTGTAATTTCCAACATTCTACATCTCGATCTGGTAGACAATGATGCAATTTTCCGAGCGTTCCTTATTAATTTTCACAAACTCTATGAATATCCTATAAACGGAGATGAAGTTGACTAAAAAAAATAAGTAACAAACTTGATTGTAAATTTATCTCAATATATATACATTTTTATTTTTGTCATTTTGTGATTGGGAGAGTGAATCAATACATAATTTAGGCTTTGTCGCCTACTTATATTTAAAATCAGATTAGCCCCGCGAAGCGAGGGAGCGAAACACACTATTTTATATTAGTAACTTCTTTTGCGAGGTTGTGTAGTATACGTAAAGTAGCAGTCCAAGGTTGGAACTTCAACTTAAGCCCTAACTTTAATACATCCATGTGTTGGAAAAATGACTCACATCTAGGGTTGTAAACGAACCAAACGGAACACGAACAATGGCTTATTTGTGTTCATTCCATAAGGAAATAAATGTGTTCATGAACGCTTGATGAACACTTACTAAACAACATTTTATGTTCGTGTTCGTTCATTAAGGAAATGAACATGTTCACGAATGGTTCACAAAGACACACAAACACAAATAAAATCAACGAAAGTGATGGAGTCTAAAGGTGAATGACAGAGGGAACAGCGTTGGAACTTGAAGCCCAAGTGGTGGAACGAAAGTCGATGTGAATATGGAGGAAGGAAAGGGAAATGATTCATAAACATAGTGGGAATATGTTTTCCTATTTTAGTTTTTAGGGTATTAAAATAAATAAAAATTTAAAAGTATAAAAAGTTTAGATAAAATAAAAGTACAAAAATCTTTCATGAACAACATAAACAAGCAAACATGAACGTCACAAATGAAACCTCTGTTCATGTTCATTCATATAACTAATTTAACAAAATCTCTTATTCATGGTCGTTCATTAATTAAACGAACGAACGTAAACGAATTTACCGTCGAACAGTTCATGAACTTGTTGTTGAACGTCTGGTTCGTTTACAACCTTATTTTAGTATCTTTATTTACTTAGTAAAATAATTTTTTTATTTCTTAGATATAAATATAAAAACAACTAAAAATAGAATAAATTACTAAGATTAGTTCTTTAGTTTAATAGAGTAAAAATCAAGTATGTCCTTTGATTTAAATAGTTACACTGGATATCATTTTACTGAAAGTTACTATAAGGTAAAATAACTATTGTGTTCAATGGACATAATGTGTAATTTATTTATAAACAATATAATCTATCACTTATTCAAAGTTCTTTTCTTTTAATAAGGTAAAATGACCATTATGTCCAATGAACATAACGTGTAGTTTATTTATAAATGATATAGTCTGTCATTTACCTAAAGTTCTTTTCTTTTCTTTTGGTTTTTCCTTTTCTTTCTATTTATATTATTTACTCAAGGTTCTTTTCTTTTACTTTTTTTTCCTTTTTTTCTATTGATTTTATTCTTTATCAATATTATTATAGAGATTTCTTTCAAAAAGTATATTGATTAACATATTTTTAAGTAGATATATATGTTTTTTTGTAAAATTTATTTATTTTCATTTATTTAATTAAGTTAGTTACTATTCTTATTTTACAATTATTGTATGTTTTTTATATTATGATTTCACATAAACCACTGGTGTGATCGGGTTATTTTGTCACTTTTACATGTTATTATAAGTTATTCAAATAAAATTCACATTGAACCGTTAATAAAAATAAGCATGTCCGCCGCGCGTTGCAACAAGTTCGTTTAAACGTATATGAAAAGAAAAAAAGTAAGATAAAAAGAAAAAAAAGGAACTTGAGTAAATTACACTGTGTTTCGCGCACGGTAATCTTTTATCTTAAAATTAACTATGGAAACTGTGGCTACGAAAAAGCCACGAATCGACATCACAAAGATGGTGGACCACAACACCGCACCATGTCCTCCCGCACGATAGGACAAGGCGCGAAAGCCACTTCAAGGAAAACTAATCACAATTTCCTAAACCGAAAGTGACTACAGAACGAATGCCTTGGGCGAGTTCACCCAGACTCCTGATAATCATTATGAACTCAAAGAGCAGGAAGCTCAACAATGGTGGTAACAAGTCTGCTTATGACTTTGTCTATCCACCCATTGTCTGCATAGAATAAGCAATGGTGGGCACAAGTCTGCTTATGACCATGTTTATTTGCCCATAGTTTCACCTCAACTACTCACATTGTTCGACCAAACACGGCTGACAATGCAAGGCAACGAGGTAACCGCAAAGGAGGTGCGGTTACTTGAGAGCTAAACTGGTGAACATGAACACCCCACAAGACAGGGATCCTCGTTTCATGTCCAGTTGATGACCATAAAGTGCCAACGAGGCACCAAGAACATTGCATCAATTTCTTGGAATTCAAGGCCGAGGATGACTCAACCCAGATTCTATGCATGCAATGTGATAGTTGTATTGAATGTGAAGAATAGAATATGCAATGTGCATATCCTAGAGAGAGAGTCAGATTTCGGAATGTCTTGTTAAATGACCGGGTGTAGTCATTTATAGAGAAGGACAATTCTTAAATAGGAAACCTTTGACTAAGGTGCTGTTTGTTTTTTCAGATGCAAAAGGTCTGTAGTCTGCGGACCACATCTGCAAACGTCTGCACAAGAAGAGGTGGACCAAATATCTGCGGAGTCTAATTAAAAGAGTGTTTGGTTATCAAAAACCCACATACATCTGCAAACATCTCTTCTTTTCTTCCAACCCTACCCCTTTCTCCTTCAGATCTGCAAACCACACACCACCTCCACCACCCCCATCAAACCTGCTAATGCACTCCATCTCCCACCACCACCACCACCAACATGACGTAGAGAGAGAGAGGTCGATGAGAGAGAGGGAGCGGCTAGAGAGAGAAACAGCGAGAGAGAGAGAGAAACAACGGCTAGAGAGAGGAGTTCGACGGCGGTGGTGATGCTCGAAGGCGGTGGTGATGCTCGACGGCGGTGAATCGAAGTTCAGATCGAAGTTCAGATCGAGTTCGACGGCGGTGGTGATGCAATCGAGTTTGATAGAACATGTTGCAGGACTGTTACGAAGTTCGACGACGGTGGTTCAGATCGAGTTCGACGGCGGTGGTTCAGATTGAGTTCGACGGCTGTTACGAAGTTGCAGGTCTGATAGAACATGTAATCGAGTTTGATTGGTGTTGAGATTAGGAGAGGGGTGAATAGAGGGTTGGAAAATTGAGTTTGATTTGTGTCTGATAGAACATGTAATCGAGGTGTGGAGGAGATGGGGTTGGAGTAGAAGGGGTGAAGAAGTGGGAGGAGAAGAAGAAGAGGTCTACAGAGTGAAGAAGATGTTGAACTATGTCTGTATCAAACAGAGGTCTCGCAGACCTGTTTTAGTGAAAGCTCTTCGAAAAAACAAACTGTCTTCAGACCTAAAGGTCTGCGCGTGGTCTGCACGGCGCAGACATAAGAGGTTAGGAAGTACTTCTAGCAAAAAACAAACAGCACCTAAGTTATCCAGGTATGCAGAGAGGGGGTTGGCCGTTTTGGAGGGTTGGAGGCTTTAACCTATGGATAAAAGAGTGCCTCGTCCCACATGTTCTCTTTTGCGGCTGAGTGAGGATGTCACACGTAAAGTGTGATGGGACGTGACCCTGTCCCATGCTTTTTTCTGTTCACCACGGCTGGGTAGTCGATTGAACCCTTTTAACCTTTTAACCTTTTAAGCTATATTGCACTTGAGTTAGTTTCTTAAGCTTGGGCTACCTACGTCATCAGCCCCGAAGTCAGAGGTGTTTGGGTGTAAGCTCAAAGGCTTCTGACTTTTGTGCAATATTTTTTAATAGTTAAAAGGCTCCAAGGCTTCAAGGCTTACCTTTTGCAAGGCTTTTGGGCGGTATTATTTTGAATTTGATTGGACAGTTTGATTTGACATTTTGACAGCTATTCAGGCGGCAGTTGTCTGCCCTATGTACTGTAACCGTTGTTTTTTGAATTTATCATCCCTTTAACGTCTCATTTAAGTTTAATAAACATTTTTCTTTAACATTTCTCACATCCAGAATCCCTACATTCTCTCTTTCCGCTTCACAGATTAGTTTTTCACTTTTTACTTTTGCTTGATTTTCCTTGATCATCCCTTGGAATGATGGGTGCGAGGAAGGACATGGGTAAAACTTTTTCTAGGTTAACACAGGAAGAAGTTGATTCCTTCCTTGAACAATGGGGTATTGACCCTTCCGTTAATCTGGTGGCCTCGAGTTGTGATAAAACTGTTGATCAGTGTCCCTCCGGTTCTATTGTTCTGTACTGTCGTCACTTTGAGTTTTCGAATCTTCGATACCCTTTTTCTGTGTTTGTTCTGAATGTGCTTGAGTATTATCGTGTTTCTTTTGGGCAATTGCATCCTCAAGGGGTTTCTAGGGTTCTTCACTTTTAAGTTTTATGCTGTGCCCTAGGTTATGATCCTAATTTGTTAATGTTCATATGGTTTTTTCGTTTGGCCAAAAATGGCGACTGGTTTACGCTTGAAACGTCCTAGATCGATGTGTCTTTGATTTCTTCACTTGTTAATACCCTTGGGTCCTGGAAAGATCGGTTCTTTTGGGTCTCTGAGTCAGTTGTCCCTTTGAAGATGGTGTGGAGGCATCCAGATGCTGTCTTAAATGAACTTGAACCCTCCGAGTCTGAATTGAATAAGGGGATGTTGAAAGCCCTTAGAGCTTGTCCTTCTCAGCTTCGTCTATTTCCTGAACATCTTTGGTTTTTACCGGTGTTAGCGTTTTGTGGGATAAGCCAAATCGAGACCCTTCGTTCATGAGGGGTGGTCAGGGTATGTTTTTTTGGCTTTTCCATTCCTTGTTTGTTTATGTTTATTTTGTCTAACCTTTTATTTGTTGTGTGCAGTTATGTCTGCTTTGGATTTCATTAAGTCAGATGACACTTCTGATGTTGTTCTTAGGGATACGGAAGCCATTGAGGGGGAAGATGCCACTGCTAGGACTGTTGAGGGTAGGTTGGTTCCTGGGGGGAAGTATGTGAATGTTCCAAACGTTAAAAGCTTTACAAAGGTTAGTTATTCCAAGCCTTCGACTCGTCATTCATCTCGTCGCTTGAAGGGTCCGGGTCAATCGTCTGCTGTTGAGCATGTTGATCTCAATGATGAGATTGAATTTTCTGAGGATCAGGGTATTGAAGTTGAAGGAAAAAAGGAGTTGGCAGTTGTGACTGGAAGAAAGGGAAGTCAAGTGGTAAAAAGGTTGTTGTTTCTGTTGCTGGAGGTTCCTCATAGAGAAGTGGTGAAGAACCAGTGGTGGGGAATGCTGGGGATGTTTATGTTCCCGACTGGCAAGTTAAAGTTGGGGACAACTTCAAGTCCTCCGCATTATGTGAGGATGTACTGAACCACTTTTCTCCTCCTATGCTTTGTACTTCCAATTCAGCATTGTAGGATGATATGCTGATTTCGCGTATGTTGTTGAGTGTTTGCAATTTGGCTGCTATGCTTCCTGAAGGAATCTCCTGTTTTCGCAAAAGAATGCATGAATACGAGGAATTTTCAAAGAATAGGGAGAAAACAAAGGCTTCAATGGCAGCCATGAAGAAGGAGATCGGGGTTTTGCTGAAAGGGAAAAATCATCGTTCACGAACTGACTAAGAGACATGAGATTGAGCTAAGCAATGAGAAGAAAAGGATGGAAGCAGATAGGCTTCAGTTAAATGCTGATAGGGAAGCCCGTAATGTTCAACAAAAGGCATTTCTAGATGAGAAGGAAGGCTTGAAGGCTTCCTTGTCCCAAGCTACTAGTGACAACCAATGGTTGATCGAACATGGGTTTCAGCAGGTGGTTACCTATCTTCTCCATTCAACTGAGTTTAATTCTGCTCTTGGCGATGCTTACATAAAGCTCCTCAATCATGGCAAACATTTGGGTTTTGTTGCTGGTTACAAGGCCCGTGAATCTGGTCACCCTCAAGAACAATCTTCTTTCTATCAGCCTCAAGCCTTAACCATTTTTAAGGAAGCTGTTCTCAAGATGGAGTGCCTAACCTATCCTTATGTTGGTGAGGTTTCTGCTTGCTTTGGTAAACCCATTTCTGTGTTGCAGGACTTGAAACCCTCTGGCCTTAATGAGGCCGTTTGTGATGAAGTGCTAAGTTACTTATCTAAGAAGCGTTCCCGCTCTGGAGATAGTGAGGATACCTTTTCAGATATTGCTAAGGGTTTGTTGGAAGCAAGCATTGAAGGCTCCAAGGTTGCTGGAGAAGATGGAGGCAAGAAGAAGAAGAAGGCAAAAAAGGGGAAGAAGGCTAATATTGTTGAGGCTGAGGCCTCCAAGTCTATTCCTGATGCTTGAACAATATGTCCATAGCTATCTTAGCACTTAAACAATGTTATGTGGTTTATGTATTTTGAACATCTTTTATTCAAGGGAACCATTTAGGTCCCTTGTTGCTTAAAGCCTTAGAGGCTCTTGAACAATGTTTTATGTTTATGGCCTTATATGGCCCTTGGAACTTTAACTTGAATCATGTTTATGCTATGTTTAACTTTTTAGATTTTGTTGTACTTTGCCATGTTGTTTTGTATGTTCCTTTGTGTTTTTTTTCGATTTTGTTGTCTTTGTTGATGGTGTGTTTTCCTTATGTTACTTAAACCTTAAAGGGTTCAGTGTTGCAGTCACTTAGCCTTGTGATATTTTTAACAAGAAGGCATAACACTTATCCAATTTATGACTTCTACTTAGTCTGATTTTGTTTCGTAAGCCATTGTTAAGGCTTAAGGAACATTTGGTGTATTATGTTCAAACCTGTCTATGGGACTTTATTTTTCTGAACAATTTTCTAAGTCACATGGAGTTGTATTGATTTAGGAACCCACCCCTTATATAGGTCCATTCAACCCTTGAACCTATTGAGCGATGTGGCATGGGAGCTCATCCCCTTACATGACCCTTAGTCATGTAGTTTTTTGCTAGGTTTTCAACCTGATTATAGGATAGAAAGACAAGTTTTAACAAGAACTTCATTGTTCATTCATCAAAGTGTGTAGGTTACAAAGGGAACAAAAAAAACACTTTGCTATCTTTTCTAACACTTTTTTCTTAGACGTGGAATCTTTTATGTTTTTGTCGTTCCAGTGCCGGGGAAGCTTTTTGCCTTGTGAGTCATCCAACTTGTAGGATCCTCCTTTGTGAGCTTCGAGGATGGTGTATGGCCCTTCCCACTTAGGGCCAAGTTTTCATTGGCTTTCTTTCTTGCTGGCCTCGTTGTTTCGAAGAATGAGATCACCAGGCTTGAATCGTTCGCATTTTACCCGTGCATTGTAGTAAGATTCCATCCTTTGTTTGTATTTCGCTTCTTGTATGGCTGCTTGATCTCGGACTTCTTCTAGGAGTTCCAAGTTCAACATCGTCTCATGCTTGTTTGATTCTAGATCAATGTTGAACGTCCTTTTTGTTGTAACTCTTATCTCTTCCGGGATTACATCTTCAGATCCAAACACCAGACTGTATGGAGTTTTCTTGTGGCTTGTTTTTTCGGTGGTTCTGATTGCCCACAACACGTTAGGGAGTTCTTCGAGTCAGTTGTTATCATGTTTTCCCAAATAAGTTTTAATGCCTTCTACAATGCTTCGGTTTGTTCTTTCAACCTGGCCGTTGGATTGTGGGTAGGCCACTGAGCTGAACACTTGTGTTATTCGAAACTCCTTGCACCAGGAGCTAAAAGGCTTCTCAACGAATTGTTTTCCATTATCAGTGACCAACACTCCTGGCAGCCCAAACCGACAGATGATGCTTTCCCACACGAAGTCAATGACCTGTTTTCCTGTTATCTTTGCCAATGGCTTCACCTCTGGCCACTTGGTAAAGTAGTCTACGGCCACTAGAAGGAACTTGACTCCTTCTTTGGCTGGAGGAAATGTGCCAACAATGTCCATTCCCCACTTGTGGAATGGCCAAGCAGATGAGATAGGAACCAAGTCATGCTTTGGGCTTTTGGGCACTGGGGCGTGTATTTAACAGGCTTCACCTTTTTCAGTTGCTCAGTTGCATCTCGATGCATGGTGGGCCAAAAATATCCCTAGGTTCATCAATTTTGAAACCACTGATCTTGGGTCGTAATGAGCCCCGCATATCTCCTCATGAACTTCCTTGATCAGGTACTGGCTTTGCTCTGGGCCAACACATCGAAGCAACGGTGCAAGGTATCCCTTTTTGTAGAGGATATCTCCTTGCAACACGTATTGTCTTGATTTAATCTGAACCCTTTCAGCTTCTACCAGATCACTTGGTAGCTCACCATTTGTAAGGAATTTGACCAAAGGTGTCATCCAACTTGGGCTTTCTTCAGTAATGACATCTTGTATCTCGAGTTCCGGAATGGATGATTTCTTCAACACTTCAACCAACACTTTTTTGGTGAGATGAGCAAAGGTAAGTGATGTGAGCTTGCTTAGTGCATCAACTTTCTTGTTTTGTGATATTGGGACTTGTTTGATGGTACATGATTCAAATGTGCCCACAAGTTCCTTTGCTTTTTCACGATACTTCTTCATGTTGGGTTCTTTATCTATGTAACTGTCGTTTACTTGGTTTGAAACAAGTAGAGAGTTTGTGAAGACTTGAAGTATTTTGGCATCCATCTTTTTGGCTAGCTTAAGTCCTACAACCAGTGCCTCATTTTCGGCTTTGTTGTTGGTAGTCTGAAATTCAAGCCGAAGAGCATATGTAAATTCCAATTCATTAGGATCGATCAGGACTAGCCCTGCTCCTGACCCTTCAATGCTGGAAGCTCCATTGGTAAAAAGCTTCTAGGTATTAGGGTCAGAAGGTTCAGTGGAGGCTGTGTTAACTTCTGTTATTGATTCCTTTGGGATTTCCAAAATGAAATCAGCCAAAATTTGGGCCTTTACAGCCTTTCTTGGAACGTACGTGATGTTGTGTTCACCTAGTTCCACTGCCCATTTGGATAAACATCCAGATGTTTCAGGTTTTTCAAGCACATTTTTAATTGGTTGGTCGGCGACCACTTATATAGGATTTGCTTGAAAGTACCTTTGAAGCCTTCTGGCTATTTTTACTAGTGGAAGAGCAAGTTTTTCCAACGGGGGATACTTGGTCTCTGCCAACTTTAAAGTTTTACTGAAGAAGTAAACATACCTGAGCCTTGTTTCTTTCGATGGTTAGGATTGCACTTATTGCTTCCTCAGCAACTGATAGGTAGACAGAGATTAGTTCCCCAGTTTTAGGAGCGGCGATGTCTGGTAATGAAGCCAGGTGCCGTTTCATTTGGTTAAAGGCTTCTTAACTTCCTCGGTCCATCGGAAGTCCTTCTTGTTTGTGCACCCTTGGAGGGTTTTGAAAAAAGGAAGGGACTTTTCAGCCAGCTTGGAGGTAAACGCTTCAAGGCTGCCAGCTTACCATTCAAGCTTTCAACCTGCTTCTTGCTTTGTGGGGATCTTGTATCCAAGATGGCTTTAACCTTGTTGGGGTTGGCCTTTATGCTTTCTTGCCCACAATGTGCCCCAAGAACTTGCCTTCTTCAAAACCAAATGGGCATTTTACAGGATTGAGCTTCATGTTTATCTTCTAGAGATTCCGGAATGTTTCTTGTATATCATCGAGCATTTGGCCCTTAGTCTTGCTCTTGATTACCAAGTCATCCATATAAGCCTCCATGTTTTTGCCTATTTGTTCAGCAAATGCTTTATCTACCAACCGTTGGTAGGTTGCCCCTGCATTCTTTAGGCCGAAAGGCATCTTTTAGTAACAGAAAATACCCTTATCAGTGTGGAAGGTTGTCTTCTCTTCATCCTCTTTCTGCATTTGAATTTGGTGGTAACCTTTATAAGCATTAAGGAAGCATTTGAAAGGGAAGCCTGTGAGCGAGTCTACTTTTAGATCAATTTCGGGCAAAGGATAACAATCCTTTAGACAAGCTTTGTTCAAATCTTTGAAATCGATGCACATTCTCCATGATCCATCGGGCATTTTGACCATCACGGGGTTGGCTATCCACGAGTGATACTTAACCTCTCGGAGTATGCCAGCTTGTACCAACCCTTCAACCTCTTTGCATGATGCTAGGCTCCGATCTGGGGCTAAACTCCTTTTCTGCTGAACAATAGGTTTCACATTTGGGGGGATCTTGAGCTCATGTTCGATGATATCTCGAGGGATACCGGTCATGTCATCAGGACACCATGCAAAGATATCCATGTTGTGTATTAGCAGCTTCTTGATATACGAGAGAGTGTCTTTAGTGAGGTTGGCGTTTACCCTTATCCTTTGTTGGGGATATTTAGGGTTGATAACCCAACCTTGCTCTCCTTCTTCGTTTTTTGTTGAGCTTTCCCCTTCAATCAGGAAGGCTTCCTGGGTAGGTTGAAGAGTTGCTATTTCTCTTTCGGTGGGAAACTTGACAACACCTTGACCAACTGAAACAGCCATACCAAACTCACTTTGCCCCGGCCTTCCTATGATAACATCATATCCGGAAGGCATGTCGATTACGACAAAAGTGAGTGGTTTGGTCCTTTCCATTTTTTCCTCTTTGAAGCAAACATCAAGTGTTAGTTGGCCCAAAGGTTTGATACGGATGCAAGCAATACCTTTAATAGATGACTCAGCTGGTTGAAGCCTTGAACGCTCATCGTTGCTGAGTTGGTTGAAACACTTCTCGAACATTATCTCAGTTGCTGCCCCCGTATCAATGTAAGCTTTGCTTGTTTTCAGGGTTCATATAATGGCTTCCACTACCAAAGGGTTTGAGAGAAGCCCCTTTTTAGGTGGTGGGAAGCAAAAGCATTTAAGCTCCCAATCCTCCAAGCATTGCCGATTGTTGTAGGTTTTTTCATCAAAGTTCACCACGTTTACCTATTTAGTTTTTCCATCAGCAATTTTGTCTTTCACCCCTTTGACCAAATGGGCAAGTTCATCAGACTTAACGACTTCCTCAATTCTTTTCTTGAGTTGAAAATAGACATTGGTGTGATGGCCTTTTTCTTCATGGAACTCAAAAAATTGAGTGGAGTTTTCATTCCTTTTGCTCTTGGGCAAAGGCCTAGGTGGTCGGAAGCTATGCTTTACCTCTTCAGTAGGAAGGATTTCCTGCGGAGTTTTAGTTAAGGCTGTGAAGTTCACAGCTTTCTCCCTGCTTGAAGGGTTCCTGCCTTTAGACCTTCGTGGGTCTGAGTTCCTGGAAAGTTTATCATAAGAACCATAGTTGCTTCTTTTTTTGTTGGGGCTGCTACTCCTCCAGCTAGGACCCCTTTTTCTTTGTTCCTTGATATTGACAGCTTCCTCCCCCCGGATGTGAGCTTCAACTCTTTCAAGGGCTTCTTCAAGGGTTTTGGGTAGGCACTTGTTGAAGTCCCTGGTGAAATACTTGGAGGTGATTACATTCATGAAGACTGCAACCCTCATCTTTTCATCGGCTCCCACGTATGTCAACCCTTCATTTTTGTATCTTTCAATGAAATCCCTAAGGCTTTCAGCATCCCTTTTCTTGACTTGGAAGATCACTGTTGCATCTTTGACATACCTCCTTTGTTATGAAAAGTTTGCCAAGAAGCCTTTGCTTAAATCATCGAAGGTTTGAATGCTTCTGTCCGGTAGTCATAGAACCAGATTCGGGCAGACCCTACAAGGGTTTGCATAAACATAAGGCAGCACTCGGCGTTGGACCACTTCTCGATTCTCGCAGCCCTTGTGAAGATTTGGAGGTGATCTTCGGGATCTGCCGTTCCATTATACGTTCTTTATGTGAGATGGCATTTCGATCCGGGTTTGGAAATCATAGTCAGCAATTTGCTGAGAAAAACAGGACAAATTACTTGGCTTGTATGGTTTGGCCAGATCTTCTTCTGCTCTTGTGCCTGGATTGCTGTTGGTGTTCCCTTGGGTGGCTAGCACTTGGTTAATAAAATGCTGCCAAGGGAAGTTTGCCATCATTTGGGCCATCATTTGTGCCATGAGGTTGAAGCCTTGAAGGCTTTCTGGTGCAGTCAGATAGTTCATTCCCATAGGGGCACTCATGGCAGCACTCCATGCCAAGGGAAGAACGGATAAGGCTTGCTCCCATGTAGTGGACACATGAGGTGGAAGGCTTGCAACGGGTGACTGCAGTAACTGATCCAAGGTTAACTCGTGTCCTAGTGGTGCACCGGTTTCCACCGGCTGGGATGAGAATAAAGGAAGGATGTTGGATCTGGCCTTGCAATTGTATACGGACTTGGATTTGGAGGAGGATGGCTAAGACCAGCTTCATTTCTTGACACGATAGGCTGTGAGCTTACAAAAGGGGGTATAGGTGGCCCAGGTGACAATGAGGGCTTTGGCTCTTCATAATCCAGCCTGATCCTTACTCCCTTATCCCTTTCTCTACTCACGTACTGGTTAAGGAGAGACCTTCACTGTAGGAAGTTGCTTGTAACCCCATCTGGTGTTAGGTCGATGCGTGTTGGTGTTCTTGTTGTACCGACATGGGGGGATGGGACCCCCGAATGGGATGGGGTTGGTGTCTGAAAGGAAAGAAACTCAGGATATGTGACTCCTATTAGAGTGCTTCCCGGAGTTGAGAACAAGGTAGGCATAGCCGACGGAGTTTGGCTAGTGCTGGGTGTAGAACTACGTGGTATTTGGTTTACCTCTCCCGGGGATTCACCCTCAGACATGATGGCTTCGTCCCACATGTTCTCTTTTGCGGCTGAGCGAGGATGTCACACGTAAAGTGTGATGGGACGTGACCCTGTCTCATGCTTTTTGTTGTTTACCACAACTGGGTCGTCGATTGAACCCTTTTAACCTTTTAAGCTATATTGCACTTGAGTTAGTTTCTTAAGCTTGGGCTACCTACGTCAACAGGTTTGATTACAAAAAAAATTCTTATTTTGGATGGAAAAACCAAAAATTCCCAAACCTCAAGGATTATTGTGACATTTTACTCTTAGGTTTTACAATTATTTGGCCGCCTTGTATACTCTAACACCTATAAGTGTTAATCGTAGTTGCCATCAGTTAACACCTGTCATACCGCTTCTAAGTGTGTTATGGAGCATTAAAAGATTCACGTGTTAAGAAGTTAATTAGGAGAGAGATGGAGGGAATCAAACATTGGATAATTTGTACAAACAACATGCTATATATATCTTTGAATTAATTTGTGGGGTGTTAATGAGGGTTAAACCATTTCCTTGGTGTAATGTGAAGTGAAAGAAAGTAAAACGGGTGATGTAGTGGCCACGGGTATTTATGTTCCACCTATGGTGAGCCCAGATGAGTTTTCCCCTCCAGGTCTCAAGTTCGAGACTGAGTGATAGGGGTTTCTCATTGATGTAACACCCAAAAAAACGGGTTTGTTAATTATACTGGATTAACCAAAGATAAACGGGTAAAATACCGTAGGTGGTAAAGTAAACCCGGTGAATATTAGGATTTAAATAAATAAATCTAATATTTTTAAAAAGGATGGTAAATACTTTGATAAAACAAAGTATATAAAAGGCCCGAGTTAACGGGACTTAAAAACAAAACGGGTTATGACTTCCCCGAACCCATTAAGTAACTAGGAATATCAACCAAGTTGGTTAAGTGTTGTTAAAACAATAAAAGAACAAGAAATAGATAACCTTTTTACAAACTATGGAACTAGAGGGACTAAAAGAGGCAAAAAGGAAAAAAAAATTAATTAAATAAAACACTAACACCAAAACACACACCCTAATTGTGTGTTCTGGTCGAGACTTCCAGAAGAGCCAGGGAGCTCTAATGTTCAAACCCTAACTATCCTAAATTCAAGCAATTGGATGGGCAAATCACGCTTAAATCGAAATTCAAGAACGCATTAGTGATCACCTCAGTAAAGTGATCATAAGGTATGTCAAATTTCACTATTTTGTTCCATCTCAAATTCTTGATTAACACTTGAAATTCGAAATTTGAGCTTGAATGATGGTTATTTGGGTGAAAATAGGATGAATGCATGATTAGAAACAAACCCTAGTTAATAAACTAATGAATTTGCGTTCATGTTGATAAAACTCATAATCACTACTTAGGTGTTTAATGGGTTTTTAAGAATAATGAGGAACACTAGAATTATGATCCTGAATTGGGTGTTAATAAGGCTTTATGAAGTCAGTCTTGATATGGAAGCATAATTAGACACTGAATTGGTAGAAGATGTTAATCTTGGCAAAAAATAACTAGTTATGAACTAGTTTGTAAATGTGTAAAAATTATGCCCACAAAGTGTTTGTTAAAATGCCTAAATGAATGTTCATATGTTGAAACTAAGAATGAAACGCGTAATTTCCTAATTTGATTAATTACGTGTGATGTGGGGACAACACGAATTCTAATTATGATGTCGATTTAGCTTAATTACACATATCATTTAATTAAAGGTAGTTAACTTGTAGAAGGTTAAACTAACCAATGATGAAGTCGAATAGTGGTTTCAACGTAGAAAATACGTAAGGTGGAATAGTCGTAATTGTTAACGACTAATCTAACCACCTTGTGAATTATGATAATAGTTTGACGCTAAACGAGCTAGGTGGAGGCTTGGGGACGAAGCAGGTCAGACAAATCAATAAGGAAAAGAAAAGCATGGTTTGGATGCGAGGTAAGTTAAGCTTACATTCCCCTTTTTATAATTACAATACACTTACTTGTGAATGTTGATTTTGAATTATGTTAAGTATTTGAAATATGATGTTCTGGCATGATACAATGCAAGTCAGAATAAGTAAAAATGGTAAGAAACCATAAATTATGGTAAAAATGGGTGAAGTGGTAAATTAGTTGGGTGAAGACTAATAAATAAGGAATTTTGAACAATACGTTACGGGGTGAATCATAACGGGTAAAAGTGGTTAAATAATAATCCGGACACGAGTCGACGGATAGGATAAAAGATGTGAAAAGACACTATTTGGTATAAGTCATAATATGTCAAACAATTCAAGAAATGTCTTTTAAGTAATAAGAACTCATGGTACTAACCGGAATTGGTTCAAGGGGCTAGATGGTATCAAAATACCATCATATGATGATAAATGATCATTTTGACTAAACGGGTCAAATGCTGTGTTAACACCATTTGGCGATAATTAATGACGATCGCTTGTTGAGTTTTGATGATTACAGGAAAGTAATATAAGGTTCGCGATATCATTAATTAGTAAGTTACTAGCGAAAGGCCTTTTAGACGGGTCAAAACTTTGACCCAAGCCAGGTATGTGCAAATAAGATTTTAGCGATTAATGCGATTTTGGTCAAACATGTTATTAAAAGTCCTTCGTCGTAAAAGAATGGACTAAAGTCGACCAAAATGGCTTTGAACGACAAACCGGGCAAATGACCCTTAAGGGTTGTTTAAAGGTAAGTTTTAAGATCGAGTAGGTCTTTTAATAGTATAAAAGTTTAAGGTACAAGTCTTTTGGTTAAAAGCCTCGAAACAAGTCTTTTGTAAAGTTTCTAGACCGAAGATTAGAATACGGAATAAGTAGTTTATCACATTAAATCCACCACAAATATTGTTGTGGTGGAAAACAAGTAAAAACCATAGTGTGGAAATAAGGTGCAAGCAAAGAATGAGCGAAGTTAAATGTAAAACGCTTAAATCCCTTAACGGGTCAATTAAGTTGAAAATGTAGAATTGCCAAGTGCTTAAAGATAAGAATTTTGTTATTCCGGATGTCAGATTTTAACTCCAAGTGATGGAGAATCAATTTACGAGCGCATAGGAAAAAGAATCACACAAATCGGAATTGTAGAATAAAAGTTATGGCAATTTGAAGTTGATATTTTGGAAAAATAGAAGTTGGGCAAATAAATGCAGGTTTAAACCTACACCCACTGGAAAACGGTCTCCCCCGCGGCACGCGGAGGAAGACGCTTACAATGTCGCGACACGCGGGGGTCGCTCGCGGCCAGCGAAAGCTTGTGTGGTATCTGTCGCCGGGCGCGACAGACCAAAACTCTGAAATTTTATTTTTGTTTCCATTATTTGGCATTAGAACTTGATTATATACGCTTTAATGTTGTCAAAACTAACAATTGATGTTGTTTTGACATTAGGTGATGTTCGTCTCACTCCGGATGGCGATCAAGCAAGAATCCAAGAACCGAACAAAACATATTGAAGCTTCCGCGTCAATCAAATTTTGTTTTAGACAATGTGCATTTTTGTAAACACTTAACTAATTGTTTTGAATACTTAAACTAGTTAGATGGTTAACTAGAATATCATCACTATGTATGTTATCATCATAACCAAGCTTTCCGAATGATGCATTTGGATTATAAATGCGTACTTTTATTTTTATTTTTTTAATCAAATAATTATACATAGTTATCCGATTAATTATATATATGAACTGGCCGAGTTACATCAATATCGCAGGTAAGCGAGCAACAAGTTGCGTCGCTACCCCTTTCTGAATAGCAAACCCTAGCCTATTAAAGACAAACCCCTGCCCCCCTGTTGATGAGCAACTGCTGTGGACAACCTTTTGGACCCTAGTCAACAGACGGATAGCTTCTGGAGCTAGGGAGCCAAAGGTGTCGAAGGCGAAGGGGATAAATGCATGTTGGTTATCAGCACCGGCTTTAGCGTGTTTATCCACCTTTTTTTATTCAACTTTCATTATAGCTTGTCCTGCTACAAACCCGCTTTCCCTTAAACCAGCTAAGGGGGAGACTCCTGTGAGATCCACACAAGCATGTTTCCCTCCCGCCCAGCCAAAGACGAGCAGATCTGCTGGTCTCAATGTAGATTTCTCTTCCATGGGATCTGTAAGGAAATTCACAGGGGCCTCCTTCTTGGCAGAAATCCCCGCTCTCCTCAAGATGTCCCCCAAAACATCCATCACCCAGTCATGCCGATATTTGAACCCAGGGAGCTCTTTACAATGAATAGCATGCTCCCCGAATTTATCCATGTAGGCTTTATGGCAGATTGGGCAGGTTTCGTCTTCTGGATACATAGGGATCATCAGCCGGTATTTGAGGATAACCCTATACTCAACAGCCGACATGCATTGCCCCAGTCCCTCGATCGGGATAACAGTCAAAAAGTCTTGCGCATGGGGGCCTTTCAAGCACTCAATCACCGCCTTCTGGCGGGGAGACAAATCAAATGCTTCTCCCAGACTCCGAGCGATTTTGTCAAATAGGGCATTCGCCAAAGTTTTTTGTGGCTTTGAGGGGGCGGTGTCCATATTAGAGAAACCACCAATATCAAAGTCTGGAAGAGAGACACTTAAGTACTCAAGGGCTTGTTGGAAGTCTACGTCAAGCTTAACAACCCCACTGTTCCGAAGGATATGGTCTTGCAATACACACGACTGAGCTCTAGATGCCACAACAGCATAAACTCCAACATCCCGAGCTGAGAGGAGGCCCAAACCACCCAGACGCATCGGCAAAGATGCCAAACGCCACTGAAGGTCACCGAAGTAGGACCCCCCCCCCCCCACAAACAACAATGTCTTCGATAGCCTCTCGAAGACCATCGTCAAAACAGGATACCGCATTTGCCATCAAACAGGATACTTTTATATAAAAATCTAAATTAAATGAGACGAGTGTTACAATTGAGGGGTTTAAATTGGAATTTATTGTGCGAGGGGGCTTTCTAATGTACACCCGGTTAAGACAACGTACACTAGATCTTCTGATATTCATGAATAATTACCTTATAAACTTAAAGTACAAAGTCGGTGGCATACGCCACCGACATGCACAT
Organism: Helianthus tuberosus; assembly: GCA_030545235.1. NCBI lineage: Eukaryota > Viridiplantae > Streptophyta > Magnoliopsida > Asterales > Asteraceae > Helianthus > Helianthus tuberosus. The sequence continues at coordinate 81,563,615 of CM060413.1, forward strand.
GCTGGCCACCGACAACTCACCCTCCCTGCATTTTATTTGAATGGCTCATAGAAATAAATAATAAGTAAGCTGTTGGAAGCCATGAATTTAATAAACAAATAATTGACTAAAGAGGGTATGTGGCAATTATATGACGGCGGAGTACAGCTAATGATGTATCATACCACCTCCACCACCCATACCCTACCGGAAACAATGTGTGTGGCTCTTAGTCTTAATGTCACCAAGTATTAAGAAAGGGAGCATGTTCAATTAATCTGTATAGATGTATTAGTATGAAATTATTAAAGAGTTAGCAGAATTGTATCTGAATCAATCTAATATGAAATTTTTGATAGGATCGGATTTGATATTTAAAATTTTGTTTGAAAACGAGCCGAGTCAAATATAATTAATTTTCATTCGTCGGTTAAATTCAAGTTGGTCCACGTTTTAACGTAAAGGTCAATAATGATCTATGCATAATCACATCGCATAGCCGGTACAAATTTCGAGTTTCTTTACATTTCAACGTAAATTCGGTATACGTTTTCATATAACTTCGAGTTTGTTTGCGCTTCGACATAAATTTGGTGCCCGCTTTCGTATTTTGTACGTTTCCTACGTATGAGTCAGGTTGCATATACATAATCACGTCGCATAGTCGGTACAAAGTTCGAGTTTGTCTACATTTGGACATAAATTTTGTATACTTTTCGTATAAATTCAAGTTTGCTTGCGTTCCGATGTAAATTTGGTGTGCGCTTTCGTATTTTGTACGTTTCCTACGTATGATTCGGGTCGCATATAATACGCTTTGACTTGACGGTGTAAGTTCAAGTTAGTCTACGTTTTGACCGGCCGCTAATGTTTTGACGGTATAAATTTGAGTTACTGTATGTTTTGGCGCCGCTAAATCTTGATGCAAAGGTGAGGGTGGTGTAGTAGTTAGGTGGAATCCAACTAAAAGAGACAACCCGAGTTTGATTTTGTTTCTTTTGTACGGTATAAATTCGATTTACTTCACTTTTTTATCCAACCACAATAAATTTATAGGTTACATTGAGTTAGATCGGATACATCGAAACACACGCTTTTATATAATTAACGTATCACATAACGCCTAGACTAATTAATTCGATATTTACCATGGGCCCGCGGCGCATCGCGCGCAGGTCATATTACTAGTTCACACTAAAAAGCGAACCAAAAGAAAACAAAAAACAAGCACGGAAGGAACAGGGGGAGGTTGGTTGAAACGGGAAAGTCTTATTGGACATATAAAAAATTGTTTCTTTTATTCAATCATCACTTGTTGATTAATGTTGATTAAATGGATCACATTATAAAATCATAAATATTCTGGCATCAATGTCAGAACTCGAAAGTCAGATATAAATACCATGCATCAACGATGGTACCGTACAATATCCATTGCGTTAATGTCTGAGAATAGAACTTACAAGGAAAAAGATATGCAGGCTGTGAGAAAAGACGAGAATGTTCGTCTAGGCCAAATAAATAATTAATTAATAACAATATAAAATTCATACTATAACCTATATTTATATTCAATATTCCATCATCTATTATTGCAAGACTTGACTTATCCTGCATTCTTATCTCCATGGAAACGCCTTCAAATCTTTTTACTGATTTTGTGTCTTTCGAACCACATTTGGTTCAAAACAACTGTCTTGTTGTTGGTTTATGTTTCAATCTCTCTCTCGTAATGTTAAATTACGCATTCTTAAAAAGCGTACGAAGAAGGTAATATATGTTACGTGATTATATTTATAGGTGGCGTAATTATTGTTATTTAATTAATTATACCTTTAGCGTTAATTATCCTTTGTATGTTACCCAGCTCCTATATACACACAAAGCATATACGAATGTTTCATTACTTTATTTCATGCATAACTATGGCTTCTATAGGGTTTGTACGCTTGACACGTTAATCATCCTTTGTATGTCAACCAGCCTTTATACACACATATATAAGAATGTTCCATTACAAAATACTGTAAACTTAAAAAATAATAAGAATACAAACAATGCTGATATATAACTACACTGTGTTGTTGCATATTGACATTATTTGTTACATTTAATTCCTATATTTCTTATGTCATTTTCTCTATTGAACCAAACCCTGTACATATACATATATAGAGAGAGAGTAAGGTTCGGTTGGAAATGAATTTTAACACAAAATTAGTCTTAATATGATAAGTGAAGGAGAATTTTTATTATTATTATTATTATTATTATTATTATTATTATTATTATTATTATTTTTTTTTTAAATTTTGTTCCCCCTCTTGTTAAGCACATATTTTAGTTCTAGAATATAAAAAATCATGAATTTACACCTAATTACTCTACTAGAATAATACATGAATTTATTTTTGTTTTATTGTTTTACATTTTACAACTAAACATTATCCTTAAATAGATGAAAAAAAATAAAAAAAATAAAAAAATGTTACTTCGTTTCTCATGTTAAGACCCATTTGTATTTGAGAATCTTGAGAGAGGGAGAGAGGGAGAGGGAGGAGAGGGAATTATTAAGGTGATTGAGAACCTTGAGAACAATTCTAGACCTCACATTTTTCCTAATAAAAAAGGCAAAAAAATAAGGCAAAACCCGAGCTTTTTTTATCAGGTATTTTTCTTTTTAATATTTACAAATGTTAATATTGCCAATCTTTAACTATTCATATATGTATATACGTGTTTAAAATTGAAACATAAGTATTGTACAACTATGTTTGAAAATGTATATATATGTAGAAATGTATAAAAATGATTGTATATGTATATATGTGTGTATAAATGAAGATTAAGATTTTGAAAATGTTTTTTTTTTCTAGTGTACATATGTGTAAATACGTGTTTAAAGTTTAAAAATAAATATGGCACATATATGTTTGATAATATATACATATGTATAAATTAAAAATTGGCTAACACATGTGTATAACTAAACATTGGCAATATACAAATATGTATATATATAAAAAAAACTCTTGAAAACGAATTTGAAAAATCCTGTACCTAACAATATATGCAAAGCTAGACTTAGAAAAACAATTTGAAAAAAAATAATTTTTACCATGTTAAATTGATTTTTATTATATATTTAACATGTTAATGAATGGTTCCTTAGTTCTCCACTAATTTGAGGTTCCCATGGAACCTCACGAGCGCGCGCGCACACACACACACACACTATATATATATATATATATATATATATATAGGTACGGGATCAGGAGAAAATACCCTAAAGTATGAGAACGGTGAGAACGGATCCTGGCCCAACACGTGGCTCACGATATAGTGAAGGGTGGAGAGGCTTTTTTGTCCTTTTATATTCATTTTTTCAATGTGTCTCACAACACCGCTTCATTTTTTTGGCGTTTAGTTAGATTCAAAAATACATGGCGTTTTTATTGTTTTTTAGATCACGTGCATAATAAATATTTTGCGTTTATGGCGCACCCAAATTCAATAAAATCAATTAGTAATTATAACTTCTTTTCCTCCATGGCGTTTCCTAAATTCATTAGGCGTTTTTGTAGATTTCAACAGTTCATATATGTTATCAAGGTAAATTGGCGTTCATGGCGTTTTTAAATTCATTAGTAAATTAAAAGAGTAGAGGTAAGACGAAATCAAAAAAAAAAACTAATAGTCTTCTGTGGACGGTATTACATCAGAGATGTAACAATTGCTTTGTTCATCACTCTCATCAGACTCATCATCATCATCATCATCTTATTATTTGGCGTATAACGCCATAATCTCGTCTCTTATTTGTTGCATCGTATACATGAATTTATTCACAACGCTGGATCTAGCATCGTTTGAAGGTGCTAAATCACAGAGCTGTTCAAGAAGATGTAGTCTATCCGTCTTTAGCACTTTGTCCATTGTCAATGAATAATCCACCTCGTGTTGATAGCTCACATTCACCGTTCTTGATTGTTCATCCAGAATCCAACTTGTAACTTTTTGTAGATCAGTATCGTCAACATCATCATCATCTTCTGGAAATTTTTTCATTAATCCTCTTATTACTGTTCGATTCCTTTCACAATCGTAGGCCACTGGAACCACAAGGGCTAGAACTTTAGGACGAAACATCCCTCTGACCTCTCAAACCTCCATGCAATAACCTGTGCCATTTTTTTAAAGTGTATGGCGTTTTAGACAATGGGTGGCGTTTTTAGTGAATGTGTGGAGTGTGAAGGTTTTGTTTAGCTGTTGTACTTATATAATGAGCTTTTTTTGGCGCCAGGTAGAGATATTTTTTTGGCGGTAAAAAGCATCAGTAATTTTTTTGATGTGTATTTTGTGTATCAATTATTGTGACATGTAGGATGTAGGCCTATAATGTGACAGGTAATTATGGCGTTTTGGAAAGATAAATAAATTCAATTACGAAAACGTGGCTTTTAATATAATAAATGTTAATAATAAAGTTTTCCGTCGTTTCAGTTACTGTTTGCAGTTACTGTTTTGTTCAGCTTCATCTGTTTTGTTTTTAATCGAGTCTAGATAAAGATAGCACGTTGTTTTATACATTGTTTTAATGGCGTTTAGCCAATTATTGGTGTTTTTAATCTTAATTTGTTAAAGTATTTTCATTACTAGTTTTGGCATTTTTGGCGTTTTATATAGTAACAACGTGCTTTGCCAGCATCCGTTCTCATAGTTTTCATACTATTAGGTGTTTTGGTGTTTGTAGTTTGTAGTTTTTGGCTTTTTAGGTGACAACCCGAACCTTCAAGGTTAGTAACATTTATTCTCGTGATCTTAACTCCTCATTATCCCTCTTCAATGTGTTACACGTTTCGTGCTATCATGGTTCTGTTAAACGTATATTATAATTTTATTAATCAAACATACTAGCAACCTTGGGCTGAACGTTATTGGGCCACATTAATAACCTGGCTTGAACCTTTGGGCCGTATTGTAACCTTTGTGTCGTTACCCCACTTCGGCCCGAAGCCCCAACACTCGAAGCCCAAACAAAATAAATGAAACACAATTCAAGTGGATTCGGCCCACTTTGTTTTGATTATATGGACCGGGTTCCATGCATCTATTTTATTAACACAACTTAGTCAAACCCTAAACAACCCTCACACCTTCCCCTAAATCGTGACGGTAGGCCCCACTCCCTCCACTGCCTCTCGAGAATCTCATCAGTTTCACCTTGTGTTCGGTTAGTAATATCTTTATTTGTTTTATTTATGTCTAGATAGTGCAGCCAATTGGATGATGATTACCTCATGATGACAGCCATTTTGTTTATACTTGCATGTGAATTGTCAGGGGGCATGTGATTATGTATACGTGTACAAATGGTTAGTGTCTTGCATGCATAATTAGAATGGATAGAATCTGCCAAGTGCTCTCATTGATCGAGGGGGCGATTAATGAATTAATATTCATATATTGATAACCGATAATTTGGTGTTATAACATGCTAATGGGGTGTTAATATTGAATGATAAATAGTACTAATTAAATTGGGAATATGCGATGAACAATTAAGACTCTATGTAATGTTGTGTGTAATCCAAATTGGATGTTTCTTACTGATGGTTATTTGATAAACTCGAGTATGAGATTAACATGAAACTGGTGCTTGTTGATTAGGTGTTTAGGGATAAAAATATGCGGACTGAGATCATGATCACACGTTAGAAACCCCATAGGATTAACAATTGAGATTACTGCTTGATTTCTTGAAATTGTTATGATGTTGGGCCACCCTCTAAACATGATCGCACCAGGCCCACACCGCATAAACAAAAGTCCACTCACACTTTTTTGGGCTTCTTATAGGACGCGGGCTGCAGTTTTAAACTGGGCCGCACATCCGGGTGGGTCTAAGGTGCAACAGGGCTGTGAAGTCAACTCCAGCCGCGCGGGCTGTGGGCTGACATTGTGGGCCATGTACTTGAGTTGGGCCGCACGCCGGCAACAGTCCTCGGGTGAGAAATGGGGTGCTGTTTGGTTTAGGTTTGATACAATTGGGCCGGACCGAGTAAGGGGTGCACACTTCTAGTTGACTACTTTTCCTTATGGGCTGCAGGAGTGAATTGGGCCGATGATATTAGTCCTTGAAATAGCCTGAGCAATTGTTACGTGATAGATGTTGGGCATTTCAACAATAGAGGCATATGAATTAACTATATGGGGGATCCAAGGCACTTATTATTATATGACATCATGGTATGCGAAAATCAATTATTACGATGGATGTTATGTTTTGCATATAGCACAATTCCTTGTTACGATTGGCATGTCATTACGTGCAATACCTATATGTTACATGTGTAATGTGAACGTAGAACGCGTGATTTATGTGCATAAGACTGATTGTTATCGGTAACCCTTTTTGGACGTGGTTGTTCAACGGATAAACAAAGTACTTAATCATACCGAGCAAACCAAGGTGAGTTCACACTTTCTACAAGGCATGGGATTCCCAGGGGTTGGGAATGGGTAAAGGAATTGAACTGAAACTGCGTGATCTCCTGGTTTGGAACACGTACACATCCTCTTTATTGAAGGGTGACAACACGTACTAAGAACTTAATCGGAACCTGCGAAATCTCCTGGTTTGGGGATTTCTTACACATCCTCTTTATTGAAGGGTGATAACACGGATGCTAGACCAAAAACTCTATCATGAAGTCCCTCACATTTATATCAACTTAATCGTCGGGCCAATGGCGAGCGGGTCATTAGTTAGATAGCGTTATTTAGGTTTGACAAGCCTCACACCGTGCCGCAGAGGACGGGCGTGAACTAATGGATCTGGGCACGTCAATGATGATAGACATTGACTTTAGGGCACCAACTTACTTCAGTCAGTGGTCGATATGGTAACGGGTCTAGTGGTTCACATGGGGATGCCCCCACTGGTTATGGTTTGGGAGACAAGAAACTGAGTAACTACTGGTTTTCGAAAGAACTTATGGTTTTTGGAACAACTTTAAAATGGACAACGCACTGTGAACTCGCTCAACTTTGTTGTTGATTCGTTGTTACATGCCTTGCAGGCCTTTAGGTGCATACTGTTGGAACTTGTTGTCTGGGAGGCTTGAGTGGTCATGGGTCGAGATTCATGGAATCGTAACACAAGACTAATGGTTTTTACATATTATTTATAAACACTTAACGAACAAATTATGCTTCCGCTGTTTACTGTGAAATATTTGTAACGTTGTAACACTTACTTTTAATAAATGAAAGTTTTATTTAAATATACCTATGAGTTCAATATGATTGGTGGCTAGATCCTGGTACGTCACACACCTCGCGGGGGTTCCCGCATGTGGTATTTTGAGGGTGTGACAGATTGGTATCAGAGCCATTGGTTATAGTGAACTTGGTTTTAAAAAGGGGAAAAACGTTTTTTTATAAAACCAGACTATAACCGAACAGTTCTGAAAACGTGAATACGACCATGACACTCAGCTCCAGATTGCAAGGTTCGTCTCTCGTATACTCATTGTACTGCATAACTAGTGAACACTTACATATGACATTGCATGGGATTGCACGTTTAGCACAACAGTATGAATTCATGTATAACTCGCATGTGTTATGTGAGTGATAGGGTGGTATTTCCCTAAACCTTCATGACTTACGCTTCGTGATGCTCTTTGTTTGCTACTCGAGGTTGAGGAACCATTTGACATAAGTTAAGAGGAGCTGAGATGAGCATGCAAATCACAATATTATTGTGGGTGCACACATAATAATAATGTGGGGTGCATGTGAGTCCCAGTGAGGCTTAACAAGTGGAAAAGGGGTTCTGTTCCGTTATCTGATCAATGCGAAACATAACAAACCTATTGGGGTCATAGCAGTGATTGTCCCCTACTCGAACGTGAACTTTTTATTCATCTCTGGATCCTTTCGAATCGCGATGCTATCGAGTATTACCTGAACACCCATCTGAACACTTAGCGAACTATGTAGAATGTTAGGTGCTTATACGAACGTCCTTGAGTTAGATGCCACAACGTCGAATGATTGATCGATACCTTTCTTACTCCTTTTCGTTGACGCCTTAGATTCCGAAGTGCGTTCACTTCTGCAACACCCTCATAACATATCGTGTATTACTCAGCAAACTTGCAAGAACGATGGACTTCAGCATTTGAACGACCCTAGTTACCAACAATGAACATCAGCGATTTGACACCAATCGAATCCTTAACCCCAGCCAGCAACTCATGGGAGTCAACTTTTACGAATTAATCAGGAGATAAGTAATGACAACTGACTGTAGAATGGAATGTGAAACTCCCCGCACAATGAGTAGTGCCTTAGCACGTACCATGGAATGTGAAAAGATGGACTTTGATGGTGAAGAATCGTAGGGCTTCGTTTCGAGCAACGACATTGGGAGCAGCAGTCACAACGACAACAAGGTGTTCGTAACCCTAGCCTACAGTATGGAAATAAAGGTGCCTACAACATGGATTGGCCGTGGTTAAGTTAAGAAGACAACAACCAAGGAAACGACGGTCGTACTGGAAATCCTCGCAACGAGTACAACCACACGGGAAATGATGCTCATGGAGGGGCATTTAGGATTGGCGTGGGCGACGCCAGGATTGTAATAACAAGGTGGCATACACGTTCTTGGTAACGAATCACTTCGTCTCTGTTCTCTATAACCCTGATGCTTCTTGAAACCCAACCTGTTGTGGAATCGGCTGATGGCAAGAAAATGGAAACCTCATATGATCGTTGGGATGCAAACTCGACCTTGTGGGACAAGTGTTCGACATCGACCTTTCTTCTGTTGTTCTTGATAGATGTACCCTGTAAAGAGACGATTCTATGTATCCCTCTCCTTCGTGGAGGATTGTTATCTGTTCTAACGCGGCAGAGTGGCGCAACGGTTAGCGTTAGTTCAGCAATGAGAGCCAGGAGTGTCTACGGAGGGATTACCCCGCTATGTGGCAACTGTTATAGACGTAAGGTTCGGAAAAAGAGGATCGAGGATCCACCAGCTGTTCATGATTACCCTCCATGTGCTACCCGAGGAACTTCCAGGATCATCTCTACAACTATTAGGTAGGAACTCAGTTTGACCTCGCGCCGGAGGCAGTTCTAACTACTCGTACTCTTTACCGTCTTGCCCCAGGAAGGTTGCAGGAGCTGTTTAACCAACTACAGGAAATGTCGGACAGGAGTTTTCGCTTTAAGGAGCCCTCGCTATACCTATGAAGAGAAGCCTTTTCGTATGTGTACTGACTATCGAGAACTCAACAAGGTAACAGTCAAGAACCGATTGCCTCGACCATGTATTGACAACCCGTCGACCAGTTGTGAGGAACAAACTTCCATTCGAGGATTGGCTAGTGAACGAACTATCATCAGATGGAAGTCCAAGGGGAGAATGCTCTTAGAACAACATCTCGAACGTAATGCAGCCATTTCAACGTTATACACCATGATCATTGAGTTGACCAACACACCAGCAGCTTCAGGGATCACATGAATCAACCGCATTTGTTGACAACGTTCTGAATCCTGACCAGGAGAATGGAACACCATGGGTGGCATTTGTATCTTATTTTAGAACTCCTGAGGGAGGATCCACTCCGCGCAAAGTCTTGTTAAATGTAATTTCTGGGTTCGAGAGGTACCTTTTGGATATATAATCAGCGAAGTGGGAATGCACGTGGTCTCGCTAAGATCCGTCTTGGTTGGAAACTGATCGACACCAAAGAGTCCTTCGAGGATACAGCAATTTCTTGGTCTCACTTGATACTATCGCAGATAAATCAGAGGATTTTCGAAAGTCGCGCAGCTTAAATCTCTCTAGCACAGCAGGGTGCTATGTTCGTGAAAGACAGAACAGGAGGACGTCTTTTCAGCTTTCGAATCCCAACTCTACAATGCACTGAGCATCGTTTTTACCCGAAGGTGTGGGTGATTCAGTGGTATATCCTTGTGGTTCGAATCAGAGTCCCAGTTACACGTCATCGCAACACAAGAGAGTGATGACTTACGTAATAGAGTTACCAGAGGAACTGCACGACACAACCGGCGGTGGAAACCATGATATTTGGATTTACTTGGAGGCATTACTTGGACGGTACCGAATGCGTTACCTAGACCGATCACAAGGGCCTCCCGTGAATCGATGTTCGAAAGATCTAAAGCATGCAATGACCTCGCTGGATGGATCTACTGAATGAGTATGACTGTGAAACCTAAACATACACGAGCTCTGCAGCTCACTATCGACTCTAACATACCTGATCAGACTCGCTCTGTTCAAACTGGAGAGCTAAAGGAGGAGGATTTTCAAGTTGAACCCATGGGGGGCATGGAGAAGCAACCTTTGACAGGTTGGACGATACTCGTTACCTCATGGAACGAGTGTGGATCTCATTACAGTGACTGTAGGAAATTTATGTTGAGTAAGCATCGGCCTCGATATTCTAATCGTCTGGGTTATGATGAGAGACATTAGAATTTATAAACCTTGTACTGGTGATCGGGCATGAAGGCTCACCTAGTTAAGTATGTGAATGATGAATTGACTTGTGGGAAAGTCAAGGTGAAGTATCAGCAACCAGCAATACCCACATGGAAATGAGAACAGACTGCCATGTATTTGGTCGCCAGTCTACTTATAAGTCGAAACTGAAACATTATCGCCTGAATAACCGTTGATTGTCTCACGCAACCGGCACACTTTCTAGCCATCAAAGAAACGGATAAGTTTTCTACACTTGTAGTCATCTACCTGAAAGAAGCGGTTGCTAGCCACGAGGTTCCAACCTCCATTATCTCTGATCGCGGCCCACGATCTGCATCTGATTTGTGGCAAGCAATGCACAAATCCTTTGGCTCACGTCTAGACATGAGCACAGCATATCACCCACAAACGGATGGGCAGACTGAACACACCATCCAAACTGTTGAAGATATGCTTCGAGCATATGTAATCCACTTTGGCAACGGCTGGGAAAGACACCTCCCTTTAGTGGAGTTTTCGTATAACAACAGTTACCACACCAGCATCCAGGCTGCTCCGTTTGAGGCATTGTACGAACGAAAGTGCCGATCACCTCTGTGTTGGGCAGAAGTTGGCGACAACAAAATCATTGGCCCAGAAATCGTCGTAGACAACCGAGAAGATTGCTCAGATACGACAACGAATGGCGGCAGCTCGTGACCGTCAGAAAAGTTATGCTGATAAGCGCAAGAAACCACTCGAGTCCCAGGTTGGGGATCGAGTACTACTTAAAGCCTCACCTTGGAAAGGTGTAGTTCGTTTTGGTAGATGAGGCAAACTCAACCCGCGATATGTTGGACCTTTCGAAATCACGAAGAGAATTGGCATGGTGGCCTACAGATTGAATCTACCTAAAGAACTCAGTGGAGTTCACAACGTACTTCATGTGTCGAATCTGAAGAAGTGTCTGTCAGATGAAACCCTCATAGTTCCTTTCAAGGAGCTCACCATCGACGATGAATTGCGATTTGTTAGAGAACCAGTGGAAATCTTGGACCGGGAGGTCAAGATTCTCACACGCACCAGGATACCTATTGTTCGAGTTCGTTGGAACTCCCGTCGTGGCCCAGAGTTTACTTGGGAACGAGAAGACCAAATGAAACACAAATATCCCCATTGTTCGAGAACAATGAAACCACTATTGAGGCTGAAGCTACTGCGGAATTTCGGGATGAAATTCCAAACCAACGGGGGAATGATGTGACACCCCAGGAAAACCAGGAAACCATGCAACCTAACTAGTTTCCTCAGTAACTACGTGCTAAATTTCGGGACGAAATTTCTTTCAAGTTGGGGATGATGTGACAACCCGAACCATCAAGGTTAGTAACATTTAATCCCGTGATCTTAACTCCTCATTATCCCTCTTCAATGTGTTACACGTTTCGTGCTATTATGGTTCTGTTAAACGTATATTATAATTTTATTAATCAAACATACTAGCAACCTTGGGCTGAACGTTATTGGGCCACATTAATAACCTGGCTTGAACCTTTGGGCCGTATTGTAACCTTTGTGTCGTTACCCCACTTCGGCCCGAAGCCCCAACACTCGAAGCCCAAACAAAATAAATGAAACACAATTCAAGTGGATTCGGCCCACTTTGTTTTGATTATATGGATCGGTTTCCATGCATCTATTTTATTAACACAACTTAGTCAAACCCTAAACAACCCTCACACCTTCCCCTAAATCGTGACGGCAGGCCCCACTCCCTCTCGAGAATCTCATCAGGTTCACCTTGTGTTCGGTTAGTAATATCTTTATTTGTTTTATTTATGTCTAGATAGTGCAGCCAATTGGATGATGATTACCTCATGATGACAGCCATTTTGTTTATACTTGCATGTGAATTGTCAGGGGGCATGTGATTATGTATACGTGTGCAAATGGTTAGTGTCTTGCATGCATAATTAGAATGGATAGAATCTGCCAAGTGCTCTCATTGATCGAGGGGGCGATTAATGAATTAATATTCATATATTGATAACCGATAATTTGGTGTTATAACATGCTAATGGGGTGTTAATATTGAATGATAAATAGTACTAATTAAATTGAGAATATGCGATGAACAATTAGGACTCTATGTAATGTTGTGTGTAATCCAAATTGGATGTTTCTTACTGATGGTTATTTGATAAACTCGAGTATGAGATTAACATGAAACTGGTGCTTGTTAATTATATGTTTAGGGATAAAAATATGCGGACTGAGATCATGATCACACGTTAGAAACCCCATAGGATTAAGAATTGAGATTACTGCTTGATTTCTTGAAATTGTTATGATGTTGGGCCACCCTCTAAACATGATCGCACCAGGCCCACACCGCATAAACAAAAGTCCACTCACAGTTTTTTGGGCTTCTTCTAGGACGCGGGCTGCAGTTTTAAACTGGGCCGCACATCCGGGTGGGTCTAAGGTGCAACGGGGCTATGAAGTCAACTCCAGCCGCGCGGGCTGTGGGCTGACATTGTGGGCCATGTACTTGAGTTGGGCCGCACGCCGGCAACAGTCCTCGGGTGAGAAATGGGGTGCTGTTTGGTTTAAGTTTGATACAATTGGCCTGGACCGAGTAAGGGGTGCACACTTCTAGTTCACTACTTTTCCTTATGGGCTGCAGGAGTGAATTGGGCCGATGATATTAGTCCTTGAAATAGCCTGAGCAATTGTTATGTGATAGATGTTGGGCATTTCAACTTGTATTGGAAATAGAGGCATATGAATTAACTATATGGGGGATCCAAGGCACTTATTATTATATGATATCATGGTATGCGAAAATCAATTATTTCGATGGATGTTATGTTTTGCATGTAGCACAATTCCTTGTTACGATTGGCACGTCATTACGTGCAATAGCTATTTGTTAAATGTGTAATGTGAACGTAGAACTCGTGATTTATGTGCATAAGACTGATTGTTATCGGTAACCCTTTTAGGACGTGGTTGTTCAACTGATAAACAAAGAACTTAATCATACCGAGCAAACCAAGGTGAGTTCACACTTTCTACAAGGCATGGGATTCCCAGGGGTTGGGAATGGGTAAAGGAATTGAACTGAAACTGCGTGATCTCCTGGTTTGGAACACGTACACATCCTCTTTATTGAAGGGTGACGACACGTACTAAGAACTTAATTGGAACCTATGAAATCTCCTGGTTTAGGGATTTCGTACACATCCTCTTTATTAAAGGGTGATAACACGGATGCTAGACCAAAAACTCTATCATGAAGTCCCTCACATTTATATCGACTTAATCACCGGGCCAATGGCGAGCGGGTCATTAGTTAGATAGCGCTATTTAGGTTTGACAAGCCTCACACCGTGCCGCAGAGGACAAGCGTAAACTAATGGATCTGGGCACGTCAATGATGATAGACACTGACTTTAGGGCACCAACTTACTTCAGTCAGTGGTCGATATGGTAACGGGTCTAGTGGTTCACATAGGGAAGCCCCCACTGGTTATGGTTTGGGAGACAAGAAACTGATTAACTACTGGTTTTCAAAAGAACTTATGGTTTTTGGAACAACTTTAAAATGGACAACCAACTGTGAACTCGCTCAACTTTGTTGTTGATTCGTTGTTACATGCCTTGCAGGCCTTTAGGTGCATACTGTTGGAACTTGCTGTTTGGGAGGCTGGAGTGGTCATGGGTCGAGATCCATGGAATCGCAACACAAGACTAATGGTTTTTACATATTGTTTATAAACACTTAACGAACGAATTATGCTTCCGCTGTTTACTGTAAAATATTTGTAACGTTGTAACACTTACTGTTAATAAATGAAAGTTTTATTTAAATATACCTATGAGTTCAATATGATTGGTGGCTATATCCTGGTACGTCACACGCCTCGCGGGGGTTCCCGCATGTGGTATTTTGGGGGTGTGACATTTTATAAACAATTTTTTTAGCACATATAACGTATTTTATTAGTAGAGAATTAGATAATAAACAACAGAAAATGATCCCCTAAAAAATAGATAGAAAACGAAAAAAAATTAAAAAAGCTAATCTAATTTCTCATCCAAGTCTTCACTGTCATCAGCCTCTTCTTCTTGAATTTTTTGTGCCTTAAAGCTTTAAATACCTTAGCTAGATGCCACTTTTCCTACATAACGCTCGTCTTTCGATGAAGCTGATAAGTGGCATCCTGTATTTTGGTAGGATATATTCTTGTTTAGTGACATGTCATTGAAGATCAACTCATGCTTGGATGCTATTATGATCATGGAGTCCAAAATAGCATTTACACTGGTATCGATCCCTTCATGCCATCAATATATCCATCAAGAACAAAGCTCACAAAATGGCATATCACTATCATCAGTATCTTTTTCTTGAATATTTGTCCATGTCATTCAACAAAAGCTTATAGAGATGCCCACCTTAGAGAAGAATCCATTTAGTGAAACTTCATGCAGAACAATACTCAATATAGAAGAAACGAGGTTTACCATCTGTGTTTTTTTTTAACTATTTTTTGGCGTTTTAAAGTGAGTGGTTTCTAGGAAACATGGCGTTTGTTTTTGGGTGTGATCAATTGATTGTGCAGAGACGTCTCTCTTATAGGATGTTTTTGGCGCATAGTTTAGGCGGGATTTTATTATAATAAATGCTAGTAATAAAGTAACCATCTTTTCAGTTACTGTGTGTATTTACTGTTTTGTTCAGCTTTATGAGTTTAGGGTGATAGACGTCCCATCTTCCAAGTTTGGCGTTTTTTTAACGGTGTTTTGTAGACCAAGATGAGAAAATGCATTAACAGATAAAAAATTATCCAGGAAAAATAGTTTTTATTATTTCTGGCGTTTTGTATGCAATGACTTTTTGTGTATTTTTTGGCGTTTTGAAACTAAGGGGAGAAATATAGTATTTTGTTATCTGAAAAAAATTACACAAAAGAAAACAAAAAAAAAACTAAAACTCCTCGTCAGAAGGTACTTTATCTGAGAAGTATCCATCACTTCCTTCGTCTTCTTCTTCGGAGTCTTCTTCTAGTATTTTCAATTCATCACTTTCACGTTCATTGGCTTCTTGTTGTTGAAGATTTTGAAGCCTCCATTTGAACATGTCCTGCATAAATGCCATTTTTAAGTCCATGTATGTGTTCAAACATGTGGCGTTGTGTAACTCTACCATGAACCCAACCCCTTGGTTGGTCATGATGTCTTCAATCACGTAGTCTTCCTGCTCTCCGTTGTCACATATAAAGGTCACCATGTCTGTTTCTTCATTAAAACGCCATGATGTGATGACTGGGTCCATTTTTCCATTTGCTTTGCTTGGTCCAAATTTCCTTGTTAATCTTCTCATAAGCTTTTGTGTTTCATGACATTCGTTATCCAGAAGGATGCCAAGCGATAGGATACCCCTCTGTACCTCTTCTTCCATTTTCAAAATTGCTTTGATTGTCTTAACAAACTCTCTTCTTCTGTTGTCAAAACCTATGACGAATCTTCTGATTCTCACGGTGTATCTCGATGAAACAATGGTTGCCATTTTTGGCGTTTTGGTAAAAGATGTTTTTAGAATGATGGATGGAAGTGATTATGGAAGCGATGTTAACGTTGTTTATATAATGATGTTTTTGGCCCGTAATTTAGGAGGGAATATCCTCTAAAAATGTTAATAATTGAATTTCATTTACTGTTTGCTTCGTCTACCTATAATCTGCAACGCACTTTATCACTAAGCTTCGGTGTTTTGTATTAATGGCGTTTTATTTACATTTGAATGGCGTGTTCTCAATTTAGATCGTGTTTTGAATTTGAGCAGTAAAAGATCTTTTTACCCTTAATGAAGCGCGCCCACTTAATAAAATTGATATTATTTACGAAAACGCCACCGCGCCAATCTAGTCTATAGATTGTTTTGATCGGACGATCCATAAGCGTTCTCACACTTTTCACCGTTTTCCCTAAACCTAACCCCCCCCCCCCGGCCCAAAAAAAAACCTAACACCCCCCCCCCCCCACCCCCAAAAAAACCTAAACCCCCCTCCCCCACCCCCCCAAAAACCTAACCCCCCCCCCCCTTCCAAGCTAGAATGCAAAAAAACTAAACCCCCAAAAAACCTAAAAAAATAAAAAAACACAAATTTTTTTTTTAATATTTTTTACATTAAAATTGCTACTTTTAGTAGCCAAAAAAAATTTTTTTTAAAATTTTTGCCTACTAAAAGTAGCTATTTTTTTATAAAAAATATTAAAAAAAATTGTGTGTTTTTTAGCTATTTTTATGTATTTTTTGTTGTGTTCACAATGGTTCTCGTGGTTCTCGCAATAAAGGGTGGTTCCTAACGGATCCTTCTCCTATATATATATATATATATATAGGGGACCGCTTAAATGAAAATCACCTCCAGTTATGAGAACCATGAGAACCACTTTCTAGCCCTTTGATCAACTAGATGGATGGATGAGATTTAAAGTTGTTAATATTAATATTAAAAGTTTTTTGTCTTATTATGTTTTTATTATTTTATTGATAAAGGGTATTTAGGTAAAATTGTTTTTTTTTGTCTTTTTATAAATATTATTTTTAAATGTCTTTTTTGTACTATTCATTTATTACTTTTTATTAAAAAACAGATTTTTATATTAAAACAATATTTAAAATTCAGATTTTAATGATAATTTTTTTTAATGACTAAAAAACAGATTTTTATATTACGTTTTTTACGCCCCGTTTTTTATGAGCGTTTTCTTACGGAACGTTTTACGCCCTGTTTTTTTACGCCCCGTTTTTTTACGAGCTTTTTTTTTACGAGCGTTTTTTTTACGTTTAACGTTTTACATAGAACTTTTTACTTTTTACGTTTTACGTTAACACTTTTTACGATTTACGTTTTACAAAAACTTTTTACTTTTTACGTTTTACGTTAACACTTTTTACGTTTTACGTAACACTTTTTACGTTTTACATTTTAGTTAAAACTTTTTACGGTTTACGTAAAACTTTTTACGTTTTACGTAAAACTTTTTACGTTTTACGACTAACGTAAAAAATTTTACGTTAAAATTTTTACGTTAATGTTTTTTTTTACGCTTTACGCGCCGGTTTTTTACGTTAATGTTTTTTTTTACATTTTACGCGCCGGTTTTTTACGTTAAAATTTTTACGTTTACGTTTTACCTAAAACTTTATACGTTTTACGAAAAACCTTTTACGTTTTACGTTAACGGTTTTTACGTTAACGGTTTTTTTACGTTATCGTTTTTTTTCGTTTTAGTAAAAAAAAATTACGTTTTACGTAGAACTTTTTACTTTTTACGTTTTACGTAAAACGTAAAACGTTTTACGTTTTACGTAAAACTTTTTACGCTTCACTTTTTTACGTTTTACGTTAAAAAAGTTTACGGGTTATTTTTTTTTTACAAATTTTTTTTTACGCAAAAACGAACGCACCCAGAAATCCCAAACTCGAGAGGTGTCTCAGATATATTGTTATCATCATCGACGCCTCAAAAAAAATATAAAAACCCAACAAACATAAAAAACAAAGGGTATCTCGAAAAAAAAGGGGTTTGGCTCAGATTATCCGATAATCAAGAGGCTGCAAAAGTGGGGTTGCAGGATCAAAAACCCTACCCTCCGCCGTCCTTGACGCGCCATTGTCATCAAAACCTACGGTTTTTTTTTTTTTTTTTTTTTGCATCATCGCCACCCCCGTCGATCGTATCAAAACCCACAGATTTAAATATCACAAATCAAAACCCACAGATCAACGTGAACAACATTCAAACCCAGATTCAACATGAACATCATTCAAAAAACAGTATATCATTCAAACGCAGATTCAACAGGATCAAAAAAGGTCACAATAACATCATTCAAACCCAGATTCAACATGAACAACATTCAAGCCCAGATTCAACGGAATCAAACCCAGAAAGTCAAACCCCCAAAGAACACCCATCAGATTCAAGAACACCCATCAGATTCAAGAACACCCATCAGATTCAAGAACACCCATCAAATTCAAGAACACCCATCAGATTCAAAAAAACCCAGAAAAATCAAGAACACCCATCAGATTCAAGAACACCCAAAATCAAACCCAGATTCAAGAACACCCAAAAATCAAACCCAGAAAAATCAAGAACGCATACCAAAAAAACCATGGGCATCACCGGCTTCACCGGCTCAGCCACCGCTGCCGGCCCTCTCCAGCCACCCACCTTCCGGCATCGACGGGCAACACCGGCATCGACGGGCACCACCGGCAGCGACGGGCACCACCAGCATCGACGGGCACCACCGGCATCAGCACTGTTACAAACACCACCACCGAACACCATTTTGTCCACCAATGAAAAACCTGCTAACCCCCCATCTCCCTTCACTGAAACCCCAAAATTGCACAAACGACCACCGTTCACCACTCTCCCCCACCCCCTATTGAATCTTCAACACCCTTTTCACTTTGGAGATCCAGATCGGTAGTGAGAGAGAGAGAGAGATGAGAGGATTTAAAAATGAGAGAGGAGAGAGTTAATTATAAAGTCAGAGAATTAAATGAAGAGAGAGATAAGACTTGACATATGGGGTAAATGACCAAAATACCCCTTTCTCTGATTGGTTGATAGTGGTTCTCATAACTGAAGGTGGTTCTTATTCTAGCGGCTCCCTATATACACACACACACACACACACACACACACACACACACACACACACACACATATATATATATATAGGAGAAGGATCCGTTAGGAACCACCCTTTATTGCGAGAACCGCGAGAACCAGTGTGAACACAAACAGTAATACCTAAAAAAAAATCTAAAAAACACCCAAATTTTTTGTTTTTACTATTTTTTTAAAAAAATCGCTATATTTCGTTTATAATAAAAAAAATTTCAAAAAAAAAATATTCGAGTCACAGTTATCAATGCACATGTGCATTTGTATCATTTCTTTGACAAATTCCGTAATTCATTACAAATATTAGACAATTGCACTTTCATTTACACTACCACATGTAATACACTACTTTTTACGTTAACAAAATAAGAAATGCACATATGCATCTATATGTATCAACATGAAATAAGGTGTGTTGGTACGCTACTTTCTCTTTCATCTATCATTCCATCCATAATACACAAACATGTACATGTGCATTTTTGTCATTTCTTCGATAAATTCCGTAATTCATTACAAATATTAGACAATTGCACTTTCATTTACACTACCATGTGTAATAC
This sequence comes from Helianthus tuberosus, assembly GCA_030545235.1. NCBI lineage: Eukaryota > Viridiplantae > Streptophyta > Magnoliopsida > Asterales > Asteraceae > Helianthus > Helianthus tuberosus. The sequence goes on from CM060413.1 coordinate 81,583,391, forward strand.
AATACTTTTTACATTACCAATATTATAAATGCACATGTGTATCTATATGTATCAACATGAAATAAGGTGTTTTGGTACACTACTTTGAATACACTTTCCCTTTCATCTATCATACCATTCATAATACACTACCATTACCTCCTACCATCCATAATACAATGCCGTTACCTCATACCATCCATAATACAATACCATTACCAATATTTTCACTTTATTACATGTATGTAAACATCATTTATACTATCCAATCAACATATTACATCATAAATTGACAACTATACCCAAACCATCAACCACTAGATATAACTAACCAAAAAACATATATATGGGCCTACTTCTCCATTCAAAATCACAAACTTTTTGTACAAAAAAACGTTATATCATGGTTATACCTAATGATGCACATGTGCATTTTGAATATTGGTAATGTAAAAAAGTAGTGTATTACAGATGGTATTATAAATTAAAATGCAATTGTCTATTCCTGATAACGTATTACCGAATTTGTCGAAGTAATGATGCATATGCACATGTGCATGGATATCTGTTACTCGAAAAAAAAAAGTTTTTTTTTTGGTAGTGAAAAATAGCGATTTTTTAAAAAAAAATTGAGTGCTTTTTTTGATTTTTTTAGATTTTATTTTGTGTTCACATTGGTTCTCGCGGTTCTAGCAATAAGTGTGGTTCTCGCATGAACCTAATTACCCTATATATATATATATATATATATATATAGGGAGGGGCTCATGCGAGAACCACCCTTATTGTGAGAACCAATGTGAACACAACCTAAAATAGCTAAAAAAACCTAACCGCCACCCCCCACCCCCCCACCCCCCAAAAACCTAAACCCCCCCACCCCCCCCACCCCCCCCCCCCCCCAAAAAAAAAAAAAAAAAACCTAACCCCCCCCCCCCAAGCTAAATGCTAAAAAAAACCTAACCCCACCCCCCCCCCCCAAAAAAAAAAACCTAAACCCCCCTCCCCCACCCCCCAAAAACCTAAGCCCCCCCCCCCCCCAAGCTAAAATGCTAAAAACTAAACCCCCAAAAAACCTAAAAAAATCTAAAAAAAATCTAAAAAAATAAAAAAAAATCTAAAATTTTTTTTTTGATTTTTTTAATATTTTTTAGGTTAAAATCGCTACTTTTCGAAGCAAAAAAAAAATTTTAAATGGCTTCGAAAAGTAGCGATTTTTTTATAAAAAATATTAAAAAATTCAAAAAAAATTTTTTTTGTGATTTTTAGGCATTTTTTGTGTGTTCACATTGGTTCTCACAATAAGAGGTGGTTCTCGCATGATCTTCTCCCTATATATATATAGGACAAGGATCTGTTAGGAACCACTCTTTATTGCGGGAACCGCGAGAAACAATGTTAACACAACCAAAAACACATAAAAAATAGCGATTAAGAAACAATATATTGCGGGATCCGCGAGAACCAATATTTATATATATATATATATACATACATATATATATATATATACACATACTATATTGGTGTCGTGCGATGCGATTAAGAACATAACTTATTTTATAATAAGGAACAAACATATAATTTATTCTTACCAAATGGCTAAAAAATACAACTTACTTAGCCAAGTACTAAACATGTAAGTTACACAGCTTATCAAGTCTTCTTGCAAAGGCTTACCTTGCATTTATAGAGTAGGTGATTGATGTGCCATCAAATATACATATTATTAGTGCATAATCACCCCTTAATTCTAAGTACTTTTAGTTGATAATACCACCAAAATCATTCTTTTTTGTCAAATGTAGGTTTCCAAGATTCTAAGGAAATCAACAAGTTGCCTGATTGGCACAGCCATGCCAAGTTATGTGCACGACCGTACACAACACTCAGGAGCATGAAGTCAATAAGCCAACCCAAAAATGGTCAACAAAAGTCCACGACATGTCGGACTCATCATAAGACCCATTTGATCATATGGACCTGTATTTACGTATACGACCCGTTAAAATGGTGTAAACCATTTTAACATGTCGTAATGGGCAAAACACTTCCGAATCAGAATGTAAGGTTTAATAAATCATATTACACGAGGTCCTTTGCTCGTTTGATTATAAACCACATTCTATCTGATCTTCCATTTAAGCCTTAATATACACTAAGTATACAATTTTCCGAATTATTAGGAAACACTTGAGCTTTGTAGGCACGTGTAAACACATCATCTACAACCCAAGTGAGTACATAGTCCCCACTTTTCCATTTGCAAAATATTTTGGGGTGATTCATATGTGCCTATTACTTTTCCAAATTTTCAAAGTTTATTACAAAAGGTTTATATATACAATATGTTTTTAGTTTGTATGAAAGTTGGTGGTACATCATCCATAACACAAATACGTTCATTAACTTTGGCTAAGCCAACCGATAGTAGTTATGGCGCTTTAGGATTGACAACCCCATTCACGCTTCCTAGTTTTGTGTTGGAAGTTTGTTTAGGGAATGACATAAACTATGCAGTTTTGACGTACCCCTTATTGGGTTTGTCCGACGAGTCAACACAGGCTTGAATGTATTTCCACTCGGCCACACTTGTTTGTACAAAATCACAAATGTTTTTATTATATAAACCATACATTTTTTGTTTATACGATATGTTTTTCATACAATTATCACAAAGAAAGATGTTGTCAAGGTTCATGGCTACAAGGTCTATTTATTATCCAACTCTTGTAGTTTGTCAACTTATTGCAATATCAAACACATTTGATATTCATTTAGTGATGAAGTTTACTTCACTCATCAGCTCACATAGTCGAACAATATATTGCATATACAAATTTATAGCCATGAATTTGACTACAAAACCTATGCTACTCACCAACTTTATTGTTGACCATTTATATGTTTCAGGTACCAATGATCTCGTCCATAGCAGGCTAGGATTAGTGGGGTGTGTAGATTACTAAGATAGCAAACAAGTTGGGCTTAATCCCGGCTGGTGAGTGGCAACATTTGGCACTGGTTGCTCCTTTATAGCGTATTCAGAAAGCCACTTTAGCTCAGATGGAGATTCTGGTTGTTAGGATCTGAGTTTGGATTGTTTGTGAATGTTTAAGATGAACAATGGAAGATGATAAAAAGATGGAAATAATTGCAGTGAAATGAATATAAACTTCAAATCACTGAGAGAATTGCTTTCGTCATGAATACTTTAAACTAAATGATTGAATATTATAATGATTCACGTATGCATGAATACAAGTTCCCCCTCAGCCTTAGATCACTCAATTTGCTCGTACAAAATGTCAAGTGTGTAAAGTGATAAATAGAACAGTACATGCACTGTTCAATTTATAGTATAATGCAAACCACTAAGGAATCTAAGTTGACGTCACCTAGAAAATGACATCTGACAACTATAACAACCTCTAACATCTGCTATCAATAAAGCATTGTTACATTAAAAACACTATTATCTATCATCTATTGATTCAACGTCTGATGAGCTTTATCATCTGTTGAGCCTCAGCAGACATTCTTCATCAGACTTTGTCTTCTTTAATCAAAGGGTGATCAGACCTTTGCTTCCAGCAGACCTTAGTCTCCAGCAGAGGTTTACTTTATCATACCTTGTGAACCAGTAGACTTTAACTTGTAGCAGACTTTAATTGTTTTAAGGCATTTGCGGATAAAGCAGATGATGAGAGAAGCTTTTTGGAAGTGTGGGTCTGTTGAGTCAAGGAAGCAGTGGTTGTAGGATAGACTGACTTTGGAGGAACATAGGGATCTTTGGCTCTGAGCTCTTCCAGCTTTTTGTTGGTCTGAACTATTATGGATTCAGACCATCTAGCAATGGATTTAGTTGTACCATAATCAGCAGCCACAAACTCTGCTCTTATCCTTTTAAGTCTCAATGCTCTGTCTGGATCCACTTGTTTGCCTTTCTTCCAATTTGGAGGAGTTGGCTTTATCAAGGGATTATTCACCATTTTTGTGATTCTTTCTATTTCTTCCCTGAGAACATTTGATGACCAGTCTTTGAAACTAAGTTCTAGTTGCCCTATATGGTTTGTACTTCATAATGTGTTCAATATAATCATCCCACAATTCCTTGTTAAGCTCAGCATCAATTGGCCTCTCAGACATGGATTTACTCAGGTCTTTAGCAAAGTCTTCAAGTTTTCTGACTTTGCTAAACTCATGTGATAATTGACTCTGGTATTTCCTGTCATGCAACCCTTTGCTCTCTTCTTTAGCTATAAACTCGGCTTGTCTTGCTTTCATTTTCAGATAGTCATCTAAGTTCCGAGGCTGCCTGTAGGCATATAGAGATGGGAAGGATCTTTTTTATGGATCCTCTATTGTGAAGAATGACTCAATTTCTCCTTTAACAATGAGCAACTCTAGAGGATATTGAGCGGCCAGGGGAATGACAGATGGAAGTGTAGCAATTGGAAAGGATGAAGTGGGTTTTTTAGATGGAAGTGATGAGGATGGAATGGTTTGAATGGGGGGAGATGATAAGGAGATTGGTGATTTAATCTCCTCATCATCTTCTTGTACAACAAAAGTTTTTCTCTTACGTACATAACTGATTTTTGGTGATGGTGGTCGTTTAGGTGGTGAAGGTGGATGTGAAGGAAATCTTTGTGGTGTTGGAGGTGGTTGGGTTGATGGTGGTGTATTGAAAATGATCATGGCAGAGGATAGGCTAACATCTGATGAAGCCACTGGTGTCTCAACAGCTGTTTGGCTAACATCTGCTGATACATTTGTTGCATCATCATCTGTTGGGTGAATGGGTGATGATGGTGGTGAAGCTTTCTTTTGCTTCTTTTGCGGTGGTTGTTGTGGAGAAGGTTTGGTTTTGGGTGTAGCAGAGAATACATGTTTTGTAGGTGTAGCAGTGGTTTTAGGAAGGGTGGTAATTGGTGGTCTGACTTTTCTACTCGACTTTCTTCTGTTTGAAGTACCAATATTTTCCTTTTTCCTCTGCTATGCCTGTTCTTTTATCCAATTTGAAGCTTTACTTTCCTTTCTATCTTGCTTCTTCTACTTTTTCCAAAGCTGTCTCTTTAGCTTTCTTGTTTAGGGTCTCATCAATCCCTTTCCCTTTCCAGCTTCTGAAGCTTTAGCAGAAGATTTTTGTTTAGCCCACTCTGGTTGTGGTTGCACCTTTGGTTTTGCTTTTGAATCAGGTGGCAACTTTCTCAGTTAATCTTTCTCCCCATTTTTGGCAGTATCATCATCATCTGAAATGATTGGTGTCGGGGCAGAGCCAGTAATTTTGAGCAAATGTTCCTTAATGCCCTTAATATCTGCTTGTGTATCTTTATACCTAGCATCAACCATAATTCTTATAAGTTCCATATGTGTGTTGTGGTTGTTTTCAGCTAAATTCCTCTGAGCTTGAAGGATGGGTTGCATAAAATTCCATAGCTCTTTGGAAATTTGCTGAGTGCGAGGCTTACATTTAGAAAGCTCCATCATCTGCTTCATTATATCTTTCATGTCAGCAACAGATATTTCAATAGAAGACATTCTATTCGTCAAATCTTTACATCTAATTCATCACCTAATTTAATAGGATCATCTAAATTCCCACCTGTGGTGGTTGTATTTATTTTGAAATAGGAGAAGACTCCATATCATCATAAACAAATATGCCCCTTTTTCTTGGTTATGAGGACTTCCCACTAGAACAGATGTTACATATGTAGCCTCAATAGTGGTTCCCTTCAAGGGAGTCTTAATGATGTAACCACTGTCCAACTGATAACCAATGGGTTCAACAGTTGTAGTGGGTGCTCCACTTGAACTACCACCAAGAGTTTCGTGAAACTCAAGGGGTGTAACCTCCCCAACTGTTTGTGGGATAGCAGATTGAATTGGTTCAGACACAGTCATTTGTTGGGTTATAATTTCATTAATGTGTGAGTGAGAAGGACTATTTCAAGTCTGAATTTCAATTGCTTCAAATAGAGGTAATATTGTTGGTGGAATTTGGGGAGAGGGTTGTGGTGTAGAAAGCGACATTGACCTAGGAGAGGGGCTTTTAAGCATATTTTCAAATGAAAGGTCTACTTCATGATGTGGTGTCCATGTGCTTACAACATGATCCTTTTGTGAGGATACATGAGGAGTTTGGATGGTTTGAGACTTTCCAACTGTTGCGAGGAAGTAGCAGAAGTTGTTTTAAGTGACATTTGTGTTGTCACTGGGTTAACCTCCGGGATCTCATCTTCCAAATGACCATTTTATTTTGTTTGGGTTTGGTGGGCTTTTTGGATTTGACAGGTTTCTTTTTGGGTTTGGCTGGTGTAGGCTTCACACCACCGGTTGTAATGTCATGATCACCAGGAGCAGTGGGCTCAGCAACAGAGGTTTGAGCAACAGATGTGGACTCATCTAAAACAGGCTCATCCCCCTTTACTTGTGTTCTATAAACAGATTACTTTTTTCCATAAGGCGAGTAAAAGTTTCACTTGTAAGACTATTTTTTTAAAAGCTACACCTTGTTGAAAATCTTTTTGTGAAACTTGTTTTTGTAGGTACTAGTTTAATAGTCTGGGTTACATTAAAAAACATTATTTGCCCCCTTTTGAACATTCTTCACATTTGTGACCCAATCAGAGGACAATACTTGGGAGTAGTTGAAATCAGAGTTTGTTAAAATAGCATAACCCAAGTACTGAATCTTAAGTGGTATTTCATTAAAAGCAGTGGTCTTAGCAAAAAGACATGTTAAGAGAGTATGGAAAAATAATTTCATTAGAGCAGGGAAGGTTGGTTTAAAAATACTAACTCCCTTTAATTGATCTTCATACCCTCTTTCAATGAATTTTGCATGAAGTTCTTGTTTTTCAAAGGAGGTCTTACCTGCCAGGCATTCAACCCAAATGTTGTTGATATGGAAGATGGGGAAATTGCAAAAAGTGTTCCTCCGACTTTGGAAGTGATAGCGTAGGGCACTTTCTTATGTGATTGGATTTTAGCATTTACCCAAAAATCACAGAGTGTATCTTGATAGATTGGAGCATTGGCAGTAAGAATTGCTTTGTATTTTGATGATGTGAGAACATCAATTATTGAGTGATAAGAAGTATTTTTGTCTATTTTCTCAAAGATGGGAAGATAGTTGTGGGGATTTTTGATTGTCAGAGCCATGGTCGGAAAAGAAATTAGCGTAAGGTGGAAGAAGAAGGTTTGGAGAAGAAGATGGAAACCGTGTTTGTGAATTATGAATTAGAGACGGCTATAAACCTCTGTTTGAGGATGAAACAGGGGTTTATAAAGTGAAAAAGTGAATGCTGATGTGGCAGCAGTTACAAAGATCTGATGGCTAACATCTGCCCACATGGTAACCTCTGTTAGGATAATGGAGGACAATTGTTTGGAATCCACTGTTAGGCAAAAACAGTGGTTGGGGAAAAGTGAAATGAACAGTGGCTGATTTTAGTCTATCAGTGGATGGACATCAGTTTTTGAGACCAATAGCTGTTTGATCAACATTGGTCCATAAGCAGTGGATATAAGGAAAACAAAAGATACCTGTAACATTCCCAAAATTTTTATATTTAAAATAAAGTTATTACATGAATACGTCATGGGGAAGTTGACCGATAGAAATATGAGGTATTTTGGCAAACGTGGGAACCGTTTAATAATTGTAATAATAAAAATACATTATATTTGAACCTACTCCGTTTTAATTGAAACTTGGTTCAAAATGAAGATGAGATTATTCTCGTTCTATGACATATTCATTGTTTTGTAAAACGTCATATTTTAGAAGTTATACGCACCAAATAAGTGAAGCAGCTGAATTAATTATGATATATAAATTAATAGAATAATAATAATAATAATAATAATCAAATAATCAAATAATTTAAACATTATGTCTACGTAGGCATAATAATTATGAAATTGAAGTGGTGTCCATGGCAATTAATATTGCTCTATACGTGTCCATTTCAAATAAATCTTGGAGTAGTATAAATATGAGGAAAGTAAACAACAAGAACTTGCACTTCGGTTATGTGTCGCCAACTTCCGTTCTCTCAAATCTATATCCTATTTTATTTTTATTTCACCCATAATAATAATAAGGCCCTGCCCCGTTTTAAGTGTTTTAATCCCTAATCACTGATACCCTGTCCGATTGATTTAGGACCCACCAACGCATGTCAAGGCTTTGCCCGACTAAGTTGGTTGGGGTTCTGTCTCGTGACGTAGGGATAAAGGTCAATTGGGTTATTATACATAATGCGAGTGCATTATATATTTTATTAAACAATCCAGGAGTTATACCCAAGATATATCAACCCCCCTTAAAATATTTTAGACACCCCCAAATGTCCTAAAATACACCCCATATATGAAAATCGGCCCCGAGATCCCTTTATCTCATTAAATAACAAATAAAAGCAATAAATTAAGTCTGTCGCGGGGCGGGATAGACTGCTTCTTGTTCTACGCGGGCCGCGAGCGAGGGGATAGGTGGCACGGCCCGGAGCCGCCACGTGGCAAGACACGCGTCGACAACCACGGTGACTCAGCAATGATGCCGCCGCCTTTTGGCCCTGGCGGGGCGCGACGGCCCCCTTTGATTCCGTCGCGGGGCGCGAGAGACCCCTGATACTATAAATTGGACGATCGAGCATTGATTCCAAATCGTTCACAATTCTAATTTCTCCCTCAATCTTTGATAGCTAAAATAATTCCCGGGCATTATAATCCCCTAAATAGCAAAGTTCTGCCTCATTGTAAGTATTTTAATCCCCAGTTACGTATTAGATACGCTACCCGATTGATCTAGTGCTCCGTAACGGCTGTCGAGGTTCTGCCCGACGTAGTCGTTGGAGCTCTGTCTCGGGGAGGGTATAACTAATGTAAATTTGGGTTATTATACTAACGCGCGTGCATTATTTAAAATTTATAGATTATAACCAGGAAGCCACAGGAAATTACCTAAAATAGCAAAGTGAGTAATCTCCTTTTTGTGAACCTTTTTGCAAATTGTTTTTACAAAACCTCATATGATTAACATTATATAAAATAGTGATTGAGTATTTGTATTCTACAATTATCGTCGGTATGTTGGGGTTTTGTATACAAAATTTGTTACTACATTGTGAGTAGTAACATGACCACAAGTCGGGTTGACAGTACCGTGGGTGGTAATTAAAGTGGATGGAAACAAATGTAATTGCGCGACCGCCCTCAATGCTGTAGACTGATAAAACCTATTTTGATTAAACTGGGATTCACTCACCAGTATTTCTTGCTGATAAAATGTTTTAAACATGTGTTTCAGGTAACTTAGTATGAAGCCAATAAAAGCCAGCTGGAGAGTACTGAAGGCTTAGAAAAGTGGCCATAAAAGTGACCTAATTAAAATGGAGAATTGTTTTCAATAATTAAGGTTATTCCCTATAAATGTATTATAAACAAAATCAGGTTTTATTCCATCTATTTATTTTAAACATTATGGTCTTTAACCCTGATAAAAATATTTCCTAACTACGATCCTGATAAAATTTCCGCTGCCAAATTGATAAACACCGATACCATTGAAACTGGCCGCGGCCGCCCGTTCCCGGGTTATTAAGGAACGGGGGTTGCGACAGAAGGTGGTATCAGAGCTATGCCACTGGTTTAAGCCCTTTAGGTGTTCTTCCAATACCTAAACCCTTAACCATCTTTGTTAGGAAATTAATATCTTATGTGTTATTCTGTAAGCATAAAATTTTAATATGTCTATCATGATTTTTATGCCATTTAACGAATTTGAATCCCCAAAATGTGTTGCCCATATCTGTATCTTACAGTTATGATGTGTTATATATATATATATATATATATAGGGAGAGGATCATGAGAAAACTACATATAAATGAGAAAACTATAAAACTAACTAAAAAAACCTAAAAAAAAGCTAAAAAACATACCAAAATTTTTTTTTTTTTTACAATTTTTTAACAAAAAATCACTAGTTTTTATACATAAAAAAAATTTCAAAAAAAAAATTTGTTGTATTGCACATGTGCAATATATGTGCAATATATGTGTACTACCCATGTGCACTATATCCGTAATAGTACACATATATGTGCATTAATATTAACATTTATCTTTTATTAATATTAAATATTATTAAGTTCTGTTTAAAATTAAAACTAATAATAATAATATTTTTAGAAGAACAAATTGTTTGGCTCTCGAATAAAGTTATGTTTAAAGAATTTTATAAGACAAAATTTTTAATTTATACAATTAATGAACAAGAATTATTACAGTTCGAAAATTCTAAAATTTAAATATATATACGTATACAATGGAAGATATAAAATATTTTACACAATTGTATCTATGAAATAGGAATATGTACAACAACCTAGTCTTATGTAATTAAATGGTTTTAATACATAATACCTATATATCAATTGGAAATAACTTAAACTTATTTCCTAAATTATATATAAGTCAGATGCATATATATTTATTTATATATATATATATATATATATATATAACTTGTATCAATATTACAAATGATGTTTCATCCATAAAGTAAAAATATGTACAAAAAACATTTAGTACGGTATAACGATATGATTTAAAATATATATACATATATCTCAAGAAGAAACAATTTTTATCATTTGATAAGTTCAGTTCATTTTTTAAACTATATTTAAGTCATATGTATATATATTCTGATATGAGAATAATACTCCATTACTTAATATGTTAAGAATCAAATTTAGAAACACTAAACTTTGTATTCTCTGTTATGATTCTTTAATAAATAAATATGATAAATTAAGATTCAAGTCCTAAATCTAGCCAACCTGTCAAGATTAAAATGTTCTAAAAGAATTCATATCCTTATTAAATTTATTTCTTTTGATAGAAATACTTTTTATTCTAAAAATATTATGTTCAATAAATCTGATAGAAATTTATTAATATAAAGGAATAAACAAAGTTATGGGAATAAACAGGATAAATTATACAATTAGTTATGTAATTGAATTCTTATGAACTGGTATTATATATATATATATATATACATATTACAGAAAATTTTAAAACTTTACACTTATATGTATATACATATATATGCAAGACACTATTTTCTTAATAGTATGCATATTAATCAAATATCTTTTGTAAAAGGACAAGCTTTTATATAATAGAAGAAGCAAACATACATGTTTATTCAAAATCTATTTTGATACCCAACTTTAATTTAAAAGATACCTTAAGGATATCCGTACTAGCACCACCTCTTGAAAAATAATAATGAGTCAATGACGGAAAATCTCAGAAATACATATAAAACCATTATCTTTATTTTTGAATACCTATCCAGTTGTGAGTTCTGAAAATATAGTTGAACTAAGACAATATAGAGAAAAGCTATTACATCATAGGAAGAAACAACACATATAAAATATACATTTTCCTTATATATTTTGATAAGATATATATAGTAAGAGAAAATGTTAAGATATAACATGTATACCTTAATATATATATATATAATTATCAATGCATAATACTGATAGCTATGGCTATAATTGTGCTAACCAAAAAGTGTCTGTATAATTGTTTAGTTCTGTGATAATTATATCTGAACATGTTTGTAATTCAGATGTCAAAAGAAATGGTATGTAATCAAGAAATTGAGACTAGTAATGGAAACTCTTTGGATAGGAACACTAAAATATAATAGCTCAAGGAATATCGAATGCCATACCTTCGATCATTGAAGCTACTAAAATTTATGTGCCTATAACCAAAGGTCATACTATACACTGTAAGCATATCCATCACTTCAAACCTAACCCTAGTATCAATGGAAGTCCTGATATTCGTATCAAAACTTCAACTTCCAAAAGAAAGAAAACCACAACTTATAGCTACTCTTATAAGGAATTCCGCTCCGATAAATCGCGTAAGGATAAAGAAATGAAACCGGTAATCACGCAGCCTACCTGCAACAACCATAACAAGAAGAACGCACGGAAACACCATTCTAAGAAGACACTTCGCTGTAATTTCTACAAGAAGGCTGGACATGCAGAGAAAGAATGTAGAAGGAAAACTAATGTATGTTACAAATGCGGAGACCCAGGCCACATCCGTCCATACTACCCGAAACTATCTAAGGCACCCGACCACGAGGATCGAAACCCCGATGAAGCTAAGGAGAACGCATAAAAATTTAGAACACCCGAGCCAACAACAACTTTTAAAATAAATCACCTTTATGTTTTGTCTGCACTTAAGTATTAGTTGACTTTTGATTCCAATCAAAACTTTATCAATAAAAGGTCTTTATTTTTCTTTTATAAGAGCCAACTCTCATTTGTCTCATCTCTTGACAAATTCCTATGTCGTACATTGCCTGTCATACATGAGAATACATTCAAAAGGATCATTTATTCATGAGTGTTAATAAATATTTTGTTATACTCATTCTGATAATCTATATGATTACACAATGTTGACCTTTTGATATCAAGTCACCATATTTCTTGGACAGCTTCTTTTCTTTTCAAAGTTACTTACCGGATTTTTCACTATAACCATTTCTTGCCAAAAACATGTATCCATTGTTGGAATATGTCCAACCACGCTCAATTGTTTGAACTTGTTCACAATTTACACTCAATTCAAAATCCCATATGATGATTTGAGATCATCATATTCGAGGTAATCCCATTGTTTTAAATCATAGTAAATTTGTTTAAAGTCTTCAATCTCGATGAATCATTTGTTAAAATACGACACCTGGCGGTGGCAATTTCTTTGAAACTTGGACTCATTTCATTTTCACACCTGAGGTACGAGGTTCTGCCCGACGTAGTCGTTGGAATGCCTTCTCGGGGAGGGTATTACTAATGTAAATATTGGGTTATTATACTAACGCGTGTGCATTTGTGTATTTAATAGATAATCATCAGGAAATCCCTAAAGAAAATCTAAGACAACATTGTGAGTAATCTCCTTTTCGCAAATTGTTTTACAAAACCTCAATTAATTAATAATAGATTAAACAGTGATTGAGTATTTGTATTCTACAATTATCGTCGGTATGTTGGGGTTTTGTATACAAAATTTGTTACTACCTTGCGAGGAGTAACATGACCACAAGTCGGGTTGACAGTACCATGGGTGGTAATTAAAGTAGATGGAAACAAATGTAATTGCGCTACCGCCCTCAATACTATACAATGGTTTTTACTTAACTTGATTAAACTGGGATTCACTCACCAGTATTTCCCACTGACAAAATGTTTTTAAACGCGTTTCAGGTAACAAAATGTGAAAGCCAAATAGAAGGCAGCTGGACAGCACTGAAGGCTTGTAAAAGTGGCAATAAAATTACCTAAAATAAAGAGATGCTTTATTTAAATAAAATAGGATTTATCCCTACAAAAATGTGTGTACTTGAAACTTGGGGTTTTCCCATGTGTTTAATATATTAAAAGTGTGGTATTTTACTCTGATAAAATATTTCCTAACTATGATCCTGATGTAATTTCCGCTGCCAATATGTTAAAAATCTGGATACCACCAAAACTAGTCGCGACCGCCCGTTCCCGGGTTGTTAGGGGATGGGGGTTGCGACAGAAGGTGGTATCAGAGCTAAGCCACTGATTCAGCCACAGAAGTGTTCTGCTGACACCAAGATATTATATGTTAGGAAATTAATTACGGGAATACGTGCATATCTATATTTTATTGTTGTGTGTTATTTGACTATTTGTTAGTTTACAGTATGAGCAATCAATTACCCTCTAACGCTTATCGTCAGTTGTCCGGCTCACCTAGGAGCGAAGGCACCTCTTCACAGCCTGCCCTCTCAGGGTATTCAGCTAACAATGAAGATGGGATATTCGTGTTTAAGGCTCAGTCTGAAGAGCCATTCCCTCCTAAAAAGAGAGGATGGTTCAGTAAGGGAGCACATGAGCGTAGGAAGAGAATGAAAAAGTTACAACAGCAGCGAGTTCTAGCAGCCGCTAAGAGAGAAACAGATGCCCACACCCAAGACATGCTTAATAGGAGTTTAGCAAACTTCCATATTTTAGCAACCACAACTGCCGACCCAAACCTGGAGCAACTCATAGCCCCTCAACCAATACCCTTGTTTCCCACACAGCCAATGGAGATTGAAAATAACCCAGAAAACCAAATCCCAGCCCCAGCCTTTGACCCGACTAAGATACCTAGAATACCAGCACCCAATCCCTTAGACCCAGACTACGATCCGTGGTTTGATGATCATCGGGATTATCAGCAACGCTACCACATATCAGAAGAACCCATGCCAAACCTAGCTACTTACCCAGCTCTGGACCCTCTAGATCCCTATTATGATAATGATGAATACATTAGGGAAATCCTAGAGAATCCATATCCTCAGGAAGAACCCATGCCATAGTACCTAGACCCAGTACCAGCACCTGCACCCCCAATGAGTGCAGAGAATGTGCAAGAACTCCGCACCTTTGGTGAGGAGATTTTAGAAAGTAGCGAGAGGATGAGGCAGGTTGGAGAACGACTCGTCTGGAAGTACGACGAGCGTAATATGGAGTTCTGGATGAACCCATATCAGTGATGATGATGATGATAATAATAATAAAATAATAAATATATAATGTGTGTATGAATATATATATATATATAATGATAATATATCTATCGTAGTATAGACCACTTTGTGGTTAGTGATGCATATTAGTATTGTAATTTTGATTCCAGTTCCAGTTTGTATTAGATGCATAATATAAGAAAGAGTAAGTCGCAATGCTCGACGATTTTGATCAATATGCGTGTTAAGTGAATGTTTGCATTAAATATTATCTTGTGATATTAATAATTGACGAATGTTTAAAATTCAGATGGACAATGAAGTGAACCAGGAAAACCAGAATAATGAAAACCAGAGTGACAATAACCCGAATAATGATAATCCAAACAATGATAACAATGGAAACCAAGTGGATAACAGTGCCATCCAACACATCGTGGCACAAGGGATAATAGATGCAATGCCATATATTATCAAAACAGTTAGGGAAGCCGATAATAGAAGTAACAATGGTAGTAAACGACCAACTGAACCAGAGCACAGCATAAACAATGGACCCCTACTTCAAGTGCCCATTCCCAAAAGAAGAAGAACCATGTCTTATGGTTGTTCTTATAAAGAATTATGGTCTTGTAAACCAATGGAATTCTCGGGCAATGAAGGGGCCGTTGCAGCTCTACGCTGGATAGAAAAACTGAGGCAGTCCTCAAAATAAGCAAGTGTGCGGAAGAGGATAAAATAATGTTTGCTTCCAATCTGTTTAAGAATTCAGCACTCGAATGGTGGAACACTATCCTCCAGTCTAGGGGAAGTGATAGGGTTTACAATATGGAATGGGTGGAATTTAAGAATATGGTGGAAAGAAAATTCTGCCATCCCAATGAAAAGGAACAGATAGCAAATAAATTCCTAAACCTTAGGATGACTGGAGTGGATAGTAAGGGGTACACTACTTTATTATTTGAATATGCTAGAATAGTGCCAACCCTTGCATCACTTGAACCAATATTAATCTCCCGTTATATCTGGGAATTAATCAGTGAGATTAGACATGTAGTCAAGGAATCTAGACCTCAAACTATAGAAGAAGCTGTAGAACTAGCGAATACCTTGACTGATGAATTAGTACGTACACGAGAAGAGGATCAGAGGAGAAATCTAGCTCAAAGACTTACCCAAGAATTTCGTTATGGAAATTCCAACCGTGGGAAAAATGTAGGTTCTACCTCTAAACCCTACTGCAAGGCTTGTAAGAAAAAGCATTTAGGAAAATGCTCCACCTACTACAATTTCTGCAAGATACCAGGACACAAGGAAGATGACTGTAGGAAGAAACCTAACAATGGAATGTGCTTCAACTGTGGAGAAAAAGGTCATATCAAACCAAACTGTCAGAAACTAGTTCCAGCCATGGCCAACAAGACTACCAAAAATGCTAGGGCATTTGTTCTGACTGCAGAAGAAGCCAAAATGATCCCGGACGTGATCGCCGATACGTTTTTAGTTAATGATGTTTTTGCTAAAGTATTATTTGACTCTGGTGCAAACCAAAGTTTTATTAATACTTCATTTTGCAAACTTCTTAATCAACCATTAACTAAACTCCCACAAGAATGTCTAGTAGAGACAGCAAATGGGGAAACCATTAAGATTACCGAAATCTTACAGGGACTCAGAATAGAATTTTTAAATAAAAAATTTATTGCAAACCTTTGCCCAATGAATCTGGCAGGATTTGATGTTGTATTAGGAATGAATTGGTTAATAGCCAATAAAGCCAGTATTCTATGTGATCAAAAGTCAATTCAAGTAAATTCACCAAGGGGTGAAAATATCACAATTAAAGGAGATAAGCCCTCTAGATCCACAAAATTCATCTCTGTAATGAAAACAGCCAGTTATGTAAGAAAATGATCATTAGTGTATTTGATTTCCATAATCATTAACACTAAAGGAAAAGAATTAAAAGATATCCCTGTAGTATCTCAATTTCCAGATGTATTTCGAGAAGAGTTACCAGGGCAACCTCCAAACAGAGATGTCGAATTCAGAATCCACTTGCTACCAGGAACAACACCAATTGCCAAAGCACCTTATCGTTTGGCACCCGCCGAAATGCAGCAACTGAAGAAACAGTTAGACAAATTATTGGAGAAGGGATTCATACAGCCAAGTTCATCGCCATGGGGAGCGCCGATCTTATTCGTTAAAAAGAAAGACGGATCAAAGCGTATGTGCATTGACTACCGTGAATTGAACAAAGTCACGATTTAGAATCGATATCCATTACCAAGGATCGATGATCAGTTCGATCAATTACAAGGAGCTCGATTTTTCTCTAAAATCGATTTACGATTAGGATATCATCAATTAAAGGTATAGGAAGAGGACATTCCTAAGACCGCATTTAGAACAAGGTATGGCCATTATGAATTTACTGTCATACCATTTGGTTTAACCAATGCCCCAGCCGCGTTTATGGACATGATGAACCGAATATGTAAGCCATATTTGGATAAATTCATAATTGTCTTTATAGATGATATTCTTATTTATTCTAAGAGCAAAGAGGAACATGCAGCGCATCTGCACGCACTTCTAAGTTTATTAAGAAAAGAGAAGCTTTATGCTAAGTTTTCGAAGTGTGAATTTTGGTTAGAACAGGTACAGTTTCTTGGGCATTTAGTCAATCATGAAGGAATTCATGTAGATCCCATAAAGATCGAGGCGATTACCAAATGGAAAACCCCTGAGTCACCAACCGAGGTTAGAAGTTTCTTAGGATTGGCCGGTTATTATAGAAGATTTATTCGAGATTTTTCTAGAATAACCATTCCCTTAACTAAGTTAACCTGTAAATCTGTTAAGTTTGAATGGGGACCAAAACAAGAAGAAGCTTTTAGAATTCTTAAGCAAAGACTAACCAATGCACCAATACTAGCGTTACCAGAAGGAACTAAAGACTTTGTAGTCTATTGTGACGCTTCTAAGTTAGGTTATGGATGTGTATTGATGCAACGTCAAAAGGTTATAGCTTATGCCTCTAGACAACTTAAGAATCATGAATATAATTATTCAACCCATGATCTAGAATTAGGGGCCATAAATTTTGCCCTTAAAATTTGGAGACATTACCTTTACGGTAGTAAGTTTACCATTTTCACCGACCATAAGAGTTTAAGGTATGTTTTCGGGCAAAAGGAGTTGAATATGAGACAAAGACGCTGGATGGAGATACTTAGTGATTATGATTGTAATATCCAGTATCATGCAGGAAAGGCCAATGTAGTGGCTGATGCTTTAAGTCGAAAGTATCATGAAAAGCCAAAAAGAGTACGTTCACTTAAACTAAACTTGCAAGTAGATTTGAATGAGCGGATTAGAAAAGCATAAGAATCAGTAATCAAGGATGATACTGAAAAATTAAAGGGAATGATTAAAGAATTAGAACAAGGAACAGATGGAATTTGGAGATTCCATAAGAAAAGAATGTGGATACCTAAATTAGGAAACCTACGCCATCGTATATTAGAAGAAGCCTATAAGTCTAAATATACGATGCATCCTAGAAATGATAAAAATGTATCAGGATTTAAGAAAGAATTTCTGGTAGATAGGAATGAAAAAGGATATAGCAGCTTATGTTTCTAAATGTTTAACATGTTCACAAGTTAAAGCTGAACATCAGAAACCCTCAGGATTGTTACAACATAGAAATGCCAGTTTGGAAATGGGAATTGATAACAATGGATTTTGTTACCAATTTACCCAAAACAAGAAAAGGTAATGATACAATCTGGGTGATTGTAGATAGGCTAACCAAGTTAGCTCATTTCCTACCTATGAAGGAAACCTTCAGTATGGAACAATTAGCTAAACTATATGTAAATGAAATAGTTTCATTACATGGAATTCCGTTATCAATTGTTTCTGATAGGGATAGCCGTTTTACCTCTCATTTTTAGAAAAGTTTCCAAAAAGCAATGGGAACCAAGTTGAATCTAATCACCGCTTATCATCCTCAAATGGACGGACAGAGCAAAAGAACAATTCAGACAATGGAGGACATGCTTAGAGCTTGTGTAATTGATTTCGGAGGAAATTGGGACGATCACTTACCATTGATAGAATTTTCTTACAATAACAGTTATCACACAAGTATCAATGTTGCACCATTCGAAGCACTTTATGGACGAAAATGCCGAACCCCAGTCTGTTGGGCAGAAATTGGAGAAAAGCAACTATCTGGACCTGAGATAGTACAAGAAACAACCGATAAAATCATTCAAGTCAAGGAACGACTGAAAGCAGCACGTGATCGACAAAAGAGTTATGCTGATAACAGACAAAAGCCATTGGAATTTCAAGTAGGAGACAAAGTGTTGTTGAAAGTCTCTCATTGAAAAGGAGTGGTAAGATTCATCAAAAAGGGAAAGCTAAGCCCAAGGTATGTTGGACCTTTTGAAATTATTAGAAAAATAGGACCTATAGCATATCAGCTACAACTGCCAGAGGAAATGGCAGGAATACATGATGTATTTCATGTATCGAATCTCAAGAAATGCTTAGCTGATGAATCACTCGTACTACCTTTTAAGGATATAGAGGTAAATGAACAGTTAAAATTTGTAGAAAGACCTCTACAGATTGAAGACAGAAAGGTCAAGAATCTCAAACACAAGAGATTAGTTTTGGTCAAAGTGAAATGGGATTCCAAAAGAGGACCAGAATACACATGCGAGCTTGAATAAGAAATGCAAAGAAAATATCCACACCTGATCCAGTAGATCTCGAGGACGAGCTCTAGAACAAGGTGGGGAGGATATAACAACCCTCCTGAATAAAAAATTTTGACACCCTAAAAATATTTAAAATATCCCAAAAAGTCCTAAAATACACCCCGTATACGAAAACAGGCCCCAATACCTTTATTTTTATTAAATTTAATTAAAAACCCAGATTTTAGGGCTGTCGCGGGCCGCGTAGCCCTTGGCTACCTCCTATGCGGGGCACGACAGACTGGCCTCCAGGCTTAACCCGGTGTTGCCACGTGTCGTCGATCGTGTCGAAGCTAGTTGGCTGATCAAGCAAAGCTAGGCCCTACCACCCTATGTCGCGGGTCGCGTAAGACGACCCTTTGGTCTTCGCGGGCCATGAGGAACTGCAAATCAGGCCCTATATATAGAGGGCATCGGCCGTTCATTTGAATTCGCACCAAATCTCTTTCTCTCTTGAAATGCTGAAGAATTTACATAATTTTCGGGTATTATACCCCCTAAATAATGAAGTTCTGCCCCATTGTTAGTATCATAACCCCGGTTACGTATTAGATACGCTGCCCGATCGATCCAGGGTTCCGTAACGGTTGTCGAGGTTCTGCCGGACGTAGTCGTTGGAATGCCATCTCGGGGAGGGTATTACTAATGTAAATATTGGGTTATTATACTAACGCGTGTGCATTTGTGTATTTAATAGATAATTATCAGGAAATCCCTAAAGAAAATCTAAGACAACGATGTGAGTAATCTCATTTTTGCAAATTGTTTTACAAAACCTCAATTAATTAATAATAGATTAAACAGTGATTGAGTATTTGAATTCTACAATTATCGTCGGTATGTTGGGGTTTTGTATACAAAATTTGTTACTACCTTGCGAGGAGTAACATGACCACAAGTCGGGTTGACAGTACCGTGTGTGGTAATTAAAGTAGATGGAAACAAATGTAATTGCGCGACCGCTCTCAATACAGTACATTGGTTTTTACTTAACTTGATTAAACTGGGATTCACTCACCAATATTTCCCACTGACAAAATGTTTTTAAATGCGTTTCAGGTAACAAAATGTGAAAGCCAAATAGAAGCCAGCTGGACAGCACTAAAGGCTTGGAAAAGTGGCAATAAAGTTACCTAAAATAAAGAGATGTTTTATTTAAATAAAATAGGGTTTATCCCATAAAAATGTGTGTACTTGAAACTTGGAATTTTCCCATGTGTTTAATATATATTAAAAGTGTGGTATTTTACTCTGATAAAATATTTCCTAACTACGGTCCTGATGTAATTTCCGCTGCCAAAATGATAAAAATCTGGATACCACCGAAACTGGCCGCGGCCGCCCGTTCCCGGGTTGTTAGGGGACGGGGGTTGCGACATTTGAAAATTGTGGTTATGGACAAACTTTTAAGGATTTATAAAAAAAATTCATTTTAAGCTATTTTTAAGGATGGATTTCTGATTTTCTGAAAATATTTTAATGCTTTTTATTAACGGAAAACAAAGTTTTTCCTTTTAATCCATGTTTAGCATTCCAATCCTAGAGATCAAGATTTCAAAGGTAGATGTCTCTAAAGCTTTTGTCAACACATCTGCCAGCTAATCCTTAGTTGGAAAATGATGTAGAGAAATCAAACCTTTTTCATAGCTACCCCTCACATAGTGATGTCTAATGTCAATGTGTTTGGTGGTTGAATGGGAGACTTGATTTTTACTGATGTTTCCGGCTTCTTGACGGTCCAACATGAGAGGAGTCTTTAAAGCAGTTGCACCAAAATCCAGCAATTGATTTTGAAGCCACAAAAGTTGGTCTGTACAGCTTGCAGCAGCAATGTATTCAGCTTAAGCATTTGTCACTATCTGAATAACTTGAAAGCTGGATATTCTCGTTAGCAGAATACCAGATACCAAGTGTGGGAGCACCTTTTATGTATCTGAATACTCTTTTTACAGTAATGAGATTAGACTTCCTAGGTGCTGATTGTGATCTTGCACAAACACATGTTGCAAACATGATGTCTGGCCTAGATGCAGTTATGTACAATAAAGACCCAATCATGCTTCTATACAATGTTTGATCAACTAAGTCATCTTTTTCATCAGTAGTGACAAGCTTTGTGGTTGCCATAGGTGTACTACATGGTTTACAATCATTCATCTCAAATTTTCTTAAAAGTTCTTTTACATATTTGCTTTAATAGATGAATGTTCCATTTATTGCTTAACTTGGAGACCAAGAAAGCATTGGAGTTCACACATGGCACTCATCTCAAACTCTTTTGCCATGAGTTTTCTGAACTCTTCACACATGGAGGTACATGTGGATCCAAAGATGATGTCATCAACATAAATTCGGACAATCATCAAATCTTTTCCTTTCCATTTTAAAAACAGTTTTTTTGTCAATTTTACCTCTTGTAAAGCCTATGGAAATAAGAAAAGTGGAAAGAGTTTCATACCAGACTCTAGGTGCTTGTTTCAAGCCATACAAAGCTTTGTTGAGCTTGTAGACATGGTCAGGATAAATGGCATCTTCAAAACCAAGAGGTTGGCAAACATATACTTCTTCCTGAATCTTTCCATATAAGAATGCACATTTTATATCCATCTGGTACACGTTGATGTTGTGGTTGACAGCAAAGGCTAAGAACAATCTGATGGCCTCAAGTCTTGCTACATGAGCAAAGGTTTCATCATAATCTATGCCCTCTTCTTGTCTAAAGCCTTGAACCACTAACCTGGCTTTGTTTTTGACAACAATGTCCATTTCATCAGTTTTGTTTTTGAAGACCCACTTTGCGCCAATTGGACATACATCCTTTGGGAGTGGTATACTTTCCCATACTTGTTGTCTTTTAAAATGTTAGAGCTCCTCTTGTATAGCTTCTACCCAACTGTTGTCTTTCAGTGCCTCTTGGTACTTGACTGGTTGGATGAGTGATAGAAAGCCAGCAAAAAGACAGATGTTTTGGGATTGACTTCTTGTAAGAACCCCTTCACTGATGTTGCCAATAACTTGGTCTGGTGGATGAGATTTAAGGAAGATTAGATCCCCTTGTATGGAACAATGGCATTGAGATGTGAAGACTGCAGCTGTGAATCATCTAAGCTAACATTTGTTGGCAATTTTGAAGAGCCAACATCTGTTGGAGATGGAGGTGGAGTAATAGGAGAAATGAGTGTGGCACAATATTGGCTTTTATCCACAGATGATGGACTTTTATCGAAAGAGGTTGGACTTGATGAAATGATAGAGGTTTAATCAACAACTATTGATGCATCAGTGATAGAGTTTTAGCACAATGTTGGCTTTTATATATGTATAGTCTTTTATTTCTAATTTTTATACTTAATAGATATTTAAGAAAGATTGAATAAACTTTTAGATTTTCTCTGATGAGTGGTAGTTACAAATTTTTTATATGACCATGAAGTATCGTAAGTACTTCTACAATATACACAATAAAAAAAAAATTCCTCCTAGTATATCAATTATTTTTCATGTTATGAATTTAAATTGAGGTAGTTGGTAAACGGTCAACAAGTTACGCCGCTACCTCTTTCTAAATGCAAAACTAACTCTTTTAGTGTATATTCCTATCTTATATACAATAAATTTTGTATTCAGGATACACATACATAAAGACATAATTAAAAGAACACATGTACAATGTACCAACTTAATCTAAAAAGGTACATAATTTAATCCTATACATTAATTGTTATCCTTTCATTTTAATTTTATTAAAAAAAATGTATTCATGTGAAGCTTTTATTGACATGGACTGTATGGGAAAAGGATTTGTTCCTCCAGTTCCTGTTTGTATTTTACCAGAAAAATATCTGTCCTTGTTTTGAACCCCACCCCACCACTGCTGTCACAAGTCACAAGTCACAACTCATTGATTCCTATATATTTCACCCAAGACATTGACCGCTTCTTACAATTTTCACTCTAACCCTTTGAATATTGGATCTAAACGGTTTAAGTCCTCCTACATGTTTCATGACAATTCTCATGGTGTATTTATAGCAAAATTTGGATAGCTTTTGACCCAATAAAAATGGATAAGACGTGTCATTGCAGCCGATAGTGTTTTTGTTCGTACACTTGTTTCTCTTAATTGGTAACTTGAAAGAGAACACTGATAAAAAGTCCCCCACGAAGACATAAATGGCCGTAAAGAAGTTTTTCAAGAACATAACGTTATCTCGTCTTGTTTTTTCTATTTTTTTTCTCTAGAGTGTCTAATATCACTATCTTGTCTTGTTAACTCATAAATTATGACGCTGACTCCTCAAGATGAGTAAACTTTGAATCGTGGCGTTAACTTTTAAGAACATGATAAATTAATTGTCCATCAGTGTCGTTTACAAAGGGTATGACTTAGGCAACCATCTCATTTTCTCCCCGTCAAGTCAATTTATCAAAGTATACGTAAACATTTACTCATTTATCATACATCTTGAGCATATTTCATTACATTATATATGGAATGCAAAACATAGCATACACCAATTATATTAACCAAATCCGGCCCCCTCTCTCTTTAACGTGGTTCACGTAGTATTTTTCTCAAATGAAAGTCTAGCAAGTTATCTCTAAAGATGTAGCCAAATAATAGTCTAGTGGGTTGAACCAAAAATTTACAAAAATCTATTTTTTTTTTATCAAGCATGTAACACTTCTAAATCAATTAAATTACTAGATTAAAGTCATCAAAATCATTAACCATTTAGACTAACCCCAAAGACAAACTAAAGATGCCAAAATGTGATTAATTTAGTTTCTTGAGGGCTCCCCCTCCCCCCTCCTATTAATTTGAACCCTCAGCTTCCATTTCCAAAACCTGCTGCAACTCTCTCTCTCTCTCTCTATCTGGTTGGCAATTCTCATAAAAGTATTCTTAAAAAACAAAACCCTTTACAAAGGTTTGAAGAATCAGCATCATCCACATGGGAAGACATTCTTGTTGCTACAAACAAAAGCTAAGAAAGGGTCTATGGTCCCCTGAAGAAGATGAAAAACTCATAAGACACATCACCAAATTCGGCCATGGCTGCTGGAGCTCGGTCCCTAA
This sequence comes from Helianthus tuberosus, assembly GCA_030545235.1. Classification (NCBI taxonomy): domain Eukaryota; kingdom Viridiplantae; phylum Streptophyta; class Magnoliopsida; order Asterales; family Asteraceae; genus Helianthus; species Helianthus tuberosus. The sequence continues at coordinate 81,607,839 of CM060413.1, forward strand.
ACTCGCAGGTCTTGAAAGATGCGGCAAGAGTTGCAGGCTTAGATGGATTAACTACTTGAGGCCGGATTTAAAAAGAGGTACATTCTCTCAACAAGAAGAGAAACTCATCATCGAATTACATGCAGTTCTTGGAAACAAGTAAGTAGTTATTTAATTTTGATCACATGATTCATATATTGTTGTTTTGATTTGACAAGTGAAACCAAGTGTGTCAATAGGCTCTGTCGGTCTACTGACTCTGTGTTAACCGGAATTTGTTGGATTTTTATATATAAATTGGACCGGTAACCTATAAGCAAGAAAACCCTATGATGACCTCCGACCAAAAAGTTTCTGTTATTGTTCCAGGTGGTCTCAAATTGCGGCTCAATTGCCAGGAAGAACAGATAACGAGATAAAAAACTTATGGAACTCATCGATCAAGAAGAAACTAAGGCAACGAGGGATTGATCCCAAAACTCATAAACCATTATCCGAGATCGATGATCATAAAGCTCCATCCGGGAGCATCGACAAGACCTCCCAGAGCTCGTATACTCTCGAAGACAAACCTCCACCATCAACCTCATACCCTCTCATTGACGATTCTCCACCCGCAACTCACGAATTCTTTCTCAACCGATTTGTAACAAACCACAACACCGCGATCAAACCACCCGATTCCAACCAAGTCCCCGAATTCCTTCCTTTCGGCTATACCCAACAAAAACATCAACCACAACAACAACAACTACAGACAGAATCTGCTGACATTTTTTTCACAAACCCTATACTCTCAGGTCAACCTCGTAGCACCACCGACAGTCTTACCCAAAACAATTGGTTAAGTGGTAATAATGGTTTCTTTCAGGCTACCAATGGGTATCAGCCATTTGGGTTGATTGATGGCATGAAAAGTCAAACTCAAATTCATGACGTTGAAGGTGAGCAAGATTACATCAAATGGAATGATCAGTATCTTCCATTTTTGATGGGGAAGTCATCGATTGAGAGTAAACCAGATGTCAATTTCGGGGTAAACCATGAACTTTATCAGAGGATTTCAACAAGCTATGGACATTTTTCATAGATTTTTGCACAACTTCAGGATCATACTGGTGTGTGAGCATTCTAGAGGTTTTTTTTTTTTTTTAAAGTTGTGTAAATAGGGTTCCAAGGATTTGTCATTTATTTTATTTTGTTTTATTTTATTTTATTTTATTTTATTTTGTTTTTAATTGATTTTCAAACAAAGGACAATTTTTATTACAGTTGTTATTCGCATTATTATTTATTGATAATCAACATCATTATTTAAATGATATCATTTTATTCGGTTTTAATCATATACGAAATAGTTAATAATTGTTGAGATTATAAGCTTTCTTAGGGTGAGGGGGGCACTCCCCTAAGAGGGGAGTCCCCTCTCTTACGCACCACCAATCCTCGTGTGCCACGTCAACTCCCCTCTTAAACTCCCCTAACACCCCAATTTGATGGCGGCACTCCCCTATTAGGTGAATTGTTTTTTTATTCAAAAAAAAAAAAAAAAAAGAGAAAATCAATGATTGGTTGTTACAAGCTATGGGCCCACCATCTCCTCTCTCTCTTGTGCGGTGACTTCTCCCCCAACCCCCTCCCCGATTTCCCTCCCCTCTTTGATGGCGGTACCCTTACCGCTCGGCAACAATGGTCCCCGAAGGGTGTCACCGAGGGTGCCCCGAGTGCCCTTATATCTAATTATTAATTTATTGGCAGTTTTTGTTGACCAAATTAATAATTTTGTATAAGTAATTTATTACAAAAAAAATGATTTGATTGATAATGACAAAAATGATTAGATTGGTAATAACTTTCGTTAGCTACATACTTCATTATAATTTGGATGTATATTAATTTATCTACGGTGCTTTTTATTAATTTTGTAAATTAATTATAATATTATAACGTCTGCTTTATTACATTAGTTTTTAGAACCACCTTTTTATTTATTTAATAAATCATCACATAAAAAGGTTAGTAACTAAGTTGAGTTATTCGTGAGTTATTCGTGCTTTATTACATTAGTTTTTAGAACCACCTTTTTATTTATTTAATAAATCATCACATAAAAAGGTTAGTAACTAAGTTGAGTTATTCGTGAGTTATTCAAGACTCTGGTGCAAGTGGACCTTGGGTATTCTCAAATCGGCTTCCTCGTCTGTTCTAGTGAACGGTGCTCCGACTTTCTTATTTAGATGTGAGAAAGGTATGAGACAAGGGGATCCGTTATCCCCGTTTCTGTTTTTGGTAGTAATGGAGGCTCTTTCTTGTATGCTATCCAGTGCGAGAGAAGCAGGGGTTATAAAAGGGATTGTTTCTCCAAATAATGGGCCGATTATTACTCATCTTTTATATGCCGATGATGCCTTGATAGTGGGGGAGTGGTCTAATGCCGAGGTTTCTAACATCGTTAGAATTCTTCGGTGTTTTTATGTTTGTTCTGGTCTCAAAATAAATTTGGATAAATCTAACCTTTATGGGATAGGGGTGGGGATGGAAGAAACGGGGGTTATGGCAACCGAGGTGGGGTGTAGACCGGGTCTTCTTCCTTTCAAGTACCTTGGCCTTAATGTGGGGGCTAATATGAATAGGATAAGTAATTGGCAGCCGGTGTTTGATATTTTCCGTTCTCGTCTCGCTAAATGGAAATCCAACTTGTTGTCGATTGGTGGAAGGGTTGTCATTATCAAATCCGTTATGGAATGTCTCCCAAATTACTACTTTTCTCTTTATAAAGCTCCGAAGAAGGTTGTTTCAGATTTGGAAGCTTTGATTAAAAAGTTTCTTTGGGGAGGTGCACAAGAGGAAAGGAAGATGCATTGGGTGGCGTGGGACCGGGTTGCTTGTCACAAGAAAGACGGGGGTTTAGGTTTGAACAAACTTGCGGATATAAACACCGCACTCTTAGTAAAATGGGGGTGGCGGTACAAAACGGAGAACAGTAACTTGTGGAAAAGAATTGTCGATGCTTTACACTTCTCTCGGGTTGGGTGGGAGAGTATTCCGTTTAAGAAAACTCTTAGTGGCGTTTGGAGCAACATAGCGAAGGTCTTTATTAACACTAAAGTGGGTGGAGTCCCTATTCGGAATTTTCTAAAAGGAGAAGTTGGTAACGGGAATAGTATTTCTTTTTGGCTTGACTCTTGGGTAAGCAATGAGCCTCTTAAACTGACTTATCCTTCGTTGTTTCGTTTGGATTCGGACAAAAGGTGTTATATTGCGGACCGTATCAAAAGCCAGGATGGTATCTTATCTTTCGACTGGAGCTGGAGTTTGTCTCTGGTCGATCAGTCTCTCATTGATGATATTCTGAGGCTTCGGCAGTCTCTTAATTCGGTGCAGATTACGTCTGCGGCTGACAAATGGAGATGGGTTGGTGATACGGAGGGTTTATTCACTGTCAAAAACGTCAAAAGGTTACTGTATCCGGCTGTGGAAACGAATAACAGGTTCATTATGGAGTGGTACAAATGGGTCCCTGACAAATGTAACATACACGCGTGGAGATCGGAGATGGAAAGGATTCCTACGGGCGAAGCCTTAAGAAAAAGAAATGTTTTTCTCGGAGATTTGACGTGCCAGCTTTGCTTTTCTGCGGATGAATCAGCCGAGCATCTATTTAATGCATGTTTCGTTGCAGCCAATGTTTGGAATGGCGTTAGTTCTTGGTGCAAGATTTCCAATTTTTTCGCTTTTTCTATTAAAGACCTTCTTGAATCCCACAAGGTTATCCCAGCCTCGGTAAAGAAGAAAGAAATCATCCATGGTATTATTATTATAGTGTGCTGGTGCCTGTGGCGGGCGAGAAACAATTGGGTTTTTTCTAGAACGCCTATTAGGATTGACAAAATTATTAGCGAGGTCAAGTCGTTAGGCTATTTTTGGTACTCGAATAGATCGAAAAGTAAAGGCATAGAATGGAGAGAGTGGTGTTCTTTTGATTTCATGTAATTGTTCGTTGTGTTTTTTGTCGGCCCGGTTTGGGCTGGCAGTTTGTTAATGAAAGTTACTATTCAAAAAAAAAAGCTAAACTTAATAAATTCAAGTTTAAACTAATACTTATTTAATAATTGAGTTCCGGCCCAATTTTATATATCTATATTGATCAAGACCGAGCATGATCAAGTTTTATTTTATTAGTAAGTCTAAACAGTAATATTGCCATTTTTTTTATAAATATTAATTGATGATAGATAAATAATAAGTGAATTGATTTCAAGGCCAAGGTCGGAACATTATTCATGAGCAACCTAAAGCTATAGAGACTAAAATATAAAGAGGCCAACCGATATCTCTCTCTAATCTAGACGAGCTCTAGCCTAATTATACTTGGCCTCGGCTAAACTTAGTTGTGCTCACTTCAAAAAAATACCCGTCTGATACAACAGCCTTTACCGACGACATGTTGTTGGTAAAGATCTCGTGATGAAAGGTCACTCTTTAGCGACGACACTTAGTCGCTAAAGGATTTTTGTCATACATAATAATCGACCAACTATATTAATTTCTTAAAACTATTGAATTTATCCAATAACAAGTTTAAATTTGAACATACATCAATTCGTGAATAAAATATAGACCATTTGAAAGCATACATATGAATAGATAGTTGTTATGAACAACAAATTAAGATTTTTAAGTTTGTCTTGTATTTTTTAGTAATACTTTATTTAGTATTCATTTGATTTTTTAATAATAAATAGTAATTGACAATTCTTATGCTTTTTTTATTAATGGTATTTTATTGCATTAAAATTGATTTTTTATATAATTGATAATTCTTAGGGTATTTTTTTATTATTAATGGTATTTTATTTAGCGTTCATTTTGATTTTTTAGTAATTACCTACATACTTTAAAAAAATCGAAATCTGCATCTATGTTTATTTATATTTTTAACATCCTAAGTTATTTGCATGCGCCCTGTGATAGTACGTTACCACGGTCATTGGATCAGTATCGGTTTGTTACAATATCGGTATGATTAATGCATTCGACATAGAAATCAGCACGTGTTTTACATCGACCGAAAACGATCAAATTGAACACTGGTACCGCCACCGATGTTCTTTGAACGGTATTGATCGGTACCGATGTTGTTTGGTACGGTATGCTAGCGATACGTTGTCAGATTATCGAAAAAACAATAAAAATAAATACCGGTACCAAATCGATGTTGTTCGCTTGGTTTTCGTTCAATTAACTACGGTAGCGACACGATATCTATTATCAAACCAAAAATCATAAAAATTAATACATAACGGTACCGATGTTGTTTGTTCCGGTGTGGTATGGTAGCGATACGATCTTAGCTTATCGAAAGCAAAAACAATAAAACTAAATATTGGTACCGATACACATTTTGTTCAGTCGGTTTCGGTTCGATTTGGCACAATAGACGTTTTCGAAAAAAAGTTTATACACAAACCAACTGAACTAAGTTTATGGCACAATAGCCGTTTTCAAAACAACATTAGTATCGGTATCAATATTTGTCTTTATTGTTTTCGATCGATATAAGGTTTTCTATTTCGATTACTATAGAGTGTTGGTACCGTAACGAACCGAACAGATACTGACCAAATTCCCGCCGCAAAGCGTGGGGGAATATCACTGGTTAAAATAAATTATATGGAATAGTTCATACATACTTATGTTGCTAAAACAATCGAAACACAACTAGGGCTGTTCAAATTGCTCGGCGCTCGATGCTCGTTCGAAAAATGCTCGGAATTTGCTCGTTCGATTCAGCTCGATTGAAAAAAATGCTCGGTTCGGATCGGTTCGGTTTGTAAACGAACTGAGCACGAGCAAAGGTCCGCTCAGTTCGGTTCGGCTCGGTTGGCTCAATTTATATTTTAATATATATATATTTGTGTGTGTATCATTTTTAATGAAATGACTAGAGACCAACATCAACAATGTTTGGTATAATATCCAAATAGAGCTCATTTAAGTAATTAGAATTGAAATCCAATACCAATTGTCCAATACTTAAATGTCCATTTGAGTAATCGAGTCAAAATTTCAAATACGAAAATGTGAAGGGTCGATCAATACTCAAGTCTCAACCCGCCATTCGATTCAGAAGTACAAGACCCTAATCAAAACCCCCCTTGGCCATCGTTATTCGATTTCTCCATCGCCACTCTCTAAGACGGCAACTCGCCAGGGTTTTGCTTCAATCGGTACATTCAATTTCAAACTTCCGAAAAAACAAGGGTATGTTTCAATCGATCGACAATTCATCTTCCCGCTTAGCTAATCTCGATAGAACTAGTTGAGTGTTTTTTTATTCCTTGTTATTTGTTAAATTTTTACTTGTGTTCTATTGGACGAAACATCACGGACGAAAACTGCACTTTATTCTAATAACTAGCACTCCCATCGTCACTTTCCTTGTTTGTTCTTCGACGCTCGATACTCGCTCGACGTTCGTTCGAAAAATGCTCGGATCGAAAGACGCTCGCTCGACTTTGGCTCGGTTGAAAAAATGCTCGGTTCGGTTCGGATCGGTTTGTAAACGAACCGAGCACGAGCAAAGGTCTGATCGGTTCGGTTCGGCTCGTGAACAGCCCTAAACACAACTAAGCTAACAAAGACACTCTTATTTATAAGATTTTTAGTTTTCTTTTTTATCCTTATCCTTTATTGGAAGAAGCTAACAAAGACACTCTTATTTATAAGATTTTTAGTTTTCTTTTTGACTTATTGGCCTGTAATAATCCCACCTACACCTTTTTGGCCAATAATAATCCCACCTCAGAATATTCCCCACACCAGTCCCATTTTTCAGATTTTTTGCCCACACTGGTCCCCAGTTAAAAATCCCTAACTCAGTTAGTAAAATGGCTGATGTGGCAGATGATGTGTTAAAAACTGATTATGTGGCAGATATGTGGCAGATGATGTGTTAAAAACTGATTACCTGTAATAATCCCACCTACACCTTTTTGGCCAATAATAATCCCACCTACACCTTTTTGGCCAATAATAATCCCACATCAGCCATTTTACTAACTGAGTTAGGGATTTTTAACCGGGGACCAGTGTGGGCAAAAAATCTGAAAAATGGGACTGGTGTGGGGAATATTCTGAGATGGGATTATTATTGGCCAAAAAGGTGTAGGTGGGATTATTACAGGCCAATTTGCCTTTCTTTTTTATCCTTATCCTTTTATTGGAAGGGAAATGTAATGGGGATAACAAATCTTAATAACTGTATTCAATTTATAATTTATAAATTCAAGTATTCAGAATCACACGTACACAAAACTTTGTATGATTCTCATTTCAAATCTCCTGTAATTTGTTAACCACAAGTAGGGCTGTTCAAATTGCTCGGCGCTCGATGCTCGTTCGATGCTCGCTCGAAAAATGCTTGGAATTTGCTCGTTCGATTCAGCTCGATTGAAAAAATGCTCGGTTCGGATCGGTTCGGTTTGTAAACGAACTGAGCACGAGCAAAGGTCCGCTCAGTTCGGTTCGGCTCGGTTGGCTCAATTTATATTTTAATATATATATATTTGTGTGTGTATCATTTTTAATGAAATGACTAGAGACCAACATCAACAATGTTTGGTATAATATCCAAATAGAGCTCATTTAAGTAATTAGAATTGAAATCCAATACCAATTGTCCAATACTTAAATGTCCATTTGAGTAATCGAGTCAAAATTTCAAATACGAAAATGTGAAGGGTCAATCAATACTCAAGTCTCAACCCGCCATTCGATTCAGAAGTACAAGACCCTAATCAAAACCCCCCTTGGCCATCGTTATTCGATTTCTCCATCGCCACTCTCTAAGACGGCAACTCGCCAGGGTTTTGCTTCAATCGGTTCATTCAATTTCAAACTTCCGAAAAAACAAGGGTATGTTTCAATCGATCGACAATTCATCTTCCCGCTTAGCTAATCTCGATAGAACTAGTTGAGTGTTTTTTTATTCCTTGTTATTTGTTAAATTTTTACTTGTGTTCTATTGGACGAAACATCATGGACGAAAACTGCACTTTATTCTAATAACTAGCACTCCCATCGTCACTTTCCTTGTTTGTTCTTCGACGCTCGATACTCGCTCGACGTTCGTTCGAAAAATGCTCGGATCGAAAGACGCTCGCTCGACTTTGGCTCGGTTGAAAAAATGCTCGGTTCGGTTCGGATCGGTTTGTAAACGAACCGAGCACGAGCAAAGGTCTGATCGGTTCGGTTCGGCTCGTGAACAGCCCTAACCACAAGTGTTATTTTCGCAAACCTTTCTTACAGTATTATAACATGTTAGATAATATTTAGGCTACAAAAAAATCATGATATATAATTAACTAGTGGGTTATCATTCACTCCACGGCGGATTTGAAACTTAAATAAACATAAGCAAATCGCGTACGTGAAGATAAAAAAATCACTTGGTGACGAAAACCAAATTATTCGAACAAAATTTACACCAAAATATAAAGTCAAACACGACGGTCACGCATTAAATGTTACACCCTAAAATCAATTTAATGGAAACATGCATCAGAAATGTCTAACTATAAAATATATTTCATTAAAACCATTTTATAAATATTTTGGGTGTTACACCTTCCATTCCTTCTTATTACTTGTATTGAAACATGCCGTCAAATGACTACGTGACCATGCTTCCAAACTAACCTCGTCCTAACTCGATATTAATTGACCCGAATAACATGCATTCACCACATAAGGCTATAGGTGTGAATGGAGTCCCCTTGGGCTTTATCATGCCAACTAGGATCCACGTCATCGACATGTCAGTATGGGGGCTTTATCATGTCCCCCTTTAATTTGGAGGGTGTGGATGGAGGCCCGTGTCATGATTAACTAATTATTTGTTTAAATATTTATTTTTTAAATTAAATGGCAATTTTAATAACTACAAAATTAAAAATAAAAACATAATTTCATTAAAAGAACACTACAAAGTCATAAAAAAAACATAACATACTAGGAAAAAAAAAAGACAACATACTTAAAAAAAACTACATATATTTGGCCCGAATTTGTGCCTTACGAGCCTCCAAAATGACTCGGTCCTCCTCTGATAGATGTGACACATCCCTTGCGAGAAAGTCCATGTCTCTTTGGATTTGTTTCTCCATTCTCATTTTTTGGTCTTTTTCCCTAATGGAGATTATTTGCTTGAGATCTGCCTGGAACTCGCTAATCTTTGACGGGTCATCTGATTTAGTAGACTTTCCACGTGCCTTGGCTTTACTTTTATCCCTACCAGTTGGACGAGACAACTCTTGTGGTTCTTCAACTCGTCAGCATCCTCGTTTAGATTAATTACTGTACGAGCATCGGACCCAGATGGTTCGGTGGTGGATGTCGATTTGGACCGTTTGGATCTAGGGCGGGTTGGGACGAACGGTGGCACAAGATGCCACTTTGGAGATTTGAGAAGAAGCTCCCATGTGGTTACCAACGTAAACATATGCCCATGGTGCATTCTATACTCGTTGTGGGCTTCTGTCAAGACATCGACGTCGCTCGCACCACTTCTCCTTGGGGTGTTATTGACGAGGTTATTGTATATGTTATTGAAGTTGCTAACCTAAGGCATCATCTACTTATACCTTTTAATCCACACGTCAATACTGACCAAGACAACTATCGAAACGCTGACAAAAATGAGTAGGTCCTCACGGTACTTTTGGATTTTTTTTTAACCTTATAGTTTATAAGATATCACGAAAATACGTAAAAGAATTATAAGTTCGTTGTGGAGGAGGAAAAGTATAATTAATTACGCATACTTATGTTAAAGCTCAAGGATTTAAATATAATAAGACGGAGTGCTAAAATATAATTATTGTTTAAAATACTAATGTATCCTCATTTTAGGAGTGTATTTATAAATTAAGAGGCAAAAAGTTATCTTAAAATATCTCTTTCTTATGCATTATAATAAAGCATAGATGAACACACTTACATTTTTTTAAATAAAAATATAGAATATATAATACAGAATAGTAAATATGGATAGGTTTGTTTGAAATACGCATATAGGGTTTTTTATTTACAAAGGAGTCAGACAGGGTGACCCTTTGTCCCCGTTTCTGTTCCTTTTGGTGATGGAAGCTCTGTCTAGCGTATTGTGCAATGCTAGAGCGGAAGGCTTTTCAAAGGTATTCAAACTCCCAACAATGGCCCGGTAATTTCTCACCTTTTTTATGCGGATGATGCTCTTGTGTTGGGGAAATGGGATAGGGAGGCCGTTAAGAATGTGGTGAGGGTGTTGAGAATTTTTTACTTATGTTCGGGCTTAAAAATTAATATGCAAAAGTCCAACAATACGAGTTGGGTGTGGATAATGGGGCAGTGTCTGATATGGCTTTAGTGACTGGGTGTAAGTCGGATTCTATTCCGCTTAAATACTTGGGAATTGCGGTGGGGTCGAATATGAACAGAATTAACAATTGGAACCCAATTATCGAAATTTTTGATAAAAGATTGTCTTTGTGGAAAGCTAAAACTTTATCGATAGGTGGGAGGTTCACGTTAATAAAATTGGTTTTGGAAAGCCTGCCTATTTATTATTTTTCTTTATATAAGGCCCCTGCTGGGGTTATAAAATCCCTCGAAGCAAAGATGAGGAAGTTCTTATGGGCTGGCAATGGTAACAATTCTAAAATGAACTCGGTTTCGTGGGATGGGGTCACTTGGCCGAAATCAAAAGGTGGGTTGGGTATAAGTAGGCTTAAAGAGGTCAATGAAGCCCTTCTTGTTAAATGGGGATAGAGATATAGAGCTGAAAACCATAACCTTTGGTGTAAAGTGGTGGAAGCGTGTCATAGTAAACATAACCAAATGAGCTTCCTTCCGCTTAATATTCAATTTAAAAACATTGATTAGTTGATGAGGTTCTTTTACAACATGTTTGAAGATCTACATCTTTCAAATAGAAGGCTATTTGTTCTTCTCAAACAGAAGATCAAACACCTAGTCACCTTCTTCGATTTTATGATGAAAAACCTTCTCGATTTGTAGATCTTGTTCAAGAGATAAGGGGTTGAAAGTTCAGTAGCTCACAAATGAGTAAAGAGTAGGCGATCTAAATGAACTAAGTGGTGATTTAGGGCAAACAAAGTTCAAAAAAACATAATCAGACGTACTTGCCAGTCTGACTGGCCAACCAAGAAATCGCAAGAACCGACCGATAACGATTCTATGCAACCGGATCCCGCCAACATAGGCGAACCTCTGTCGAACCGGCCGGTCCAATCCAGTCTCCAAAACATTGCATTGCATATGGCCCAAAAAAAAACCCATCCATTGCATTGCATTGCATATCTAAGGAAAATATTAAGACCTCACTAACTTGACCCAACCCAATCTGATTAACACTAAACTTCATAGGTTTTTACTAGAGTAAATTACGTTTTTGGCCCTGTGGTTATATCACTTTTACTATATTAGTCCAAAATAAGAATTTTTAACATATCTGCCCCATGGTCTCTATAACTAACCATTTTGGCCCCCATGATCTCTAGACTTAGGGGCTAAAATGGTTAGTTATAGAAACCATAGGGGCAGATATGTTAAAAATTCTTATTTTGGGCTAATATAGTAAAAGTGATATAACCATAGGGACCAAAAACGTAATTTACTCTTTTTTACTATGATAAAATCAAACCCATTTTAGAAGACAGTATCACCGCCTGTATACTAACTGCAACAGCCACTCAAAGAACATACTTTTGCAATACTATTACAACAAAGAAAAGAGTACCAGAATCACAATAATTTTGTTAATAAAAAATAATATCCCAACTTGTTCTTGACCAAACAATGGGAAATGCAGTTTATTAATTTCATTCAAATAAAATATATATGAAGATGTTACATAACTTTATGATCTAAATTGCAGATTGTGACAACTCTTGTCACATGGATATGGGCAGTCTGTTTCTTTCACGCTTGATCTATCGAAATACCAGTCTCCCACCGCCAACGCTACCGGCTGCAATATACAAGCCACAATTAGCATCATATCACGATCATATTTGCTTGACAAGGATTTTTTCACACGGTGCATTTTCGTTATTAAGATTTAAGGTACAGACATGGTGTAAAGCATTTACTGATTAAGTGGCTAATAAGTGTTTTCATGTTAATTACGAAAATGTCACTGCATTCATATAGTGCGTTCACCGAATACTTGTATTTTTCCAGGTTGGGTTCAAATAAGAATCACCAAGTATTTGAGAACCATTAAGAACTATTTTATTCACCCATGTATTCACAGTTGAATACATTGTTTGTTAAATCATTGATATTTGTAGTGTATTCACTAGAGAATTATGTATTCGCCAGCAAATACGCTATGTATAACAATTAAAATATTGAAGTGTATTTACTAATGAATATTCACTTTGATCACTTTCTTGGTATGGGTGACTTCTTATTTCTATATTCTTTGACTTGGTGTGTTGGTATGCTATTCGTTTTCGAGCCGAGGGTCTCTCTGGAAGCAGCCTCTCTATCCCTATGGATAGAGGCAAGGTCTGTCTACATCCCACCCTCCCTAGACTAGGGCCGTTCAAATCGCTCGCCGCTCGTCGCTCGCTCGATGCTCGTTCGAAAATTGCTCGGAAAATGCTCGTTCGATTTGACGCTCGGTTGTAAACGAGCCGCTCTGCTCGGTTCGGTTTGTAAACGAGCCAAGCATGAGCAAAGGTCCGCTCAGCTCGGTTCGGCTCGAATTATTATTTTAATTAGATACATATACACATACATCTATAAACATGTATATACACAAATATAAATTATACATATATATACACACATACACCTATATATATACACACACTTACATATATATATATATACTTAAATATAAATTAAATTTATAGTTTCATATGTACCAATCTATTAGATTTTGGTCAACTATATACAAATTTACAACTATATCTATACGTACTAGCCCAACCACACCAATAAAAAATTAAAATCAAAACTAAAAGTTAAACCCTAAACCGATAAACGATAGTCTATTCATCGCCTCAATGTTTCATGTCGTTACCCTAAGTTGATCGTCTCCTGCTCTCAATGAAATTGTTCGTGCAATATGATTATCGCCTCGTCAGCCACAATATTGTTATTTATAAGAAAAATATTATGCCATGGAATGTGCACGTTTTTAAAGATATAAAAACTTGAGACCCAACATTGTCACTATCTCTCTCAGCAAATTTAAATTGGGCGACACGGTTGTCCAAATCGCTCGAACTTCGCTCGACGCTCGCTCGAAATTTTTAGTGCTCGAAAAATGCTCGCTTGATTTGATGCTCGGTTTTAAATGAGCCGCTCCGCTCGGTTCGGTTTGAATACGAGCCAAGCACGAGCAAAGGTCCGCTCGGCTCGGCTCGTGAACAACCCTACCCTAGACCCTATAAGTAGCTTTGCTATTTGTGGGATTTACTGGGTATGGTTGTTGTTGTTATTTACTAATGAATACATGTACAACAATGAATAAAACCGTTCGTAATAGTTATTGGGGGGGGGGGGGGGATAGGTTTTCTTAGGTATTTTTGGTTGTGTTCACATTAGTTCTCGCGGTTCTCGCAATAAAGGTGGTTCTCGCATGAACCTTACCCTATATATATATATATATATAGTTCATACATTATATAACTGTCCCCTATCACAATTTCTCACTTAATTCATGAAACTATAGATTGTATTTCTTGTTTGCTGTAACTATATGGGTCAATAACTATTGGGCCATGGTACACTCAGTGATCCACCCATTAAAAATCATGGGTCATGAAATGGTTGGTAGAAGCAGACAAATTTTAGTCAAAAAATTCTGAACATTTTTTTGAAAAAAAAAAGTGTTATTATAAAAGTAATATATTTCAGTATTACTAATGATTTAGAGTTTTTAGACAATTATACGTTCAAGATAAAACTTTGGACAACACTTGAACTGTTTCCTTTAATTTTTACGAATTTGACCCTATAGAGATATAAACTATAAAGTAACCCGAATTGACATGCAAATACCTTGTTAATAATCGGAGAATCATCTGCAAACCATGTATCCTGCCTCTCTGTTTGGCAATGCGCGAAACAAGAATTTATAAACAGCCCGTTTTGTTTGGACGTAGAGAATCCTTTAAGTGCATTCAGCATCTGGTTTCTGAAATCTGATCATACGATACATTAATTAGCCAACAAATCACATCCTACTACCGGCCATGTAAACAAAAACGCTTTGGAACTTGGAACCGGTTCAACCGATTTGAGATATATACATTCTGGTTCAGAGTTCGGTTTTGGTGGTTTAACGGTCAAACTGACAGTGGAACTTGGAACCAGCCGATTAACCTTTTCCATTTTTTTTTCATTTTTGAAATATGCAGTTAGGTAAAAGTAGTGTGTATTCATGAGCCATCTTTATCATCTTAAAATTTGTAATAAAAACTAACAATTGAAAAAACTGAGAAAAAAAAATTGGTTCAGGCTGCCAAATCGCCCAAGCAACCGAACCCAGCCAGTTTAGTTTGTCGTTTCCTGAAATCAATCATAGCTAGTGGTTCAGCCCAGAATTTGTCAAAACCAGCCGAACTGGAATATGAATACCCCTACACTCATAGTTTCTTTACATTTATCTTTATTATGGCAAGATTGAAATGTTGATACCTTGAAAGAAGTTCATCTGAGATGGTGAACAATTGTCAGTGTTGTGCTTGCATGCCTTCCAAGCACCATTAGGATCAGCGGGTGGAGTGCATAAACTGGAAACAACCTGAAAAAGAAACGATATTAACTAAAAATAATGCGAGAACCAATCTAGGACATCCATTTGTCTAAGTTCATGATTATGTGAATGTACTTGGATTGATATATGTGTATTAATATATTATAAACATCTACACGTGTATCAATTCTATGATCTAGACATCTGTAAAAAAATTGTTACGAGGAAAAACAGAGAGTAAGTAATTACCTGCCAAGAATCGTATGCAGCATTGAGGATGAACATAGGAGTCTTAATGTGGGGAACTATGTTCTGAGGAAAAAAACACTAGAAACAGAAAAACGAGCGTTTAGTGTCGAAAAAAGGTGTTGACAACCCATAAAATACTGGATTTTGATTATATACCGAGGTTGGGTCAAGTTGGCTGATACATGCTGGTGATAAGTTTTTAGCAACCCCCTGTTGACATAATCAGATAATCATTATTTCGTTTAAACACACCCAAACACCCCCTAATTGGATGTACCTGCAAGCTTACAACACCTTCATACATGTTCCTTAGTGTATGTGCACCAGCAACATCAATCCTAAAATATTACAAAATTCAAACAAAAATAAAATATAAAATGTAGATACAAAAAAAAATTAGTTTGGTGAAAACATAAGCATATTATGGATCTTACGCGTCCATAAACATTCCAGCATCAGCCAAACACTTGACTTTAGTGCTTCCGGGGAATAAAGAACTAAACTCGTCACAGTGTAAAATAGATGCCAAACCGCCAGCCGAGCACCCAGAAAGAAGTGCCTGCAGCCTCAAAAGTTTATTTTTTATAACAAATTTTTATAAAAAGAATTATTTTAAAAAAGAGATCAATTGATGGAGAAATACTTGATCAGCATTTCGCAATCCCTTTGACATCAAGTCTTCCATTGCTGCCAAGAATATTTTGTGGCCTCTAAATTGAAGGTCATTAGCCTGTTACAAATATTTTTTTTAAAAAACTAGAATAAATAAATATACAGACAATTTCAAAAAAAAAAAAAAATTGGTTAACTCGAGAAATGAAATAATGCTACTTACCTTATCTTCTGCATCCCCGGCAAATGATGCACCATCACAATAGCGAACCTTTACTCGGTTCCAGTTGAAAAAATCTGAAAATCAAATTCAAATTTGACTCGGGCAAATGATGGCAACAATGAAATCAAATTTTAATTAGTAATTACATGTGGCAAGATGGGTGGATTGGGTCAAAGGACACACGGTTTCAGGTTAAAACGGGTCGGGTCGAATTGATTGATATGGAAAAGATCTTTCATTAATTTTATAAAACTTTGAATAAAATGATTAGGAGGTTGTATGAACTACAAACTTCGGGCCATTATCAACACATTAACCCATTTCCCTTTTGGTTAATTTTTTTATCGTCCCATTTGAGGATAAACACAACCCAAATCAATCCGGGTCAAAATTTCCGCCACTAATCTCATGATTAATGATGTGTCATGAGGATACCTGGATTATCTTCAGCTTTATTGCTCAAAATTCCGGTGAACGCCAACTGTTTCTCAAAAAATTTTGATGATCCACGCCTGGTTGTTTTCCGGTAAACACAAGATCTAACAGTGTTACACCATCCTCCACCCTTCAATATGATACTTTAATTAAATTAATCCGGCCAATAATACAGTAATATAAACTATGAAATTAATTGTCACATGATGGTTAACATCAAGAATTAAAGATACTTAAATGTTGGAAGTAAGTATAACAAATAATTCGACATAGATGTCCTTATCGATTTAGCTGTCACAAACCTCCAACTGAATGAGCCAACTGTTTGCGCCCGATTCGAATCCTCGGTGCAAATGATACCCGGGTAATGTTCCATCCAAACATACTGTGAAAAGAGAAACAACAAAATGTAATAACTTTAAAATATATTCCTTTTGCTGGTTAATAAATAGAATACCTTCCAAATGACTAGATATTAAAAAAAAAAAAAAAACTACATCAAATCTGGATCTTGAATCAAAAGTTAACATTTGGAGCTGAATAAAATATAAAATATAAATTCAAGAATCAAAACTTAACATTTTTGGGCTGATAACATATAAAAGCAGCAATTAATCAAGAACAAATTATAAATTCAAGAATCAAAAGTTAACATCTTTGGGATAAATAAAATATAAAATCAGCAATTAATCAAGCACAATTTATAATAAAATATAAAATCAGCAATTAATCAAGAACAAATTAGAAATTTTCAAATTAAAATCACCCAAATTGTATGACACATGAACTAAATATTCAGACAAAAGGTTAGATACAAAAACCAGTCACCTAACTGCAACACAAAAACATGTAAGCCCCAAACAACCAACCAAACCCTCCAAAAAACAGCCACAATTATGCTACATAAAAAAACATCAAACTCAAATGTAATCTGAGAACACAAATCTTGATCTAACACTAATTCATCAAATCTTCAAAAACTGATGCACATACAAATCTTGCAACCAATACATATAGAGAGAGAAAGAAGTGAGAGAGAGAGAGAGAGAGAGAGAGAGAGTACCAGCTCCTTTAGCAGCAGCTCCTGGAATAAGAGTGAGACCAACAATAAGAGGATTAGGGGCAACAACAGCAGAAGAAGAAGCTTCCATGAGTGAAATAACTTCGGTTGTATTGTAATGGAAATCTGACTCATCAAACTCATACCCACTTCCCAAAACACCGAATCCAATCAAGAATATCAAAACCCATGTACAAACCTGGTTCCTCATTCTCAAATCTTGCACCTCTGACAGTGATTTGTTATGTGTACTAGATAGATAGATAGATAGATAGATAGATAGATAGATAGATAGATAGATAGATAGATAGATAGATAGATAGATAGATAGATAGATATGATTGATTTTTTAGTTAAGAATCAATGTGTGTGGGATTTGATTGTGAAATCTTTGTACCTTATCAACAGGAATCAGAATCTATGTTAAGTTTAGAACAGAAGCAAGAGGAGAGAGAGAGAGAGAGAGAGAGAGCCAATATATGTTTTTCTTGCCGGGGGGAAGCCAAGAATGAAGTGCTGTTTTTCCGCCTTTTAATTGGTTTTAAAGTGTTTTAATAAACTTTTATATAACCAGGTTTTGTAATTATTTGGGTATGTATGGGAAGGGTTTTAGAAATTTTGGTCATAAAACCGGTAGTTTAAAAAATATTTACTAGAAATCAAGAATGGGTGTTTCTTTAATACCCACTTTTTTTTTTTTTTTTTTTAAGTTTGCCTTTCAAAAAAAAACTTATTCTCACTCCTAATTTTATTGGATAAAAAAATGTTTTTTTTTCAAAAAATATGTTAGTTAACAATAGTTAAGAAAACAAATTATAGTAAAATAATAAATGGGATCGCGTGTTTTATAATTGTTTAGAGTAAAATGCCAAATTCGTCCTTGAGGTTTAGTCATTTTTGTTTGTTTCATCCAAAGTGACTTTTTTGTGCATTTAAGTCCTTAAGGTTTCCGTTTTATTGTTATTTTTGTTCTTGAGTTTGGCAATCTATTGCGACTTTTATTCCTTAAAATTTGGCCCTCAAGGGTGAAAATGGTAAGATTTTAAATTTTTTAGATGAAAATGACAACTTAGGGACGAAAGTCGCAAAAGTGGTCAAACCTTAGAAACGAAAATAGCATTTTACTCTTTTTTAATTATTTTAATAACATATCCTTTAATTGTTATTAAGAACGTTTTTTTAATAGAAACGTCTTTGTTCTTTCACAAATATTTTTTTAACATAGCTTGTAAAGACAGAGAAAAAAAGAAACTTTTTTTTTTTTGGCAGGTGAACTTCTTTTGGAAGGGTATCACATCCCACAAACGGGGATCCCGACCAGGCCAAGAGACAGTTGAAGGCAGAGCTGTAGCCGACCTGGCCGTTAAGGCCGCCGCCCGGAAACCGTACCTCCTCCACACGGTTATTACCCCGCTGGAGTAAAGGCCGGATGAAAACCGGGTCAGCTCGGGATCGAACTTGCGTCAACAAACCTTATCATAATCTTTTTACACAGATTATCATTATGGTATGGATTGATTATAGTTTTGCTTTTAACTTTATAAAAATGCACAACTAGTCATGTATTTTCACTCAACCATAACACTTTTAGCTCTAACACTAATTTTCGTTAAAAAGGGAACACGAATTTTCGTTAAAAATGTATGCTAACTTGATGTTCACTCAACCATAACACTTTTTTAAGAAGGGAACACTAATTTTCGTTAAAAATGTATGTTAACTTGATGTTCACTCAACCATAACACTTTTAGCTCTAACACTAATTTTCGTTAAAAAGGGAACACTAATTTTCGTTAAAAATGTATGTTAACTTGATATAAAATTACTTTTCTACCCTTACTATTAAAAAGGTAAAAAAGATAAAAACCAATCACCAACGCTTCTTTGTGGTCATTGGTTAAGACGTTAAGTGTGTTATTTTGGTCGAAAGAGATATGATGTGATGGTAAGGTGTCTCTTCTCCATCCTATAAGACCATGTGTAGTGGAAGACACAAATAATGTCCTTACCCTTGGGTGTTTTGCGTCATGTGGCAGTCCAGTCAGCAATATGGCATTATGGGACGTTTTTTCTAAAGTGGGTGTAGTGGGGATGTGGGCATTGTGAGGTATTATGTTAAAATTGGTGTAAAAAATTACATTAAAAAAAACATCAAAAAAAGGGTATTGGCCAACCAAAAAGAAGAAAACCTGTGATTGGCCAAAGATCTTGAACATGGGCGTGGAAAAAGGACGCCATATGCATTTTTTTTTTTTGAAAAAAAGCCCCGGGGGCGGTTGATGGACGTTGTGGGGCGTTTTTTAGGGGAAAAACGCCCAAAAGCTCCCCACTACGAGTGGTCTAAATGAAAAGTTCAAATACTACTATGGCGCAAGTGTACAAGTAAAATGGTTTGCCTTAAAAAAAAGGTTGCCCTATGTTTCCACTTGAACCAGTTTGTTTATGGTTTCGGCGACGACCAGGGGCGTACCCACCCTAAGCCAAGGGTGGGCGGGCGCACCCCATAAAAAAATATTTTTTAGTGTTATTTTTTGCCGGAAATCCCGATCGCACCCCTTGAAAATTTTCAACCGCCACACTTAGAAAAAAAATAATTATTAACCACTTATTCACTTAATTATTTAATCCAATCAAAGCCAATCTGCAATCAAATTTTTATTAACACAAGCTCAAACCCAACCTAAAGAAATTTTAACTAAATAAAATAACCCAAACCCATCCACCCATTCCATTTCAAAATCCCGCCCCCAAAAAAACTCCCAGCGACTTGACGCTAGGGATGAGCTCGGTACCGTCCGGCACCGAAAGAACCGGTACCGAAAATCGTTAAAAGTGGGTACCGGTACCGAATATACCCGGTTCGGTACGGTTCGGTACCGGACCGGTACCGAAAATGCTAAAAGTCGGTACCGAAAAAGTACCCGGTTCGGTAAATTTGATACCGGTACCGGGAACGATTTGCTCACCCCTACTTGACGCCACTGCTCATGACCCGGTGGCTTTTTTTTACCCGAAAAACCAAAATTCCAGTTGGACCGACCCATATTACGTCAGAATTCCAATATAGAACTAGTATGGTTTATTTATTTATTTATTTATTTTGTTTTATGTGATGATTAAGAGAAAATATAGATGTGTAAGGGTTAAATCTTTTTATATTTTTTTGATTGTTTTGTTGTTCTACACGTGTAGTTAAATGATTTTGTTGTTTTATTTATAGCTTTGTTTGTTTATATGATTAGTTACAAGTAGTCAACATTTAATATTAGGGCTTGAATGTTTAAAAATATAATTGAAAGTTATGGGCTATGGTTGAACATGATTGTTTATTTTGTTTAAGTGTTTAGTATTGTTTTATGAACTTATTAAGCAAAATATATGTGTTAGGAACAATGAGTAAGAATGTAATGAACTTATAGCATGTTTAGTATCTTTAGATGATATTTTGGATATATTTAAAAAAAAAACCTGCAGGGTACAATTTTAAATACGTTTGTAATTTGTAATGAAATTTGACGTGTTTTTTATGATTTATAAATTTTAATTTGATGTTCTTTTGTCTTACATGATCCGACCCGACCCGCTATGAACCGATATTTTTATACAGCTAGGGGCCTAAAATCTTTACATATATTCCGCACCCCCAAGAAAAAATTTCTGAGTCCGCCACTGGCGACGACCAACAGTTTCGGCCAAGGCCAGCAATCTCCTCTTCAACACCTCAAGAAACAATGATAGGTGATCCAACTGTAAAAGCTCAGGGCTTGTCGATGGACTCCAAGATTCCGACAACATAATCAAATAAATGGCTTGGCGTTACTTCTCAAGAAAATAATTCTATCATGGTGGTAAATCAGTAGAGAGGGTGACCGAAGTTTTTTGCTAACTTTTTATTATTTTTATCTTTTGTCTTTCTAAGTGTAGGCACTTAATAATCATTTTAAAAAGTTTATTAATGAAAATAGACTTAACATCTTTAAATACCATTAGCGTAAGGTTGAGTAAACAATGATAACCAAAACCTTTAACTTATAAAAAAAATGGGACCAAAACCATAATGTATCTTTATCACACGACCATTGGTCTTTTTCTGTAATTTAATTTATATAAATGTGGAATACCTCCAATTTGACTAGAGATCTTGTAGCGATTTGACGAGAGATTTGGGTGAGGGGTTGGAGGTCGCAAGATGGACTTTACCGAATGGTGGGCTAAAAGAAAATGTTTTTGCTTTGTTTTTGGTTTTTAGTTGTTTTACACTTGCATTATTATTATTATTATTATCCTTATATTAAAATTATCATCATCATTCTCCTATATATTAATTTACGAATCAAATGAACAGTAAACAACTGTAATATAATAAAATATTATATACAGTTTCTTTTAATAGTTTTATTATCTTAGTATTATAATAATTGTTATCCTCTTTACTTTTTAAGTCTGATAAGTTTGCTGTTAACCGGTACTTTTATCAAAAATACCGGTTCGTTAACGAATGAAATAAACAGTAAACAACTGTAATATAATAAAATATTATATACAATTTCTTTTAATAGTTTTATTAAAGTATTATAACAATTGTTATCCCCTTTACTTTTTAAGTCTGATAAGGTTGCTGTTAACCGGTACTTTTATCAAAAATACTGGTTCGTTATCGGTAAAATACCAGTTCGTTATCGGTACATGAAGGTATAAACCAGCACCAGCCTGGTACATAAAACGCCAAAAGTTGGTACCAGATTGAGTTTGATAATCTTTTAGTTCGAGAAATTTGGTATTGTTACCCAGTACCATTTGCTCATCCCTGATCACGGGTACCGTACGAACACCAACGGTATCGTACAACTTTTTTTTAGTTTCAGGAGTAGGGATGAGCTCGGTGTCAACTGATACCGAATCGGTATTGGTACCGAAAATATCGGTTACGGTGTCGGTATATGAAGGTAAAAACCGGTAGCGAACCGGTACTAGGAACGCCAAACGTCAGTATTGAACTGGTACTTATGATCTTTCGGTTCAGGAAATTCGGTACCGGTACCCATTACTATTTGCTCATCTCTGACTACGGGCTTCTACCGAACAACATCATTACCATACAACTTTTTTAGTTAATTTTCTTTCGGTTATTTTTTAGTGTTTTTTTATACATTTTCTTTTTATTCTTGTCAGCGATTCCGTGTGCAACGCGCTCGTAGTGATTTCAAACACATATAAACACAGACTAAATAACAAAAAAAGTTCGTCGCAACGCGGCGACGGTTGTTATAACTAGTTATTATATTAAAATGAAACAAATTGAACAGTAAACTTTATTTTGAATTAAAAATGAAAATCAAATAGTAAATCAGGGCAATAAGGGATCAAATTTATCAAACCGGATATATTTTTGGTATCGAATCGGTATCGACTTTTGACA
Organism: Helianthus tuberosus; assembly: GCA_030545235.1. NCBI lineage: Eukaryota > Viridiplantae > Streptophyta > Magnoliopsida > Asterales > Asteraceae > Helianthus > Helianthus tuberosus. The sequence goes on from CM060413.1 coordinate 81,630,589, forward strand.
TTTTCGATATCGATTCGGCACCAGTATTCAGCGGTTTTTACCCTCAAATACCGGTACCGACTGGCACCGTACCGGTACCGACCGGCACCGAACCGGTACCGTACCAGGTATATTCGGTACCGGTACCCACTTTTGGGGATTTTTGGTAACGATATTTTCGGTACCGGTTGGTACTGAGCTCATCAAATCCTGTAGCAACGTAGCAACGCAAGTAATTGCACCGGTTTAGATTATTTGTCATACACAATCCAATGAATAGTAACATCATCAAGGGGATGAGCAAATGGTATCGGGTACCGGTACTGGTATCAAATTTACCAAATCGGGTATATTTTCGGTACTGAATCAGTATCGACTTTTGACATTTTCGGTATCGGTTCGGCACCGGTATTCACCGGTTTTTACCCTCAAATACCGGTACCATACCAGTATCGACCGGGACCGAACCGTATCATACCAGGTATAATCGGTACCGTACCGGTACCCACTTTTGGGGATTTTGGGTAACGGTATTTTCGGTACCGGTTGGTACCTAGCTCATCAAATCATGTAGTAACGCAAGTAATTGCACCGTGTAGATTACTTTTCATACACACTGTAAGTAAACTGTATTTCGTTTGATTGAGGTTTTATATACACAACTTAGTTTGTTTTCTTTTTTGTCTTTTCCTATAATGAATGAATTGTAGCATATAAAATTAACTTGGATATTTAGATTATTGATGAGCAAATCATATCAAATCCTGTAATCAAACCAGTATCGTATCGGTACCAAATTTACTATACCAATCATTTTCGGTACCAATTTGGTACCCACCTATTGGCGTTTTCAGAATCGTTTCTTTCGGTTCGACACCGGTCTAGCACCATACCTGTATTTACTGATTTTTAACTTCAAATACCATACCATACCATACCATACCATAATGTATCGTACCGAACATTTTCGGTGCAAGTACCTAATTTCGATGATTTTCCTGATCGGTACTCTCGGTGCCGTTACCGGTACCGAGTTCATCCATATCTTAACATGTTAGGATCGTAATAACTAAACTGAAAACAACTGAATTTCCAACGTGTAGGACGTGTGGGGTCCTATTATTATATATTAGTTTATTTAAAATCGCTTTTTTTGGGGACAGAGTGACTATCGTTACCACGTCATTGTTATTTATGTTTTGATTTTCGGTATCTGCTTGCCGTTACCGACATGCGTTTTGCAGACATTAGGTCCCCGCCGCAACGCGCGGGCGGAAATCAATTATCTTAATATCCACTATTACATCAACTAAATCTTAAAGTTGGACCAATATTTTTTTTTTTTTACAAAAAGAGCTTCTAAACCTTCTCATATCATCCTTTTTTGATGAATCATATGGTTTTATGATTTCATTGCCCAATAAAGTTATCAAATGAAGTATGATTACAATTAAAACATTAGAAAAAGAAATATGAGTTAATATATGCTCTAAAATTGAAAATATCATAAAAATGAAAAAAGTATATATCCTTTAATTTATAACAATAATGATATTTTTGAATGAAGCCTTACAAATAAAAGCATATTTTTATGAAAAAATTTTATATTATACTTATAATAATATTGATGTATTTGAATTAAATTGCTAACAAATTACAGAATCTATAAATTTATAAATATTATGATAGAAACATAATATGTTTGAAACAAACTTTGAGTTAGCATAGAGAATGTTAAATGTTAACCTAAATATGAGTTTAGATATTTTTCATATTTAAACCATATTACCTAATCTACAGTTTAATCATCTTATTTGAAAGCTTAAAGCATTCACAACTAATTCTTCATCTTTATCTCTATAATTATATACTAAATATCACTATCATTTTAATCACTTTTTCAATTAAACAATATTTTTGTAAACTTTTATCAATATTTTTTCTCTTTCCTCTACTCACGATCACTTTCAAAAATATTATATAACTAGGTTATATACCCGTGAGCTTAACGGGTTATGGGTTGTGTTAAAATGTAACACTATTCTTATAATTCCATTGTTTAATGATAAAATACGGACTTTTTAAAACGAAATACATAGTTAGCAAAAACTTAGTTAATAAACTAAGATGTACTTTATTATGGCATTTGAACATAGTCAACTAACTAGATTAAAATATTCAACATTTAGAAGTGTTTACAAAACAACATGGTTTGAACTAGATTAGATTATCGCGGAAGCATTCAAAACTTGTGTTCGGTTCTTGATTTCCTTGCTTGATCGACATCCACAACGAAACGAGCATTACCTGGGGTTAAAACCACATCAATTATTAGTTTTGGCATCATAATATCAAATAAATTCAAGTCCTATTGCTAAACAACAAAAAACAAACAAAATCTCTGCAATTTAGGTCTGTCGCGCCCGGCGACAGAGCAGAGCCAAGCTTTCGCGGCCCGCGACGATCGTCGCGTGACGCGACGGTGATTGTAGTTTGGCGTTGCGTAGCGCGACGACTCCATTTCGGCAGAATGGTTGTTGTTTGGTGCTGTATGTTTGCCCAGCAACTTTATTTCCCTTATCAAACTTTAAACTATCATAACTTTCGATTTACATGTCCATTTTTGCCGAGTCTTTTTCCTATATGTCCAAATTACGGATCTAACTATATAAATTTCACTTAACGAAACCCGGATTGTGAACGAATAGCCCACACAATCCTTGTTTTGATTATTCGACCCATTAACTATGTGTGCAATTGTTTGCCAATCTATTCTTTGGCATTCTAATCTTATTTACCCATTCCCAGGGCTTGTAATTCTTAGCGTATCCATACCATTACATGGCTTTACGCTTATATACGAATTTCATGCTTGTTTGCTATAAATTCAAGCATTGCCACTTTATGCAATTCTGGCAACTAATTTCTATCATTCGACCCGATAACACGGATTCATAAACTTAACTTAGTATAACCATTCTTTACTAAATTGCTATCTAGCACTAGCGCATTTTGAGGCTTTCGAGTCTCAACGCGCAAGATTGACATAAAAACATAGTTTTGACCCGTTTGGTTGACGAGTGAAAATCCTCACTTTAATGTCAAGCCAAACCATTCCTAACCAATATTTTGACCCGTTTGAGTGTCGAGTGAACTTCGCCACTTCAATGACACGTCAAACGCATATACTACATTATGAAAATGTTAGCAAGCTAAAAGCAAACGTTTATATGTAATGTAACGGAACCAAAGTCACGTACCTTTAGAGCACACCCTTCAATCGCGCGTCACCACCGGCTTGTCCACTTGACGCTCCGGTTTCCTTTCCTATAGAGTTCAACCACAACCCGTTTAGAACTCTTTTGCTTAACATATAACGCATAGTTCGCCATAACTCTACAAACATGCGTTTTAGCTAAAATTTCCAGTTTTAAGTCTCCTTTTAGGCATTTTCACAAACACCTTAAGGGCATAATTTCTCATAATCTATTATCAAGTTCATAACTTTTTCTTTTGCCAAGATTAACATCAATTAGGCAATTTACACAAATTTTAACATCAACATTTCAGAACTTACTTCTTAAAACTCGGGTTACACTAGAACAAGTATCATAATCCTAGTGTTTATCATGTTTCTACAAAACCCATAAATCAATTACAATGGTGACTATGAATCTCACAATTATTAAGCAAAATTTTAACAAGAAATCGACTAGGGTTCATCCCTAGACATCATATCACTCCAATTTCATCCGTACAACACTCATGCAACATCAAATTCGAATTTTCCCATGTTCATCCAGAAATTTAAATGGAAATTTTCTACAAAATTTACATACCATATGATCCCTTCACTGAGGTGATCACTAATCTATGTTCGGATTTTGATTTGGGACTGCATTTGGTCTTCAATTTGATCAAATAAAATGAACTAGGGTTTTGGAGAAGCTCTGGTCGCCCCCTCTGTGTTTGATCGATCCCAGCACACACACAAATGTGTGTTTTGTGTTTAATAAAATGTTTTTATTATAATTAGTTCCAATTTAAACACCTTTGGTCCTTCTAATTTCCTTTAGTTCATATTTGAGTGTTTTTAACCCACTTATGAGTTACTACAAGACTTGTAACTAACTTGGTTATTTAGTCCTAGTTATATTAAAAACTAGTATTGGAGCCGTGTTTCTTGGCATGTCGTAGGAGTGTGATGGTAAGGATATATTTGTCACATGATATATTGATGGGTTGTTACAGATCATGCAAACTTTAATCTAAACGACGGTACGAATAAGCAATCGACATGGTTAAGTAAACATGTCTAGAGTTAAAAGTTAGTTTTTAACTATAATAAGGTAAATAAAAAAATAACTAAATTTGTTACATTGTATATTGAAGGGTTAATATGGCCATGTAGTCTTTAATCTAAACGACGGTAAAAATAAGCAAACAACACGATTAAGTAAACATGTCTAAAGTTCAAAGTTAGCTATAACTATAATAATTTAAATATAATAATAAGTAAACTAAAAAAATAAACCTGGCCCATATGATACTTTATTAAAGTTCGGAGGATTACGACATAAATCGTTTATTGAAAAAGAATTAGTATTAAAATTTCGTGTGATAAATCTATTAAAGTTTAGGGGCATAAACTTAAATAACCTATAAAAATAAAAGATTATTAGAGTTCATGAGTTCATATGATAACTTTATTAAAGTTTACGGTTTAAAAGTAAATTAATAAATTAAAAAAAACATAATATTCTAACCTCTTATAAAATTGATTAATCATAAATTAATATTTTTCACAATTTGCTTTGTTAATATATAGAATTACACATATCTTAGGTACAGTTTGTTTTTTAAGAGGTAAAATGTCTGCAGTCTGCGGACCACATCTGTAGACATCTGTAGAAGAAGAGGTAGACCAAACATCTGCAGTCTGCAAGAAGAAGATAGTTTGTTTTTTTAACGTGTGTAGACTTCTAAAATAAACTGGTAGTGGTGTACGGACGGTGGTGGTGATGGTGGTGCTGGACGGTGATATTGGTAGACGGTGGTGGGTGGTGGTGGACGGTAGTGGGTGGTGGACGGTGGTGGTGAACCGTGATGGTGGTGGTGGTGGTGAGTGGTGGTGTTTAACTCTCTGCAGACCTTAGAAGATCTTAGAAGTGGCTGGGCCAAGTCTGCACCAAGAAGAGCTCGTGCAGATGTTTTTTAATGAAACGTCTTCGAAAAAACAAACAGTCTGCGCGTGACAATATCTGTGCGTGGTCTGCGCGACGCAAACAGAAGAGCTTGCGCATAGCTTTTCAGAAAAAACAAACAGCACCTTAGAGTACTCAGAGTAGATTTCTCATCTCTAACCATATAATTTAACTAAAAATTACCTTTTTCTAAATTTAACTCTCACTTTTAAAAAGTTTTCGACATCTCATTCCTCATTCATATCTCTACATTCTTTTTTGGGTAAATTACACGTTTTGTCTTTTATATTAATACCCTTTTTTCAGGCGGTGTCATTTGGCGCAAAAAATTGACAAGTTTTGTATTTAATGCTTCAAAATCTTGCACATTACGTCCTTTGGCCATAACTCAGTTAATTTTTTTTGGTTAAGTATGATCATGTGCCTTGCACATAAGGGCATTGTTATCATTTCACCTTTCTAGAGACTATGGTGTAAATAATTTATATCTAGGGACAATTTTGTACAAAAAAAAGAAAAAAGATACATAAATAAAATAAACCTTTACACTCTCTCTTTAAACTCCCCTTTTTTCTCTCTTTGTGTCACACCCCAATCAATGGCGGAAACATCGAGGCGATACGTAATAGATTGTTCAAAAGCATAATAACACCAGATCACGACAATAATTAAAATTCAAAATTTCATTACATATATTTGAATAGTACAATACATTGTTTGGAAAGGAAAATAAGACAATTTACAAGTTTCAAGACTAAAACATAAATTAATGCATAAGTAACTTTGGAGAGTATCTAATCCACCCTAAGTAGTTTTCTTGTAAACACATCATCAAACATTTCTTGCAACATGTATAAAATATTCGTCAACAAAAATTATGTCGGTGAACATACTAGTTTGTCTACATAACATAAGTATGAATAAAGTCTCAAATCCACATATTTAAAGTATACCAAAATCATGTAATCATACTAGCATGCAATAGCTAAAAATCAACTCAAAGTTTCCACTAGCGTAACCTTATCGCCGAAGTAAATAAGACTGTAAAGAACAATGAGCCAACAAACGGGGCGGTGTGCTAATCCTATAGAGCTATACATGTTAAGGGATGATGTTTAAAGTTAATGATAGATAGCATGGCATAAGACTGTTCTAGCATGTATGACGATTTAGCATAACTAGTAAGCATGTTAAAGGATTGAGTGTTTGCATAAGATTGATTGTATGTGTGTGATTGTGTATTTAGTTACAGATACATGTTGCAACCCAAATAGTGTTTAAAACGTAAAATGGGTCAAGCATGAACTCATGGTTTGCGAAGATTTTTCACAAAGTGGGACCGAGCCAATTTGAAGGATGGAACACTGAAGTTACCCTAAAATGGTAAACAAAGGTGTATGAGTATGTTGGATTTGGAGATTTGAATGTAAACCGATGTTAAAAGTATAAAATTACATAAAAATATATCCCGTCTTCGACACTTATTCGGACATTATTATTTGTTTGTGTTTTTTTATAAGTCCTATTACCCATTAGAAATTCAAAATAAGGAATCCAAGACTTTCGATATTCTCCACCCTAACATAATATTCAACCATGGTTTGCTTGATATCATATTTGGGTTTTTGGAGTACGTATTATATATATATATATATATATATATATATATATTAGCAGATATATTGTCAAAGTATGTCAAACATTTGTCAAGCATTAGAGGTAGAATAAATCCATCAACCTCAAGAATTCCCCAATGCACATATCACCAACATTGATAATTTGGATGGTCATAAATACAAGTACGAAGAAAATAAATAAGCTATCTAATTCACTAAGTAACCAAGTGAGGATAACTAAACGAGTGCTTCCAACATTGTATCACAACCCTCGACCCTACCATGGGCGGGAGCCGTGAGCAGATACAAGTGGTACCGGTGTTTATTAAAATTATCGCAGCGGAATGTTCATCTGGACGGGTGTCAGGAAAAAATATCAGAGTTTTCAAAACACTGCAGTTTTCATTTCATAAACCGTGGTATGAAACCCATATTTACATAAAGGATTTTTTTACAGAGATAAAACCTTAATTTACAAAACACGTTTTATTTATGTTCACATAGCCACTTATTTAAGATTGAGTGCCTCGTAGCACTTTTCCTTCTCTTCATAATAAATCACCTGAAACGCGTTTTAAAGCCATTTGATCAGCGAAAAATACTGGTGAGTTCATTCAAATTTATAGAAAGACATCCTCTAATAATTACAGCATTAAGAGTTTTTACATTTGTTTATATCTTACTATTACCCAAAGGTATTTGTCACTCGACAATTCCTGTGACTGTGGTCATATCATTGTTGGTCATTCTCCCAACTAGTGAAGCTTATCAAGTAGTGTATACAAAACCCCACATACTGACAATAATTTATATGTAAGAATACAAAGACTTAATCATTGTAATATAAGTAACGGTTTGAAAACAGTTAGGGTTTTGAAAGCATTTAATAAAAGAGAATTGACTCACAATGTTGTGAGAAAAAGCAGAATGACACACTTTGTAGATTTAGGGTTTTAAGTAATAGCTTTCTGGCCTAAGTCCTGGGATCCTAATTAAACACACAAGGCAACACATATTAGTGTATTAACTCAATTCAAACTTTAACGATAATCACGAGATCAAAACCACAATGTAGATGACAAAGTATAACCTTATTAAGGCAGCACTTAGGCATCCGTTGATTTGGTTTCAGATCAATCAGACAGGGTATCGTACCCGTGATCTGGGTTAGCCCGCTGATTACGGAGCAAAGTTCTAGAGCTTCAGATATTAGGACAGTGTTTCAAGAGAGAAAGAAAAGAAAATGAGAGGTTTGAAATGCCCAATCCTCGTCCAATTTATAGCTACAGTTTGACCTCGTCGCGTCGCACGACCAGATTTTCCCATCACCATCGCGTCGTGCAACTAGGTGAACTAGGGCTTAGGTGTCATGAGTCACCACGTAGGTCTGCCACGTGGCTGCCACATAGTGCGACGTATCTTCTGATGAACAAGGAGGTATTGCGTCATGCGACCGTGACCGCGCTTCCTTATCATCGTCGCGTAGCGCGATGAGACTCAAAACTGGGGTTTCTCGTTTTTCATGCTGGTTTTCGCATGAGTGTTCGGGGTCTCGATTATGATTTGTTATGGCCTTTTCGAGGGTTGTTATATTCTCCCCACCTTGTTTTAAATCTCGTCCTCGATATTTACTGGAATAAGTAGGGTATTTTCACTTCATTTCCGATTCTAGTTCCCATGTATATTTTGGTCCTCTTTTCGAATCTCAGTTCCCTTTGACCAGAATCAATCTTTTATGTTTGAGATTCTTAACCTTCCTATCTTCGATTTGTAGAGGCTTCTCAACAAATTTTAATTTTTCACTTACCTCTATATCTTGAAGAGGTACCATTAAAGATTTGTCAGCTAAAAACTTTCTTAGGTTACATACATGAAATACATCATGTACACCAGCTATTTCTTCTTGTAACTGTAGCTGATAGGCTACTGGTCCAATGCGCTTGATAACCTTAAATGGTCTAACATATCTTGGGCTTAACTTTCATTTCTTACCAAATCGAACTACTCCTTTCCATGGAGAAACTTTTAATAATACTTTGTCTCCAACTTGGAATTTTAATGGCTTACGTTGATTATCTACATAACTCTTTTGACGATCTCGTGCTGTCTTTAACCTTTCCTTGACTTAAATTATCTTGTCAGTTGTTTCTTCTACAATCTCTGGACCTGGTAATTGCTTTTCTCCTATTTCTGCCCAATATACCAGCGTTCGGCACTTTCGTCCATAAAGTTCTTCAAATGGAGCAACATTAATGCTTGTGTGATAACTATTGTTATAGGAGAATTCTATTAATGGCAATTGATCGTCCCAACTTCCTCTAAAATCTATTATATATGCTCTTAGCATGTCTTCCAATGTTTGGATTGTCCTTTCACTCTGTCCGTTTGTTTGATGGTGATAAGTTGTACTTAAATTTAGTCGTGTCCCCATAGCTTTTTGGAAACTTTTCAAAAATGAGAAATGAAACGACTATCTCTATCAGACACAATGGATAACAGAATTCCATGTAATGAAACTATTTCATCTACATATAGCTTAGCTAATCTTTCCATACTAAAGGTTTCCTTTATTGGTAGAAAATGAGCTGACTTGGTTAGTCGATCCACAATCACCCGGATTGTGTCGTTACCTTTCCTTGTTTTGGGTAATTTGGTAACGATATCCGTTGTTATCAATTCCCATTTCCATACTGGCATTTCTAATTGTTGAAGTAAACCTGAAGGTTTTTGGTGTTCAGCTTAAACTTGTGAAACTGTTAAACACTTAGAAACGAAATTAGCTATATCCTTTTTTGTTGGACCGTTTGCGTGACCCTAAACGTCAGTAAAGCAGTTCATCTTCGAATACGAAGGCGGAATCAACGTATACAAAGTCATAACAGCTCTCAGATCTTTTTAACTTCTTTATATTATAAATTTCCAATGTTTACATGTGTTTCTGACTTAATTTTGACAGAGTTTCGATGCCTACACAATGATCTGATTTCGCTCCAACTCTATTAAATGAGATCAACACTCACCTATTTATAGTAGATCTGATTCCACCCCAAATGACATGATACATCAGGAGCGGAATCACAGGAGTGGAATCAACAAGTTACCTCAGGAGCGGAATCACTACTTTAGACCTCTAGGAGCGGAATCACTACTTAACATAAGAACCTAATTCCACTCCAAATGACACAAGTGTCATTTGGGGCGGAATTGCAATCTAGAATCACTATTTCATTTCCGAGCTCCAAACTAACCTATCTAGACCTAAGACTCAACTAAGACGTAGTAAACAGACATTCTGTGCACCAACAGACTCCCCCTTGGATGTTGACGAAGTCTTTGGCCTTGAGTCTTCAGTCTTGGTCTTTTCTCCAACTCTCTGTCTTCTCATCATAAACACTCTATCTTCACAGGTTCAGGTTCACTTCCTAGCTTCATCTCCAGCATTCCCTTTGATCATTGATCCAGACTCCCCCTTTCACAGACTCCCCCTCTCAATATGCTAGAATCTGAGTTCTTGATTTGGTTCAAGCTTTGACATTTAACCTCCATGGGAATGATGAAGTCCAAAACCTGTTACCCTGCACATCCTCTACCTCACCATAAGTTTCACAAATTTATAACATTTGAATTTAATAAACTTACTGGTAGACATCATATATACAATCAATCATACTAGTTACATCAAGTTCAAATGAATGACCTTGATAAACTAACCACACAATCTTTCAAAACATTTGTATATGACATTCAAAGTTTTTAACATATTCTCCCAATCCTGTTCATTATGTTTAGCACTTGGAATTTTGAAAATCTGCTTTCCAACATCAGTTGTCAAAAATCTTTTTTGAAATTTTCAAAAATTTATGCTAAAACACTCCGAAAATCTTTTTGGATTTTTGTTTTGAATAAAATGCAGTAAACAAATATATACAAACAATATTTTTGTGAGTTTGTGTAAGAGGATCATATCAGTTCATGAAACCAATCACTAGCACCTTTAAGCTTTAATCATTTTAAGCTCTAAACGATTCACATAGATTGACGATATAGTTGTCCTCTTAAACTCAATCTAAAAACTTTCGAAATGCTTACCGATACGTTAAGGTATATTAATTTTGCACTAAATTCTTATGGACCCCACAATCTCAGCATATCCCCTCATCATGCAATACACTGACTCAAGTAATGCCTTTAAACTTTTATCAACTATGATTTGTGCGAAAAACAAAGCAGAATGTTTAAACATTAACAATCAGGTCGATACTTCCGTATACGCAGAGAAAGTCCAATGTTTAAACAAAATAAGAAAAATAAAACAAGTTGAAGTTGTTTAGGCTTTAACCACCAGGTCGATACTCCCGTATACGCAGAGGTGATCCAAAGCTTAAACGAAACACCAAAGAAAATAAAGCAGAACGTTTAGGCAACAACATCCAGGTCGATACTCACGTATACGCAGAGGATGCCCGATGTTTAAACAAAATAAAGAAATAAAACAAGTTTAAGTCTTTGCAAAATAAAATGCACAAAATCACAGTGACTTTTCAGCAAGTTGTGAAAGTTCACAAACTGGCCGGTTTTTATGTCTTTCGACATTCAGCGATTACTGAGTAGGTACACAATCACGAAGGACAAAACTAAGTACTATGCTTTCGATCATGTTTCCCACTAGAACTAGGCTTTTTCGTTTAAGTTTGTATCGTTATCGCAAATCTACTAGTCTAGCTGAGCCTATCGTCACATCATTAGTGAGACCGTTTATCACATTTTACATTTCATTTCTTTAGCATGTTGTGATAGTCCACTGATTTACTATCATTTCCTCTTTTTCACAACAAACTCATTTTTGCTTTTTCAATGTTTTTGACATTTTCAAATTTTCTATTTTTTTTTTATTTTTCTCCCCCTAAAATCAAAATATGTTTCAATTTTGATTTTCTGAGAAAATTTGAAAACAAACTATACAAGAAACGTGACAAACTGATATCAAATCGCTTCAATTCACCATTCACTTGGCATAAATAATCAGAACTCCCCCTGTCAACAAACTATTTTCCCATTGTGATTTCAAAACACTTAAGTTTGTTTTAATCAAATGGTTTTTCCGGAAAATTAGTTTTGTTGAATTAACAAACCACTTGTTGGTTAGGGGGTTACTTCATCACTTTGTTCTCCTTTAACCATTTTGAAAGATTTAACAATTCAAGATTCTATCAACACAAACACTTGTAGGAAATCAAGTACAACTTAATGTCCCTGATTTACCACATGTAAGTCGAAATATCACAGTTACCATCCTGTGAATTTCTCAAGAAATGTGCCGATGCATGTTCCACACTTACCAGCCTGGGAACTCCGGCAAGTCAGGTTTTTCTATTTGAAAAGATTCACCCAAGCCTGACCAGCCTTGGGTGATTTTGAATTCTTGTTCAACAATGGTGGATAATTTGCATCATCCCTTGTTAAACCCGAATTCTCCTTTTTTACCTCAACACTAGGCTCCTCTGGCTTTGATGAACCAGAATCATTGCCTGCACATAGCTTATCTGACTTTGACCTGTCAGACTCATTGCCTGATGGTGGCTTGTCTGACTTTGACACATCAGATTCATCGCCAACCATTTTCTTCTTCTTCTTTTCTTCTTTCGTCCTCAGATTTGTATCCGATGAATTCGTCTTTCTTGACTTTGCAATCGAGTTAGTTGATTCATCAGAACTCTTATTCAATCTGTCCGGTGAACCCGAAGACAAAATTTTCTCGAGATACTCTCTCGCCTTCTTCCTTTTCTTTCGCAGTCTGTCTTTCTGCCCCTGTGAAAGTTTAACTTTCTTTTCTTGAATTGTCTGATCCTGAACTTTAGGTTTTAGAACCTTCTGTTCATGGGGCTTGACGTTGACTGGCTTCTTTGCCATTCTTTGAGATTCAACCCTCGATCTTCCCATTGATCTCCTTGGGCAATCTCTGGCAATATGTCCTCTGATATGACAATTATAGCATCTTCTTGTTTCATAATTCCAATTCTGGCAGTTAACAGTAATGTGTCCTCTCACACCACAGGTGTAGCACACTCTGTTATCGTACCATTCACCACTTTCACACCATATGCTTAGATCATAGCATTGTCTGGCTTTGTGGTAATCATCACTCTTCTTGAAAACTAGTTTTGGCTTTGAAGCACTGTGATCAAACCTGCACCACTTATTACCAACATTTTATGAGTTTTCATTTTTAAATTTTTGTAATTTTTCATAATGATTGGATGACTTATCTGATGAGCTTTTATTTTCAATTTTAGAATTTTTCAAATTTTTATCTTTTTGTTTCTGTTCTGCATTCTTCTTAACAGGTTTTTGCTTAGAGCATTCACCTATTTCAGTAGACTGCAAAACAGTATTTTGAAATTTTTCTTGTAATTCTAAAAATATTTTTCTTTTCTTTTCTTTTCTTTTTCTATTTCATCATCCGCTTTGTCATCACAATCTTCAATTTTGACTTTGTCAAAATTTGTGACATTGTCACTTATTGGAACAGAATTGATCGGTTTTGGACACACATATGGTGCCGAAGTCACAAAACCTTTCAATTTCACTTCAAGCTCTTTGATTTTAATCCGAGCTTTTTCAGCTTCATTTTCAAGTCGAATGATTTTCTGAAGATGAGAATTTATTTCAATCTGTTTTTCAAGATTATTATTAAAAATAACAGACTTTTCATCTTCTAAAACCTTCATTTGACTTTGAAAATCTTTTTCAATCTTTAACTTTTCATTTTCAAAAACATTTTCTTTTTCTATCAAAATCTTGTTACCCAATGTCAAACTGTCCACATCACTCAACAGTTTGATATTTTCAGATTTCAGTTTTTCATAGTTCAAGCGCAACTCCAAAATCTGTTCATCATCAGCTTTCTTCTTGTCTTTCAATGCTTTGTTTTCCAATGTCAAATTCTCCATATCTTTCAAGAGATTGACATTTTCTGATTCGAATTTTTCGCATTTTGAGCATACAACTTCACATTTTGAAGTTTCATCCTTCTTTGATTCTTCAATCTTTGTCATTCCTTCTCTAATCCTTTTGATTAATTCAATAAACTCAACCAAACTTATATTTTCTGAGTTTCTTTCTATTTCATCTATTAACTCTTTCTTTTTCTTTTTCTCTTCTTCATCTCCCCACCATTTCTTCTGCCAATAATCATCCTCTTCTTTGTACTCCTTGATTATGGCTTCGATATCTAGTGTTTTGTCATCGATAGCAATATTTCCATATTCATCAAGATAACACTCTCTGTCCGGATCCCATCTATTCACTCTCTTCGCTTCCGAAAAGATACGAGAAATTCTAATGATTTTGTTTTCAGCAATCATTTTTCTGTATTTATACTTCTGCTCTTCAGTTCGGTTATCTTTCCAAGGAATAGGTTCAGATTTTGCCATGATTTTATAACCTTGAATTACCTCGGATTATTCTGCAAACACACAAACAAGCAATCAGTTCAAAAACGAAGTGAATATGTAAAAGTATGTGACGTGGAATTAATCTAAGACTCGTGTCGAAGATATGTGGACTCATTCAATGTAGTTCGAGTGAGTTATTCGACTCTTTGACATAAGCCACTCAACAAAACGACAAAACTTGAGTTGATCGGTTGGCACAAAAAGACAAAACTGTTGTCTGAACGGGTAGCCTATTGACTTCTTTGACCACAACAATTAATAATCTTTGAATTTCAAAAACAACCTTATCTCATACACATGCAAACTTACAAATTCACATGTACAAATGATAATGGCCGACAATTTAAATGTTTCACATGCAAGGATTACTTTATCACATGAAATCTGATGTCCACAATTAAAGTTCACCGATTGAATATCGATTAATTGTTGTTTGGTCAACAGTTACATGCAACTTTTTAGTCAACACTTCTTGTCCGACAATTTTAATACCCAATTGAATATGATTGGACCTCTTCTAATTTTGATCAGATAACATGCAATTTACTTCATTCTAGATTCACAGTTGCCGACTTTATCAATCTAAATCACAAGTATGATTAGGCCGATACGTATTAGTCAGTAAAAAACACACTGTTCTATGATATGTATCACGTGAAATCAGCACAGTCACACAGAATTAAACCACTTTCAAGCAGAATCAAATAGTCACTTGATCGGAATCACTGATTGGTTCACATGAGCGGAATCAGAAAATGTCTTATGAGCGGAATCAGACTTTTCTGTTTCTAAGAGCGAAATTAGCAAAATACGTCACGAGCGGAATCAGGTTTGAAACCACAAGAGCGAAACTGGAACACAATGAGCGAAATCAGACTTGTGCTGATTAGGAGTGGAAACAGAATGGTGTCTTTAAGAGTGGAATCAACAACTAAATTTCGAGCGGAATCTGATTTTATATGATTTAAGAGCGAAATCAACAGTTAAGGGCGAAATCAGCGAACAATTTTACGAGCGGAATTAACTTTTAGGTCTTTAAGAGCGAAATCACCGAAGAAAATTACGAGCGGAATCAGGTTATTATGTAATTTTTACCATTTTTACTCCGAATTTTAACCTGATTCTTTCTAGGGTTTATTAACACTATGTTTTACATACAATACTCGAAATTCAATCCATTCCGTCCGTTGGAACTTGTTCAAATCAGAAAAGTATAAAAAGAAGTGAGTAGAAGTGAGAAATTCTGGTAGAATCAAGCTGCTATGGTATGAACTTCTCGTCCTGAGCTCTGATACCACTTGTTGGACCGTTTGCGTGACCCTAAACGTCAGTAAAGCAGTTCATCTTCGAATACGAAGGCGGAATCAACGTATACAAAGTCATAACAGCTCTCAGATCCTTTTAACTTCTTTATATTATAAATTTCCAATGTTTACATGTGTTTCTGACTTAATTTTGATAGAGTTTCGATGCCTACACAATGATCTGATTTCGCTCCAACTCTATTAAATGAGATCAACACTCACCTATTTATAGTAGATCTGATTCCACCCCAAATGACATGATACATCAGGAGCGGAATCACAGGAGTGGAATCAACAAGTTACCTCAGGAGCGGAATCACTACTTTAGACCTCTAGGAGCGGAATCACTACTTAACATAAGAACCTAATTCCACTCCAAATGACACAAGTGTCATTTGGGGCGGAATTGCAATCTAGAATCACTATTTCATTTCCGAGCTCCAAACTAACCTATCTAGACCTAAGACTCAACTAAGACGTAGTAAACAGACATTCTGTGCACCAACATTTTTCATTCATGTCCACCAAGAAATCTTCCTCAAATCTTGATACATCTTGTCACTACCAGGATGCATCGTATGCTTAGACTTATGAGCTTCTTCTAAAATTCTATGTTGTAGGTTTCCTTGGATAGGTACCCAAATTCTTTTCTTATGGAATCTCCAAATTTTATCTGTTCCTTTTTCTAATTCCTTTGTTATTCCTTTTAATCCTCCAGCATCATTCTTGATTGCTGTTTTCTGGGTACTCTTCAATTGTTTCATTAAATCTATTTGCAAATTTAATCTGAGAGCACGTACTCGTTTTGGCTTCTCATGATACTTACGACTTAAAGCATCAGCTACCACATTAGCTTTACCTTCGTGATATTGTATATCACGGTCGTTGTCACTTAAAATTTCTATCCATCGCCTTAGCATCATGTTCAACTCTTTTTGCCCAAAAATATATCTCAAGCTTTTATGATCTGTAAAGATGGTAAAATTACTACCATACAAATAATGTCTCTAATTTTGAGGGCAAAAATTATCGCTCCTAGCTCTAAATCATGAGTTGTATAGTGTTCTTTGTGCTTCTTCAGTTTCCTAGACGCGTAAGCAATCACCTTCTCACGTTACATCAAAACACATCCTAATCTAGAGGCATCATAAAAGACTACAAAATCCTCAGTTTCTTCTGGTAATGCAAGTATCGGTGCATTTGTTAACCTTTGCTTCAAGGTTATAAAGGCTTCTTCCTGCTTGGGTTCCCATTCAAACTTAACCAGTTTACAAGTTAACTTGGTTAATGGAATGGCTATTCGTGAAAAATCTTGGATAAAGCGTCGATAGTATCCTGCTAGTCCTAGGAAACTTCTGACTTCTGTTGGTGACTTAGGGACTTTCCATTTGGTAATTGCCTCGATCTTTGTGGGATCCACATGAATTCCTTCATGATTAATCAAATGTCCTAAAAACTGCACTTCCTGCAACCAGAATTCATACTTAAAGAATTTAGCATAAAGCTTCTCTTTCTTCAGCAGTGTTAAAAGTACATGTAGATGCTTAGTGTGCTCTTCCTCGCTCTTGTAATAAATAAGTATATCGTATATGAAGATAATTGTAACAACTCTCACCAAAACTATTATTTATTATTATATTTAGTTCAATAGGAAACCCTAATTAAGACACCTAAGTGATTCTGCACAAACCCTGAAATTTTCAGAACAATCAGAATCAGGATCAGGGCCCTAAAACTCAGGGGGGGGGGGGTATTCCCTAGTTACGATTATCCATAAATTTTGCTGTCAAAATCGAATTTTACAAATCCGTCAACTCAGCAAGGCTAGTTAGGAACATGGCTACCCTATGGTAGGTTATGACCCCTCGCGCCACGCGACGCCCAAAGGGGTACCCCTCGCGTCACGCGAGGGGGTCAAATTTCATGTATAAATAGTGGGGTTTGGGACTTGAATTCTGGCACTTGAACGACGTAGAAATTCCAATTATAGACTAAGATATCGTAGAAACATTCCAAAACACACACAATTCACGAAGTGCTGCCGCAAAACAGGGTAATAACTCGATCGCTGCTACGATTCAATGTCCGATCGATTAAACTATCCAATGGATGTTTAAGTGCTACCCACATTAGGGTTTATGCTTTGTCATTCGTCGTTAATTCGATGGATGTTTAAGTATCGCACTTTGTCATTCGTTGTGAGGGATTAATCTCGTGAGTTATTGTAAATGCCGTATTAGTTACTAACCGAATTATGTGCATGTTATTTAATTTAGGTTAAAAAGGCTAATCAGTAGACTAGACTCTGTCCGTGTTAAATCTGCAATGTGAGTCATTCTCTTTTTATCAAATTTATTTACAAAAGCATATTTATTTTCAAGGTTATTATTACAGTGATTAAGTTTGTGTAATCACCAAATTACAGCCGGTATGTGGGGTTTTGTATACATTACTTGATAATCTTCACCATTGGACAATGGGGTAGCCAATGGGTGATATGACCATAGTCACAGAAATGAGTCGAGTGACAAATACCGTGGGTAGTTGGTTGATATCTGGAAACATTGTAATTTCTCTTAATACTGTAAATTATAACAAATGTGTCATTTTAGTAAATAGAATGATTCACCAGTATTTCCCGCTGACAAAACCTTTTTCAAACATGTTTTAGGTGATCTGTTGTGATCAAGGAAAAGTGCCGTGAAGCACTACAAGCTTAAGGAAGTAGCTCAATATAAAATAAAGAAATATGTTTTGTAAAATAAATATTTCTCAGTGAAATCATATGATTGTAAATTATCGGGGTTTATCCCGAATTGTGAAATAAGATAATCAGGAAATTTCAGTTTTAAAAAGATCCTGATGAAATCTTCCGCTGTTAAACTCTATTAAATAAATACCACGGGATTTTCTGTCCCGCGGCTCCTGAAACGGGTCAAACCGGGTCGGGGGCCGTGACAGAAAAAAAGGTGGTATCAGAGCCACTGAGTTAAGCTAATTAAGTATTTAAAAATACTTAATTTTTCCTAATTACCATTATGTGATTATGTGTTTTATTAACTGACTATCTGTTAGTTACAGTATGGGTAAGCAAAAGCTTTCAAACATCTATCTTAAATTAGATAGTTTGCCAAAAAAGAAGGGAAGTTCATCCCAATCCTCAAGATACTCAGTAGATACTGAGGAGGGAATATTTGTTCGTAAAGCACAATATGAGGAACCACTTTCTCCTAATAAAAGAAGTTTGATTATTAGGAAAAGTCAGGAGAAATTAAAGAAATCACAACCAAAAGAAAAGAAAGTTAATCAGAAAACTCAAGAACTAGGCAGTAACCCACCATGGGAAGACAAGTTAGATGAAAAATGGGCAGATCTCTATATGCTAGCCACTGTAGCAGTAAATGCAAATCTTTAAATACTTTGACTTAAGTTTTAGCAATCTTATCACCTACAAGCCAGAAATATTATCCAGTAAAATAAATAAGTTACAGTAAACCTTGGTTTGTTTTAATTTTCAGTTGTCTTTATTAGTCACACGGTATGAAATAATATTGAAAGGTTATTTATGAAATTGTTATAAAATTTTAACCTAGCAATTTTTGTGTATTTTGCATATATGCTAAACAGCATGAACGACTTGTCTGAAGCCCTTCAGAATTTAAATCTCTATCCGGTGAAAATAGAGGTTTCGAGAGATTTTAATAGGTATATACCCGATGTAGAAGAACCTATGGAATTCAACGCTCCACCTACAGAGAAACCCAAGCCTAAGAAAAGGAGAAGATTAGTGGGATGGAGGCGTGTGCGCAGAAGGAAACCCGCCACTAGGAAGATTCCAAAAATAGACAATCCCTTCGACAAAGGGAAGGGGATTGAAGTCGGGGAAGGTTCTAGGCAGATGGAAATACAGTTTGGGGAATATTCTAGGCAAATGGAAATGGAGTTTGGGGAAGGTTCTAAACAAACCCAGGTAGAAATTGGGGAAAGCTCTAGACAAATAGAAGAGTTACCATTTCAGGAGGAATTGGATCGTGCATTGGCAAGCTGTGATGTCGTCAGGCCTATTAATAATAATCTCTACCCTTATCCTGCTGAAACTCAATTACCAATGAACTTGGAACAAGCAATCCCAGAACCTATAATCCACACCCAACCTCTAGGAATGGACGAATGGTGGACCAATGATTGGCAATTCAAAAACCTTCTCAACAGTCCTTATTCCTTTCTCCCTCAGTTCGACCCAGAACTTATACCAAACCCACCAATGAGCAATGAAAACCTAGCTGAACTCCGCCACTTTGGCGAGGAGTTGGTGGATGCAGGAAATAGGATCAGGGAAGTAGGAGAACAGATCTCCTGGAAATACGACGAGAGGGAACGTCGTTACTGAAATACCAATTAACGAAGGATAGTGGGTTTATGAAACTGTGATTGTATAATAATAAAAGTAAAATATATAATCTTGTGAAATAACCTAAAATAAAACTTTGTAAGATAATGGTATGTATTGACGCATATTATAAAATATAAAAATGGGAATCGAGAAATCGATAGTTTTGACTATATGTGTGTTGTGAAATTTGTGTGATTGTTTTGTGTATAATTGTTATTTATTCAATACTAATAAATTATATATATTAATATCAGATGGAAAACGCTAATAATGAACCAGTTAACGAGGTTAATCAATCTGAGCAACATCCGGAGGATCAATTTATGACTAGGCAGGATATAGAAAATATTGTTGCTCAAGGAATAGCCAATGCTATTCCAGCAATACTTGTTGCTGCCCAGAAACCTGTTGAACCTCAACAAATCATTCCAAGCAAATGTATTTCTAAAGATAACTTCAGTAATAGTGTAAATGGAGGCAGTAATCATACTAATCACAATAATGATTCACGGCAAGCTCCGCTCCCTAAGAAAATGAAAGCTGCAACACCTGGTTGCACTTATAAAGAATTTCTTGCTTGTAAACCCACTGAATTTGCAGGCAATGAAGGAGCGATTGCGGCACTGCGTTGGTTAGAAAACACCGAGGCAGTAATTACAATAAGTAAATGTGCCAAGGACGATAGGGTCATGTACTCGTCAAATCTTTTCAAAGAAGGGGCGCTAGAATGGTGGAATACAGTACTTCAAGCCAAAGGCAGAAATAGGGCCTATGCCATGAACTGGGAAGAATTTAAGAGTCTTGTAGAAAGAAAATTTTGTCCCGAATATGAAAAAGATCAAATGGCAAATAAGTTCCTAAACCATCGAATGATGGGTGTAGATTGTCGTGGGTATACTTCGACATTCTTTGAATATGCTAGAGTGGTACCAACACTGGCTTCGCCAGAACCGGTACTCATTTCTCGTTATATTTGGGGACTGATTAGCGAAATCCGTAATATCGTTAAAGCTGCGAGACCTCGCACTATTGACGATGCGGTAGAATTAGCTAACACCCTAACTGACGAATTGGTACGCACAAGAGATGAAAACAAGAAAAAGGAACTGGCTCAGAAAATTACCCAAGGATTTCGTACGGGTAATAACAACAGTTTCAAGAAAAGAGGAACAGGGCAATCCTCAACTCCACCGTTCTGCAGAAATTGCAGAAAGAAACATTATGGAAGATGCAATATAACCTGCAACTTTTGTAAAGCTGTAGGACATCGTGAAGAAAACTGCAGAAAGAAAACCATAATCTGCTTTAACTGTGGAGAAACGGGGCATTTTAAAACAGAATGTCCTAAATTGGTCAAACCAGCAGATAAAAAAGCCAAGACGGCCGAT
The DNA here is from genome assembly GCA_030545235.1 of Helianthus tuberosus. Classification (NCBI taxonomy): domain Eukaryota; kingdom Viridiplantae; phylum Streptophyta; class Magnoliopsida; order Asterales; family Asteraceae; genus Helianthus; species Helianthus tuberosus. The sequence goes on from CM060413.1 coordinate 81,651,927, forward strand.
GGAGCTACTAAAAAGAATGTCCGAGCATTCCAGCTGACCACTCAAGAAGCAGAACTCATTCCAGATGTGATAGCTGGTACGTTCTTAGTTCACAACATTTACGCAAAAGTATTATTTGACTCTGGTGCAAACCAAAGTTTTATCAATACTTTATTCTGCCAAACTCTTAATTTACCCTTAACCAACCTTAGGCAGATTTTTACAGTCGAAACGACGGATGGGAATTCAGTTAAAATAGATAAAGGTTTCCAAAATGTAGAAATAGAACTTTCAAGTCATAAATTCTCTGCAAACCTATTACCTATGAAATTAGCTGAATTCGATGTTGTGTTAGGAATGGATTGGTTAGTAGCCAACCATGCTCGAATCCTTTGTGATAAGAATTCTATAGAAATTCGTACAACCACCGGAGAAGTACTTAAGATTACAGGAGATAAACCACGAAAACCCATGAAGTTCATATCAGTAATGAAAGTTGCTAGTTATGAACGAAAGTAAGGAATAGTGTATATGATTTCAGTAATCATTAGCACTAAGGGTAAAGAACTTAAGAAGATTCCTGTAGTCTCAGAATACCCAGATGTATTCCCAGAAGAATTACCAGGATTACCACCAAATAGGGAAGTAGAATTTAGGATTCATCTAATTCCCGGAACTACACCGATAGCCAAGGCACCTTATCGGTTAGCACCCACAGAAATGTTAGAACTGAAAAAGCAATTAGATGAATTACTAAGTAAAGGTTTCATACAACCTAGTTCATCCCCGTGGGGAGCACCAGTGTTGTTTGTAAAGAAGAAGGATGGTTCGATGAGAATGTGTATTGATTATAGAGAATTGAATAAGGTTACAATTAAGAATCGATACCCATTACCTAGGATTGATGATCTATTCGATCAACTTCAAGGAGCTAGATACTTTTCTAAGATAGATTTACACTCCGGATATCATCAATTAAAGGTACAAGAAGAAGACATACCTAAAACTGCTTTCAGAACTAGGTATGGTCATTACGAGTTTACAGTCATGCCCTTCGGATTAACGAATGCACCTGCAGCATTCATGGACATGATGAATAGGATCTGTAAACCGTACTTGGATAAATTTGTAATTGTGTTTATCCGATATACTTATTTATTCCAAAAATCAGGATGAACATTGTCAGCACGTACATGCACTCTTAACTTTGTTAAGAAAAGAAAAGCTATATGCCAAATTCTCGAAGTGTGAATTTTGGCTACAAGAAGTGCAATTCCTAGGTCACATGGTGAATCACGAAGGCATTCATGTAGATCCTGCTAAGATAGAGGCAATTACCAAATGGAAGGTTCCGCAATGGAAATTAGAAGTTTTATAGGTTTAGCCGGATATTATAGACGGTTTATTAAGGATTTTCCAAAATAGCTGTACCATTAACTAAGCTAACTTGTAAAGCATTAAGTTTGAATGGGGACCTAAACAAGAAGAAGCCTTTAGGATTTTAAAGCAGAAATTAACCAATGCTCCAATCCTAGCCTTGCCAGAAGGAACAGAAGATTTTGAAGTTTACTGTGATGCTTCAAAGCTAGGATTAGGATGTGTGCTTATGCAACGCAAGAAGGTAATTGCGTATGCTTCAAGGCAATTGAAAAAGCACGAGGAGAACTATACGACTCATGATTTAGAATTAGGAGCCGTAATTTTTACCCTTAAGATCTGGAGACATTATTTATACGGAAGTAAATTTACTGTCTATACGGATCACAAAAGTTTAAGGTACATATTTGGGCAAAAAGAATTAAACATGAGGCAAAGGAGATGGATGGAAATCCTAAGTGACTACGACTGTGATATTCAATATCACGAAGGAAAGGCAAATGTAGTTGTAGATGCCTTAAGTCGTAAGTATCATGAAAAGCAAAAGCAAGTTCGTGCTCTCAGATTAAATCTACAGTTAGATTTAATGGAACAAATAAAGAATGTTCAGGAAACAGCAATCAAGGATGATGCTGAAGGAATGAAAGGACGAATAAAAGAATTAGAGCAAGGAGCTGATGGAATTTGGAGATTCCACAAAAGAAGAATTTGGGTACCTAAACAGGGAGAATTAAGAAATAAGATTTTAGAAGAAGCCCATAAATCTAGGTATACCATGCACCCTGGAAACAATAAGATGTACCAAGATTTAAGAAATAACTTTTGGTGGATAGGAATGAAAAAGGATATAGCTCGATATGTTTCTAAGTGTCTTACTTGTTCACAAGTTAAGGCAGAACACCAGAAACCTTCAGGTCTACTACAACAATTAGAGATGCCTGTATGGAAATGGGAACTCATAACAATGGATTTTGTTACTAAGTTACCCAAAACCAGAAAAGGTAATGATGCGATTTGGGTAATTGTGGATCGATTAACCAAATCAGCTCACTTTCTACTGATGAAAGAAACCTTTAGCATGGAAAGGTTGGCAAAGTTGTATGTAGATGAAGTAGTATCCTTACATGGAGTTCCACTCTCCATTGTTTCGGATAGGGATAGTCGTTTCACTTCCCATTTCTGGACTAGTTTCCAGGAAGCAATGGGAATTCGACTGAATTTGAGTACTGCGTATCATCCACAAACAGACGGGCAAAGTGAAAGGACGTTCCAAACTCTAGAAGACATGCTTCGAGCATGTGTAATAGATTTTGGTGGAAATTGGGACGACCACTTACCTTTAATTGAATTCTCCTATAACAATAGTTATCATTCAAGCATTGAAACTGCCCCATTCGAAGCACTATATGGACGAAAGTGCAGAACTCCAGTTTGTTGGGCAGAAATAGGAGAAAGTCAATTGTCAGGTCCTGAAATAGTGCAAGAGACGACCGACAAGATTAATCAAATCAAGGAAAGACTGAAGACGGCTCGAGATCGCCAGAAGAGTTATGCAGATAATAGACGAAAGCCATTGGAATTTCAAGTCGGAGATAAAGTACTTTTGAAAGTTTCTCCTTGGAAAGGAGCAGTTCGATTTGGTAAGTAAGGAAAGCTAAGCCCACGATACGTAGGACCATTTCCAGTAATCCAACGTATAGGACCAGTTGCCTATCGATTACAATTATCAGAAGAGTTGGTTGGAGTACATGACGTATTTCATGTATCCAATCTAAAGAAATGTCTATCTGACGAATCCCTGGTAGTACCTCTTCAAGACATCGAGGTAAATGAAAAGCTAAAATTTGTTGAAAAGCCACTACAAATAGAAGACCGAAAGATCAAGTTTCTCAAGCACAAACGGCTAGTATTGGTCAAAGTCAAGTGGGATTCAAAACAAGGACCCGAATATACTTGGGAGCTGGAATCAGAAATGAAGCGAAAGTATCCTCATTTATTCTAGTAAATCTCGAGGACGAGATTTTTATTAAGGTGGGGAGGACGTAACAACTCTCACCAAAACTATTATTTATTATTATATTTAGTTCAATATGAAACCCTAATTAATACACCTAAGTGATTCTGCACAAACCCTGAAATTTTCAGAACAATCAGAATCAGGATCAAGGCACTAAAACTCAGGGGGGGGGGGGGTATTCCCTAGTTACGATTATCCACAAATTTTGTTGTCAAAATCGAAATTTACAAATCCGTCAACTCAGGAAGGCTAGTTAGGAACGTGGCTACCCTATGGTAGGTTATGACCCCTCGCGCCACGCGACGCCCAAAGGGGTACCCCTCGCGTCACGTGAGGGGGTCAAATTTCATGTATAAATAGTGGGGTTTGGGACCTGAATTCTGGCACTTGAACGACGTAGAAATTCCAATTATACACTGAGATATCGTAGAAACATTCCAAAACACACACAATTCACGAAGTGCTACCGCAAAACAGGGTAATAACTCGATCGCTGCTACGATTCAATGTCCGATCGATTAAACTATCCAATGGATGTTTAAGTGCTACCCACATTAGGGTTTATGCTTTGTCATTCGTCGTTAATTCGATGGATGTTTAAGTATCGCACTTTGTCATTCTTTGTGAGGGATTAATCTCGTGAGTTATCGTAAATACCGTATTAGTTACTAAACGAATTGTGTGCATGTTATTTAATTTAAGTTAAAAAGGCTAATCAGTAGACTAGACTATGTCCGTGTTAAATCTGCAATGTGAGTCATTCTCTTTTTATCAAATTTATTTACAAAAGCATATTTATTTTCAAGGTTATAATTACAGTGATTAAGTTTATGTAATCACCAAATTACAACCAGTATGTGGGGTTTTGTATACATTACTTGATAATCTTCACCATTGGACAATGGGGTAGCCAATGGGTGATATGACCATAGTCACAGAAACGAGTCGAGAGACAAATACCGTGGGTAGTTGGTTGATATCTGGAAACATTGTAATTTCTCTTAATACTGTAAATTATAACAAATGTGTCATTTTAGTAAATAGAATGATTTACCAGTATTTCCCGCTGACAAAACCTTTTTCAAACATGTTTCAGGTGATCTGTTGTGATCAAGGAAAAGTGTCGTGAAGCACTACAAGCTTAAGGAAGTGGCTCAATATAAAATAAAGAAATATGTTTTGTAAAATAAATATTTCTTAGTGAAATCATATGATTGTAAATTATCGGGGTTTATCCCGAATTGTGAAATAAGATAATCAGGAAATTTCAGTTTTAAAAAGATCCTGATGAAATCTTCCGCTGTTAAACTCTATTAAATAAATACCACGGGATTTTCTATCCCGCGGCTCCTGAAACGGGTCAAATCGGGTCGGGGGCCGTGACAATAATTACAAATTTATCCAAGTACGGTTTACATATTGTAAAACCCCAAAAACGGGTTTGGTAATCAAACCCCGTTAATAGTAAAAAAGGGTAAAATACGGTAGTGATAAAAATAAACCCAATAAATATTAGGATCTAAATAAGTAAGCCTAATATTAACTAAAAAGTGAATCAAAGTTTTGGATGAAATAAAGATTTTAAAAGACCCGAGGTAACGGGGTGTATGTAACACCCCTAAAATATAAATCCTTTTATTATAAATCCGACGTTGATATTAACGAGATAAACTAACTAGTGATAAAACTAAACTAGTTAGATAAGAGTTTAGTGATAATAAATTAGAGTGTTAGAAACACCCAAAATAAAAACCTCATGAAAGTAGGAGGGTTAAAAGTGCCAAGTATGAAACAAGTTTTATTAAAAAAAATTAAAAGAAAAATCCAACACACACACTGGTGTGTGGATCGACCAGAACACAGAGGGTGGCGACCAGGTTTCTTCAAAACCCTAACTCACCCAAAAAATTCACAAATTGAAGGTCAAGATCAATTCCAAAACGAAATTCGAGCCTAGATTGGTGATCTCCATTGCAAGGGGGTCATAAGGTATGTGAAATTTGATAGAAAATCTCTACTTGAAATTCTGATGAACTTAGAGAATTCAGAAATTGTTGATGCATGATTGTTATATGGATGAAATATGAACATAGTAGTGTCTAGGAGTAAACCCTAGACAAGTATATGTTAAAATCATGCTTAGCTCAAGTAGATTCAGATTTTTGTTGATACTAAATTCATGTATGAGATGTTTTTAGGGTTTTGATTGCTAAAAATAGTGTTATGATGTCAAGAACATGCTTAAATTGAAAGTTGAATTCAAACAGCTCCTGATCAGAATTTACAGCCGACTTGTATTGGCTGTAACCTGAACAAAACGTGACAAAAACATGTGTTTCTTGAGTCTAAAATTTAGTTCCAGGAAATATCTTTAAAACCCCACTGGAATCGCATTTTTTCGACGAAAATTGAGCGTTTTATGAATTTTTCCATATCGAAGGTTCAAGCTGCGTTTTCTGGTAGAATTTGCAGCCCATTACGAATGTCATAACTCAATTTAGGAATTTAATTATGACCTTAAATTTTTACTCTGGATATTTTTAAGTGATTAAAAGAATCTCCAATTGGAATTTCGTCAATCGGATAAACGAGGAATTTTAAATGATTTTTTCCGTAAGCTGCAGTCAGAAGTGACGAATCTAATTGCAGCTTAGTAAATGAATTTTTACAAATTTTTGGTAAAGAGTTACATCTTGAAATTTTAACACAAGGCCTAACCCTCCGAGAGGTACGCCACATAAAAAAATCATAATTTTTGAAGACTTGTAAACAGGTTAAACAAGTCACCAAAAACAGCATATTTTCAGTGATACGAAACTTGATTGTTGATGTTATAAATCATGCCCACGATGTTCATATGTTGAAATTATGAATCAAACGTGTAATTTCCTAGTTCGACTAATTACGTGTGATGTGGGGTAATACAAATCTTAATTAGGAAGTCGATTTAGCTTATATGCACATATCATATAATTAAGGGTAGTTAACTTTTGAAAAGTTAAACTAACCATGGACGGAGTTGAATAGTAGTTCTGACATAGAAAATACGTAAGGTGGAAGCGGGTCAAACGGAGCAAGTACGAAAAGGAAAGCGTAATTTGGATGCGATGTAAGTTAAGCTTACGCCTTTTTATTCTTACTACCAAATACTTATAATGCAAGTCAGAATAAGTGAGAATGGCAAGAAACCATACATTATGGTAAAAAGGGTAAAAACGGTAAAATGATAACCCGAACATGGGTTAACGCATAAATAAAAAGGATTTGAAAGGACACCAGTTGGCATAAGTCAAAGTGGGTCAAACAAAGCAAGAAATGACCTTTAAGCAAGATGAATTTAAAGAGTAAATCGAAATAGGTTTAAGGAATGAAATGGTAATTAAATACCATCTCATAATTATAATTGGTCATTTTGACTAAACGGGTCAAATGGTGTTGTTAACACCATTTGAAAATAATATCTTATGATCGCGTGTTGAGTTTTGTAATCGCAGAAATTTAACACATGGCTCGCGTTGCTAGTTGACTAGTAATTAATAGCGAAAAGTATTTTAACGGGTCAATCTTATGACCCGAGCCAGGTACGCATGTTTAGAATTATACTTAAAAAGCGATATTTTGGTCAAATATTAGCGAAAGTCCTTCATAGTGAATAAGGGACTAAAATTGACTAAAAAACCCTCGATGGGTAAATTAGGCGAACAACCTATAAAGGTTGTTTAGTAACCTGCATTTGATTATGGAATCATTAAATTTGAATTAAAGTTATAGGTATGCACCTTCGTGGGTCAAATGCCTAAAAATGGGTCAATTGCGTAATATGACCAACTGAAAGGTAAAATTTGGGAAAATTGGTTAATTATGTTAAATCCACCACAAAAATTAATTGTGGTGGAATATAAGTAGTTATCCTAATATGAGAATGCAAAGTGTGAAATGAGATGAGCAAGTTAGATGCTTAAATGCATGAAAACTTCTAAACGGGTCAAAATAAAGTAGGTGGTAAAATGCTGGTTTAAGTGTAATAAAGAAAAACGTAAACCGGGTAACGGGAGCGTAAACTATATGAATAATGGATCCGGGTAATGGATCATAGCTTAGATATGTTAAGAAACGAACCCCAAGCGATTAAAATGAGTTTGGATAGCTTTGGATGTAAATTGGGTTAAAAATTAATGTGCAGAGTTGACACGGCCGGGTGAACATTTGACACGGCCGGGTGAAGGGGCTGAAAAAAAAAAAGAAATAATAATAATAATTTCTTGTGTTCAATTATTTTGTTCAAATGCTTTGATTTCTAATCGTTTGAATGAAATGTAGGTTTAATATGCGATGCCGGAGGACGATCAATCTCGTTAAAGAATCGAACACAATCAAGATTCAAGCTTCCGTGAAATGATTCGTCGTTACGTTTTTAAACGGCGAATTCTCTATGAAATGTTGAATTGTGTTATTTCTTAAAGTTTTTAAGAAATGCATATTTTTGCAATGTATGTGTAAACATATTTAAATAATTGTAATCGAAATTTATATAAAAATCGTATAAATGGACTAAGGGTCTTACAAGTTGGTAATCAGAGCTCAAGGTTAAAAGAATAAAGTGTTCGGTTTGAGGCTTGATCGCAAATCCGGTAAGTACATGTATGTTAATAGTTTAGCATGCTAAAGTGTTGTAAACAACACATAGGGCTATCGTGTGATACACGTTACCTCAATTAAATGATAAATATAGTTGACGAAATTGCGCGCGTTGACGCGTATAGTAGAAAAGCCTTGTATTATAATACGGGCAATTATTGAAGTTGATGTTACTAATTCTTGTAAATGTTTTAATTGAAGGACAGTCGCATCTGAAGATAGCGAGAGTTTAACAAATTGCGGATATGACGGTGGAACGGTCCGAGGTATGACAAGCAGAGCATACTCATCAAGGACCTAAATCGCGTGACGATCGCGAACAAGGTTAACGACATAGAAAGCCCGTTAGGGCAAGCATTTACAGGTGCACATTTTAAATTATTACGTGAATAGTAATATGCAACAAATACATAGAGATTGAAAGTTGCATATGTAGATTAAAAACTTGGAAAAACTCGAATAGAAAATCTATCCGGGATATTGCTTCCAAGAGAAACAAATAGAGGCATTACTTACATGGGGTGTAATGTGAAAATTATAAAAAGGTCATGTATACCAGGTATTGATCGCTTACTCTGGCCAAGTAAGTGGTGAGCACGTGGTACCATTAACTTTTTATGATGGACATGCTTACATCCGATGTAGTAAGGACGGGGTGAGTGGGACAAATTAAAAAGTACCCAAATGAATCAAATGAGCAAAATATTTGATAATAATGTAAACGCACAGCCGGGTGACGGAAGCGTATTACGTTAGGATAATGAGCCCGAGTAAAGGGACAAAGATTAATGTAAAATGATTAAGATATGCATTGGGAGGGGGTGTGCTTACACTTGAACCCGGAGAATGCAAACATGTAAAACGATTAAGATATGCATTGGGAGGGGGTGTACTTACACTCGAACCCGGAGAATACAAACATGTAAAATGATTAAGATATGCATTGGGAGGGGGTGTACTTACACTCGAACCCGGAGAATACAAACATGTAAAATGATTAAGATATCCATTGGGAGGGGGTGTACTTACACTCGAACCCGGAGAATGCAAATATGTCTCTTAATGGGCCGTTTTTGTAAAACATCAAACTTGAGGACAAAGTCGGAATATAAAAGTGAAGCGAAGTCTTAATGCATACCGGAATGGTTGCAATAACAACGACTTCGGTAAAACACCCGGTTGATGGGTAAGGATTTAAACACATGCGTAGACCGAGAAACGGGAACTCGGATGGAAAGTTAAAAGACCCGGGTTTTGAGTCAAGACTAAAAGACGACAAGATGATGTAAATAGAAATTTTGATAAATTATGTTAAACTATTTTAAAGTTGAACGGGTCGAACAAAGAATGAAGTTTGACATCCATAAATGATAAAATTTCACATGAACAAGTCAAACGGGTTGAATATAATATAATGCCGGATGGCGTGAGTAAGCGCAAACGGGATAACGGTAGCGTCAAAAGCAAAAGAATAATGAGCCCGGTAATGGGACATAATCAAATACGAATATATGTAAAATGAATAATGGTGAGCATAAGATGAACCGACGCACAAATGACGTGAGAAATCATAAAGTCGGAAAAATTGTTCCGAAAGAAAACAAATGTAGCCTTAGACTACGGTCAAGGTCAAAGGAAATTCCAAGACGAAAATAAATGATTTTGAACATAAAAGGGTACCTTAACGCCATATACATATATAGGTGTATATACCTTTGAATAAAGACTTGAATAAAAGATGATCTATGGGATTATCATAACCTACGAGAATATAAATGAGGCTAAGGTCTACGGGACCAAAAAGACCTTCGGGTCCCAAATAGAAAGAAACGAATTGTTAGGGTCTCACCTTAATAAGGTAAAAAGGTGAACATATAAAGAAATAGCCAACGAGGCTAACAAAAGAACCCACGGGTCAATAGTATTGTCACACCCCTTTCTACGGCGGAAGCACGAGGTGTGATCATGAAAGGTTCTCATTGCATACGAAGAGTAAACATGCTACATGCTCGTAAAATAACATCAAATGCCATAATTTGAAAACATAAGTTTAGCGTTTACATCGCTAGACAGCTTAAAACATTGTCTTAAGAGTTTACAACTTTATTTAAAGTTAAACACAAGCGACATCCACGAGCATAAGCAAGACCACGCGCACATCCATCCTAGTTACCTGAAATACATGTGAGTTTTTGGAAAAACGTCAACATAAAGTTGGTGTGAATTCATGCAGTTTTGTATTTCACGTTTGTATACTTTGTATAAAAACATAGTTGTGAATAAATCAAGTTTTTCTCGAGTACTCCACGTACTTCAAGTTATATATCAATCCTCTTGAGTACCCCACGTACTTCAAGTTATATATCAATCCTCTTGAGTACCCCACGTACTTCAAGTTATATATCAATTTTAGTATGGTATGAATTTTATGTAAATACAATATTTCTGTAATTATCAGATTGTTAATGGGTTGCAAAGCCATTAACATGTGGCACGTCATAGGAAGTCACCAAACCTAAGGCATTTAATTGGTATATTCTGAGACACAAAAGCACTCCTCGGTTCTCGCCCCGACCGGGAGTGTGGCTGCCAGGCACCCGTTAGATCTAACCTTTTGTTCTGCGGTCTGAATGTATACGTTGATTAATGGTGCTTCTATACCCTATTCGTGACACTATTTCTCATAACGCATCCTACTTGGTTCTCGTCCTCACCAAGCGCGTTTCTTGTTATCATTTCTCATAGCGCCTCATACTTGGTTCTCGTTCTCACCAAGTGCGCTTCTCATATTCTTATATTTCGTCACACTTGGTTCTCGTTCTCACCAAGTGTACTTCTTGTATTCTTATATTTCGTCACACTTGGTTCTCGTTCTCACCAAGTGTACTTCTTGTATTCTTATATTTCGTCACACTTGGTTCTCGTTCTCACCAAGTGTACTTCTTGTATTTATATCATACCATTTATAAATATTGTACTTTTGTACATGTATTTCACCCCCGATGTTATGAAAACTGAAAACAGTTAAAGAGAAAAGGGGGAGCATGAACTCACAACTTTGCGTTCCTAGCGTCGTAAACTCCACCGGATTTGCTTACTTAACGTCGTAACCTATACGCGTTTTCTTAACGTTAGTCACTAGACTTGCGTCGCACAAGTACAGTCACTCTCTTTTGTATATATTCTTGTGTTAAAAATATTCTTATATTTTTAACTACGTATCTTACTTATATTATTTTCTCCAAAAATAAATATAAGTCTTTTGTGTTTTGCACTTTGCACCCGAATTACGTATTTTGTATGTTGTATGTGTATTTCTATATTTCTACTCCTCATGAGTAATTAGTGTATTTTTAAGTCTTAATACACTAGCATGTATAACACATACTATATACACTTAGCACAAAAGTTGGTGATCAAATAATATATATTTTTCTTTCAAAAATATATACTTAATATCCATTTTTATTCTTGAAAAATCACCATTTCTCATCGCCAAAAATTAGGGAAACCTTGGTAATACTTTTAAATACATTTTTAGGGAATAAGTTTCTCAAAAACTTATATTTTTTCTAAGTGTCAAAATTTATAAAAATTTTGACAGAGTTTCCCCTAAAAATGGAGGTTTCCCACGTTTTCAAAACGTGTGTTTATTTTCTTTTAAATCATTATCAATCATCAACAACAATTTTCAACAATACTCATCAGCAATAATCACTAGTTTCTCCATTTCATGAACTTGAATATTTACAAAAATGTGTAGTAACTTACTAGCACATTTAGTAAGTCTTGTTATCGTTAAAAATAAGTTTAATTTCTTAAAAACTTTATTTTTAACGAATATGAAGTTTCACAACTTCTAGTCGGTTTTTACGAAAATTATTTCTTTGTTAAAACCCTTGTTACACAAGTGTCCACACACTTGTTTGTTCACAAAAACCACTTTTGTTTGTGTAAGATCCGGTTTAGAACATGTGATTTCTTTTGATGCTTGGTCTTTTGAAAATACCACTTGTAGATACATAGATCGGCTAGTTTTAAACACTATTTTGCAAGTAAAAATACTTTTACACAAGTTCATGTTTCATGTGTGGTAGAGTTTCACCTTTTAACCCTTATATCTTCTAACATAACCTTATGTCATGATCCAAGAACATGACTACATCGGGTTAAATGGTGATCCGAGCTACCACAACATAGATCGGGTCTAAATAAGCACATATTTCAAATACTACAACTTTTACACCACTTATATGTTATTAACCACCATTTTTAGAGTTTTTAGTAGACTTTTAAGCATCAAATTGTATGTTAACGATATTTAACCGACACAAATCCTTTTAACCACCTTAGATAAGTTCAAAAATGAGTTTTAAGTGTTATACCTCTAGCTCAGGGCTAGGGAAGATTCTAGGCGAAAAGGTGGTGGATAAAAGCAAGATATCGAGGTCCTTTGCCTTCCGCTTGCTCCAAGACTCCTTATGCGTGACCCGTAAGACTTGTATGATGTTGGAATGGAATGATCAAGAGCCGACAAATGATGTAGAGACAAGGGGGTGTTCGGCCGTAGCTCTTGGAGGGAGAGAGAGAGAGTTGGTTGGGTGAAATGTGAAGTGTATGAACTCTTGTGTTAAGTGTGGTCACTTATAGACAATTAGGAGAGTTTAGTCCAATGGATTCAATGTTCCCTATATATTATGCACAACAATATTTTAATCAAGTCTTGTACTCTTGTTGTCCCCTCTAGTTAGGCCGATTACATGGGGGGGGGGGGGGGGTTCCCTTGGTTCGATTTCAAGTAGATAGTTGGAGTTTAGTTACGTTAAGCCAAGTTAGATTAGGGGTTAACTTAGTTAGTCACATGTTGTGCTTTAACGCGGGTGTTAGGGTAATCAGGGATCCTAACTGGCTCAGAAAAAGAGTAATAATAAAAATAACAATATTTTCATGTTCCGGGTATAGTCCGGTCGTTCGGTTACATACCGATTCGTTAAAGTGCTAAATTACACTTTTTAGTGTCGTTTAAGTACCTTTCCTGTACTCTTTCAATTCCCAACACTTAGGGAAATATTCTGGATAATAAAACGACATTTCTGCATAATATTTATATGTCCAAATGCTGATTTATTGCTGAATTATATAAATTATGCACTTAAAGTGCGTTTCGGGTGCTTTTTAGTGCTTATATTTGCTTTCGTATTGCATATATATTAACCCTTGTATGTACTCTTGGGTCTTAATGCATTCTTGTCGTCGGACCTACACCTAGGTTCCAATTTTATTGTCTGGCTGCTTTCTGCAGTTCCGTTGACACAGTGTGTCTTACCGGTGAGTTTACTATTATTTTTGACGCAACGCTCTCGTTTATGCATAAAGCAATATTTTGTAGTATACAACGTGCATGAATTCACTTGTTTAATCATGTGTTCAGACATTGCTGACAATTAAACTCATAATTGCAGTCATTAAGCAATAATTAATGTGTACGGAAATTACCGGTTTGGGCCAGTTGTCACAAGTATACAACAAGGAAACTGGCTGTAACTTCCCGCGTAAAAAAATAACGGGAGATAAAGTTAGTATAAAAGCGACAGGTTTCGCTAAGTTAATTAAATGGGTTAAAAGCAAAGAGATTGTAAAAGGTCTGGTTGACAAAAGTGAAAAATTTCACTAAAACATTAAACGGGCAAAAATGACAAAAGAGTTCACAATTATTTAAATTGTGCTACGTCACAAAAGTGAGTGAAGTCATTATCGAAATGACAATGGAAGGGGATAAGTCCTTGGACGTAAATTCCTTGGAATTGACATGAGCTAAAATGAAAACGTTAAACTAAAAAAAAATTCAATTTTTGGTAAGAAACAACGTTTTAACACGTATGAATACTATGAGACGAATTCGGAAATGAGTAAATCAAAGAACGTGGGTCTTAACACTGATGGGCGTGAGACGATATGTCCGAAAAGAAGAAGCATGATAAAGAAAAGTCGAATTAGACTTAAACGTGACGTGACACGCTCACAGACAAGAAAAGAAATATAGAGAATGATATAGAATACAGTCAAGTCGTAACGTGAGTTGTGAGATATGAAAATCAGAAAACAAGCAAAAAGGCCAGGTTGGCAATAAGATATACCCGAATGACGGGGAATAAAGTGACGGCGACTAATCAGTCTAGCCGATAAAACATTTCAAAGTCAGATAAGTGTTATGACTTATACAAAGCACTTGTCGATATGAGATTAGCTTGAAGTAAGCATGTTGAAAATAAATATAACTGAGTGATCAGATGATAACTCGGTCGAATAAGTGACAAGATTAAGAAATACAAGATGAAAGTATCGGCCTAAGAGGCCATACACGTAAAAGACGCATATGCTATGAAACCGAAAAGACATTACCATACTTCCCTGGTAAGAGTATTGTGCGTGAGCAATGCTCAAGTGATCACCAAGACTAAGGTCCGAATGATCTAAGCTGATAAAGTACGTGAGAAAGGTTTCGGGGACGAAACCTCTTTAAGGGGGGTAAACTTGTAACACCCCAAAAACGGGTTTGGTAATCATACCCCGTTAATAGTAAAAAAAGGGTAAAATACGGTAGTGGTAAAAATAAACCCAGTAAATATTAGGATCTAAATAAGTAAGCCTAATATTAACTAAAAAGTGAATCAAAACTTTGGAGGAAATAAAGCTTATAAAAGATCCGAGGTAACGGGGTGTATGTAACACCCCTAAAATATAAATCCTTTTATTATAAATCCGACGTTGATGTTAACGAGATAAACTAACTAGTGATAAAACTAACCTAGTTAGATAAGAGTTTAGTGATAATAAATTAGAGTGTTAGAAACACATAAATAAAAACCTCATAAAAGTAGGAGGGTTAAAAGTGCCAAGTATGAAACAAGTTTTATTAAAAAAAATAAAAGAAAAATCCAACACACACACTGGTGTGTGGATCGACCAGAACACAGAGGGGGGCGACCAGGTTTCTTCAAAACCCTAACTCACCCAAAAAATTAACAAATTGAAGGTCAAGATCAATTCCAAAACGAAATCCGAGCCTAGATTGGTGATCTCCATTGCAAGGGGGTCATAAGGTATGTGAAATTTGATAGAAAATCTCTACTTGAAATTCTGATGAACTTAGAGAATTCAGAAATTGTTGATGCATGATTGTTATATGGATGAAATAGGAATATAGTAGTGTCTAGGAGTAAACCCTAGACAAGTATATGTTAAAATCATGCTTAGCTCAAGTAGATTCAGATTTTTGTTGATACTAAATTCATGTATGAGATGTTTCTAGGGTTTTGATTGCTAAAAATAGTGTTATGATGTCAAGAACATGCTTAAATTGAAAGCTGAATTCAAACAGCTCCTGATCAGAATTTACAGCCGACTTGTATTGGCTGTAACCTGAACAAAACTTGACAAAATCATCCGTTTCTTGAGTCTAAAATGTAATACCAAGAAATATATTTAAAACCCCACTGGAATCGCATTTTTTTGACGAAAATTGAGCGTTTTATGATTTTTTTCCGTATCGAAGGTTCAAGCTGCGTTTTCTGGCAGAATTTGCAGCCCATTACGAATGTCATAACTCAATTTAGAAATTTAGTTATGACCTTAAATTTTTACTGTAGATAGTTTTAAGTGATTAAAAGAATCGCCAGTTGGAATTTCGTCAATCGGATAAACGAGGAATTTTAAATGAATTTTTCGTAAGCTGCAGTCAGAAGTGACGAATCTAATTGCAGCTTAGTAAATGATTTTTTACAAATTTTTGGTAAAGAGTTACATCTTTAAATTTTAACACAAGGCCTAACCCTCCGAGCGGTACGCCACATATAAAAATCATAATTTTTGAAGACTTGTAAACAGGTTAAACAAGTCACCAAAAACAACCTATTTTCAGTGATACGAAACTTGATTGTTGATGTTATAAATCATGCCCACAATGTTCATATGTTGAAATTATGAATCAAACGTGTAATTTCCTAGTTCGACTAATTACGTGTGATGTGGGGTAATACAAATCTTAATTAGGAAGTCGATTTAGCTTATATGCACATATCATATAATTAAGGGTAGTTAACTTTTGAAAAGTTAAACTAACCATGGACGGAGTCGAATAGTAGTTCTGACATAGAAAATACGTAAGGTGGAATAGTCGTGGTTATAATGACTAATATAACCACCTTGTGAATTATGATGATAGTTTGACTCTTGACAAGCTAGATGGAGGCTTGGGAATGAAGCGGGTCAAACGGAGCAAGTACGAAAAGGAAAGCGTAATTTGGATGCGAGGTAAGTTAAGCTTACGCATTTTTATTCTTACTACCAAATACTTATAATGCAAGTCAGAATAAGTGAGAATGGCAAGAAACCATACATTATGGTAAAAAGTGTAAAAATGGTAAAATGATAACCCGAACATGGGTTAACGCATAAATAAAAAGGATTTGAAAGGACACCAGTTGGCATAAGTCAAAATGGGTCAAACAAAGCAAGAAACGACCTTTAAGCAAGATGAATTTAAAGAGTAAACCGGAATAGGTTTAAGGGATGAAATGGTATTTAAATACCATCTCATAATTATAATTGGTCATTTTGACTAAACGGGTCAAATGGTGTTGTTAACACCATTTGACAATAATATCTTACGATCGCGTGTTGAGTTTTGTAATCGCAGAAATTTAACACATGGCTCGCGTTGCTAGTTGACTAGTAATTAATAGCGAAAGGTATTTTAACGGGTCAATCTTATGACCCAAGCCAGGTACGCATGTTTAGAATTATACTTAAAAAGCGATATTTTGATCAAATATTAGCGAAAGTCCTTCGTAGTGAATAAGGGACTAAAATTGACTAAAAAGCCCTTGATGGGTAAATTAGGCGAACAACCTATAAAGGTTGTTTAGTAAACTCCATTTGATTATGGAATCATTAAATTTGAATTAAAGTTATAGGTATGCACCTTCGTGGGTCAAATGCCTAAAAATGAGTCAATTGCGTAATATGACCAACCGAAAGGTAAAATTTGGGAAAATTGGTTAATTATGTTAAATCCACCACAAAAATTAATTGTGGTGGAATGTAAGTAGTTATCCTATTATGAGAATGCAAAGTGTGAAATGAGATGAGCAAGTTAGATGCTTAAATGCATGAAAACTTCTAAACGGGTCAAAATAAAGTAGGTGGTAAAATGTTGGTTTAAGTGTAATTAAGAAAAACGTAAACCGGGTAATGGGAGTGTAAACTATATGAATAATGGATTCGGGTAATGGATCATAGCTTAGATATGTTAAGAAACGAACCCCAAGCGATTAAAATGAGTTTGGATAGCTTTGGATGTAAATTGGATTAAAAATTAATGTGCAGAGTTGACACGGCCAGGTGAACATTTGACACGGCTGGGTGAAGGGGCTGTGAAAAATACATGTTTAGCTGACACGGCCGGGTGAACATTTGACACGGCCGGGTGAAGGGGCTGAAAAAAAAGAAATAATAATAATAATTTCTTGTGTTCAATTATTTTGTTCAAATGCTTTGATTTCTAATTGTTTGAATGAAATGTAGGTTTAATATGCGATGCCGGAGGACGATCAAGCTCGTTAAAGAATCGAACACAATCAAGATTCAAGTTTTCGTGAAATGATTCGTCGTCACGTTTTTAAACGGCGAATTCTCTATGAAATGTTGAATTGTGTTATTTCTTAAAGTTTTTAAGAAATGCATATTTTTGCAATGTATGTGTAAACATATTTAAATAATTATAATCGAAATTTATATAAAAATCGTATAAATGGACTAAGGGTCTTACACATATCTTATTCATCATGTCCATAAATGTTGCTGGAGCATTTGTTAGGCCAAATGGCATAACTGTAAACTCGTAATGACCATACCTTATTATGAAAGCAGTTTTAGGAATGTCCTCTTCCTGTACTTTCAGTTGGTGAAATCCTGAGCGGAAAGAGATTTTAGAAAAATACCGAGCTCCTTGGAGTTGATCAAATAGATCATCAATCATTGGTAATGGGTATTGATTCTTGATTGTGACCTTATTCAATTCCCTATAATCGATACATATATGCGTTGAACCATCTTTCTTCTTGACAAACAACACAGGTGCTCCCCCAAGGGGATGAACTTGGTTGTATGAAATCTTTCTCTAACAATTCATCTATTTGTTTCTTTAATTCCTGCATCTTCGTCGATGCTAATCGATAGGGTGACTTAGCAATTGGTGCAGTTCCGGGTATTAAATGAATTCTGAACTCTACTTCTCGGTCAGGCAGTAGTCCAGGTAGATTTTCTGGGAAAATGTCAGGGTATTCCAATACTATCGGAATTTCCTTCAGTTCCTTGCCTCTAGTGTTAATGATCACAGAGATCATATACACTATGCCTTGCTTCTGTACATAGCTTGCAGCTTTCATCACATAGATGAATTTGGTTGTCTTGGTTGCTTGTCTCCTCGGATCATGATCATTTCTCACGTTGGCGTATGAATCTCGACAGAATTCTGATCACATAGGATTCGAGCATGACTAGCCACTAACCAATCTATTCCTAATACAACATCAAATCCAGCTAGATTCATTGGTAGCAGGTTTGCCGCGAACTTATGTCCTAAGAATTCTATCTTCCCTTCTTGAAGTACTTCGTGTATGTTGATGGAGTTTCCTTCCGCCGTTTCTACCGTACAAGCTTGACTAAGCTTAGTTAACGGTTGGTTAAGCACTTGATAAAATGCAGTATTTATAAAACTTTGATTTGCACCAGAGTCAAATAATACTTTAGCATAGTTGTCATAGACAAGAAACGTACCGGCGATCACATCTGGAATCATCGTTGCCTCTTGCGCCTTAAGTACAAAGGCTTGTGCTTTTCTTGGCTCCGTTTGCGGCTTTTGCCTTGTTGTCGGGTGCTTTTGTCAGTTTCGGGCAATATGGCTTAATGTGACATGTCTCTCCGCAATTGAAACATATATTAGTTTTCCTTCTACATTCTTCCTCTACATGCCCGGTTGTCTTGCAAAAGTTACAGTAAGGTGTTCTCCTAAAATTGCATTTTCTTGAATGCTTCCTTTTACAGTTCTATAGAAAAGTGGTGCAAAAGACTGCCCAACTCCTCTCCTTCTATAGGTATTACCCGAGCAAAATTCTTGGGTAATTTTCTGGGCTAACTCTTTCTTCTTGTTTTCTTCTCTTGTGCAGATTAATCCGTCAGTCAAAGTGTTGGCCAGCTCGACTGTTTCCTCAATAGTCTAAGGCTGCCTTGACTATATCACGAATTTCACTAATTAATCCCCAAATATAACGAAAAATTAGTACAGGTTCTGGCGAAGCCAGAGTTGCTACCATTCTTGCATATTCGAAGAATTTTGTCGTATACTCACGACAATTCACATCAACCATTTTGTGATTTAGGAACTTATTAGCCATTTGTTCCTTTTCATGAGGAGGATAGAATTTCCTTTCTGTCATTTCCTTAAATTCCCTCCAGTTCATGGGATAGGCTATGTCACTCCCTTTTGCCTGAAGAATCGTATTCCACCATTCTAATGCTTCATCCCTAAAGGGATTAGAAGCATACATTACTTTATCTTCTTCGGCACATTTACTGATCTTAAGAACAACTTCACTCTTTTCTAACCATCGCAGAGCAGCCATAGCTCCTTCATTGCTTGCGAATTTAGTTGGCTTACAAGCTAGAAAATCTTTGTAAGTACATCCGGAAGTCATCGCCTTCATTTTCTTAGGAAATGGAGCTTGGATAATAACATCATTATCTCCATTGACACTGTGGCTAAAATCATTACTACGATCACGTTTGCTACTCACAGCTTTATTGTTTTCTATAGGCACAAGGTTTCTAACAGCTTCATTAATAAAGGTATAGCATCGGCTATTCACTGAGCTACTATATTCTCTATGGCACTTTTGTTCAAAGAGTTTTCATGATTATTCTGGATCGATTGATTAACTTCATTTGGCATCTGAATTGCAAACATATTTCAAATATTAATATCACAGAATAAGTAATAAAATAATCAAAATATCACGAACACAATAAGTCAAAGCATATTGTCATAATCGTCGATCATTGCGACTTCTATTCTTTTTATATATTATGCCTCGTATATCTTAAATACACTACCACACACACATATATATAGGGAAAGGTTCTATGCAGAACATTAAATATTGCGAGAACACGCAGAACAACATGAATCACCCATTTATTCAATCCTAAAAACCTAAATAGTAAATGAAAATGTTACAAATATAAGATTTATTGTTTCTCACACTAGAATTCAAAACAAAATATGAAAAATTTTCAGTTTTTATATAACCTACACATATGTAGGTTATGTATAGGTTAAATTACCTACATGTATGTAGGCTATGTGTAGGTAAAAATATATGGTTTTTTATGTATATATAATACACATATGAATGTAAGAAACTTAAAATTCAAAAACCATGAACCTTAAATCCCAAAATTTAGTGATTTAAAGTTGTTCTTTTTGTTCTCGCAATAATTAGTGTTCTATAGTGATTTTCATCCTATATATATATATATATATATATGAAAGTTAGTTTTGTCTTCAAAAGTGGTGTTCTCTCTCGTCGTATTTCCAGACGAGATTATCTCCCATGGTTCGGATCCGGTTTCCTGCATCCATCAGTTCTTCTCCATAGTGGCGAAGTTCTGCCACATTGTCATGGTTCATTGGGGGATATGCACGGGGTTCAGGTTGGTAGTTTGGATAAAATGGAAAAGGATCATTCATTAGGTTTTGAAATGCCCAGTCATTGGTCCACCATTCTTCAACTGGGTTTAAAATTGGTTGTTGTAGTATGATTGGTTTAGGATTTATAGGTTCTGGGTTCATTAGTATCGATGAGTAAGGTGGCATGTTCAGATTGATTTCATCAGTTATTGGCCGGAACATTTCACAATTAGCCAAGTGTTGGTCTAATTCTTTCCATGACAGTGGCATGGTTGCTGGGTTTGAATTTTTGCCTTCGGTTGGTTTTCCGATTGGTTCTCCGGTTCGTTTGGTTTTTGTTGCTGTTGGGTTTTCTTCTTCCTTTTGTCCCTTTTTACTTTCAAATCTAATCTCCTCCTTCTAGGAGGCGCTTTTTCTAATGGCTGAGACTGAAATATCATTGGTTCATGTTTGTCTGCTTCGTATCTGGTTTGTGTACCGGCTAGATCTTCAGTAGTATCCATATCTGAATTGTTAACAACTATGTTCTGAAAAGAATCCGACAACTCTCTGTCACTCGTACAGTTAGCCAAAAAATAATAAAAAACACGAATTCCGTAAATCGAATATATAATATTTGGTTAGCATCCCAATATTCATAGAAATTATTTCATTTATTTCCTGAGTACTAATTTTAAGTATTCTCACAATATTTAATTAGCTTAAACTAGTGGCTTTGATAACACCTTTTGTCACAACCCCCGACCCTACTATGGGCGGGAGCCGTGAGCAGATACAATTGGTACCGGTGTTTATTAAAATTATCACAGCGGAATGTTCATCAGGACCAGGTGTTAGGAAAAAATATAAGAGTTTTCAGAACACCACAGTTTTCATTTCATAAATTGTGGGATGAAACCTATATTTACCTAAAGGACTTTTTTTTACAAAGATAAACCCTTAATTTATAAACACGTTTTATTCAGGATTACATAGCCACTTATTTAAGCGTGAGTGCCTTGTAGCACTTTTCCTTCTCTTCACAGTAAATCACCTGAAAAGCGTTTTAAAAACATTTGATCAGCGAAAAATACTGGTGAGTTCATTCGAATTTATAAAAGACATCATCTTATGTGACAACCCGCACTAAACCAGGTATCCGTACGACTTAACTAATGATTAATTACTACTTAATTACTGTGCTTGTTTGAACTAGCTGATGAACTGCTACTTGATATCTGATACATGTACTTACTTGCATCATACTTTACTTATCGTCACTACATTATTTACATGCTGAACCCTAGTGACAAACATGATGCACAAAAAGCACAGTAGCACTATAACGGATAACCTATTGAACATGCTGATAAAGCCAGCATCAGGCAAACACTGCCTCTAAGGCCTGTAAGAGCCTGAAATATTTTGCTACACTAGTGGTGAGTGTAGGGATACAAGGGTTGTAGAACTGCGTCTCTAGGGATAAGTCACAATGACTGGATGTGCCTAAAACGTACTCTAAGTACAAAACTCAGCACTTTACATAATAATTCAGCTTTTAGCTAACTAATAAAGTGCCAAAACATGAGAAAAATATTGCTAGACACTTTCCAAAGTGTCAGGAATGAGTCGTGTCACTAAAAAGAGTATTAACGACACTTTAAAGCTTTGTTAACGCTTTAACGGATTACTATCCAACCAAACAACCGGACTATACCCGAAACATGAAAATATTGTTATTTTCATTATTTATCTTTTTCTGAGCCAGTTAGGGTCCCCGTATGCCCTAACACCCGTCATAACATACTACACATTAGTAACCGAGTTAACACTTACTTAACCTAACTAATGTGCCTAACTAACTAGTTGGTTTCGGACTAGGACCCCCCCCCCCCCTCTCTAACCGGCCCCAACTAGAGGGGACACCCCTTTGTACTTGATGATTATTATAATCTCGTATGTTTAGTATCAAGAAGACATAACAACCATTGGTTAATACACACTAAATTTGTCTATAAGATCTAACTTAAACACATGAGATCATTCACACACAAACTCAACAACAAACTCTCTCTCTTGCCCTCTAGAGCTCTCGGCCGAACACCCCACCCCCATCCATCCATTCTTCAAGTTTGATCTTGCAAGTTCCAAGCTCATTCAAGCATCAAGGGTCTCGTATTAGGAAGCTTGGTGCAAGCGGAACGCGAAGGACCTCTCTACTTAGCTTTTATCCACCTCATTTGCGCATAGATTCTTCCCTAGCCTCGAGCTAGAGGTATAATGCTTAAAACTCGTATTCGAACTAATCTAAAGTGGTTAAAAGGATTTTTATCGGTTAAAACTCGTTAACATGCAAGATGATGCTTTAAAGTCTACTAAAAACACTAAAAATGGTGGTTAATAGCTCATATGTTGTGTAAATGATGTAGTATTCGAAATGTATGGTTATTTAGGCCCGATCTATGATGTGGTAGCTCGGATCATCGTTTAACCCGGTTTGGTAAGATCATGGATCTTAACATAAGCTTGTTTTGAATGATACAAGGGTTAAAAGGTGAAACTCTACCACACACGAATCATGAACTTGTGTAAAAGAGTTTTACTTGTGAAATTGTGTTTAAAACTAGCAGATCTACGCATCTGCAAGTGGTATTTTCAAAGAACCACGTATTAAAGAAATCATGTATTTTAAAAGATGGATTTTACACTAACACGCATGATTTTTATAAACCACAAGTGTGTAAACACTTGTGAAATGAAAAGATCCGACAAAATAACAGTTTTTGTAAAAGATGACGGGAAGTTGTAAAGATGGATTTTCTCTAAAAACGAGGTTTTTACAAGATCAAATTACCTTATATGAAGATCTACTAAATTTAAGGGGATGTACACCACAGTTTTGGGAAAACTGCAAGTTCATGTAATTTTTGGCAATTTACACATATGTTGATTTGTTGTTGTGCTGAAAGTTGTTCTGATCACATAAAGAAAATTGTTGAGTTGATTTGTTAAAGAAAATGATACGCTTGAAAGCGTGGCCACCTCCAGTTACAGAGGAAACTCTGGCGAAATTTTTCTAAAAACCTAACACTTAGAACTATTTACACTACAAGTGTTAGAATTACTTTTGGCATGTTTTCAAAATATAAAATTTCGCCATGACTTTATTTACTAAATATTCGGAGGTGGGATTTTCACAAAATTTAACGTGATAAATATATATTTTCACACACTGTTTATGATTATTTTGTGAAAATACATAGATATTATTTTTAGAGTAAAAATAATATTTACGAACGTTAACGAATCCAAAATAATACGAACGCTTTGACCATAAATATATAAGTTACACCGGTAAGTATATTACCACTCAATTGTTAAAACGTAACTTACGCACTTACGGAAATATTTATGAACGCGTATTTTAACAACGTATTATTGGAGAAAAATTATGTGAAATGAAAATATAATATCTTTGAGAAAACTACTTATATTTTGGAATTGGAAATATATATATATATTAAGTGAGACTTAATGATATAATTTGAACGCACATGTATTGAATCCCCCATCCTTGGGAAGGAGATTAACTACCAAGTATATACAGAATGTAAACACGAAATAGTTGTCTAACTATTTCCCCAAAGACTTAAACTATAAAGCTAAGGCACGGCCGTCCGTCTAATAGAAATTAGCACCTGTAGGTCGTCGCACAGCTGCGTGAGCAGGAGATACTTGGTAGAGACGCTTCACTGTGAGTTCATGTCCCCCTTTTCTCTAACTGTTTTCAGTTTTCTTAACTGCGGGGGTGAAATACATGTTACTTTGTTTACAAGTACTTTATACACGGTATGGTTAGCGTAAGGAGGTTTACTACTTAGATCATGTGAGTGGGTAGGCAGAAACTGGAGGCCATTAATCCTCATTGTAGGACCGAGGGACGTAAGCGGTAGATCTATCTGGGTGTAGCGAGCCCAACTCTAGGCCCAACAGAACGGACCTCTGAGAGGCCCAACAGAACGGACCTTGGAGTGACTTTGTACCCAACGCTAAATCTGCTAGGTTTGAGTCTTCCTACTTGCACTTCACATATATCAATGGCCTTACAAACCATTGGTGATCTCTTTTTCCTTATTTGCTACATACCAAGACTATTTTTATACTCACAAAGGTTTACTTACTCACTTACACATGAACTCGCTCAACATTATTGTTGATTTTTCAACTTACATGTATTTCAGGAAATTAAAGATCTGGCGCGGTATGTTATGTTTTCCCGCTGCATAAGGGTTCCAAGGTCATCCCAGTTTAGGAAATGTGACTCTTTCCTGGACAAGTCACAAATCTTAAACTGCGTTTATTTCATGTCGGTGTTTATGTTATTCAAGACAATGTTTTATGTTATGAGGTTGTAAGTCTCCAAGACAATGTTGTGTTACTCTGGTTTTAAAACTTAATCGAATGGATGATCTTGCATGATTTTATTTCATATAGCTTTGTTATGGTTAAGCTATGGTATTAAGAAGTCACACCAAAATAACCACGCTTCCGCAAAGCCAGGGTGTGACAGCTTGGTATCAGAGCTCTGATCATAGCGAACTAGGATTCCTTCTCGAGTCTAGACTATGATCACTAGGGCTCTCACGAAAACATTTTTCTGCATACCACTTAAGTCCAGATCCAAAAATTTTTACAAACAAATGTTGAGCACATTTTATTATTTATAGGCTCAGTCTAGAAAGGGCTGAGGCTCGGTCTGAGAGGCCGAGGCTCGGTCTGAGAGATCGAGGTAGTTGGCTAGTGAGACTAGGAAGAGTAGGCTCAGTCTAGAAAGGGCTGAGGCTCGGTCTGAGAGGCCGAGGCTCGGTCTGAGAGATCGAGGTAGTTGGCTAGTTGGAGTAGGAAGAGTAGGCTCAGTTTGGAGGCTGAGGCTCGGTATTGGAGACCGAGGCTCGATCTGAGAGGTCGAGGTAGTTGATAGAGCAGTCTAGGAGACTGGGAGGCTAGTGGGACTAGGAGAATTATGTGATATCTTACTTGGTGACTTATGTGATTATCTGATTGTATGACTGATTATTTGAGCATATTTGTGTTTATGATACAGACTCATGGATTCAGCCGGTACTGGCGATTCGGACACCACTGGACCCATACCTATAGTATCTGATGACCTCACATCCTCCGAGCACGAGGTGCACACATCTGACTATACCAGTACTGACGAGGATGATTTCCAGCCCTTCGCACTACCCGATGGTGCTGATGAGCCTGCAGATGACCCTCCCGCTGAGTACCTACCCCTAGTAGAGATTCCGGCTCCTATACCCTTAGCCGTTTATCCAGCATATGATTTCCCTCTTGACGCCGAGGCTGACAGCGATGTTGACCTGTTTGAGGAGGAGCCCTTTGAGGATGAGATCCAGGGCGAGGCCCTTCTTCCTGCGGATGATCTTCTGATGATCGCTGACGTTCCCGCCGAGGATTCGCCTGCACATTCTCCTATCCCAGACTCCTTCGAGTCTGTGGCATCCGCACCTTCTCACACATTGAGCGCATAGCACTTTGCGCATGATTCTGATCCTGACCAGGCATCCTCTGTTGCACCTATTCCCAGTTTTGCGTTTGACCATGATGACATAGAGGATTCTGATCCTATCTTTCCCCCGGGATACGACCCAGATCGTGATATCGAGTTTATACCTATGGATCAGCCCATGGAGGATCCAGCTGACCCAGTAGACCCTATCGACCCCGAGTTTGACTTCGAGATGGCTTTTGATGATCCCGAGCCTGTCGTCGCTCCTGAGCAGGCAGCCGCTCTAGACCCCATACTTGAGCATGACCCCGTACATGCTGGCATCCCTATTGAGCCTGTTATAGCAGACCCACCTGTTGATGATCTCCCCGTGGATGTTCCTTTGATAGAGGGCGATCATGTTATTGTTGATCTTGTTGTTCCTCTACCTGTTGTCGACATACCTATTGACCATCCTGTTGAGCACATTGCACCTGTTCACCCTTTTGTTGCTCCCCCACCTGATCCCATCCCACTAGAGCCCGAGCATGCACTGTTCGCGGCACACATGGATCCACCAGATGAGCATGCACAGCACGGTTGGATACCTGCTGATGAGGATGTTCCACCTTTTCCCCCTCAGATCCCTGATGCACGACATGTTGATTCTTCTTTTCAGGTTCCACAGTTTGTACCTCCAGCGAGGACTGGAGAGGGTTCTTCAGCCCATCCTTTCGGACATGTACCAGTATCTATCCCTGCTATACCACCATCTGCTACTGTTTCTCCATTTCATGTGGCACCGTTTGATCCGACCAGTGAGCCGTTCCTTTGGGCACCACACTCTGCTATGCCACCTACTGACCCCTACCATTCTTTCCACATGGGGTATACCATTGAGGACGTTTTGATGTCTTTTGTCGCCCAGCACGAGGCACACACACAGCGCATTCAGGAGCTTGAGAGAGCTCAGACGCCGCCGTGTCCGTGCCAGGGTCAGACCCACTCTCCGTTGCAGCCCTCTCGACCTGTTCCACCAGACTATGCTGCACGCCTTTTTGCCCTGGCGCAGCAGGTTGCTTCTTGGTTGCGTACCCAGAGACCACATAGTAAGTCTCGATATATGGCAATCGCAGTATTCTCACCATATTTGATTCGCTTGATTGCTTATTTATATTTTTATGACATGGGATGTTGTGTGATTGATATTTGTGATGTATTGATAACATGAGATGTTATGTGCTATTACTATTACTATATACGTACGTTTCACTATGGCCTGACCAACGTAAACCATCTTTTAGAAGATGCCGCCGAGACGTGAGACACACATGCCTACTAATGAGGCAGAACTCCAGCAAATTATCGCTGCTGCCATTGCACAATACGCCGCCTCTCAAGGAGGGACTAGTGGAAGCAACTCTGGCAACACTGGCAACAACAATAATCCACCTCATGGTAATACTAAGTCATTTAGACATACCATGACCTAATTGGATATCCTTAGCAATTATGCTAATGTCGATCGTATGTTATAACGTATGTGCAGGATGCACCTACAAGCAGTTCTTAGACTGCAAGCCCGTAAACTTTGATGGCACAGGAGGTGCTGTTGCCTTTGTTCGTTGGGCTGAGAAAACCGAATCTGTTCTTCGCATGAGCAAATGCGCACTGGATCAGCAAGTCACCTATATCTCAGGGCTATTCTTGGATGGAGCCCTCTCTTGGTGGAATCTGCAAGTACAGACACTTGGCGAAGCTGCTGCCTACGCGCTGACCTGGACCGAACTGAAGGAACTTATGCGCAAAAAGTATTGTTCCCGCGCAGAAATCCAGCGATTGGAGACCGAGTTCTGACACTTGAAAATGGATGGTCCAAAGATAGCAGAATACGTTCAAAGGTTCCATGACTTATCGCATGTGGTACCCTACATGGTCACTCCTGAGTTCAAGAGAATTGAACGTTTCATTTGGGGACTAGCTCCTCAAATCATAAGCATGGTAACCTCATCCAAGCCTGCGACCATTACTGAGGCGATCGATTTGAGCGTAGCTCTCACTGAGGAGGCTATTCGCCTGAACAAGTTTGACGAGATCAAGACCAAGAAGGCAGAGACTCACGTCGAGTCATCAGGAGGTAACAAAAGGAAGTTCTCGAACTTCAAGCAGGGCGCCAGTGTGGTGGTTAAGAAAGGAGGGTCAGACACGCCAGCTCAGGTTACAACTGGTAGGGGAAAGAAAGGAAAAGGGTATATGGGCACCCAGCCCAAATGCAACACCTGCCAGCGCCACCATTCTGGTCATTGCGGGCCAAAAGTATGCGAAGCATGTGGGAAACGTGGCCACTCGAAGGACACTTGTTGGGCCACTGCTGGTCAGGGAGGCCAGGGAGGATTCGGAAACAGAAATTACAACCGGGGTGGGAATGGAAATCGCCCACAAGGAAACTATGGAGGTAACGAGAATCGAGGCAACAATGCTAACCAAGCGGGCGTCGTGAATCGTAATCAGAGGAATGATCAAGCTGGTGGAAACGGGCAAAGACTTGGATGCTTTAACTGCGGTGATATCGGGCATTTTAAGAAGAACTGCCCAGAGTTAAACCAAGCCCGTGGAAGAGTGTTCCAAATCGAAAGCAAGGGAAGCGCGCCAGGACCCCAATGTCGTTACTGGTACGTTCCCTATAAATCAACGCTATGCATCCGTTTTATTTGATACTGGTGCCGATTATAGCTTCGTGTCGTTAGAATTTAAGAATATGCTTGGTTTAGCCGCTAATAAGTTAGATATTCCGTACTCAATCGAATTGGCCAATGGGAAGTTAGTAGAAGCCAATGAAGTTATCAGGGGTTGTGTGATTGAATTGGGAGAGCGTGAGTTCGCTCTAGATCTACTACCAGTCCAGTTGGGAAGCTTCGACGTGGTGGTAGGAATGGATTGGTTATCAGGCAACAAAGCTGAGATAGTTTGTCACGAAAAGGTTGTTCGTATCCCAACCGATGATGGTGAGACCATTGTTGTTCATGGAGAGAAGCGTGAGACGCCGTTGAGGATTATCAGCTGCTTGAAAGCAAGGAAGTGTTTGCAGAAAGGATGTGTTGCTTTTCTGGCACACATTGTGGATAAAAAGGCTGCTGAGCCAAAGATCGAAGACATCCCTGTCGTGAGGGAGTATCCAGAAGTCTTCCCAGAAGACTTGCCTGGACTGCCACCTCAGAGGCAAGTAGAGTTTCACATCGATTTAGTTCCAGGCACCGCGCCTGTGGCTAAGGCACCGTACAGACTTGCTCCGTCTGAGATGCAGGAACTGTCGACACAGCTTCAAGAGTTGTTAGACAAGGGTTTTATCCGACCAAGCTTCTCGCCTTGGGGAGCTCCGGTCCTGTTTGTCAAAAAGAAGGACGGTAGTTTTCGAATGTGCATCGACTACCGGGAGCTGAACAAGCTGACGATCAAGAATAGGTACCCTCTGCCAAGAATCGATGATCTGTTTGATCAACTGAAGGCTCGAGCTTTTATTCAAAGATCGATCTTCGATCTGGATACCATCAGTTAAGGATACAAGAGGAGAGTATCCCAAAGACAGCCTTCAGAACTCGTTATGGACACTACGAGTTCCTCGTTATGCCATTTGGTTTGACAAACGCACCGGCGGTATTCATGGATCTAATGAATAGAGTTTGCAAGCCGTACTTGGATAAGTTCGTGATTGTATTTATCGATGACATTTTAATTTATTCAAAGACGAAGGCTGAACACGAGCAGCATCTTAGAGCCATTCTAGAGCTGCTGAAGAAGGAATAGCTGTATGCCAAATTCTCTAAGTGCGAGTTTTGGCTACGAGAGGTGCAATTCCTTGGGCACGTGGTAAATGGAGATGGAATCCACGTGGATCCAACCAAGATCGAGGCGATCAAGGATTGGGAAACGCCAAAGACGCCAACCGAGATTCGACAATTCTTGGGTTTGGCTGGCTATTATCGAAGATTCATTGAGAATTTTTCAAAGATCGCTCAACCATTGACGCTCCTCACGCAGAAGGATAAGAAGTTTGATTGGGGAATCAAACAGGATGAAGTGTTTCAGATATTGAAGGATAAGCTTTGTAACGCGCCAATTTTAGCACTACCGGAAGGTACAGATGATTTTGTGGTATACTGTGACGCTTCGCGTCAAGGATTAGGTTGTGTGTTGATGCAACGCCAAAAGGTTATTGCTTACGCATCGCGTCAACTGAAAGTGCACGAAAAGAACTATACTACACATGATTTGGAACTTGGCGCAGTGGTATTTGCACTAAAAATCTGGAGACACTACCTTTATGGTACAAAGTGTACAATCTTTACAGCTCACAAGAGCCTACAGCACATATTCAACCAGAAGGAGCTGAATATGAGGCAAAGACGATGGGTTGAGTTGCTGAACGATTACGACTGCGAGATAAAGTATCATCCAGGGAAGGCGAGTGTAGTCGCCGATGCCCTAAGTCGGAAGGAGAGGATCAAACCCATAAGGGTTAGAGCTTTAGAAATGATTATCCAAACCGATCTTTCCTTGCGCATTCGTGCCGCGCAAACGGAAGCTCTCAAGGAAGGAAACCTTGAAGAAGAATATCTCCGTGGGATGGAGAAGCTACTGGTACCAAACGAGGAAGGAACGTTATGCTTCGAGAAAAGGATTTGGGTTCCTCTGTTTGGTGGTTTAAGGAAAGTTATTTTTGATGAAGCTCACAAATCACGGTACTCTATCCATCCTGGAGCGGATAAGATGTACCAGGATCTCAAAGATTATTATTGGTGGCCTAGGATGAAAGGCGATGTTGCTGTGTACGTGAGCAAATGTTTAACGTACGCTAAGGTTAAAGCCGAATACCAGAAGCCTTCAGGACTTCTGCAACAACCTGAGATTCCCAAGTGGAAATGGGAACAAATCTCAATGGATTTTGTTACAAAATTGCCAAGAACGCCAAGAGGCCATGACACTATCTGGGTGATAGTGGATCGATTAACGAAGTCAGCACACTTCTTACCTATCAGAGAGAAGGATAATACGAGAAAATTGGCTGAAATTTACATGAGAGAGATCGTTGCACGTCATGGAGTGCCTCTCTCGATCATTTCTGATAGAGACGGAAGATTTGTGTCAAGGATATGGCAATCCTTCCAAGAAGCGTTTGGATCGCAATTGAATCTGAGCACTGCGTTTCATCCGCAAACTGACGGTCAGAGCGAGCGAACGATACAGACTTTGGAAGACATGCTGAGAGCATGTGTTATGGATTTGGGCGGTAGCTGGGACAAGCATTTGCCTTTGGTCGAATTTTCATACAACAACAGCTACCACACCAGTATTGGTGTCGCGCCATTCGAAGCCCTTTACGGACGCAAGTGCCGATCACCCCTATGCTGGGCTGACGCAGGTGATAGGCAGCTTGCTGGTCCCGAAATCGTCCAAGAGACGACAGACAAGATCGCGCAGATTCTTAAACGCATCGAAGCAGCTCGCCACAGACAGAAGGCCTATGCGGATCCAAACCGGAAACATGTGGATTTCCAAGTTGGAGAAATGGTGTTATTGAAAGTCTCACCCTGGAAGGGTGTGGCACGCTTCGGAAAGCGTGGGAAGTTAAATCCGCGCTACATTGGTCCCTTCAGAATTCTGGAAAGAATAGGACTAGTAGCATACAAGTTGGACCTACCTGCTGAACTCCATTCTGTTCACGATACATTTCATGTATCCAACCTGAAGAAGAGTCCAACTCAAGATGACATTGCCATTCCCATCGACGAGATTCATGTTGACGACACGCTCCACTTCGTTGAAGAACCGGTGGAGGTTACGGATTGGAAAGTAAACAAGACCCGCCGGAGCAGTGTCAAGCTCGTCAAAGTTCGTTGGAATGCCAGACATGGTCCTGAATACACCTGGGAACGTGAGGACCGGATGAAAGAGAAATACCCCCACCTTTTTTCCTAAGAACCCTGCGTCTACAAGCAGAACTTAAATTTCGGGACGAAATTTATTTAACGGGGGGAGAATGTGACAACCCGCACTAAACCAGGTATCCGTACGACTTAACTAATGATTAATTACTACTTAATTACTGTGCTTGTTTGAACTAGCTGATGAACTGCTACTTGATATCTGATACATGTACTTACTTGCATCATACTTTACTTATCGTCACTACATTATTTACATGCTGAACCCTAGTGACAAACATGATGCACAAAAAGCACAGTAGCACTATAACGGATAACCTATTGAACATGCTGATAAAGCCAGCATCAGGAAAACACTGCCTCTAAGGCCTGTAAGAGCCTGAAATATTTTGCTACACTAGTGGTGAGTGTAGGGATACAAGGGTTGTAGAACTGCGTCTCTAGGGATAAGTCACAATGACTGGATGTGCCTAAAACGTACTCTAAGTACAAAACTCAGCACTTTACATAATAATTCAGCTTTTAGCTAACTAATAAAGTGCCAAAACATGAGAAAAATATTGCTAGACACTTTCCAAAGTGTCAGGAATGAGTCGTGTCACTAAAAAGAGTATTAACGACACTTTAAAGCTTTGTTAACGCTTTAACGGATTACTATCCAACCAAACAACCGGACTATACCCGAAACATGAAAATATTGTTATTTTCATTATTTATCTTTTTCTGAGCCAGTTAGGGTCCCCGTATGCCCTAACACCCGTCATAACATACTACACATTAGTAACCGAGTTAACACTTACTTAACCTAACTAATGTGCCTAACTAACTAGTTGGTTTCGGACTAGGACCCTCCCCCCTCTCTAACCGGCCCCAACTAGAGGGGACACCCCTTTGTACTTGATGATTATTATAATCTCGTATGTTTAGTATCAAGAAGACATAACAACCATTGGTTAATACACACTAAATTTGTCTATAAGATCTAACTTAAACACATGAGATCATTCACACACAAACTCAACAACAAACTCTCTCTCTTGCCCTCTAGAGCTCTCGGCCGAACACCCCACCCCCATCCATCCATTCTTCAAGTTTGATCTTGCAAGTTCCAAGCTCATTCAAGCATCAAGGGTCTCGTATTAGGAAGCTTGGTGCAAGCGGAACGCGAAGGACCTCTCTACTTAGCTTTTATCCACCTCATTTGCGCATAGATTCTTCCCTAGCCTCGAGCTAGAGGTATAATGCTTAAAACTCGTATTCGAACTAATCTAAAGTGGTTAAAAGGATTTTTATCGGTTAAAACTCGTTAACATGCAAGATGATGCTTTAAAGTCTACTAAAAACACTAAAAATGGTGGTTAATAGCTCATATGTTGTGTAAATGATGTAGTATTCGAAATGTATGGTTATTTAGGCCCGATCTATGATGTGGTAGCTCGGATCATCGTTTAACCCGGTTTGGTAAGATCATGGATCTTAACATAAGCTTGTTTTGAATGATACAAGGGTTAAAAGGTGAAACTCTACCACACACGAATCATGAACTTGTGTAAAAGAGTTTTACTTGTGAAATTATGTTTAAAACTAGCAGATCTACGCATCTGCAAGTGGTATTTTCAAAGAACCACGTATTAAAGAAATCATGTATTTTAAAAGATGGATTTTACACTAACACGCATGATTTTTATAAACCACAAGTGTGTAAACACTTGTGAAATGAAAAGATCCGACAAAATAACAGTTTTTGTAAAAGATGACGGGAAGTTGTAAAGATGGATTTTCTCTAAAAACGAGGTTTTTACAAGATCAAATTACCTTATATGAAGATCTACTAAATTTAAGGGGATGTACACCACAGTTTTGGGAAAACTGCAAGTTCATGTAATTTTTGGCAATTTACACATATGTTGATTTGTTGTTGTGCTGAAAGTTGTTCTGATCACATAAAGAAAATTGTTGAGTTGATTTGTTAAAGAAAATGATACGCTTGAAAGCGTGGCCACCTCCAGTTACAGAGGAAACTCTGGCGAAATTTTTCTAAAAACCTAACACTTAGAACTATTTACACTACAAGTGTTAGAATTACTTTTGGCATGTTTTCAAAATATAAAATTTCGCCATGACTTTATTTACTAAATATTCGGAGGTGGGATTTTCACAAAATTTAACGTGATAAATATATATTTTCACACACTGTTTATGATTATTTTGTGAAAATACATAGATATTATTTTTAGAGTAAAAATAATATTTACGAACGTTAACGAATCCAAAATAATACGAACGCTTTGACCATAAATATATAAGTTACACCGGTAAGTATATTACCACTCAATTGTTAAAACGTAACTTACGCACTTACGGAAATATTTATGAACGCGTATTTTAACAACGTATTATTGGAGAAAAATTATGTGAAATGAAAATATAATATCTTTGAGAAAACTACTTATATTTTGGAATTGGAAATATATATATATATTAAGTGAGACTTAATGATATAATTTGAACGCACATGTATTGAATCCCCCATCCTTGGGAAGGAGATTAACTACCAAGTATATACAGAATGTAAACACGAAATAGTTGTCTAACTATTTCCCCAAAGACTTAAACTATAAAGCTAAGGCACGGCCGTCCGTCTAATAGAAATTAGCACCTGTAGGTCGTCGCACAGCTGCGTGAGCAGGAGATACTTGGTAGAGACGCTTCACTGTGAGTTCATGTCCCCCTTTTCTCTAACTGTTTTCAGTTTTCTTAACTGCGGGGGTGAAATACATGTTACTTTGTTTACAAGTACTTTATACACGGTATGGTTAGCGTAAGGAGGTTTACTACTTAGATCATGTGAGTGGGTAGGCAGAAACTGGAGGCCATTAATCCTCATTGTAGGACCGAGGGACGTAAGCGGTAGATCTATCTGGGTGTAGCGAGCCCAACTCTAGGCCCAACAGAACGGACCTCTGAGAGGCCCAACAGAACGGACCTTGGAGTGACTTTGTACCCAACGCTAAATCTGCTAGGTTTGAGTCTTCCTACTTGCACTTCACATATATCAATGGCCTTACAAACCATTGGTGATCTCTTTTTCCTTATTTGCTACATACCAAGACTATTTTTATACTCACAAAGGTTTACTTACTCACTTACACATGAACTCGCTCAACATTATTGTTGATTTTTCAACTTACATGTATTTCAGGAAATTAAAGATCTGGCGCGGTATGTTATGTTTTCCCGCTGCATAAGGGTTCCAAGGTCATCCCAGTTTAGGAAATGTGACTCTTTCCTGGACAAGTCACAAATCTTAAACTGCGTTTATTTCATGTCGGTGTTTATGTTATTCAAGACAATGTTTTATGTTATGAGGTTGTAAGTCTCCAAGACAATGTTGTGTTACTCTGGTTTTAAAACTTAATCGAATGGATGATCTTGCATGATTTTATTTCATATAGCTTTGTTATGGTTAAGCTATGGTATTAAGAAGTCACACCAAAATAACCACGCTTCCGCAAAGCCAGGGTGTGACATCTTATAAGTACAACATTGAGTTTTTACATTTGTTTACATCTTACTATTACCCAAAGGTATTTGTTACTCTGCAATTCCTGTGACTGTTCTAATATCACTGTTGGTCATTCTCCTAACTAGTGAAACTTATCAAGTAGTGTATATAAAACCCCACATACTAACAGTAATTTCTATATAAGAATACAAAGACTTAATCACTGTAATATAAGTAACGGTTTGAAAACATTTAGGGTTTTGAAAGCATTTAATAAAAGAGAATGACTCACAATGTTGTGAGAAAAAGAAGAATGACACACTTTGTAGATTTAGGGTTTTCAGTAATAGCCTTCTAGTCTATGTCCTGGGTTCCTAATTAAACACACAATGTAACACTTATTAGTGTATTAACCCAATTCAAACTTTAATGATAATCACGAGATCAAAACCACAACGTAGATGATAAAGTATAGTCTTATTCAGGCAGGACTTAAACATCCGTTGATTTGGTTTCAGATCAATCGTACAGGGTATCGTACTAGTGATCCGGGTTAGCACGCTGATTACGGAGCAGAAGGTATTAGGACAATGTTTCGAGAGAGAAAGAAAAGAAAATGAGTGGTTTGAAAGTCCCAATCCACATCCAATTTATAGCTGCAGTTCGACCTCGTCGCGTCGTGCGACCAGATTTTCCCATCACCATCACGTCGCACGACTAGGTGAACTAGGGCTTAGGTGTGATGAGTCACCACGTTGGCATGCCACGTGGTGCTACGTGTCTTCGACGAATATGGAGGTGTCACGTCACGCGACCGTACTTCCTTATCATCGTCGCGTAACGCGACGAGACCCAAAACTGGGTTTTCTCATTTTTCGTGCTGGTTTTCATCGTGAGTGTTCAGGATCTCGATTATGATTTGTTAAGGCCTTTTTTATGGTTGTTATTCATTGTATGGTTGGAGAATTGGTGTAGTTTCTTCATTATATTGCTTGGAAGTTACTTAGAGCATTACAAAAATAAAATAGGGGGAGGTATATAACCTCAAAGTTTCTGGAACTAAACTTTACACAAACCATTCAACATAAAGATTTGTTGGTAGCTTGGTTTAGTTTGCAAAAGTTCCAAGAATAAAGCTAAAGAAAGCCAAGTTCATAAAGTTTAACAAAAATACCTAACTTGGACCTCAAAATGGTGGTATACCATCTTTTTTTACCTTGGTAAACATGTGGTAATACTCCTAGAGGTTATCTAAGGAAGGAGTAAGAAGAAAACAAGAAAAAAGAGTGCTAGAACAAGCACTAAACTCGCTGTTTTGAACTTAGGACAATCTGCCCAAACTTGAATATGTTGATGATTTGAGTGTGTTAGAGAGAGTGTTTGGAGTGTGGAAAGTGTTTAGGAGGTGGTAAGTGGTTGTACTTATAGTTGGGATTAGGGTTTGGGTGTTAAATGAGGTAGTTGGGATTAGGGTTTGGGTGTTAAATGAGGTTGTTGGGGGTTGAAAGGAGGGAAATGGAGCCAAAATTAGCGAGATTGAAACATTATGCTACCAGTGACGCTATCGCAAGGGGTCCATATGGTCCCCACGGACCGTCAAAAAATCAAAATTTTCAATTTTGGCCATTTGTGTTGTTCGGATGGTTATTAGGTGCTATAGATGTATAGTTAAGCATGTTTTTTACATTTTAAGGTATATATAAGCATGTGTAATGTATGAACACGTATGAATATCATTCCAAGAAAATATGATCTCGATGTATGGCTCGGTTTTAATTAAAAACACGTATTTTTGAATGTTGGTGCATTATGCAAGTATGATTAAACAAGGATGATATAAAATATAGTTTCCATTACAATCAAGTCTCGGAATTACAAGTATTGCAATTGAAATACGAATTACAATAAAACGGTAAAGAATGAAAATTACGGAATGTTACGCTCTATCACATGATCTGAAACTCCCTCTATCTCTTCATTTATTCTCACTCCCCCTACATCACACGATCTGAGATGGTGGATGGTGGCGGGTAGGGGTTTCACCAGATCTAAGACAGTGGCAGGTTGGGGTTTCACCGGATCTGAGACGATAGCGGGTAGTGATGGTGGGTTTAGCATGATGGATGGTGATGTAGATGTGGTGGGTTGTGATGGTGGGTGGTTATAAGTGAGGGGGGCGATGGTGGTTGACTAGTTGGGTGAATGGTGAAGGTGGACGATTGTGGTTAGGTGAATGGTGATGGTAGTTACAGGGGTAGGATCTTTGGTGGTAGGTGGGTGGGTTGGGTGTTGGCGGTTAAGGCGAGGGCGAAGGCGAAGGTGGTGGTGGTGGTGGTGGGTTGTCAATTCAGGCGGGTAGGGTGGGGTAGTGGCGGTGAACGTCGAGGTGGGGTGGGTGGTGGCGGTGAAGGTTATGGGGTGGCGGGTGGTTGTGGTGGTGGTGTGAGGTGCTGGTGGGTTGATGGTGAGAGAGATAAATAGTGGTAGGGAGAGAGAGATAACAAATAATAATAATAATAATAATAATAACAATAATAATATAATTTTTAAATCTTTTGTTATATATTTTTAAATAATATTTAAAAAAGTAAACTGCCATTTTGGTCCCTGTGGTTTGGCCAGTTTTGCCACTTTAGTCCAAAGCTCAAACTTATTACATCTGGGTCCCTGTGGTTTGCATTTTGTTGCCATTTTAGTCCAAATTTCAAATTTGACCAGATTTCCCTATTTTTTGACTGTTGCAACCTCCTATTTTGTCCTTTAGTGCAGGGGCATTTTGGTCATTTTTTAAATTTAATTTTTTTTTCAGTAAAACCCAAATAAAAATAATCATCTCT
The DNA here is from genome assembly GCA_030545235.1 of Helianthus tuberosus. Lineage (NCBI taxonomy): Eukaryota > Viridiplantae > Streptophyta > Magnoliopsida > Asterales > Asteraceae > Helianthus > Helianthus tuberosus. The sequence continues at coordinate 81,690,464 of CM060413.1, forward strand.
CTTCTCTCTCTCTCTCTCTTCTCTCTCTATAGCACCACCACCGCCACCTCCTCCCTCTCTCTCTTCTCTCTCTCTATAGCACCACCACCACCGCCACTCCAAACATCATCATCAAAACCCAGATCAAGAACATCATCAAAACCCAGACAAGAACATCATCAAAACTCAGACATCATCAAAACCCAAACATCATCAGAAAATCATCAAAACCCATATCAAGAACATCATCAAATATCATATTTGCAATAAAACCCAGATCAAGAACATCATCAAAACCCAATTCCAATATTCCATACCTAATCTCTGTAGCAAAGTTAAAACACAATTTATGATTACAACAAACCATAAATCGACGGTTACACAATTCTATCAGCGAGCCCAATTTCATTCCCTGTCACTTAAACACTTGTGTGCAGCAACAGAGTTCATTTCTGTCTTCTTCATTCTCATCGATACACACATCAACAATCAAAATCCCCAAACTTCATCTTCTCCACATAACCCTAAACATAACATCAAAACTGAAATTCAACAAATTCTCTCTACAGTCCCTCTTCGATACACATCAGCAACCTCTGTTCTTTCTCCGATTCCAAAGAAAACTTGTGTCTTGACGAAAGTGGAGGGGATTTGACGAAATAGATTGTGTGACGAAATCAATTATGTGTGTGAAGTTTAATATGGACGAAATCTGTTTGTGTTTTCATTGACCAAAATCCCCTATCACCGGAGTTGAACCACTTCATAAAACATCCAAAATCCCCAAACACCCAAAATCCCCTATGGAGGAGAGATCTGTGTAGAGAGAGAGAGAGAGAACTGAGAGAGAGAGTGTGTGTATGGCGGTGGTGAACGGTGGTGATTTGTGTGTTCTTAGGGTTAGGGTTTTCGAGCGTTTGAGCTTCGATTTGAGCACCAGCAGCGTTTGAGCTTCGATTTCGAGCGTTTGAGCTTCGATTTACCATGTGTTTTCGAGCGTTGCGGTATTTTAGAGAGAGAGCAGGTCATTTTAGAGAGAGAGAGCAGAGTTGGCGGCGGTGGGATGGTGGTGGGGATGATGCGATGGTGGTGGTGGTGGTGGTGTGGTGGTGGTATTTTAGAGAGAGAGAGAGCAGATTTTATGTTGAGAGAGAGAGATGTCTGAGATGAGGTTGAAGATGATGATCTAAGGGTTTTATTATAAATGAGTTATTATAAAGAGATAATAAATCTAAAATGACCAAAATGCCCCTGAGGTTAAAGACAAAATAGCAGGTCATTAATGGGAAATCTGGTCAAATTTGAAATTTGGACCAAAATGGCAACAAAAACCAAACCACAGGGCCCTGGATGTAATAAGTTTGAGATTTGGACTAAAGTGGCAAAACTGGCCAAACCACAGGGACCAAAATGGCAGTTTACGCTATTTAAAAAATGAGTACAAAGACTAAAATACTCTGGGTGACTATATTTAACAAGAAAAATTAAATGGGTTACAGCCAAAGGACGTAACGTGCAAGATTTTGAAACATTAAGTACAAAACTTGTCAATTTTTACACCAAATGACACCAGTTGAAAATTGGTATTAACATAAAGGACAAAACGTGTAACTTACCCTTCTTTTTTATTGTTTTTTTTTCTTTTTCTTCCAATTTCAATTTTAACTACTTTTTATATAAAAATAAGAATTTGAGTTATAATCTATAAATTTCAACAAATCATTATGTCATATTTATTTGAGTAAATTGCCATTTTAGTCCCTGAGTTTTTGTTTAAATTGTCATTTTAGTCCAAATAGTTTGTTTTTCTCCTCTGGGTCCCTGACTTTTCCTTTTTCTTGTCATTTTGATCAAATTGTCTAACTTAGTCTAAAAACCAGGTTATAATCAGGGGTATTTTTGGCATTAAATTATTACGAGGTTTATAATTTATGTTGTAAACTACCCCTGGTTATCACTACACAACAGTTATGCCAAAAATACCCCTGGTTATAACCAGATTTTTAGACTGAGTTAAACAATGTGATCAAAATGGCAAGAAAAGGGAAAAGTCAGGGACCCAGATGAGAAAAAAAAAACTATTTGGACTAAAATAGCAATTTGGACCAAACCTCAAGGACTAAAATGACAATTTACTCTATTTATTTTAATCTATATTTTGTTAAGAAATTTATGTATGTTTGAGTCATTATCTATAAATATTTTTTTTTGTAAATCGAATACGTCTTAGTTTTTATAAGCGTAAATTGGAAATTGTATAAAGAGTTAAGTTCTGTTTTGCTCCTTGTGGTTTGGTCATTTTAATGGTTTTGCCCCAGTGGTTTAAAAAGTGTCATTTTGCTCCAATAGTTTACTATGTTTTTTTTCCAATCAGCTCCACGACTCTTAACTTAGTTAAATCATTCAATTAAGGGTGAGGGTATTTTGGTAATTTTTATTTTTAATTCATTAATAATTCCTTAAATCCATTTTATTATTAATTCCTTAACAATTCCTTCATCCCTCGTAACCCACCCCCTTATTCTCTCTTTCTCACTCCAGTCACCACCACATGCAACCACCACTTTTTCCTCTCTTTTTCTAATCGTCACCAACCATCAACCCTACCCTCTCTCGCCATGAAAAACACTATGAGTATGAGGGTAATAGGTCTGAGCTTCAAAAATGGGTAAACAGATCTAAGCCTTAATTTCAGACCATTCACAAACCCAGAAGACGTTAAATGACGACGACGGTCAGATTCCGGGGCTGCACAGGTTAATAGTGCTGAATGGTTGCTACATATTGTTTGAGATAGGTTTAAACCCTATGCACTTGCCAGGTCTGGATTGATATGGTTGTGTTCTTTGTGTGTGTGTGTGTGTGTGTGTGATAGAGAGAAAGTTAATAGGTGGTGATAGTGGTGGTGCAAGTTGGTGGTTGCTGATTAGGGGTGTTGGCTGTTGGCGATGCAGTGGCAGCTGGAGAATACCAGATCTAAAGGTGTGGTGGCGGCTGGCGATGTGGAGCGGGTGAAGCGGCGACTGATGGTGGTGGTGGTGGTGGTGGCGGCTGGTTGTAGATGGTCAGCATGTGGTGGGTTTCGATATGATGGTGGTTCACGCATTTGGAGGTCAGCATATGGATGTGGATGGTGGTCTGCAAGTGGTAGTTGGATGGAGCTGCCAGAGATGGTGCAAAATGGTGGGGTGGTGACGGTTAGTGGTGGTTATTGGTGATAGAGAAGAGAGAGAGTGTGTAGAGAGAGAAGAGAGAGGGTATAGAGAGAAGAAAAAGTGTAGTGAGTTTATGGGTTTTGTTATATAATATAATCTTTATTTGTAATTTTACTAAAATACCCTTAGTTCATTACTTGAAGTTACCAAAATACCCTTCGAGTTAACAAACATTTTAGATGGAGTTAGTGTCAGGGAGCTGATTAGAAAAAACATAGTAAACTATTGGAGGAAAATGACACTTTTTAAATGATTAGGAGAAAACCGTTAAAATGACCAAACCACAGGGAGTAAAACATAAGTTAAAATGAGAACCACCTTGAGTTGTGAGAACCACGATAACTAGGCCATGTAAAAGGTTTTTCAAAAAAAAAAAATTCTCAAAAATCATAAAAAAATAACTTGTTTCTGCAAAAAAATTAAAAAAATGCCGTGTACACATATTTACATGAGGTGAAAAAAATATTTATCTTCGTAACAAATTTACACCAGCACGTAAAAAACCTACATCAGGCAAAACTACCGACTCGAAATTTTTTTTTTTGTTTATTTACAGATGTGTTTATAATATTTTCATCTACGTTTGTGCAAAAAAAAATTTGGCCTAACTCGCACGGGAAGTAGGAGTTCTCATGGTTCTCACAACTCGTGGTGGTTCTCATTTGAACCGAGCGCTATATCTGTATATATATATATATATATATATATATATATATATATATATATATATATATATATATATATATATATATATATATATGAGTGGGGTTCCTGCGTAAGGTATGTTTTTCCTACAAAGTGTAGGAATCGATCGTAGCCATTAGATGGGTGTGTTTAATGGATGAGATCAAGTTGGTGGCATTTTTGTAATATTTTTGTGTCACTAATTAATTGTTATAATAGGTTAGTGGTAGTGAAGGGGTATGGTCCCAGAACTTTCTGACCATCACCCGGTTTACTTCCTCACCCGTCAAAGAACATACTTCAGTCCGTGCGGGTACGCGGGCCCGGTTTGCTTTCCCACTCAGATAAAAATGACATTCTCATCTTATGTATAAAAATGGGTGTTTTAGGCAGCATACACAGGATGCGGTGGATGCTGCTAAAGATGGTAGTTGTAACAATCATCATCACCTAGTTTATTAGTATAATCTGAATCCACATCTTCTACAATTGTTGTGTTACTACATTTCGCACATTGACATGCTACAGTACCGCGCGGGCGCGCACGGGGACAGCGAAAGAAGTGCAGAGTAGTGTGTAGATGTTTTTTTGTACTGTGCATGTGCAACTTATCCAACACATGCTACGATCTTGCGTAAGCCTACAAAGCGCACGTGTAAGGACGACATTTTATTATGATGCAAGTGGAACTGTCACTTTGACTTTTGTGACAAACCAGTGAGCGGTATGCCTTGACACTGACAACAGCGGTCAGCTAACTGTCCAATACGTGGCTATCCAGTCTACTAACGGAGCTCCCACTTGCATAAATCTGGTGAACAAACTGACAACTAAAGCCAGCAGGCCACATGGCGGCTGCTCCTTCATGCACCTGATATAGCAGGACACGTGGCGACGCCCCCACCGTGCGCTTGAAACTTCTGCAGCCTATACCTGCCAGACCAGTGAATAAGCCGTGAGTTGTCAGTCAGGCCCAAGGCCCTTAAATGGCCCATTGGCCTCTCTCTCCTTCACTCTTCGGCTATAAATACCAAACTTCAGACTAGGTTTGAGGTAATGCTAATCTTCTCACTCACACTTACTAAATCATTTATCTTGCTTCCTAAGCAAATACTTATTCTCACGCTGGAGGGTGGTAACAAGGAGCAACCCCCACCCCATTCTCTTTGTTGCGAGTCACGGTGTGTTCACTGTGCAAATGATAGATTCAAGACGATCCAGCTATCGGTCGAGGAAAGAAGGGATCAACCCTATCTAACGAGACCCAACCCATGGACTAACCTCCTGGTTAACCACTGTTTCTTTAGGTAGTCTAGTAATTTACCATGTTTTAAATCAATTGAATAACTGCAAAAAATAACATACCTCCTATAATCTCGCACATATCCTTCTCTCTATCTAAAACCCACTATCGATAACCATCTTGATACCAAAATTAGCTAGAATCATGGATCAAGATTACAAATTCGGCATGAAATACAAGCGTAAGAGATGATCATAGTACTGTGTTTTATTGCACTTGATGTTGGATACTAGATGTGTTCATAGTAGTGTGTTTAAGTGATAAAAAACAATGTCACAATAAAGTGACTAACTTGGTAAATATGTTGTTTTTACATTGATATTGTTTTAAGGATTGGTGTGTTAAAGCTACATTGTGATTAGATCCTGCATATACATGTATTCAGTGTATGCCCAGCTCTGCGCGGGCAAGCAGCAGACTGTACAACGTACACCTGCACCAATCACACCGACGCCTCATGTTCTTCAATACGAGGCGCTTCCCCAACAGTATCCTGCGCCTAGGGACATGTGCGATCAATATGGTGACTCATATATGAGTCAACATACGTTGGAAGAGGGGGATTCAACCTATGGATCCCGAGCAAGAGCCTCAACACATCTTAGGCTGGGGTTACCAAGGCAACATCGACGGGAATCCGACAACCGCCGAGGGTCGGACGTGTACAACCGTCTTTAGCCATCTCCCAATGACAACATGGAAGAGAGGACCGATCCTGACGACTCCACCTATTATGAGGAGGAGGCAAACAACGCTTTCAGCCGGTTAGATAATGTCCGGAACGCGTGCATACCAATGCAACCACGCGCAACGTATGGTCGGGCAATGAAGCATGATTAAAAATCAGTCTACCAACCAAAATCTGCTGCTAGGAATTCCAAGTGTATAAAAGGAAATACCCTAGCACCACTCATGCGGTCAAAACTTCCACCCAGTGTGGGCAAGTATAATGGGTTGTCAGACCACGACAATCGGCGTATTCACTAGCACCAGCCTCGTTGGCGGCTGGACGCAACCGCTATGGTGCCACCTTTTTATCCAGACCCTTACGAGAAACGCAAGGGCCTGGTTCAATAGCTTTCTAGTTGGCTCACTGGTATCATAGAAGATTTGCAAGAGAAATTTCTTGCTCACTTCAGCTAGCAACGATGACACGTCCATGATACGATGGACGTAATGAATATCTAGCGCATGAACAACGAAGGCTTGGAGGCCTTCATCACCAGATTCAATAAGGAATGCCTCGAGATCGGTGAGGTACCTAATGCTCTTGCACACGCACATTTCGTCAAGGCCGTCAGGCATGACGATATGGTCAAAATAATTTCCGGTAAGGAGGGCTTACCGAAGAAATGGGACAACGTTATGACGACAACCAAAACATTTGCCCAAACTGAGCACTCCTTACTCCTAAATAATAACAAAGATTGCACTTCTTATACAGAAATGCATTCTTCTCGTCAGGAATCATCAAGGCGCAACAACAACAACAACAGGAGTAATAAGAGCTCGTGGACGCGCAACCACGAGTCCAGATCGTATGATACGTATGGATCCTAGGCGGACGTAAGATCTACAATGGATTGATCTTACAACAAAGAAGGAGATCGTATGATACGTAAGATCGTATGATACGTAAGATCCTAGGCGCAACCACGAGTCCAGATCGTATGATACGCGCAACCAACGGGAAAAGCGGGCAACAAAGAAGGAGAATCGAGACCGACAATGGATTGATCTCACCAAATCACCCAAGGACATTCTTTTAATTGAAAAGTGTAATTTTAAACCCGCTACCGCGATGAAAAACAAGGGGGAAGATGTGACATCTGTGTATTTTAATCCTTGTACTGTTCCGAACAACTTGTATTTAATAAAATATGGTGTTTTTAATTCCAATATTTGTTTTATTATTTGTGACATTAGTACGTTTTCAATCATTGTTCAATTCCGAACTCTCAAACCTGTTCTAGAAGTGAAATCGTAAACCGTTACGTAAACGTAATCAGTGTTAACGCGACTTACACTCCGGAACTATTACATAAGCCAAACATACCCTAAATGCCCTTTACATAACTTAGAAATAAGTTTCGAAGGATTTGGTATGGCAAAAACATGTTTATTCGAACTTAAGAACTTTTTGTGACAAAACTGCGTATCGAACGTTGATGACCGCCCGGATAATATTTAAATCTTAAAAATATGCTGTTATGATTAAAATTTTATTTTTAATCATGTTCATGTTGAAAAATAAATTAAAACACTTAAAAACGTTATTTTTCAAAGTTTAAGCGCGTACCGCGTGTTACTGCGCAACACAGTGCTTATACTGCAAAACGCGGACAACACAGCCAGTCTCGATAACTGATATTTATTTCAGTATTATTTTGATGAGTTCATTTATATAGAATAATAAAAATAATTTAAAACGACATAAACCGGGATTGAAACGCTAGATAAAATACCCGGCAACCAGTTAAATACCTTTTTTACCCATTTATATATTATATTTATGTATGTATGCATATATATACATGTGTAATCGTGTATGAGGGAGAGAGTTACACCTCTCACACCTTCTTGCCATGTGTAGACCATGCATAATGCATGCTAGCTTGGAAAACTCACCTTGTCCCCTCCATCTCTTACATATTCATCCACAAACCAAGAAATCATAATTACACTTCTCTCTCCTCAAAACCGAAAATACACACACACACCCTCACATTTTCGTTTTTTTTTTTCATCATCTTCTTCAAGATCCAAGTGATTCCAAGCTAGTTTCTAAGGTGTTTGAAGATCCAAGGGTGTTTTTCAAGTGATTCCAAGCATTTGCAAGCTCCATATCATCAAAAATCTCATCAAAACCTACTAATTTTCTTAAAGGTATAAACTTACTTTAGAGATTATGTTCTTGCATTTTGATGATGATGATGATAGAAGTTTCTCATGGTTCTTGGATTTTTCATTAACTTGAAACTAAAAGGAAATGGGTTTTGACACAAAATAAAAATGGAAGTATATGTGTCTATATATATAACCGTATGTATATATGTGTGTATGTATTTGATATTTAGTATGATTTTTTTGATAAATACTTGTTTAGGATGTTTGCTTGCATGAAAAAGATTATGTGCAAATATGTTAGAGATATAAAGAAATGATTGAATCATGAGTTATATTTTGAAATAATGTTAGTATGTTGACATGTAAATGACCGAAAATTTATTAGACATGTTTGAGAATTTTTAAGTTGTTGCATGTTCTTGAATGATAGTTAAAATGCAAGTGTTTGATGATTTGTGCATGATATGATGAATGTTCAATCAAATCAGTAAGTAAACATGAATAAATTACATGTTTGATGCATTTAAATTCATATGAAATGATGATGATATGATAGTGTGCTTTAGATACTTGTACATAAGCATGCATGTTGATTTAAAGCTCAAGAAATGATAAAAGAATGATTGTATGACAAAAATGTTTTATAAAAGATTATAAACACTAAAAATAACACTATTTGGTATATTATAATGGCATGAAACTTTGTCATAGGTTTGATAGCTTTGCATGTTGTACATGTAGCTTAGAAAGTGGTAAAATATGTGAAATTTGCATGATTTATGTGGTTTATGTGAGACCTGCAATATCATGAGTATAACCACTATTTTATTCAGTAAATAAAATGGGTTATGTTAAAATATCAAGTCGTTACGATTTGGGATGGTTATGTTAACGTTTGACGCAAAACTATGCGGTAAAACGGTTAAAAATCGGCTTTTCGGATGATTTTTATAAAACTGTTTTGGATCAGTAAGTAAACTGATATTTTTGATATAAAAATAAGTATGTTAACTTATATTAAGTTTACTTGGTGTTTGGTTAGTCATACGTAACTTCTGGCGCCCAAAAACATTACCGAATCGCTAAAATACGCGTTTTTCAATATACACTAGAATGGGTGTACATGGGTAAATTTTATGTGTTACAATGTGTTATGTGTTTTATAATATGTGTATGATGACATGTTAATACTTGACAAGATTATGTGTATTACGATATTTACTATATGTCACGCTTGAGTATATATATTACGACGCGCAAATCGTAGATATATTGCTTATAACATGATGAGGGTCACCAATAAAATCGTTCAAGTCGCAAATTTCTTAAAATATATATATGAACTCATATATATATATATATATGAATACACCAACATAATAAAAAATAATAACTTTTCGAGAAAATCTCAAAGTTATGTGAAAATTCTAAGGATCGGAGAAACTTAGGTATTTTTGTGAGTTTTTGATTATTAAATCGTTCTTACTTAATTTAGGACAAATAAACAATTTGAGAGGTTGTGTTAACACATAAAAACGCACCCAAAGGTGAGTACATAGTTCTCCTATTTTACGTTTTCAAATGTTTTTGGGGTGAAGCATATGTGCATAACTTTACCTTTCGTTTTCATGACATTATACGTGTTTTGCTACATATTACATATAATACATTATTTCAAAGACATTTTTATGGTATATTGACTTAGTATACCTAATACTTGGTTTCAAAGACATTTTACTTGGCATATTGACTTAATATGCCTATTACATGGTTTCAAACATTTTCATGACATGCTTACCTTGAAAAGGACATTTGGTATGTTTAACGGGACAGTAGTACATTCATTAACATTGATCACGCCGCTCGGTAGTATGTAATAGCGCTATAGGACTTGACAAATCCCGTTCCCGCTTTCGAGGCTTGTTTGGAAGTGTTAGGGAATGACAGAATCCGAATTCATTTTTGATAAACCTTGATCCTGATAAGGGTTTATCCGACAGTCTCAAGGCTTGAGTGTATGCGATAGACAAATCGTATAAATGTTCATATCGATAAAAGCAATGGTTTTCAAAACATAAATTTTGTTTTAAACTTTTGTTTATTCAAAGACTTTGTTTTGTACATGACATTTGATTACATAAGACATTTGTTTATACATGACAATATGCATTTGCCTTGAGTAAATACTATTTATTCTCCATACAAGACATGGTTTATATTGGACATTGGTTACACATGACATTGACATTTAAACAAGACATTATTTCATGGTTATTAATAAGTGATTTAAATGACGAGACGTGTGTAATATGATAAAAGCATGGTGGATACGCCGCTGGTACTTCCTATATATAAGTGCTTTTATTATATTGCATATCGTGGCGTTTTCTAAACCACTTCAACAAGGACAAGACATGACATATTCTATACATATTATTTTCATTTGGTTATTTACTTAACCATACATCATTCTTTTATATTATTTAAAATTCATATGAATTTATAAAAGAAAATATTTTATAAGGTTCATGACTACATTTCGTTAAACATCTCTTCTAACATTCAAAGTCATGAATCTTCAACACTAAACCTATGTTACTCACAAGCATTTTTATGCTGACGTATTTACTTTCACATATGTTTCAGGAGCGAATGTTTGATGTGAGCGAGCTTCACTTAGGTCGACTTGGGCCTTAGCAATCTAAAATCAAGAAATTATCATCTTTTATGTTATGTGTTTTGTTTGATCTAAGACAATGTAATAATTTAAACTTGCAAAACTTAACTTTAATTATCATGTGTTTTGAAACAATAATTCTGCCACACGACTCCCCGACGTTTCCACCGCAGTTTTTTGTTTTACGCAGTCGGGGTGTGACAAAAGACCTCGACTTGTACTGTGACTACCATAAGATAGTGGTCACACCACCAATAACTGCATCAGTCTTCGGCAGGAGATTGAGAAGGCCCTAAAGAGTGGAAAGCTGCAACATCTGTAGCCACATGCACGAAAGGAAACAAAGCGCATAAATCACCAAGATGAGGGACCTTCCGACTAACAAATGAAATAGCTGAATGTCCATGATAACTAGTGGACGCAGGCAACCAAATAAGGTAATTAAGAGGGCACAAAACGACGATTGGTGTGACGAGCAAGTCGTTTTACCTCGCGTTAGAGGCGGACCGCGCGACAGGCGCGCCGTCATGGTCACCGGCTGCTTAGGACACTACTGCACCGACTACGTCTTTATAGATCAGGGCAGCACCTCTGACATAATCTACGAGCAGTGCTTCAATCAATATGATCAAGAAGATAAGGATAGATTGCAGCCGGTGGATTACCCTTTGGCCGGTTTCATGGGGGAAATGATATTCCCCCTTGGCCAAATAACTTTTCAAGTGATGCTTATCGATGGTAGGCATAAACAAACAGAGGAGGTAAACTTCATTGTTTTACCACACACCTCCAAACATGATGTGCTTCTCGGCAGAGAAGCACAAGGAGATTTCAACATGATAACATCCACTCCCCACTCCCCATTCCACAGTCGGTTTCCTAACCGAAACAGGGATTGCGATTATATATTCACTCCGAGATATAATGTTGACGGACGAGCTCCGTCCGACCAAAATAGCAAGGGTGACACCAAGGACCGAACCAGAGAAGTGGGTACTTAACACAAGATCCCCCGAACAAACTGTTACCTTAGGCCAAGCCTTGTCCAACAACATTTGAGCGCACTTGAAGCAGCTGCTCTTCAAGAATAAGGATATATTTGCTTGGCCTCATGCAGACATGATAGGAGTCCCGCGCGTTGTCGCACAACATTGCTTGAATACCATGCCTGGTATCAAGCCTATGGTCCAGGCGCGACGCAACCTGGGACCAGAGAAAAACCGCGCCATGAACGAGCAAGTAAAAGAATTGCTCGACGCAGGGATCCTGTGGGAAGTCAAATACCAGACCTTGTTAGCAAACCTGGTCATGGTAGAAAAGGCGAACCGGGGCTGGCGCATGTGCGTAGATTATAAAGATCTTAACAAAGCCTGCCCCAAAGACTGTTACTCACTTCTGGAAATCGACGAGTAGGTCGACAACCTCGCACCATTCCAATGGAAGTGCTTCCTTGACTGCTACAAAGGGTATCACAAGGTGCAAATGGCACTCAAGGACGAAGAAAAAATGACATTTAGAACAACAATGGGAAATTTTTGTTATACTAAAATGTCGTTCAGGTTGCGCAATGCGGGCGTAACCTACCAAAGATTAATGATTGAGACGTTTGGCGAACAGATTAGCAAATGTGTGGAGATCTACATGGACGATCTTGTCGTTATGAGCTTGGAGGAAGATATCATGCTCCAAGATATTGACAAGACATTCCAAACTCTACGAAGTAATAACATGAAGCTCAACCCGAGAAAATGCTCGTTTGGAATGGAAGAAGGCAAGTTCCTTGGATTCATTCGTCATAAAGGATGGATTCAAGGTGAACCCCAAGAAGGTGCAGGAGATCAAGCGCATGCCATCGCCATCAACAATTAAGGAAATGCAAACCTTAGCCGGTCGGCTGGCCGCGCTAAATAGATTCCTGGCCAATCATGCGGCCATATCTTTTCCTTTCATTAGCACCTTACACAATTGCCTAAAGAAGCATCATTTCCAATGGACTGATGAAGCGAAAGGCGCTCTCAAGGAAATAAAAGAGTATTTGATACAACTCCCCACTCTCACAGCTCCGTGCAAAAAGGAACCACTAACCCTATACCTGTCCGCTTTGGACAAAGCAATAGGTGCAGTGCTCCTGGTAGACCGAGATGGGGTACAAACACCGATGTACTATGGGAGCAAGATACTCAATAACCCGGAAACAAGATACTCCATCATGGAAAAATTGGTTCTTGTGCTAGTACATGCCTCCAGGTGCCTGCGCCGATACTTTGCAGGGCATGTTATTAACGTATTGACTAATTACAAAATCGGTCAAATCATTTCAAAGCCTAAGTGTGACAACTGTGCCTACAGTTATCACTAACCAATCCCGAACAATTTTTTAAGCAATAAAACCTTGTGTTTTATTTCTTGGATTGTGTAATTATCTATGATACTTGCACAATAACAATCCTTGTTTAAATTCAAACCCTTAAACACCTTCTGGAAAGTTATACGCAAACTGATACGTAAACGTAATCAGTTTAACGCAACAAACACTCTGAAATAGTGACTTATGGTTAACCTACCTTAAATAACCTTTACATAACTTAGAAATAAGTTTTGAAGGGTTTGGTATGTAAAAAAAAACAAGCTTATTCGATCACAGGGACTATTTGTGACAAACTGCGAAAGTCTGCCAATTCGTATAGCAACGTACACTTTGGAACAAGATCATAAGCTAAACATATGCTAAATATACTTTACATAGCTTAGAAATGAGCTTTGAGGGGTTCGGTGTGAGAAAATATGCTTATTTGATCAACAGGGACTAAAAGTGTCAAAAACGGCGTACGTTTGCATTTACGCGCATATCTTACGTTCTGACCATATCCGGACATCCAAAAAATTTTGTAATCATTAAAATATTTTATTTTAGTGATTGGAATGCAAAAATACTATTCGTCACTTAATTTGGATCGTTTTCGCGTCCGTTCGCGTTTCGTCGTAGTTAACCGAATAACGTGGCCGTACGACCAAACGAACCGACATCCATGATATTTCCAAGCATATTTCAAGTCCCCTATGCTTTAACATTCTTGTAGAGCCTTGAAATTGGGTTAACGGGGCTTAAACGCGTCGAAAAATAAGATTAGAGGTTGCAGGGACCATTTTTTACAATTCTGATAATTTGGTCTCTGCGGGGCGCGACAGATATAGCTGTCTAGGTCGCGGGGCGCCAGAGACTGATCTGGGCAGATTCATTGTTTTTGCATCAGCAGCTCGGTGGCAGCCTCATGTTTCATGTTTTGGAGCCCAAGTAAACGAAAATGCCACCATTTAACCTGCTATTAACATGTGTCCAAGCCACCTTAGGATCATGACAACAAATGGGACACTTGTGATGATCTTAAGGCTTCAAGAACACTATAAATAGCACCCAATTTTGCCTCAATCTTTGCTCATTCGTTTCCTTCTTCTACATCTGCTCTAAAGGAATTGCTACCACTTTGTTGGAGGCCTCCCATCTGAGTTTTCTTAGTCTCTTTCCAAGCTTGGACTCTTGTAAGTGTTCTTTCATGCTTGGTTATGTATTTCAACCATGAAAGTCAAATAGTGTTTGACTTTCAGCTTTGACCATGAATTGGTCAAGAAAAAGTTCGTTTGAACTTTGCAACGTGAGTGTAATCACGATGGTTATAGTCCCTTGCCACTATACCTACTGATTACCACGTTGATTAGGCGTAGTGACGAGTCAAAGTTTCGGTCAAAATGCGCGTTTGTGTGCATTTTGCAATGAAACTATTTTTGGGTATCAAAACACTTTGTTTTGATATCAAAACCTATTTTCTAACTTAGTTAAACAAGTTTTAACATGTTTTACTCGTCACTTTTAGTTTAGTACTTATTTAGGGTCGTAAGTTAAGCGGTCTGAACAACCGCTTAGACTTTCGAACCCGACCCGTTTGGTCGATCATTAGGATCCGACCAAACACATTAGGTGACCATAGTTGTATAGGGAATAACCTTCTGAGGTTATACCTTATGGTCACTTCGTTTAGCTAGTTGTATGATAGGTAGTTTATATGCCTTAGGAAAATGACCAAAATGCCCTTTTCATGCATGATTTAAATTTAAGCATATGAAACTTAACTTTTTGACACTTAACTGATTATGCAATGTTATTAGACATGTTAAGGCATATAATACTTGTCATAGGACTAGTTAGGCGGTTCGAACGCACTTTTTGCGTGAACGACACGTCAAAATAGCATAAACTAACTTAACGAGTCGTAACGGGTCATAAGCACTTAGGATAGGTATCAATTTAGAATGTAGGCTTTGTTAAACCATATCATATGAGTTCCAATACTCATTTGGTTTACGAGACCTCATTCTATCCGATCTTCCGATTTAGATCCGGTTTATTAACATAGTTACCTATGTTAGGTGCCGTTTGATTCCGTGATTTCCTCAAGCGTTATTTGATCTTTATTCCAAGACTATTAAGCAATATCAAGTGAGTACATAGTCCCCTCTTTTACCGCTTTCAAATATTTTGGGGTGATACACATGTGCCTACTTGTTACTTTTGTGCTTTTCATGCTTTTCATGACATATACTTGCTATGTTCATCTAGTACACATATAGTACATGATTTCCATTATGCTTTGCTATGTATGTTGACTGAGCATGCTAGCACATTGATTTCGTAAACACTTTTGTTGCATATGTTTACTCAGCATATGGACACATTGATTTACATTACATTTCTGCTGCATATGTTTACTCAGCATATGGGCACCTTGATTTACATTACATTTCTACTTCGTATGTTTACTTAGCATACTTAGTACATGGTTTTCACATGACATTTGGTTATACACGACATTATACCTATGGTTTGAGCAAAGACTTTTATTCACCATACAAGACATTGGTTGTTATCTGACATTTGATTATACAAGGCATAGTTTATACCTAACATTGTGACATTATACATTGTTTGTGCATAACATTTGACATTGGTTTGACAAGACATTTTTGGTGGTTTATTTGGTAAGTGATTTAAATAATGAGGCATGTGTAATATGATAAAAGCATGGTGGATACACCGCTGGTACTTCCTATATATAAGTGCTTTAATGATATTACATATCGTAGCGTTATCTAAACCACTTTGATAGAAACAAAGACACGATACATTTTATAAGAAGACACGACATATTGTTTAGAAGACACTGTTTTACAAATAACATATTTTAATCAAACTCGATTTTACTTGGTTATTTATTTAACCATGCATCATTCTTTTATATCATCTGGTTTTCATAAAGATTTTCACATGATTTTATAAAAGAAAACATTTTACAAGATTCATGACTACTTTTTTGTTAAACACTTCTTTTAACTTACAAGTCATGAATCCTGCTTTAACAAAACCTATGTATCTCACAGGCATTTTTATGCTGACGTACCTATTTTCACATGTGTTTCAGGAACTAATGTATGATGATGATCGTGCTACACTTAGGCGGACTTGGGCCTTAGTAACTTAAAATGAAGCAAGACAATTTAATTTACGTTATGTTTTCGGTTAAATTCCAAGACATTGTAAACAATTATTCTAATAAAACCTAAGTTTAAATACCATGTGTTGTGAAACAATGATTCTGTTACTCCACTCCCCGACATTTCCCCCGCGGTTTGTTGTATTACGTTGTCGGGGTGTGACAGAAGATTTGGTATCAGAGCCCATGGTTATAGGGAATTAGGTTATTAGTAATGCTCTTGACATAGTCTATAACCTTCCTAGGACCCTAACGCGAGTTTACTTGCATTTAGATTCTAAAACAATATTGTCACCTATCTTTAGAGTTTTATGTCTAAGGCTAGAGTGTTCGTACAAATCCGCAGTATCGGACCAGTCACTCTTACCTGGGAACTTTTGGGGTGAGTGTCCACTTATAGGCTAAAGCATGTCTTCGCGATATATTGTTATGACCCGTTTACTTTGATTAGTCACAGTATCGTTTGTTTGTTTTAAGTAACAAATAAATGGTCACAATCCTCATGTTTCGCCAATATTTCTTTAACATTCAGCTTTGAGTATCCGATAACATCTCACTTGTTTTTCTATCATAATTTCCACTATCTTTAGGATGTCTCCTCATCGCAGCGATACTCTAAGGTCCGAATTGGCTGCTACAATTGCCCAACAGCTAAGTATAGTACTCTGTGGGACCATTAAGTTAGTTGTCGCCATGTCTCATCTCAAAAATGAAACCACCCTAGAGGCACCAAAGAAAACGAAAACCAAGCCTTCAAGAAAGTCAAAGAAGCGTAAGGCTTCACAGAACTTCATTAGAGCTTCTCAAAACAATCAAGAACCCTGCGCCTCCCACACCATCAGCCAAAATTTGGGCACTATACACAGATGGTGCGTCCAATGAAAACGGCGCAGGCCTCCGCCTAATTAACCGAGACAACCAAGAATTCACATATGCCATACGCCTCGAATTTAAAAGCACAAACAATGAGGCTGAGTACAAAGCATTTCTTGCTGGGTTAAGGCTAGCAGTCAAGCTCGGCGTTTAAAATCTGGAAGCGCATGTCGAATCTCTATTAGTAGCTGGGCAGATAAACGATGAATACGCCACAAAAGGAGACATTACGGTCCTCTATCTAGAGTAAGCCAAGCAACTAATATCCAAATTCCACTCCTTCAAAATCATTCACATCAACAGGAGTGAGAACAAACCAACTGATGCACTTTCCAAATTAGCATCTACAAGTTTCCAACACTTGGCCACGGACGTGCGCATTGAGGTTCTCCAAAACCCTTCAGTGCCCTTACGCCAAGTCAACGTGATTGAATTGGGGTCACCATCTTGGATGACGCCCAACATAAGATACCTACAAACTGGCATACTCCCATAAAACAAAGCGGAAGCACGCAAGTTGCAACACAAGGTGTGCCAATACCAAATGGGAGATGGTATGTTATATCAAAGATCATACTTGGGACCACTCCTGCAGTGCGTGGATTCCCAAGATGCCACATACCTAGTTCACAAAATACATGAAGGCATATATGGCATCTACGTAAGACCACGCATTGTGCTGGCCAAGATCATGAATGTCGGGTACTACTGGTCCGGCATGCACCTGGATGCGGTTAAAATCTTTCGCAAGTGCCAAAATTGTCAACGACATGCACCTAAGACCTTGCGCCCAAAGACTAACTTAGTCCCGGTGACCACAACGTGGCCATTCCAAAAATGGGCTATTGACATGATGGGACCTTTTTCCCGATGCACCAGGTACTATTAAATTTATCATAGTGGCAGTGAATTACTTCACTAAGTGGGTTGAAGCCAAACCCTTAGCATCTACCACGGCTATGATAGTATGGAAGTTCATATGGGAACACATCATCTGCCGTTTCGATTTACCAATGTGCATCGTAACCGACGACGACACCAACTATGCCTTAGAAGATCTTCAAAATTGGTTGCAAGACCTGAACATTAAGCACATTTTCTCTTCTATGGCGCATCCTCAAGGGAATGGCCAAGTAGAGAGTTCCAACAAAAGTTTGGTCGAAGGCATTAAGGCAAGGTTGGGTACAGCCAGAAGGGGCCGGGTCGATGAACTCCCGAGTATCATGTGGGCACATAGAACGATGCCAAGATAAGCAATGGCGAGACACCCTTCAGCCTGGTCTATGGCTCTGAAGCGGTGATCCCCGCCGAAACAGGCCTTCCATTACCAAGAATGTTGGCTGTCAATAACATTGACAACAACAGGGAGCGTAGACTAGACATGGACCTCTTAGAAGAGAGGCGCGAGAACGCCGCCATCAACGAAGCTAAATACAAGTCCAAGCTAGAAAAATATTACAATGCGCACATGCGGATCTGCACGTTCAACCCAGGAGATTACGTCTTTCGGGATAATGTAGCCTCTAACGCAGAGCGCCCAGACAAACTTGCTCCCAAATAGGAAGGACCCTACCTTATACATGAGGTCTTGGGAAAGGGCGCGTACAAACTGCAAACGTTGGGCGGTGACATTATCCCAAGTACCTGGAATGCGCAACAACTTAGACGATGTTATATGTAATATTGTAATTTGTTTCTTTTTGTATTATAGGCAACTGGTCCTATCTGTTGGATAACTGTAAAAGGTCCGACATATCTTGGACTTAACTTTCCTTTCTTACCGAATCGGACTACCCCTTTCACGGAGAGACTTTTAATAGTACTTTGTCTCCAACTTGAAATTCTAACGGCTTTCGGCGATAGTCAGCATAACTCTTTTGTTAATTTGAGTAAGTATATAAATAGCCCCTTAAATATTCAAAATGCTTTGTAATCTATATAAACAGCCCTAAGGAATAAAATGATAAAAATACCCTAACATTTAACTGAGAATACGTAATAGAGCTAATGTTAAGGGTTAAAACCGTTGTAAAATACAAACTTAAGTTCTGATATATCAAACACGCGCTTTCTAAAAATCATATGTGACTTAACACTCGTTTTTTCCTCCTACTTCTTTTCCTTCCGAGAGTAGTTGATGTCATTGTGATTGTAGCTTTCCTTCCAACTCATTACTATTGTTACTTTTCTCAATATCTACAATGATCATAGATATCCCACCATTAGCCAAAAATGTCTTCCATCATCACTTATTTCAAGATATTACAAATCGCTTATTTCAAAATATTTCAAATACACGACTGTCTTGCCCATGTTCACCTTCTTTATTTATTTGGCTCAATCACATCATTACTTTCCAAGGGTTTATCATAGATGCATATTTGAGGATAGGTCTAGACATGTCTTTTTCATTTAAAAAGTGATATACCTTCATTCTCTATATTAAGTTATAGTTATCTATATACAACGTTATCAATGACGTACCCGTGATAAAATAATGAGTTGTTTCCTAAACATGCAATATAAAATACATCTTTTACGTTACCTTAAACATTATTCTTATAATTGTAAGTCCCGTGAAACGGATCTTTCAATGATATCAAACAACACCAAGTTTGTGCGGAATCCAAACTTGATGTGATTCAAGAATAAACACGAAAAATATGAATACGAAGAACACAACGAATCACCTTTAAACACTTGCACACGATTCTATTACTATCAACTAGCAAAACCGTCTAGTACAAGTGGTCACAAACAATCGCCTTCCTCTAGCTCTCTCTAGGAATTCTGTAACAAATGAGGTTCAAACCCTAAAACAAGTTAAAAACTTGTTTATATACTCAACCAAGCCCACTTCCCTACATGGGCTTCCCTTGGGCCTGCTTGGCCCACATGGCCTAAAGCTTAGCCCAAGTGACCTATAAAGGTCCACATCCTAATGTAAACTAACCCGGTAAGGCCCAGCTCGTAACCATAGCCCGTTGTGTTAATTTGATGCGTCAGTCTCACACTTTAGGGCCTAACAATCTCCCCCTAGACTGATGCCATCAAATTGTCTTCATACCATGAATTCAGCAACGTCTTCAACTAAGTCTATGGTTGTCATAATGCTGCAGATGTTGTGGAAGTTCTTGACTTCTGAACTCTCAGCACTGGGTCTCTTTTCTTCAACTCTTGTGGTTAGCTTCATATCAGGATCTCGATCAGCTTTGCTTGAAACATCTTTGTTAGAAAGAATGTGAGAGGAGGATTCTCAACAGCTCTTTTCTTCTTCAGTTTTTTTTTTTTCAAGCAGGTTCATGGTACTTCTTCAAATGCACTTTCATTGTCAGACGTCGTTTCGTATCCGGTTCTTCTGACTCAGGTACATCTTGTTGTTGTGCTGCTTCAGGCTTCTTCAGCAACTAACAGCATCTCAGTCTTCATCAACCCCTGTTCTTGATTGAAATCAAGTTCTGCACATGCTCACAAACTCATAAGCAAACATTTCTTATGCAACAGGGAGAGTACCACATGAACATTAGGTACATGAAATTTCACAATTTAAATTCTTTTAACTTTTGATGATCAGTCGAATCTTCAAGAACGGTTACATTTTTAATTTTAAGAAAAATAAATAAACACTCTATTTTTGGATTTTTGGTTTTATAGAAAAACAAATAAAAACTCAAAATATAAACAACTACCATAATATACAATTACAATTGCAATGGGATCAAAATTCGTTCTCAGGCAGACTAAGGAACACTTTTCAGTACGAGCATAATCAAACTGGTCTATGCGATTGCCAATATGTTTGTCCACTTAAACTTTAACGCTCAACTTTCAACTTTTCAACTTCGTGATATGCTTTAGGTTATATTATACTATTATACCCGTGTGTCCCATTCCAAGGCATACCCCCGCGATCAAGGTAAGCACAACGATTCATCGTAGCAGGTGAGTATACTGATGTCATCCTTTAAGATATCCTGACTGTGTCTAGGTCTGCATATAATCTATTTTATCATGTTTTGATTTCTTAACAATGAACACCCAAATAAATATTAATCAAATCCTGGAAATATAAACAGCACACTCTATCATGCAAGTATCTTCCCTACCACATATTTCACAAGTCCAATCCAGATTTCTGAAATCTTAACTGGGAATAGGTTGAGAAGAGAACATAATAGATCGTTTGCAGAGATGGTATAATATACATATCAAATGAGTTTTTCTCAGTTTGATATAGGTTTCTTGGGTTTCTTTTGGGCACTTGAGGGCCTCTTTCGGGTGTATTAGATCTATAGCGCGACAACGTACAGCTAGGTCAGCATGTATCTGGATGCAGCAGAAGCTGTCGTTGCCTAGCACCTCCAGGTCAGCATATATCTGGATGCAGCAGAGGAGGTACACGACTTTTTTCAGAGAAGATTTCAGAATCAGATCAAAATTGTGTGTATCGGGACAACATACAGACATTCAAATAGAAATGAGCTAATTCCAAGTGACTTTCTTTCCTGGGGTCATGTACAATATTAGTTCTGAACAGAAGGACAGCCAAGATATCCCCGGATGATTCAACAATATAAAGACCCGAAACCTCAGACGTTGGCTATCTATCAACGCAAGATTTAAGACCATAAAATCATACGCTGTTGGCATGTTACCCACATGGTACATAGTTCGTTATGTTTATATCACTTAGTATCTTTTATCATGTTGAGCGTCAAGCCTATCGACATATCGCAGTAGATCCTAGTCTTTTCAGCTATGGCACCTTACATGTGTTAGTCAAACCCTTTAACACGAACATTTATTTCACTTCCCATATCATGCAATCTTTCTTTTTGGCTTTTTCATTTTTCAAATGTTTTTGTATTTTTCTCATTTTCTCCCCCTAAAACATTACCTATATACAGCAAACTCTTTTTGTATTTTCTGAGTTTTCTCCTCCTAAACTCTATATCTATCTATATGTTCCTCTCCCCCCCTAAATTTGTGCATAAATCTTGTATTTTTGCGCAAATTTACCATTTACTAGAGAAAGGACACAATATGTACAAAGTTATAAACTAAGAAAAGAGAAAAATATTTTTGCTTAACCGTTCCGTCATTAGATTGAAGACTAATCAAATTCAAATCAAAGTACTGAATTTAAACGGTACCTTTTGCTGATCATTTCTTACTTCTGTTATCTCCTCCAAAGGAAACATATCATCTGTAAAAAAAATTTGAACTTTTTGCAACAGTGAAATGTTACCCGTTTTTATCTCTGGAACAACCGCTATCAACATTCCAGAGATTGTCAACAGCTCCTCCTTAGTTGTTCCTTCATTGGCTTAGAATGGTAGTTGTCCTTTGGTGTAACCCTCCGATTTTGCATATAATATGGTACGTAGGGACGATGTGTGCAGTTCCGAGCTATGTGACCAGCAATGCCGCAATTGAAGCATGTTTGTCTCTTCATGTAGAAAGCATTCTGATCAGCTGGATTTGCTCTTGCAGACCCTGAAGGACAAACCGGTCCTCTTCGTGTTGGATGCGCCTGCACATGACTTTCAGACGAAGACGAATTTGGGTGCTTATATTTGCTGTTTGCAGAACTCTTGTTGCTATGAGCACCATTCTTCGTCTTTTCTCCCTGATTGAATCTTTCATTCACCTTGTCACGAGCCTTATGAGGATTATTGCTGCCTTGTCCTTGATGAGCAGACTTCTTATACCCTCGATTTTGATCTACTCGTTTTGGCTCCTTTTGCGTGTTGTGAACCGGCTCACAAACATCAGCACACAAGTGAGTGTTGGCATTTTGTTGCACTTTTGGATGATGAACACAATTTCTAGCAATGTGTCCAGGAATTCCACAGTTGAAACATGTCTGTCGTTTCAATGTATGGAGATTCTGAGAGCTAGCAGCATTAGCTGTTTTGATAGGTCTAGATGACCGAGCTTGCGTTGCTTGTGTTCCATGTGCCTTTTCTGAGTTCTTCTGTACCTGCTGATCAGAACTAGCACAAGCATGAGATGTAGACGGATGATGAGATTCATCCTTCTCACTTTTATCTTGATCATTTTGAAAAACCGGTGTTTCAGGTTTATCTTTATTTTCAGAAACATTTTTCGGTGACTGTTCATTTATTTCAACTCCTTTTTCTTCTTTAATAGATTCAGATTCAGTTTTAATTTTAGAACAAGTTGAAATTTCATCAACACATGTTTCGTCAACACATGTATCATGTGAATCCGATTTAGGTTTGCTTTCATCCACGGTTTCCAATGGGGTCCCACTAGATTCAACATTAGGGACGTCCACTGAGACCGATTCAGAAGATGAATCAGGACATTCTTGATTTTCTTGAGAAGAAGTTTCAGTGGTTTCACTGAATGTATCCTGAGGGACCTCACCTGTAACACAATCATCAACTGAAGAGTTAGAAACATCACAATCACAATCATTAACTGAAGAAGATTCATCACCAGACTTATTGTTCAAAGGTTCAACACAAACATTATCAGTTTTGCCCAAAACATCAAGCTCAAAAGACGAAACATAAGCAGAAAATGACGCAAACAAAGAACGACTAAAAGCAAGGTCAGATTCAGTTGGTTCAGAATAAGGTTCAAGATAAGGTTCAGAAATATTTGAAATAACGACTGGTTCACTCCCATGAACATCTCCACACTTTACTTCAGAACTATCATCTGCACATGAAGATGAAACGTTAGGATCAATTGAGCCTTTGGAAACAAAATTTATTGGAGCAGACTTCTGTTTCTCAACTGGTTTGCCATTAAATGATGACTTATTGTTTTTGGGACCATAAGTCATTTGACTTTCATTTATCATCTCCTCCTCAGTCATAGGTAAATAAGTATAATTGTCATTATAAGGAGGAGGAGCCTTATTAAAACCCAAACCATACCCTTTCTTTTCCTTGTATGCGAGCTGTTGATCACACAAATTTTTGACTAATTTACTGGAAGAATCAAATTTCTTTATGTTTAGCTCATTTATTTGATATCTATCTCTGATATCTTCCAGTTCCTTAGTCAAAATACATACTTTCTCCTGAGCTTCTAGAAAGCGAGCTGTTTTTACACTTACATCATCTTTGAGTTTGATGATGTCTTTTCGCTGAGCTTCAATCTTTTCTTTATAAAGTTTTTCATTTTTCGATAATGTGAAATTTTTATTTTTTATATCTTGATAATCTTGAATTAGCTCAGCATTGTGTATATGATAAGCCTCAACCCTTTCTCTACATTCAGGAGTGCAAAAGACAGAAAGTATCTCTTCTCTGGTAATTTCTTGAGCCACTGGTTTGTGAAACACGAATGCCATAATTTCAGTGGGTGGTTGATACTTTTGTTCTTCTCCTCAAAACACAAACCAAACAAGAACCCGTGTACTCGCAAACCCTTTGCACGCGATTGAACCCGCTTTCTGAACCGCACCTCAAAAACCTGTCAAAACTTGTCACAGACCAAACAAACCTCCCTTTTATTTATTTATTTATTATTATTATTATTATTATTATATATATTTTTTTTTATAACACAAACCTTTTTTTTTATTTAATTAGAAAAGTATAGTAATAGTTATTATTATTATTAATATTATTTTTAAAATCCAATGATGATGATGTGATGGGAATTCTAAACGTCAGAATCAAAAAAAAAATAAACCCTATTATAATTCCAAATCCCAACAATTAAAAAAAAATCAAGAAGGATTTGTTTTCTTGTTTTTCCAACCGAGGCAAATGTCACAATTTGTGTCTTCTTCTTCGTTTAACCCGTACCAAAACCCTAATATTCAAAAGTTTAACCGCCAAACTTTCTTTTCTCTATTTCAATATGTGATGCAAGTTTAAAACGGACACTAATGAATGATGGTGATGATGGTGATAGACGGAGATGATAACCGGAGGTCGTCGGGAGTTAAACGGAGGTGGTTGCCAGAGATATGATGGCCGGTGTCGTCGATGACGGTGATGGTAGAGTATCAATGGTGGCAGAGATCAGTAGCCGGAGCTGCAGATGAAAACGATGAACGGATGACGTTGTTGATCAGAAAGATAATGGCAGCCGGAGACGATGATGATTCACGGTGACAGATCGTCGGAGGTGGACGGAGAAAATGGTGGTAGTTGTCTTGTTCGTTGCAGATGGGAACGTGATAATGTCAAGATGAACAGTGATCGGAGTTGCAGGTTTTCAGCGGACGACGGAAGTCGACAAAGACGATGATGAACGATGGTGTTGCAGGTTTCCGGCAATGATTATCGAACAAAAAGATGACAGAACGACAGCCGGAGAAGATGACCGGTGATGAACGGAGGTGATGATGTCGATGACGATGAACGACGAATACGAGTCGAGACCTTGGAGAATGTTCCTGTGAGTCGAAATGAGATGCTGTTATGTGGAACTCGAGACCTTTGATGATTGCGACTCGAAAACAAAACGTGATGACTCGAGATCTCGGTTGCGACTCGGAACCGTGGTTGCGACTCGAGACCAAACAGGATGAGCCGAAACTGATGATGGTTGCGAGTCGGATCGGAAACTAATGATGGTTGCGAAACTGATGATGGTTGCGAGTCAAGAGCTGTTTCCTTGAAGATCGGAGTCGAGACCAGTGATGAGTCTTGAAACCGTGAAGAGTCGAGACCTTGAAAACGGTTGCGAGTCGAGACCTTGAAGGCTATGTCCTCGGTTGCGACTCGAAATCAGCAGAGATGATTTCTCGAGACCTTAGAAATGATGGGACTCGAAACCGAGAAGACTGGATGACAACTCGAAACCGTGAATATTATGAAGAGATTGATAAAATATATGGAAAGTGTGTATTTGAAAGTCAAGCTGACAACTAATCTCCGAGATTGGGGTATTAATTTTTAAAAGAAGATATTTTTCAAAATTTAAAAGATTATGTTTAATCCTGTAACAACTTCTTTAAAAATTAAACACCAAAATATAATGATTTTTAATAAAAACCGATGAATATCACGAAGAACGCGAAGAACACGATGAGTGTTTTTGACGATTTTTAACAAAAACTTCAAAAATCTTGAATATTTGATATCACACCGAGCCTAGAAACAGGTTCTTATGGCTCTGATACCACTTGTAAGTCCCGTGAAACGGATCTTTCAATGATATCAAACAACACCAAGTTTGTGCGGAATCCAAACTTGATGTGATTCAAGAATAAACACGAAAAATATGAAATACGAAGAACACAACGAATCACCTTTAAACACTTGCACACGATTCTATTACTATCAACTAGCAAAACCGTCTAGTACAAGTGGTCACAAACAATCGCCTTCCTCTAGCTCTCTCTAGGAATTCTGTAACAAATGAGGTTCAAACCCTAAAACAAGTTAAAAACTTGTTTATATACTCAACCAAGCCCACTTCCCTACATGGGCTTCCCTTGGGCCTGCTTGGCCCACATGGCCTAAAGCTTAGCCCAAGTGACCTATAAAGGTCCACATCCTAATGTAAACTAACCCGGTAAGGCCCAGCTCGTAACCATAGCCCGTTGTGTTAATTTGATGCGTCAGTCTCACACTTTAGGGCCTAACAATAATTATTTTCTAGATACGCCACTGAAGGTAACGTAAAATTTCTTAGATCACTTTTCTTTTGGGATAAACTTTATGCCGTAAAGAAATCTTTGCTATATATAAAATAGAGTAAACTGTCATTTTGGTCCCTGAGATTTGGTCAGTTTTGCCACTTTAGTCCAAATTTCAAACATTTTGCATCTAGGGCCATGTGGTTTCGTTTTTGTTGCCATTTTAGTACAAAAGTTAAATTTGGCCAGATTCCCCAACTTAAACCCTGATATTTTGTCTTTATCCTCAGGGTATTTTAGTCATTGTAGATTTATTATAACTCAATATTAATTAAAAATAATAAAACCCAAAAATGGTTTGACCCTATTTAAAGCACTCATCTCCCTCATTTCACCCAATTTCACGTGTTCAAAAACCCTAATTCATAACCCACCTCCATCACCGTAATCAGCCACCACCTCCACCCGTTGTGTCTTCTTCACCGTCATCGAGCGTTTTTAGATCTGCAACGAATCTGGTGGTCAGTGATGAACGAAGCTAGAGAGGGGGAGATGAAGATTTGTGCGATTAACAAATCAGATTTGATTACGTGTTTGACCATTATTGATTTCGACCCACAATTTTTTTTAAATATGTCGTTATTGAAGGATGTTTCAAACATTTGATCAGCAGTCGAACATCGTTGAGCGAAAGTTGTAATTTTCATATGTTTACTTAAACTTATGAGGGGAATTGCTTGCAGGGGAGCAATTGGGCAGCCGCGATTATTGGTCCCTGTTGCCTTAGTCATGATCTATAACCGGTGGAACGGGTAAGCCTTTGTTTCTACTTTGAACTCAAAAACTATTTTCACTTAAAAAAGGACTCTTTTTCAGTTACCACATCATTGTACTTCTCCTGTAACAATCACCCCATTTCCGATTAATCATTTCATCAATCGCCAATTGAATCTACAACGTTCCAGAAGATTCCAATCATTCGCCGGAGTTCAAGATTCCACGGCGGTGATTTCAGTCGGTTTATTCCGGAGCCGGAGTTGAATGCTTTAGTTGTTTTGTTTCGCCGGTGACGGTGCATCCGGCGAAGAGAATGAATCAGGTTAACAGATGAATATGATTATGAATATCTGAACTGTATTAGGGTATAAAGGAATTATATAAGATTAATTTAGTTTATTAATTATTAATATGTTATATTAAAATCAGATGGACAAAATTGCCCCTGAACAAAAAGACAAAATAGGCAGCTTGCAACAGTCAAATAAGGGGGTTTTATGAATTTTGGACTAAAATGACAATAAAAGTGAAACCACAGGGACCCAGATTTAAAAAGTTTAAGATTTTGACTAAAATGGCAAAAGTGCCCAAAACACAAGGACCAAAATGGCAGTTTACTCTATAAAATAAAATAAAAAACTTTGTAAAAAGGTTTACATAATATGGGGAATATTTATAAAAGGTTTATTGCTTTAATTGGAAGAAAGCGGAAATTGTTTATCAATGACACCCCGGCTTATTAGTAGGGAGACTTAGGTTTTCCAATAAAGCTTGAAGTTTAATCCCTACTTGTGTCATTTTGGTGGATTAGACCATGATAGACAGAGTCTATCCTCCTTGCAGAGGTGACAGACTCTATCCTGAGCCCACCCGGGTTTTTATCCCACCGTGTGTTACGCCAGAAAGTTTTAATCTTGTGGTGGCACAACGACTGTCAAGTGGCAGCCGGCAATATGGTTTTCGGAGAAACACCTAAGCCAAACTCTGAAGCTTGCGTGGGCCCGATTAAGACAACATAGTCTGACCAGAATGGGGCAACAAGTCTCTCCAATTTAAAGAGTATAGTAGCCTAATTCAAGAAATTCGTTGTTCAATATATATATATCGATTATACAAGAAAAAAAGACGACCTTTGTCGGTCACATTGTCGTCACTAATTGCAATGTTTATTTGAGTAGGTTGTAGGCCTGCCGACAATATTAGTGGACACCTTCACTAGTGATCACCATTTTCCCTTCTGCAGCTTCCATTTTACAATTGTGTGGTGTTTTCCTTTCAAATAGTTAGGTCACTTTCGAAATAAAAGTAAAGAATTGTTTTTATGTTTGATTTTATATTCTATATTGGTTTTAATGTTAAATAATTACTTTTTATTTTTAATCTTTTCAATATCAACTCATGTTAAATAATTACTTTCATTTTTAATCTTTTCAATTATTTTTATACACTTTCGTTTAAAAGTCACTTAATAAAAAAAATAATTACAATCACTAGCTTGAGGTTTGTACCGTTCATATAAAAGCTACGTCGGTTAAAAACAATTACTTTAGAATATTACTTTTAATATATATAGTGTGAGGTTCATTGGGGAACACTAAAAAAGTGGGGAACCGGGGAATACTCTTAAAAATTTAACTTAACATGTTAAAAATTAATTTTTTAAACATCTTTTTCGACGCTTCTCCTTGTATATACTTGTAGAAGCATTTTTAATAAAAAAAATCAAAAACTAAAAATATTAAAAAAAACAATTAAAAAAAGGCTAAAAAATGTTTTTTTTAGAAAAATTATTTTTTACGCGAGTAGTTTCTCCTCCTTTTTATAAAGAAAAGCGCTGAAAAAATTTAAAAAAAAAATTATTTTTAACATATTAAGTTAATTCTATAAGATATAACTGTTTTTTAAACATTTTTTTGTATTTTAAGTTTTTGATTTTTTTATAAAAAATGTTTCTACTTGTATTTATAAGAAAAAGCGCCGAAAAAAAATTAGAAAAATATTTTTTTTAACATGTTAAGTATAATTTTTAAAAGTGTTCCCCCGTTCCCCACTTTTTTAGTGTTCCCCAATGAAGCCTCCCCTATATATATATATATTATATAAACGGTAGAAAGTGTGAGAACGCTTATCGATCGTCCGATCAAAACAATCTATGGACTAGATTGGCGCGGTGGCGTTTTCGTAAATAACATCAATTTTATTACGTGGACGCGCTTCAGTAAGGGTAAAAACGTCTTTTGACTACTCAAATAAAACGCCATCTCATGAAAATAAAACGCCAAAACAAAAATCACACAGCATTCTGCTAAAAACGCTATTAGATATAAAACGCCAAACTTAATTATAGTAAAATCCCGCCTAAAAAAACCGCCAAAAAAATAATATATATACAACAACTCAGACCTTCAATTAAAAAACACAAACAAAAACCCAAAACGTCACATTTAATATATACCATTCGACTGATAAACGCCAGAAAACCCAAACATCAAATATATTCCTATCAATAAAGTGTACCTGTATGGTGTGTACAACATTGTCAGTTATCTTTCTTAACTGAGGATTAACAATGTTATCCAACACCATACAGCAACACTTTATTGATTTTAGCATGATCAAATTTACAATTTTAAGATGGTTTATTTTGTGGCGTTTTTTTTTCTCGGTAAAACACCAAAAAAATAACATTTTGGCTGAAAGGGTGTAAACTCAATAACATTTTGCTGCATGAGATGGACAAAAATTAAAGAAAAAGAGGCTGATTTCATACGAAAGTCGAAACAGCCAGTGAAGATGCTTCAAAAGAAGAAAGAGACTGGTGACAGTGAAGATTTGAAGATCAATATTTATTTTGTTTAATTTTCTTTTTCAGTTGATTGTTATTTAATAAACAACGTCATATCTAATAAAAACCTCAAAAAAAAAAAAAAAACAAATGACTTACACCTTTGGCGTTTATCAAACCATCATAAAATTACTTTGGACAAGTATTATAAAAAAACTTTTTTTATGTATTTTTTTTTATTTTCCTTTTCAGTTGATTGTTGTATAATAAAAACGTCATATATAATAAAAACGCCAAAATGCTTGTTTAAACGATACCATCCAGTTAAACGCCCCCCAAAACTCCCAAACTACAATAAAATTAGTTTGAAAAAGTATTATAAAAAACCCAAAAAATAAAATAAAAAATAAAAAACAAAAAACAAACTTGAAAATGTAACTAGAAACAGTAACTTCAAATCAGGAAAACTGAAGATATGGAAAATTTATTATATTAGAATCTAAAACGCCAAACTTGAAAGATGGGACGTGTTACGGACTTCAGAGATAAAGCTTGTCAAAAACAATAATTACAAACAGTAACGGAAAAGACGAATACTTTATTATAATAACGCACCGCCTAACTTAGGCGCCAAAAAGAGATCCTATAAAATGATACATCTCAGCAACTTACATTTGATTAAAAAAAACGCCAATACTACTAAATACCATTCACTGTAAAACGCCAAAAAAAAATCAAAGATGCCTAATATGCTTTCTTGGATATTCAGTATTGTTATTCGTCAAGTTTCACTGAATGAATTGTTAGCGGAGACGAGTAAATCAGTAAGATTTTGCTGCATGAGATGGACAAAAATTCAAGAAAAAGATACTAATGCCAGTCATATGGCATTTTGTATTTTTTGTTCTTGAAGAAGGCTTGGATGAGGAGAAGAGACCAATGACACTGAAGAGTGGGATGATTATAAAGATGAAGATCAACATGAAGAAAAAGCGAAAAACCCACCCACACGTCATAGATCTATATCCCCAAACATCCACAAAAAAGCCACTTCAATAAACGAGCAGGCAAAATAATCAAACCGATGGGTTTGTTAAGTTTTCCATAAAACGTCATATTTTGGTGTCAGTTCTTGTACTATTAAAGAACAAAGAGACTGATAACAGTGAATATTGTGAAGAGATATCAGATTAGGATTTTTAATTTATTTTCTTCGCTTGTATTTTTTTTCCTGTGGTTGAAATATAATTTAACAATAGTAAAACACCAAGATACCACAAACGCCAAAATGTTTATAAAAAATAATAGAGCGATGGGCCAACTTGTTTAAAACGCCTTGAAAAACGCCATTCAAATACATTTCCGGCCCCCTGGGTTCCAATGGCATACGATTTGAATAAACGCCATAAACGCCAAAATGTTGATACAATGAAACCATTAAAACGCCATTAATTATTGAATTTGGTTAACGCCAAAAATCTTAAAAACAAAAAATTAAAAGAATATTGGGAAAAGCGGAACTGGAAAAGTAGAAGATGAAAGGACAAAAAAGCCCCTCCGCCCTTTTCTAAGCAACGTGACACGTGTTGGGCCAGGAAACGTTCTCACTGTTCTCACACTTTTGAGCGTTTTCTCCTGATCCCGTTTCTATATATATATATATTGGTAAAAAATAAATCAAAAAATCACTTTAGTTAAAAAACAAACCCATAAAACTTAATATGTACCATCAATCTCATGTGATCAATGGTTTATATTAAAAATTACAAAAAAAAGTTATTTTTTTCAAACAAAAGTTACAATGAAAAAAAAGTGTAAATTGTTACACTTTTCTCTCTCATCTAATGTGACAACTACATTATTATATAAAAATCTCGTTATAAAAAAATGTAATATGTTTTTTGCACGCATTAAAAAATATCTAAAATCTATACACTTCATATAATCTAAAAAACTGCTATAAAAAACGTTATAGGTGAGTTACAAAAATGTGAACAACTGAAAAAATGTGACACATTCTCTCTCCTCTCTCCACTGTTACGGAAAGTGTGTCAATGTCAGAAAATATCACATGTGTCAATTGTCACACCCCAACCGATGGCGAAAACATCGGGGCATGGCACTGAGCGAAATAGATTGTCCAAAAGAATCCATAACAACTATTAGTGACAATATATTTAACGTTAAAGTCCCATACCAATAACATATAAAGCATAAACAATCATTACAGATATAAGTCTCATAAACAAGACACTGTTCCGACAACTCAGATTTTATTCATGGGTTTCTAGACCTCCTACTTGAATCATCAAAGCGAGCTTAGCATCCTATCAACCTGTCACATACGTTAAAATAAAGTCAATACATAAAATGTAAAGGTGAGTACACAAGTTTGAGTAGCATATAGTATAGCGAAAGCGTTTATGCATAACCAGCATGTAACACGTAGAAAGGTGAATCAAGTAAGCTATCGACAATGACATATGCAACCGACATGACTGCGAGTGTAGAATGCGCAACAAATTATCACCACTGTGACCATGTGAAGTAATACCCTTAACAACCCCTGTCCACGTCAGGTGCTGAGTCCAAATTATAGAACTATCGTTGCTAAGGTGCAGGCAACAATCACTGTGTAAACATAACATACAAGCATTCATCGAGTCACGTATAACATGCAAAAGCGGTTAGCGTTAAAAGTGTTTGCGTTGTGTGTTGATGTGTTTTGATAGAGAACGTATGTAACACCCAAAAGTGCGTTAAGCGAAAAAGGGTTCGAGTATACTCACTGTAGTTCGTAGTTGCTAAACACCTAATGTATTGGATCGAAGGGAGCGCGTTGGAGTTAGCCTGAGCATAGAACAGTAGCATGAGCGTTGAACAGTGCGTAAACAGCGTGTCAGATAAGATAAGCATCGAACGGACAAATATCCATTCGAGCGGATGGTCATCCGGACGGATGCGGATGGCCATTCGAACGGATGGCCATTCGAATGAATGTGGATGTTTGTGAATTGTTTGAGAAGTTTTGAAGTTTTCGTTGTAGTATATTAATAAGTTATCCGGTCGGATGGTCATCCGGATGGATGGCCATTCGATCGAATGGCTATTTGATTGAGAGTTTGGTAGTTTGAAGTTTGGTCAAATTGTTTTGAACAAGAAATAGTATAAAGGACAATTCACATGGTCGAATAGTCATTCGATCGGATGGTCTTCCGATCGGATGGCTATTCGATTGGGCGACCTGATGGTTTGAAAACTTGTAAAATTTTCTAAGTTAAAAAGTTTGGAATTTAACGGAGATGGCGTGACGACGTGTCAAACAACGGAAACCACATCAAGTCCAGCTCAGTCGACCGGATGGGAACCACTCCATTCGATCATACTAACTATTCCTGATGAAGTTTTCATGTTCAACCCGTGAATCGGTCCCTCTCCGGTGAAAATCCGTTTTCAGACCGGTTCTCAACTAGAGAATGAGTAGAGAGCCTGAATGAGTCTAGATTCCATCGGTTTTGAGTGAAAAGTGAAGAAAGTTTGAAATCAGTTTGAAAAATGTTGAGTCTCGTTGAGATTTATGTTTTATAGTGTGGAAATCCTTTAGATTTGAACCATTCTTGATGAGATGACATCACAGAACCGATTACATCAGCAACTGAGGTGATGTCACCTTCAAGAGGTCCAAATCAGGTGATTTCATGGAAAGAACTAGTGATTTTGATGGAGAAGATGATGAGAAAGTGTGTAATGATGATGGAAGTACAAGATTTAGGGAGAAATACTTACGAAATAGCCTTGATTCGAGAGAAAAGTGCTTTAAAGGGGATTGGGAGCGTGCTGGTCGAATGGAGCTGTCACATCAGTGAACAGTGATGTGACAGGCGGGTATTTATAGGGTGAGAGAGGGTAAGGCGGTGGAGAGTGTGAGGGTGTCGGATGGTCAGCCGATCGAATGACCATCCGATCGGATGGTTATCCGGACAGCCTAGTTGTGCGAGTTAGTTTTTCCAACTTTCGTTCCGTGCGTTAAGCGTTGCGTTTAAGCGAGTTGCGAGTGAGCGTTTGCGTTTGCGTTGAGATAACCGCATAACATTAAACAAGTAAACACACAAATAACACACATAATCACTAAGATGCATAAAAGTAAATCGGCGTTTCGAGTTTGCGATGAGATTGCAATGCGATAGTGTTTAGTATAATCATACGATGTAGTATGCGATAAAATGCGTTTAAATAGTATGTGTAACACCTCGTAAAAATCACGACCAATATAATAAAGACACGTGTCATGAGTTTAAACGTATAAGGAATTATTTCCGAGGGACTAAAAGTGTCAAACAATGTAAATGTGTTGTAAAAGGTATCCAAAGTGTTAACATGCCATTCTTGTGCCTCTGATTGACCTCACACGACGTTCGTATTCTTTAACGAATAATTTATCGAACTTAGAAAGTCGTTTGTGCACAAAATAAGGATCTTATGAAACATAGGGCTTAAAAGTGTCAACATGTTGAAAGTAACCTCTGAGTGGCCTTTTAACAATCCCAAGAACATTGTAATAATTGTATATTTTGCTCTCAAGAATAACAGATAATAATTTTATGGAGTCTCGATGAATACAAGACTTTTCGGGTGATCATATAAATAACCGGGAGCTTAACGGAGTTAGTTTATGACCCAAGGTCCTTAAAAGTTAACTATGGGGTTCCTAAATGCAATAAATGAAAGTTAAATAAACATAATAAGGACCAGGGACCAAAACTGCCAAGTCTGAAAGATGTTTCCCGGTAACAAGAGAGTGTCGCGGCCCGCGTAGACTCTTTCTGAGTCCTACGCGGCCCGCGTAGAAGGCCCAGATGCAGAAATAATGGACAGATGCATGTCCAGCCAACTTACACCGCCTTTGCATGCTTTGTTTTCGATTCCAGGGACTGAGCCAACAATATTTCATGCATAGGGACACCTGGAATCATCAAATATCAGTTGTAGACTTGTGTGGAATGATCTTGTGAATTTTGAAATCCTATATAAGGCCCTTTTGTTTGCTTGTTCATTTGCTCATACTCAAAATTCATTCTCAACTCACTCGCTGGAGCTTTCTGGAGTACAAGCAAGTTTTCCTCAGCTCCTAATTCGTGCTAAGAGTCCTTGTAAGCATTCTTAGCTCCTTAACTTCAAGTTTTATTAGTCTAATGACCAAAAGTCAAAGCTATCGTAATTAAGCTTTGACTTAGTGATTAATCACTAATGGTCTAGCCATTATTCGAATTGAAAGTGGCTATGAGTTGGTAATTGTGTGGGTAATAAACCCTTAAAAGGGCACCCATTGATTATCACTCTAACTTGGTCAATTGTCGGGTCAAACTTAATATTAAAAAGTCAACAAAAGCTATTTTTGCAAATAAATTCATAACTAATAATGTAGAAGTTATAGAACATGTTTTAACACTAAAATAACTTGGTAAATAATGTAAGAACATGTCTAGGCATGATCAACCCGACAATTCTAAGTTTAGGCTCGGTTCGAAACCGAAAGTCGCAAAAGTAGACTTTTGCTTTGACTTTCAGTTCTGACCCAATTTAGCTTAGTTTAGATATGCCTTAGGGTTCCATTAGGACCATATTACATGTTAGTATAACCCTAGGAGATTATACAATATGGTTCCTTTGTAATCCGAATCATTTGCATGTTTCCATTAAATGCTTAATTGTTGACCATTATGCCCTTTTGATATTAAAACGAGATTTTTGAAAATGTGAGAGGACAAAAACCTTTATTACTGATATCGTAAATTGAAGCCTTTTTATTAATTAAACTGCATTTTTGGCATAAAACCAATTTAAACCCAAATTTTGACACCAAACCTTTTACCCACTGATGTAATATAATATTTTGGGATTTTTGGAGATTTTTATTAATTTTTAAACTGATCATAACATGGGGTTCTTGCTTTGATTCGGTAATTGACGGTTATACCCTTTTTACTAATAAAATGAGTTTTACATAACATTTTGATACCCAATATTTTTCTACTGATTTCATATGTTAAATAAAATATTTTAAGCCTTCTGGACTGATAAAAATCTCAGCTTTCCTTATATAACCTGAAAATTGCCTAAAACCGACTTTTTACGCGTTTTAAACACATAGTATGGGTTAAAACTATGTTTAACATTTAAGACCCATTACCTACTGATATTACAAGTAAATTTTGATGCTTTAACAGTAAGTAAAAGTTTTAAACTCAGATTTCCAGAATTGGCCTTTAAAGCTTATGTAAAATGACCAAAATACCCCTACGTGGCTTAAATTGATTTTAAATTCGTTTTGGTAAAAAGGAAGGTATCCTACTGATATCATAACACATTTTAAGAATATTAACTTAGGGAACCTGTTCATGACTCATTTGGTTACCCGTTATGCATTTTACGCGTTCGGTGCAGTTTATGTGACTAGTTTGCATAAATTGACCGAAACGGGTCAAACCTTATCATTTTTACCTCAAAATCCAGAATGTGTTTAGTTTACCCATATTATACAAGTCTTTATACTTGTCGGATCTAAACCACACTCTAATCCGGTCTTCGCTTAATCTTGCGTTTCGAACCGTATACCTTTCATTAAAACTAACCGGTCTAAGTTAAGACTTAAATAAGACTCGTTAGGATTCTAATAGGTTATTAAAACCTTCATTCCAGATTAGGAGCCCGATAAAAGCTATCTGTACTTGCTTGATTTATTTACGGCTGGGAATAAATTTATATTTTTGCTCAGGTAAATACTTTTAACTTATTTTCCCTTTATACGGGCTTGGGGTACGGTATTTAAAATACCGCTTGGTCGGGTATTGAATCTTTAATCATAAGAAGGTTAAATTATTGAGATAACCCGTTTAATCTGTTTTGTATGTTTTAAGCCTTTGGGGGGTTAATGACCATGTCCTGGATATCCTCGGCTCATTCATTGAAATGGCCACGACTTAAGCACGGGGTGTAGGCATACACCTGCCGGTGCGTATGTAAAATGATATACCTGCTTGTTCGAGAATAACTCGACGTGGGTTATATTATGTGGTGTGTCTATTAATCTTTAACCCGGTATTTAACCCGGGCTACTGAACGTATAACAAACATATAATTTTTTTACAATATCATTTTTAAATAATTATCCCAAGTTATAAAAGAATATTTGTGCCTTGTGCATTTAAATCAATTTTATAAACACTTTTCAAATGAGTCGGTTAATTGTATTTACCAGTGTAAACTAACGTATTTTCCAAAAAGGTTAAGTGCAGGTACTAAGCGTAATGGGCTGGAACTCCTGAGTGAATAAATAAAAAGTCTTGCAAGCTTTTATCACTTTAAATCTGATGAACAATATCTCTTTTGTTTTGATCCTCCTGTGGATCTACTTTACAACCGTTATGTAATAATTTATGTTACTTTCATTCGGTTTGTAATATTTTACTTTAGACTTCCGCTGTGCATTGAACTGTGATAATTTGACTATGATGATATCAACTACGTCACGATACTCCCCACCGGGCCCACCGGTAATACGTGGAAATATCGGGGTGTGACAGTATGTGTTGTAATAGCGTTAAATGCGATAACTGCATTTTGAATAAGCGTTGTGGATGCATTGTAAAACATAATTTAAAATATAGCGAAACCCTTAGCGATAATCGAAATCTCGAGAGTACAAGTCAATTAAGCAATAAATGACAGATCTAGGTAAGAACCCGAAAAGTCGGGTTGTTACAGCCTCCCCTACTTTAGGGAATTTCGTCCTGAAATTAAGGCATAGGCGTAACGAAGAGATGTGGATATTTAGCTTTCATATCACTCTCGAGTTCCCAAGTGAACTCGGCGCCGCGTTTGCCTTCTCAGCAAACCTTCACTATGGGAATGCGTGAGCGTCGGAGTTTCTTGGTTTCTCGGTCCATGATTTCTACTGGCTTTTCCACAAAGTGTAGAATTTCGTTAACTTGCAAATCCTCGAGAGGGACATGCAGGTTTTCTTCGGCTAGGAATTTCTTGAGGTTCGAAACGCGGAAAGTCGGATGTACGTTGCTGAGTTCCTCTGGTAATTTCATTCGGTAGGCCACTTTGCCAATTCTTTCCAGAATTTTAAAGGGTCCAACGTATCGAGGCGCTAGCTTTCCTTTCTTGCCGAAACGGATCACCCCCTTTCAAGGTGAAACCTTTAGGAGTACGTGATCACCAACTTCAAACTCAAGGGACTTGCGGCGTTTATCGGCATAACTCTTTTGACGACTCCGTGCTTTCAAGAGATTGTCTCGTATCTGGAGGATCTTGTCAGTCGTTTCTTGTATTAACTCAGGACCAGTAATTTGCGCGTCTCCGATCTCGTGCCATACAATAGGTGATCGACATTTTCTTCCATATAATGCCTCAAACGATGCCATTTGAATGCTAGAGTGATAACTGTTGTTGTACGAGAATTCGACTAAAGGTAAATGCGAGTCCCAATTACCACCAAAATCAATAACGCATGAACGAAGCATGTCTTCAAGGGTGCGAATCGTGCGTTCAGTCTGACCGTCGGTCTGGGGATGGAAACCGGTACTGAGATTAAAAGTAGTACCGAGAGCGGATTGAAAAGTTTCCCAAAGGCGCGAGGTAAATCGACCATCGCGGTCAGAGATGATGTCACGAGGTGTTCCATGTCGACAAATGA
Organism: Helianthus tuberosus; assembly: GCA_030545235.1. Classification (NCBI taxonomy): domain Eukaryota; kingdom Viridiplantae; phylum Streptophyta; class Magnoliopsida; order Asterales; family Asteraceae; genus Helianthus; species Helianthus tuberosus. The sequence continues at coordinate 81,729,425 of CM060413.1, forward strand.
CTTTGTCGGTATAGATTCGTGCTAATCGTTCAACCTCATAGTCTTCTCGTATCGGTAGGAAGTGGGCGGATTTCGTAAGACGACCAATGATAACTCAAATGCTATTGTGACATGATGGCATGCGAGGGAGTTTCGTAATGAAGTCCATAGCTATACTCTCCCATTTCCACATCGGGATCTTGGGTTGCACGAGTAGGCCAGAGGGTCGTTGATGTTCAGCCTTGACTTTCGAACAAGTCAGGCATTTCAAAACACAGAGAGCGATATCCTTCTTCATTCCAGGCCACCAATAACAAGAACGGAGGTCCTGGTACATCTTGCCGGCACTGGGATGAATGGAATATCGAGATTTATGGGCTTCAGTCAGCAAAATCTATCGGAGATTATTGCGACTAGGAATCCAAATGTGATCGAGATAGTGAAAAATACCATTCGGTTTATTCACTAGTTGGCTTTCGGTTCTAGGAACTCGTTCTTCCTTCAAGGTGTTCTCGAGAAAACAGGCGTGTTGAGCGTCACGAATGAGGGCTTCGAGATCGTGTTGGGCTTGGATATTACGAATGCTATGTAAATAGCTTCCTCGGCTAAGAACATCGGAAACGACGTTTGCTTTGCCTGGGTGGTAGCGTATTTCACAGTCGTAGTCGTTGAGAAGTTCAACCCATCTGCGTTGTGATGCGTGCGAAGTGTTACTTATTTTAGGTGTATATTTTAAGCCCTTTTTAACACTTATTTTAGCCAAGTTTTAAATTTATAAAACACGATATTTCACTACCACTAAACACACATATGGGCAAGTGCACCCATCGTTGAGTGTAGTATAGCGTTGGTAAGATACCGAGGTCGTCCAAGGACACAAGAGCTTTTAGTACCGGTTTATCCTCAACGTCTAACCAAAATAAAAGTTTAGAAAAATGTTTTAAACTAAGAAAAATAAAAGTAACTAAAATGCTGAAAATAAAAATAAAAGAAAAAAAACAGATAGACAAGATGAATCACTTGGTTCCGACTCGTATCTAGTATAACCTTTGATTATTTCCGCACTTTTGCACATAATTAAGAGATTATCTTAGTTATTGTAGTAGGTCCCTCTTTTGAAGGCGACGTTACCCTCACCCCAGTAGTTTGAGTCAGCAGGGATACAATCCTAAAAGGGTGGATTATTGGAAGATAATGAATTAAGTTATTAATGCAGTATTGTGGTAGGCCCCGCTTTTGGCGGTGACGTTACCCTCGGCTAAGTAGTCTGAGTCAGCAGGGATACAGTCCTAAATAGCCGGGTTATAGTATTAATAGTAGTTAACTTATGAGGGGATCAAAGAGTTTGGACCCCCGCCATCCAATACCGTGAAGTATTGAAGGAGGTCCTACTAAATTTGACCCAGGTCCATTGCAGGACCTCTAAACGCTGAACAATGGCAAGACCTTTACCAAACCGTTCCCTTAACCCCCTACCAGGTAGCCAACATATCTCCATATAGACCGTGGAGATATGAATGGTGAAAATCCTTTATTTTATATAGACAGTAAAATAATGCCAAGACACCACGGACAAACGATAAGGAAAGATCACCTTCAACATAAGTAACTAGTTATTAAAGTCATTAATACAAAACCAAATAAAAAGTGCAAAAGATTAGAAATAAAAAGTATTATACTAGACACTTTGTCTTCACCAAGTGATGTAAGAGACTTAGGCAAACATGGCCTTGATTGTCAAGAACTCTTACGATCAATCTTGGATCCCGAGACGACTCACACACTCTACGATGGACAATGGATGATGGTGGTGGATGATGGTGTTGTGATGGTGGTGGGTGGTGGATGAAGTGTGAGAGAGGTGGTGTGCCAAGGGATGAGATGAAATGAATCCAAGCACTCCTATTTATAGGCTGAACAGAGAGCTGGACACAGCCCCGTGTCCGCTGGGCACGGCCCCGTGTCCGTCTGACAATCTCTCTCCTCATTAATTGTAATTCGCAATTACAATAAATGCGCCTGCTGTACTTTCGACACGCCCCCGTGTCCGCTGAGCACGGCCCCGTGGTGGGCAATAGAAGCTTCTATAGGTTTGTCTTTTCTGCTGCTTCTTGGGCACGGCCCCGTGCTGGCTGAGCACGGGGCGTGTTCAGTCTTCTGTTTTCTCTATTTTGCTTTGGAAGGTGCCGTTGAGGGTTCGGGCAGTCCACTAATATTCCTTTTCTTGTATTTATGTTGGATTTAGCTGTCTTTTTGCTTCTTTTGCGTTTTTGAGCTCATTTAATCCTGAAAATACAAAAGGAAGACAAAAACACTCTTTTTCCAATATTAGTACTAAAAAAGGATTAGTTTTATGCCTCATTTGATGTAATTTATATGTTGCATTTTACACACATCAAATACCCCCACACTTGAACTTTTGCTTGTCCTCAAGCAAAACTCTTTAATATATGGCTTACACTCCCAAATGGAATAGGTAGAAGAGAAGGTTTTGGGCTTGTCGTAGAGTGTCGGGATTTCCAAGATCTTTTTGGGTTTTATTTTTATTTATTTACACTCCGATTCGTAATGATTTATTTAGAACTTTCCATAAAAGAAATTACTTATTTGGGCATAACATGCCTTTTTAAAATTCTATTTATATACAAGTTCACATACCTCGCGGGGAAATCACTCACACTCGGCCGAAGGTGTATTTTTAGTGAATCTCTCGAGAGCGGCATGGAACTTATTCCTACCATAGGCTTGCCAAGAAATCAATCCTCCTCCTTTTTAACTTTTATACCTTTGTAGATATCAAGAGGACTTTGTGGGTTAAGGGTTAGGCTAGGGTTAAAGGTAGGTGGTTGGGTTAGTGGTTAGTAGAAAAAAAAAAGGCTAAAAGCGTAACAAGTGTCGGTTTTCGTATTTTTGCAACTTTTTATTTTGATGAAGCTTTTATTCAAACTAAGTTATTTTTTATTAACTTGTTTGTTTATTTTCTTTTTGCTTCATCATTATCACACAAATTATATATATATATATTTTTTTCGAAGAACCGAACTTGTTACTAAAATAAAGGGTAAAAAAATGAAAAAGGTTTTGGTGGGTAAAAGGGTTTTTGTTTGGGTGATGAAACGAAAAGGTTTAGGCTCAAAGGGGCTAACTAGGGGGATTTTTGGGTAGGTGGTAAAGGAAAAAGAAAAATAATGGTGTAGAAATAAAAAGGGTTAGTCCTAATGCCTCCATCATTTACTTACTCGGGTTTAAGTTGATAAGGACCGGGAATGTATTGTCATGGCAAGTTCTAGAGTCGTAAGAACCAAGCGGCTATTCACACAAGAAACGAAAAATGAGCATTTAGTCAAATGATATGTAATTGTGTGCTCAATAAAGGCTCAAAACTCACTTTTGTGGGAATGGGTTTTTATGTGATCAAGTATATATAATCAAATTTTAAATAAGTTTGCTATGCCTTTTCATAATTTTCTTATGTTGGTTCTTTTTATCACTACGCTATCGGTTGTAAATTCGTAAAAATATAACCTTTTTGAGAACTTAAATTTCCCGAGTTAAACCTAGACAAGTAAAAAAAATGAAATTTTTGGGGTGATTAGCGGTTCCAATAGAGTTTTGTGTAAGGCTTGTATTTAGGACTTGCAAAATTCAAGGTTTTAGCATCCCCCCCACACTTAAATTACACATTGTCCTCAATGTGTCCCAAAAATAATTTTTTTGGTTGATTAGATGTGTAAAATAGTGTTTAAAAAGCAAAAATTTGTGTTACTGGGCACTGAACACGGCCCCGTGTTATCCGGGCACGGCCCCGTGTTCAAGTGCCAGTAACAAAATTAAAATAAGATAAACAGAAGTCTGGACACGGGGGCGTGTTGGGTGAACACGGCCCGTGTCCAGGTACCTGAACTGGGCGTTTTTCTGCAGGTGGCTCGGCACGGGGCCGTGTTGGTTGAGCACGGCCCGTGTTGAACCTTCTGAAATGGAGAGAATTATCGGGTTGCCTTGTTCTTGTGCATGGGATCATTTTTCTCGTTCCCCTTTTCATCCTTTACCACCATGAGTGTGTTGTATTCATTACAAACCATCCAAACCTTAAAACCATCATTTCATTTCATCATAGAGAGAACTTACATAATCCTAAATTAAAATAAAACTAAAACTTATCTAGATAGGTCAGCAGGTACACGAGGTTATCATAAGGAGTTCTACTATTTTAAGAAAATTTTGAGAATGGTTTCCCGATATAGTAGGACTTTTAGCCGAACGAATTCTTCCTTAAACGTTGTTTAAAGCCATTCTTCGATCTCCCTAGGAAGGAAGAATGTGGCTTCATTTTCCTCCGCTGCTGGTGGTTGAGGGGGAACATTCACCGGGACTCCTTGCACCACTCTTCGCGGAAGCTCTTGGTGCATGGCGTACCATTCGGCTGGAATGACAACTTCGGGCACCATGTTCCACGCCCTTTGGGTTATTATAGGTACCAAAGGCGGGGAGGCGAGAAGGTTCAACCTCTGGTGCAAGAGGTTTACTTCATGGAGACAGCCCTCCAGCCCTACTGTAAGATGGTTGATACGGTCGACCAATGCTTCTTCCACTCCCGTCATTTCATCAATAGCCTCCCTTAGAGCGTAAACATAGTTTACAAGAGAGTCTTCTGCTGTTGAAGACCTCCTCCCTTGTCGGTTATTTCTTGAAGATGATCCGCTTGTTCTGCTTGCCATTTTCTGCGAAGGAAACCGAAGAAAGCTAAATTTTTACAAAACAGAGCCCCTGGACACGGCCCCGTGCTCGTTGAGCACGGCCCCGTGTCCATTTGTCTGCAGGATTTTTGGCTAAAGAATCTTGGAGTTTTAAATTATTTTTATGATTTCTATCTGGGTTTTAAGCTCAGATAATTTAAAACAAAGTTATACAACTAACTTTAAGCCATAATCTTTAGCAAATAATCTTACAAACTTCACATAGAGGGTTGGAATCAAGGGATTTCCAAGCTTCCATGGAGGAAATTTTGAAAAAAATTTTGAAAGAGGAGGAAATGAATAAAAGTGGAAGGGACAAGAGGGTCCCTTGGAACCTTCTTTTAACACTTACCTAGGATGGTATGAGTGAAAATCCCAGGGATCTCTGTCAATTGAGGTGGTCAAAATGAGCAGGAATCAGGCTGCATTTAAAGAAAACGACAGCGCCCTGGGCACGGCCCCGTGTTGACTGGACACGGCCCCATGTTCAGAGGAAATCCTGACACTTTTTGTCCGTATTCTGACCAAATCAGCAGAGAATCTTTTTTAGTGAGCACGGGGGCGTGTTGACCTGGACACGGCCCCGTGTCTGGAGGCTGCTTTATGGAGTTTTGCTACTTCAAGGATCTCATCGATATCGGGTGGTTCCTTACTGGTTGGAACAACCCCAAAGTGCCTAATATACCTTAATTGTCCTAGACTAAGGCGAGAACGCAAGAGGTTGTCGGTGAGGGTAATTCCTATTTTCATTCTAGGTGGACAAGTCCAACCCTTTCCCGGGCTCTTGTTAAAGAATGTATATGCCGAATCGCTCAGGTCTATGTATGCACCGAACGAAGTCGATGGAGAGTCCTTCACGGCACAATCGACACAGGGACGACTATCGTCCAAGTCTTTGCTAGGTACGAAGGTATTTTCGTGAGCAACGAGGTTGTCGGAATGCGGTTCCAACATTTCTTCATGGGTATCGTCTTGGGGTGGATCAATAAAATCCTTCCCAAGCTCTTCTAACCATTTCAGAATTAGCTCTTCTAGTTGAAATAACTCGCTAAGGAGCATTTCCCCTAGAATATCTGGCTGGGCGCATTCGAGGGAGAAATAGTGCTTATTTTTACTTTCGCCCCTCTTAAGGTTGTGAGAAGATGGTGGGTCCATGTAGTGGGGCCTATAATTTAGGAAGTAGCATTTTACTTCTTCATGTTCGCCACCACATAATTGACACCACGTACCATAAGAGTGCCGAAAGTAAAAATAATTACTATCACTCATGTTTATGTCAGAAATTACCAACCGCCGGGATCTAACGGTTCTGTTTTCAGTAACTGAAACTTGGGCACGGGGGCGTGTTGAGTGGGCACGGCCCCGTGTTCAGCTTACTGTCTGATGTAAAACAGGATTGCCAGTTCCAATGATTGAGCACGGGGGCGTGTTCAGCGGGCACGGCCCGTGCTGAGCTCTGCAGAAGCTGAAAAACTAAGAAAATCCTAAAAAAATAAAAAGAAAAATAAAAGATGATTAGGCCGTTGATTCCTAACTTTCTTAAAATCCTTGTGTCCCCGGCAACGGCGCCAAAAACTTGATGCGTGCGAAGTGTTACTTATTTTAGGTGTATATTTTAAGCCCTTTTTAACACTTATTTTAGCCAAGTTTTAAATTTATAAAACACGATATTTCACTAACACTAAACACACATATGGGCAAGTGCACCCATCGTTGAGTGTAGTATAGCGTTGGTAAGATACCGAGGTCGTCCAAGGACACAAGAGCTTTTAGTACCGGTTTATCCTCAACGTCTAACCAAAATAAAAGTTTAGAAAAATGTTTTAAACTAAGAAAAATAAAACTAACTAAAATGCTGAAAATAAAAATAAAAGAAAAAAAACAGATAGACAAGATGAATCACTTGGTTCCGACTCGTATCTAGTATAACCTTTGATTATTTCCGCACTTTTGCACATAATTAAGAGATTATCTTAGTTATTGTAGTAGGTCCCTCTTTTGAAGGCGACGTTACCCTCACCCCAGTAGTTTGAGTCAGCAGGGATACAATCCTAAAAGGGTGGATTATTGGAAGATAATGAATTAAGTTATTAATGCAGTATTGTGGTAGGCCCCGCTTTTGGCGGTGACGTTACCCTCGGCTAAGTAGTCTGAGTCAGCAGGGATATAGTCCTAAATAGCCGGGTTATAGTATTAATAGTAGTTAACTTATGAGGGGATCAAAGAGTTTGGACCCCCGCCATCCAATACCGTGAAGTATTGAAGGAGGTCCTACTAAATTTGACCCAGGTCCATTGCAGGACCTCTAAACGCTGAACAATGGCAAGACCTTTACCAAACCGTTCCCTTAACCCCCTACCAGGTAGCCAACATATCTCCATATAGACCGTGGAGATATGAATGGTGAAAATCCTTTATTTTATATAGACAGTAAAATAATGCCAAGACACCACGGACAAACGATAAGGAAAGATCACCTTCAACATAAGTAACTAGTTATTAAAGTCATTAATACAAAACCAAATAAAAAGTGCAAAAGATTAGAAATAAAAAGTATTATACTAGACACTTTGTCTTCACCAAGTGATGTAAGAGACTTAGGCAAACATGGCCTTGATTGTCAAGAACTCTTACGATCAATCTTGGATCCCGAGACGACTCACACACTCTACGATGGACAATGGATGATGGTGGTGGATGATGGTGTTGTGATGGTGGTGGGTGGTGGATGAAGTGTGAGAGAGGTGGTGTGCCAAGGGATGAGATGAAATGAATCCAAGCACTCCTATTTATAGGCTGAACAGAGAGCTGGACACGGCCCCGTGTCCGCTGGGCACGGCCCCGTGTCCGTTTGACAATCTCTCTCCTCATTAATTGTAATTCGCAATTACAATAAATGCGCCTGCTGTACTTTCGACACGCCCCCGTGTCCGCTGAGCACGGCCCCGTGGTGGGCAATAGAAGCTTCTATAGGTTTGTCTTTTCTGCTGCTTCTTGGGCACGGCCCCGTGCTGGCTGAGCACGTGGCGTGTTCAGTCTTCTGTTTTCTCTATTTTGCTTTGGAAGGTGCCATTGAGGGTTCGGGCAGTCCACTAATATTCCTTTTCTTGTATTTATGTTGGATTTAGCTGTCTTTTTGCTTCTTTTGCGTTTTTGAGCTCATTTAATCCTAAAAATACAAAAGGAAGACAAAAACACTCTTTTTCCAATATTAGTACTAAAAAAGGATTAGTTTTATGCCTCATTTGATGTAATTTATATGTTGCATTTTACACACATCAAATACCCCCACACTTGAACTTTTGCTTGTCCTCAAGCAAAACTCTTTAATATGTGGCTTACACTCCCAAATGGAATAGGTAGAAGAGAAGGTTTTGGGCTTGTCGTAGAGTGTCGGGATTTCCAAGATCTTTTTGGGTTTTATTTTTATTTATTTACACTCCTATTCGTAATGATTTATTTAGAACTTTCCATAAAAGAAATTACTTATTTGGGCATAACATGCCTTTTTAAAATTCTATTTATATACAAGTTCACATACCTCGCGGGGAAATCACTCACACTCGGCCGAAGGGGTATTTTTAGTGAATCTCTCGAGAGCGGCATGGAACTTATTCCTACCATAGGCTTGCCAAGAAATCAATCCTCCTCCTTTTTAACTTTTATACCTTTGTAGATATCAAGAGGACTTTGTGGGTTAAGGGTTAGGCTAGGGTTAAAGGTAGGTGGTTGGGTTAGTGGTTAGTAGAAAAAAAAAGGCTAAAAGCGTAACAAGTGTCGGTTTTCGTATTTTTGCAACTTTTTATTTTGATGAAGCTTTTATTCAAACTAAGTTATTTTTTATTAACTTGTTTGTTTATTTTCTTTTTGCTTCATCATTATCACACAAATTATATATATATATATTTTTTTCGAAGAACCGAACTTGTTACTAAAATAAAGGGTAAAAAAATGAAAAAGGTTTTGGTGGGTAAAAGGGTTTTTGTTTGGGTGATGAAACGAAAAGGTTTAGGCTCAAAGGGGCTAACTAGGGGGATTTTTGGGTAGGTGGTAAAGGAAAAAGAAAAATAATGGTGTAGAAATAAAAAGGGTTAGTCCTAATGCCTCCATCATTTACTTACTCGGGTTTAAGTTGATAAGGACCGGGAATGTATTGTCATGGCAAGTTCTATTGTCATGGCAAGTTCAAGATGTGATGTAGGCTCTTATGGTCGGTGAAGACCGTACACTTGGTACCATAAAGGTAGTGTCTCCAAATCTTTAACGCAAAAACAATTGCACCGAGTTCGAGATCGTGGGTTGTGTAGTTCTTCTCGTGGACCTTGAGCTGACGAGAGGCGTACGCGATAACCTTATCTCGTTGCATAGGGACACAACCAAGACCTAGGTTACAGGTATCGCAATAGACTTCAAAATCGTCGTTTCCATCGGATAGTGCGAGTACGGTAGCGTCGCAAAGCATACGCTTGAGAGTTTGAAATGCTTCCTCTTGTTCGGTTCCTCAAACAAAAGTCTCTTTATGCATTAGAGAGGTGAGAGGAACGGCGATTTTAGAGAAATCGGCGATAAATCGACGGTAATAACCCGCCAATCTGAGAAAAGAACGAACTTCGGACGGGGTTTTTGGTGTAATCCAACTCTTAACTTCTTCAATCTTCGTGGGATCGATGTGAATACCTTGACTGTTGACGATGTGACTGAGGAATTGAACCTCCTCAAGCCAAAATTCACACCTGGAGAACTTGGCGTAGAGGCGATTCCCTTGGAGAAGCTCGAGAACCAAACGAAGATGTTGCGCGTGTTCGGCTTTCAACTTTGAATAGATAAGGATATCATCGATAAACACGACGACGAAGCGGTCGAGAAAGGGTTTACTCACGCGATTCATCAAATCCATGAAAACCGCGGGTGCATTGGTAAGACCAAAGGGCATAACAACGAATTCATAATGGCCGTAGCGGGTTCAAAAAGCGGTTTTAGGGATATCTTCCTCCTGAATTCGTAACTGATGATAACCAGAGCTTAAATCGATCTTAGAGAAGCACGTAGCACCTTGCAATTGATCAAACAAATCATCGATTCAGGGCAAAGGGTAACGATTCTTGATAGTAAGCTTGTTGAGTTCCCTATAATTGATGCACATTCGGAACGATCCATCCTTCTTTTTCATGAAAATGACAGGTGCGCCCCATGGCGATGTGCTAGGGCGTATGAAGCCTTTATCAAGTAATTCCAGGAGTTGGCTAGAAAGTTCACGCATTTTGGACGGTGTGAGGCGATAAGGGGCTTTTGCGACAGGGTTAGCTCTATGAATGAGGTCGATACGTAAATCAATATCACGAGACGGCGGTAGACCAGGTAAATCTTCAGGAAAGACATTAGGAATATCACGAACCACAAGTACCTTTTCCATCGGCTTCTTTTCCTTCTCCACTACTACGATGTGAGCCAAGAAACCCTTGTATTCCTTTCGGAGATACTTGCTTGCTTGAATGCACGACATAAGTTTAAGTTCCTTCGAAGATACTTCGCCATAAACACAGAGTTGGTCGCCATTAGCAAGAGAGAAACGAATCATCTTTTCGAAAAAAAAAACAACTTCGGCACGATTTTCACGAAGAAAATCAATACCTACTATGATATCGAAACTACCAAGTTGCATCGGGATAAGATCGCTCGGGAAAACATGATTGTTAAGTTCAAGAGTATAATCACGGAGAACAGAATCTATGGTGATGGTTCTTCCAGTGGCAATTTCTACGTTGAAGGTCATTGGGAGGTTAGCGCCTTTACTGTTTAGGAGCTTTTCTAATTCAAACGACACAAAACAGTTATCGGCTCCAGTATCAAATAAACACGAATCATAAATACCATTAACAAGGAATGTACCATTGACAACGTTGTTGTCAGTTTGAGCCTGGCGAACGTTGATGTTGAAGGTTCTTCCGCAGGCTGCTTGTTGTGGTTGCTGCTGCTGAGGCTGCTGTTGTTGATGTTGTTGTTGCGGCTCTTGTTTCACCACACGGTTCGGGCAGGCGTTAGCAAAGTGATTAGGGTCACCACATGAGTAGCAAGTTCATGCATGAGCAGCGGGAGCAGGAGCTGCTTGGTTACCCTGGGGAGCGGGGAGTGGAGCTGGTAGTGCGGGAGGAGCTTGAGCTTGTTGACATGGGCCACTGCAACAGTTTGCTGTGAAATGTCCATAGAGATTGCAGTGGACACAGAAACGGCAAGCTATCCCAGCTGGGTGATGATAGGTACAAGTAGGGCACAAAGGATGAGGACCAGTATACGCACGCTTAGCAGGCGGTGCGTTAGTCACAGGTGCTGCAACTTGTCGGTTCTGGTTCTGGTTGGTGTTGGGTTGGACGGGAATAGCATTGAGAGGAGCGACGGTAGTAGCGTAGTTCTTGTTGTTGTTACCCTTGCGTTTGCGTCCTTGACTTGATGACTTTGAAACTTGGGATGCTGCAGTTTCGGTAGCGGGAGTAGCGGTGACTTGATTGAGGCTTTTGGTTGAGGTCTTGAAATAACAAGCCAAAACTCGCTTATCATTGATCTCAGTGGTGAGTTGGTAAGTCTCCTCAATGGTAGTAGGCTTAGCTGCCTGAACAAAGTCAGCTACACAGTTGGGTAAAGCTGTCACACCCCAACCAATGGCGGAATCATCGGAGTGGGACTAGTTCGAGATTGCAAGAGACTTCATAACACTATTTGTGACAATATTTAAATCAACCATTTTCATTTCATAATCAAATTGTCAAACATTACAAGGAAAATTCAAATAACAATATGTTCATAACATAACAATAACAAATCTGATACAACACTTTAAACCTAAACGTCTAAGTGAGTATCTAGGCATCAATGCTAATCCGTTTCATAGCATCATCAATCCTCAACCTGTAACATGTTTAAAATAAAGTTCAATGCAAAAGCAAAGGCGAGTATACAAGTTTAAGAATAAGTATAAGTATAAGTTTAAAAGTTAAAACGAATCCACATGGCAACTTAGTTTATACAAGATCATCATACAAGGCATGCAATATTTCTAGTCAACCCTCTGTTTAAGCAAAATGATATAATTCAACATAATCTCTCGTTCACGGGTGGTGCGTTACTCCTATAACGCTATACATGTTAAATGGAGGATCTTATAAAGCTAATGACTATTGTATCACATAAGGATCACCCAAGTATAAGCATCAAGTATAACAACATAGCATTCATGTATTTGGATTGTTTCGTGCAAGCATAACGATCAAAGTTTAAGTGTGATTTTATAATTTAACATGTTACACCCCAAAAAGTGGTTAACATAAAAAGGGGGGTTTCGAGTATGCTCACGGTTTTGCAAGCTTTCCACTTGTGAATCCGCGAGTGAGTTGTTGTGGGAGGTTAGAACACCAAGTCCTTCTACACGAAGAACAAAGGCGTATGAGTATTGGAGGATAACGGTAGATTAAATATTTGGAGGTTAAAACGTATGAACATAACAATATGAAAGTAATCATCTTTCAACACATAGTATTTAGATGATGTAAGCAAACACCTTGACAAGTGACCATTTTATCAACATCAAAGGTTGATTAGTTAAGTAATATATATATATATATATATATATATATATATAGATTATGTAATATGTTAATATATCAAATATGTCAAGCATGAGGTAGGAGGATGAACCTCCATTTAGGAACCTCTTATGTATCATAGAATTCATGTAGTAGGTAAGAAGAACAAGTCTTCCATTTAGGTACCTCTAAATGTTCACCACTACACTTGATGTTATGAACATTCAAGGAGGGTCATGAACTTGTAAGAAACAATAGAATATGAACAACTAATCTATGAGAAAACATCAAGCAATGTGTGGATTTTCAAGTAGGATAGCCCAAGCTAATCCTAAATCACACAATCATCAAGTCTTAAGCTTGAACATCACTTGTGGGTTAAACCCTTGAACAAAACAAAAATTTTGTGAGGTTTACACCTCTGATTTTACATGTCACAACCTTTTTTTTAAGCCTAACTAACCATGGATGTGGTTATAAGCATAAGGACATAGGTTTGAGATGAGTTTCCTCAAGTTTAATCAAGTTTACCAATGTTTGAATAAAGAACAAAAAAATCAGTCAACTTTGGAGCCTTTTTAGTGACGTTCCAGGCTCTGGTTTTCCAAGGAAAACCTCTGGAAACGTTGCTAAGATCAATCCAAAGAAGTAGGAAAAAGAATCGAGTGAATCGGATAAGAATTGAGTGAGTTATGCTCACTTTAGTGAAGTAGTATGAATCTGTCCAATCTTCTGCAATTAGCTGCGAATTTAGGGAGTTTGAGAGTGATTTGGAAGTGTTTGCAAAGTGAAAATAGCTTGGAGATGGCTTGGTATTTATAGGGGAAGGTTGTGGTTGGGTTAGGTGAGGTTTAAATGCAAGAAACACACCTTAAACCACTCAAAACCCACCAAAAATTCGACCAACCACGAGCTGTTAAGGGGTTATCTCCAGATCAGACTGGCTCACAGCCAGCGTAAGCTTTTTGGGGGTGGGTCGCAACTTGCGACTCTCCTCCAGACGAGTTTCAGTTTTTTATAAGTTTAGTTCCTTAACTTTGCATTTTAGGGGTTTTAAGTGTTTTAGGGGTCTTTTTCATCATATAAGCATAGTATAAGGGTAAAACAAGTATGATGAACATAAACCAAGTATTATTAAGCATATGAATGTCGTATTCAAGTATCGTATTCGCTCAAAAGACGTATTATGCATAAGTTTTACATATTTGCAAGTTTGACACATAGTTTCCAAGAATTATGAATATGTATCAAATGTTCCAAAAAATCAAACGTACGGATATGTATGAAGTATGTATAACACAAATTTAAGAAATATGAGTTTTATTTATGATCCAAGTCTCGAATTTTACAACGATTACAACGAAAGAACGAGAATTCGAATATCCGGAGTTATCACTTGACCAGGACAGATAATACTGAGCTGCTTCAAGCAAGCGGTGAGACCCGCATTATCACCCCCTTATTGCTTGATATGCCAGAATTCGTTCTCCAGCTTTTGCACTTCATGAGGAGGACAAAACTCCTTCATCATAAGTTCCCTGAGCTCTTCCCATGAAAGCCCGTAAGCTGCATCATTACCGCACTTGTTGCGCTCCGTAGTCCACCAGTCCAGATCCCTGGACTGAAAAATTCCAGTTGCGTTAACAGTACGCAGAATTTCTGGGCATCCGCTTTGCCTGAAGGTGACTTTGATGGAGTCAAACCATTGGAACATGCCGCTGGGTCCATCTTCACCCGTGAAGTTAGCAGGACCACAAGCCTTGAATTGCTTAAAGTTGAAAGGAGCTTTAGGAGAGTCGCTCTTCGATTCATCAGAGGACTTGCTGCTGACATCATTAATCTCACTTACGATCTGGGGTATGACCTTAGCCATTTCCTTGGCCACCAGTGATGCGATGCGTTTATCAGCATGGTTGCGGCAAGCAGCGCGTGAGGTGTGGGAACCAAATGACGACATTGTCTGCAGCAGACATCGTCACATGGTTTAGACGAGATTCGGTTATATCAGGTAAATATAACTCAGGAACACGTAGGTAAGTATACACATAGGCACATAGTCATGTAAGCACATAGTCCACATAAGCACGTAGGAGCACATAATCCACGTAGACACATCACAAGTTTCTCCTATATTTGCACATATTCACCTACATATTTTTTCACGTATTCACCTATCTTTCAAGTCCACGAAGTGCGTTCGAGAGTAGCGTGAGATAGCGAGTAGCGATAGCGAGTAGAGTTGCGAGTAACATAGTGTGCGAGAGTGCTTAGTTTGAGTTGCGACTAGCGTTTTAGATTAAGAGACGGTGTGAGTTGTGCGCATTTAGTAAAGCAGTGAGCGGAAAGCGAATAAGTCTCCAAAATCGAAACATATAATTATGTAAACACATAAAAGCGATAAAGCGTAAAATCAGGGATTGCGGGCTTAGAATCCAAATAGATTGCCTTGGGTGTTAGACATCGACTACCCAAAGTGATTCGACTATTCTCAATGATCTCGAGTACACACCTTGGCCTAATAGATTGTGCTCTCGCTGAAATATGGCGAACCACACGCATCCTTTCGGTTACTACGTGACTCAAGTCTTTGGAATCCATCGAGGCTTTGGTGAGAGTTTTGTAAAAATCCAAATAGAGAGTGGACCTGGTCGTTAAGATGCGGGTTTTACCCCTAACTTAACAACTTTATTCCTGATTGTGTGGTAAAACCACGAGTTAGAGATGGAGAATTTTGTCGAGATATGGATGCCATTCCTGACTCAACGAAGATTCTCGTGCTGAGAGTAAAAATTCCGCGTAGAATGAGCGATTTTATCGAGAGTTCTTGGTTTTCACACCTAATCTCTACCAAATCAATCGATTGCGTTATGAGAGTGTTTTCGAAAATGTGTGTATAGTGTTAGCCTTAGGAAAGGCAATAGTGTGTTTTCAGCTTTAGGAAAAGCTACTTCGTGCGAAGCTGTAGCATGCGGTGTTCGCACAAAGTTGTAGTTTTCACAAGTTCGAGTGAGAGTAACAGAAATAGGCTCGTGCAGAACCCCTACCGGGTTCGCACAAGGCGGTCTGTTGGTGCTTAGACTATAGCCTAGGCCAATCCTAAGACTCAGAACCCCGGGTTTGATGTCTTACTAATTCCCTATAGTTATGGCTCTGATACCAATTTGTCACACCCCAACCGAAGGCGGAAACATCGGGGCGTGGCACTGAGCGAAACGGATTGTCCAAGAGAATCCAAAACAACTATTAGTGACAATATATTTAACGTTAAAGTCCCATACCAATAACATATAAAGCATAAACAGTCATTACAAATATAAGTCTCATAAACAAAACACTGTTCCGACAACTCAGATTTTATTCGTGGGTTTCTAGACCTCCTAATTGATTCATCAAAGCGAGCTTAACATCCTATCAACCTGTCACATACGTTAAAATAAATTCAATACATAAAATGTAAAGGTGAGTACACAAGTTTGAGTAGCATATAGTATAGCGAAAGCGTTTACGCATAACCAGCATGTAACACGTAGAAAGGTGAATCAAGTAAGCTATCGACAATGACATATGCAACCGACATAACTGCGAGTGTAGAATGCGCAACACATTATCACCACTGTGACCATGTGAAGTAATACCGTTAACAACCCCTGTCCACGTCAGGTGCTGAGTCCAAACTATAGTACTATCATTACTAAGGTGTCAGGAAACAATCACTGTGTAAACATAACATACAAGCATTAATTGAGTCACGATAACATGCAAAAGCGGTTAGCGTTAAAAGTGTCACACCCCGACATTTCCACGTATTACCGGTGGGCCCGGTGGGGAGTATCGTGACGTAGTTGATATCATCATAGTCAAACAACACAATTTAAATGCACAGCGGAAGCAAAAGAGATGAATCACATTACAAACCGAATAAATAGTAATATCAAAGTATCACAACGGACTGTAATGGATCCACAGGCAGATCAAAAGATAAATAAGATCATTGTCCAACAGACTTTAGCATCTAGAGCTTGCAAGACTTAATTAATGATGCCAGGAGTAGCCAGCCTATTTCATCTAGTACCTGCACTTAGGCTTTTTGGAAAATACGTTAGTTTACACTGGTAAATACAATTAACTGACTCATTTTGAAAATGTTTAAGAAAATTGATTTGAATGCACATGGCACAAAAATTCTTTTATAACTTAGGACAATTATTAAAAATAATCTTGTATACAGTTTTACTTATTTGTCGTCCGTCAGGGCCGGTTTGTAGGGCCAGACAAGATTAACTGACACGCCACAGGTATAATGCCCACAAGGTTAATTCCTTTAAGTGGATTACCAGTTTTTACATAATGCAACTGTCAGGTGTACGCCTACACCCCGTGCTTAGGTCGTGGCCATTTCTTTGAATGATGCCAATGATATCCGGGACATGGTCATTTAACCCCCAAAGGCCATACACCAAATAATACAGATTAAACGAGATATGTAAATGCATTAATCACAATCCGATTTAAATGACTACATACCCGACCAAGAGGTATTATTATAATACCGTATCCCAAGCCCGTATAGGAAAAATAAGTTAAGAGTATTTACCTGAGCAAAGTATAAATCAAAAACAACAAGTGCATGTAGCTTTTACTGGGCTCCTAATCTGGAGTGAAGGTTTTTAATAACCTATTAGAATCCTAACGGGTCTTTAATTAAGCCTAAACTTAGACCGGTTAGTTTTTAAAAGAGGATACGGTCCAAAAACGCATGATTAAGCGAAGACCGGATTAAAATATGGTTTAGACCTGACAAGCTTGGATACTTGTTTAATATGGGTAAACTAAACACATTCTGGATTTTGAGATGAAAAAGATATGGTTTGACCCGTTTCGGCTAATATATGCAAACTAGTTACATAAGCCGATCCGAACGCAAAAAGTGCGTAACGGAAAACCAAATGAGTCATATACAGGTTTCCTAAGTTAATATGCCTTAAATACGTTGTGACATCAGTAAGATATCTTCTATTATGCCCAAAACGGATTTAAACTCAAATTACGCCCCGTAGGGGTATTTTGGTCATTTTAAAGGTTATAAAAGAGTTTAAATATTAATCTGAGTTACAGGTCTGATATAATCAGTAAAAATATTTTTTATTTATAAGTCATAACAGTAGGGTATTGTAAATATGTGAAATTTATCTTTTATAACTAAACTATGCACCGTAGGGGCATTTTGGTAATTTCACTTAAGCCTAAAAGGTCAAAACTGGAAATCTGAGTTTAAAACTTTTGCTTACTGTTAGAATATAAAAATTTACTAAAAATATCAGTAGGTATCAAGTTTTATATATTTAAAATGCTTTTAATGCATACTATGCGTTTAAAACGCGTAAAAAAGGTAGTTTTAAGCGATTTCCAGGTTTTTATAAGAAAAGCTGATATTTTTATTAATCCAGAAGGCTTAAAATATTCTATTTATCATATTGGATCATTAGAAAAATGTTTGGTATCAAAAGGATTTGTAAAACTCATTTTATAAGCCAAACGGGCAAAACCGGCAATTACCGAATTAAGCTTAGAACCCTATGTTATGCTCAGCCTAAAAATAATTAAAAATCTTCAAAAATCCCAAAATATTATTTTATATCAGTAGGTAAAAAGTTTGTTATCAAAAATTAGGTTTAGATAGGCTATATGCTAATTACGCCGTTTAATTAATAAAAAACTTTTCATTTACGCTAATGAGCATAACTCCTAATCTAGACCTCAAACTGATGTCAAATTTTAGGGACAAGTCTATAAATCAGTAATGAAGGTTTTCATTCTTTTACTTTTTCAAAAATCACGTTTTAAGGTCAAAAGGGCATAATAGTCAACATTTAAGCATTAAACGGAAACATGCATATGGATCGGATAACTAATGAACCAAGTTGTATAATCACATAGGGTTATACTAACATGAAACCTGGTCCTACTAAAGCTCTAAGGCATTTCTAAACTATGCTCTAATGGGTCAGAACTGAAAGTCAAAGCAAAAGTCTACTTTTGCGACTTTCGGCTCCGAACCGAGCTTAAATTGAAAATTGTCGGGTTGAACATGTTTAGACATGTTCTTACATTAATTACCAAGTTATATTAGTGATAAAACAGGTTGTATGGCTTCTGCATTGTTAATTATGCATTTATGCCAAAATAAGCTTTCTGTTGACTTTTTATAATTAGCTTTGACCCGACAATTGACCTAGTTAGAGTGGGAATCAGAGGGTACCATTTTAAGGGTTTATTGCCCACATAATTACCAACTCATAGGTACTTTCAATTTGAACCTCCAGAAAGTGAGTTGTGAAAGTTTGCAAGTGGGTGTCAAAATGTTGCAACAATGATCTCCTTATATAGGGATTTGATTCATCAAGATCATGACAAACAAGTCTATGGGATGATTCCTGATCATCCCAAGTGTCCCTAGGCCTTTCTAAACCATCAAACAAGCCCCTAGAATCGAAAACCATGCTTTAAAGTCGGTGTAACTTGCTGAAACAGGCACTTGGCATGTTTTTCTGATGCTGGTAGACTCAGGCGGCCCGCGTAAGGCTTGGGCCTGGTCTTACGTGGCCCGTGTCAAGGTTGGCTCCGGTCAACAAGTTTGTAAGTATTGCATTTTAGGTCCCTGGTCCTTCTAAAGGTGGTTTTAACTTCCAATTTTGCATATTTAACCCTCCAACTTGACTTTTAAGGGCTCCAAGACATAACCAAACACCGTTAAGTCCTCGGTTAACTTTGTGATCACCCGTAAAGCCTTAAATTTCAACATTGACTCTTTAACCCCTCGTATACGAATAATATCATAACTTTCTCATACGTTATCGAAACCTTATGAAATTTTTATTACTTATTCTAGTGAGTATAATTAACCGTTACAAAGCTTCGGGTTCACTAAAAGGTCACTCAGAGGTATACTTTAAACATGTTGACACATTTAACCCCTGTAGTTTGTAATTCTCTCACTTTCTTTCACAATTAGCTTCGTATGATCCATAATTCATTCGTTTAAGGGTATAAACATCATGTAGGGATATTGTAAAGTATATTTATCCATTGTGGACATTTTGAATCCTTTCATTCACATACTTTCTATGTTTGTCAACTTTAGTCCCTCTAAAGTAATCTTTTACACGTTTAAAGCTCATGACACGTGTCGATACATTATTGGACCTGAATTTTCGAGGTGTTACATCCTCACCCCCCTTAAAAGAAATCTCGACCTCGAGATTTACTGAAACAAATGAGGGTACTTTTCTTTCATTGTGGACTCTACCTCCCACGGGTACTCGGGACCTCTACGGGCATCCAATTTAACCTTGACGATTGGCACATGCTTCCTTCGAAGCTTCTTAACCTGTCGATCCTCGATCGACAAAGGTTTTTCAACAAACTTTAAGCTCTCATCTATGTGCACATCCTTATGTGACATGACTAGTGATTCATCAGCTAGACATTTCTTCAGATTGCAGATGTGGAATACATTATGAATACCACTGAGCTCTTCAGGTAAGTTTAACTTATATGCCACTGATCCGACACATTCGATGATCTCGAATGGTCCTATATACCTTGGGCTTAACTTACCTTTCTTACCAAATCGCATCACTCCTTTCCAGGGTGATACTTTAAGCAGAAGTTTATCACCTACCTCGAACTTTAGAGGTTTACGCCTTTTGTCTGCGTAGCTTTTCTGCCTATCTCTGGCAGCTTTGAGACGATCTCTTATCTGCACAATCTTGTCAGTCATTTCCAGGACTATCTCAGGTCCTGTTAGCTGGACGTCTCCAACTTCTGCCGAACAAACGGGCGTTCTGCACTTCCTTCCATATAGGGTTTCAAATGGTGCAGCTTGTATACTGGAATGATAACTATTATTATATGAAAACTCAATTAATGGAAGATGATTATCCCAATGATGTGCTCAAAATGCAACATATAAATTACATCAATTGTGGAATAAAACTAACCCTTTTTTAGTACTAATGTTGGAAAAAATGTGCTTTTGTCTTCCTTTTGTATTTTCAGGATTAAATGAGCTCAAATTAACAAAAGAAGCAAAAAGACATCAAAATCTAACATAAATACAAGAAAAGGAACAAGACGTGACATGCCCGACCCCACGACAACATCTTCCCAAGCAAAACAAGAAGACAGGAGACTGAACACGCCCCGTGCTCAGCCAGCACGGGGGCGTGCCCAAGTGTCAGCAGAAAAGACAAAGTAGTAGAAGCTTCTATTGCCCACCACGGGGCCGTGCTCAGCGGACACGGGGGCGTGGTCAACTAATAAGAAAAGCTGCATTAAATGAAAAAAGAGAAGGATGTGGACACGGGGCCGTGCCCACTGGACACGGGGCCGTGCCCGAGCTTCTGTTCAGCCTATAAATAGGAGTGCTTGGCTCAAGCTCAAACCATCCCTTGGCACACCACCTCTCTCACACTTCACCCACCACCCACCACCACCATAACACCAGCATCCACCACCATCATCCATTGTCCATCATAGAGTGTGTGCGTCGTCTCGGGATCCAAGATTGATCATAAGATTTCTTGACAATCAAGGCCATGTTTGCCTAAGTCTCTTACATCACTTGGTGAAGACAAGTGTCTAGTGTAATACTTTTTATTTCTAATCTTTTCGCACTTTTTACTTGGTTTTGTATTAATGACTTTAATAACTAGTTTCTTATGTTGAAGGTGATTCTTCCTTATCGTTTGTCCGTGGTGTCTGGGCATTATTTTACTGTCTATATAAAATAAAAGATTTTCACCATTCATATCTCCACGGTCTATATGGAGGTATGTTGGCTACCTGGTCGGGGGTTAAGGGAACAGTTTGGTAAGAGTCTTGCCATTGTTCAGCGTTTAGAGGTCCTGCAATGGACCTGGGTCAAATTTAGTAGGACCTCCTTCAATACTTAACGGTATTGGATGGCGGGGGTCCAAACTCTTTGATCCCCTCATAAGTTAACTACTATTAATACTATAACCCGGCTATTTAGGATTGTAGCCCTGCTGACTCAGACTACTTAGTCGAGGGTAACGTCACCTCCAAAAGAGGGGCCTACCATAATTTGCATTAATAACTTAATTAATTATCTTTCAATAATCCGACCCTTTAGGATTGTATCCTTGCGGACTCAAACTACTGGGTTGAGGGTAACGTCACCTTCAAAAGAGGGGCCTACCACAATAACTAAGATAATCTCTTAAATAAGTGCAAAAGTGCGGAAATAATCAAAGGTTACACTATACACGAGTCGGAACCAAGTGATTCATCTTGTCTATCTGTTTTTCTTTTTATTTTTATTTTCAGCATTTTAGTTAGTTTTTATTTTTCTTAGTTTAAAACATTTTTCTAAACTTTTTGATTTGATTAGACGTTGAGGATAAACCGGTACTAAAAGCTCTTGTGTCCTTGGACGACCTCGGTATCTTACCAACACTATACTACGCTCACGATGGGTGCACTTGCCCATATGTGTGTTTAGTGTTAGTAAATATCGTGTTTTATAAATTTAAAACTTGGCTAAAAAAAGTGCTAAAGGGATTAAAATATACACCTAATATATATAACATTTCACACGCATCAAGTTTTTGGCGCCGTTGTCGGGGACACAAGGATTTTAAGAAAGCATAAAATCGACGACCTAATCAGTTTTTCAAAACCTTTTTAACGCGCGCACATTTTCTGCATTTTAGTTTAGTTTTGCATTTACAGTAACCTGTACACGGGGTCGTGTTCACTGAACACGGGGCCGTGCTGCACATTTTCATAAAAACACCCAGTAACAGTAGCTTGAACACGGGCCGTGCTCACTGAACACACCCCGTGCTCAACTAGATCAGTAAATTTAATTAAAACGCCCAGATACAGATTCTGAACACGGGGCTGTGTCCACTGAACACGGGGCCGTGTCCAGCGTCTGTTTCCGTTTTTATTTTTGTTTTCTGATCTCGAGACTTGGTTGTGGTCTGCTGAGTGATTCTTATGGATCAATACTCAGGAGGTTACAACTACACCTATGAGGAGGATGATTATAGGAGTAATTATTGCACTAATTGTCGTAACCCACACTCGGTTCAAAATAGTCACTCATATCAACCATCCAATTCATACACCTACTATGAGGAACCCAGGTACGAGCCATCAACTTCATACACATCCTATGAAGACCAAAGGTATGAACCTCCTCCCTCATACTCATATTTTGATGAACCAAGGTATGAGCCTTCTTACTCATACTTTGAGGAACCAAGATATGAGCCACCACCTTCGTATACTTACTATGAGGAACCATGGCGTGAACAACCCACCTCATATGAGTATTATGAAGAACAAAATTACGAACCTTATCCATCATATGCTTACAATGAAGAACAATGGTGCGAACCATCTACTTCACATGGGTATTATGAGGAACAAAGGATCGAACAACCGGATTCAAGCTTTGAAGATCCCGATCCTTTTTCTATAACCGAAGTAACCGATAGGATATTAGAACACCTTAGAGTTATCGATCGCTATATAAAAGAATCTCGCGCAAGGGAAGAGGAGTCCCGCACAAGAGAAGAATTAAATAAAGAAGAGATAACTGAAAGTGTAAAAATGGAAGAACAAATAAGTGAAAAACCGACACATGAGTTAAACAACGAAAAAGGTGAGTCCGACAACGTTAAAATTCAAGAAGAGTCTAATTTTGAAGAAATTAATCTCTTGTCACCTTCTTTTGAAAATCATTGTTTAGTACCCACTCATGCTAAGTTTTTAAAAGAGTTAAACACTAACACCAGGATTGACGAAACGGTAAGTGTTAAGTTAACTAATGATCAAACTTCGCTAATAAAAGAAGACCCATTTGAAATTAACATTACACCGGTTCCATGTTTCTTTCAAAATTCATTTATTAGTAATGTCACAATTGATAAAGATCTTTGTGTTAACATAATACCTAGCTACATTTTCGAAAAATTAAGTATTAGTGATTTTTCTCCACTTCAAATACCCATTTTTCTATCCAATCGGAAAGTAATAAAATCAATCGGAGTAGTTGAGGATGTATTGGTTCAAACAAATCAAATGGTAATACCGACCGACTTTGTCATCCTCAATGACGCACCTCTAGTGTTGGGATGACCATTTGTAAAAACTCACAAAGCTTTGAAAAACCGGAAATTCAAAAATCTACCTCTTCAATTAAGGGCATTTAAAAGAAGTGTCGATCTCGAACGGTCAATGAAATATCCTTTCGGCAATAATGACCCCTTAATTCAAGATGAAGATGAACCACCCGATACAAGTGAAGAGATTGACCACTTTGTTGAAGAAGAGGTCGCCATAGAACAAACTTTTAAAGTTCTTGATCGAAATGAGCAACCAAATAAGGAGTCTCCTAAAGACCCACCACTTGAGCTCAAAGAACTTCCAAAAGGTTTGGAATATGCTTTTCTAGACAAAGATGGTAATTTACCTGTAATTATTTCGTCTAAATTAGATAGCTTAGAAAAAGAAAAATTAATTAGTCTTTTGAAAAAACACAAAAACGCAATAGCTTGGAAACTTGTAGGCATAAAAGGAATTAGCCCTTCCATGTGCATACACAAAATTTTAATGAATGATGACTACAAATCAGTAATACAACCACAACGTCGAGTAAATCCAAATGTTCAAGAAGTGGTTAAAAACAAAGTCATCAAACTACTTGACGCCGAACTTATCTATCCTATCTCCGATAGTCCTTGGGTGAGTCCTGTCCAAGTAGTTCCAAAGAAAGGAGGTATGACGGTAATAACTAACGAAAAGAATGAATTAATACCAACGAGAACCGTCACATGGTGGAGAGTATGTATAGATTATAGACGATTAAATGAAGCAACAAGAAAAGATCACTTTCCTTTACCCTTCATTGATCAAATGTTAGAAAGATTATCCGGTCATAATTTTTATTGTTTCTTGGATGGTTTTTCAGGTTACTTTCAAATCCCGATAGCACCCGAAGACCATGAAAAGACAACTTTCACATGTCCCTATGGAACTTTTGCTTATCGCCACATGCCGTTTGGTCTATGTAATGCCCCTGCAACATTCCAACGTTGCATGGTAGCCATCTTCCATGACATGATAGAAAAGACAATGGAAGTCTTCATGGACGACTTTTCTATCTTTGGGGATTCATACGACCAATGCCTCGATAACCTTGAACGAATGCTATCCCGATGTGAGGAAACTAACCTCACCCTTAATTGGGAAAAATGCCATTTCATGGTAACGGAGGGAATAGTACTCGGTCACAAGATCTCAAGCGAAGGAATGGAGATGGATCGAGCCAAAAAAGATACCATTTCTAGATTACCACCTCCATCCTCTGTAAGAGCTATCAGAAGTTTCCTAGGGCATGCCGGATTTTATAGGCGGTTTATCAAAGATTTTTCTAAAATCTCGAGGCCTCTAACAAAATTACTTGAAAAAGATGCCCCTTTCATCTTTGACAAGGATTGCAATCAAGCATTTCTAACCCTAAAGGAAATGTTAGTCAATGCACCTATCATGATAGCGCCTGATTGGAAATTTCCTTTCGAAATCATGTGTGATGCCAGTGACTTTGCAGTTGGAGCTGTCTTGGGACAAAGAAAAGAAAAGCATTTCCACCCCATTTATTATGCTAGTATAACACTTAATGATGCACAAGAAAATTACACAACAACTGAAAAAGAATTACTAGCTGTGGTATTTGCTTTTGATAAATTTCGTTCTTATCTTGTTCTTTCTAAAACTATAGTCTATACAGATCATGCAACCATTCGATATCTCTTCAAAAAGCAAGATGCAAAACCACGTTTGATTCGGTGGATTCTACTCCTCCAAGAATTTGACATCGAAATCAGAGATAAAAGAGGAGCAGAAAACACTGCAGCAGATCATCTTTCGCGCTTAGAAGACCCAGCTTTAGAAGCAACCAGGGACGAGCAAATTAACGAAAAATTTCCAACTGAGTCCCTAGAAATGGTGGAATATAAGGAAGAACCATGGTACGCCGACTATGCTAACTACCTAGCTAGCGGTAGAGTCGCAAAAGGTTGGCCACATCATCAAAGAAAAAAATTCTTTGCCAATGTGAAACACTATTTTTGGGAAGATCCATATCTTTTCAAAATGTGTGCCGACCAACTCGTCCGACGATGCGTACATGGTAGCGAAGCACGAAGAATTCTCCGCCATTGTCATGAAGGTCCATACGGAGGGCATCATGGTGCCGCTAGTACCGCACGAAAGGTATTTGATTCAGGATTTTATTGGCCAACCATTTACAAAGACGCCAAAGTCTTGTCAAGACCTGTGATGCTTGCCAAAGAACAGGTAATATTTCTTCCAAAAACGAAATGCCACAAAATGGCATTCTTGTTTGTGAAATTTTTGATGTGTGGGGACTCGACTTTATGGGACCTTTCCCACCATCGAAAGGAAACAAATATATACTTGTGGCAGTAGACTACTTGTCTAAATGGGCCGAGGCCGAGGCACTTCCAACAAATGATGGAAGAGTCGTGGTAAGATTTCTGAAAAAATTATTCTCTCGTTTTGGCACACCTAAAGCATTAATAAGTGATAGAGGTACCCATTTTTGCAACCATCAACTTGAAATTTTTTTAACAAGATATGGGGTCTATCATCGGGTCTCAACAGCATATCACCCTCAAACAAACGGACAAGCCGAAGTGACTAATAGAGGTTTAAAACGAATACTTGAAAAAACCGTAGGGTTAAATAAAAAGGAAAGGGCAGATAAATTAGATGATGCTTTATGGGCTTTTCAAACTGCTTATAAAACAACAATAGGTACAACCCCATATAAGCTAGTCTATGGAAAAAGTTGTCACTTACCAGTAGAAATTGCACACAAGGCCTACTGGTCAATCAAAAATGTAAACTTAGATTTAGAATTTGCTGGTAAAAATCGATTTTGTCAATTAAATGAATTAGACGAGCTTAGGAATTATGCATACTAAAACTCTGAAATTTATAAGGAAAGAATGAAAAATTTGCATGACAAACATATTAATCCTAATGAATTTCGGGTAGGAGATCTAGTTCTTTTGTTTAATTCACGACTTCGATTGTTTCCTGGTAAATTAAAGTCTAGGTGGTCAGGACCTTTTTCCGTCACCCATATTTTCCCACACGGTGCAGTAGAAATTAAATCTCGAAATGGGCCTCGATTCAAAGTCAATGGCCAACGGCCAACGGCTGAAACTCTATCAAGGATTCATTGAGGATGAAGAGGAAGAGATCTCGTTTCAAACGGTGAAAGAATGAAAACATCAACATCATACCTGGTAAGTTACGAGCGATCGGGAAGATGTCTACAACGGTAAGTTTTCTAACCAAAGCTTATGGGAAACAAAGGCACTCACATGAGCACTTAAAAAAAATTCAAAAACTTTGCTCGGCACCGGGCCGTGTTCGCGCTGCAGTCGGGATATATCCCCTTTTTCACAACAGTTACAACATTCCACACGCCCCGTTTCCCCGAAAAAGCTCTGGTTCCAGGCGATTTTTCGCAGATTTTCGACGTCTCCTATCACTCTAACAACATCCAGGTATGATTCTATCACTTTTAGTAGTTAGATTAGTTACTTGCATGTAGTTAAAACACCAAAAATTTGGGGAAAAATCTAGGGTTCTTGAAGTTCATCCGGATCGAACCTCAAATTTTTGTTTAGATCTGTTTGCATTTAGTTAGATTAGTGTTAAGGGAAGTAAATACACTTGTATTGTTCATAGATTCGCCCAATTTCTCACAGAAACCCCAAACCCTTGTTCTTGAACCGAAAAAGATAAAATTGAATGGGTAAACGGGTTATTTTGGGAAAAACGGCAATTAGGGTTTCATTTTCGGGGGAAACCGCACCTATTGGACAAAATTTTTTCAAGTTTTCGAAACCGGGTCGAAATATGGAATTTTTGTGTAACAGACGCCTGGACACGGGGCCGTGTCCGCTGAACACGGGGTCGTGTCCAGCCTACTGTTTGCAGTTTTGTCCGAAAATACTTCTGTTTCGTGCTAACTTTTGGTGTATTCTTTCAGATGGCTAGGAAGTTCACAAGATTTAACGCCAATGAGCTCGATGCTAGGGCTAGATACGAGATACTTCAAACAAGGCCGGAGGAATACCCGAGGCAAGCATGAACGGAACTGTTAACTATGGTGAATCAAATCGACCGTTTCAACAACATTGTCACGGGACCACTAACAGTCGCTTTAACAACTAGACTCCATTCCGTCCACGAATGCACTTTGGAATTCTATAGCACCTTCACATTCAACTCAAGGTGCGACCCATTCGACAATGATGGGGTAGCATTCCGATGCGGCGGAACTAGGTATTCGATCTCTATGGCATAATTTGGGTCGATTGTCGGGTTGTATGCGGAAGAAGATGCAGGCAACGAGGAAAATACTGGAGGGATGCGAGAGATAGGTGAAAACGAACGCCAAGCCATTTGGGCTCAGATTGGTGAAGGGTACTACAATCCGAGCAGCACTAAGAGTACGAAGTTGAGGGATCCGCTCTACAGATACATTCATAGGCTTCTCGGCTACTCTCTTAGCCAAAGGCATGATAGTAGTGGCGTCGTTGGGTTAAGAGATCTTGTTGTCCTCCACTGTATCCATAACCGCAGGCCGCTCGATTTTCCGTTCCTCATGCTCCGAAACATGCATCATAACCGCCTTGCAAGTGCACCGACCCCTATCTTCTTTGGGGGATGTGTGTACCGTCTCTTCAGGCACTTCACCCACATACCTAGGTCATTTGAGAGGAGCCCATGGTCGGGTAGGGTGGATATAAACATATGCCGCTCAATGAACCTAATTTATGAGGCTGAAGACGGGACGGTAAGCTTTCAAAGGATGCAAGGTCATGCATGGAACCCGCAAGAAGCACTTGTCCTTCACGCTCCACAACATCATCAGTATCAGTACCAACCCCAAGGAAAACCTTATGTGCACCAGGAACACCTACAACATGGCGAGCAACACGTACCACCGGGTTGGAGCTATCGAGAGAAACATATCCGATATCCAAGATGATATTGGATATATTCGGGACCACATTGCGGGCCATGGAGGGGATGATGATGATGATGATGATGAGGACATGGATTAGGCGGGAGGAGCGGAGGAAGAAGCGGTTGTTTGGTAATTCCCCAGGTTAACCTTTTCTAATCTTGAACAATTTGAGGCCTGCGTGCCAAGTGTTGAACAATTTACTTTCCCTAATTTCTTTTATTTTCTTCTTTTATTTTTCTTTTAACTTTGTTGACATGGATGTTGAACTTGGTAAAATTAGGATGTTTGCTATGTTTTGGTGGAGTGTTTATTGATTAAACAGGTACATACGAGGCTTAGAGTACTAAGCATTAGTACTACTAAAGCCGGGACATGACAACCGAAGAAAGAAACCTGTTTTTCAACCTTGCAGATTGTCCACACGGGGCCGTGTTCAGCCGACACGCCCCCGTGCCCATTCCCCTGAACCTGCTGTTTGTTTTAATTCTGCAGACTTTGACAGACACGGGGACGTGCCCAGCAGACACGCCCCCGTGTCCACCTTCTGTAAGTTTTCGTTACTGGCACCTGAACACGGGGTCGTGCTCACCAGGCACGGGGCCGTATTCAGCGCCCAGTAACACAAAATTTTTGCTTTTTACACCTTTTTACACATTCAATCAACCTAAAAACTTATTTTTGGGACACATTGAGGACAATGTGTAATTTAAGTGTGGGGGGGATGCTAAAACCTTGAATCTTGCAAGTCCTAAATATAAGCCTTACACAAAACTCTATTGGAACCGCTAATCACCCCAATTTTTTTTTTTAAATTTTCATTTTTTTTACTTGTCTAGGTTTAACTCGGGAAATTCAAGTTCTCAAAAAGGTTATATTTTTACGAATTTACAACCGATAGCGTGGTGATAAAAAGAACCAACATAAGAAAATTATGAAAAGGCATGACAAGCTTAGTTAAAATTCAATTATATATACTTGATCACATAAAAACCCATTCCCACAAAAGTGAGTTTTGAGCCTTTATTGAGCATACAAATATATATCTTTAAACTAAATGCTCATTTTTCGTTTCTTGTGTGAATAGCCGCTTGGTTCTTACGACTCTAGAACTTGCCACGACGATACATTCCCGGTCCTTACCAACTTAAACCCGAGTAAGTAAATGATGGAGGCATTAGGACTAACCCTTTTTATTTCTACACCATTATTTTTTTTTACCACCTACCCAAAATCCCCCTAGTTAGCCCCTTTGAGCCTAAGCCTTTTTATTTCATAACCCAAACAAACACCCTTTTACCCACCAAAACCTTTTTCATTTTTTTACCCTTTGTTTTAGTAACTAGCTCGGTTTCTCATATGACTTTCCTATAAAAAAAAAGAAGAAGAAGTTGATTATGAAGCAAAAGCAAATAAACAAACAAGTTTATCAAAAATGACTTTGTTTGAAAAGTAGCTTCATAAAAATAAAAGTGGAAAAATAGAAAGTCTTACGAAAACCGACGCTTGTTACGCTTTTCGCCCTTTTTTTCTACTAACCACTAACCCAACCACCTACCTTTAACCCAAGCCTAACCCTTCACCCACAAAGTCCTCTTGATATTTACAAAGGTATATAAGTTAAAAAGGAGGAGGATTGATTGCTTGGCAAACCTATGTTAGGAGTAAGTTCCATGCCGCTCTCGAGTGATCCACAAAAATACATTTTTGGCCGAGTGTTGAGTGATCCCCGTGAGGTATGTGAACTTGTATATAAATAAAATTTTACAAAGGCATGTTATGCCCTAATAAGTAATTTATCTTATGAAAAGTTTTAAATAAATCATGACGAATAGGATTGTAAATAAATAAAAATAGAACTAAATAAAGAATCTTGGAAATCCCGACACTCTATGACAAGCCCGAAACCTTCTTTTCTACCCATTCCATTTGGGAGTGTAATAGCCACAAATTAAAGAGTTTTGCTTGAGGACAAGCAAAGATTCAAGTGTGGGGGTATTTGATGTGTGCAAAATGCAACATATAAATTACATCAATTGTGGAATAAAACTAACCCTTTTTTAGTACTAATGTTGGAAAAAGTGTGCTTTTGTCTTCCTTTTGTATTTTCAGGATTAAATGAGCTCAAATTAACAAAAGAAGCAAAAAGACATCAAAATCTAACATAAATACAAGAAAAGGAACAAGACGTGACATGCCCGACCCCACGACAGCATCTTCCCAAGCAAAACAAGAAGACAGGAGACTGAACACGCCCCGTGCTCAGCCAGCACGGGGGCGTGCCCAAGTGTCAGCAGAAAAGACAAAGTGGTAGAAGCTTCTATTGCCCACCACGGGGCCGTGGTCAACTATAAGATTCGCACAATCTAAGCAAATCTTCATAGTACAAAGATTCTTCTGCACACGGGGTCTTGCCCAGCGGACACGGGGGCTTGGTCAACTAATAAGATAAGCTGCATTAAATGAAGAAAGAGAAGGATGTGGACACGGGGCCGTGCCCACTGGACACGGGGCCATGCCCGAGCTTCTGTTCAGCCTATAAATAGGAGTGCTTGGCTCAAGCTCAAACCATCCCTTGGCACACCACCTCTCTCACACTTCACCCACCACCACCACCACCATAACACCATCATCCACCACCATCATCCATTGTCCATCATAGAGTGTGTGAGTCGTCTCGGGATCCAAGATTGATCGTAAGAGTTCTTGACAATCAAGGCCATGTTTGCCTAAGTCTCTTACATCACTTGGTGAAGACAAGTGTCTAGTGTAATACTTTTTATTTCTAATCTTTTCGCACTTTTTACTTGGTTTTGTATTAATGACTTTAATGACTAGTTTCTTATGTTAAAGGTGATTCTTCCTTATCGTTTGTCCGTGGTGTCTTGGCATTATTTTACTGTCTATATAAAATAAAAGATTTTCACCATTCATATCTCCACGGTCTATATGGAGGTATGTTGGCTACCTGGTCGGGGGTTAAGGGAACGGTTTGGTAAGAGTCTTGCCATTGTTCGGCGTTTAAAGGTCCTGCAATGGACCTGGGTCAAATTTAGTAGGACCTCCTACAATACTTAACGGTATTGGATGGCGGGGGTCCAAATTCTTTGATCCCCTCATAAGTTAACTACTATTAATACTATAACCTGGCTATTTAGGATTGTAGCCCTGCTGACTCAGACTACTTAGTCGAGGGTAACGTCACCTCCAAAAGAGGGGCCTACCATAATTTGCATTAATAACTTAATTAATTATCTTTCAATAATTTGACCCTTTAGGATTGTATCCTTGCTGACTCAAACTACTGGGTTGAGGGTAACGTCACCTTCAAAAGAGGGGCCTACTACAATAACTAAGATAATCTCTTAAATAAGTGCAAAAGTGCGGAAATAATCAAAGGTTACACTATACACGAGTCGGAACCAAGTGATTCATCTTGTCTATCTGTTTTTCTTTTTATTTTTATTTTCTGCATTTTAGTTAGTTTTTATTTTTCTTAGTTTAAAACATTTTTCTAAACTTTTTGATTTGATTAGACGTTGAGGATAAACCGGTACTAAAAGCTCTTGTGTCCTTGGACGACCTCGGTATCTTACCAACACTATATTACGCTCACGATGGGTGCACTTGCCCATATGTGTGTTTAGTGTTAGTAAATATCGTGTTTTATAAATTTAAAACTTGGCAAAAAAAAGTGTTAAAGGGCTTAAAATATACACCTAATATATATAACACTTCACACGCATCAAGTTTTTGGCACCGTTGCCGGGGACACAAGGATTTTTAGAAAGCTTAAAATCGACGACCTAATCAGTTTTTCAAAACCTTTTTAACGCACGCACATTTTTCTGCATTTTAGTTTAGTTTTGCATTTACAGTAACCTGTACACGGGGCCGTGTTCACTGAACACGGGGCCGTGCTGCACATTTTCATAAAAACACCCAGTAACAGTAGCTTGAACACGGGCCGTGCTCACTGAACACCCCCCGTGCTCAACTAGATCAGTAAATTTAATTAAAACGCCCAGATACAGATTCTGAACACGGGGCCGTGTCCAGCGTCTGTTTCCGTTTTTATTTTTGTTTTCTGATCTCGAGACTTGGTTGTGGTCTGCTGAGTGATTCTTATGGATCAATACTCAGGAGGTTACAACTACACCTATGAGGAGGATGATTATAGGAGTAATTATTGCACTAATTGTCGTAACCCACACTCGGTTCAAAATAGTCACTCATATCAACCATCCAATTCCTACACCTACTATCAGGAACCCAGGTACGAGCCGTCAACTTCATACACATCCTATGAAGACCAAAGGTATGAACCTCCTCCCTCATACTCATATTTTGATGAACCAAGGTATGAGCCTTCTTACTCATACTTTGAGGAACCAAGATACGAGCCACCACCTTCGTATACTTACTATGAGGAACCATGGCATGAACAACCCCCTCATATGAGTATTATGAAGAACAAAATTACGAACCTTATCCATCATATGCTTACAATGAAGAACAATGGTGCGAACCATCTACTTCACATGGGTATTATGAGGAACAAAGGATCGAACAACCGGATTCAAGCTTTGAAGATCCCGATCCGTTTTCTATAACCGAAGTAACCGATAGGATATTAGAACACCTTAGAGTTATCGATCGCTATATAAAAGAATCTCGCGCAAGGGAAGAGGAGTCCCGCGCAAGAGAAGAATTAAATAAAGAAGAGATAACTGAAAGTGTAAAAATGGAAGAACAAATAAGTGAAAAACCGACACATGAGTTAAACAACGAAAAGGTGAGTCAGACAACGTTAAAATTCAAGAAGAGTCTAATTTTGAAGAAATTAATCTCTTGTCACCTTCTTTTGAAAATCATTGTTTAGTACCCACTCATGCTAAGTTTTTAAAAGAGTTAAACACTAACACTAGGATTGACGAAACGGTAAGTGTTAAGTTAACTAATGATCAAACTTCGCTAATAAAAGAAGACCCATTTGAAATTAACATTACACCGGTTCCATGTTTCTTTCAAAATTCGTTTATTAGTAATGTCACAATTGATAAAGATCTTTGTGTTAACATAATACCTAACTACATTTTCGAAAAATTAAGTATTAGTGATTTTCTCCACTTCAAATACCCATTTTTCTATCCAATCGGAAAGTAATAAAATCAATCGGTGTAGTTGAGGATGTATTGGTTCAAACAAATCAAATGGTAATACCGACCGACTTTGTCATCCTCGATGACGCTCCTCTAGTGTTGGGACGACCATTTGTTAAAACTCACGAAGCTTTGAAAAACCGGAAATTCAAAAATCTACCTCTTCAATTAGGGGCATTTAAAAGAAGTGTCGATCTCGAACGGTCAATGAAATATCCTTTCGGCAATAATGACCGCCAAATTGAAGATGAAGATGAACCACCCGATACAAGTGAAGAGATTGGCCACTTTGTTGAAGAAGAGGTCGCCATAGAACAAACTTTTAAAGTTCTTGATCGAAATGAGCAACCAAATAAGGAGTCTCCTAAAGACCCACCACTTGAGCTCAAAGAACTTCCAAAAGGTTTGGAATATGCTTTTCTAGACAAAGATGGTAATTTACCTGTAATTATTTCGTCTAAATTAGATAGCTTAGAAAAAAGATAAATTAATTAGTCTTTTGAAAAAACACAAAAACGCAATAGCTTGGAAACTTGTAGACATAAAAGGAATTAGCCCTTCCATGTGCACACACAAAATTTTAATGAATGATGACTACAAATCAGTAATACAACCACAACGTCGAGTAAATCCAAATGTTCAAGAAGTGGTTAAAAACGAAATCATCAAACTACTTGACGCCGGACTTATCTATCCTATCTCCGATAGTCCTTGGGTGAGTCCCGTCCAAGTAGTTCCAAAGAAAGAAGGTATGACGGTAATAACCAACGAAAAGAATGAATTAATACCAACGAGAACTGTCACAGGATGGAGAGTATGTATAGATTATAGACGATTAAATGAACCAACAAGAAAATATCACTTTCCTTTACCCTTCATTGATCAAATGTTAGAAAGATTATCCGGTCATAAATTTTATTGTTTCTTGGATGGTTTTTCAGGTTACTTTCAAATCCCGATAGCACCCGAAGACCATGAAAAGACAACTTTCACATGTCCCTATGGAACTTTTGCTTATCGACGCATGTCGTTTGGTCTATGTAATGCCCCCGCAACATTCCAACGTTGCATGGTAGCCATCTTCCACGACATGATAGAAAAGACAATGGAAGTCTTCATGGACGACTTTTCTATCTTTGGGGATTCATACGACCAATGCCTCGATAACCTTGAACGAATGCTATCCCGATGTGAGGAAACTAACCTCGCCCTTAATTGGGAAAAATGTCATTTCATGGTAACGGAGGGAATAGTACTCAGTCACAAGATCTCAAGCGAAGGAATGGAGGTGGATCGAGCCAAAATAGAAACCATTTCTAGATTACCACCTCCATCCTCCGTAAGAGCTATCAGAAGTTTCCTAGGGCATGCCGGATTTTATAGGCGGTTTATCAAAGACTTTTCTAAAATCTCGAGGCCTCTAACAAAATTACTTGAAAAAGATGCCCCTTTCATCTTTGACAAGGATTGCAATCAAGCATTTCTAACCCTAAAGGAAATGTTAGTCAATGCACCTATCATGATAGTGCCTGATTGGAAATTTCCTTTCGAAATCATGTGTGATGCCAGTGACTTTGCAGTTGGAGCTGTCTTGGGACAAAGAAAAGAAAAACATTTCCACCCCATTTATTATGCTTGTAAAACACTTAATGATGCACAAGAAAATTACACAACAACTGAAAAAGAATTACTAGCTGTGGTATTTGCTTTTGATAAATTTCGTTCTTATCTTGTTCTTTCTAAAACTATAGTCTATACAGATCATGCAGCCATTCGATATCTCTTCAAAAAGCAAGATGCAAAACCACGTTTGATTCGGTGGATTCTACTCCTCCAAGAATTTGACATCGAAATCAGAGATAAAAGAGGAGCAGAAAACACTGCAGCAGATCATCTTTCGCGCTTAGAAGACCCAGCTTTAGAAGCAACCAGGGACGAGCAAATTAACGAAAAATTTCCAACTGAGTCCCTAGAAATGGTGGAATATAAGGAAGAACCATGGTACGCCGACTATGCTAACTACCTAGCTAGCGGTAGAGTCGCAAAAGGTTGGCCACATCATCAAAGAAAAAAATTCTTTGCCAATGTGAAACACTATTTTTGGGAAGATCCATATCTTTTCAAAATGTGTGCCGACCAACTCGTCCGACGATGCGTACATGGTAGCGAAGCACGAAGAATTCTCCGCCATTGTCATGAAGGTCCATACGGAGGGCATCATGGTGCCGCTAGTACCGCACGAAAGGTATTTGATTCAGGATTTTATTGGCCAACCATTTACAAAGACGCCAAAGTCTTGTCAAGACCTGTGATGCTTGCCAAAGAACAGGTAATATTTCTTCCAAAAACGAAATGCCACAAAATGGCATTCTTGTTTGTGAAATTTTTGATGTGTGGGGACTCGACTTTATGGGACCTTTCCCACCATCGAAAGGAAACAAATATATACTTGTGGCAGTAGACTACTTGTCTAAATGGGCCGAGGCCGAGGCACTTCCAACAAATGATGGAAGAGTCGTGGTAAGATTTCTGAAAAAATTATTCTCTCGTTTTGGCACACCTAAAGCATTAATAAGTGATAGAGGTACCCATTTTTGCAACCATCAACTTGAAATTTTTTTAACAAGATATGGGGTCTATCATCGGGTCTCAACAGCATATCACCCTCAAACAAACGGACAAGCCGAAGTGACTAATAGAGGTTTAAAACGAATACTTGAAAAAACCGTAGGGTTAAATAAAAAGGAATGGGTAGATAAATTAGATGATGCTTTATGGGCTTTTCAAACTGCTTATAAAACAACAGTAGGTACAACCCCATATAAGCTAGTCTATGGAAAAAGTTGTCACTTACCAGTAGAAATTGCACACAAGGCCTACTGGTCAATCAAAAATGTAAACTTAGATTTAGAATTTGCTGGTAAAAATCGATTTTGTCAATTAAATGAATTAGACGAGCTTAGGAATTATGCATACTAAAACTCTGAAATTTATAAGGAAAGAATGAAAAATTTGCATGACAAACATATTAATCCTAATGAATTTCGGGTAGGAGATCTAGTTCTTTTGTTTAATTCACGACTTCGATTGTTTCCTGGTAAATTAAAGTCTAGGTGGTCAGGACCTTTTTCCGTCACCCATATTTTCCCACACGGTGCAGTAGAAATTAAATCTCGAAATGGGCCTCGATTCAAAGTCAATGGCCAACGGCTGAAACTCTATCAAGGATTCATTGAGGATGAAGAGGAAGAGATCTCGTTTCAAACGGTGGAAGAATGAAAACATCAACATCATACCTGGTAAGTTACGAGCGATCGGGAAGATGTCTACAACGGTAAGTTTTCTAACCAAAGATTATGGGAAACAAAGGCACTCACACGAGCACTTAAAAAAAAATAAAAAAATTCAAAAACTTTGCTCGGCACCGGGCCGTGTCCGCTGGACACGGGGTCGTGTTCGCGCTGCAGTCGGGATATATCCCCTTTTTCACAACAGTTACAACATTCCACACGCCCCGTTTCCCCGAAAAAGCTCTGGTTCCAGGCGATTTTTCGAAGATTTTCGACGTCTCCTATCACTCTAACAACATCAAGGTATGATTCTATCACTTTTAGTAGTTAGATTAGTTACTTGTATGTAGTTAAAACACCAAAAATTTGGGGAAAAATCTAGGGTTCTTGAAGTTCATCCGGATCGAACCTCAAATTTTTGTTTAGATCTGTTTGCATTTAGTTAGATTAGTGTTAAGGGAAGTAAATACACTTGTATTGTTCATAGATTCGCCCGATTTCTCACAAAAACCCCAAACCCTTGTTCTTGAACCGAAAAAGATAAATTGAATGGGTAAACGGGTTATTTTGGGAAAAACGGCAATTAGGGTTTCATTTTCGGGGGAAACCGCACCTATTGGACAAAAATTTTTCAAGTTTTCGAAACCGGGTCGAAATATGGAATTTTTGTGTAACAGACGCCTGGACACGGGGCCGTGTCCGCTGAACACGGGGTCGTGTCCAGCCTACTGTTTGCA
Source organism: Helianthus tuberosus (assembly GCA_030545235.1). Classification (NCBI taxonomy): domain Eukaryota; kingdom Viridiplantae; phylum Streptophyta; class Magnoliopsida; order Asterales; family Asteraceae; genus Helianthus; species Helianthus tuberosus. Next base: position 81,767,005 of record CM060413.1, read on the forward strand.
GTTTTGTCCGAAAATACTTCTGTTTCGTGCTAACTTTTGGTGTATTCTTTCAGATGGCTAGGAAGTTCACAAGATTTAACGCCAATGAGCTTGATGCTAGGGCTAGATACGAGATACTTCAAACAAGGCCGGAGGAATACCCGAGGCAAGCATGCACGGAATTGTTAACTATGGTGAATCAAATCGACTGTTTCAACAACATTGTCACGGGACCACTAAGAGTCGCTTTAACAACTAGACTCCATTCCGTCCACGAATGCACTTTGGAATTCTATAGCACCTTCCCATTCAACTCAAGGTGCGACCCATTCGACAATGATGGGGTAGCATTCCGATGCGGCGGAACTAGGTATTCGATCTCTATGGCATAATTTGGGTCGATTGTCGGGTTGTATGCGGAAGAAGATGCAGGCAACGAGGAAAATACTGGAGGGATGCGAGAGATAGGTGAAAACGAACGCCAAGCCATTTGGGCTCAGATTGGTGAAGGGTACTACAATCCGAGCAGCACTAAGAGTACGAAGTTTAGGGATCCGCTCTACAGATACATTCATAGGCTTCTCGGCTACTCTCTTAGCCAAAGGCATGATAGCAGTGGCATCGTTGGGTTAAGAGATCTTGTTGTCCTCCACTGTATCCATAACCGCAGGCCGCTCGATGTTCCGTTCCTCATGCTCCGAAACATGCATCATAACAGCCTTGCAAGTGCACCGACCCCTATCTTCTTTGGGGGATGGGTGTACCGTCTCTTCAGGCACTTCACCCGCATACCTAGGTCATTTGAGAGGAGCCCATGGTCGGGTAGGGTGGATATACACATATGCCGCTCAATGAACCTAATTTATGAGGCTGAAGATGGGACGGTAAGCTTTCAAAGGATGCAAGGTCATGCATGGAACCCGCAAGAAGCACTTGTCCTTCACGCTCCACAACATCATCAGTATCAGTACCAACCCCAAGGAAAACCTTATGTGCACCAGGAACACCTACAACATGGCGAGCAACACGTACCACCGGTTGGAGCTATCGAGAGAAACATATCCGATATCCAAGATGATATTGGATATATTCGGGACCACATTGCGGGCCATGGAGGGGATGATGATGATGATGATGATGAGGACATGGATTAGGCGGGAGGAGCGGAGGAAGAAGCGGTTGTTTGGTAATTCCCCAGGTTAACCTTTTCTAATCCTGAACAATTTGAGGCCTGCGTGCCAAGTGTTGAACAATTTACTTTCCCTAACTTCTTTTATTTTCTTCTTTTATTTTTCTTTTAACTTTGTTGACATGGATGTTGAACTTGGTAAAATTAGGATGTTTGCTATGTTTTGGTGGAGTGTTTATTGATTAAACAGGTACATACGAGGCTTAGAGTACTAAGCATTAGTACTACTAAAGCCGGGACATGAGAACCGAAGAAAGAAACCTGTTTTTCAACCTTGCAGATTGTCCACACGGGGCCGTGTTCAGCCGACACGCCCCCGTGCCCATTCCCCTGAACCTGCTGTTTGTTTTAATTCTGCAGACTTTGACAGATACGGGGACGTGCCCAGCAGACACGCCCCCGTGTCCACCTTCTGTAAGTTTTCGTTAATGGCACCTGAACACGGGGTCGTGCTCACCAGGCACGGGGCCGTGTTCAGCGCCCAGTAACACAAAATTTTTGCTTTTTACACCTTTTTACACATTCAATCAACCTAAAAACTTATTTTTGGGACACATTGAGGACAATGTGTAATTTAAGTGTGGGGGGGATGCTAAAACCTTGAATCTTGCAAGTCCTAAATACAAGCCTTACACAAAACTCTATTGGAACCGCTAATCACCCCAATTTTTTTTTTTTAAATTTTCATTTTTTTTACTTGTCTAGGTTTAACTCGGGAAATTCAAGTTCTCAAAAAGGTTATATTTTTACGAATTTACAACCGATAGCGTCGTGATAAAAATAACCAAGATAAGAAAATTATGAAAAGGCATGACAAGCTTAGTTAAAATTCAATTATATATACTTGATCACATAAAAACCCATTCCCACAAAAGTGAGTTTTGAGCCTTTATTGAGCATACAAATATATATCTTTAAACTAAATGCTCATTTTTCGTTTCTTGTGTGAACAGCCGCTTGGTTCTTACGACTCTAGAACTTGCCACGACGATGCATTCCCGGTCCTTACCAACTTAAACCCGAGTAAGTAAATGATGGAGGCATTAGGACTAACTCTTTTTATTTCTACACCATTATTTTTCTTTTTTTTTTACCACCTACCCAAAATCCCCCTAATTAGCCCCTTTGAGCCTAAGCCTTTTCATTTCATAACCCAAACAAACACCCTTTTACCCACCAAAACCTTTTTCATTTTTTTACCCTTTGTTTTAGTAACTAGCTCGGTTTCTCATATGACTTTCCTAAAAAAAAAAAAGAAGAAGAAGAAGAAGTTGATTATGAAGCAAAAGCAAATAAACAGACAAGTTTATCAAAAATGACTTTGTTTGAAAAGTAGCTTCATAAAAATAAAAGTGGAAAAATAGAAAGTCTTACCAAAACCGACGCTTGTTACGCTTTTCTCCCTTTTTTTCTACTAACCACTAACCACTAACCCAACCACCTACCTTTAACCCAAGCCTAACCCTTCACCCACAAAGTCCTCTTGATATTTACAAAGGTATATAAGTTAAAAAGGAGGAGGATTGATTGCTTGGCAAGCCTATGGTAGGAGTAAGTTCCATGCCGCTCTCGAGTGATCCACAAAAATACATTTTCGGCCGAATGTTGAGTGATCCCCGTGAGGTATGTGAACTTGTATATAAATAAAATTTTACAAAGGCATGTTATGCCCTAATAAGTAATTTATCTTATGAAAAGTTTAAAATAAATCATGACGAATAGGATTGTAAATAAATAAAAATAAAACTAAATAAAGAATCTTGGAAATCCCGACACTCTATGACAAGCCCGAAACCTTCTTTTCTACCCATTCCATTTGGGAGTGTAATAGCCACAAATTAAAGAGTTTTGCTTGAGGACAAGCAAAGATTCAAGTGTGGGGGTATTTGATGTGTGCAAAATGCAACATATAAATTACATCAATTGTGGAATAAAACTAACCCTTTTTTAGTACTAATGTTGGAAAAAGTATGCTTTTGTCTTCCTTTTGTATTTTCAGGATTAAATGAGCTCAAATTAACAAAAGAAACAAAAAGACATCAAAATCTAACATAAATACAAGAAAAGGAACAAGACGTGACATGCCATGCCCGACCCCACGACAGCATCTTCCCAAGCAAAACAAGAAGACAGGAGACTGAACATGCCCCGTGCTCAGCCAGCACGGGGGCGTGCCCAAGTGTCAGCAGAAAAGACAAAGTGGTAGAAGCTTCTATTGCCCACCACGGGGCCGTGCTCAGCGGACACGGGGCCGTGGTCAACTATAATATTCGCACAATATAAGCAAATCTTCATAGTACAAAGATTCTTCTGCACACGGGGTCGTGCTCAGCGGACACGGGGGCGTGGTCAACTAATAAGACAAGCTGCATTAAATGAAGAAAGAGAAGGATGTGGACACGGGGCCGTGCCCACTGGACACGGGGCCATGCCCGAGCTTCTGTTCAGCCTATAAATAGGAGTGCTTGGCTCAAGCTCAAACCATCCCTTGGCACACCACCTCTCTCACACTTCACCCACCACCCACCCACCTTTAACCCAAGCCTAACCCTTCACCCACAAAGTCCTCTTGATATTTACAAAGGTATATAAGTTAAAAAGGAGGAGGATTGATTGCTTGGAAAGCCTATGGTAGGAGTAAGTTCCATGCCGCTCTCGAGTGATCCACAAAAATACATTTTCGGCCGAATGTTGAGTGATCCCCGTGAGGTATGTGAACTTGTATATAAATAAAATTTTACAAAGGCATGTTATGCCCTAATAAGTAATTTATCTTATGAAAAGTTTTAAATAAATCATGACGAATAGGATTGTAAATAAATAAAAATAAAACTAAATAAAGAATCTTGGAAATCCCGACACTCTATGACAAGCCCGAAACCTTCTTTTCTACCCATTCCATTTGGGAGTGTAATAGCCACAAATTAAAGAGTTTTGCTTGAGGACAAGCAAAGATTCAAGTGTGGGGGTATTTGATGTGTGCAAAATGCAACATATAAATTACATCAATTGTGGAATAAAACTAACCCTTTTTTAGTACTAATGTTGGAAAGAGTGTGCTTTTGTCTTCCTTTTGTATTTTCAGGATTAAATGAGCTCAAATTAACAAAAGAAACAAAAAGACATCAAAATCTAACATAAATACAAGAAAAGGAACAAGACGTGACATGCCCGACCCCACGACAGCATCTTCCCAAGCAAAACAAGAAGACAGGAGACTGAACATGCCCCGTGCTCAGCCAGCACGGGGGCGTGCCCAAGTGTCAGCAGAAAAGACAAAGTGGTAGAAGCTTCTATTGCCCACCACGGGGCCGTGCTCAGCGGACACGGGGCCGTGGTCAACTATAATATTCGCACAATCTAAGCAAATCTTCATAGTACAAAGATTCTTCTACACACGGGGTCGTGCTCAGCGGACACGGGGGCGTGGTCAACTAATAAGACAAGCTGCATTAAATGAAGAAAGAGAAGGATGTGGACACGGGGCCGTGCCCACTAGACACGGGGCCGTGCCCGAGCTTTTGTTCAGCCTATAAATAGGAGTGCTTGGCTCAAGCTCAAACCATCCCTTGGCACACCACCTCTCTCACACTTCACCCACCACCCACCCACCTTTAACCCAAGCCTAACCCTTCACCCACAAAGTCCTCTTGATATTTACAAAGGTATATAAGTTAAAAAGGAGGAGGATTGATTGCTTGGCAAGCCTATGGTAGGAGTAAGTTCCATGCCGCTCTCGAGTGATCCACAAAAATACATTTTCGGCCGAATGTTGAGTGATCCCCGTGAGGTATGTGAACTTGCATATAAATAAAATTTTACAAAGGCATGTTATGCCCTAATAAGTAATTTATCTTATGAAAAGTTTTAAATAAATCATGACGAATAGGATTGTAAATAAATAAAAATAAAACTAGATAAAGAATCTTGGAAATCCCGACACTCTATGACAAGCCCGAAACCTTCTTTTCTACCCATTCCATTTGGGAGTGTAATAGCCACAAATTAAAGAGTTTTGCTTGAGGACAAGCAAAGATTCAAGTGTGGGGGTATTTGATGTGTGCAAAATGCAACATATAAATTACATCAATTGTGGAATAAAACTAACCCTTTTTTAGTACTAATGTTGGAAAAAGTGTGCTTTTGTCTTCCTTTTGTATTTTCAGGATTAAATGAGCTCAAATTAACAAAAGAAACAAAAAGACATCAAAATCTAACATAAATACAAGAAAAGGAACAAGACGTGACCTGCCCGACCCCACGACAGCATCTTCCCAAGCAAAACAAGAAGACAGGAGACTGAACATGCCCCGTGCTCAGCCAGCACGGGGGCGTGCCCAAGTGTCAGCAGAAAAGACAAAGTGGTAGAAGCTTCTATTGCCCACCACGGGGCCGTGCTCAGCGGACACGGGGCCGTGGTCAACTATAATATTCGAACAATCTAAGCAAATCTTCATAGTACAAAGATTCTTCTGCACACGGGGTCGTGCTCAGCGGACACGGGGGCGTGGTCAACTAATAAGACAAGCTGCATTAAATGAAGAAAGAGAAGGATGTGGACACGGGGCCGTGCCCGAGCTTCTGTTCAGCCTATAAATAGGAGTGCTTGGCTCAAGCTCAAACCATCCCTTGGCACACCACCTCTCTCACACTTCACCCACCACCCACCCACCTTTAACCCAAGCCTAACCCTTCACCCACAAAGTCCTCTTGATATTTACAAAGGTATATAAGTTAAAAAGGAGGAGGATTGATTGCTTGGAAAGCCTATGGTAGGAGTAAGTTCCATGCCGCTCTCGAGTGATCCACAAAAATACATTTTCGGCCGAATGTTGAGTGATCCCCGTGAGGTATGTGAACTTGTATATAAATAAAATTTTACAAAGGCATGTTATGCCCTAATAAGTAATTTATCTTATGAAAAGTTTTAAATAAATCATGACGAATAGGATTGTAAATAAATAAAAATAAAACTAAATAAAGAATCTTGGAAATCCCGACACTCTATGACAAGCCCGAAACCTTCTTTTCTACCCATTCCATTTGGGAGTGTAATAGCCACAAATTAAAGAGTTTTGCTTGAGGACAAGCAAAGATTCAAGTGTGGGGGTATTTGATGTGTGCAAAATGCAACATATAAATTACATCAATTGTGGAATAAAACTAACCCTTTTTTAGTACTAATGTTGGAAAAAGTGTGCTTTTGTCTTCCTTTTGTATTTTCAGGATTAAATGAGCTCAAATTAACAAAAGAAACAAAAAGACATCAAAATCTAACATAAATACAAGAAAAGGAACAAGACGTGACATGCCCGACCCCACGACAGCATCTTCCCAAGCAAAACAAGAAGACAGGAGACTGAACATGCTCCGTGCTCAGCCAGCACGGGGGCGTGCCCAAGTGTCAGCAGAAAAGACAAAGTGGTAGAAGCTTCTATTGCCCACCACGGGGCCGTGCTCAGCGGACACGGGGCCGTGGTCAACTATAATATTCCCACAATCTAAGCAAATCTTCATAGTACAAAGATTCTTCTGCACACGGGGTCGTGCTCAGCGGACACGGGGGCGTGGTCAACTAATAAGACAAGCTGCATTAAATGAAGAAAGAGAAGGATGTGGACACGGGGCCGTGCCCACTGGACACGGGGCCGTGCCCGAGCTTCTGTTCAGCCTATAAATAGGAGTGCTTGGCTCAAGCTCAAACCATCCCTTGGCACACCACCTCTCTCACACTTCACCCACCATCCACCACCACCATAACACCATCATCCATTGTCCATCATAGAGTGTGTGAGTTGTCTCGGGATCCAAGATTGATCGTAAGAGTTCTTGACAATCAAGGTCATGTTTGCCTAAGTCTCTTACATCACTTGGTGAAGACAAGTGTCTAGTGTAATACTTTTTATTTCTAATCTTTTCACACTTTTTACTTGGTTTTGTATTAATGACTTTAATAACTAGTTTCTTATGTTGAAGGTGATTCTTCCTTATCGTTTGTCCGTGGTGTCTTGGCATTATTTTACTGTCTATATAAAATAAAAGATTTTCACCATTCATATCTCCACGGTCTATATGGAGGTATGTTGGCTACCTGGTCGGGGGTTAAGGGAACGGTTTGGTAAGAGTCTTGCCATTGTTCAGCGTTTCTAAACTTTTTGATTTGATTAGACGTTGAGGATAAACCGGTACTAAAAGCTCTTGTGTCCTTGGACGACCTCGGTATCTTACCAACACTATACTACGCTCACGATGGGTGCACTTGCCCATATGTGTGTTTAGTGTTAGTAAATATCGTGTTTTATAAATTTAAAACTTGGCTAAAAAAAGTGTTAAAGGGCTTAAAATATACACCTAATATATATAACACTTCACACGCATCACCCAACTTCCACCTAGATCAATCACACAGGCTCTTAACATATCTTCTAGGGTTTGAATTGTTCTCTCGCTTTGACCATCCGTTTGCGGATGATATGCTGTGCTGAAGTTTAGTCGGGTGCCTAATGATTTCTGAAAGCTTTTCCCAAAATGGGATGTATACCTTGTATCCCTATCAGAAATAATAGATACTGGCACCCCGTGGAGAGATACAATCTCATCCACGTACAGCTGAGCTAACTTATCCGAGCTGTGTGTTTCCTTAATTGGTAGGAAGTGGGCTGACTTAGTCAATCTATCCACTATCACCCAAATAGTATCATTTCCTTTCTTTGTCTTTGGCAATTTAGTGATAAAATCCATTGTCACCATTTCCCACTTCCATGTGGGAAGTTCAGGTTGTTGTAGCAAACCTGACGGCTTTTGGTGTTCAGCTTTGACCTGCACGCATGTCAAACATTTGGCCACATAAGTGGCTATAGACTTTTTCAAGCCTATCCACCAATAATTTACCTTTAGATCCTGGTACATCTTGTCAGCTCCAGGATGAACGGAGTACTTAGAAATGTGGGCTTCTTGGAGGATAACATCCCGAAGTCCTCCATATTTTGGAACCCATATTCGTCTATTAAATCTCAGGATTCCGTCCTTGCCCTGAGATAACTGCTCTTCAGTTACTCCTAGCTTTTCATTAGGATAGTTAGCTTCTAATACAGCTTCTCTTTGAGCGGCTAACAACCTTTCATTCAAACTATTCTTTAATTCAATGATCTTGGCATTGATTCTTATGGGCTTGACCCTTTCCTTTCTACTTAAGTCATCGACGACCACGTTCGCCTTGCCTGGATGGTATAGTATTTCACAATCATAGTCATTCAAAGTTTCCATCCACCGTCGCTGCCTCATGTTTAAGTCCTTCTGGATGAACAGATGTTGAAGGCTCTTGTGATCAGAATAGATCACACACTTGGTTCCATACAAGTAATGCCTCCACAGTTTTAGTGCAAATACAACAGCACCCAACTCCAAGTCATGAGTGGTGTAATTCTTCTCATGCACCTTTAACTGTCGTGAAGCATAGGCAATAACCTTGCCTTTCTGCATAAGCACACATCCCATACCGGTGTGTGATGCATCACAATATACTACAAATTCCTCTATTCCATCAGGCAATGTCAACACTGGTGCATTGCTCAACCTTTGCTTAAGGATGTCAAAGGATTCCTGCTGTTTAGGACCCCAGTCAAACTTAATATTCTTACGTGTCAATGAAGTTAGGGATGCAACAATCCTTGAGAAGTTTTCAATAAATCGCCTATAATATCATGCTAAACCTAGAAAGCTACGAATCTCTGTAGGCGTCTTTGGCTCTTGCCAATTCATGACAGCTTCAACCTTAGCGGGATCTACTTGGATACCACGCTCACTAACCACATGTCCAAGGAATTGGACTTCGCGAAGCCAAAATTCACACTTTGAAAACTTTGCGTAGAGCTTCTCCTGCTGAAGCAGTTCCAGAATGCATCGAAGATGCTTCTCATGGTCAGCTTGATTCTTTGAATCAATGGGAATGTCATCGATGAAGACAATGGCTTGCAGACGCGATTCATGAGATCCATGAATGATGCAGGTGCATTAGTGAGCCCAAAAGGCATTACTAAGAACTCGTAATGACCATAGCGAGTCCTAAATGCAGTTTTGTGTACATCTTCATCTTTAACCTTTAGTTGATGATAGCCTGACCTCAAATCAATCTTAGAAAAGTAGCTTGCCCCTTGTAATTGATCGAACAGGTCGTCGATCCTGGGCAAAGGATACCTATTCTTGATAGTGACCTTGTTAAGCTTGCGATAATCGATGCATAGACGCATCGACCCATCCTTCTTTTTCACAAACAGGATTGGTGCTCCCCAAGGAGACGAACTAGGTCTAATAAAACCTTTGGCTAGCAAATCATCTAGTTGGGTCCTCAATTCCTTCATTTCCGTTGGTGCCAACCTATAAGGCACTCTTGCGACAGGTGCTGCTCTAGGGATGATGTCAATTCTAAATTCTACTTGCCTATCTGGTGGTAAACCAAGTAGTTCCTCCGGGAAAACTTCTGGGTACTCAGAAATGACAGGGATATCCTCAACCTTGGGCTTCTGTTCATCAATAGTTACTTGTGCCATATAAATGACACAACCCTTCTTCAAGCACTTAGATGCCTTGAGCATAGACACTTGCTCAGTCAATCCATACTGGGTATCTCCCTGAATGGTTAATGGCTCACCAGACGGAGTCTTGATCACTACTTGCTTCTTGTTGCACACAATCTGAGCTTGGTTATGGGATAACCAATCCATGCCTAATACTATATCGAAACCGGCTAACTTTAAAGGAAGTAAGGTTAATGGAAAAGAGTGGTTCCTAATGGATATGGAACTTCCATCTAACACGGTTGAGGCTGTCTCTAAGGTACCATCAGCTAGTTCTACCTCATATTTCACACTTAGGGTTTTGACAGGTAATTTCAGTAACTTACAAAACTTATTATCTACGAATGACTTATCAGCACCTGAATCAAATAGCACTCTTGCATAAACATCGTTTATAAGGAAGGTACCTGTGATCACATTATCGTCCTGAACAGCTTCTCGTGCATCCATACGGAAGACCCTTGCATTGGTCTTCTTTGCTTCCTCAGGCTTTTTGGCATATTTAGGGCAATTGGTCTTAATGTGCCCTTTTTCATTACAGTTGTAGCACATAGCATCCTTAATCTTCTGGTAGTCTACTGTCTTGTGCTCCTTAGACTTGCATAACCCACATGCAGGTCGTCCTGACTGAGACTTGGTCTCAAGCCTGCATTTTCCAAAGTGGCGTTTTTGGCAAGTCGTGCACTTTGGCTTCTCCTCTGCTTGTTGACTATTCTTTTCAGACTCAAACTTCTTCTTAAAATCAGTGTTGCCTTTATGCTTCTTCTCAGATCTTCGTGAGTTATCGTCCTCACGTTTTCTCTTACCCTCCTCTTAATTCTTAAGCGATCTTAGCCTGACCGCATCCAAAGTAAGAGACAGAGATAGATCTGTTGCTGACCTAAAAGTAGCAGATCTAGATGCCTTGACACTGGCCTTGATCTCTGGGGCTAAACCCCCAATGAAGCGAGCAATTCGCTTGGGTTCCGGTGTTACCAGATACGGAACCAGCCTAGACAGGGTATTGAAACTGGTGAGGTAAGCTTGACAATCTAAGTTCTTCATCACCAAAGATAAGAAATCTGACTCAATCCTTTCAACCTCATGCTGAGGGCAGTAATTCCCCTTAATAAGAGCAACAAACTGATCCCAGGTCAGATTGTATAGTGGGATCTTTCCAGCAGCCTGAATGAGAGACTTCCACCATGCTAGTGCCTCTCCTTTGAATGATTGCGATACATACTTCACTACATCCCTTTCAGCACAACCGCTGATATCGACCACGGTGTCCATTTCATCTAACCAAGTCATACAGTCAATCGCCCTCTTTTCCCCAGTGAAATCCTAGGGTTTGCAAGAAACAAAGTATTTATAAGTACAGGACTTGGTACGTGGTTCCCTGTCAAAAACTATTCTCTTAGATGGAACAATGTTTTGGTTGGATGAATGTCGATCATCATCTTTCTTTGGTTCATCTTTCTTAGAGGGTGGCTTGCTGTGAGCCTCTGAATGAGTCTTAGGAACAGAGTTAGTGTGGGGTACTGATGAGTTTCTACTGTGCGTCCCACTAGACTCTCTGAATTGCCTATCCACAGCTTTAGATACAGCTGTATCAATCAGTGTACGGAGCTCTTCCCTTGTTATATTAATCCTAGTATTCTCATTATTCTCCAGGGGATGACTGTTTACTTCTTCCGACCTAGCCATGTAGCTTTAATTGCTACATAAAAGAAAATTAATGACAAGGTTTATTTAGAAGCCTATACAGTACTATCGTTCTTGACGATTTATTAACCATGGTTTTTAATAACTATTTTGGTTAATTTGTTAAGCATGCATATATTCAGGATCTTTATTATAATCCCTTATTACAATTTAATAATAGCACAAAAAGGCAAGTCACATGGACAGATTTAATTTATAAACCAGGATTTTACAGAATCGAGGTATTAAGGTTTGAATCGATGTTCATTACCTTTTCTTGACATGGAGTTGTAGGCCACCACTGTCTTTAGTCCCATAAGACGTTAATTATAGCCCGTAGGCACTTTATTCTCAAGGGATGATTATATATAAGGGGAATTGGAATAACCCAATTTAAGAATGACTTATGTGATTTTATCGAATCACATTTTGCCAAGAATGTTAACATGTTTTCAGATGTTAACAAGGATTGAAATCTTTTGAATAGGTTTTACCATCTTGGCCATGTCTGCAATGACATATAGACTAGGTTTTACCTTTAAGATTCTTTTTAATATTTAACGCAGAACAATCCTAAATTGAGATGTTAACAAGGATCTGAATCTAATTTTTAGGAACTACCATCTTGGCCCTGTCTTAAAACGACACATGAGCTAGGTCTTGTCCTTTTTAGATTTTGCCATTTTATTATAATGGTAGATCTTATAAAAAGGAATGATATTTTAAATCTAACCGTTCCACTAAAATTTAAATAAGTACATGGTTGCCCTAAACGGGACTTCTAACTAATTTGACTTGCCCACGCAGGAGCTAAACAGAAAATAACAAGGAAACAAATAAAGGACAAAATAAAACGAATTAGGATTAGTCCTAAGTTCTTTGTCTAGACTCGAGAATCGAGGAACGTGCAATTGTGTAACTGAGATTAAACACAAAAGGCTAGTGTTTAATTCACTCAGTGTTGGCTCTGATACCAACCTGTCACACCCCGACATTTTCACGTATTACCGGTGGGGAGTATCGTGACGTAGTTGATATCATCATAGTCAAACAACACAATTTAAATGCACAGCGGAAGCAAAAGAGATGAATCACATTACAAACCGAATAAATAGTAATATCAAAGTATCACAACGGACTGTAATGGATCCACAGGCGGATCAAAAGATAAATAAGATCATTGTTCAACAGACTTTAGCATCTAGAGCTTGCGAGACTTAATTAATGATGCCAGGAGTAGCCAGCCTATTTCGTCTAGTACCTGCACTTAGCCTTTTTTGGAAAATATGTCAGTTTACACTGGTAAATACAATTAACTGACTCATTTTGAAAACGTTTAAGAAAATTGATTTGAATGCACATGGCACAAAAATTCTTTTATAACTTGGGATAATTATTAAAAATAATCTTGTATACAGTTTTACTTATTTGTCGTCCGTCAGGGCCGGTTTGTAGGGCCGGACAAGATTAACTGACACGCTACAGGTATAATGCCCACAAGGTTGATTCCTTTAAGTGGATTACCAGTTTTTACATAATGCAACTGTCAGGTGTACGCCTACATCCCGTGCTTAGGTCGTGGCCATTTCTTTGAATGATGCCAAGGATATCCGGGACATGGTCATTTAACCCCCCAAGGCCATACACCAAATAATACAGATTAAACGAGATATGTAAATGCATTATTCACAATCCGATTTAAATGACTACATACCCGACTAAGCGGTATTATTATAATGCCGTATCCCAAGCCCGTATAGGGAAAATAAGTTAAGAGTATTTACCTGAGCAAAGTATAAATCAAAAACAGCAAGTGCACGTAGCTTTTACTAGGCTCCTAATCTGGAACGAAGGTTTTTAATAAACTATTAGAATCCTAACGGGTCTTTAATTAAGCCTAAACTTAGACCGGTTAGTTTTTAAAAGAGGATACGATCCAAAAACGCATGATTAATGAAGACCGGATTAAATATAGTTTAGACTCGACAAGCTTGGATACTTGTTTAATATGGGTAAACTAAACACATTCTGGATTTTGAGATGAAAAAGATATGGTTTGACCCGTTTCGGCTAATATATGCAAACTAGTTACATAAGTCAATCCGAACGCGAAAAGTGCGTAACGGATAACCAAATGAGTCATATACAGGTTTCCTAAGTTAATATGCCTTAAATACGTTGTGACATCAGTAAGATATCTTCTATTATGCCCAAAACGGATTTAAACTCAAATTACTCCCCGTAGGGGTATTTTGGTCATTTTAAAGGTTATAAAAGAGTTTAAATATTAATCTGAGTTACAGGTCTGATATAATCAGTAAAAATATTTTTTTATAAGTCATAACAGTAGGGAATTGTAAATATGTGAAATTTATCTTTATAACTAAACTATGCACCGTAGGGGCATTTTGGTAATTTCACTTAAGCCTAAAAGGTCAAAACTGGAAATCTGAGTTTAAAACTTTTGCTTACTGTTAGAATATAAAAATTTACTAAAAATATCAGTAGGTATCAAGTTTTATATATTTAAAATGGTTTTAATACATACTATGCGTTTAAAACGCGTAAAAAAGGTAGTTTTAAGCGATTTCCGGGTTTTTATAAGAAAAGCTGATATTTTTATTATTCCAGAAGGCTTAAAATATTCTATTTATTATATTGGATCAGTAGAAAAAGGTTTGGTATCAAAAGGACTTGTAAAACTCATTTTATAAGCCAAACGGGCAAAAGCGGCAATTACCGAATTAAGCTTAGAACCCTATGTTATGCTCAGCCTAAAAATAATTATGTTAGGCCCTATAGGTTTATGGATTGGTATTAATTGCTTAATGGATCAAGTTCGAGAAGTGGGGGTATTAGAGTGGGCTTTGGGGGAATTATGGGCCTAGGGTTTTGGGGGAAACCCCTTACTATAAATAGAAGTTAGAAATTAGGAGCATGGTTGGTTCATTTTGTTTTAGAAACTTGTATTAGACAAATCCAATTTGTATGCAAGTTTAAGCATTTGAATCTTCAAATCTTCATCTTCTTGTTCTTGATTTCTTGAATATCATCAAGTTTGGATTCCGCCCATCCTTGGTGATCGTTTGATATCGTTGTTTGATCCCGATTTTTGGGACTTACAATTGGTATCAGAGCCAATTTGATATCAAACACTCAAGAAATATTTGAATTTTGGTTGAAGATCTTCATCGTGTTCTTCGGGTTCTTCATTGTGTTCTTCGCATTCTTCAAAAAATCTCCATGTTTTGGTTGCTGATCTTCTGTTAGAAAGTGTTAAAAGAATTTTTAATATCCTGTCCACATCAACTTTTGTTTTTACTCATCATCAAAAATCTTTCATATACGGTATATCATCATCCAACATCATCAATTCAACATCTGACACTCTCCGTCATCATCATTTTTTTAACGACAATAACGGAACCTTTATTCATCACAAACCCGGCACATAGCAAGGAGCTATAAAGCCATAGGTACAATCCAGGAAATCAAGAGAACACATACATCAAGAGAAAACAAACAAACAAACAGACTATACAAACTTTCATCTTTCCGGGATCGAGAACTCGCTCCAATCGTTCCATGTTATGCATTGGAATCTTGACCTCTTGTTTATCCATTCAAGCTCCTCCTCCTTGATCTCTTCTACTAGTCTGCTCAGATCCGATATTTCATCATTAAAAACCTTTTTATTCTTGTTCAGCCAAATGCTCCAAACAGTTAGGAGGTATATGGCATGAATTATTTTTGCTTTTCTTCTCGGCCATTCAGATCTATCCTGAATTCTTGTACGCAACGACTCCAGTTGGTTCTTTACCGGGATTTTTAGCCATGCCCATATCATCATCCATACCCGATTAGCATATGGACATCGGATAAATATGTGTTCTGCCATTTCTGTCGATGATCCGCATGTCTTGCAGGTATCCGAATTAATCTGCACCCCCTCCTTTTTAGCGCATCTAGCGTTGGGATCTTCTCCTCCACAGCTCTCCAGGCGAACAAATTTCCTTTTGGCGTTGCGATTCTGTTCCATTCCAAGCAGTTAGGCTCGCTATTTAAATTCACAATCCCGCCCAGTTCTTTTCTAATATCCTTTACCGAGAAGCCCTGCATCACATTCTCCTTCCACCTCCATTGGTCTTCCCCATACCCTTGTTGTTGTTGCAATAAAAGTGTGCTTAAATTAGCCATCTCATTCCTTTCTTCATCACAGTTAGGCGATCTTCGCCACTGCCAGTCCCACAATCTTCCGCCTTGATTTGATTTGTAGTTTTGCGACACCGTTCCATTTTTATTACTCGCCAACTCATATAAAAGTGGATACTCATCTTTAAGTGGCCTGAAAGTTGCCCAGGTATCTAGCCAAAACAAAGTTTTTTCCCCATTACCCACTTTGCTTTTGAGACACTGATGAACTTCAATACCCAGCTTTCTAAAATCCTCCTCCACCCCAACTATAGTTTTCCAGACCCCGGTTTGTGATTTTTTTACCAGAATATTACACACTACCCTTTTATTCTGATGTAACGACTTGATTGCCTTGACCCACAGTTGATCCGGATCCTCTTTTAGCCTCCACCTCCATTTCATTAAAAGTGCCAAATTCATTTCCCGAATCCCCCCCCCCCCCCACTCCGAGTCCACCCATGTTTTTTTGCGGCAACAATTCTTTCCCATTTCATCCAGCGAATTTTACAACCACTCCCGCACCCGCCCCATAGAAATCGTCGCCTAATTCCCTCCAAGGTTTGTATCACCTTTTTGGGAGCTTTATATAATGAGAGAAAGTAGTTTGGAATGCTACCCAATACCGATTTGATGAGCGTGAGTCTTCCAGCAAATGATAAAAATCTTGCTTTCCAAATAGAAAGACGTTTGTTGAACTTATCAATTACCTCTTTCCAGTTCCCAACCCGATTCATGTTCGCCCCTACCTTTAGCCCTAGGTACGTGAACGGAAACATACCTGATTTGCATTTTAAAATGTCCGCCATGTGTTCAACCTCCGCTTTGGTTTTGCCCACACCATAAAGAAAGCTTTTCTTATGGTTCACCTTTAACCCTGACATCATATAGAATACCCTTAGAATTCTTCTCATTGATTTCATATTCTCCATATCCCAGCTGCCCATAAAAATCGAGTCATCCGCAAAAAATAGGTGTGATAAACACGTCCCATTATCGGGTAATTTGATTCCTTTGAATAAACCCACCCGAACTGCCTTTACCATGAGTATGTGAAGAGCTTCCATTGCCACCGTAAAAAGAAACGGAGACAACGGATCGCCTTGTCTAAGGCCTCTTTTGTAATGAAACTCTCCCGTCGGAGCCCCATTTACTAGCACCGAAGCTTTGCCTGAGAATAGGATCCCCATAATCCAGTTTCTCCACTTTGATGGAAAACCCATGTGAGTGAGAATTGTTATTAAAAACTTCCAACTGAGCGTGTCATAAGCCTTTTCCACATCCGCTTTAAATAGAAATAGTTTTATCTTCTTCTTTTTCGCCCAAGATACCAACTCGTTAAGAATTAGTGGGCCGTCGACGATGTTCCGGTTCGACACAAAAGCCGACTGCTCACTAGAAATTACCCCGTTCAGCACCTTCTTCATGTGATTGGCCAATACTTTTGAAATGATTTTGTTAATTATCCCAATGAGAGAGATGGGTCTAAAGTCCGATAATGCGATTGGCCAATACTTTTGACATCATCATTTCATCGTACATTATTATCCCATTATTTGCTTACATCATCAGCTTCATCATTTTATTAAACAATACCATCCGACATCGATCCGAGATTGTCCGAAACAGTTTAACAACCTCATCCGAAACAGTATATCATCGAATCCGGAATCATTCGAAATCAACGTTTTCATTCGTAATACATCTCCGTTTTCATCCGCAATCATCCGGCATCGTTGTCGATTTCATCCGAGATTAATCCGTAATCAACAACTTACATCTCAGATCGCATCTCGGATCGCATCTTCATCCGTAATCTTCAACATTTATCATCCGCAATCAACAAGATTCATCCGGAATCAAATCACCATCGACAATCACCTCCGACAATCACCATTATCGACTCACATCATCTACATCGTCTCCAGCTATCATCTTCATCTCCGATCACGCGAATCTCAGTTCATCATTCATCTTCGTCCTTCATTCTTCTCAATCCTCTTCTCCGACCCGGTCACCTTCAACGTCCTGTCTTCTTCGTCATTCATTTTCAAAACCTGCAACACCGGTCATCGTCTCCGACGACCTAAACAGTCTCCGATCACCTTCGTTCCGATAAACATCTCCGGCAACTGCTTTCATCATCACCGGCACCTTTAAAACCTGCAACTGCCTCTCTGGCGACCATCTTCGTTCTCCGTTAACCGGTTATACTGATCGTTTTGGTAGTGGCGGCTGAAATCTAAGATTAGGGTTTCTGGGTTGTTGTTACGTAGAAGAAGACAGAAGACGGACAATTTTGTCGTTTAGGATATTATTAATAATTATAATATTAATAAGGGTGCTACTATACGCACCCCCTATTTACTTTTTTCACCCCCCTCCTCTCACATACTTACAGGTGGGGCCTGCGTGGGACCGACAGTTTTCCTCTCATAAGGGGGGGTGTAATCAGGAAATAGGGGGTGCGTATAGAATGAGCCTATTAATAATAATAACTTAATCATTAGACAATCATTACATAATTATTAATATAATATAATTATAATACTAATTAGATTTACATTTTAATATATATCTTAAAAATTAATTTAAAAGGTTTTATATATAAAATACTTAATATTAAAATTATTATATTATTAAAGGTTAAAATATATATAGAAATCTTTAAAAAAATTTATTAAAAAAATATAAAAAAAGGGGGCTCGTTTTGTTCAGTTTTGGGGTAAAAAAAAAATTTGACAGGTTTTTGACAAGCAGTACAGGAAGCGGGTTCATACGCTTGTGACGTGCTTGAATTAGCGAACTTACGGGTTATTGCTTGGTTCAACGATGAATTCTCCAGGCAGTGTTTCTCAACGCGAGTTGGTCTGGAAACAACTCGATAATTTCGGATACATAGAGGGTGAAAGCGTAGAAGATGTGATCAGTAGGTTTAGCCAGCTGCTTTCTGAAATCGAGAAGAGCGGATTGAATGTGACACTTGGTAGAATTAACAGGACTTTTCTGTACGGTTTGCCACGTAGCAAGACATGGGACTATCGTGTTGCAGTTATCATGGGGACATACAATCATGCTACAACGGAAACAAAAGATGTGATCTCCTTAGTCAATAAATATGTCCAGGAAGACAAGCAGAGGAGTCAGAATCACGCAAACACATTGTCGTCTATGTCTAACTGTCAGAAGGCCGTTGGTACTTCGCCACTTGCTACTAATCCCAACGCTGCTCAGATTCCCTCACCTTCACCTGTGGCTACTGCATCATCTGATGTGAAGGCCCCACAATCAACAGGATCCCATCCCGATGAAGTGGCCAAACTAGCACCCCATGCCCAAGTCCAAACTCAGCCAGACAAACCAAGATCGCTCATTGACACTGTCAACTATCTGTTGTGTACTGAACCTTGCAGGAATAGGGTTGCACAACTTAGGGCACTCAATTCTAAAATAATGGATGATTACAACAGTGTCACGGCAAAGTACATCAGTCTTCGAGAGAACAATAAAATTCTCTATGAAAAGATTGAGGCACTTAAGAAGGACATAGCTCAACTTCACAGAGATGTGAACCAACAGCAATGTTGGGTTCACGACTACAAACATAGACTCACAGTCAAAACTCTTGAATGTGATTCTGTGAAGGGAGAGCTAAAGCTCCTCACTGGAAAGTATAAACAAAACGAGTTAAACATCAAAAAGTTTGACACTTCCAGTGACACTGTTCGTAATCTGTGCAATGTGCAACTTGCTTATAAAGAAAATAAGGGTAAGGGTTTGGGATACAAACAGGTTCCATCGCCATATAATCATAATTACTCAAGATTGCCCACTACTGAGCAAGAAATAGAAAATTATGATAAAATGATTTATGGTAAACCAAGTGACTATGTTCCATGGGAGCCCTTCAAACCAAAGAATGCCAGACCCGTTGATTTTCAAAAACCAATGAATTTTGTGAAAGATGCGGATAAAAATTGCTCAAACGAATCAGCTGGGGAATCTAAAAATGAAAATGAAAAAGAAAATGAATCAGAACCAGTAATGATGTCAACTGAGGAGTCCCAAGAAGATTTATCAAATTCTGAATCTAATTCTGTAGATAATGTTAACCGTTTTAGTTCATGTGCAGAATCGGTGACAGTTGAAGAGCAGTCTACAGTAGATGATAAATCACATTAAAACGCTGTTGATGCTGCTGATAATTCAAATGCTGCCGAATGCGATAATTACGCTTGGAACTGTGTTATGTCTTGGTATGCTGAGAGTCGGGGTATTCCTATTAAAACTGATGATTCAGGTGCTGTGGTTTTTTATTATGATCATGGTGATGAAAATGTTTTAACAGGAAAATCTGATGTATCGACTGATAAACTTGAAACACCTGTTTCAAGTGACTCGGAAATCAGTTCTGGTGATTCGGGAAACTATTCTAGTGTGCCTGAAACATCAACTGATACATCAGAAACTTATAAACAGGATAAAGATGAGAAAGTTGATATGTTTAACAGTGTTGGTAATGAAATTAATGAACAGGGATCATCTGACGAACCTGACAGTCAAACTGATGAGTCAGGAACATCAGATAATAAGCATAACTCTTCCCAAGATTCTGATTGTGATGAACAATTAGAATCTCGCAGCACTGCAACGGAAGAGAGTCAAACAACTATAGATAAAAACAGCTCATCATCTGAAAAGCCAGAATCGTTTGATGTCAAGGACTCAGAGGTTGATGAATTTGAAGAAGAGACATCCGTAGAATCCAATTCTGAAGAAACTCATGAGATCTTGGAGCCTGAAGAAAAGGGATCCAGGGAAATCAATTCAACAGTTGATTCAACTGATGAAACTGAAGAAGAGATATATGTGGAAACCAATTCTGCAGAAACTCCTGAGAACATAGTTTCTGAGGAAGAGGAATCTGTGGAGGTCAATTTGACAGATAATTCAACTCTTGACCCCAAAGGATCAAATTCGGTAGAAAGTGTTTTAAACGAGGTAAAAGCTACTGAATCTGCTCCTTCAAAGAAGAATCGATCACGTAAAAACAGAAGAACACGGAAAAAGAAAGTTCAAAAGGAAAACCTGACTCTCAAGCAAACTGAACCAAAACTAAAGGGTAAAGTTGCGGATACTTACTCTCATGCCGACAACCGTGAGCAAGGTTCATCCAAGATCAAGATCAAGCATGCACACAAGCAGTCAGAGTCAAATGAAAATAAGAGATTAGATCAGGTCTCGAGAATAACACAAGCAGAACTAAATGTCTTTTTTGCAGAAAGGCAAACGTGTTTTAATTGTGGAATTCCGGGACACATTGCAAGAAACTGTATTCATCATCCCTACTACTCTGGTAACACACATCATCAGAAGGCTATGCATTATCGATCGGACGAAAATCGATTTTCTCGAGCCAAGCCTTCTGATGGAAACTGGAATCTAGCGAAAAAGAACAATCAAAGGTTTTCAAACACAAATGGGTTCCAAATTCAGAAAATGGAGTCTAAAGTCACTTTTGTAAAGAAAAATATTTCAAACAACAACACTGACTCTAAGATTTGGAAGCCCAAGGTTCTTGCTGGATCCCAGTCTAAGTGTTCACAACCGTCAACATCGACGTTTTCACCTCAAACCTCAAACTCTACTAAAAGTCATATGATTTTTCGTGAGGTTTCATACAAGAATAGTGATGGTCAACTCAGGTCAACAATGGCCTGGGTTCCAGTTTCTAATTAATCCCGCTAAGTGTGCAGGAACGGCTTTGGAGGGCAATCGTTAGACCTTGGTTTATTGATAGTAGTTTTTCCAGACACGTGACAGAAGACTTATCCCAGTTGAATAACAAAAAAAAGTATTTGATGGTGGATTTGTCAACTTCGCGGGAGGGGAAACTGGAAGAATAACCATGAAGGGCACTATCAAATACGGAGTTCTCATCTTCTCAGATGTCAATTATGTCCCTGATTTGAAGCACAGCCTTTTAAGCGTATCTCAGATGTGCGGCAAAGGGATGGAGATTCTCTTCACCAGAATAATACGTGCTCTTGGAACGTGTTGGGTATTCAGAAACAAACTGGATGTCCCTGGCGTGATCGTGAGGAACAAGGCACGATTGGCAATTCAAGGTTTCGCACAAGTTGAAGGTCTAGATCATGATGAGGTATACACACTGGTGGCACGTCCGGAGGCCATTCGTATTTTCGGATGATGAGAAAGAAATTAGAAACGAGCTCATTGAGAGAAGTGACAGTGTTTCTGGGCTTGCAAGTTCGTCAAAACGGTCAAGGAATCTTGATTTGTCAAAGCAAATATATTCACGACTTTCTTGCCAAATTCGATATGACAGAGTCAAAGACAGACAGGGATATCAAGTCTATATCGGCTGGATGCCAATTCTTGGGGGTCAGTCTCATCTCATGGCAGTGCAAGAAGCAGCAACTCACTTTTGTAGCGGAAGTAAAGTGCGTTGCAGCATCTGCGGCCTGCTGCTCTCAAGTTCTTCGGATACAACACCAGCTCAAGGATTACGGTTTGACTTATCTAAACTCTACTACTTATTTTGATAATGATGTCGTCATCCAGATTATCAAAAACCTTGTTTTTCACTCTAAAACCAAGCACATTGATATCAAGGTGCGTTTTATTCGAGATTGCTATGACAGAGGATTGTTTAAACTTAAACAGATCCACACTGATGCTAATTCAGCAGATCTTTTTACAAAACCTGTCAGCGTCTCTAGATTCAATGTGCCTGTGGATCTTTTGAAAATGACACGTATCACTGACTGAGCGACAAAAAAAAAAAAACTGGGTTTCGTACTAATGTAAATAAATAAGTAAATTTGTGCATAAAGTGTGATGCACATATTTAGGGGGGAGAGGGACATATATGTACATACGCATTGTTTGAGGGGGAGAAATAGTTGCTTGGGAAATGAAATGAGTTTTCGTGTTAAAGAACTTGATTAACACACGTAAGGTTTCAATGTTAAACAGGTTAGGCTCCACTGCGATGTGTTGATAGGTCTGCCGCTCGAAAAGCAAAAGAAGCAAAAGTGATACAAACATAATGGACTGGACATCTCGTGGGTAACAGACCAACGATGTATGATTTCATGGTCTTAAATCCTGCGTTGACAGATAGCCAACATCTGAAGTTTCGGGTCTTTATGCTGATGAATCATTCGGGATATCAGGACTGTCCCTCTGTTGCATCCAGACTATATGCAGACCTGGACACAGTCAGGATATCTTACTAAAAGAGCCGCAAAAAGGGCCAAAACCTGAAAACGGAAGAAATCTCACAAAATAAGAGAATTCCGTGAGCTATCATAGCCAAATTCGTACCGTTTAAGGTATCTGTCTCGCCCTCGTCAGAACTTCCTTGGTCTCTCTGTTGTACGAAAGTACTGACCTGTTCACCAGGAAGTCTGGCGTTGAAAAAAAATAAAAAATTATAATAAAAGGATGATCTCAGTATACTCACCTGCTACGATGAACCGTTGTGCTTACCTTGATCGCGGGGGTATGCCTTGGAATGGGACACACAGATGTTACAGTATAATTCAACCTAAAAGCGTATCATAAAGCAAAAGTTGAAGTTTGAGCGATGGATTTAAGAGGACAAACATATCAACAATTGCATGGACCGGCCCAAGTAAACGAAGGGCTGAAAAGTGTCCCTTAATCAGTTCGAGAACGATTTTGATCCCATGGCAGGTTCTCCCTATATTACTCCTCCATTGGTTTTCTATTATTAATTTCTTTTGTTTTGATTATCTCTTTGCTAAAAAAAGGTTGCTCGGTTAGTTGAATCGTTGATTTTGAGAAAGATGTTTTTTTGTCATGAAAAAGCAAATCATTAAAGTAATAGTCTGACACACTGTTTTGGATTAGGGCCCACTGTCATGGATAACGCGAATCAGATCCGGCCCATTGTTCCGAGTTGGGGCTTGGCCGTTTGATCTCAGGCCCAATCCAAAACACTATTAATTGGAAATCATTTTCTCTTTCGAGTCACGTTTCGGACTAATCTCATCTCCTAATCATTTCGGAACCTCTCATCATCTTCTCGGATCACTTATTCGAATTACGAGGTTTGCAGGTTCCTATACTTTTCAAACCAAAGCCTTTGAATGCCACAATTGCCGAAGAGCATGACGTGCAACAGACACTTGCTGATGAGAAAGCTGATATAGAAACAGAAATTCTAGATTCATACGAAGAAGAATCTTACGAAGACAGTGATGTGGAAGTATTTGTCTCTGAGAATGTTGAGGAACCCGTTCAAGAATCAACGTAAATGACGACTGAAGATCTTCAAGCCCTGATTGAATCCTTGAAGGATAGTATCGGAAACCCTCCTTCCGTATCTATTCCTGAGATTGAAGATGATTCGACAGATGATGCTGAAGAAGCATCCAACAAAAAAAAAAACGAAGAACCGAAACAGCTCCTTATATTCATTCTCTGGCCCAAGCTCAGATCCAGAGCCTACTATGCCTACCGATCCACAAGTCACTGCTGCTACTCGAGAAACAAGCACACAAGATCTCGATTTTGATTCTAATTTCGATTTCGATCTGCCTGAAACAACTCACTCGCAACCAGAAAACTCAAGCGACATCAGGTTCGATGTAGGAAGTTCCAGTGGTGCCGCTTTCTCTAAGCATGATGAAGCAGCCATGCGCTTTGCTGCCAACAAGATGAAATTTATTGAAGAAAGAAATAGTGATGACAATACGACAGTTGATGTAGCGAAGTTGCAAAGAAGAGTGATTGTGTTGGAACAAGATGCTGCCCTGAAAGAAGCTCAGATCTCATCTTTGCAAGGTCAAAAATCAAGCAAAGATTAGACGATCGAGCAACTACAAAGCGATGCGGGTATGCTGATGTCTGGTGAAAGCTAAGCTGGAAAGGAAGTTCAAGATCGTAATCAAGAATCGTTTGTTTGATGATCCGGCTCCGTTGCAAGGTGGTCCTCCAAACGGATTCAACAACTAATCCAGTAAACCTAGGGGGAGATTGTTAGGCCCTATAGGTTTATGGATTAGTAGATTAATTGCTTAATGGATCAAGTTCTAGAAGTGGGGGTATTAGAGTGGGCTTTGGGGGAATTATGGGCCTAGGGTTTTGGGGGAAACCCCTTACTATAAATAGAAGTTAGAAATTTAGGAGCATGGTTGGTTCATTTTGTTTTAGAAACTTGTATTAGACAAATCCAATTTGTATGCAAGTTTAAGCATTTGAATCTTCAAATCTTCATCTTCTTGTTCTTGATTTCTTGAATATCATCAAGTTTGGATTCCGCCCATCCTTGGTGATCGTTTGATATCGTTGTTTGATCCGGATTTTCGGGACTTACAAATTAAAAATCTTCAAAAATCCCAAAATATTATTTTATATCAGTAGGTAAAAAGTTTGTTATCAAAAATTAGGTTTAGATACGCTATATGCTAATTACGCCGTTTAATTAATAAAAAACTTTTCATTTACGCTAATGAGCATAACTCCTAATCTAGACCTCAAACTGATGTCAAATTTTAGGGACAAGTCTATAAATCAGTAATGAAGGTTTTCATTCTTTTACTTTTTCAAAAATCATGTTTTAAGGTCAAAAGGACATAATAGTCAACATTTAAGCATTTAACGGAAACATGCATATGGATCGGATAACTAATGAACCAAGTTGTATAATCACAGAGGGTTATACTAACATGAAACCTGGTCCTACTAAAGCTCTAAGGCATTTCTAAACTATGCTCTAATGGGTCCGAACTGTAAGTCAAAGCAAAAGTCTACTTTTGCGACTTTCGGCTCCGAACCGAGCTTAAATTGAAATTGTCGGGTTGAACATGTTTAGACATGTTTTTATATTAATTACCAAGTTATATTAGTGATAAAACAGGTTGTATGGCTTCTACATTGTTAATTATGCATTTATGCCAAAATAAGCTTTCTGTTGACTTTTTATAATTAGCTTTGACCCGACAATTGACCTAGTTAGAGTGGGAATCAGAGGGTACCCTTTTAAGGGTTTATTGCCCACATAATTACCAACTCATAGGTACTTTCAATTTGAAATCTGACTGGAAAAATTATGATTAATTTTGAAGTCAAACCTTAATTACGACGGTTTGACTTTAAGCTAATAAACTAAGTAAAACTGAATTAAGGAAGGTTAATGACACTTACCAAGGTCCTATGCACGACTAAAGATCACTAGCAAGGGGTCTTGAGCTCCAGGAACCTCCAGAAAGTGAGTTGTGAAAGTTTGCAAGTGGGTGTCAAAATGTTGCAACAATGATCTCCTTATATAGGGATTTTGATTCATCAAGATCATGACAAACAAGTCTATGGGATGATTCCTGATCATCCCAAGTGTCCCTAGGCCTTTCTAAACCATCAAACAAGCCCCTAGAATCGAAAATCATGCTTTAAAGTCGGTGTAACTTGCTGAAACAGGCACCTGGCATGTTTTTCTGATGCTGGTAGACTCAGGAGGCCCGCGTAAGGCTTGGGCCTGGTCTTACGCGGCCCGTGTCAAGGTTGGCTCCGGTCAACGAGTTTGCAAGTATTGCATTTTAGGTCCCTGGTCCTTCTAAAGGTGGTTTTAACTTCCAATTTTGCATATTTAACCCTCTAATTGACTTTTAAGGGCTCCAAGACATAACCAAACACCGTTAAGTCCTCGGTTAACTTTGTGATCACCCGTAAAGCCTTAAATTTCAACGTTGACACTTTTAACCCCTCGTATATGAATAATATCATAACTTTCTCATACTTAATCGAAACCTTGTGAAATTTTTATCATTTATTCTAGTGAGTATAATTAACCGTTACAAAGATTCGGGTTCGCTAAAAGGTCACTCAGAGGTATACTTTAAACATGTTGACACATTTTACCCCTGTAGTTTGTAATTCTCTCACTTTCTTTCACAATTAGCTTCGTATGATCCATAATTCATTCGTTTAAGGGTATAAACATCATGTAGGGCTATTGTAAAGTATATTTATCCATTGTGGACATTTTGAATCCTTTCATTCACATACTTTCTCTGTTTGTCAACTTTAGTCCCTCTAAAGTAATCTTTTACACGTTTAAAGCTCATGACACGTGTCGATACATTGTTGGACCTGAATTTTCGAGGTGTTACAAAAAGTGTTAACGTTGTGTGTTGATGTGTTTTGATAGAGAACGTATGTAACACCCAAAAGTGCGTTAAGCGAAAAAGGGTTCGAGTTTACTCACTATAGTTCGTAGTTGCTAAACACCTACTGTATTTGATTGAAGGGAGCGCGTTGGAGTTACCCTGAGCATAGAACAGTAGCATGAGCATTGAACAGTGCGTAAACAGCGTGTCGGATGAGATAAGCGTCGAATGGTGAGTCGAACGGACTAATATCCATTCGAGCGGATGGTCACCCGGACGGATGGTCATCCGAGCGGATGACCATTCGAACGGATGGCCATTCGAATGAGTGTGGATGTTTGTGAATTGTTTGAGAACTTTTGAAGTTTTCGTTGTAGTATATTAACAAGTCATCCGGTCGGATGGTCATCCGGACGGATGGCCATTCGATCGGATGGTTATTTTATTGAGAGTTTGGTAGTTTGAAGTTTGGTCAAATAGTTTTGAACAAGAAATAGTATAAAGGACAAGTCACCTGGTCGAATAGTCATTCGATCGGATGGTCTTCCGATCGGATGGCTATTCGATTGGGCGACCTGATGGTTTGAAAACTTGTAAAATTTTTCTAAGTTAAAAAGTTTGGAATTTAACGAAGACGGCGTGACGACGTGTCAAACAATGGAAACCACATCAAGTCCAGCTCAGTCGACCGGATGGGAACCACCCCATTCGTTCAGACTAACTGTTCCTGATGAAGTTTTCATGTTCAACCCGTGAATCGGTCGTCTCTCTGGTGGAAATCCGTTTTCAGACTGGTTCTTAACTAGAGAATGAGTAGAGAGCCTGAATGAGTCTAGATTCCATCGGTTTTAAGTGAAAAATGAAGAAAAGTTGAAGAAAAGTTTGAAATCAGTTTGAAAAATGTTGAGTCTCGTTGAGATTTGTGTTGTATAGTGTGGAAATCCTTTAGATGTGAACCATTCTTGATGAGATGACGTCACACAACCGATTGCATCAGCAACTGAGGTGATTTCACCTTCAAGAGGTCCAAATCAGGTGATTTCATGGAAAGAACTAGTGATTTTGATGGAGAAGATGATGAGAAAGTGTGAAATGATGATGGAAGTACAAGATTTAGGGAGAAATACTTACGAAATAGCCTTGATTCGAGAGAAAAGTGCTTTAAAGGGAATTGGGAGCGTGCTGGTCGAATGGAGCTGTCACATCAGTGAACAGTGATGTGGTAGGCGGGTATTTATTGGGTGAGAGAGGGTAAGGCGGTGGAGAGTGTAAGGGTGTCGGATGGTCAGCCGATCGAAGGACCATCCGATCGGACGGCCATCCGAGCGGACGGTCCTCCGGACGGTAGTCCATTCGATCGGTTGGTTATCCGGACAGCCTAGTTGTGCGAGTTAGTTTTTCCAACTTTCGTTTCGTGCGTTAAGCATTGCGTTTAAGCGAGTTACGAGTGAGCGTTTGCGTTGAGATAACCGCATAACATTAAACAAGTAAACACACAAATAACACACATAATAACTAAGATGCATAAAAGTAAATCGGCGTTTCGAGTTTGCGATGAGATTGCGATGCGATAGCGTTTAGTATAATCATGCGATGTAGTATGCGATAAAATGCGTTTAAATAGTATGCATTGTAATAGCGTTAAATGGGATAACTGCGTTTTGAATAAGCGTTGTGAATGCGTTGTAAGACATAATTTAAAATATAGCAAAACCCTTAGCGATAATCGAAATCTCGAGAGTACAAGTCAATTAAGCAATAAATGACAGATCTAGGTAAGAACCCGGAAAGCCGGGTTGTTACATCAATGAAAAATGTTGCAGCGAAAAAGTGTAACACGTGGCAACATGATATCCATCCATTAGGTTTTCAATGTTTTTGTAACTCACATGGGATTTCTCCCTATAACTCACCTATATATATATATATATAAGGGAGGGTTCAAGTGAAAACTCCTTTTATTGCGAAAACTCGAAAACTAACTAAAAAAGCCTAAAAAACATACCAATATTTTTTGTACAATTTTTTTTATTAAAAATCGCTATTTTTTATATATAAAAAAACTTTTTTTCAATAAAAAGAAATTAGTAGTGCACATGTGCAATAATATACATGTGTAGTACACATATAATGCACATGTGCAGTACAAGTTTTTTTTTTTTTTTTTTTGAAAAAATGTTTTTTATATACAAAAAGTCGCGAAAATTAAAAAACATTGATATGTTTTTTAAGATTTTTTAGTTAGTTTTCGGGTTTTCACTTTAGCTAGTGGTTTTTAATTGAAATAACCACACCGAAAACACCAAACTTTAAACTAAAAAAGAAACTTGGAACCTATACGGATCGTATAGTCCAATACAATCCGTGTATGACCAGCCATCAGACAAATACTGACCCTGTCAGTCTGCAACTATCTAAAGTTAACCCTATACGGATCGTATAGACCTATACGATCCGTATTGAAAAAACAATACGTGCATATAGATTTCAGGGTGTGCCAATAGATCGAGCCTTTGATGAATACCTTCAGAATTTCTACATTTAATCGCACAATTATAGTTTTTTCTCTAGTTTTGATCCCCAAACACCATGACAAACTTACACATAGAGGTTCAATAGACAAATGAGCGATTTCTCACCCTTTACACCACCTTAGACCTTCCTAATGATTATATTACCCCATGTCTCTAATTTTAACCAAAAGTCTGATTTCGAGTTTAATCAATTTTCACATTTGCACGAATCATTTGTATAAATTAGCACAAGTACCTTCATTAGGCTATATACCATTTTCTCAATAACTTGTTTATCATCAGTATGTGTTGTTATAATACTAAATAAGCACATTAAAATGTAGGGCGTTACAACTCAATTTGTTATGTTAAACAAAAGGTTATTCTTTTAAATATCCATTAACCATATTATACATGGGCGCAACTTAAGGGGGGCCGGGGGAGGGGGGGGGGGGGGGGGCGGGAGGACCCCGAACTTTTCGCTCAGTAGTATTATATATGTAGTTTTCGTATAGAAATTTTTGGGTATATTCGTTTTCGACCCCCTGGTTCTATAGAAATTTTTCGGTATATTCGTTTTCGACCCACTGGTTCTATAGAATTTTTTTGGTATATCCATTATTATACATGGGCGCAACTTAATAAGAGGGGCCGGGGGAGGGGGGGACCCCGAACTTTTCGCTCAGTAGTATTATATATGTAGTTTTCGTATAGAAATTTTTGGGTATATTCGTTTTCGACCCCCTGGTTCTATAGAAATTTTTTGGTATATACGTTTTCGACCCCCCGTCTTCATTGTCAAGCTTCGCCACTGATCTTATATACGGTTGGTCGTTGGAAGATTGCAAGGTGATTGATCTCAACAAAAAAAGAAGAAGTTTTATTTGTGGAATCGGCGATTAGAATAAATCAAACAAAAACCATTAAGTAATGAATCATATCTTTTATTTTGGAGACTGCAGCCCACGTGATATATTTGAAGCCCAATTGGGTTACGTTTTAGCCCAATATTATTTAATTTCATTTGTTTTAATACAGCCTTCCAATTAGAGGTGCACAAAATAACCGGTTAATTAACCGTAACCGGTTATTAACCGAAACCGTAACCGGTTAATAACCGATTTAGGAATAACCGGTTAGTGGTTATTTTTAACCGTATGTTAGTAACCGGTTATAAGTGTTTAGTATAATAACCGGTTATTAACCGGTTTTTTTAAACCGGTTTTTTAACCGATAGACTGGTTAACCGAAAAATTCAAAAAAAAGGCAAAAAAAACCGGTTAATAACCGAAAATAACCGGTTAATTAACCGAACCGGTTAAAGTAATTAACCGGACCAGTTAAAAAAATAACCGGTTAAAGTAATAACCGGTTAAAGCATTAACCGGTTAAAGTCAAAAAGTCAAATTAACCGGTATAACTGGTTAACCGAACCGGTTATTAAAATTAACCGGTTTGTGCACCTCTACTTCCAATTACCCATTCGATCAATCTGCAACACAATTTAAATGAAATAATCATAATATTAAAAAAACATAATTCCTTTCAGATCATAGTCTCACAATTTGTAAATAATTTAGTTATCAACATTTATATAGCTAGGTCGTTTAACCAATTTTAGCTCGTTTCCATTTTCAAGCAACATAAACTAAAAACTAAGGGGTTGTTTGGTTAAGATAACGTTTTTAAAGTAATCGGAAATAGAATTGGAATTGAAATTGAAATTGAAATTATTATGTTAAAAATCCATCTCTCGTTGGTTTGTAAATTTGATAATGAAATTGGAAAAGTAAAAAAAAAAACATATTACAAAACTGCCTCATCCATTTCTCTTTTTTTTATGAAGGAGATAAGGAATTTTTGGTAAACTTGAAAGATTCCTGTGAAATGTTTAAATTCCATCACTAGGTGGAAGGAAAGTTGATATTCATTAGGGGAGGCGGGGTACGGAAGCCTATCACGCGTGATGGCAATTTGCACACCGCCGCCACCATACACTATCACTCGTGGATTTCTTTACGCATTGAGGGGTTGTGAGTGATGGGTTGTTGAGTGTTGTGAGTGATGGGTATTGTTGGGTGTTGTGGGTGATGACCACCCTCACTAACACAAGGTTGTGAGTGATTGAATAATGGTTGATGACATGGCAGAACTTGATTGGATGTTGTAAGTGATGAGTGGGTGATGAGTGATGACCACCCCCACCCCTTAGACTGCGGGGTATGGGGCGGGGGTTTGGGCGTGGGTTGGCTGAAAACGCCCAAGCCACCACCCCGGGTGGGCATGGGTTTGGGTGTGGCCCCTTTGGCGTGGGATTCAGCCCGGGCGTGGGGCGGGCTATTAAGTGACATGGCATGCTCTAAATGGTCAAACCAAATTCATGCCCCCCAACCCAAGCCCCCAACCCAAGCCCCACCATACCCCATGGGCGTGGGTTTTGGTGGTGGGTTTTTTCCCATTCCACGTGTCAACATATGCCCCAACCCAAGCCCCCATACCCCGCAGTCTTATATGTGGAATTAATTCCAACCAAACATAAATACTAATGAAATTAATTTCATTTCTAATTACAATTCATGCAAATTCCATCAACCAAACGGACTCTAAAGGAATTGGCTCTATTTGAAGATGCTTACACACATACACACATCTAAATCAAGAAGTAGATGATCGTTTATTGGCTCTATTTGAAGATGCTTAGGTGGTTCTAAGACTCGATGTAAAGGTTCAAACGATTTCGAGGTTTGATTTCATCTTCTTGATTTCTAAAGGGGTTTTCTAATGACACACCCTCTGTCTATCTACACACTTTTTCAATTCAATACGCATCGTATAGGCCTATACGATGCGTATTGAAAAAAAGTAAAAGACATGGCAGACTGATAGGTGCAGGTTATGTCTGGCGGCGGGCTTTATACGCATCGTATAGGCCTATACGATGCGTATCAGCCCATAGTTTTTTTGAATTTATTTTTTGTTGTGTTGTGTTGAATGCGAACCCGAGAAACGAAAGGGATTTGGAGCAGTTGGTCGATGATATGATAGATAAAGATCTTGACACGATTATTTCCATTTTCAAGTATTATTAAAACCATTTAAGCCCACCAGTCTACAATGTGGTTCCCAATTTGCGGAACATAATCCCAGATTGTCTAAAGAAGCGCTTTTATCATGTGTCATGTGGTAAACAAATAACAAGGGTGTATATACAGATCTCTATTCGTTCATCTTTCCAAGCTTTTACATACGAATATGTGGTTCCCAATTTGCGGAACATAATCCCAGATTGTCTAAAGAAGCGCTTTTATCATGTGTCATATTAGATGTGTTATGGTGAGATTTTTCAAGTTTGCACAGTGGGAGAAAAGACCAGCAACTCTGTCAGTATTGTCCTTTAAATTCGCATAAACATATATTCGTTTCATAACCTCCTCCTATAAATCAACCACAACTCACCCGAGACCGACCTCTGGATCACACATGATTAAAGCACTTCTTTAGAGAATCTGGGATTATGTTCCGTTTCTTCAAGATTTACGTCTGATGTCCAAGTTTGATCACATTTGACTTCATCTGCGGCAGTCCAATGACTATCTTGGTTCAATAATCCGACAATAGGGCCCACGGATCTTATGCCCACACGAGACCGACCTCTGGATCACACATGATAAAAGCGCTTCTTTAGATAATATGGGATTATGTTCCGTTTCTTCAAGATTTACGTCTGATGTCCAAGTTCGATCACATTTGACTTCAACTGCGGCAGTCCAATGACTATTTTGGTTCAATAATCCTACAATAGTGCCCACAGATCTTATGCCCACCCGAGACCGAGCTCTGGATCACACATGATAAAAGCGTTTCTTTAGACAAACTGGGATTATGTTCCGTTTCTTCAAGATTTAGGTCTGATGTCCAAGTTTGAACACATTTGACTTCATCTACGGCAGTCCAATGACTATCTTGGTTCAATAATCCGACAATAGGGCCCACGGATCTTATGCCCACCCGAGACCGGCCTCTGGACCACACATGATAAAAGCGCTTCTTTAGACAATCTGGAATTATGTTATGTTTCTTCAAGATTTACGTCCGATGTCCAAGTTTGATCACATTTAACTTCATCTGCGGCAGTCCAATGACTTTCTTGGTTCAATAATCCGTTCAATATCAGTGTTGTTTATCACCCTGTGTGAGCATTGGAAGCCCAAAAAACAGTCTTGCAATTACATTTTCAATTGAGACCGTATTATTAATTATAATGAAGCAATGAAGATTGAATGTGGAAAACCGCAACCGTTTTTTACTACGAAAACGGTGGCTATGGGAAATACAAACCTAACACGAACCACAATGGACTCAGACTCATACTACCCTTGTCGTTCCGTATTTTCTCCTTTTCTAATTCTCGAAGAATCTCGTAACTACCGATATCTCATCCTTCTGTTATTCAGTACTTCCGAGACGATTCAAGTGAGTCCTATGAAGCAAGTGTCTGTCTATTCAATTGAGAGGAATCATTGCATTACATCCCCGTTGAAAACAAATTATGTCTGTCTGAACCAACCGAAATCCACAAATTTCCAAGAATTAACAGGACATTGTTAAAAGGGAGAATCCATTGGAACACTTGATTGAGAGAAACTTCTTCGAGCTAACTGCCGATATCTCATCCTTCTGTTGTTCAGTACTTCCAAGACGATTCAAGTGAGTCCTACGAAGCAAGTGTCTGTCTATTCAATTGAGAGGAATCATTGCATTACATCCCCGTTGAAAACAAATTGTGTCTGTCTGAACCAACCGAAATCCACAAATTCCAACAAATTGTGGGTTAATAGATTCCGAAGCTGTTATTTCAGTTATTTCTGTTGATTCAGTACTTCAAGGCATGCCTGTTTGATGACCGAATAGAGATCCAATTTGTGAGGAAAGATGACTGAATAGAGATCTGAACCAACCGAAATCCACAAATTCCAACAAATTGTGTCTAATGCAAGGATCTTCGAATGCGGTGTGTACGTTAAATACCGTTCACCGCTTTTTTAGTTGCTTCTCTTGTTAAGTGAGACGTTTCATAGAGAACAAGTTCACAGCAGAATGAAATTTTATTGAAAACTTGTAATTTCTCCACTCACCGTGAAATCGAACAGTTTCTGTGTCGAACAGTTTCTCCGTCGCTAATTTCTCCACTCACCGTGAAATCGAACAGTTTCTTTGTAGATTCCGTCCGGTTTCAAAGCCGGTTGAGGATTACGAGTGTTCTAGACTCGTTCAAGGCATGCTTGTTTGTGCGATTTACAAAAATAAGGATGCATTCGACGGTAAACGATGCAGTTGATGAAACCGAAGCTGTTATTTCTGTTGTTCAATACTTCCGACACGATTCAAGTGAGTCCTATGAAGCAAGTGTCTGTCTATTCAATTGAGAGGAATCATTGCATTACATCCCTGTTGAAAACAAGTGGCTGTAATGATGGAACCCTTGATTTGAAAAACATTTTTGAGAAATTTATAGTTCAATACGCATCGTATAGGCCTATACGATGCGTATTGAACGATGAATTTGTTGAAATACCCCTGTTTTTTTTTATAAATTCAGGGGTATTTTTGAGAAAATTCAAAGTTTAATACGCATCGTATAGGCCTATACGATGCGTATTAAGCTGATATACGATACGACATAGGCCTATACGATCGTATTGGGCATTATTTCAAATTTAGTTTTATCGTCTTTCCCTTGATTCGACGCGTATACGTCTCGTTTTTTGCCAAACTTTCGCATATTTTGTCGTTTTATGACGTATACCTTCAACATAAGTCGTTTCGGTGCCGTTCGGTTGCGTGCGAATATCGTCTTCAATGATTACGTACAGTTTTGTTTGAAATCCACTTGGACTCCATAGTGCCGTGTTATATGTATACATGTGTGTAAATATCGTTAGTCGCGTACTTTGACGTATTTTTGCATATTTTGACGTATTCTAACATATTGTTGCGTATTTCATAGTATTTTTGACGTATTTGAGCGTATTCTAACGTATTTTAGCTTATTTTAACCTATTTTAGGGTATTTTTACGTATTTTAGCGTATTTTAACGTATTGTAACGTAAGTTAGCGTATTTTAACGTATTTTAGGGTATTTTAACGTATTGTAACGTAATTTTAGCGTATTTTAACGTATTTTAGCGTATTTTAGCGTACTTTAACGTATTGTAACATAAGTTAGCGTATTTTAACGTATTTTAGGGTATTTTAACGTATTGTAATGTAAGTTAGCGTAATTTAGGGTATTTTAGCGTATTGTAACGTAATTTTAGCGTATTTTAACGTATTTTAGTGTATTGCAACGTAATTTTAGCGTATTTTAACATATTTTAGTTGGTTTCGAATATACCCAACGTATTTTAGTTGGTTTCGAATATACCCAACGTATTTTATTTGGTTTCGAATATACCCAAAGTAGTTTATCACGCTCCACAGTTGACAAATTCGTTGCGTGCATTCATATTGTTTTAGACAACAACAGATGATGAACGGATTGTTGGACTTCTTGTTCCTAATGTACGCCTCAATTCATCTTTTTTTACTTTTTTCTTCGATTTCAACAAATCTTTTCAATAATTAGTATGCAACAAAGAGACCGCCTTGTTAATTTTAGAGTATTTTAGCTTATGTTGATGGATAACGCAAACAAGTTCTCCATAGTTTGTTATTCAAATCTCTATTCGGTCATCTTTCCAAGCTGCAACACACGATAAGTTTAAACTTTATAGTGTGTGATTTGACCAGGAAATGATTCGAGGTGATTTATACTTTTAATAAGTTGTCACAGTTGTAAAATTCGTTGTGTGCATTCATAGCAATCTGAAACAATCAGATATTTATCTATTTGTGTGTGTCACATCCATCCTGTTATAGCAAAGAATGCATACACAAATAGTTCTAGTGGACGAAGCAAAGATACCATTCTAAACCCTAGCAAAGATACCATTTTTCCTTTCAATAACATGATAAAAGCGCTTATTTTGCCAGTGGGTTTTATATGTCAAAGTTAACTTTCAGATTCAGATTCAGGAAGACATGTCGGGTTCTGTACCCATCCCCGCGTTGATAGCTTTTGTTTTATTAACTACCAAAAGAATGCATACACAAATAGTACCGGGACCACTGGAATAGACACATGTCACATAGTTTGTCATGACAAAAGATATAGATGTAGGAATATAACTAGATGTTACATGTGTCAGGATCTTTATCTATCATGTCATTGACGAACTGCTCGAAATCTCTTTCGTTTCTCATGTTAGGGAGAATATTCTCGAAATAGAAGGAAATGGAAAAATGGCTGCTGAAAAGAGTAACTAGCAGAAGACGTGTCGGGTTCTTCTGCTAGTTATTCGGAATGTTTCGAATCATCACAGAAGACAGATGCGGTTTGCATATTCAATCTTCATTGCTTCATTAAAATTAACAACCTGATTCGGATCATCTTTAGTATTGTTTGTTTAAGAACCTGATTCAGATTTAAGCAATGCACGCTGATTCAGATCTCTATTCGGGCAAACCGTAACCGTTTTTTACTACGGAAACAGTGGCTATGCGAAATACAAACTGCAAAACGTACTGTTATTACATCCGAGACGATTCAAGTGAGTCCTATGAAGCAAGTGTCGGTCTATTCAATTGAGAGGAAACATTGCATTACATCCCTGTTGAAAAACGTAACCGAATTTTTGAAGTACACGTTCTTCATAAGACTCACTTGAATCGTCTCGGAAGTAATGAACAACAGAAATAACAGCTTCGGTTTCATCAGCTGCATCGTTTACCTTAGAATGCATCCGTATTTTTGTAAATCGCCCAAACAAGCATGCCTTGAACGAGTCTAGAACACTCGTAATCCTCAACCGGCTTTGAAACCGGACGGAATCTACGAAGAAACTGTTCGATTTCATGGTGAGTGGAGAAATTAGCGACGGAGAAACTGTTGGAATTTGTGGATTTCGGTTGGTTCAGAAACTTAACAAGAGAAGCAACTAAAAAAGCGGTGAACGGTATTTAACGTACACACCGCATTCGAAGATCCTTGCATTAGACACAATTTGTTGGAATTTGTGGATCAACAGAAATAACTGAAATAACAGCTTCGGAATTTATTAACCCTTTTCTCTCTCTAACAACCCTAGACCCAAACCACCGCAATCCACCACGATTATGTCTCTTCTAGCCACCGGCACCGCCGCATGACCAACCTGTCGCTGCACTGTTCTCGTTGTGGTTGACGTATACCAACGGTTCTGCGAAAAAAAAAACATCATCTGTTCATCATTGTTTTTGAAGATGAAGATGAAGATGAAGAAACGAGGGTTTATTCTCTTTAATCTATTAGAACGATCCTTGTTTTGAGAACCTGATTCTGTTGTTCAGTACCAACAGAATGCATACACAAATAGTTCTAGTGGACGAAGCAAAAAGACCGTCTAGAGAAGCGCTTTTATCATGTGTCATATGGTAACAAGAGTGTGTTGTTCCAAGATCAATTCCCATTGCAGTTTTTTCAACTCTCCTGTTCCAAATGCAGCTGATGAAACCGGAGCTGTTATCTTGGTTGTTCAGTACAATGTTCATCTTTGTTATCCTTTGCTTCCTGCAATTCAAGATAGCACGGATGCTAAACGCACTATTATTACATCCGAGACGATTCAAGTGAGTCCTATGAAGCAAGTGTCGGTCTATTCAATTGAGATGAATCATTGCATTACAGCACTGTTGAAAAACATAGTCGATAAATTTAGGGAAAATGGGGTTGAAAGATGATAACCCAACAGTGGAGGATCTCATTCTACAGCTTTGATAAATTCAGGGGTATTCTCAAATAATGTTTCCTAGATGTTTGAAGACCAACAAATGTCCAAAGTCCTGCTTTTTTGTTCGCGTGACGGAAAGCTACCGCGTGACAGGAAGCTACCTTGCAAAAATTAAAAAATTAAATCGACACCCTCAATAAGCATCATATAGGCCTATACGATGCGTATTACTTTTTGGTAGGGAACAATGGCAGCCTTTAGCAGACATAGAAGTTTGAACCCACCTCAATACGCATCGTATAGGCCTATACAATGCGTATTGAGGGTGTCGATTTAATCCCCCAAGGTGTGCCAATAATACGACCCTTTCTAAAATGTTGTTTTTCACATACGATTTCCACCATCAATGATTTCAGATCCACCATCTGTTGGATTTATTTTTATTATAGCAGTTTCTTCAGAAAATGTCTGTGTCATTCTAAAAAATCAACATTAAGCATGGTCATACGTGACAAAGTTTCTCGAGTCTAATACTTTTAACGTGTTTGGACTATGTTGTATGAGTAATAATTTATTTTGTTAGTTTATTTGGGTTATCAATTAACCTGGGCTTGTAAGTTCTATGTAAAAAAAAAATTGGGACTTAAACGTTCGAATATCTTGGTATTCGGTAATTATGGGAACGGGTGTTACACAATGGGTACGGAAAATCCTCAAAATTGGGTACCGGTATCGAAAATACCCAGTATGGTACGGTTTGGTATTGGTACGGACAAGTATTTTATGTAAAAAACCAGTATCGAAACGCAAAATATCGGTACCGAAAATCGAACCAATTTGAGAAATTCGGTACCGGTACCCGGTACCATTTGCTCATCCCTAATGGATATTGATTAAATAAGTTAGTATACCCATATCCATTAAGATTTTTAGAAGCCTTATAAATTATATTTGAACTAGTATTAAGAATCCGCGCGTTGCGGAGGGGCAGATACCAATGTCACACTACTACCTGCGACCACTAACACTAAAGTTGAAGCATGTTAATACGAAGAAATTAAACCAAAACGTAGAACATATAAAAAAAAACTAAGTCGATCTATGACCCGAGGGTTACGATGAACCTGTCAAACAGAAAAAAATAGACGACGTAAAAACGTTTAACCACACACTCACGTTGCGCTGTGTTTAAGCAACATGTACAACTTATAAATGCACACACTTGGCAACATGTACAACTTATAAATGCACACACTTGTTGCTAAATAATAGTATATAAATTTCAAATCGAATCGAATCAAACTGAAAATCATAAATTCGTATTAGATTTCAATTTTGAGTTTTTTGAATCCGATTTGAATACTTAACACCCCTAGAAGGTGGTATGTTGGCTTGCGGTGGAGTAGGGGTTGTCAGTGTGACAATGAGGGTGGGGTGAGGGCTCATGGTGGTGGTGCGTGTGTTTTTTTTTTAACGGCAAAATCACTTTATATATGAATATAAAGAGCCAGCAAGAAGCTGAGAAATAACAAATAAACTAAAAGAAAATAACGCTAACCAAACAAAGGCAACACATTACAACAAGCCGACAATATCAAAGCTCCTCCAATTGCTCCAGGTAGGATTTTTAAGATTAGAGCGATTACTAATCCACAGGAAGGCATCTTCTTTCACGAGCTCTACTGTTGTCATAATTGGGATGAACTTATCTTCAAACACTTTTAAATTATTGGCACTCCATATCCTCCAAAACGAAGCCATCATAATTGTGCGAATCATTTTCTTCCAAACCTTACCTCCGGGAACCTCTTTTACATAACTCATGAAATCAGCTATAGTCTCGCATTGCACAGGGAATTGGATCCGAACCCACGAGATCACATTCCACCAAATGCTTTTTGCCCAAAGACAGTTAATGAAGATGTGATCAGAATCTTCGTTAGTGAGGCCGCACCGAGGACAATACACATCAGGCATAATGATACCTCTATGCGTTAGCCCGACCCGACAAGCAATTTCCCGAGAGTAGCTCGCCAAATGAGGTAATTTGCTTTGGGCGGGGCCCAATTGTTCCACTCAAAACCAGCAATGCAGCCCAAATCCGGCCCCAGCAAGTCTTCTAAATCACTGCGCACCTGTTTAACCGAGAACGTGTCCTCCGAGCTGGTTCGCCATTTCCAGCAGCCATTATTATCGACCAAATTCTGTTTCACATCTATACCCCTTTTACTCAGCTCCGGGGACACAGAACCTATATCCTTCCACACTCCGGGAAGGGATTTGGAGACCAGAATAAGATGGTCCGCATTGTTTTGTTTGTGAATCGAACCAATCACACGAGCCCAAAGATGGTTCGGATTCATATTTAATCTCCACCACCATTTAGTCAACAACCCCAGGTTGAAATCGATTATTCATATTGAATCTCCACCACCGGACTTTTTCGAACGCATCATAGAATCCCATCTGACCCATCAGAATTTTTTCTTAGTGTCCGTAATACCCCAAATAAAATCCCTCCTGATTCTATCAATCTTATAAATAATACTCTTTGGGGCCAAAAACAAAGATAGGTAGTAAGATGGAATACTTCCCAAAACCGACTTAGCAAGAGTTAGTCTACCCGCAAAAGAAAGGTGCCTCGCTTTCCATTTAGACAGTCTCGCTCCCACCCTACTCACCACAGGTTCCCAAAATTTAGCCCGCTTCATGTTAGCCCCAATTGGCACTCCTAGATACAAAAACGGAAGAGCCCCAGCCTCACAATTCAATCTAGCCGCCATTTGAGCCACCTCCTCGTCCTGAACACCGATGCCAAAAAGCTTACACTTTTTATTATTAACTTTCAACCCCGTGATGAGGCCTAACCACCTCAGCAACTGGGTGAGAGTCACCACATTCTGAACCGACCATTTGCCTATAAATAGGACGTCATCAGCGTAACAAAGATTAGAGAGGATCGGCCCACCATTTGGCAACTGAAAACCTTGAAAAAGACCAACGGCCATTGCTTTATTCAAAAACAAATTTATTACTTCCATAGCAATAATGAAAAGGAAAGGGGATAACGGATCCCCTTGACGCAAACCGCGTTTAAATTTAAATTCAGATGTAGGAGAGCCATTTACTAGAACTGAACCCATACCAGACCGAAGGCAACCTTTAATCCATGAGATCCATTTAACCGGAAAATCCATATGAGACATCATATGAAGCAGGAATTTCCAATTGATATATTACTTCCATAGCAATAATGAAAAGGAAAGGGGATAACGGATCCCCTTGACGCAAACCGCGTTTAAATTTAAATTCAGATGTAGGAGAGCCATTTACTAGAACTGAACCCATACCAGACCGAAGGCAACCTTTAATCCATGAGATCCATTTAACCGGAAAATCCATATGAGACATCATATGAAGCAGGAATTTCCAATTGATAGAGTCATAGGCCTTCTCGAAGTCGACTTTAAAAATAAGCATTTCCGATTTATTTTTCTTCGCCTAAAAAACTGCTTCACTGATAATGAGAGGGCTATCCAATATGTTTCTTCCCCCAACAAAGGCAGATTGAGTCTGGGAAATGACCTCGTTAAGGACAGCTTTCAAACGGTTTGCAAGGACCTTAGCAATGATTTCGTAAATAGACCCGACAAGAGAGATTGGGCGAAAATTAGAGAGCTCTTGCGGATCTTTGGTTTTCGGAATAAGAGCCATAAAAGAAGAGTTACACCCCTTATTGATACAACCGTTGCTGAAAAAATCGCTGAACATCCCCATTATAACCG
Source organism: Helianthus tuberosus (assembly GCA_030545235.1). NCBI lineage: Eukaryota > Viridiplantae > Streptophyta > Magnoliopsida > Asterales > Asteraceae > Helianthus > Helianthus tuberosus. The sequence continues at coordinate 81,808,885 of CM060413.1, forward strand.
GTTTAAACTCATTCCAAAAGACCTTGAAGAATTTCAAGGTGAAGCCATCCGGACCGGGTGCTTTCCCTCCATTGCAGTCTTTAATAGCACTCCACACTTCCGATTCCGAGAAAACATTAACCAATAGCGAGGCTCCATGAAACGACAATTTAGGCAACTCATCATCAGAGAACTTGGGCCTCCGGTTAATCGGCTCGGAAAATTGCTTTTTGAACCAACTCAGAATCTCAGCTTTTAATTCTATGGGATCGGACTCCAAATTATCTTTGAAGACGAGACCGTTTATTCTTTTAGTAGCCGTATTGACATTGGCCATTTTGTGAAAAAACGAGCTATTCTCGTCACCAAATCTGACCCAGTTCACCCGGGCCTTTTGCTGGGCGATGCTACACTTTGACAGCTCTAATTTATTCACTAGAACTCTAAGCTCAATCCTCCTTGACTTTTCCGAAACTGATAACTTCTGATGCTCAGCTTTGGATTCAATAAGCCTACTACTCTCCTTCATATCTTTGAGCTCCTTTTCTTCGGAGATCAAAGCATCCTTTCTCCATTTTTTTATCCCGTCTTTAAGGCGTTTTAGGATACGACCCAAAGCAACATCCTTTTTATCTCCCACAACAGTGGAGGCCATGGCAGCGTGCACTAACCTATCCACATTCTGATATCCTAACCAAGTATTGAAGAATTTAAACGGGATAGGACCGAAATCTACCTGGTTACAAGAAAGTGAAATCGGACAGTGATCCGAGGCGCCCCGGTCCAGAACAACCGCTTTAGCTAAAGGCCAAATGGACATAAACTCCTCATTCACCAGAAAACGGTCTAGCTTGCTCATCTTGACTTCAGTGTGAACCGATGCGAAGGTAAACCTTGCACCTGTCACCGGGTATTCAAGAAGACCGGCACCATTGATAAAATCATTGAAAGCTTTCGATGACCCACTGTCGAACCTGGAATTGACCCGTTCAGAACCATCCCTGACTTCATTAAAATCACCGAAGCAGACCCACAGACCATTCCGCTGACAGGTCAATTCAGAGATAGCTATCCACAACAACTTTCTTAGAGAAACCTCGTTAGGGGCATGAACATTTAGGATGTTAATTCTACTATCGATTCCTCTAACCTTACAAGAGGCAAGGACAAACCTCTGATTCTTCTGGGTAAAGTCCACCAAGAACAAATCCGGATTCCACATCAAAGCGAGGCCACCCGATCTGCCCACCGAATCCACCACGCAAGACTGCATACTCGAACTGTCCCAGAAACGGCGAAGGTCGATATCCGACAAACCCGACTGATGCGTCTCCTGAAGCCCAATCACATCCACCTTTAAATTAGACTTCAAATTTCTGACCCGAAAACTTTTATTACTCCCTCCAATCCCATTCATATTTATTGATAGATAATTCATTGGCGAATAGTGGCCTCCATTTCCCCAATCACAACCTTTTTCACATGATTCTCAAAGCCGCTAACCTCAATGCCAATTCGAGTGCCAAAATCAAGCGTATCAGCAACTTCTTTTAACACATCGGCTTCAAAATTAGAAATCTTCTCCTGTATCGGCGATACTCTACCAGCCTCCGGCCCCCTTGCTTCCTCTGCTTCCATTCTGAAGATATCCTCTATGTTGAAAGGATCGGAACTCTCTAGATCCCCAGAAGTATCATTTAAATCAGGTAACACAACATCTTGGGCCTGAAATTTAGTCTTCTTATTATTTTTGCTTTTGGGCCGAGTAGTGATATAACTAGGTCTAGTGGGCTCCGAACCAGGCCGCTTCCCAAACAATTCAGGCCTACCATTTAGATCCCCATCATTAGTAATTTCTTGACCCACTGAGATTTCTCTCTCCACTGTGCCAGCCGCAATAATCTGATCCCCAGAAGAAAAAACCCCATGCTCAACATCGAAAACTGGATCCACCTTATCTCTCTCATCATTATTCTCCACAGCATGTGAGATAGGTTCCCCATGCACAACATGCACCTGCTCATTAATTTTGTCCACAGGGAACGAAGCGATTGGAAGGTTTCCCATGCAAAGAGAAGACGAACCATCCATCATAGGGTTACTCACTAATTCCTTCGATGAAGAATCGCCGAACTCCGATGACATTCCAGCAGACCCCGGCACCGAAATCTCCATATCGTCATCCAAGAAAGCCAGATGCCAATGTCCGGATAATTCTTGAACCCAAACTTTGATTGAATGTTCTTTCCATATAACATTAAACTCCTCATCTATTCTTCTTCCTGAATGAACTAGAACAGCCATCCGATCCTCCGATAAATTGCCATTATTAACCTCAGCATCCGATTTAACCAGAAGTTGGCCACATCTTTCCCCAATCTTATTAAAATTGTGTCTATCCCAAAGGGACACGGAACACCTATGACTTTAATCCACGCGACTCTTTCAAAAATGGGCGGAAGACCATCCCAGTTGTAAAGCCTAGAAAACCATTTTTCCCATTCTTCGACCAGATGATAATGAAACTCCTCGGCTTCCTGGGCACTTTTAAAACAGAGTAAAACTTTTATCCCACCAAGGTATTTTAACTAAAGACCGTCCTCTGTGATGCCAGAAAGCTTGTTTTTTAGGTCGTTAAGAATGTCTATATCTTTCGCTTCACCAACCAGGGCTTTGAATTCGAACGTCTTTTTAGTATCAGAGTTAATAGGTGGGATCTCAATGTTAACAACATTTTCACCATAATCCGGGGCACGGACCACATCATTGTAACTTCTCCCCATAGCCTGAGGAATAAACTTCCCATTGGCCCTAACTGGGTTGGATATTTGATCCGATTCTTGAAGACGGTCAAAAACTGACCATTTAATTCCATTAGGCTTAGAATTTACCTTCGAACCGGGTCTCAACCTATCAAACACGGAGACATGATCCTCTCTGCTAGGATGCTCAATCTTTGAGCCGTCCCTATTAAATTTTGCCAGGTTAACACATGTGACACCCCAGGAAAACCAGGAAAACCATACAACTTAACTAGCTTCCTCAGTGAGTGTTTACCAAATTTCGGGACGAAATTTCTTTCAACTTGGGGATGATGTAACAACTTGAAATTTAGAACCTTTCATTTGTATCTCGATGTAACATGCTTAAACGTGTGACTAGTTGACTTGTTAGTTTAATGATATAAGCGAACATTCTATGCGATTATGTGTTATGTTTATATGTACGCTTGTATGTATAGTATGTGTATATGTTTAAGAGAGCCGAGAACCAAGGACCCGACTCGAGACCATGCGGTCTCGAGTGAACAGTAAAAGTTGGGCCGGATCGGGCCACGCACCCCTTTAGTCTTCCCGAAGCCCATTAGGGTGCACCAATGTGGAACAAGTATATAATCCTTAGTGATAGCCAACCTTGCCATTCTTTGGGCAATCCACCCACACACTCCCACATCCTCTCACTAAAACTCTAGAGATCAAACATCATCTTCCCCCTCCTATCTCTCGGATCAAATCGGCATCAACAAGGACTCGGTCAAGCTCATCACCAACACTCGGACACTCCATTTTATTCATCTTCTTTACCATCTCGGTGCCTTTCACAATCGGTTAGTGTTTCTAGATGCTCACTAGGTGTTTATGTGACTAATGATGCTACTTGCCTTGATGAAATAGCATGATAATGTTCTTGATGTGTATGATGATGATAATCGGTTAACATGTCTTGATTTCGGATATATTGCATGATGGGTTAATGATATCTTGTGTTTGAATGAGGTTTAAACCATTAGTTGTTAATGTTCATGAAAGCGGCTTGTATATGCGTATTAGATAATGTCCATGTTAACCGGATTGAATACTCTTATGCTAAGAATCGAATGCTTGTTAAAAGGCAGCATATATGTGGAAATCGGATTAGTTATTTGAGTGTTTTGATTAGTGTTCATGTTATAATCATGTTAAAGTTCATAGAGCTTGATGCTAAAAACCCTAAGATGAAGTACATGACTTGAATATAGGAAGAACTTAGTGAATATGATATGAATGTGTTATGAATATTTGAAATCTGATTGTTTGATCCATTTTGGTTAATAACTAGACAAGAAAACATGTTTAGTGGATAGCACACAATTGTTGCATGAAATCAAAACCTCATTGGTTTAGTACAATGTCGGAAGTCAGCAGGTGTTCCTGCCGAGACCTCCTGTCTCGACTCGAGACCACATGGATGACAACTCGAGATCACGGTTTCGACACAAGGCTGCGAGTCGAGAACCTCTAGTCTCGACTCGAGACCACCCATTATCAGCACACAAACACTACAACTCGAGACCATGGTTGCGGGTCCGATTGCGACTCGAGACCAGTGCGTGCATAACCCGAGACCTCTTCAGTTGCGACTCGAGAACTTGTAGACTACAACTCGAGACCGCACAGTCTCGACTAGAGACCGCACAGTCTCGACTCGAGACCACTTGATCATGTATGGACTTGCACAGCTACGGGCCTGAGTATTTGGGCCTAATGCATGGACCTTATACGTTACTGATTGAACATGAATGTTGTTGGACTGCCATGAATAATACTTGCGTGCAATGTGCTAGCATACGTGTAGAAACATACGTGCACAACCCGAATACGAACCTGACTTGTATGGTACAACTATGTTAGGGCGTGATTGACCACTAGCATCTAGACTTGACTTTCTGTGTAACTGCCGAGCAAACTAAGGTGAGTTCACACCCTCTACAAAGCATGGGATTCCCTAGGTTGGGAATGGGGTTAAGGAACGTGGATTCCTCGTCCTCCTTGGGTAGGACAATATTGGTTCAGGAATGTAATTCCTCGTCCTCACGGACAGATAACTCGTACTAGACCAAAACTCTATCACGAAGTCCCTCATTTTTATATCGACTTAATCGCCGGGCCAATGGCGAGCGGGTCATTAGTTAGATAACGCTATTTAGGTCTGACAAACCTCACACCGTGCCACAGAGGACGGGCGTGAACTAATGGATCTGGGGCACGTCAATGATGATAGACATTGACAGTTTCAGGGCACATAAACATGACTACAGTCAGCAGTCGATATGGTAACGAGTCTAGTGTATACATGGGGTAGCCCCCACGGCCGAAATGCCAGATAACTATCATGGGGTAGCCCCCACGGCCGAAATGCCAGATAACTATCATGGGGTAGCCCCCACGGCTGGAATGCCAGAGTAACCGGGAATAAACAAGTCACGTTTTTTTTCTAACTATGGGGTAACCCCCACGTCAGGATGCCAGATAATGGAAATGGTTTTTTTGAAACAACTTAAAACGAACACCCAACCGTGAACTCACTCAACTTGTTGTTGACTCGTTACTACATGCTTTGCAGGTCTTTAGGTACTTAGCTGGAGCTTGCATGGAGGAGGGTCGTTGTGGGACATGGACAGCTGTGTGCCATGTTAAACTTTGAAACAATTAAACTTATGTTTTGATTCTAAACTTTATGCTTCCGCTTGCAACTTAAACTATGTATGGTTTGGACACCAATTGTATTGGTTGGATTTATAACTACTTATTTGCTCGTTCAATATGATTGGTGGCTGGATCCTGGTCAGTCACGCCTCCAAGCGGTAGTACTCCGCAGGTGGATTTTGGGGGTGTGACAGATTGGTATCAGAGCCATTGGTTATAGTGAACTTGGTTTTAATAAGGGAAAAGGTTTTATTAAAATCAGACTATAACCTGTACATTGCTCTACGATCCACAACGACGCTTAACCCCACATGCAAGGCTCGACATTCTAGGTGATATGATCTGTGTATATATTGCCTACTTGTTAGTTACATAGTACATTGCTCATGGTATGCTTGGTTAGTATAACTACTATTGCTTGAACACGTGTGTACTTACTCACTTCTGTCATCGCATTTTCGCGAACCCCTCTCACTCACGTTCCTCTTGATATGAAGATCATGTCTGGACGCGTTAACCTGACACAAGCCCAGTTGACGGCTCTGATTAACGAACGAGTTGCTGCGGCACTTGCAGCTGCACACGCAGGAGGTATATCCTGCAGTCCGAACTCATTCTAGGATCTTTAGATCCTACTCTCGTGAACCAACCTTTGTGTTAAACTCTGTCTTTTCTTTCACCCACAATAGGTCAACACGCTCAGCCACCTGTGTGCACCTTTAAAACTTTCATGGACTGCCGACCAACTACTTTTAGCGGCACTGAAGGAGCCGTAGGCCTCCTCCACTGGTTTGAGAAACTAGAATCTGTGTTCGAAATGTGTGAATGCCCTGAGGCGCGCAGGGTGAAGTATGCTACCGGTACTCTCGAGGGTTTAGCCCTCACTTGGTGGAACGCTCAGGTTCAAATGCTGGGGTTGGTTGCTACCAACGCCACCCCATGGGAAACTTTTAAGGAAATGATCAAGGAAGAATATTGTAGTCGTGATGACATCCATAAGCTGGAAGTCGAGTTCTTCAACCTCAAGATGACGGGGTCAGAAATTGAGGCGTATACTAAGAGATCGAACGAGCTTGCCTTACTGTGTCCTACTATGGTGGACCCTCCATTTAAGCGTATTGAACTCTTTCTCAAGGGCTTGGTGCCAGAGATCCAAAGCCATGTGACTTCAGCAAACCTCGCTACTATCCAGCAGGTTGTTCAGTTGGCTCACCGTCTTACTAACCAAGCGGTGGAGCAGAACAAGTTGCCAAAGCGCATAGGTGCGGCAACTACTTCAGGTGCTCTTAGCGACAACAAACGGAAATGGGATGGAACTTCAAGTAAGGGGTCGACTTCTGTTCAGTCTCAGCCTCAGCAGAGAAAGACTGATGACTACAAGAGCCCTAGTCAGCAACCATCTGGTGGTCAAAGTCATGGTGGGTACAAAGGGAATCACCCCAAATGCAATCGCTGCAGCCTGCACCACAGCGGGCCATGCACCAGGGGCAACTGTCATCGGTGCAACAAACCAGGTCACACTGCAAAGGATTGCAGGAGCTTATACCCCGCCAATCAGAATCGTCAACAAGCTCAACAGAACCAGCGCCAGCAGCAGCAGCAAGGTGATAACAAAGGGTGCTTTCAGTGTGGAGCTGAAGGCCACTTCAAGAGAGACTGTCCTCAACTGAACAGGAACCAGAACAACAACAACAACAATAACAACAATCAGGGGAATGGTAACAATGGGAACAACAACAACAACAATGGTGCCAGGGGGCGGGCGTTCGTGATCGGCCAAGGTGAAGCAAGGAATGACCCCAATGTTGTGGCGGGTAAGTTCCTTCTCGACGACTTTTATGTTACAGTTTTATTTGATTCGGGTGCCGATACTAGCTACATGTCACTAGAAGTTAGTCGAATGCTTAAGCGTATTCCAACACCTTTGAACAACAAGCACATGGTAGAGCTAGCAAATGGTAAGAGTTTAGAGGCCACACACGTAGTCAAGGGTTGTAAACTTATTCTTGCAGACCAGACCTTCTCTATCGACCTCATCCCTATCGTCTTGGGTAGTTTCGACGTTGTCATTGGGATGGATTGGCTGTCCCAACACCGAGCAGAGATCCTTTGCAACGAGAAGGTTGTTCGTATTCCAGGTTCCGGTAGTGAACCTCTCATGATTCGTGGCGACAAGAGGAGTGCCGTTGAGAACGTCATCTCTCTCCTTAAGGCCCAGAAATGCTTGCGAAAGGGCCACACTGCCATTTTGGCTCTCGTTACTGACACCTCGGAGAAAGAGAAGAAGCTAGAAGATTTTCCAATTGTACGCGACTATCCGGAGGTATTTCCTGAGGAATTACCTGGTCTTCCGCCTCATCGCCAAGTCGAGTTTCAGATTGAACTAGCTCCTGGAGCTGCGCCTATAGCTCGTGCACCTTATCGATTAGCTCCATCAGAGTTGGAAGAACTCTCTACGCAACTACAAGAACTCTTGGATAAGGGTTTCATTCGTCCTAGCTCATCACCCTGGGGAGCTCCAGTACTATTTGTGAAGAAGAAGGACGGTACCTTCAGAATGTGCATCGACTACCGGGAACTCAACAAGGTAACGGTGAAGAATCGTTATCCTCTACCACGTATTGACGACTTGTTCGACCAGCTGCAGGGGTCGAGCTACTATTCGAAGATCGATTTGAGATCGGGTTATCACCAGCTGAGAGTCCGAGAAGAAGACGTCTCCAAAACAGCCTTTAGAACTCGCTATGGGCACTATGAGTTTTTGGTCATGCCTTTTGGGCTGACAAACGCACCTGCGGTTTTCATGGACTTGATGAACCGAGTATGCAAGCCTTACCTGGATAAGTTCGTTATAGTCTTCATTGACGACATCCTAATCTATTTTAAGAGTCAGGAGGAACACGAGCAACATCTGCGACTTATTTTGGAACTCCTTCGAACAGAACAGCTCTATGCAAAGTTCTCGAAATGCGATTTCTGGCTTCGAGAAGTCCATTTCCTAGGCCACGTGGTAAACAAGGACGGGATCCATGCTGATCCATCCAAGGTAGACTCGATTAAGAACTGGCCTGCACCTCGTACACCAAAGGAAATTCGCCAATTCTTGGGATTGGCAGGTTACTACAGGAGGTTCATTAAGGATTTTTCTAAGATCGCACAGCCTCTCACCTCGCTAACGCAGAAAGGCGTTGTTTATCGCTGGGGAAATGCACAGGAGTTAGCATTTCAGCATTTAAAGGATAGACTTTGCAACGCACCTATCCTTTCATTGCCAGAGGGCACATACGACTTCGTGGTCTACTGCGACGCATCAATTCAGGGTCTTGGTTGTGTATTGATGCAACGAGATAAAGTTATAGCTTACGCATCACGCCAACTTAAAGTTCATGAAAAGAACTACACTACGCACGACTTAGAGCTGGGAGCTGTTGTTTTTGCACTTAAGTTATGGCAACACTACTTGTACGGTACCAGGTGCGCAATCTACACCGACCACAGGAGCCTCGAGCATATCTTCAAGCAGAAGGAACTGAATATGCGGCAACGACGATGGGTCGAACTACTGAATGACTACGAGTGCTCGATCAGGTATCACCCGAGCAAGGCCAATGTTGTGGCTGACGCCCTCAGTCGAAAGGACACTACGCCTAAGCGCGTACGAGCTTTGCAACTCACGATCCATTCTAGTCTTCCTTCTCAAATACTAGCTGCTCAGATAAAAGCACTGAAACCAGAAAACGTCAGGGCTAAAGCCCTACGCGGATCAAGGCAACGCTTAGAACAGAAGGAAGACGGTGCTTACTATGTAACGGGACGCGTTTGGGTCCCACTCTATGGCAACCTACGAGAGCTTGTGATGGATGAAGCACACAAGTCTCGTTACTCGGTACATCCTGGTTCGGATAAAATGTACCACGACATCAAAACTACATATTGGTGGCCTAGCATGAAGGCCCACATAGCAACCTACGTCAGCAAGTGTTTGACTTGTGCGAGAGTCAAGTCCGAATACCAGAAACCCTCAGGCCTACTCCAACAACCAGAGATACCACAATGGAAATGGGAGCAAATTTCCATGGATTTTGTTACTGGCCTACCTAGATCTCAGCGCGGAAACGACACTATTTGGGTGATCGTGGATCGACTCACAAAATCTGCACACTTCTTGGCTATCAAGGAGACGGATAAATTCTCCACTCTTGCAGAAATATACCTCAAGGAAGTTGTTTCGAGGCACGGGGTGCCCACCTCTATTATCTCGGATCGAGATGCACGTTTCACTTCAGAACTGTGGCAAGCGATGCACAAATCCTTTGGCTCACGATTAGACATGAGCACAGCGTATCACCCTCAGACGGACGGGCAGTCCGAGCGCACTATTCAAACCTTAGAAGACATGCTTCGTGCATGTGTAATCAACTTTGGAAACAGCTGGGAGAAGCATCTGCCACTTATGGAATTCTCGTACAATAACAGCTACCACACCAGCATTAAAGCTGCTCCGTTTGAGGCATTGTACGGACGTAAATGCCGGTCACCTCTTTGTTGGGCAGAGGTGGGGGATAGTCAGATCACTGGTCCAGAACATGTGGTAGACACAACCGAACAAATTACTCAAATACGGAAATGCATGGCGGCAGCTCGTGACCGTCAGAAAGTCTACGCCGATAAGGGCAGGAAACCACTTGAGCTCCAGGTTGGGGAGCGGGTACTACTCAAAGTTTCACCATGGAAGGGTGTGGTTCGTTTTGGTAAACGAGGCAAACTTAACCCACGATACGTTAGACCTTTCGAAATCATCGAGAAAATAGGCAGGGTGGCCTACAGACTGAACTTACCAGTAGAACTCGGTGCAGTTCACAACGCTTTCCACGTGTCGAATCTGAAGAAGTGTCTGTCAGATGAGACCCACGTAGTTCCTCTGAAGGAACTCACTATCGACGAGCAGTTACGATTCGTCGAAGAACCAGTAGAAATCACGGACCGGGATGTTAAGGTCCTCAAGAGTAATAGAATACCTCTTGTTCGAGTTCGTTGGAACTCACGTCGCGGCCCAGAGTTCACCTGGGAACGCGAAGATCAGATGAAACAAAAGTATCCCCAACTGTTCGCAAACAGTACACCCACTACTGAGGCTGAAGCTATGGAATTTCGGGACGAAATTCCAGATCAACGGGGGGTGGATGTGACACCCCAGGAAAACCAGGAAAACCATACAACTTAACTAGCTTCCTCAGTGAGTGCTTACCAAATTTCGGGACGAAATTTCTTTCAACTTGGGGATGATGTGACAACTCGAAATTTAGAACCTTTCATTTGTATCTCGATGTAACATGCTTAAACGTGTGACTAGTTGACTTGTTTGTTTAATGATATAAGCGAACATTCTATGCGATTATGTGTTATGTTTATATGTATGCTTGTATGTATAGTATGTGTATATGTTTAAGTGAGCCGAGAACCAAGGACCCGACTCGAGACCATGCGGTCTCGAGTGAACAGTAACAGTTGGGCCGGATCGGGCCACGCACGCCTTTAGTCTTCCCGAAGCCCATTAGGGTGCACCAATGTGGAACAAGTATATAATCCTTAGTGATAGCCAACCTTTCCATTCTTTGGGCAATCCACACACACACTCCCACATCCTCTCACTAAAACTCTAGAGATCAAACATCATCTTCCCCCTCCTATCTCTCGGATCAAATCGGCATCAACAAGGACTCGGTCAAGCTCATCACCAACACTCGGACACTCCATTTTATTCATCTTCTTTACCATCTCGGTGCCTTTCACAATCGGTTAGAGTTTCTAGATGCTCACTAGGTGTTTATGTGACTAATGATGCTACTTGCCTTGATGAAATAGCATGATAATGTTCTTGATGTGTATGATGATGATAATCGGTTAACATGTCTTGATTTCGGATATATTTCATGATGGGTTAATGATATCTTGTGTTTGAATGAGGTTTAAACCATTAGTTGTTAATGTTCATGAAAGCGGCTTGTATATGCGTATTAGATAATGTCCATGTTAACCGGATTGAATACTCTTATGCTAAGAATCGAATGCTTGTTAAAAGGCTGCACATATGTGGAAATCGGATTAGTTATTTGAGTGTTTTGATTAGTGTTCATGTTATAATCATGTTAAAGTTCATAGAGCTTGATGCTAAAAACCCTAAGATGAAGAACATGACTTGAATATAGGAAGAACTTGTTGAATATGATATGAATGTGTTATGAATATTTGAAATCTGATTGTTTGATCCATTTTGGTTAATAACTAGACAAGAAAACATGTTTAGTGGATAGTACACAATTGTTGCATGAAATCAAAACCTCATTGGTTTAGTACAATGTCGGAAGTCAGCAGGTGTTCCTGTCGAGACCTCCTGTCTCGACTCGAGACCACATGGATGACAACTCGAGATCACGGTTTCGACACAAGGCTGCGAGTCGAGAACCTCTAGTCTCGACTCGAGACCACCCATTATCAGCACACAAACACTACAACTCGAGACCATGGTTGCGGGTCCGATTGCGACTCGAGACCAGTGCGTGCATAACCCGAGACCTCTTCAGTTGCGACTCGAGAACTTGTAGACTACAACTCGAGACCGCACAGTCTCGACTAGAGACCGCACAGTCTCGACTCGAGACCACTTGATCATGTATGGACTTGCACAGCTACGGGCCTGAGTATTTGGGCCTAATGCATGGACCTTATACGTTACTGATTGAACATGAATGTTGTTGGACTGCCATGAATAATACTTGCGTGTAATGTGCTAGCATACGTGTAGAAACATACGTGCACAACCCGAATACGAACCTGACTTGTATGGTACAACTATGTTAGGGCGTGATTGACCACTAGCATCTAGACTTGACTTTCTGTGTATCTGTCGAGCAAACTAAGGTGAGTTCACACCCTCTACAAAGCATGGGATTCCCTAGGTTGGGAATGGGGTTAAGGAACATGGATTCCTCGTCCTCCTTGGGTAGGACAGTATTGGTTCAGGAATGTAATTCCTCGTCGTCACGGACAGATAACTCGTACTAGACCAAAACTCTATCACGAAGTCCCTCATTTTTATATCGACTTAATCGCCGGGCCAATGGCGAGCGGGTCATTAGTTAGATAGCGCTATTTAGGTCTGACAAACCTCACACCGTGCCGCAGAGGACGGGCGTGAACTAATGGATCTGGGGCACGTCAATGATGATAGACATTGACAGTTTCAGGGCACATAAACATGACTACAGTCAGCAGTCGATATGGTAACGAGTCTAGTGTATACATGGGGTAGCCCCCACGGCCGAAATGCCAGATAACTATCATGGGGTAGCCCCCACGGCCGAAATGCCAGATAACTATCATGGGGTAGCCCCCACAGCTGGAATGCCAGAGTAACCGGGAATAAACAAGTCACGTTTTTTTTTCTAACTATGGGGTAACCCCCACGGCAGGATGCCAGATAATGGAAACGGTTTTTTTTTAAACAACTTAAAACGAACACCCAACCGTGAACTCACTCAACTTGTTGTTGACTCATTACTACATGCTTTGCAGGTCTTTAGGTACTTAGCTAGAGCTTGCATGGAGGAGGGTCGTTGTGGGACATGGACAGCTGTGTGCCATGTTAAACTTTGAAACAATTAAACTTATGTTTTGATTCTAAACTTTATGCTTCCGCTTGCAACTTAAACTATGTATGGTTTGGACACCAATTGTATTGGTTAGATTTATAACTACTTATTTGCTCGTTCAATATGATTGGTGGCTGGATCCTGGTCAGTCACGCCTCCAAGCGGTAGTACTCCGCAGGTGGATTTTGGGGGTGTGACAACACAGATCATCGCACCATCAATACGAACTTCCTTTAACTTATTAATCCACCATACCGTGTCACTAACTCTGGAGAGCTTTATAAAACCAAACTTATTCCCCGCTCAGTCCTTTTTGAACGGTACAAACGCGTCCTCCAGATTATCCAGGTGTTCAAAGGCCTGCCACAACGTCTCTTTGGTACACGAATCCGAAAGGTTAGCGATAAAGAACGAGGTCGAATTGCGGAGCCTGTTTTCTCGATTGGCAAACCTTTTTTCCTGCCTATACTCGTTCTTACTGATCAACGTGTTCCAACTATCGTCAAGCCTTCTCCACACTTTCCGGCCCATAATGAGAACCCAAGAAAAACAGCCACCCACGCCAGTCACCCAGGGCGCAACTTCTACGGAGTGTTAACGGAATTCGAATCAGTCTAGCTGTGCTATACTCAGATAGACGCGACCAATATCAGACCCGCTAAGCCAACAAGAAGAACGTCCGAAGAGGGGACCGACCACCGACCGACGAACAAGAGCAAAAGAAGAGAAATCCGATCCCGGAAGCGAATGGAAGAAACAGTCCGGAGAGTTAGAATGAGAGGTCGAACCTAGACAAGGTAACCTCGCACGCTAACCCAGGCCGAACCGCCTTCGTCGAGCCGCCGGCGAGTCGGTGAAGGGAGAGGAAAGTAAAGAGAAAAAAACAATGAGAGTACTTTGATTTTAAAAGTTATATAGTGGTGCGTGTGTTACGTGGGTGTAGGAAGTGATGCCAGTTTGTGGCGGTGGCATGGTAGTCCAGGATTTAAAACTCAACCAAAAATCAATTTATTTTATTTTCAAAGGTTTTAAAAAACTTTAACTTTTAACATAAAAACACAAGTTAACACAACTAATAAACTGTGACAACTCGAATTTCCGACATTCTTTATTCGCATTTAATGCACGTTGACCTTGACTATATAGTTGTGATATGATAAAATGTAGTGTGTTTGCATGGTTATGTGTGATTGTATAACATGTATACTGTTTGTAAAACTTAAACTAGTAAACCATAAATCAATCCGATGAAACACAAGTGAGATTCGCCAAGATCGATCTCGACGAAACAGGTCAGTTTCGCCAACAACCCACTCGACGAAACAGAGGTGTTTCGCCGAGCCCAGTTTCGCCAAAAGCCCAGTACGGCCCAGAACGTTATTTCGTGAATATTTACATGAAACGGGTTCAGTTTCACGAGTTAGGCAATCAGGAAACCCTAGAACTCCCTCTATTCTGTGCGACGGCAACAACCATCGTTCACCATCATCCCTAGCTCTCGAATCCTTGGTTGTTCATCTCGAATCGGTTAGTGCGTGTTTGTTAATCGGTTCATGTTTCTGTGATATCTCGATTCATGCTTGTGTATATGATTGAGGTGTGTTACTGCTGTGATTATAAGAGTATGATGATGATATAGATTTCGATATGCATGATGTAGTCGGATATAAATAATTCTACGCGAAACTTAATACGATCGAATACATGGTTTTAGATGTTGTTTATATGGTCTGATTCTGAATACACATTAGTATCTTGATAGGGATCGATGATATGATGTTGTATATTAATCGATATGTTGAACACATAACCTAGGGTTCATGCTAGACGTTAAGAACTGTGATGCTTATGTTATAATGATGTGATGATGAATTCTGTGAACGAATGATTACTGTATAAATGATGATTTGCTGATGACGGCTGCTAGCATGATTAGGGTTTCTGTGTTATTCATAACTGATGTAACTGATGTTTGACGTAACTGAACTGTCCGACGAAACAGAACTCTCGGCGAAACAGAATGTGTTTCGCCAAGGGTAATCGACGAATTAGAAGTTCTGTTTCGCCAAAGGACACCTCGACGAAACAAATGTGTTTCGCCAACATGTGTGTTTCGTCAATATCTGTGTTTCGCCAACTTATGTGTTTCGCCGAGCTGGGCAGTAACTTGAGTTAATTCTGTTAAGTGTTAACTGGAATATCTAACTGCTGTTAAATGATATACATGACTTGTGTAATTGCGAATACGTACCACCTGCTTATACGTGTACCTTGTGACTACAAACTGATTATGTATATGTGCATACTCTAGGACGTGATTGATTTACTTTGAGCACATACTTAGCATACCGAGCAAACCAAGGTGAGTTCACACAGCCAAGGCATGGGATTCTCGGGTTGGGAATCGGGTTGGATTATTTGAAATGGATAACTACTCGTACTTACGCTATCGCTAGACTATAGACCATCGTCCTCAGGATAGTCAGGACACTTACGTAAAACCTACGTAACCTAGTATCTACCATTGTCTCCCGGGTCGGGAGGACACTTACGTAAAACCTACGTAAACTAATACCTACCATTGTCTTCCGGGTCGGAAGGACACTTACGTAAATCCTACGTAAACCCCACACGTACCACTGTCCTCGGGGAAGGGCACTCACGTAAATCCTACGTGACCTTGTACGTATTCCTGTTCTCGGATTAAGAAGAACACATGGTTGCAAATAGTCTAGTAAGTACAAACATGGGAAGCCCCCACTAGTAAAGATAAACGTGGGAAACCCCCACTAGTAAAACATATGACCATGGGAAACCCCCACCATTAGTACGTATTTACATGGGAAGCCCCCACTAAATGCACGTATGATTTGTTATAACGAACTTACTTTCTGTGAACTCGCTCAACTAGTTGTTGACTCTCTGCTGCATGCCTTGCAGGACCTTAGGTACATTGGAGCTTGCACGGGAGATGCGGTCGTTGTGGGCACGGATTATGGATCTTATATTGAAACATTAAACATTGAACTTATTACTTACGTTGGGTTTACATTTTATGCTTCCGCTATACACTTAACATGTTTTGTTGGAACACCTTTCATATCGTTTGGTTTAAGTTACATTTAATTCTTATTACGTTTGATATGATTGGTGGCTTGATCCTGGTCAGTCACGCCTCCAAGCGGTGATACTCCGCGTGTGGATTTTGGGGGTGTGACATAAACCATAACAAAAATACATATGGTTCAAAACATTCAAAGTGGCACATCGAAATTACAAGTTCATACTTGATAACAAGTGATCAAAAGATTAATTAACAATTAGAATTCGTAAACGAATGATTTATAAACTTCACAGCTAAAAAAAATCCAGAATATACGAGTTAAGCTGGATGATTGATATTGATTAAATAATTTAGTACGCCCAAATTTATTAAAATTTTTATAAACCTTATAAATTATATTCGAATTTCGAATCGAACTGAAAATTATAAATTCGTAAATGATACGAAATTTGATTACTAAAGTCGAATTCCAAAATTTAGAAAACCAAATTTGAACCTTGAAATTCGAATTTGATTCGACTTTCGAGTTTTTTTAATCCAATTCGAATACTAAACACCCGTAGAAGATGGTACGTTGGCTTGCGGTGGTGCAAGGGTTGTCGGCGTCATAGGTGGTGGTGGGTGCGTTACATGGGTGTAGGAACTGATGCCAATTTGTGACGGTGACATGGTAGTCTAGGAAATGTCTACGACTATGGATGAAGGTGCAGGCAGTGTCATGCGCTGTGGTGAAGGCGAAAAGAATAATGGCGGTGGCGTCGTTGAGTTAGTGACGACAACTAGTGGTTGTGGTACTAGTGTTGGTGAAGGCTACAACGATGGGATTGAGGGTAATGGCAACGATGGTGGTGGCGGCAAAGGATGGTGGAAGCAGCTATTGTGGCAATGGATGGTGCAGATGGTGACAACGATGGAGGTGATGGTTGTGGTACTAATGATGGCACTGAAGGTGCCTACACTGCAGTTGTGGTGGGGGCTGGTAGTGAAAGCAAAACAGGGGGAACGACATTGGTGGAGGCGATGAAAGTGGTGGTACAAACAACGACTATGGTGTAGTTGTGGTAGTGGTCATGGTACGGGTATGCGTAGTGACGAGTAAGTGTTGGCGACAATGGTTCAGACCTTTTACTGGTTCAGCACTTAATGGTTCAGACTGTTTGTTTCACGAGCAGATGTCTGAATGGTTCATACATTTCCCTCTGAATGGTTAAGATTTATATAGAGTCTTAATGGTTAAGACCTTGAATTGGTCAGACATTTGTCTATAAATGATTAAGCATTATACAGGCTCCTAATGGTTCAGACCTCTTACTGGTTCAGCACTTAAAGGTTCAGACCTCTTACTGGTTTAGCACTTAACCATTCAGATGTTGCCAAACAGCCCCTAATAAATATGGACTTTTTTGTTTTTGATGTAGTTATATATTTTGGAGGTGTTTGTGCACTTTATGTGAAGCAAATGAACACTTCTATTTTGTTTTACAACCAAACGAGTCATTAGTTAATTATGTAATTTTAGGGTTGTGGCGCAACTTATTGCCTGTTTACCTGCCATTTTTATGTATTTTTTACAAAATCTATAAGTGTAATCAATTTTATAATGAATTATAAGTTTTAGTTTATTATTTTATCTTTTTTAATAACTAATGGATTTTAAGAGGCTCGGGAGGAATGATTTTTGGGCCTTTGACAACCCATAAAAATCGATTATTGTCCACCTTCGATTAACTTTGACTTTGTATGGCGTTGACTTATTTTTCTCTGACTATTCTTTTTAAAAATTTGGACTTTTGTTGCATTCATGGCTTTGATGGTGTGCGAGGAGAACCTCCGCACAAGGCCCGTGATTTTGAGGGGCATGCGATTTAAAAAAAAAAATCCGATACGTATATGTTATTTTTTTAAACAGTAAACACATACCACTTCCAATACAGGCTCATTTACAAATCATTTTTTATGGTTTAGAATATAGCCCACTTGAAATTAGGTTTATTAAGCTAATGCTAATTTGCTTGTTTTTTTAAATAATAACAAAACATAACGGAAGGACACATTTTTTCAATCTCGAACAGGGTACGTGAATTTTTGGAGACGTCTCTGGTTGCATTGTTACGTTAATTTTCAATACTACGGATGGTAATCATCATAGATAAAATTCAAGACAAAACTAAAGTGTAACAAACAAGAACACATAATTTAACGATGCCCACGTGATGGATCTAATTTATTACATCCAGAGACTAGTTAAAAGATTTTTATTGAATTGATGAGATCGCAACTCGTATAATTACAATTTCGATCAAGCTAGAGTGATTTTATTCATTTAATTTACTTCTGATGAAGCAGCGGTTAACCAGAGGGTTAGTCTACGGGTCGAGCTTCGTCAAGTAGGGTTAATCCCTTCTTTCCTTGATCGATGGTCGGGTCGTCCTCTAATCCGTCTCCTGCACAACGAAAACACATCGTGACTCGTAACAAGGAGGATGAGGTGGGGTGGCTCCTTGTTACCACTATCCGGCGTGAGAATATGTATTCGCTTGGGAGCAAGATAAATATTTAAATAGTATTTGTGAGAGAGTAGATTAACGTTACCTCAAACCTGTTTCGGGATGGCTATTTATAGCCGAACAATGAAGGAGAAGGGCCCAAAGGTCTGCTAGATGGGCCTAGGACATGACTGACAACGCGTAGCCTTTTGTAGGTGTTTCAGGAGCGCAGGTCACGAGAGCGTTGGGCGCACACGGAGGTGTTGCCACGTCCTGCTGGTGTTGTCAGTCAGTCTACCAGCTTTTATGCATGCGGGCTGGGCAGCTGCGCATTAGGCGGTAAGCTGACCGCTATTGTCATTGCCCGGGCAGGCCACTTGCTGGTTTGGTCACTGAAGTCAAAATGTCAGTTCCACTTGTTTCGACAATAGGATGCGGTTTGGACCGCATTGCTATGTGTGATAACCGCAGTGATTACCGCATGCCTTGTATGTTGATGAAAAATCCATTTTCATACACAAGGTGTGTCTTCTCATCTTTTCTCGAGTGGGAAAGCAAATCGGGTTTGTGCGTGCCTACACGAATGCAGGTGAGTACTTGTCGGTAGGGGCAATGAACCAGGTGATGGTCACTCGTGGCCAAGCATGGTGCGAGATTTTGGACCATTCCCCTTCAAGTCCCCCCATTCCAGTGTTGCGTCCACAAGCAAGTTGCAAGTGGGTGGAATGCTGAACTAATGGTCGAAATGGTGTTCTTGAAATCAGTTTGGAGAAGATACTAGGCCGAGGCCTTTATTCCTGCTTCATGTAAATCAATCGGTCGGTTGATCGTTAATTCTGACGCGGGTTGAGTAGAGTCGTTGTCGACCGTGTAGAATCGGTGAGTAAGTTCAGGCTGACGCTGAAGCATCTCATCGTTGCTGCGGTTCAATGGTGGTCTGGTGGTGTGGTCTACCTTTTTCTGATGATGTCATCAAATTGGATTGACGTCAGGTAGTACACAGCTTCACTAATAGTGCGGCTTGCGAGTGTGCTACACGAATACTGTTGTATTGTCAAAAAAAACTTGAATGAGGTGGATGATCATGTTTCAAACATGATTGCCACCTTGATATCGCTTCGAACCAACCTTTGAGACAGTGATATCCCGTGATCTTTATACTTGTTGTACTATCCAAGAATCTGCATATCTGGGAGTTGACCATGGCTCGTGTCCATGGGACACGACCCTGTGTCTCTTGTCAGCTTCTATTTTTCTTTTTCTTCATAAAATCTTAAGTGGGGCATGGCCCCATACCTTGGTGTCACGACCCCGTGCTTGTCTTCTAATTTGTTGTTTTTGGACTTGAGGTGAAGCTCGGAGGGTCGGTATGATGTATCGACTTCTTTTCTGCTGCATTTATGTTTGTTTTTGTCGTTAATTTGTTCCTTTTGTACATTTAAGCTCTTTTAATCTTGAAAATCAAAAGTATACAAAGAAACACACTTTTTCCAACATTAGTACATAAAAGGGTTGATTTTATACCTTATTTGATATAATTTATATGTTGTATTTGGTGCATTTCAAATACCTCCACACTTAAATCTTTACTTGTCCTCAAGCAAAACTCTTTAATATTGCTTACACACCCAAATGGAATAGGTAGAGAAGAAGTTTTTTAGGTCTTGTTTTAGAGTGTCGGGAATCCAAGTTCTTTTTATTCTTGGTTTTATTTTATTTACAATCATATTCGTCATGATTTATTTAGAACTCTTTTTAAGAAAAAATTTTAGGCATAACATGACCTTTAAAATTTCACTAAGCTATATACAAATTCACACACCTCACAAGTGATCACTGAACACTCAGCCGAAGATGTATAAGTGAAACTCTCGATCCTGATATGGAACTTACTCCTGCCATATGATTGACAAGTAATCAAGCCTCCTCATTTTTGACATAATCTTTGTAAATCTCAAGAGGACTTTTACAAAGGGTAGGTTTTGGCTAAGGGTATGGTAGTTTTATTTGAAAAGTGGCTAAAGGTGTAAAATGGTTGTTTTTTTGAAAATTTATTTATTTGTGACTAAGATATAAACTAAAGGCTTATAAGCAATAGTTTTGCTTATTTTATTTCAAGCATCTAGTGATTTTTTTTTAAATAGATTATTCACAAGAGAGAGCAAGTCACATTTTTATTATTTTTCAAAACAACCGACTTTTACTAAAACAAATAGTGTAAAAATAAAAAGGTTTCGGGTGATGGGTGATTTATGCAAAATTTTGTATCTTGCGGGTTTTGAAACGAAAGGGTTTTAGGCTCAAAGGGGTTAACTATAGGATTTTGTTTTTGGTGGGGAGATTAAACAAAATAAGGTTGAAATGAAAAAGGGTTTTATAGTCCTAATGCCTCAATCATTTACTTACTTGGATTAGTCGGTAAGGACCAAGAATGTATTGTCTTGTCAAGTTCTAGATTTGTAAGAACCGTATGGGCTATCACACAAGAAATGAAAAGTGAGCATTTAGTAAAGAACTAAAGATATGATATTGAATGCTCGGTAAAGGCTCAAAACTCACGATTTGTGGGAAATGGTAAAAAGTGTGAATATATATATATATACAATCAAATTTCAAAAAGATTGTCATGCCTTTTTATAAATTTTCCTTATATGGTTCTTTTTATCACGGCGCTATCGGTTGTGTATTTGTAAAAACAAAATTTTTAAAACTTGGTTTTCTCACCTAAACAGAAAACAACACAAAATAAAGAAAAAATTGTTTTGAAAAAGATTTGGTGTGTTTTATTGGTTCCAAGTAGAGTTTTCTGTAAGGCTTGTTTTAGGATAAACAAATTCAAGCCTCCCCCTACTTAAATTACACATTGTCCTCAATGTGTCCAAAATGAGTTAGATTTGATTAAATTTGTAAATGTGGGTTAAAAACAACAAATTTTTCAAAAATCAGATACTGGACATGGGGGGGGGGGGGGGGGGCACGCCCCTGTGTTCTGTGAAAATTTTTAGAAGGTAGACATAGGGTCGTGCTACGTAGACATGGCCCCGCGTAAAAAGTGTCAGTAATGAAATTTTTTTAGAAGACGAACATAGAGGCGTGCCTAAGAGACATGACCCCGTGTGACAGTTCCAGAACAAAATTGTTTTCTGCAGACTTGAGGCATGGTGGTGTGCTTACCTTACACGGCCCCGTGCTGCACTTACTGTAATGAAGATTTTGAGTCAGGATACTTCTGTTTACGTGCATGGGGTTTTGTTTCAACGTCATTTCATCTTTTCACACCATTCCACAAGTTTTAAAATACCAAATATCATTCCATTAAACCATTCATCATCCAGCTACAACTAGAAAGGATAAAAATGAAAATACAAACTAGAGATATAGATTTAAGTAGATAGATATAACAATAAAAGATCAACAAAAACCCAAAACTAGTTTTCAGTTAGCAAGGGCTTTGAGCAATTTTCGGGTGTGCCCCCTTCAAAGATCGTTGAGCATCTCCTAAATATCCCTAGGTAGGAAGATGAAGGGCTCATCATCAATGTCCTCTTGCGGGAGAGGAGCGGCGGCCACCGGAACCTCATAAACGGGGCCTACGGGAGGTTTCGTGGGTATTTCATCCTACCCGGTATGGTTAACAACCTCATGAGCGAGGTTCCAATCATCTTGGGGGAGGATTAGATCCATAGGGGGTATGACCAAAATTCAACGATTGGTAGAGTAGGTTGATTTCCCTAAAGCTACTTTCCAAAGCTAGTGTGAGGTAGTTCACTCGGTCTAGGAGGACCTCCTCCACCATCGTCTTCTCCTCGATGGATTCTCGTAGTGCGCAAAACGTAGCGGACAAGGGTGGCCTCGAGTGAGAGCCTTCTTCCTCTTCGGTTGTTTCGGGAGCTTGGTGACGAAGTACCACTCTGCTCGCTTGACATACTAGTTTGAACAAGACAAACCATTAGAGTTTGGACTTGCAGACAAGTCACACGCCCCCGTGCCTGTAAGGCACGGCCCTGTGCTGTTCCAACAGTGCTGATATTTTAGCCCAAGATCTCTTATTTTAAGTTACAATTTTTGGTTTCTTATAGACGTAAATAACTTAAAATAATGTTATGAAATAGTGGTTTTGCAAAAGTTTGGGCTAAAAATCATGCTTTTCATCCCACAATTGAAGCTTAAAAGCTTGAAGCTTGAAGTTTCAATGGAGGTTGTTGGAAGTTGAAGAAGAAGATCATGACTAAAAGTGGTAAAGATAAGAAGGTTTAAGGAAACCTTTTTAAGAACATACATTTTTGGTATGTGTGTGAGATCTGGAAGGATCTTGGTCTTTTAGGAATGGGTCCAAACATTCTCCTCGTGGTTGGCTTTATAGAAAGTGACAACATGTTAACACGGCCCCGTGTTGGATTAGTACGAGATGCACGACCTCGTGTTTATCTAACATGCCCCATGTGTGGAGAGCAGATGAGGCACGACCCCGTGTGTGATGTGCACGACCCCGTGTCTGTTTAGGGATTATGAAGTTTTGTCTAGTTTTTAAGGATTATTTTATTAACATGAGGTTCTTTACTAGTCGAGACAACACCGAAGTGTCGTTTTGGCTCTTGTGCGGGATACGAAAACGCAAGAGGTTATCAGAAAGGAAGAAACCTATGCTAGAATAAGTGGGCGGAACCAACCTTTATTTTCCTTATCCTAACTACTCGCTCTGGTCTATAAAGTCGTTGGTGTGGGCCGCTGATGAGTCCTTCATTGTGTGATCGATACAGGGACGATTATCGCTTTCGTTTTCACGAAGGTTTGGGGTAGATGCGAAGAGCTTGGTGTTGGCATCCTCTGAATGTGTCTCCATCAATTTTTCTCCCTCTTTATCATCCATGGATGGATATCGTGCCTTCATCATGGATTCTATTTCTTTGAGTTTTTGGAGAATCCTCTTTTCTATTTGACAAAGGTCTTCTGTAGTTATGTATGTTTGAAAAGAGGGTTGATAACTTTCAGGTGGATGGTAGTTATTGTTTTTACTCACACCTAGCTTAAGGTAATCATCACAGGAAAACGATGGGTCTATGTAGCATGTGGCATGTCCCTATTTTGGAGGCAACGCTACCCTCGACCATATTGGTCTAAGTCAATAGGGATACAGTCCCGCAAGGCCGGTTTAAAGTTTTAATAGTAGTTTATTTCTAAGAGATTCAAGTCGTTCTTACTTCCCCTGATTTGATGCTACCTGCCTCAAAGGAACTCCTAATAAGCTTGAATCAAGTCCTCGCAGGATCTATACACTAAACGAGGCAAAGAACTTTACCCAAACCACCCTGCTAACCCCCTTCCAAGCAGTTAATGCGCTTTATAGAGACCGTAAAGATACGTATGAGTGAATCAACAAAACATGAAGAGATGATAGGATAAAGTTCACTTTCAATATAAAAAAACTAGTTATTAAATTCATTAATACAAGCTTACTTAAAAGGTAAACCAAAGCTTGGAAATCAAAAGAAATACATAAAGGGCTTTGTCTTCACCAATTGATGTAAGAGATTAGCCAAGCATGGTATTTGTTTGACAAAAACTTTTACGATCAATCTTGGATCCCGAGACTACTACACACACTATAAAGATGGATGATGGAGGAATGTGGTGGATGATGGTGGTATTTTGGTGGTGGAGTGGTGACAGGTGTGAGAGAAGTGGTTTGCCAAGGGATGGATTGCAGTTGAACCAAATACCCCTATTTATAGTTGGAACCAGACTGTTTACACGGCCTTATGCCTCCTCTGTCTTCATTTAATGGGTTGTGTCAGTCCGTATTCTTACACGGCCCCGTGTGTCAACGACACGGCTCGTGGTCCTTATACTTGCTGTACTATCCAAGATTCTGCATATCTGGGAGTTGACCACGGCTCGTATCTCTTGTCAACTTCTGTTTATGTTTTCCTTCATGGAATCTTGAGTGGGGTGCGACCCCATGTCTTGGTGGCACGACCCCGTGCTTGTCTTCTGATTTGTTGTTTTTTGTCTTGGGATGAAGCTCGGACGGTTGGTATGATGTATCAACTTCTCTTCTTCTATATTTATGTTGGTTTTTGCCGTTAATTTGTTCCTTTTGTACATTTAAGCTCTTTTAATCTTGAAAATCAAAAGTATACAAAGAAACACACTTTTTCCAACATTTGTATATAAAGGGTTAATTTTATACCTTATTTAATATAATTTATATGTTGCATTTGATACATATCAATAAATATATTATATAAATGATTATATGAATACTAGATTAAATATCACATTTATATACCATTTGTTAGTAACTTTTGTATGCATAATGTGTTATACCACATGCTTTCGGTAGTTTTCAAAAAAAAAAGTTACATTTCTATTTTTAGTCCAAAACTTTTCATTTCTTGCAATTTCAACCTCACAAAATTGATTTTTTTACTTATAACTAAAACTTTTCATTTTTTATAATTTAACATCACAACTTTTTTACTTACAACTTTGTTCCCCTTTGATCTTTCGTAAATTTTCATTTTACGTTTCGTACTAAATTATGTGAGTTAACACGACGCAACATGCGTGTGTGGTTCAACGTTTTTATGTTTCGTTCAAAATTTTGCAAGTTAACACGATGCAATGTTCGTGTCTGTTTTAAGGTTTTTACGTCTATTTTTCCCATTTGGCAGGTTCATTGCAACGCGCAGGTCCTAATTGACGTAGTTATTTTTTATGTTATACGTTTCGATTTTATTTCTTCGCATTAACACACCGCAATTTCAATGTTAGTGGTTGCTAGCGATGGTGTGACATTTATGCTATTTGACATAGTTTTGTGCCCCCGCCGCAACGCGGGGGTGCTTAATTCTAGTATATATATAATTTGCAACATATCTATGCATTATGGTTTGTAACATAATGCTTAGTGGGTTGTACCACTAAAGACAAATCCATATCTATGCATTATGGTTTGTAACATAATGCTTAATGGGTTGTACCACTAAAGACAAATGGGTTGTACCACTAAAGACAATGGGTTGTACCACATAATGCTTAGTGGGTTGTACCATTAAAGACAAAAGTAAATCCCAGCTTCATTGACCATGTGTCTGAGGAAATGGACTTCCAGGAGCCAGAAGTCACATTTCGATAATTTGGCGTAGAGTTGTTCGTTGCGTAAGAGTTCTAGAATATGGCGTCGGTGTTGCTCGTGCTCTTCTCGGTTACTTGAGTAGATCAAAATATCATCGATGAATACGCTCACGAATTTGTCGAGATAAGGTTTGCATACTCGGTTCATGAGATCCATGAAAACTGCAGGTGCGTTTGTCATTCCAAAGGGCATGACAAGGAATTCGTAGTGACCATAACGGGTTCGGAAGGCTGTTTTAGAGATGTCCTCGTCTCAGACTCTCAACTGATGATAGCCTGATCGCAGGTCAATCTTAGAATAATAACTTGACCCTTGCAGCTGGTCGAACAGATCGTCAATGCGTGGGAGTGGGTATCGGTTCTTGATGGTAACTTTGTTCAGCTCACGATAGTCGATACACATATGAAACATGCCATCTTTCTTCTTGACAAAGAGTACTAGGGCTGTCACAACCCGAAATTTCAGAGCTTGGCGTGACTGGACCGGTATCTTCATTGCACAGCGGAAGCAGTTGATAGCTAAGACTTCTGGAAAGCAAACGCCCACTAGGTACTTGACTCCAAATGGTTCTATTCCAACCGCGCCATAATTTGAAAAAAGTATCCTGAGAAAGAAACATGCGAAAAATCAACATAAAGTTGAGCGAGTTTATAGTTTGTTTGTAAAAGGTTTGAAATAAATTTTGGATAACCGGTTTTTAAAATAATGTTTGAGAAAACGAAATAAAAATCATTTCCTTTGGCATGTTATATGAAAGCTTTGTATTCGTGAAACTTCGTAAGTGTAAAGTGTTATGTTTGTAAAACTATATATTCATAGAGTTTTGTGTCTGTAACACTTATTATTAATATATTTAATCTTACGTATGCCCCAACAAACAAAATAAAACAAAAAGAAAGTATATTAAATCTTACCATGAAGCCAAACATGATTTCCTTTGCCATAACTTTATACAATGATGAAAATCTTATAATATAATATGTATTATTAATCATTAATCAATTTAGGTTAGAATAGAACCATAACAGTTATCAAATAATTACACATAAGGAATATCAGAATACATGCTATCTAATAAAGTTAATAATTAAATAATGCACTTTAGACTTTCAATTCGATGTCCACTTGTGTTGGTTCTAACACGAAGTCCTCTTAAGTACGTAGCATGTTTCTAGACGTGTATTAAAAGATTAACAAGTGTTGCTTCAAGCTCAGGTAAGTAGTGGAAGCCAGTGGATCATACTGTTTTCTTGATTTCACACCATTTTCTTTTTATAGAATGAAGACTATAACCTTGAGATGACATAGGATAAAGGAGTAGAGTCAATAAAGTTCAAATAAAATACGTTAAATAAAGCTTAAAGTTCATTTCAAATACATGACAAAGATAGAAAGTAAGTGCGTGTGGGTACCACGAAAAGTCACATTAGTGTTTCTCAACATTAAACGCGTTTTTCCAGAAAACAAAAATGAAAACAAGTGAAGCTTTGGTATCTTTTGTTTGATTTATATTTTGTAGGGCTGTAAACGAACCGAACGAACACGAACAAGGCCTTGTTCATGTTCGTTCGTTAAGGAAATAAATGTGTTCACAAACGGTTCATGAACATTTACTGAACGAGATTTTATGTTCGTGTTCGTTCATTAAGGAAATGAGCGTGTTCGCGAACGGTTCACGAACACAAATGAACACAAATAAATTTGGCAAACGCGACGAAGGATAAAGATAGATGGCCCAGAGAGTAGCACTCGAACTTGAATCCCTTATTGTGGAACGGAGGTCGATCGTATTCGCCGATGTAAATAATGAGAAATGAAAGGGAAATGATGCATAAACAAGGTGAAAATGAGTTTCCTAGTTTAATTGTCAGGGTAATAAAATAAATAAAAGTTTAATAATATATAAAGTACAAATAAAATATAAGAAAGTATAAAGATCTTCAATTAAAACACAAACATATAAACATAAACGAACGCAAATCAACAAATGTTCACGAACACATTCACGAACACCTTACCGAACGTTCACGAACACAATCGAACGAACGAGACCTCTGTTCATGTTCGTTCATTTAACTAATCGAACGAAATTTCTTGTTCATGTTCGTTCGTTTATTAAACGAACGAACATAAACGAACTTCCCGCCGAACGGTTCACGAACTGTTCGCTGAACGTTCGGTTCGTTTACAGCCCTAATATTTTGTTATATACCTGATGCATGAGTGCAATGAGTTGAATATTAGGGTTTACCAAATATGGCATAACTTGGATAAATATATATTTGATGAAAAAATCATTTTCTTCGGTTCTAGAATTTTATTACTACTCCTATTATTATTGATAAATAAATAGTTATACTATATAAGTAGTTTTCATGTTTTAAATAGATATTTATCTACTTTTACCGTGAAACATATATACTGATGACCAATTACTTGGTTACATGTGCATGTTGAAACAAGATTAGTCTGGAGGGTTGTTTATTTAAAAACTGGTAAAACTAAAGGACTATATTGAATCTGAAACACGACTTAAAATAAACTAGTGGAATTCGTGTTGCATTGAGGTGTGGTTAATATCGGTTTGGTTCATTACAGCATTGGTAAGGTACCAACACGAGGTGTAGCAAGCTTAAGAGAAAAAAAAAGTTGTGATGTGCCTAAATGAATATTGATCAGTGTTGTAAAAGTCGCTAGGCGGTCCCTAGTCGGCCGACTGGGGAGTTGGGAGTAATCGGAGTACTCGGAGAGTACTTGGGGAGTACGCGGACATGGTAACTATAAAGAAAAATAATTGTTATATATTATATGTATGTTAAAATAAGCATAATTCATGTCAACTGAGTATAATTTAAAATGAAACATGTTTAAAGTTCAAATATTCTGAATACAAGTCCGACTAGTCTGAGTACAAGGTCGAGTAGTCCGAGTACAAGGTCGAGTAGTTTGAGTACAAGGCCGAGTAGGCCGATTTTGACTAATTAAAAGTCAACAAACCACGTTGACCGCCTAGACCGACTAGGCCGACTTTTTCCGACTACGTCCGACTAGGCGCCAACTAGGCCGACTAGGCGCTGAGTTTGACCGAGGCCGACTAATTGAGTCCGCCTAGGAGGAAGTCGCCTCGAAGGGGTTTCGAGGACCGAGTACTCGGCCTTGGAATCCGACTTTTACAACACTGATATTGATACATGTTTTATATCGATTGAAAACCGTAAAAACAGATATCAGGAATGGTCTGATGTTACTGATACCGATGTTCAGTCAGAACCAGTGGCGAAGCTTGAGATTTCCGATCGGGTGGTCGAAAACGTATATACCTAAAAATAGTATAAAATCGAAGGGTCGAAAACGGATCTACCTAATAAATTATATACGAAAACTACATACCGGAAACTACTGAGCAAAACGTTCGGAGGGTAGGGCGCCCGTCCCCGCCCCCACTATGGTGCGCCAATGGTCAGAACCTATTATTTTTGTAACGGCACCACTGCATTACCAACACTCGTTATAGATTACAATACAAAAAAGAAAACTACTCAATTTGAATATAACTTTGTTTCAATATTTTCGGCTAGAATCAATACGATATCTACACCAGAAACCTTCACGATGCTTGAAGATAAATCGGCACATAATGTGATGGTTTGTATAGTTTTGATTACTTCGTCTCTCAGCCATTTAATTTAGTGTGAGTCTTCCATATTTCTATTTTTGTTCTCTAAATTAATTTAAATGGCAAATTGGATTTATATAATCTCAAGTTCTCAACTTTCTCAATTTGACCGATAATAATCTCAACTCAGTTATTTGCCGATAATAATCTCAACTCAGTTATTTGCCGATAATAATCCGAACTGGTCCACTATTGGCCGATAATAGTTTGCCGTTAAAATAGCTTAACGGAGTTAGGTTTTTTTTCCGAATTACAAACCGATGTTTTAAGGATTTTTTTTCAGAACGAGGATACGAGTCGATTTATGTAAAACTTACCTCGAAACGGTGCTCCAAACGGCTTGATTTTTGTTAATTGGAAGTTTAAACACCCGAATTGAAGCACCGTTTTTCGTCGTTTGAGGCAGTATTTCGAGGTAAATTTTACATCAATCAACCCGTATGCTCATTCTAATCAAAATCCCTAAAACATTGGTTTGTAATTCGGAAAAAAAAAAAACTTAACTCCGTTAAGCTATTTTTAACGCAGACTATTATCGGCCAAAAATGGACCAATTCGGATTATTATCAGCAAATAACTGAGTTGGGATTATTATCTGCCAAATTGAGAAAGTTGAGATTATTTAAATCCAATTTACCTTTTTAAATTATCATATTATTTAATATGAAATTTAATTTACAACTTATTACTTAATCGTGTATGGAAAAAGTATAAAGGAATAAAAGGAAAAACTATGTTAGCTTTGTTGGATTAGTATATTCAAATATTGATATTAACGCTACTAAAAAGGTACGATTCATATTATTACATTTTGGGCAATGAACGAAAATAATGTTTAAAGAGTTGAATTTTATAACACGATAAATGTGATTGTGTTGTTTGTAAATCCAGTCCTAGACTCATGGCTGTGTTTGAATTTTTGATGCATTTAGTTATTTTGTATTTTGTAATAACATAATTCATTTTAAACCGAAAAGACGCAGCAGAAATACGAACTATGAAATTTCTTCCTTAATAAATGTTCAAAGATACTAGAAAATCATTTAAAATGACTCATTTCAAAGGATTACATTCATCTGTGATTAATGTAGCAAATATGACATACGAATACAAACTATGTGACCACCTTCCTATACAATCCATGATCTTCAACTTGATCTTCATGCACTTGTCCCCCATGATGATGGTGATGATCCGTGTAACCTACGGTTACCATATGCAACCAACGTTTTAGTACATGGTGACTCATATATAATTTAATAAACATATGAATAATGAAATCACCACATAGCAATCTATCTATGTATACTACTGTCACACCCCGATATTTCCACATATTACCGGTGGGCCCGGCGGGGAGTATCATGACGTAGTTGATATCATCATAGTCAATACACACAATATAATAGCACAGCGGAAGGCTTGGTGAATAAACTATTACAAACCATAATGTCTGAGTGTTCGAGTGAAAGAATATACAGACTGGAATGTAATAAGATCCACAGGCGGATCATAAAATAAATACAAAGAAACAAAATAACAGACTTCAGGCATCTATGGATTTGCAAGATCGTCTTATGACACCTAATAGCTCCAGCCTATTACGAGAGGTACCTGTCAAATCAGTCTTTAAGAAAATACGTCAGTTTACACTGGTAAATACAATTAACTGACTCATTTGAAAACATTTATGAAAATTGATTTAAGTGCACATGGCACAAATCTTTTATAACTTGGGACAATTATTTAAATATAATCTTGTATACAGATTCACATGTTTGTCTTACAATCGGGGCCAGTTGGAAGCCGGTCGTGATTAACCGACTCACCACTTATAGAACCCACAAAGGAGTTATCCCCAACTTGTGGGTTTATGTTTTAGCATTTGCATCTGTCAGGTGTATGCCTACACCCCGTGCATAGGTCGTGGCCATTTTCAAATGAAATGAGCCGAGGATATCCAGGACACGGTCGTATTAACCCCCAATGCTTATGTTATCAAACAAGACAGATTAAAACGGGTTATGTAAATTTATTAATCACAATCCGATTAAAAGATCTCATACCCGACCAAGTGGTATTATTATAATACCATATCTCAAGCCCGTATAAGGGAAAATAAGTTAAAAGTATTTACCTGATGCTAGTAGTATAATCCTAAAGCTCTTGATGGCACCTTCTACCGAAAGCTATTTAATCTGTATAGAAGGTTTATTACCTATTAGGATGCTAACGGGTCTTTAATTTAGTCAAGGACTTAGATCGGTTAGCTAGAAGGAAACCTTACAGTTCTAAACACTAGATTAAGCGGAGACCGGAATAGAATGTGGTTTAAACCCGACAAGCTTGGATACTTGTATAATATGGGTAAACTAAACACATTCTGGAAATTGAGAATTTATTGATAAGGTTAAGCCAGTTTCGACCATTTTATGTAAACTAGTCACATAAGCCGATCCGAACGCGTAAACGTGTAATGGGTAACCAAATAAATTATATGCAGGTCTTAATCATTATTATACTTAAAATATGTTAATACATCAGTAAGATGTTAACATATATGCCCCAAAAAGTAATTTAAACCAAAATGAGTCCCATAAGGGTATTTTGGTAATTTTAATGCCCATAAAAGAGTTTAAATATTAAACTGAGTTTCAGATCTGATTTAATCAGTAAAAATATGCATTTTTATAAGTTATATCAGTATGGTATTTTATATATGTGAAATTTATCTTATATAACCAAACTATGTGCCGTAGGGGCATTTTGGTAATTTCACATAGGCTTTAAAGGTCAAAATACTCTTCTGAGTTTAAAAACTTTGGCTTACTGTTTAATTATATAAATTAGCTTAAAACACCAGCGGGTAATAAGTTTTATATGCCAAATATAGTTTTAACTCAAACTATGTGCTAAAATGCTTAAAAAAATCGGTTTTAAGGGATATTCGGGTTAAAACAGGAAATCTGAGTTTTTGATCAGTTTATAAGGTTCAAAATAGTTTATTTATCATGTAGAATCAGTAGCAAAAGGTTTGGCATTAAAAAGTTATGTAAAACTCCTTTTATGCATGAAAAGGGTAAAACTGACAATTACTGAAATCAAACTATTATCTTATGTTATGCTCAGCCTAAAAATAAATAAAAATCTCCAAAAATTCCAAATATTATTTTACATTAGTAGGTAAAAAGTTTAGTATTAAAAATCGGGTTTAGATAGGCTTTATGTTAATTACGCCATTTAAATAATAAAGAGCTCCTTAATTACGCTATTGAGCATAACTCCTATTCTAGACCTCAAACTGAAGTCAAATTTTCGGGACATGTCTAAATATCAGTAGCAAAGGTGTTAGTCCAATCACATTGTTAAAAATCTCAGTTGTATGTAAAAAGGACGTTTATGGCATTATTAAGCATAATTACGATCAAGTGCATATAATTCAAACCACTAGGCACCATGCAATATAACTCCAGAGGGTTATACTACTAAGTAATGTGGTCCTAATGGAAGCTTAAAGCATGGGAGAATTAAGCTTGAACGGGTCAGAACTGAAAGTCAAAGCAAAAGTCAAGCTTTAGCGACTTTCGGTTATAAACTGACCTTAGACTGTTAATTGTCGGGTTAGGACTGATAAAACATGTTTTAATATTAATTACCAAGTCATTAGAATGTTAAAATATAATTTAGAACCTATGGTTTATTAATTTTAATCATATTCAAACATTCTGTCCAGTTTGACTTTTTGTCAAACTACTTTGATCCGACAATTGACCAGTCAAACGAGATAATTAGGAGGTGCCCTTTTAGGGGTTAGTCACCTACCTTAATAAGGTCCCATAACCACTTTCAATTTGATCAGTGGCTGGTCCATACGTAATTAAAACGAAAGTCAAACTTAATTTACGATAAGTTTGACTTATAGGCAATTAAGCTAATTAAAACAACTAAACAAGAAATTAGAGGCTTACTAAAGGTCCTAGCAGTCTTTTCTACACTTCAAAGTCTTCTCCTTATCCTAAGCAAGCTCCAGATGTTGTAGATTAGCAAATGTTTGCAAGTGTGCTTTGGAACTCAAGAACTAGCACTCCTTATATAACAATTCATAAGGTCAAGGATCCTTTCCAGGTGTTAAGGGAGGCCTTAGGATCACCCAGGTGTCCTAGCTAGTGAATTTAACCGACTTACAGCCCCTAGAGTTGATACAATCAAAGCTAAGGTGGTGGAACAGCCTAACCCGCACCTGGCAGCCTTTTTCTGTTACTGGCAGTCTTACGCGGCCCGCGTAAGAGTCTTTGAAGACTTACGCGGCCCGCCTGGACCGGTTGATCAGGTTAAAACTTGTTTGAATCTTGGCAGCTTAGTCCCTGATCGATTTAAACCCCTTTTAACTCCATTTTTGGCAATCAAGGCCCTTGTAGTTAGTTTGTTGAAGCTCAAGGATAAATAAACTAACTTCGTTAGGCTCGGGTTCGTTAAATATTACTATGAAAGCAAGTTTCATCAAGTTGACACTTATAGCCCAAAGTCTTGAAAACATGCCTAACGATCTTGAAACCATGTGAAAAATATACCACTTATTCTTACGTGTATATTTGAATATTTCGAAGCCTCGGTTTCATTAAAAGGTCACCCCGAGGTCAGAATCGACATGTTGACACGTTTAACCCTTGTAATTTAATAATCTTTCGATTATTTTCATAAACGGCTTCTTATATCCAATCAATCACTTGTTTAAGAATATATTCATCATGTATGGTCATTCAGAGGCTCAAGTTTGGCATGTTAACACTTTTAGTCCCTGTGGTTTCATAGTTTCACTATTTGACGATTTTAGTCCTTCAAACTCAATCTTTCGCACCTTTAGAGTTTAGGACACGTGTCTTTACATAATTGGACATATTTTTACGTAGTGTTACATCCTCATCCCCTTAAAAGAAATCTCGACCCCGAGATTTACTGGAATAAGTGAGGGTACTTCTGTCTCATAGTGGACTCGACTTCCCACGTAAATTCGGGACCTCTTCGAGCATCCCATTTGACTTTTACTATAGGTACATGCTTTCTTCGGAGCTTTTTAACCTGACGATCCTCAATCGATAAAGGTCTTTCAATAAATTTCAGACTTTCATCAATTTGTACATCCTTAGGAGACATAGCTAGCGATTCATTCGCTAGGCATTTCTTGAGATTACAAATGTGGAACACATTATGTATTCCACTCAGCTCCTCTGGCAAGTTTAGCTTATAAGCTACACTGCCGACACATTCGATAATCTCGAATGGTCCAATATACCTAGGGCTTAATTTACCCTTCTTACCAAAACACATCACACCTTTCCAGGATGATACTTTCAGTAAGACTTTATCGCCAACCTCAAACTTTAGAGGTTTTCGTCTCTTATCAGCATAACTTTTCTGCCTATCTCTGGCAGCTTTCAGGCGATCACGAATCTGGACAATCTTGTCCGTTGTTTCAAGGACTATGTCAGGTCCTGATAATTGAGCTTCTCCTACTTCTGCCCAACAGACAGCCGTTCTACATTTCCTACCATATAATGCCTCAAAAGGTGCAGCATGGATGCTTGTATGGTAGCTATTGTTATAGGAGAATTCGATCAATGGCAGGTGGTCATCCCAACTACCACCTAAATCAATAACTCACGCACGAAGCATGTCTTCCAAAGTTTAAATTGTACGCTCACTCTGTCCATCAGTCTAAGGATGGTAAGCAGTACTAAAATTCAAACGTGTGCCCAAAGATTGTTGGAAACTTTTCCAAAAATGTGAGGTGTATCTAGTATCCCTATCAGAGATAATAGATACCGGTACGCCATGAAGAGCTACAATCTTATCTACATACAACTGGGCTAATTTATCGGAGCTATGAGTCTCCTTGATGGGTAAGAAATGTGCTGATATAGTCAGTCTATCAACAATAACCCATATGGTATCATTTCTGTGCCTTGTTTTAGGTAACTTGGTTATGAAATCCATAGTTACCATTTCCCACTTCCATGTGGGAAGTTCTGGCTGTTGCAACGGGCCCGATGGATTTTGATGTTCAGCTTTAATCTGAGCACAGGTCAAGCACTTAGCTACATGGGTGGCAATAGATTTCTTCAACCCTATCCACCAATAATTAGCTTTCAAATCTTGATACATCTTGTCACCTCCCGGGTGAACTGAGTACTTGGAGTTGTGGGCTTCCTGGAGGATTATATCTCGAAGTCCTCCTTGAATAGGAACCCAAATCCTTCCGTTCATTCTGAGAATTCCATCCTTCCCAGGTGCTAACTGTTCAGCAGTTATACATAACTTTTCATTTGGAAGGTTAGCTTCCAAAACAGCATCCTTCTATGCAGCTAATAGTCTTTCATTCAGACTATTCTTCAACTCAATGCTCTTGGCATTTATCCTAATTGGTTTAACTCTTTCCTTTCGGCTTAGAGCGTCTGCGACCACATTCGCTTTACCAGGATGGTAGCGAATTTCGCAATCATAGTCATTTAAGGTTTCCATCCA
Organism: Helianthus tuberosus; assembly: GCA_030545235.1. Taxonomy (NCBI): domain Eukaryota; kingdom Viridiplantae; phylum Streptophyta; class Magnoliopsida; order Asterales; family Asteraceae; genus Helianthus; species Helianthus tuberosus. The sequence goes on from CM060413.1 coordinate 81,844,867, forward strand.
ACGGCGCTGTCTCATATTGAGCTCTTTTTTATTGAACAAATGTTGGAGACTTTTGTGATCAGAAAAGATCACGCATTTAGTTCCATACAAATAATGTCTCCATAACTTTAGTGCAAATACAACGGCACCCAACTCCAAATCGTGGGTGGTGTAATTCTTCTCGTGCACTTTTAATTGTCGTGATTCATAGGCAATCACCTTGCCTCGTTGCATAAGCACACAACCCATACCGGTGTGTGAAGCATCACAGTATACGACAAACTCTTCAATTCCATCAGGTAAGGTTAGCACCGGAGCATTGCTCGATTTCTTCTTAAGAATCTCAAAGGATTCTTGTTGTTTCGGACCCCAATCAAACTTAACATTCTTACGGGTCAAAGAAGTTAATGGTGCAGCTATTCTTGAGAAGTTCTCAATGAATCTTCTATAATATCCAGCTAAACCCAGAAAGCTACGTATTTCGGTTGGAGTCTTGGGTGCTTCCCAATTCATTACGGCTTCTACCTTAGCGGGATCTACTTGGATACCTCGCTCACTGACAACATGTCCAAGGAATTGGACTTCACGAAGCCAGAATTCACATTTGGAGAATTTAGCGTACAGTTTCTCTTGCTGCAGTAATCCTAAGATGCATCGAAGGTGCTTCTCATGATCGTCTTGATTACGAGAATAGATAAGTATGTCATCTATGAAGACGATGACAAACTTATCTAGGTATGGTTTGCAGACTCTATTCATGAGGTCCATGAATGCTGTTGGAGCATTAGTGAGTCCAAAAGGCATCACTAAAAACTCGTAATGTCCATATCTTGTTCTGAATGCCGTCTTAGGCACATCTTCAGTCCTAACCTTGAGTTGATGATACCCAGATCTCAAATCAATCTTCGAGAAGAAGCTCGCTCCTTGGAGCTGATCAAATAAGCCGTCGATCCTGGGTAAAGGATAACGATTCTTAATCATTACTTTGTTTAGCTCACGATAATCAATGCAAAGACGCATTGATCTATCCTTCTTTTTCACAAATAATATTGGAGCTCCCCAAGGCGAAGAGCTAGGTTGTATAAAACCTTTTTCCAAAAAATCATCTAATTGAGTTCTGAGTTCCTTCATTTCAGTAGGTGCTAGGCGATAAGGAGCTCGTGCAATAGGTGCAGCTCCTGGAAGAATGTCTATCGTGAACTCTACTTGTCTCTCAGGAGGTAATCCAGGTAACTCGTCAGGAAAGACATCAGGATACTCAGAGATGATTGGGATGTCTTCAATCTTAGGTTTTGGATCATTCACAGTCATTTGTGCCATGTAAATGACACATCCATTCTTTAAACACTGTGATACCTTGAGAATAGACACATTGCTGGGCAACCCGTATTGTGTATCTCCTTGAATAGTGATAGATTCACCAGAAGGGGTTTTGATAATAACTAGCTTTTTATCACAGGCAATTTGGGCTTGGTTATGCGACAACCAATCCATGCCCAAAACTATATCAAACCCAGCCAATTTCATTGGCAAGAGGGATAGCGGGATAGAATGATTCTTGATGGATATAAAGCATCCATCAAGAAGAGTCGAAGCTGTTTCTAAGGTACCGTCAGCAAGTTCTACCTCATATTTTATGTCTAGAGTCTTAATAGGCAAATTCAGTGACTTACAAAACTTATGGTCTACAAAAGACTTATCAGCACCGGAATCAAATAAGACTCTAGCATAATTATTATTGATGAGGAAGGTACCTGTTATGACGTTATCGTCATTCACCGCTTCCCTCGCGTTCATTTGGAAAACCCTTGCGTTGGTTTTCTTTGCCTCCTCGGGCTTCTTAGCATTCTTGGGGCAACTGGTTTTGATGTGCCCCTTTTCATTGGAACCGTAACAGGTTGCATCCTTAATATTCCGGCACTCTACAGATTTGTGCCCTTTCTTTTTGCAGATCCCACATGGTTTGGCTTGTGGGTCCTGGTTGCACTTCCCAAAGTGCCTCTTATTGCAGGTTTTGCATCTGGGCTTATCACTTGACTGCCCCTTCTAGGAATTAAAGTTCCCTTTTCCTTTCTTGTTCGACTGAGGAGACTTATCTTCCTCTCTCTTCCTCTTCCCAACATCAGTGGTTTTCTTTGCCCTACTCCTCACAACATCCAAAGTGAGGGACAAAGATAGATCCACAACAGATCTATAAGTGGTTGGCTTAGAGGCCTTAACGTTCCCTTTTACTTCAGGAGCCAAACCACCGATGAAACGCGCTATGCGTTTGGGTTCAGGAGTGACTAAATACGGTACCAACCTTGACATTAAATTGAAGCTAGTCACGTAGGATCTATAATCCAGATCTTTCATCACTAAGGTGAGGAAATCAGTCTCTATCCATTCAACTTCATGCTGAGGGCAATAGGTTTCCTTAACCAAATCAACAAACTTGTTCCATGACAGATTGTACAAAGGAACGTTCCCAGTGGCTTGCACTAATGCTTTCCACCAAGTGAGGGCATCGCCCTTAAAGGATTGTGATACAAACTTCACTATATCCTCTTTAGCACATCTGCTGATGTCTATCACAGTCTCCATCTCATCTAACCATTTCATGCAATCGATTGCACCTTTTTCTCCTGTAAAATCTCTCGGTTTACAGGAGACAAAGTACTTATAGGTACAACCCTTGGTGTACCAGGGAGTCGGCTCGAGGATAACCTGCCTCTTTGGCTCACTATCCTGATTAGATGAGTGCTGAGACTCACTTTTCTTATGAGTATGGGGTTGAGAATGGGATTGTGAATGACTTCTGGACCGAACATTGCTCGGTTCCTTAAATATCTTATCTACTGCTTGGGCAAGTGTAATATCGATCATTGCTTACAGTTCAGCATTTGTGAGATTTACTCTTGCTTCATTATTGTTTTCTCCTCGAGGGTGGCTATTTGCCTCATCAGATCCAGCCATTTTCGAGTACTATATTAAACAATAATGATATATTTAAATTATGTAATAAATCATCATATTGATGATTAGATGGTCATGGTATTATTTAAACCATATAGACCATTTTAAGAAAATAGTAAAAATCAAAGAGATACAATTCTTTTATATTTTTATTAGACAGAGGAATATAAATCACACTGTCAATGTCATGAAGACATATTCATATTACACAAAGCTCGTCTCGAAGGACATTTAGATGGCACAAAGCCTTGTCACATAGATGATTATAATCATTGATTTCTTTAAGGGTCGAACAAAGTTCATCACCTTTTTTGACAAGAAGTTTATAGATCTAAAACTTTCATTGTCATTATTACACCTTTGCTTATAAGCATACATCTCTAATGGATGTTGTGGTGTATACATCATATTGATGTTTATTAGCCATTATTCATGTTGATCATATAGGCTATAATAGTGACTTCGTAAAGTCCAAGTACATAGGAAGATTGTGTGGTTTCTCGTACCACACAATTCAGGATTGTTAACATATTTTCAGATGTTAACAGAGAGTCATTATCTTAAAAAGGTTGTACCATCATAGCCATTTAGTATTTTGGCTAGGTTATACCTTTAAGAAATTTGTTGGCAGATCAATAAATTTGAAATGATATAGTGTGATGTAATAAAATACATATTTCAAATCGAAAATATCTTCATTAAACCATGAAACGAATACAACATTGCCCAAAAAGGGACTTGAGAAAAACCACACAAACTGCCCACGCAGGGGCTACTGAAACAGAAAGTAAGTCCACGCAGGGACTTGGTACATGAAAACAAAATAAACGTCCTCGCAGGGACTTATTGAAATACAACATGAACAACAATTTCCTGCTTCTTCTTGCCCTTAAGAAAGTTCATAAGACCTTTGACAAAACCATTGTGCTTCTTCTTAGTTTCATGAGCTTCATGTTCAACCCGGTCTAACCTCTGTAAAATCTCTTGAGTTTGTTCTTGATGATAAGGAGGAGGTTGTTGGTAGGGTGGGTATTGGTATCCCTGCACCGAGTATCCAGTTGGGTAAACTGGAGGGTAAGAAGAAGGATAAAGTGCATTGTACTGAGCAGCTGTAAGGTAAGGGTCATGATTTCCATAATCAGATGGGTAACCAGACGGATTATACCCAGATGATCCTGGGTATGTCGGGATCGGGTTGTCAAAACCCAACGGTGGCTGCAGCGGTCCATGAGAAACTGGTGGAGGATTGACTTTCGGCACCGTGTGTGAGGGTCCGCCCAACTGTGGGTCCTCTGGGATAGGAGGGTAAGAACTTGAGCCATGAGGAGATGCAAACCGTGGTCCCCCAACTACAGACATTCTGGCATTTCTCCTTCGCCTTGGCGGCTCGGGAGGCTGTTGAGGTGGTTCCTCAACTGGTAACGGTGGTGGGGTCACAGCTTGGAGCTGGGGTTCAACCAACGGAGGTTGGGCTGGGGAGTTATGGTATGAAGGTGTAAAGAACCAATCATACTGAGCCATCCTCCCTTGAAATGAGTCGGGCCCATGGTACGGTGATCCCTGAAATGGGGAACCGCTTGAGATGCTTATTGGGTGGCCTGGTGTTCCTGTTTGCAATTTTGGGTCCGAGTCATCATCCATTTCCATTTCCTGAGAAAAGTGATCCTCAGGTCCCAAAGGGTTATAGCCCAAAAAGTTGTTAACATAATCATTCGGATTAAATTGTGCGGGAGAGTAAGTAGAATCTGAATGATGAAAAGGATGAGATTGAAAGGAGTGATGTGATTGGTTTGAGTGGTGAGTTCCCTGCGAAAGAGGGGAATGTTGGGGTTCGATAAGAATGGGCTACCCAAAGTAAGGAGGGTCAGATGGTGAGGATCCCAGCGAGACAGAATGTCTTGCTGGTTCAAAGCTATGGCTCCAATTATCCCTTGAGTCGGAGCTGGGAAGTGAATAGGATGGTGTACGTCTGTGGGAGGGTCCCGCGTGGCCAGACGGTCCTCCACGCATGGGTCCTTTGCCTTTTCCTCTTACTCTTAGTGGCATTCTTTCAAGTGGTAACCTGTCAAAACAAGTAACTATAATAAAACAATAAAAGGAAGGTTAAGAGTAAAATCCTAGGTCATTTGCCTAGACTCGAGAGTCTAAGGAATGTGCTTATTGTGTCATTGAGATTAAACACAAAAGGTTAGTGTTTAATTCACTCAATGTTGGCTCTGATACCAACCTGTCACACCCCGATATTTCCACATATTACCGGTGGGCCCGACCGGGAGTATCGTGACGTAGTTGATATCATCATAGTCAATACACACAATATAATAGCATAGCGGAAGGCTTGGTGAATAAACTATTACAAACCATAATGTCTGAGTGTTCGAGTGAAAGAATATACAGACTGGAATGTAATAAGATCCACAGGCGGATCATAAAATAAATACAAAGAAACAAAATAACAGACTTCAGGCATCTATGGATTTGCAAGATCGTCTTATGACACCTAATAGCTCCAGCCTATTACGAGAGGTACCGGTCAAATCAGTCTTTAAGAAAATACGTCAGTTTACACTGGTAAATACAATTAATTGACTCATTTGAAAACATTTATGAAAATTGATTTAAGTGCACATGGCACAAATCTTTTATAACTTGGGACAATTATTTAAATATAATCTTGTATACAGATTTACATGTTTGTCTTACAATTAGGGCCGGTTGGAAGCCGGTCGTGATTAACCGACTCACCATTTATAGAACCCACAAAGGAGTTATCCCCAACGTGTGGGTTTATGTTTTAGCATTTGCATCTGCATCTGTCAGGTGTATGCCTACACCCCGTGCATAGGTCGTGGCCATTTTCAAATGAAATGAGCCGAGGATATCCAGGACACGGTCGTATTAACCCCCAATGCTTATGTTATCAAACAAGACAGATTAAAACGGGTTATGTAAATTTATTAATCACAATCCGATTAAATGATCTCATACCCGACCAAGTGGTATTATTATAATACCATATCCCAAGCCCGTATAAAGGAAAATAAGTTAAAAGTATTTACCTGATGCTAGCAGTATAATCCTAAAGCTTTTGATGGCACCTTCTACCGGAAGCTATTTAATCTATATAGAAGGTTTATTACCTATTAGGATGCTAACAGGTCTTTAATTTAGTCAAGGACTTAGACCGGTTAGCTAGAAGGAAACCTTACGGTTCTAAACGCTAGATTAAGCGGAGGCCGGAATAGAATGTGGTTTAGACCCGACAAGCTTGGATACTTGTATAATATGGGTAAACTAAACACATTATGGAAATTGAGAATTTATTGATAAGGTTAAGCCCGTTTCGACCATTTTATGTAAACTAGTCACATAAGCCGATCCGAACGCGTAAACGTGTAACGGGTAACCAAATAAATTATATGCAGGTCTTAATCATTATTATGCTCAAAATATGTTAATACATCACTAAGATGTTAACATATATGCCCCAAAAAGTAATTTAAACCAAAATGAGTCGTATTTTGGTAATTTTAATGCCCATAAAAGAGTTTAAATATTAAAATGAGTTTCAGATCTGATTTAATCAGTAAAAATATGCATTTTTATAAGTTATATCAGTATGGTATTTTATATATGTGAAATTTATCTTAAATAACCAAACTATGTGTCGTAGGGGCATTTTGGTAATTTCACATAGGCTTTAAAGGTCAAAATACTCTTCTGAGTTTAAAAACTTTGGCTTACTATTTAATTATATAAATTAGCTTAAAACACCAGTGGGTAATAAGTTTTATATGCCAAATATAGTTTTAACTCAAACTATGTGCTAAAATGCTTAAACAATCGGTTTTAAGGGATATTTGGGTTAAAACAGGAAATCTGAGTTTTTGATCAGCTTATAAGGTTCAAAATAGTTTATTTATCATGTAGAATCAGTAGCAAAAGGTTTGGCATTAAAAAGTTATGTAAAACTACTTTTATGCATAAAAAGGGTAAAACTGACAATTACCGAAATCAAACTATTATCCTATGTTATGCTCAGCCTAAAAATAAAAATTAATCTCCAAAAATTCCAAAATATTATTTTACATCAGTAGGTAAAAAGTTTAGTATTAAAAATCGTGTTTAGATAGGCTTTATGTTAATTACGCCATTTAAATAATAAAAAGCTCCTTAATTACGCTATTGAGCATAACTCCTATTCTAGACCTCAAACTGAAGTCAAATTTTTGGGACATGTCTAAATATCAGTAGCAAAGGTGTTAGTCCAATCACATTGTTAAAAATATCAGTTGTATGTAAAAAGGGCGTTTATGGCATTATTAAGCATAATTACGATCAAGTGCATATAATTCAAACCACTAGGCACCATGCAATATAACTCCAGAGGGTTATACTACTAAGTAATGTGGTCCTAATGGAAGCTTAAAGCATGGGAGAATTAAGCTTGAGCGGGTCAGAACTAAAAGTCAAAGCAAAAGTCAAGCTTTTGCGACTTTCGGTTATAAACTGACCTTAGACTGTTAATTGCCGGGTTAGGACTGATAAAACATGTTTTAATATTAATTACCAAGTCATTAGAATGTTAAAATATAATTTAGAACCTCTGGTTTATTAATTTTAATCATATTCAAACATTCTGTCAAGTTTGACTTTTTGTCAAACTACTTTGACCCGACAATTGACCAGTCAAACGAGATAATTAGGAGGTGCCCTTTTAGGGGTTAGTCACCTACCTTAATAAGGTCCCATAACCACTTTCAATTTAATCAGTGGCTGGTCCATACGTAATTAAAACGAAAGTCAAACTTAATTTACAATAAGTTTGACTTATAGGCAATTAAGCTAATTAAAACAACTAAACAAGAAATTAAAGGCTTACTAAAGGTCCTAGCAGTCTTTTCTACGCTTCAAAGTCTTCTCATTGTCCTAAGCAAGATCCAGATGTTGTAGATTTGCAAATGTTTGCAAATATGCTTTGGAACTCAAGAACTAGCACTCCTTATATAACAATTCATAAGGTCATGGATCCTTTCCAGGTGTTAAGGGAGGCCTTAGGATCACCCTAGGTGTCCTAGCTAGTGAATTCAACCGACTTACAGCCCCTAGAGTCAATACAATCAAAGTTAAGGCGGTGGAACAGCCTAACCCGCACCTGGCAGCCTTTTTCTGTTACTGGCAGTCTTACGCGGCCCGCGTAAGAGTCTTTGAAGACTTACGCGGCCCGCCTGGACCGGTTGATCAGGTTAAAACTTGTTTGAATCTTGGAAGCTTTAGTCCCTGATTGATTTAAACCCCTTTTAACTCCATTTTTGGCAATCAAGGCCCTTGTAGTTAGTTTGTTGAAGCTCAAGGATAAATAAACTAACTTCATTAGGCTCGGGTTCGTTAAATATTACTATGAAAGCAAGTTTCATCAAGTTGACACTTATAGCCCAAAGTCTTGAAAACATGCCTAACGATCTTGAAACCATGTGAAATTTATAAGAATATTTGAATATTTCGAAGCCTCGGTTTCGTTAAAAGGTCACTCAGAGGTCAGAATCGACATGTTGACACGTTTAACCCTTGTAATTTAATAATCTTCCGATTATTTTCGTAAACGGCTTCTTATATCCAATCAATCACTTGTTTAAGAATATATTCATCATGTATGGTCATTCAGAGGCTCAAGTTTGGTATGTTGACACTTTTAGCCCCTGTGGTTTCATAGTTTCACTATTTGACAATTTTAGTCCTTCAAACTCAATCTTTCGCACCTTTAGAGTTTAGGACACGTGTCTTTACATAATTGGACATATTTTTACGTGGTGTTACATCTACTCCATGACGATGACCTTCCAAATTGGTTCATTACATCGGACATCCAATCTGAGAGAGCCCAAAGTTTATCATACTTGCACATTCATTTCATTCCTAACGCTAACACGGTTAGTAACGTGTACACTTAAACATATTGAAAACCTAAATCTTCATTTAAACATATTCCAATAATCTACATCCATAAGACTACGGTACATGCATACACAATCACCTATGCAACACATACATACATTTCCCATAATCATGGACACTTATACAAGTTCGCACCACATACACATACTACGAATACATATCTACTTACATATATGCAATCACATTCACTTAGTTTCTTTCAAATATCATACTTTGTTAGGCACACCATTTTCCATTTATAAGCATGCTATTTATACTTGTTCCATCTATTCGTGAGTGTATTACATTCAAATACTATCATACATATAATACTTAGCCATGTACATAATGAAATCCACTTTTACAGACACTAACATACATGCCACATCATTGTACAAGCTTTCGTACATTTTTCGTCCTTACCTGCACCCCACAAAACTCCATAGTAGGCTTGGGGTGCCTTTAGGAAGCTTAAGAAGGTCTTGGAAATGAAGAAAAACGAGAAAAGCATGAAAAACTAGCTTCCGACGTTGACCCCGCATCGGCAGTGACTTAAGGCGTCGACCAAAAGAAGACGTCGCATCGGCGACGCGATGTAGGGGCATTAGCAACGTGAACTGCAGATCTGGCATCCGATTTTTATTGTTTTGAGCGTTTTGACCCCCATTAGTGCACTCCGAGGGTCCCAAATCAAACATAACATTTTCCCAAGATCCCAAATCATTCTAACTCTAATCCCATATCCCAACAACCAATCTCCACAATTTGGTTCATTCCTTTCATATTTGTGACCCGATTACTTATTCCATATGTTTTCAATCATATGTAACTACATATATCAAATTCTGTCATACTTACCTTGATACTACCTTTACATACCCATCCTTTTGTGATTCCCAATAAACAAGTATAGATAACTTCATTCAGAAATAGTACAAAGTGGGTTACGAAATCACTTACCTTAAGCCTCCATATTTGCATTCGCTTCCTTGCCTCCTCTTGACCCGTTAGCTTTCCATGCTTGAGTCCATGCTAATGCGGTTCCTATCCTTCCATGCCATTTTGTGATAACACTGTTAGTCTGCATATTCATCCATATCAACATTCCTTTCCAATCTTAGTTACATTGATTTTCATTAGTCAGTCATTCTCTAACATGCATAAGACACGATTTGATAATCACATTGTTCCACATCTACACAATTCACTTCCTCTTCATACATAACACATCATTGTTTAACGCATATCACGCGAATATTCCTAAACCTTAAAATCACATTCATAAGTCAAACCATGTCATTCACATATTAATTGACTTTCAGAAAGTCAACGGTCAAGCATACAAACTTACAACTCAAGAGCATATGTCCATATTGATGTAGTAAACCACACTATTGACATCACATTCAATTTGTACCATGTTGAAAGACACATACAATCATGAAATCACCTAGTTACATACACATAGTCAATTCCTTCCATACTAGTAATCTCATAATGCTACAACTAACCATGACCATGATTTACTAACCCAATTATCATCCCAACATTGTTCTTTCCTAGTACATTCACATTCTTCACAATTAACGTTAACTCGTCACTTAACCTCAACTAACAATCAATCAAACACATAGTGTATATCATATCATTCAAGCATAGAACACAAACTCCAAATGCATAATTCTTACCAAATCATATAAATAATTATATTACCTCCTAAAACATATTCCACATGTTGATTTACTACCAACCATGTCATTATCACATTCTACACATGATCATCCATTCTTAGCATGAATTTCACAAACTAACCTACAGTAGGTATTTCATCAAACACTTTGTATGCGTACTACCATCTAACCACAATGAACAAGTATTTCATGCTTTCATTCCTACTTCTTGCATTCATTCACCAACACAACTAAGCATCAAATAAATTTCATACTGTACTTCAACCTTAATAACAAGAATTTATTACAACAATTTAACATATCAAATTTGCACAAGATTTGGACATGGGTGATTCACCCATGTTGCCACCTTCACCACCGATGGTGGGTTTCACCTTCAAACATCCAATTACTTAAAATCATGCATAACTCATGTTCCATATAGTGATTCTAACATAGTCATGCTTAATTTGATACTAATTCGTGGATTGATCATAACCCACTTCATACAAAAATCACCAAATCAAAAATTACAACTTACCACATGTTTGTTAGGGCTAGATGGTGAGAGATCTTCATTCATGCTATGTTTTTCATTTGATCATGGCTTTGATTGGGCTGAATTTGCATTCTTGTTCTTGAGAGAGGATTTCTCCTCTCTTCCCTTCTCCATTCATGACAAACACACACTTGCACATTCTAGTATTTTATTTTTATAAACTTAAACACCTACCGAGTTGCGATTTCTGGGTGCGTTCTGTTAGGCCGTTTCGCAGGATGTGTTCGAGTAGAACGTGTCGGAATCGATCAGAATCGAGGTGCGGAATCCCTCGACAATGTCTGAGAATCAACAACGACAATATCAACACTTAACATGTCTGATTTCATTGCATAAGTATGAAAGTACAGAAGTTCCAGATGAAAGTCAGACAGACAGAGCTTCGCCTAGTAATCAGCCAAAAGTTCTTCACAAATGGACCTAACCTCCTATTTATAGGCAATCAGGGAAGGAGAGAGTGTCACCCGTTCAGTTGGTCATCCGATCGGATGGCCATCCGTTCGGATGACATTTGTCGTCCGACGGATTTCACTTTAACAATTATGCGTCGTTCCCTGATTTGTCTAGACACACCAACACATACATATTCATACATATACAAAATCACATATACAGGACAAAATACATAAGACTCGATGCAGACGGAAGCTACAGACATATGTACTAACAGACTCCCCCTTGGATGTAGCTGTAAATCAGAGCTATGGTACCGATTTAATCGATCTAACAGTCGGTTAAATCATCCAAAGCTCATCAATTTGGGTTAAACGGGAGTTTTGACGTTAAACAGAGAAAATCATCAATGTAAAGGTCAATTCACGGATGGATTTTGGAATTGAAGACATCATTCTGTTCGGAATTGATTCGCGTACAATCCTGTGAAGTTTCATCATGAAATTCACATAAATAAAGATTCTGGATCGAAAAAACGTCATTTGGAGTGTTCTTGAGCTGTTAGAACATATCTAATCGGATGACCATCCAACCCATGTCATTAGCTTGTGTTTGAAAGATCAGTTGGTTTTCACTCAGATGACCATCCGATCGGATGACCATCCGATCCACTAACACAAGTTTGTTCACTTTGTCATTCAATCGAATGACCATCCGATCGGATGACCATCAGGACAAGAAGACCAATCCGATCGGATGACCATCCGTCACCATGCCATTCGACCAGATGATCAAATGCCTAAAAAAAGGCATTTTTTGATCGCAACGACGAGGAGAGTCTCCAGAAAAAATTTGGTCATTGACAATTTTTTTCGGGTTTTTAGCGACCAAGCTGGGTTGTTCGGGGACACCGTCGGGGGCTTCAGTGAACAAATTTTATGATGCGATCATGGATTATGGAAATTAGTGGGGTAGTCATGATACGAAGTAGAAAGTTTATCTTCCAGGGTGTCTGACTATTTATGGGCCAAAAAGAAAAATCCCAACGATGAAAAACTGACGTTTTGAGGAAAATTGTCATATTTTCGGCATAGTCGAGTTTTTCACAGATAAAAGAGGACTGAATTTCTCAGTTTGAGGGGGAATTTAGTAATAGAGACATCATAATTTTCAAAAATGAGGGGGAATAAAAATTTCACCGTCGTATGTTGAAATTCTGGCATTTTTGAAATTCGTGACACTGCAACAGTATTCGGGTAGTTTCGACCTCAGATTGTCAGGGGGAATGTGAATCTGATCGTGGGTGAAAGCTTCCGAGATCAAGATGATCCGAGGTGTTGATATCTGATCATGGACGAAAGCATCAGAGATCTGAGAGTGATCGTGAATGATAGCTTCTGAGATCTGGATTATCCTTGGAGATGAATCTGATCGTGGACGAATGCTTCAAATATTGGATTACATTACATGATGATTTGTTTACACGGATCTGTCATTCTTATGGTGCGTTAACGTGGATCACGGTAAACGGGATATCAGATCTTCAGGGGGAATCACGGATTTGAAGTTTACCAGTGGGGTATTTGAAGTTTCTATCAATTGCCGGTTGAGTTTTTGTACATTCTTAGATCGAGCAAGCGGAATGCAAGATCGTGGTGCTAAATTGACATATCAAAAACTGAGCTCGGATGCGGTTAAAGTTGAAACAGAGGATGCTGTAGTGATTAGTTTCAAGTTGGTGATTGTTCGTGAAGGTTGCAGTTTAGCAAATCAGAGGAGAGTCGTAAACTGTGCAAAAGACCTGAAGATTCATTTCAGGGGGAATTCGTGCTTTACTTTGGCAAAAGCAAACCCGAATCATCAATCGACGGGGAATCCATTGTCAGATTTCAAGATACCTGATTGAAGTTGCAGAAAAGTTGAAGATTACAGAATATTCTAACACGGCTCAAGGTTCTCAAAGTTTTAAAGACGATTCGACAGTGACATCCGAGGGGGAATTTGTTGGTGCATATTTCGTACGTCTGCAACTATGCGAATAGTTAGATAGAGCGCGTGTTGAATATTGTATAGAATAGAGAAAGTTAGACAGGTTTTGTAATTGTCAAGGTCCATCCGGACGGATGACCATCCGGTCGGATGGACACATAATGTTAGTTGTCTATAAATAAGGGGTTGGGGCTCCCATTTGGACAAGCTTTTGGTTCCCAGAGGGGACATGTTGTCCAACTGGTCTCGTGCTGTAAACGTTGAATAATCAATAGAGACCAGATTATAAGTGACTGCTCGGTGTTGTATTCTGTTTCTACTCCTTTCTTAGTCGTAATAATCGCACTGAACACGTCGGATCAGGACCGAAGCTGCATCAAACTCGCCGGATCCTGGAATCAGCGGTGGTATTAGAGCCACTGGAGGTTGGATCGGAGACAACAACATCTGTTAGTACATATGTCTGTAGCTTCCGTCTGCATCGAGTCTTATGTATTTTGTCCTGTTTATGTGTTTCTGTATATGTATGAATATGTATGTATTTGTGTGTCTAGACAAATCAGGGAACGGGGCATAACTGTTAAAGTGAAATCCGTCGGACGACAAATGTCATCCGAAAGGATGGCCATTCGATCGGATGTCCATCAGATCGGATGACCAACCGAACGGGTGACACACTCTCCTTTCCTGATTGCCTATAAATAGGAGGTTAGGTCCTTTTGTCTAGGACTTTTGGCTGATTATTGAGGCGAAGCTCTGTCTGCTAACTTTCATCCGGAACTTCTGTACTTTCATACTTATGCAATGAAATCAGACATGTTAAGCGTTGAGATTGTCGTTGTTGATTCTCAAACATTATCGAGGGATTCCGCACCTCGATTGTGATCGATTCCACCACGTTCTACTCGAACAGATCTGGAGAAACGGCCTAACAAGTGGTATCAGAGCCACAGGAGGTTGGATCGGAGACAAAAATAGCAAATTCACCGAGTTTTTCAGCGATTTTCAGCAGATTTCTGTCAAATCTCACCGGAGATTCTGACTATTTCTTCTTATTCTTCTACATTTCTTGCAGTTTTCATATTTTAAATCTTAAAACCGGAAAAATTCAAAATTAAGCTAGAATTCACGGACAAATTTGACTAAATTTTATATCAATCGGATCGGAATTTAACATAGAACAATCCTACAAAGTTTCATACAAAAATTCGGAATAAATCATCATCAAATTAAGCAAAAACTATGGAATGTTCTTCGCAGATGCTGACGTCACTCATCCGATCGGATTGCAATCTGATTGGATCAGACTAGATCTTGTTCACAAATTCTTGCTGACGTCATAGCTTGTTCGTTTGGATCACCATCCGATCGGATCAGCATTGTGTTTTAGAGTTTTAAGGGCCAAGTCACTTTGTTCGAATCACCATCCGATCGGATCGCCATTCGACACTTGTGCCATCCGACACTTGTGCATTTGCTTCATTACTATCTTGTATCATCCGATCGAATCACCATTCGATCGGATGGCCATTCGATCCGAGTGCTCAGTTCTTGAAAGTTGTGAAATTTTTCTAAGTGTTTGATTTGTTTTCAGGTACTTCAAAATGGGAGACGATTTCCTGAACCCATTCAGCGACATCTTTGCGTACAACACTGGAGATGCATCGACAAATACAAACACAAACACAAATACCAATACAATTTCAAAAAAGGCAATCATAGATTCTCTTAGTGTCGACAATGCCTATGGAAAGTATAATAAGCCACCAAAGTTGATGGCGATTGAAGATTACAACCGATGGGCAAACAGATTTGATGGTTGGTTGAAGGCTTTTGCTTACCAAAGCTGGAGGTGTATTAAGAATGGTTATGATGTTACAAGAGGAGATTTTGAAAACTTGGCTGACAATGAACAGGAGACGTTTATTGCTAAACAAAAGTGTGTAGCTCTACTCCACCAGTCAGTCAGAGACGATATTATTTCCTTGATTAATTACAAAAATTCAAAAGACTTATGGGCTAAACTAGAAAAGAAGTGTATTGGGGGAGAAGAGATTGTGAAAAAAAAGAAACGATTGTTGAAAAAGGAGTTTGACTTATTTGCATGTATGAAAAATGAAAATGTATTGAAGATGATTGAGCGGTTTTGCCACCTGAAGATAGAGCTCGTCAGACATGGGATCACAATTACCGAAGAAGAGATGGTTGAAAAACTTTTTGAATCTCTACCAGATGAGAAAGATTGGCAGTATTATGGTCTGGTTCTGAAAAACACCAAAGCTATGTCAGAAATGACAGTTGACTGGTTGATTGAGAGATTTGAAAGTCATGAGTTGGAAATCAAGAAAATGAACAAAGTAAATAACACCCCATATCAACAAAATGTTGATCTCTACTACAAGGGTAGTATGATTCCGAAAACCACATCACCAAGAACCGCATTCACTGCTGAGAGTTCAGGCACAGTAACTTAAGAAAAGCAAAGCAACATTTCATCACCCAGCAGTGGTTATCATGGAGGTTCTTCTTCGTCTATTCCAAGCAGTCAGCAACCACAAAATGTTCCCAAGAATGTGTTTCAATGTAACATTGCTGTTAACCTAAACAATGCTCAAAACTTCAATGAGGAGACAGTGAAACAACAAGTGGTGTTTCTTGATTCTATCTTAGAGTCGTATGAGAGTCTTGTAGCCTGAAGATCGGAAATACAAATCTCACAAAAGAAGACTACGACCAGATAGATCCCGAGGAGATGGAATTGATCGATATACGTTGGTGCATGGCTAGTGTAATCCACAGAGCACAACGGTTCATGGAGATCCCGGGATGAAACTCAATTGGAGGGCCTTCGACAAAACTGGGTTTTGATAAATCCAAAGTAACCTGATTCAAGTGTGAATGCAGAAATTCAGCAGCAGATGAAACAACTAACCCCTTTCATGATGATTACTACAAGAAAGCTGTTTATCACCGAAACTACGAAGAGCCGCCCAGAATGAAGCAAAACGAGGAGACTCCAAAGGAGAAGTCGAGAGCTTTAGCTGTAATTCAGGATGATGAAGGTTTCGATTTGAGCGAGTTCTTACCGGAAGATGATGCAGTAGGTTTTGCATTCATGGCACAAATTGAATCACCACCAGTTTCGAAGGAAGAACAAGAAGAGAGAACATACATCCGTCGAAAGTTGATAGCACAAACGATGAAAGACAAAATCTACGCAACTTGGAAAGAAGCCAAAAGAGCAAATAGATGGGATCCTGATCGCGAATGCTACTTAGATCCTAAAGGCAACATCGTTGTGGAACCATCATCAGTCCAAGTCGAAACTCTTATAAAATCAATAGCAGAAACTGAAGAACAGAGAGAGAGAGACAAAGCAAAGAATGCCGAAGAAGAAAAGCTAAAGTCAAAGAAGATAGAAGATGGAATCATTGATACTTCTAAGGAGATGACGGCAGAAAACCTGACAAAAATGGCCGACAAAGTTCTTATGGCAAAAGCACTTGAGTTAGATTCCAAATCTACTTCTAGTTCTGAGTCAACAAGCAAGGTCAGTAGTAGTGGTTCAAACAATGAATCAGGTAAGACTGATTGTGCTAAAACAGAGAGTGACTGCAGAAATTGCATGAAAGAATGCAAAGTTTGCAGCACACATGCGTATCTCTCCCTCAAAAAGACCCAAGATCTGGTTGAAAAAGTCAACATGGTTTAAAAACAAGTTTTAGATCGAGATAAACTGCTTAGAGCTTCAAATGAGAGAATTAAAGAATTAAACAAAAAGATTGAAAAAGATAAAACAGATGTTGAACACTTTAAGAAAGAAAATGAAAAATTAACTCTTGAAAACAGAACAATTTGGAATGACATTAAAGCTTTATTTACGTCATTGATGCGTCTAATCCCCAAGCCGCCTTCTTTCTTTGGTAAGCAAACGATATTCCATGAAACTTTAGCTCTACCCTTAACAATACGACCTTGACACCAAAGAAAGCTTCTTAATTTTTTCTCAAGCTGTTTAACTATACTTGCCGGAAGGATAAAAACCGAGGCCCAGTAAACATAAAAAGCTGACAGGACTGAGATTACCAATTGAAGCCTACCCGCAAATGAAAGATATTTCACTTTCCAATCTGAAATTCTATTCTATATTTTTTCCACTAACACTTTGCAATCAGATTGAAGGAGTCTTGTAGCAATTAAAGGAACTCCAAGATACTTTATTGGAAGCGATCCTTCTTCAAACGGCATGATAGCAAGAATGTTAGTCTTCACTAAATTAGGAACATTGCAAAAGAAAGCCGTACTCTTCGCAAGACTATGGATCAAACCAGACATGTCTTTAAAATCATTCAAGGTATCCATAATAATCTTCACAGATTGAACCTCTCCTCTCGAAAAAAGAAAAAGATCATCTGCAAAACACAAATTAACAATCTTTTGCTTCTCGCACCTCTTATGGAATCGAAACGAAGAGCCTATAGATGTAGCAACTTGAAGCATAGATGTAAGAACTTCAATAACCAGCGTAAAAAGGTAGGGGGACAGTGGGTCCCCTTGTCTGAGACCTCGTTTACCTTTAAAATATCCGAAAATATTACCATTTACGCACACAGAGAAAGAGCAGGATGTGATACATTCCATAATCCAATCGATCATATTTTGATGAAAACCAAAACCCTTCAGAATAGCACAAAGAAAATCCCAGTCGACCGTGTCATAAGCCTTTTGAATGTCCACTTTAAAGGCGCATCTAGGGGGACCGTGTCATAAGCCTTTTGAATGTCCACTTTTGAATTCCATATATATAGCATTCTTTCTCGCAGACGATCTCTTTGGGTTGAATGGGTGTACTCGTATCACTTTCAAGGTCGAAGTTTTTGGGATATTCCTACAAAAATAAACAATTGTTGGAGTTGGAGGAAATTGCTTCAACTATGACCAATTGTTCGAAGTTTCTTTGTCTCCAACATAGGTAATGGTGAGCACACGTTCTTATGGCATGATAAGTGGTGTGATCGGTGTCCTCTGAGCTCGTATATTACCACTAGACAAATGAATAGAGAAGGGTTAAATATTTACTCAAAAGTGGCTAATGTTATCCATGAAAATAGATGGGTTTGGCCAGATGCTTGGCGAGACTTGTTTCCTATTCTATTTCAGCTGAATCCGGTTTCTCTAATGCCAAATAAGATGGACATGATTGTGTGGGAAAAGGAGCCGAATGTTACAGAAGATTTTTCTACTAAAACGGCGTGGGATTCTCTGCGAAACTCGAGTCAAGTGGTGGATTGGTATAGAATGGTGTGGTCGTCTTTTTCTATTCCAAGACATGCATTCTTATGCTGGTTGATTTGTCGAAGAAAGCTTGCTACACAGGATCGGATTCAAGTGTGGAATAATGCAGCTGGTAATATGAACTTGATGTCTTGTCTCTTATGCAACAGGGGGCTGGAATCGCATCAACACTTATTCTTCGAGTGTCCATATTCCAACAAAATTTGGTGTTCGCTTCGTACAAAAATTGACGTGTCCCAGATTGATGGAAAATGGGAGGATGTACTAGCTTGGTTAATTCAGAATGCAACATCTAAATTAGAAATTTGGGTAATATGAAAGTTAGTGGTTGCCGCTATTGCTTATTTTGTGTGGCAAGAGAGGAATGCTAGATTTTTTAATAATCAGTTAAGGTTGTCGGAGAAGTTGGAAAAACAGATTACAGAGACAGTTCGTATGAAGCTACATTCGTTTAAGTTCAAGATGAACGATCGGGTTACAAGACTGTTGAAGATTTGGAAGATTTCACCGTTGGGTGAAGCTGATAGCACATAAACATCTCGCAATATTTGTCGTTTTAATGTTTAGTGTTTAGGTGTTGAGTTTGGTTTGTCGTTTTGCTTTTATAGCTTGTTTACTTTAGTGTGGCATGTCACACTATTGAACTAGTTTGGTATTCAGCCATTCTACTTGTTTTATTTTGATAAAAATACAATCACCGGGGTATACCCTTTTACCCAAAAAACAGAACAATTTCTGAAAATTTTGAGAAGTTGAAAAGAACGGTTAAAGATTCTGATGAATGAAATGGTAAAACTTACAAAGAAAATGTTCATTTGTCTAGGGTTCTTCAGGCAAAAGAAAAAGCAAATCAACCAGCAATTGAATGAGATCGCAAGTCTTAAGCTTCAGTTCCAGGAAGCTAACATTGAAAATGAAAGAATCAATTTGAAATTGACCAGTTACAACTCTGCGAGCTTTGTTCTTCAACACATCGTTCCCAAACCAATTGGGAAGAACAAAACAAAGCTGGTGAAGATATGTACTCGGATGAAACGGGGCTGGGGTATCATCAAGTTCCACCACCTGTGCTTAATAATTTTTCCAAGAAACAATCCGGGTTAGTTAATGAAACAATTGAGAAAACAGATGCTGAAAACTTCCAGAAACAATTGATGTCACATTTACTTCATCATCTGATGAAGATAGTGTTCAATCTGAATTCGTAAAGAATGTTGTTGAAAAAGTATTAAAATCAGACAGCGATTCGACTGAAGATGAAGAATGTTTTCTGAACAACTACATTCCGAAATCAAAATCCCAAAACAACTCAAGTGACGAACCTACTCTTGTCATGTACAAGATGTCTGGTTCAGATAAGTTGTACTCGGATATTGAGTTCCCAATTGAGAATGTGAATGTCGATAAGTTGAAGCAAGTTTTCAAACTTGTTGAAATTGAGATTTCTGAAATTGAAAGGTTAAAAAGTTCCAAAAGATTTCTGAACTTTGAAAAGGATAAATCTTACTATAAGAAACCTGTTGTGCCACCACGTTTTAACAATAACAGCCAAAAGAGATGGTCGGGTGGTTATCAGGGTGGTAAGAACAATCAAAAGAGGAACTTTCAAAACAAAAAGTTTGTTGAAAAGAAAGTGTTTGTCAAAAGCTCAAGTTCAATGTCTGAACAAGAGTCAGAATTTTTTTGAAAACAAATGAAGATTTTTTTGCAAAGAAGGCCTCACAGCCTCAGACTGAAAGAAAAAGTCGGGAAGTTGACACTCGCACTTGTTTCAAATGCAACGAAGTTGGATACATAGCACGAAAGTGCACCAACTCAAAACCTAAGTTTGTGGTTGTTGAGAATCCGAGAAACAAGAACGATGTCAAAGGGAAAGCACCAATGTTTGTTGAGAAAAAGATTTTGAAAAATGAAAACATCAAATTCAAATCTGAACCCGTAAAACAGCCGGTAAAGAAAACTGATAAATTTTGCAAACGGGTCGCATCTCCACAACAAACTTGGAAGCCAAAATCCGAGGCAAAGACATCAAGTGTTCCAAAACCAAAGGTTTCTGATTCTAAAAAACAATCATCCTCGACTAAACCAGTCAAGATGAATGTACCTTTGTATTTTTTCGAGAAGTTGGAGAAACAAACTTCGACCCCACCAGGGAAGAAGTATGTTCCAAAGAAAGACCAACCATCTAGTCAACCTCCGAAAGACGAATTTTTCTTATACAAAGAGGTTGAGGTTGGATCTGAAGAGAGTTTAAAAATGAATGACAAGAATTTCCCACCACTATACACGATGAAATCTCACATTAACGTCAAGCTACCCGAGTCAAAGGAGGCTTGGGTTGCTTCAAAATCTAACTAAGTGTATGTGAAATGTGCAGGAGCTCCTGAGATCTATCACAAAGTGGATTATGGATAGTGGAGCATCCCGACACATGACAGGGAGAAAGACCCTGTTATACGATGTTCGAGGTTTCAATGGTGGATACGTCGGTTTCGCAGGAAATCAAGGAGGACGTATTGTTAGGGAAGGGACATTATCAAATGGTGTAATCACATTCGAGAGAGTCAACTACATAGCAGAGCTGGAGAAAAATTTACTTAGCATTTCTCAAATATGTGACAGAATGTATTCAACTCATTTTACTGACAATGAATGTCTGATTCTGAAGCCGGGGTTTGTCATCCCCGAGGAGTGGATCATCATGCGAGCACCAAGGGTTAATGATCTGTACGTGTTGGATATGAGCGTTGCTACGACTACCACGGGTCAACCTCAGTGCTTCGTATCAAGAGCTACTGAAAAGGAGTCAGAGCTGTGGCACCGGAAAATGGGTCACATTCACCTACGCAAGATGAACCACCTGGTGCCTAACGATCTAGTAAAAGGTGTTCACTTGAAGAGTTTTCATCTGGATGGGGAGTGTATTAGTTGTATAAAAGAAAAAAAACGGAAGAAATCCCATTCATGCAAAAAGTTGAACTCAGTCTCGAAGTCGCTGGAGAGACTTCACATGGATCTCTTTGGTCCTGTGAATGTCAAGAGCATTACCGGTGATCTTTATTGCTTGGTAGTCACCGATGATGACGTGTGCGTATATATACATAATTTTTGCAATGAATTACACACGATTGGGTTTTAAATTTATAAATGTGATTATTACTTTTACATCAAAACACACACGAAAGAGGCAAGTGTACCCCGTCATATATGTAATAAAGTATTGGTAAGAACCAAGTATCGATCCAAGGAAATGGGCGGAGAATTTGTACTAGACCTTTGTCACTAAACTACCGGTAAAAACATAGGTTTTGTTGATTTAAACTAAACTAAAGTAACATAACCAAATACATAATAAAAACATAATAAATAGTAGATAAAAAGCCTTGCTAAATACACAACCACAGCATGTCAACTAAGTCAGTTTTGGCACTAGAAGCATTCGGTCAATTTTCCAATTTAAAACAATTAGTATCCCTTTCGGGAATCCTAACATGACAATCATTCGGAAAGCTAAAACGATAAACACACTTTAACCACCTAAAATTGTTCTTTAACGTGCAATTGATAAATGTCTATGAAAATCTCTTAAAAATGAGTTAGTTAGCCGTTAGGATTATTCTAACCTCACTTAAACAAGGAAAGCGACACCGATAAACACAATGCAACCACCGAGATAAGCATAATCTAGATTAAATCACAACCGAGTTCATTTTACAAATCTTACACAATAATTCACTAAGATAGCAAATTTTGGCCTAAACTACTAACTAAGCTAACAAATCATGGCAAGAATTTATAACGACACCATCTAACCCGTTTAGGCCCTTACGTGACGGCAAGCTCTCTTGATTAACAATAATTACATTTTATTAAATCACTAACCATTTCTAGTATCATGATGCATACATTTAAATCAAGTTAAACTAGTTAACCAAATTCAAAGTTTACTAATACAAGATTAATTAAGCTTCATTTTTCAACTATCTTAACTAACCAAGCACCAATCATCCAACATAATTACTTATAATCAAGAATTCAATATCAATAACAAGGTTGCAAACTAATCATCAAAGATTAACATAGAAAATACTTCAAATGTCATTACAAACAAAGTTTAACAAACTAATGGTTATAATCTAGCAAGGGATTGTTGTGTTTTTGCCCAAAGGCTACAATAATACATAAATCATAATCTAAGTACTTGAAAGATTAACAAAAACTTGGAAAGATTAGAAAATCAAACCATAAACAAGTACTAGACTAAGGATTCGGGTAGTAATCGAGCTAAACGAGACAATGTGGCTTGAATCCGGGTGAAAGCTAATGCCTCCGGAGCCTGAAAATCGCCTGCTAAGCTCTCCAAAAATCCAGAATGTCGAGCAGAAAGTTTCTGCTGTGTTTTTATATTTTTTTTGCTGTTGCACGGTCGTTCCCCATATGGAACGACCGTTCACTTTATTTAATTATTGGACATGGGTCACCATACTGCATACGTCATCGGATCGTTGACCAGATCTGAAATGGAACGACCGTTCTTTGTGTGGAACGGTCGTTCAGTTCCGGGCTTCATGTTGAACGCCAAGTCGCACCTACCGTTCAGTTCCGAGACTCTGTTGATTCACCAGAGACGCACGGTCGTTCCTCACATGGAACGACCGTTCTTCACCAAGTCGCTTGTTTCCCTGGAACGCCCAGCCGCACCTACCGTTCATTGCCGAGATGATCAGTGTTGTCGGAGATGCACGACCGTGCATCAGGTGGAACGGTCGTTCCACAGGCCCAGATCAGAATCCTTAACAGAAAGTCCGCAGCTTTGTCGTTTTCTCCGGAAAGTCCTCGTTTTTGGTATCATCTTGTCTGGAATGCAGTTTTAGGCCTATAAACACAAATGTAGATAAATAAGTATCCGAACGACGGTTTTACGGCCAAAAACGCATAAAATAGGGGTAAAATGGGGGACTAAAATATGTGTAAATTAGAGTGTATCAAATCTCCCCACACTTAAACCTTGCTTGTCCTCAAGCAAGCTAAACTAAAAAGCAATAAAAGACATAAACAAACAAGAACGATAATTTACACACTATTTTATTTAAAACTAATATATAAACGGTTAGCCGGTTTGTCGAAAGACAACATCAAAAGATTCAAACCCAACAAGCATATGCAAGTTTAAAAAGCGGCAACCAAAAAGCCGAGACTAAACATTTAATTGACTCGCATGTTAATCTTCACCCAACTCACAATGTTCACACACACTCGGTTTTATTTATGAATCATACCTAAAATGTGTATGCGTAAACACTCAACGCCTAGTCAATGAAATGTGCAATATCATAAGCTTGTCATAAGATCTCGTCTCCACCAACTAACATGCAAATAAGTGTAAATCAAGAGGTCTTTACGGGTTGTAACGTTAGGCTTGGGCGAAGGGTATGGAAGTGGACATTTAAAATGGCGAAAACGGTTAAAACTCGGTAGTAGCGTTTAACTAGCAATAAACAATACAACTTTACATACAAACACCTTAAAAAGGCGACTAAAGCGCAATCAAGCTAATCAACAAGATTTTTAACATTTAAGCATTCAAAATTGCTCGATTTCTATCAACTTCACCCTATTTTAGGGTGTTTTATTTTCTGTTTTATTTTTATTTTTTTATTTTTTTTTATTTATTTTTTTATTTTTTGCAAACTATACAATGAAATATAAACACTAACAAGCTAGTTAAACTATTATTTTAACCGAGTTTCAACACTAAAAAGGTTTAAAAACATAAAAAGGCTAAATTTGGTTAAGTAGGCGATAATGTGGGTAAACAAAGGTGAACGGGAAGGCTCGACATGGTTAATCCTAAAGGGTAATATAAGGTGAACGGGAAGCACAACACAAAGAACAAGGTACACAACAAAGGGGTAATCTAAGTACCTCTATCACGTTTACACAAATCCGCACGTTCATGGTCTTAACAAGCATACTAGTGACAAGTTCTAAATTGCACAAAACATCCGGCTCACTCCTATATCCGAAATGAACAAATATATAACAATCTAAGCTCAAATATGCTCACGTAATGGAAGGAATGGGTAAAAGTGTGAAAACTATCATGCAAGTCTTTCTTTGTTTGTCACGCTTTCCGGTTTCCTTTTTCAAAAATATTTTGCTTGTCGAGTTTTTATCAAGTCCGATGCTTTCTAAAACATAACCAACCGGTTTATTTACCAACATATATACAAAACACAAGTATTTTTAAATGATTTTTCTGATTTTCTGTTTTTTTTTTTAAATGAGGACAAACAAAGCTAAGTTAACAAAGTTAACCCCCTCCCCACACTTGAACTTCGCATTGTCCCCAATGCGAGACCCGAAATATAGAGAAAGGGATAAAAATACTCCCCTCAAGATGATGTTGGTGCCACGAGACTTCCGAAGCTCTAACTGGTACGTGCTCCGGTCCAAGATCCGATAGATAAAATCTGCAAGTATGTCGTGTACACCCAAAATATAACAGAAAAAGAAAAACCAAATAACCATAATGTACATAAATGCTAATCATCCAAACAAAACAGAAAGGAAATTGTTTGAAAATACATATCCGGGGTGTTTTAAATACTAAGTCAAAATAAACACCCAAATAAAAACAAAGTACTGAAACATGAAACACCACCAAGTGCTACCACTACCGCAAACTACTCATCATCATCGTCATCATGCCTCGTGCCAGATGGGCCCTGATCGCCATAGCCAGGGGGTTCCACGGTGGGAACTCCGGTGGGTGCTGAAAATAGTTGGGGTGTGCGTGATGCATCTCCCCAAACAAATAAGAAAAACCCGCGGACACCCCCTGGTATAGAGTATCCTGGCGCTGCTCTAGTCGGTCATGTGTGGCCCGAAGCTCTGCCTGACTGGCTCTAATCTCGTCCTGGCTGGATCTGATCTGGTCAAAGTATGTACCATGCTGCTCCTGTGTGACACGCATGTCCTGGAACTGCTGGTAAAAAGTAGGCCAATCCTCATGCTGCTGAAATGCATGATGCTGCGGCGAGTGTGGTGGTGTCGGTGGCTGTGGCTCGTGCTGCTCTCCCATCTCTTCGTCTTCATCCTAATGTTCCTCCTCAGCTGGAGGTAACGGTTCCCAGACCTCTCCATTCAAACCCCTCAACCTATCTCTCCCATCCAACTCAGCAATAACCCCCATAAACTTCAAAGACCGGATATCAATATGCACCCCCTCAGTGATCAAGGTGAGACCCCTAAGCACCCCCGGCGTCATATATCGCTCATTGTACACGATCTCGGTCACGTACTGACCGCCGTGGATCTCACTATTGTGGGTCCGCCCTGAACACTTAACAAAGTACTCAGCCATTCTCGCGGCGAGGTTGATCGGTGCTTTGTCAACCAACGCATAAAGAAAAAGCAAATTAGGCGTGGGACAGTTACCCTGACTGTCCATGCGTCCGCATATAGAATGGCTGAATACGTGGTGCATCACTCGCACCAGAGGGTCTCGGAGGCGCGAAGCCTTTGACATCCGTGGGTTGTATGGGCCCCCAATAGCGTTATGTGCCCAGAATGCCTCTCGCGCTGCATCATTAGGGAAGTTGAACTGATCGTTGAAGACGTCGGGATCATCCATGTCCTCCCGCGTATAAATCCCAAGCCTCCGTCCTAAACGACCCACCGACCATGTATGCCATCGACCACACAACCTGAAGGTTACCCGATTCCTGTAGCGGAAATCGGGCTCTGTACGTGCAACTGGCCTTTCATACTGATACGAGGCGAAGAATTCGATTGTCAACTCCTGATAAATCGGTCGGTTGCAACCGACCAAGTTTGCAAGCGGGCGGGTCATCATTTCATCTAGGCGATCATACTGGTTGAGGTCACGCATAACCTCCCAGTCCAACCAACGGGGCTCTCCAAACTGATCCCGCCTCGCCCACAATTCATCGCGCTTCGCGATGCATAACGCTTCCTTCTCGATGTTGGGGTTAAATTGTAGGAAAGGGTGATCCATCTGCAATGGGGAATGTTGTTAGGAAGACAGAAACAGGAGAAAAATGAGTTGAAAACAAGCGAGCAGCCAATTATGAAGCTACTGTCCAAACTGTACTGGCAATATGGCCCGGTCGTTCTCCGGGACGCACGGTCGTGCGTCACCGAGAACTAACAGGCCAGACCAGACGATATCGTGAATAGCCGGTGATGCACGACCGTTCCACATGACGAACGACCGTGCACTTCCGAATCTGCAGAATACGACCCCTGAACTTAGAACAATCAGATTTTTCAAAATTTCAACAAGTATTGGGTCAACAGGGGTCTGCAAATCAACCGGGTGTTCACGATACTTCGATTTAACAAGGGTTAGGGTTTCGATTTGTTTATGAAGAGAACCCTAAAAATTCCTTGAAAAAAAATCGGAAGAAAACTACACTAGAAAGAAAGAAAACGAGAAATCTAACACTAGAGACGTACCGTGCGACGTTGGGTGTTTGATCGTGCGAAAAATCGTGCGAAACGGTGAAAAATCGCCCAGGAACGGTCTGCAGCGGCTAGGGTTCGCGAATGGTGGATTTTGCAGCAGATAATGGTATATATAGTGTGCAAAATGACCCAATTGCCCTCAGCCTGTCGCACGGTCGTTCCCCAGAATGGAACGGTCGTGCATTACCGAGGTCGTTCAAACCCAGCAGCGTGTTCTCGGAAATGCACCGAGGGTGCGATCTACCGTTCCGGCTTGCTCGGAATTGCACGGTCGTTCCACAGGTGGAACGGTCATGCATCAGCTGCAGATACAGAATTTCTGCAGAAGCTATTTCCAGCACCCGTTTCGGCCGTTTTTCGCCGTTTTTTCGATACACCAACTGTTCTAATAATATTACAATACAGAACCTTCGCCCGGCACGTACGGAAACTAAACAAACAAACGAAAACTACCTAACTAACCTAAATTACGCTAAAACTACAAAAACAAATAAAAGGACAATTTTGCCCTCATAGCGCCAAAGACGCTCCGGCTGCATTTTTGTCGGCGAGTCAGCAGCGTAGACTCTCTCCTCCCCACACTTATGATGTGTGCGGGGTTTGGAGTTCAATCACCTCCATCGCCGATTCTATCGGCCCGGCAACGTACAACTTCAACCGGTGACCATTTACCTTGAAAATAACGCCATCCGCGTTCTCTACTGCAACAGTACCATACGGAAACACTTCCTTAACCGTGTATGGTCCTGTCCAGCGTGAATGAAGCTTCCCGGGAAATAAGCGCAGCCGTGAATTATACAGAAGAACAAGATCACCCGCTTGGAATTCTTTGTGGTCCTTCAAGCGTTTGTCGTGACGTTTCTTCGTGCGCTCTTTGTAGAGTACGGAGCTCTCATAGGCTTGGTGCCGCAATTCTTCCAATTCATGAATTTGGAGAAACCGGGCTTCACCTCCGGTCTTAATGTCCAAATTCGCGGTTTTCAATGCCCACATAGCCTTGTGCTCCAACTCCACCGGTAAATGGCATGCCTTTCCGTATACCAACCTAAAGGGGGTGGTCCCTATAGGGGTCTTATAAGCTGTACGGAATGCCCATAATGCCTCATCAAGCTTGTCCGACCACTCCTTGCGGTTCGCTCCAACCGACCGCTCAAGGATGCGCTTAAGCCCACGGTTCATGACCTCCACCTGCCCGCTCGTCTGCGGATGATATGGTGTGGATAAACGGTGATGCACACCGTATCGGGACAAAGCCTTTTCAAGCTGTGTATTGCAAAAATGAGTCCCTCGGTCACTAATGAGCGCTTTCGGAGCGCCAAATCGGGCGAACAAACTCTTAAGAAACCTTACAACTACTCTGGCGTCATTAGTGGGTAAGGCTTGCGCCTCCGCCCACTTTGATACATAATCAACAGCCACGAGTATGTATTTGTTTCCACGTGAGGGGGGGAACGGTCCCATGAAGTCTATCCCCCAAACATCAAAGACTTAACAAACCGGTATCCAGTTCAGGGGCATTTCGTCGCGTGCCGATATGTTCGTCGCCCTCTGAAAAGCATCGCACGCTTTCACCCAACTCTGCGCGTCACGGAAAATGGTCGGCCAGTAAAACCCGGAATCCAACACCTTCTTCGCGGTGAAGTTGGCTCCGTGGTGGCCTCCGGTAGGTCCCTCATGACACTGGCGCAGAATGTCGGTCGCCTCAGACCCAGATACACATCTCCTAATCACCTGATCAGCACCCACCTTGAACAAGAATGGGTCGTCCCATATGTAGTGCTTGAGATCCGAAAAGAATTTCCTCTTTTGCTGGTGAGTCAACCCTTTTATCAGAATCCCGCAAGCAAGATAGTTCGCAAGGTCGGCGAACCATGGCGACTCATCACAAATCTCAACACCCATCAAAGATTCGTGTGGGAACTTGTCATTGATTGAATCCCAACGCGAATCCTCGATGTCTCCGTGCTCTAACCGAGACAGATGGTCGGCAGCTACATTCAAAGCACCCTTTTTATCTTGTATCTCAATATCAAACTCTTGCAGCAACAGGATCCATCTGATTAGACGCGGTTTAGCGTCCTGTTTGCTGAAGAGGTATCTAATGGCTGCATGATCAGTGTATACAACGGTTTTCGAAAGCACCAGATACGATCTAAATTTATCGAATGCGAAAACGACCGCCAAGAGCTCTTTTTCAGTCGTGGTATAATGCTCTTGAGCGTCGTGGAGAGTTTTACTCGCATAGTAGATCGGATGGAAGTGCTTTTCCTTCTTTTGACCCAGAACGGCCCCTATAGCGTAATCACTCGCGTCGCACATGATTTCAAAGGGCAGACTCCAGTCCGGTGCGACTAAAATAGGGGCCTCTACCAACTTTTGCTTGAGGAGGTCAAAAACCCTCAAGCAATCATCTCCAAACACGAACGGAACGAGTCATGGTTCTGGCGATTTTGGAAAAATCTTTGATGAATCGCCGATAGAACCCGGCATGACCGAGAAAGCTCCGTATAGCACGAACAGAGGTGGGGGGCGGAATTCGTGATATAACGTCGACCTTAGCTGGATCGACTTCCATGCCCGCGTGAGAGATTTTGTGTCCCAGAACTATGCCCTCCTTCACCATGAAGTGGCATTTCTCCCAGTTCAGGACCAGATTGGTCTCCTCACACCTCTTCAACATTCTTTTCAAATTTTCCAGACACTGATCAAAGGAATCCCCAAATACCGAAAAATCGTCCATGAACACCTCCATGGAATCCTCAATCATGTCGTGGAAAATTGCGACCATACATCGCTGGAAAGTAGCCGGCGCATTACACAGACCAAACGGCATACGCCGGTAGGCGAATGTACCGAAAGGACAGGTAAATGTGGTCTTCTCCTGGTCCTCAGGAGCGATAGGAATTTGAAAGTAACCCGAGAACCCATCCAGAAAACAATAATATAACTTCCCTGACAGACGCTCCAACATTTGATCAATGAATGGAAGCGGGAAGTGGTCCTTTCGGGTGGCGTCGTTGAGTTTGCGATAATCGATGCAAACCCGCCATCCAGTGACCGTCCTGGTTGGAATGAGCTCATTCCTATCGTTCGTGACCACAGTCATGCCCCCCTTTTTGGGCACTACCTGCACAGGGCTGACCCAAACAGAGTCGGAAATGGGATAGATCATACCAGCATCTAACAACTTAATCACTTCCTTTTTAACGACCTCTTGCATGTTCGGGTTCAGCCGCCTCTGGTGCTGCGCACACGGCTTGAACTGATCCTCCATAAGAATTTTATGTGTACAGAAGGAGGGATTTATACCTTTAATGTCCATGATTTTCCAAGCGATTGCTTTCTTATGAAGTTTCAACACAGTAAGCAGTCTGCTCTTTTCCTCTCCCGCCAAACCAGATGAAATAATGACAGGCAAATGACGCTCCTCATCAAGAAATGCGTACTCTAGGTGCGGTGGGAGCTCTTTAAGCTCCAAGGTAGGAGGATCTTCCACTGAAGGCTTCGACTTCACTTCACTCTCGCGATCAATTTCTGTGAAACGATCCGGACTCTGGGGACTATCATCACCAATCTGATAGACTGGCTGCTCTAAGTAGTGGCCCTCCTGCGTAATGCCATCTAAGTCCCCACACAACAGATGTGTGTCCGAATCTATCTCCTCGATCGTACCCTGGAAATGCGTGCTCACATAAGTGTCGACAATGTCAACATAATAGAGCGCGTCGTCCTGACTCAGAGGGTGCTGCATAGAACGTTTAATGTCAAACGTCACATGCTCATCATCTACTCGGAGTGTGATCTCGCCCGCCGCCACGTCCACAATCGTCCGGGCGGTATTCAAAAACGGGCGTCCGAGTATCAGAGGCACTCTCGAGTCCTCATCCATGTCCAGGATAACAAAATCCACGGGAAATACAAACTTGTCAATCTTAACAAGCATATTCTCTACAAACCCGCGTGGATACTTGACAGAACGATCCGCAAGTCGAATACTCATCCTCGTAGGTGACGGCTCACCTAGATCCAACTTTGTAAAAACCTTATAGGGCATAAGGTTTATACTCGCTCCTAGATCTGCTAACGCATTACTGACTGACAGATTGCCAATGAGGCAAGGAAGCGTGAAACTGCCTGGATCGCCCATTTTTGTAGGCAGGCGATTCTGGAGAATAGCAGAGCAGCTTTCATTCATAACCACACAAGACATGTCCTCGAGTTTTTGCTTGTTTGAGAGGATGTCTTTCAGAAACTTCGCATACTTTGGCATCTGTGCCAAAGCCTCAACAAACGGTGTGTTTATATGCAATTGCTTAAACATCTCAAGAAACTTACCGTTTTGTTCATCCATCTTCTGCTTCTTCAACCTTCCTGGATAGGGCACTGGAGGCTTGTAACCTGTGACCGGCTCCTGGACTTGTGCTGTACTTGCTGGGCGGAGCCTGGCATGCACCTCATCCGGTGTGTCGGTCGGGACCGCTTCAGTGATCGGTGGTGAGTCCGATATGACGGGTCCGGTAGGTTTTCCACTCCTGGTCATCACCGCATTCACATCTCTATGCGGGTCCGGGTTTGTCTCAGTATTGCCCGGGAGACCACCCTGGGGTCTCTTTGACATCGTCTGTGCCAGCTGACCAACCTGATTCTCTATGTTCTGAATCGAGACCTTGTGGCTCCTCATTTCTCCCTCATGAGAGAGAAAACGATCCTCGCTCTGCTGATAGCGTTTTTCAGCTAGCTGATTCGCGCTCGAGGAGCTAGTAAGAAGCTGGGACATCATCTCCTCCAGCTTAGAACTAGACTGAGGGGCCTGCTGCTGGGAACTACTCCCAGAGCCTTGATTCTGATGCGGGTATGAACGCTGTTGGTAGGATTGGTTGTACTGCTGATAATGCTGACCCTGACCCTGATGCTGTTGCGCTGGAGCGCGCGGAGTGAATCCCAAAGGATTTTGATTGCCTGTGTTCGCACGCCACCCAAAATTTGGGTGATTTCTCCAACCGGGATTATAGGTGTTGCTGTAAGGGTTGTTTTGCGGCCTAACTTGATTACCCACGAAATCTACCTCTTCGTGGCTCTCGTATCCGACTCCCTGAAAACATGCCCCAGGCTCGTGTGACACACCACACTGGTCACAACCCGAGCCCGCATGCGCAATCATCTGGGACCTGTCGAATCTCGATGCGAGAGCCGAGATCTGAGCAGTAATAGCCGTATAGTCGTCAACAGCATGCACTCCTGCGCGGGATCCTGATGATGATGATGTAGCCCGACTCCTATCTCCTTCGCGGCGAGAGCTAGATTTCAACGCAGCCTTTTCAATGATATCGTAAGCCTCATTGGGAGTCTTTGTCCCCAAATCGCCTCCTGCATTCATATCTAAACGCTCCTGCGTATTGTAGCTCAGCCCCTGATAGAATGTCAAGACTAACTGTCTCCTGGTGAACCCATGATGTGGAACATCAAGTAACAGATCCTTGAATCTCTCCCACGCAGCATGTAACGACTCCCCCTCATCCTGACGAAAGGTCACTACTCGGTTCCTTAGCTTGGTTATCTTCTCGGGTGGAAAGTACTTTTTCATAAATAGCTCCGCCAACCCATTCCAGGTCCTGATGGACCCAGCTGGCAGTGACATAAGCCACGCTCTGGCTTTGTCACGCAGTGAGAAAGGAAACAACCGTAACCGAACGGCATCCTCCGAAACATCCCTCATTTTAAACGTGGAACACACTTCGAGAAAAGCTGCAATATATCGTCCGGGATCCTCATGTTCGCGTCCGTCGAACTGCACCGAATTCTGCACCATATTAATTATACTAGATTTAATTTCAAAGTTAGGTGCATCAATAGTAGGTCTAAGGATACTCGGCTCCAGGCCTGTCGCTCCAGGTTGGTTAGACTCGTTCAACGGTTGATTATCGTCTGCCATGGTTATGTTTCCTCCTGAGCCCTCGGCTTCAGTAGGTACCACCGAATCCGGCCCGCCAGATGCGAGCAATAGCCCAACCGCACGCCCTTTCGCGCGAAGACGCCTCCGAAGATCACGTTCGGGTTCGTCAGACGGTTCAACAAGTTCTGGAGCGGGGGTCGAGAACATCAACCTGCAAACGAAAATTCGACACGGTGAATATTTTATTAATTAAATAATGCTGTTTTTTTTTTCAGCTGAATAGAAGCAGAAAATTATTATAAATGGGCTGAAAATTGAATAAAAATCCGAAAAATAGCCCGAAATTTTATAGAAATTCAACAAAATAAATAAATGAATCGACTAATACAAAAATAGCTTTAGGGTGCCGAAAACCCAAAGAATAAGCGAATAAATGAATCCGGATCAAATAAACAAATGAAACAAAAATAACGCAAAAATGAATAAATCGAATAAAACAAGAAATATTAACAAATAAATAAACAAATAAATAATCAAGAAATTATACACAAATATTAACAAGTATTTACACCGATAACCAAATGACTCGGGTCGTTCCTAAAACTCGCCATTTCCCCGGCAGCGGTGCCAAAAACTTGGCGTGTGGGTATATATACATAATTTTTGCAATGAATTACACACGATTGGGTTTTAAATTTATAAAAGTGATTATTACTTTTACATCAAAACACACACGAAAGAGGCAAGTGTACCCCGTCATATATGTAATAAAGTATTGGTAAGAACCAAGTATCGATCCAAGGAAATGGGCGGAGAATTTGTACTAGACCTTTGTCACTAAACTACCGGTAAAAACATAGGTTTTGTTGATTTAAACTAAACTAAAGTAACATAACCAAATACATAATAAAAACATAATAAATAGTAGATAAAAAGCCTTGCTAAATACACAACCACAGCATGTCAACTAAGTCAGTTTTGGCACTAGAAGCATTCGGTCAATTTTCCAATTTAAAACAATTAGTATCCCTTTCGGGAATCCTAACATGACAATCATTCGGAAAGCTAAAACGATAAACACACTTTAACCACCTAAAATTGTTCTTTAACGTGCAATTGATAAATGTCTATGAAAATCTCTTAAAAATAAGTTAGTCAGCCGTTAGGATTATTCTAACCTCACTTAAACAAGGAAAGCGACACCGATAAACACAATGCAACCACCGAGATAAGCATAATCTAGATTAAATCACAACCGAGTTCATTTTACAAATCTTACACAATAATTCACTAAGATAGCAAATTTTGGCCTAAACTACTAACTAAGCTAACAAATCATGGCAAGAATTTATAACGACACCATCTAACCCGTTTAAGCCCTTACGTGACGGCAAGCTCTCTTGATTAACAATAATTACATTTTATTAAATCACTAACCATTTCTAGTATCATGATGCATACATTTAAACCAAGTTAAACTAGTTAACCAAATTCAAAGTTTACTAATACAAGATTAATTAAGCTTCATTTTTCAACTATCTTAACTAACCAAGCACCAATCATCCAACATAATTACTTATAATCAAGAATTCAATATCAATAACAAGGTTGCAAACTAATCATCAAAGATTAACATAGAAAATACTTCAAATGTCATTACAAACAAAGTTTAACAAACTAATGGTTATAATCTAGCAAGGGATTGTTGTGTTTTTGCCCAAAGGCTACAATAATACATAAATCATAATCTAAGTACTTGAAAGATTAACAAAAACTTGGAAAGATTAGAAAATCAAACCATAAACAAGTACTAGACTAAGGATTCGGGTAGTAATCGAGCTAAACGAGACAATGTGGCTTGAATCCGGGTGAAAGCTAATGCCTCCGGAGCCTGAAAATCGCCTGCTAAGCTCTCCAAAAATCCAGAATGTCGAGCAGAAAGTTTCTGCTGTGTTTTTATATTTTTTTGCTGTTGCACGGTCGTTCCCCATATGGAACGACCGTTCACTTTATTTAATTATTGGACATGGGTCACCATACTGCATACGTCATCGGATCGTTGACCAGATCTGAAATGGAACGACCGTTCTTTGTGTGGAACGGTCGTTCAGTTCCGGGCTTCATGTTGCACGCCAAGTCGCACCTACCGTTCAGTTCCGAGACTCTGTTGATTCACCGGAGACGCACGGTCGTTCCTCACATGGAACGACCGTTCTTCACCAAGTCGCTTGTTTCCCTGGAATGCCCAGCCGCACCTACCGTTCATTGCCGAGATGATCAGTGTTGTTAGAGATGCACGACCGTGCATCAGGTGGAACGGTCGTTCCACAGGCCCAGATCAGAATCCTTAACAGAAAGTCCGCAGCTTTGTCGTTTTCTCCGGAAAGTCCTCGTTTTTGGTATCATCTTGTCTGGAATGCAGTTTTAGGCCTGTAAACACAAATGTAGATAAATAAGTATCCGAACGACGGTTTTACGGCCAAAAACGCATAAAATAGGGGTAAAACGGGGGACTAAAATATGTGTAAATTAGAGTGTATCAGATGACTATTCGAGATTCTCGTAGGTGACGTTCCTGAAGTCGAAAGACGAGACATTTGAGAGTTTGCTGAGGTTATTCAGGAAGATAGAGAATTTGTACTGAACACGCATTCAAAGACTAAGAAGCGACAATGGTACAGAATTAAAAAACAATAGAATGGAGGAATTCTGTGATCGACGAGGTATATTGCAAGAATTCAGCGCACCTTATACTCCGTAACAGAATGGGGTCGTAGAAAGAAAGAATAGAATGCTGATCGAAATGGCACGAACGATGCTAGCTGATTCAAAGTTACCAATTAATTTTTGGGCAGAAGCAGTATCAGTCGCTTGCTATACACTCAACAGGGTACTTACTGTGAAGAAGCACAACAAGACATGTTTCAAGTTGATCAACAATCGCAAGCCTAATCTCGAGTATTTAGAGCCGTTCGGGTCTCCCTGCACAGTTCTACATCCCGATGGCAAGTTTGGTTCAAAGAGAATAGAAGGTATCTTCGTGGGGTATTCAAGTCCACTCAGACGCGTCTTTGTTCCAAGTCTCAAAAGGATCATCGAAGCACAACATGTTGAATGTCAAGGCTACACAATGCCTCCACAGGCGCCCGCAGACTCATGGCGATTCGTCTATGATGCCTTATGGGATTCATTTGATCTAGAAGAAGAGCCAGAGTTCTTTGATGATTTGGATATTTTACGAGAATATGAAGCATCTCAGGAAAGATTTCCAGCAAGGTCTTCTATACGTCAACAACAAACTTTCAACAATGATGAAGCTGGTCCTAGTCATGCTGGAGAGAATGATGAAGTTCAGCAAACTCTGACTACCTCGGAACGCGAACCTGCTCCTGAAAATCAGACGGCAGTCAATGATGATAATTAGGGTTCTAAACGAACCGAACGAACACGAACGAGACCTTGTTCGTGTTCGTTTGTTAAAAAAATATATGTGTTCGCGAACCGTTCACGAACACTTATCGAACCGGATTTTATGTTTGTGTTTGTTTGTTAAGGAAATGAAGTTGTTCGTGTTCGTTTGTGTTTGTTTGTTAATTTTAGGCAACGAACGTTGACGAACACAAATAAGCACAAACTAATGTTCATGAACATCAATGGAAACAAACGAACACAAACAATCATTCATGAACATAATATATAATAGACTGACAGTTATTAGATATTTAATTTGTCAGAATTTTGATATATTTAAATAAATATAAAAACTAAAATCACAAACGAACTATCGAACACAAGCGAACACGTTACCGAACGTTCACGAACATAAACCAACGAACGCGACCTCTGTTCATGTTTGTTTGTTTAACTAAACGAACGAAATTTCTTGTTCGTGTTCGTTTGTTTAATAAACGAACGAACACAAACGAGCTTCCCGCCGAATGGTTCACGAACTGTTCGCTGAACGTTTGGTTCGTTTACAGCCCTAATGATAATTCAGAATCTGATGGTAGACCAACATTTGATTGTGGTGATTCAGAATCTGAGAGGGAGCAAATCCAATCTTCAGATCAGACAGTTCTTGACAATGAACAAGTTGCGGACCAGAATGTCACTAATCTGGAAGGCGAGGTGCATGTTCCTGGTGAAGTTATGCCAAGAACTCTTTCATACCACCCAGAGGAGTTGATAATATGAGAGCTACAATCAGGAGTTCGCACAAGAAGCCAGATTGACCATGGCCATACATGCTTTTATACTAAAATTGCTCCATTACAAGTTGAATTCTCACTTAGTTGCTTTATTTCGCAGATTGAACCGCGAACCTACAAAGAAGCACTAACGGAATAATAATGGGTCAATGCAATGCAAGAGGAGCTGAGTTAATTCGAGAAACTTGGTGTATGGAAGCTTGTGGACTTACCTGATGGACACCGGAAGATAAACAAAAAATGGGTGTTCAAGTGCAAAAGAGACGACCGAGGAGTAATAGTCAGAAACAAAGCTCGATTCGTAGTCCAGGGTTTTAGTCAGCAAGAGGGGATAGACTTCACAGAGGTTTATGCTCCAGTCGCTCGACTGGAAGCTATCAGAATTTTCCTTGCTTTCGCTTCATGGAAGGGATTTAAAGTGTACCAGTTAGATGTCAAATCGGCATTCCTTTACGGAAAAGTGAAAGAGGAGGTATTTGTCGGACAGCCACCGGGCTTTACTGACCCAATCCATAAAGACAAGGTCTACCTGCTAGACAAAGCGTTGTATGGTTTGCATCAGGCCCGAGAGCCTGGTACGAGACGCTCTCTCAACACTTGCTTGCCAACAGCTTTATCCGAGGAAAAGTGGATGCTACCCTCTTCACAAAGGAAGTCGATGGGCTCTTACTGATCGTTCAGATTTATGTTGATGATATAATCTTTGGGTCAACAAATGATAAACTCTGCAAAGATTTTGAAAAGGTGATGAAGCAGAAGTTCGAGATGTCGTCAATGGGTGAGATGAAGTTCTTCTTAGTGCTGCAAGTCGATCAAATGCCTGAGGGAACCTTCATTCATCAAACGAAGTACGTTTACGACGTTTTGGAAAAAAATTGGGATGTCCGAGACGGATCCAATATCCACCCCATTAGCAATCAATCATGGTATCAACCCTGATCTCACCGGAGAGAAGGTGGACGAGACACTAAACCGCTCAATGATCCGTTCGCTGATGTACTTGACAACATCTAGACCCGACATCATGTACCCAACATGCCTCGCGGCCAGATATCAGTCGAGTCTTAGAGCTTCACATATGTCTATCGTAAGAGGATCCTACGCTACCTGAAAGGAACTCCAACATTGGGGTTGTGGTATCCCAAAGATGGTGACTTCATGCTCGAAGGATACTCAGATTCTGACTTTGGTTGCTGCAAAATTAACGCAAAATCAACAACTGCAGGATGCCAATTTTTCGGACCCCGACTGGTCACGTGGCAATGTAAGAAGCAAACCTCTGTTGCTCTTTCTACATGTGAAGCAGAGTACGTGTCTGCCAGCAGCTGCTGCTCGCAGATCCTGTGGATCCAGCAACAGATGCGCGATTACGGTTTGCAATTTCTTACTTCACCTATATTTGTTGATAATGAGGCTGCAATAAACATAACAAAAAATCCGGTACATCACGCTAAAATCAAACATATAGAAATTCCTCATCACTTCATCCGAGATTGCTTCG
The DNA here is from genome assembly GCA_030545235.1 of Helianthus tuberosus. Taxonomy (NCBI): domain Eukaryota; kingdom Viridiplantae; phylum Streptophyta; class Magnoliopsida; order Asterales; family Asteraceae; genus Helianthus; species Helianthus tuberosus. The sequence continues at coordinate 81,883,733 of CM060413.1, forward strand.
AGAAGAAGTTGATACGAATAGACAAAATCCACACCGACGAACAAACGGCAGATTTACAAACCAAAGCTTTCGATAAAGCACGTTTTCAACATCTTTTAATATTGAATGGTATGAAATTGTTGTCGGATGCGGAGAAAATAGTTGGCGTTGATGAGAAAACCGAGGCGGGGGATGTTGAAAAGCTGACTGCTTTGGTTTGTCGTATTTTTAGTTGTTTTGGTATTTAGGGGGAGATAGATATATTTTTAGAAAATACAAAAACAATAAAAAAATGCAAAAATCCAAAAACATGAGATATTTTCAAAATCCAAAAACAATAGAAAACCAAAAAGAGTTTGTGTAAAAAGAGGAAATGATAGTACATCAGCTAGACAGTTACAGTATGCTAAAGATTTGTAATGTTTAAAAAGCGTTAAGCAGTCTTACTGATGATATGCCGATAGGTTTTTACACACTTAGTAGACTTTTCAGGATATAAACATAAAATCACAACTTGCTTATTTCGTGGGGAACATCTCTCGGGTATATAGGTAACCCATCAAATCTTGTTTGAAAGAATTTCTATTTCTGACATACTAGGTCTATGTGCTTGATGATATCTGGGATATTATACCAGGACTTCTGATTTTGCAGAAGCAATAGCCTAGTCCTCGTATAATACTATGCACTGCTTTAATTATTAAAGCCCCCCCCCCCTCAGCATAAAAATGATGAACATTGCAAAATGCTAATCATGTGCTGTTGAAGAAAAGATCCCCAAACGGGACACACCGGAAGTCGAGCCTGTTGGTGCATATGTCTGTCGACTTCATCTTGTATCGAGTCTTGTAATAGATTAGATAGATAAAGGCACGTTGTTCGAGAAATTTGAGAAGAATATAGGTTTGAGCCATTTCGCACGAAATGGAAAAGGCCATTTCGCACGAAATGGAAAAGGCCATTTCGAACGAAATGGAAAAGGCCATTTCGCACGAAATAGAAATGCCATTTCGTACAAAATGGGACTGGCCATTTCGTGTGAGCTGTTTCGGGCGGATTGGGCTGCCTATAAATATGTGCCTTGGTGATTTCATTTGTAATGTTTCGATTCCGGTAGCAAAGCTCTGCCGAAGTGTCTCCAGCATTGTAAAACGATCTGATATCAATACAAGAGATAGTTTAAGTGAATCTTAGTGTAATCCAGCTGAAATAACTCCGATATGTCTGTTTCCGCCTTTCGTATTGGACGATATCTCTTCTGAACGACTCGTTTGGTCGTGCAAACGATCCTACATGTGGTATCAGAGCTCAGGAGGAAGAGTTCTTATCATTTCAGCCGTTTTTCACTGAAAATTTCTGATTTCTACTCACTTTCTTCACATTTTTCAAAATTAAACAAGATTTTACGGATAAAATGGCTTGATTTTCACATATAACGTGCGAAACACTGTTTTAACAAATCCTTTAAAGAATCAGACCTTAAATCGAAGAAAAACTTGATTAATTTTATCAAAAACTGTCCGAAAGTGTGACGTCAGCTCCATTTCGCACGAATTGGATATCAGATTGTTTGACTTTGCTTCCATTTCGCACGAAACGGGCCTTCATTTCGCACCAAGTGCCATTTCGTTTGAAACTACATCTCATTTCTTACGGATTGGTTAAGATTAGGTCCATTTCGTTTGAGGTTGAAATTCCATTTCGCACGAAATGGGTAAAAAAAAGGTCCATTTCGCTTGAAGGTGTCATTCCGTTTGAAATACCTCATTTCGCATCTAAGGCAATTCGTATCAAATCCATTTCATGTGAAACACATCCATTTCGTTTGAAGAACATTTCGTGTGAAATCATCTCCATTTCATTTGAACAATCTGAGTTTGTGAACTTTCAAAAACCGAATCATGGATAACGAGTTCTACAATGCCTTTGCTACTCCGATCACTGTAACTCAAAATGCAATGCTAGAAAATGAAACGGGCACAACGCAAAAACTGCCTAAGCTTATGAATATTGAGGAGTATAGTGGATGGGCAGAACGTTTTGAAAATTGGGTTCAAGCATATTACTTAGATGCATGGGAATATACTGAATTTCGATATATTAGACCAGTTAAGGACAACGGACAGAAGGTTGATATTAGAGATCTAGATGTTGATGAGAAAAAGAAATACAAAAATGAAAAGCTGATGGTTAGTCTCTTGCATCAAGCTATTAAGGAAGAAATCTTGATTTTACTTCAACACAACGGAAGTGCACATTCGATATGGAAAGAATTAAAATCAAAGTTTGTTGGAAGTAAAGAGATGATCAAGAACAAAACGTCGCTTTTGAAGAAAGAATTTGATTTATTCCATGGATTAAAAACTGAAAACACCAAGCAGATTATAGAAAGATATTGCAATTTGGTGATGAATATGAAAAGATTGAATATCAATAAAGATAAAGAAGAATTAATTGAAAAGTTGGCCGACGCGTTGCCACAAGATGTTTGGGGCACGTATCTTATGATGTTGAAAAATAAACCCGAATTTGACAATTTAAAGCTGAGCGGATTTATTGAACAACTCGAAGCTCAAGAGATGGAACAAAGAAAAATAGCGAGAATGAAGAACTATGATGGTGAACAAGACATTGGTCTGTATTACAAAGGAGGTACTAGTGATAGGACCAACATTGCACCAAAAATTGAAACAACTTTCAATGCAAAAAGTTCTTCTGAAGGTTCATCTCAAGGATCAAGTAGCAAAACTGGATTCTCTTCATATCCATTGTTTGATCCAAATTTTTCAGCAACCAAAATAGCAAAGTACTACAATGCAACATTGCATTAAATCTTGAAAATGATTAAAATTTCTCTGAAGAAGTAGTCAAAAGTCATATGTCTTTGTTGGTGACTGTGTTAGAGTCTTATGGGAGTTTAGTTGCAGGAAGGATCGGAAATCCGATGTTGACAAAAGAGGATTACGATCAGGTTGATGCTGAAGAGATGGAACTTATGGATATAAAGTGGTGTTTGGCTAGTGTCTTGAGAAGAGCTGAAAAGTTTAAACAGATTATGGGAAGAGATGATTTTTGTGATGCAAATGTTTCTACTTTAGGATTTGATAAATCTAAAGTTACTTGTTTTCGTTGCAGGGAAAAGGGGCATTTCAAGCGAGAATGTACAAACCGCGAAGCAAGTGGAGCTCAAAATCCTTTTGGAAACAACGATTATTATCGGAAAGCAATTTATCAATAAGTTGCTCAACAGCCGTATCAACAACAAACACAAACTGCTCATGCTAGGAAGGAAATTGAAGAATCAAAGAAAGCATATCTAGTTAATCAAGATAATGAAAGATCGTCAAAAGGTTTTAGTTGGGACAAATATATTTCAGCAGAGAGTAAAGCATGTTTGACAGATCAAGATGATGAAAGGCTTCCAAAAGATTTCAGTTGGGATAATTATGATCCTAACAGAACTGCAGATCATAAAGCTTTTGTTGCTCAAGTCATTGAATATGTTGAAGATGATTATTGGGCAGATAGAATGAAAGAGCTTTTAAAATTTCAAGCCGGGAGAGATAAAGAATGAATGAAAGATAAAAATGATGATGAAGAAGTTCGAGTGATAAAGGTCAAATAGATTCCAACTTTCAAGATTGAAGTAGAAGCTTATGCAGAAAAGGTGTCTGAGAATTGTGAAAACTGTGAGACTATGAAAAAACACAACAACGAGTTGATTCATAACATGAACAGATTGAAAGAATCGTATGATGTCTTAAACAAAGCCATGAATCAATATAACAAGTCAAGCAGTGAACAAGCTACAGCTATGAAGACACTCAATGGAGCATACATGATAAAGCAGGAAATGGTCAATTATTACATTGATATGTGTGTTGAGGTTGAACAGAAATTAGAAATTCAGAGGATAGAAACTGAAAGAGTAAACAAGTTGTTGAAAAGTTACTCATGTTCTTCTTATGTGATTGACAGGATTTACCCAACAGTTGAAGGCATGAAGGCATTTGAAGAAGACACATATGAAGTAAAGAATTTCAAAACAAAAGAGGATACTGAAGTGAAGAATTCGGGTAAGAAACAAAGAGTTGGTTATAACAAGTGTCCACCCCCACTTGAAAATGGATATTCTCCACGAAATCTAAATTCAGAAAGAGTCAAAAGGCAACTAATTTACAGTGGGAATCTGAGCCTTCAGATAACTTGCCAGAAAACATTGATGTCACGTTCACATCATCCAACACTGATCATGAGTCCGAGATAATTAAGAAAGTGATCGATCAGGTGTTGGATAAAGATGACACAGAGGAGTTAAAGTCAGAGTCAAAGTCTGAGTCCGACACTTCAAGTCCAACAGTCAAAAAGGACAAACGGGTTTACAATAAAGATTTTTTGTTATCACAAAATAATTTGAATGATGAAACATTCAAAGTAGCATATACTTTGAATGATTCTGACAAATTATATTCTGATGAAGAATTTCCAATAAGAGGTGTCAAAACTGAAATGATCAAAAAGGTTTTCAAACTAACAGAAATTAATATTTCTGAAATAAAAGATGTAAATCTTTCTGAAAAACCTAAAAAGTACACCTCAAGAGATCAACAAAGGTTAAACAAGAAAAAAGGTTACAGTTATGGTTCTGGTTTTCAAAAGAAACCAAACCATAACGGTAATTTCAAAAAGAAAGGTTTAGGCATTATTCCACCTAAAAATCATAAAAATGAAAAAGTTTATAAATCAAAAATTGTTTTTTGTTTCAGGAACATCATCTAAAGAAGAAAAAGAGCAAGTGTTCAGAAAGCAGACAAACAAAGAATTCCTTGCTAAGAAGCAAGAGGGAAAGAAGAAGGAAATTGCTCAGAAGAATGAGACAAGAACCTGTTTTCAATGCAAAACAGTTGGTCATATTGCCAGGAATTGTCCAAAGTTAATCCAAACAAAACAGGGAGTTTCTAAAAAACTGAAAGAAAAGATGGTTGAGAACGAACCACCAACCAAACAATTTAAAGTTTTCAAAAATTCAAAGTTTGAGGTTGGTGAGTGTTCAAAAAGTTTTTATAAAAGAAGAGTGAAACTTAACAAGCAGAAGTGGGTTGTTAAGAAATCAGATGATAGTTCAAGCAATGATTCTGATTCGTCAAAATCAGAGGAGCTATTTTCTGGCGATGAATCAGACTCGTCAAAGTCAGAGGAGCCACAAGTTGAGCTAAAAAGGGAAAATTCAGTGCCGCCATTGGATGATGCAAACTTTCCACCATTGCGGGCTGAAAAATTAAAATCAAAAATTGGAAAAGTTGAGATTTCAAATCAATTCTTTTCTGAAAAGAAAGAATTTGATGTTAAAAAAGTCTTTAACCCCACAGTTCAAAATATTTTTGGAAAATGATTGACGGGAAGGTCAAAGGGGTAAAGGAATTTTATGAAAAGAAAACGAGGAAACCAGATGAAGATGGTTCACCCCAGGTTAGTAACTGGGATAGAACCTATCACGACTAAAAATATGGACTTGCCGGAGCTCCCAAGTTGGTAATCGTGGAGCATGAATCGGCATCTTTCTTGAGAAATTCACGTCAGTGATATTTCAACCTACAAGTAGTGGTATTGATTGATGAGTACCTACAAGTAGTAAATCAAGGTCATTAAGTTGAACTTGATTTAACCTTCATACAAGTGGTTGAGAAAACAATGTGATGAAACCCCAACAAAACTAATTTTCCAGAAAAAACTATTTGATTAAAATAAACTTAAGTGTTTTGAAATCACAATGGGAAAATAGTTTGTTGTCAGGGGGAGTTCTGATTGTTTATGCATAGTGGATGGCGAAATGAAGCAATTCACATCGGTTTATCAAATTTTTCTTTAAATGGTTTTGCATTTTAGGGGGAGTAAAAAATTTCTGAAAATCCAAAAACATTTGAAAATTTGAAAAAGTACAAAACTCATTTTGATTTGAAAAAATATTGAAAAAACGACAAAAACATGAGAAAATGAAAAAAGAGTTTTGTTGTGAAAAAGAGGAAATGATAGTACATCAGTTAGACTGTCACAGTACGCTAAAGAAATGGAAAGTTAAAATGCGATAAACGGTCTCACTAAAGATGTGACGATAGGCTCAGCTAGACCAATAGATTTGCGATAACGATACAAACTTAAATGAAAAAGTCTAGTTCTAGTGGGAAACGTGGTTGAAAGCATAGTACTTAGTTTTATCCTTCGTGACTGTGTAGAAATCAGAAAATGTGAAGAAAGTGAGTAGAAATCAGAAATTTTCGGTGAAAACGGCTGAAATGATAAGAACTCTTCCTCCTGAGCTCTGATACCACATGTAGGATCATTTGCACGACCAAACGAGTCGTTCAGAAGAGATCTCGTCCAATACGAAAGGCGGAAACATACATATCGGAGTTATTTCAGCTGGATTACACTAAGATTCACTTAAACTATCTCTTGTATTGATATCAGATCGTTTTACAATGCTGGAGACACTTCGGCAGAGCTTCGCTACCTACTCAGTTTTATCTTTCGTGACTGTGTACCTACTCAGTAATCGCTGAATGCTAAAAGAGCATAAAAACCGGCCAGTTTGAGAACTTTCACAACTTGCTGAAAAAGTCACTGTGATTGTGCATTTCTTTTTGCAAAGATTTAAATTTGTTTGATTTCTTTATTTTGTTTAAGCATTGGACATCCTCTGCGTAAACGTGAGTATCGAACTGGATGTTAGTGCCTGAATGTTCTGCTTTATTTTTCTTGGTGTTTCGTTTAAATCTTGGATCACCTCTGCGTATATGTGAATATCGAACTGGTGGTTAAGATCTAAACATATTCAACTTGTTTTTATTTCTTATTTTGTTTAAACATTGGACTTTCTCTGCGTATCGAAAGATCGACCTGATTGTTAATGTTTAAACATTCTGCGTTGTTTTAGCGCATATCACAGTTGATGAAAGTTTAAAGGCATTACTTGAGTCAGTGTATTGCATGATGAGGGGATATGCTGAGATCGTGGGGTCCATAAGAATTTAGTGCAAAATTAATATACCTTAACGTATCGGTAAGCATTTCGAAAGTTTTTAGATTGAGTTTAAGAGGATAACAATATCGTCAATCTATGTGAATCGTTTAGAACTTAAAGTGTTTAAAGCTCAATGGTGCTAGTGATTGGTCTAAAAAACTGATATGATCCTCTTACACAGACTCGCAAAAATATTGTATGTAAATATTTTTTTACTACTTTTCTTTAAAAACAAAAATCCAAAAAGATTGTGTTTTAGCATAACATTTTGAAAAATCAAAAAGATTTTACTTCATCTTATTTTCGACAACTGATGTTGAAAAAGTTGATTTTCAAAATTCCAAGTGCTAAACATGATGAACAATGGGTTGGGAGAGTTTGTTTTGAAATAAAAATTGTTATAATTAAATTTACCCAAAAGTGAGTTTGATCTTGATATAAATTGTTGATGATTGAATGATATATTCAAGTGGATTCTAAATTTGTCAATTTTTTAAATTTGAGAAATTTATTTTGGGAAGAGGATGTGCAGGTCAGTCAGGTTCCGATACCTGAGGATTTTTCTCAAGAGCATATGCAGACTAAATCCAGATTTCAGATTCTGTTGCTACAAAGAGCCAGGTTACGATCTTAGAACCTGTGAAAGTTGTAAAGCCAGGTTTCCGATCCAAAGCCTGTTGACAGAAAATTCCAGACTGCGATCCCAGCTTATCGAAAGGGGGAGTCTGAAGATGCAAGAGCCAGTTTCTGATCCTGGATCTGTGATCAACATTTAAGGGGGAGTTTGAATGGTTGAGAGTCAGATTTGAATCCTGATGTTCACGCAAGCTGTTGATGCTGACAAACTTAAGGAATCAAGAGATCTGATCAAGAGAAGATAGAGTCAGATTGCGATTCTGGTAGAGATAGTGAAAGAGAAAGAGAAGAAAGAGATTGAAGGATGTTTACAATGTCAGATATTTTGGAGAGAGCAAGAAGACTGATAAAGACTGAAGATGTGACATACTGAAGACTCGACAATGAAGACTTCGTCAACATCCAAGGGGGAGTATGTTGGTGCATATGTCTGCCAACTTCGTCATGTATCGAGTCTTGTAATAGATTAGATAGATCAGGGCATGATATACGAGAAAAACGAGAAAAATATAGGTTTGAGCCATTTCGCACGAAATGGAAAAGGCCATTTCGCAAGAAATGGAAATGCCATTTCGTACGAAATGGGACTGGCCATTTCGTGTGAGCCGTTTCGTGCGGATTGGGCTGCCTATAAATATGTGCCTTGGTAATTTCATTTGTAATGTTTCGATTCTGGTAGCGAAGCTCTGCCGAAGAGTCTCCAGCATTGTAAAACGATCTGATATCAATACAAGAGATAGTTTAAGTGAATCTTAGTGTAATCCAGCTGAAATAACTCCGATATGTCTGTTTCCGCCTTTCGTATTGGATGAGATCTCTTCTGAACGACTCGTTTGGTCGTGCAAACGATCCTACAGAGCCATCATCTCTTTGTCTGAACAGAAGTTCTAACCTGAGCTCTCATGGCCTCGCATTACCCATTACAGATATCATTATCGTACGTTCACCTGTAAGACTGAATATAGAAGTCTGGATACGAGAGTATACTCTGAGGTGGGACACGCATATAAGTTAAGATCTTAAAACATTTAAATCGTATCCTGAATAGTTGAAATTTGTGTGAAAATTTAAAAGGATCAGTATATCGGCAATCTAAGTGAATTGTTTAAGTCTTAGTGTGTAATCAAGCTCAACGGTACTTGTAGCTTGTCAGCAGCTGATATGATCCTCTAACACGCTCACTAAAAATATGTTTGTAAATAGTTTCTTTTACTCGTTACTTTACTGCATTTCATTTTCAGTTTAGCATATAAACCCAAAAATATTTCATTATGTTCTAGTTTAGACTTTCTTAAAATCCAAAAAGATTTTACATTTCTACTTTAGTTTTTCGACAAACCAAGGTGGAAAGCTGTTCTTTAGATTCTGAGAAGGGAAGCAAAGCAGGATGTTTCTGAACTGGACAACAGGGTTGGGAGCTAATCTTGAAAAAGTTTGAATTTTAATGTCATAACAAGTTCATTTAAGTTGACAGTTGAACAAAATTTCAGAAAAATGTTTGAAAAGTTTGAAGAAATTGTCAGTTGTTTTGTTTTGGGTCAACCAAGGTCATTAACTTGGACTTGGTAGATAAATTAAGTGCCTAGGGTCATTAACTTGGACCTAGATACTTAAGTGGGTTTCTAAAAACTGACCAAATCTGATAAAACGGCAAAAAGTCAATAGGTCAAAACATCAAAAATCAAAAGAGGTGTTTGGATCGGATGGCCATCCGATCGGATGGCCATCCGACACTTGGCCAGTAGTATATATAGAGGGTCTTTGGTCAAAATGGTCAAACTCATTCGATCGAAGTGTCACTCGTTCCACTGCCAAACACTCTCAAACTGTTCTTGACTGATTCTTGCTTTCCACAATACATTGGATTGTTGGCATACTCAACCTTCACAATGGGAAATGTAAGTTTTCTGATTTTAACCGCAAAACTTGAAGTTTTTGATGTTATTCATGCTTGTAGGCGAATGTTCTTGAAGTTTATTAGATCTAGGCTTTGTTATTGTTTTCTGGTAGAATCTAAACATAGGGTTTTGTTCACGGGCCTTAGATCTATAGATTCACCGAAGGAATTGGATTGAAACATCATAGATTTGGATCTAGGAAAGATTGAAGGGTGTCGGTTATCGAACCACTAATTGTTAAATTAATCTCAATCTAGGCCAAATTAGAGAAATTTGAACATAGGGTTTTGTAGATCGGCTAAATCTCTACGTGAAAGTGTGTTCTATGTTATGTGACAGATAGAAAAATTTTGATGTTCATAGAATATTCTAAGTGTTCTTCAATGTCAGTTGATCGAGTGGAAGTTCAATCGGATGGCAATCCGATCCTATGCTCATTACATGTTTGAAATTTTTCTAAGGGTTGTCTTGATATTTGTGCCTTATCTGTTAACAAGTTGTTTTGGAAAGTTTGGCAACTCGATCGGATGGCAACTCGATCGGATGGCAATCCGATCGGATGGCCATCCGATCCAAAACACTCATTCAAATGATTGGTTCAAACAATTGCTTATCTCAGTTTGTCATTTTGATCGATTGGCAATCCGATCGGATGGAAATTCGACCCAAAGGCACATTAGTTCAACAGTTCTTCATTGTGCTTATCATGTCATTGATCGAGTGGCAATCCGATCGGATGACCATCTGATCCAAATCATTCTTCCACATGTTTGACTTGTCTAAGGAGCTGAATTGCTAAGTCACATGGATCGAGTGACAATCCGATCGGATGGCCATCCGATCCACATGATCATGTCTTATACTGAGATTGGTCTTTATGGATTTGGCAATCCGATCGGATGACCATCCGATCAGATGGCCATCCGATCCTCAGTACTATATAGAGTGAACTTTCCAAGTGTTAGAAAATTTTTGAAGTTTTCAAAATTTTTGTCACTTTTCACTTTATACCTCGAACTTTGTGCAAACTCTAACGTTGATCATTATTGCAGACAAGAGCAACAGATTGGCACAAGTCTCACAATATTTGCTACATCTTGGATGAAAATAATGAAAATATGAGGCCTTTCAAAGATATGGCAAAGTTTTTTAGAGAAAGTAGAATTAATAAGGCGTGGACTGATAGAACAAAGGTTTATGAGTCCCATGTTAGAACGTTTTGGAAGTTGGTGAGTTATAATGAGGATGAAAAGATGATATATTCAGTTGTTAAAAAGAAAGACGAGAATTATAAAGAAGTAGATGTTGAAATTAAGTTTAATGTGGGAGACGTAAGAAGGGTTTTCGACCTAGGAGATAGTGATGAGGACCCAACTATAGTGCCTGAGAGACTATGCAAGGGTTTGTGGTTCAGAATGGGCTCTATAGGACATGTAAACGACAAATATCTCAAGTCTATGTTTTGCAGACCTTACAAGTTCTTAGTTCATTGCGTGATTCATGCTTTGTCTCACCGAAAAGGAGCTTACAACGAGCCATCAGATTATATTATGAACATTATTACTTGTTTGGTGCTCAACAAACCTTATAACATTTCACAAGTAATATTTGATCACTTGGTAGACAATGTCAAAGGAGAGAAGTACATAATGTATCCAAGATTCATACAGATGATAATTAATTATCAAGTGAGATATCTTCCAAAGGATACTGCTGATGAATTAGATTTAAATCACATGAAGAGTGAGACTTTGGGTAGGTTAAAGCAGTATAAGCTGAAGAAAGATGAAGTGGAACCAATAGTTAAGCATATGATCTGTAAAATTGCCAATCCAAACTACGTAGCACCTGAAAATGATGCTTGGAGGCATGAAAATAGTAGCTCAGAGGATGAGGCTGAGAGATTAAGTGGAATGCATGAAAAGAAGTTAAGATATTGGTTTGTGAAAGATGGAAAAGGAAAGAGAACACCTAAGTCATCCCCATCTGTGACTGCTCCTAAAGTTTCGACACTGAAGATTGTTGTTAAGGGTATAGTTGAAAGGGGGAGTTATAAGAAAAGTTAGAATTATTAAATGTTACATCTTTCTAATGAATGTTTTAATACTTGTTTTGCAGGGCCTTCAAAGAAATCACCACCAAGGTTGGTGGATGAGCCAGTACTTGATCCAGTAGAGGTTCTTCAACAAGGCGTTGGTCTGTTAAAAGATACACTTGAAAGTTTTCTAAAGAAGAACGAGGAAGCTCAAGCTGAGAAAGTTGCAAAGGAAACTGGAGCATAGTCAAAAAATGTTCAAGCTAAAAGTGTCAAAGAAAAAGAACCTGAGGGCGTTGCTCATACTGAATCAAGTGATGCTGATGATGAATCTTCTGAGACAGAGTCTGAAATTGATAAATCAAAGATAGGTGTTGGAAAGGTTACTCTGAAGAAGAAACCTCTGAAGAAGAAAAGGAAGGATTCTGATGAGGAAGACGAATCTTATATTCCTACACCACAAGCTGAGAAGAAGACACTTAGAAAGAAACGCAAAGCTGTCCAATCTGGAGTTATTCCAAGAAGCGTCAGAGCTAGAAAAGGGTCAGCTTCAGCACCTGAAGTCCAAAGTGGTAAAGGTCCAGTGATTGAGACTCAGGAGATTCAAAGTGAAAGTATACCTGAAGTTGAGGCATGGATGTGGGAGCATCAACTCCGTTCCTGTGGGCTTTTGCGGAGCGGGAAAAATTGTTGGAATTCTATGAAAGAGTCTCGGGAGCCAGGATGCATTCCAGTTTCATACGACCAGGTGGAGTGGCACAAGATCTGCCTCTTGGCTTATGTCGAGATATTGATTCCTCCACACAACAATTTGCTTCTCTCAAAGTGTTCAAAAGCCTGAGGCTGAGAAAGAGAAAATTCAAGAAAGCCCAGAATATGAAAGAATAGAGAAGAAGAGTGCTGATGAAGCAGAATCGTCAAAGTAAAAGAAAACTACTCTTCCTGGTCTATTTGAAGGCTTTCCAAATGTTCAAGGTGAATTCACTGATGATATTCTTCTGGATGAAGAATATGATATGTTTCATGATGCAACGGTCAAAGATCTGAAAAAGAAAGTAAGTGTTCTGGAGAAAGAGAAAGCAAAAGCTGAATATGAAAGGGATGAGTTGAAGAAGCAACTTGAGAAGATCATGAAAGTTAATGAAGAATTGAAGTCTGTTGTGATTAAGCATATAACGAAGATAAAGACTTTGGGTGAAGATGTGGATGACAATGCTAAGCTTTTTGAGCAACTATCATTAGAGATTTATGATCTGCATGTGAAGTACAAGAACATGAATGATACTAATCAGACGCTGCATCAAATGTTAGATGATCTTCATGAAGTGTCTGCAAATGAAATCAAAGTATTGAAGCTAGAGACTGAAGCTCTTAGAGCAGACAAAGCTGTTAAAGATGAACAACTTAACATGTTATATACTCTGATGGAACATCATCTTGGTATCAATGTTCAAGTTATCTACAACAACTTGGAAATCCAGAGGGTTGAGGAAAGAAGGGCTTAAAGAGAAAGAGTTGGCTGAGGAAGCAACTAAAAAGAAGAAAGATTTGATTGTCGAAACTCAAGAAGCTGGTGGTTCTTCGAGTCAACCTGAAGTTGATGTTGAAATGGTAGATGTTGTGAATGTTGAAGAGGAGCATATGGAAGTGGATCAAGATCAAGGTTTTGTTCTTATTGGTGATTCAGGGTCTCTATTTTTTAGCTTTGATGATATAATTCGTTTAGTGCAAGTTGAACAATGTAAACGAAAGGCGAGAGAACCTGAAGTGAAACTACTACGTTGGAAAGAAGAGGAGAAAGTAGTAGAAGAGGAAGTGGTAGTAGATGAAGAGTTGAAGGAAATCCTGGATGCAGTTGATAACTATGATCTATCTTGGGATGATTACAAAGAAGATGATAATGATCAAGGGTCAACAGGGCTATTAATTGTGAATCCCTCTCTTCAGCAGAAGCTTGATGATTTTCTGAACGATGAGATCAATGAACAGGAGGAGGATCAGCATCAAGAGTCTTCTTCTTCTGGAAAGCAGCATACTGATCAGGTATTCCTTACACAACCAACTGTTATTTACTTAAATGCTCCAGTTGAGGGGGAGTTGGAGGTTCCTAGATCAAGGGCTGAGATGTTAGAAGAGCTGGGATTAGAAGATGGGAAATTTAAGTTTGATATTGAAGATGAAATCCCATCATCGCCAGAGAAAAAGTATGAGTTCAAGTATGCCAATGAAGCTGATAATTTTGATCATGTGGAAGTTGAAGAGGGGTCAGATACATCAGAGGAAGATACGCCCTTTCATTACTCTGGAGTTGATGAGACATTCCCAACTCTTGTTGAGATGTTCAAGGAACAAAATGAAGATGAAATAAGAAGGAAAGTGGTCGAAAAGAAAACAACTGAAGGGATTCCAAAAGTTGTTCCACAAGAGACTCTATTGGAGGGCAGGGAGAATTGGTTTAAAGTAATGCCCAAGGAGAGGAAGTTCAGGAGAGCTCTTCAGTATTTCATGCATAATGCTGATATATCTCTGGGAGATATCTTATCATGGGGTTATCTTGAAGATCTGCAAGTTTATGCCATCAGACGGGAACATGGAGTACAGTACTTTGAGTTTCTGGCAGATATTCAAACACTCCCATGGTGGGATGTTGAGGAGTTAGGGCAGACAAAGAACATCAAACAGTTCTACTATGGCTTAGATGTGAAGCAGCATGATTAAAGGTTGTGGAACTACATTAAATTGCAAGCAAAGAATAGATTTCCTGACTGAAAGCCTCAATATCCAAAGAAAGATATCAAGATTGATCTAGTTACAAAGGAGAAAGATATTACTTTGATTATAAAGCTGCCGAGATGTCTGAAAAACATGACGCTACGTGCAATGGAGTAGGATTTCTATGAAGATTTTCAAGGTTGGATGTACAACCAGAGCACAACGGAAACGGTGATATCTTTATTTGACAAAAAGACTGGAGAATCAAGGAGGATCAGTGTGTTGGATCCTATGTGGTTAGTAAACTGCTCAAAGAAGGATATTGACTGTCTATTCTACAAGATAGTGTATGAAAAGCTAGACAAAGTTCAAGCTCAACAGTATCAGAAGTTAGTGAACTTGTGCTATGCGAAAGATATCAATTCTGGCAGATATTGGAAGTAGAAGTTCAGAGACTTGGAGATAGATGAATTCTTAAAGAGATACAAGCGCAGTCAAAGATTTAAAGAGATTTCTGATAGAGCTACTGTGGTTGGAAGACGAAAGCTTATGAGACCTCCACCAACCGACCAGGCACCAATAGAGAAAGAAGAAAACAAGATCCCATGATGGGATAGAAAGCGCGATGGTGATCTTGAATATCGAAAGTACTGGAAAGAAGTTGGTAGGCCTCTAACGCAAAAGATGCTGGCAGAACGGGATGAGAAACGAAGACAGAAAGCGAAGGCTAGAAGATGTAGCAGTAAGACAACTTGAAGACTATGCAGGAAGGAACTACAGCTACATCCAAGGCGGAGTCTGTTAGTACATATGTCTGTAGCTTCCATCCACATCGAGTCTTATGTATTTTTGTCTTGTTTATGTGTTTTTGTATATGTATGAATATGTATGTATTTGTGTGTCTAGACAAATCAGGGAACGGGGCATAACTACTGAAGTGAAATCCATCGGACGACAAATGTCATCGGAATGGATGGCCATCCGATTGGATGTCCATCCGATCGGATGACCAACCGAACGGGTGACACCCTCTCCTTCCCTGATTACCTATAAATAGGAGGTTAGGTCCTTTTGTCTAGGACTTTTGGCTGATTACTGAGGCGAAGCTCTGTCTGTCTGACTTTCATCTGGAACTTCTGTACTTTCATACTTATGCAATGAAATCAGACATGTTAAGCGTTGAGATTGTCGTTGTTGATTCTCAGACATTATCGAGGGATTCCGGACCTCGATTCTGATCGATTCCACCATGTTCTACTCGAACAGATCCTGCGAAACGGCCTAACAAGATCATCTGATCGGATTGTCATCCGTTCGGATGACATTTGTCGTCCGACGGATTTCACTTTAATAGTTATGCCCCAATCCCTGATTTGTCTAGACACACAAATACATACATATTCATACATATACAAAAACACATAAACAGGACAAAATACATAAGACTCGATGCAGACGGAAGCTACAGACATATGTACTAACACGTTCGTTTTGTGTAAAAAAGTTTTTGAAAAAAAAAAGCTAAAACCGTAAACTTTTTAACGTAAAACGTAAATTTTTTAATGTAAAACATAAAGTTTTTAACGTAAAAGTTAAAACTGAAATTTTTTTAATGTAAAACGTAAACTTTTAACGTAAAACGTAAAACATAAACTTGTTAACGTAAAAGTTAAAACCGTAAACTTTTTAACGTAAAACGGAAAGTTTTTAACGTAAAACGTAAAAAGTTTAACGTAAAACGTAAAAACGTAAAATGTAAATAGTTTAACGTAAACATGAAAAGTTTTACGTAAAACGTAAAACCGTAAAAAGTTTAACGTAAAACGTAAAAAGTTTAAAAAATCGGTTAAAGAAATATGAATTTAGAAATGTTTTTATTAAAAAAAGTATGTTTAAAAAATAAAAACTAATATAATAATACAAAAAAGTAATAAAAACAATAAAGACAAAAAGACAAAAAAAGTAGTTTTACTAAACTACCCTTTTGGATTAAAATATTAATGACATAATAAGACAAAAAAATACTTAATATTATTTTTTACTACTTTTAATCTTATCCATCCATCCATCTTGAAGATCTAATAGTTGAAAAGTGGTTCTCTCGGTTAACTGGAGGTGGTTTTCATTTTAGCAGTCCCATAAATATATATATAGGGGATGGATCATGAGAAAACTAGTTTAAATGAGAAAACTAGTTTAAATGAGAAAACCAAAAAACTAACCAAAAAAGCCTAAAAAAAACCTAAAAACATACCAAATTTTTTTTTACAATTTTTTATAGAAAAATCGCTACTTTTTATGTATGGAAAAAAATGTTCAAAAAAAATGTTTTTTTTTTTTTGGTTGTACTGCACATGTGCACTAATACATAAAGCTTAAACCACTTAACCCACCCCCCACCGACACCCTCCAAAAACCTAAACCCCCCAACCCCTAAAAACCTAAATTCACCATCCCACCAAAAGCCTAACCCCCCACCCCCCAAAAACCTAAACCCCCCCACCCTCCCGAAAACCTAAAACTAAACCCTAAACATAAACCCGAAAAAAAACCTAAACCCCCCCCCCCCTCCCCCCCCCCCACACCAAAAAACCTAATCCTAATCCTAAACCTCCAAAAAAAACTAACCCTAAAAGCTAAACTAGACACAAAAGGCTAATTTTAAGCATGTAATGCAATTGTAGTACATGTTATATTGCACATGTGCACTACTATAATAATAGTATTGAAAACAAGACGACACCATAAATCTTTTTTTATGTCATAAAAAATATGCTCGAATATACTTGAATGAAAGATACAAAAATTTGTGATCTTATGGTGCTATTTTTGTTTTAAAATGATAACGTATGGAGAAATGGGAAATGTTTGAAAAGTTATATATTTTTTTTTCAATTTTACCCCTCCTTCATTAAAAATCTCCCCCCTCCTTTTTAGTGGTTTTTAGTTAGTTTTCTAGTTTTCTCATTTATATCTAGTTTTCTCATGATCCTCTCTCTCTCTCTCTCTATATATATATATATATATATATATATAATATAGTACTTATAACGGATTACATATAATGCTACATGACATTCTTGTGAGTCTGGGATCCGGCGGGATTAGAAGGAGTTTTGGCCCTGATAGAACTAATTCGGTAGAATATTATTACTAAAAATAAAGTAGAAGCAGAAAAATCATTCATAAGTTGAATGCTTCATTCATACCGAAAAAGTTTACATCTTTTACAAGCTGGCAAAATTCTGAAGAAATTTCGCCAGCATTTCCCCTCTGGGAACTCCAAAACATATGAATGAGAGACCCAAACCCCCTATTTATAGGCAAAGCCTTTCGAACAAATGCACCTTGGGGCGACTGGGTCCTCTCGCACGAAAGGTAACTAATGGGCTCCTTTTGTGCGAATGGGCAGTTGGGTCACCGGTGGGCCCGGTGGGGGAGTATCGTGACGTGGTTGGCAACGTAATAGTCGAACAACACAATATAATAATGCACAGCGGAAGCAAATTTAAAATAAGATACAACCGAATTTATTTATTGTAAACAAAGTCACAATCATCCGGTGTTTATTCACAGTAGGATCGAATTAAAAACATTGTTTATGGTTCAACAGACTTCGGCATCTAAAGCTTGCGAGACTTCTAATGATGCTTAGGAGAATCCCAGCCTATTTCGCTTAGTACCTGCATTTAATCTTTTTGGGAAAATACGTCAGTTTACACTGGTAAATACATTCAACTGACTCATTTTATAAAATGATTGAAAATTGGTTTGGATGCACATGGCATAAACATTTTTATTAACTTGGGAGAATTATTTAATATTATAATCTTGTGAACGATTTACATGTTACTTATGCGTTCAGTAGCCCGGACGTATCCAGGTTAAAGATCAATAGACACACCACTTTAAGTGAGTTATACACGGGAGTACGCCTACACCCCGTGCTCAGGTCGTGGCTATCTCGTAAGATAATGCCGAGGATATCCGGGACATGGTCATTAACCCCCCAAAGGCTGTAAAGTAAACACATCTGTTTAAAACGAGCCGATCAAATTATTCAATTAACCACCCAACGATGGAAGATTTGATGCCCGATCAAGCGGTACGCTATGTACCGTAACCCAAGCCCGTATAGGGAAAATAAGTTAAAAGTATTTACCTTTGCAAGTATAAATCCTTAATTGAATAAACTGCAGATAGCTTTTACTGGTTCTCCTAATCTGGAACGAAGGTTTAATATAACCTATTAGAATACTAACGGGTCTTTAATTAAGCTTAAGCTTAGACCGGTTAGTTTTAACGATACGGTTCGTACACACGATTAAGCGAAGACCGGATAGAATGTGATTTAGACCCGACAAGTTGAGGACTTGTTTAATATGGGTTTACTATTCACATTCTGGATTTTGAGATAAAAATGGTATCGTTTGACCCGTTTCGGCTAGTTTATGCAAACTAGTTACATAAACCGAACCGAACGCGTATAATGCATAACGGGTAACCGAAAGGGTCGCGAACAGGTTTCCTAAGTTAATACGCTTTAAATATGTTGTGATATCATTATGATATCTTCCATAATGCCCAAAACGAGTTTAATCCCTAAATATGCCTCGTAGGGGTATTTCGGTCATTTTAAGGGTTATAAAAGAGATTTATAATACTTCTGAGATACGGGTCTGATTTAATCAGCAAAATTATTAATTTTAACAGACCACAACAGTTGGTGAAGAGTCTCATTTCCCAAAATGGTTTTAAACCCAAATTATGCGTTTAATACGCGTATGAAGCCGTTTTAAGCGACGTACGGTTTAAAATACCATTCTGAGTTTTCTGATCAGCAAAACAGGCTCAAAACACTCTATTTATTATTTTAAATCAGTGTCAATTGGATTGGTATCAAACGGATTCGTAAAACTCGTTTTATGGCCTAAAAGGGCATATTCGGTATTAACCGAATCAATGCGATAAGCCTAGCTTAAGATCAGTTTAAAAATAATTAAAAATCTTCAAAAATCCCAAAATATTATTTAACATCAGTGGGTAAAAGTTTTGGTACCGAAAATCGGGTTTAGATAGGCTATGCGCTAATCGCGCCGTTTATTTAATAAAAAGCTTATTATTTACGCTAATGCGCATATCTCCTAATCTAGACCTCCGATTGACGTGAAAATTTACGTACATGTTTAATAATCAGTAACTAAGATTATTGTACTTTCACATTTTCAAAATTCTCGTTGTATGGTCATAAGGGCATTACGGTCCAATTTAAGCGATTAACGGAAACGTGTGCATGCATCGGATAATCAACGAAACAAGTACAGAGACTTATACTAACATGCAACCCTACTCTAATGAAGCACTAAGGCATCTTTGAATCAAACTAAAACGGGTCAGAACCGAAGTCAAAGCAAAAGTCAAGGTTTTGCGCCTTTCGGTTCCGAACCGGGTTTAAACAGAAATTTGTCGAGTCGGGCAAGCGTAGACAAGTTTTTATACTTATTATCATGTTATATTAAGGTTAAAACAGGTTACACACCTTTCGGATCATTAATTGTGCATTAAATCGCATTTTGTATTTCTGTTGACTTTTTCGGTCAACGTTTGACCCGACAAACGACCTAGTTAGGTCTGGAATTGGTACTTGCCCTTATAAGGGTTTAATACCCATATAATTACCTATCTATCGGTACTTCTAATTTGACACACGACTGAGCTATCGTTACTTAATCACGAAGTCAACCGTAATTTACGATATATTGACTTTTAAGCTAATTACTAAGCTAGAATTAATTTAGAAGGGTTAGGCTACTTACCAAGTGTTTAATGATGACTAGGGAGGTCTTGCAATCAGCTTGGAAGCTCCACAATGATCAGAATTTAGAATGTGAATGTTTGCAAGTTAATGGGTCTTATATAGTGTTTGTAAACACCATGAATCATTGACAACTAAGTCTACAATCCTCCACAAGTGATCAACACATGGTTCTAGTGTTTAGGGGTGTCTAGGGGTCATGCACATGTGAGAAATACCGGTTTAATGGGTCACAAACGCGCACAACAGCCAACAGCAGGTAATCTGGTCGCTGGGCAACCCTCGCGTAGCGCGAGGGTCCGTCGCGCTACGCGACGCCTCTGCAGATCAGTCTTGTGATTTTGTTTGTTGGTGTTTCGAAAGGGCAAGTGGTATAAACGAATGGTGGGCATTATTTTCTCATTTAGGGGCCTCCAATATGGGTCTTTTACTGTTGGATACCCTACCATTTGTGTTTGTTTGCTTAGCATTCAAAAACAAGACCCGAAAACAAAGGGTTTCCGTTCCTTTTCATCGTAGGAGTCCTACCATTTAATTTTAAATCATTCCACGTAATAATTCCCTGAACTTGAATATGTACAAGGTGTTTTTAACATAAATTGAGTCTTGGGATTTATAACGAGGTTGTTCAGAGGTGCAAAAGTTAACATAACGACACGGTTAAATCCTGTCAATCATTTTTAATATTTCCGAGTCTACAAAGCGTTTTGTCACACGTGACACGTGTCGTTACTTTATTGAACACGAAATTCTGAGGTGTTACATCCTCACCCCCTTAAAATAAATCTCGACCCGAGATTTACTGAAACAAATAAGGGTATTTTTCTTTCATGGTGGATTCAACCTCCCACGTGTATTCGGGACCTCTACGGGCATCCCATTTGACCTTTACAAAAGGTATATGCTTCCTTCGAAGCTTCCTTACCTGTCGATCTTCAATCGACAGAGGTTTTTCCACAAACGTTAAGCTCTTATCTATTTGCACATCTGTATGTGGCATGACATGTGAATCGTCAGCGGAACACTTCTTTAGATTGCAGATGTGGAACACATTGTGAATTCCACTGAGCTCTTCTGGTAAGTTCAACTTGTAGGCAACTGACCCGACACGTTCGATAACCTCGAAAGGTCCTATGTATCTCGGGTTTAGTTTGCCTTTCTTACCAAATCGCATCACCCCTTTCCATGGTGACACTTTAAGTAGGACTTTGTCACCTACTTCGAAGTGGAAGTCCTTACGACTTGGATTCGCGTAACTCTTCTGCCTATTCCGGGCAGCTTGGAGATTGTTACGAATCTGGACAATCTTGTCCGTCGTTTCGAACACGATCTCTGGTCCTGATAATTGGACTTCTCCAACTTCCGCCCAACAAACTGGCGATCTACACTTTCTACCGTATAATGCCTCAAAAGGCGCAGCCTTTATGCTGGTATGGTAGCTATTGTTGTAGGAGAATTCGATCAATGGTAGGTTCTTATCCCAGTTACCTTCCAATTCGATCGCACATGCGCGTAGCATGTCTTCCAACGTTTGAATAGTACGCTCACTCTGACCGTCTGTCTGAGGATGGTAAGCCGTACTAAAGTTCAAACGTGTGCCCAAAGATTGTTGGAAACTCTTCCAAAAATGTGACGTGTACCTAGTATCCCGGTCAGAGATAATAGCTACAGGTATGCCGTGTAGGGCTACAATCTTATCAACATATAACTGGGCTAACATATCGGAGCTATAAGTCTCCTTGATGGGTAAGAAATGAGCTGACTTAGTCAGTCGGTCAACTATAACCCATATTGTATCATTTCCTTTTCTTGTCTTGGGTAACTTGGTAATAAAATCCATAGTTACCATTTCCCACGTAGGAAGTTCAGGCTGTTGTAGCAAACCTGATGGTTTCTGATGCTCGGCTTTGACTTGCGCACTTGTCAAGCATTTAGCTACATAGGTGGCCACAGACTTCTTCAAGCCTATCCACCAATAGTTTGCCCTTAGATCCTGGGTAGCTGATGGAAATTCTTAATCGTTGCCTAATTAGGGTTGCGGCATGTATGCATAAGCAATATGAACCGTCTTTCTTATTTAATAACATAAAACCCTCAGAATATTGAGTCAGGCTTTATGTGCATATGTTTTAAAACTTATTTAATCAAGGTTTCGATTATTCCATAATCAATATGGAGTTTTCACAATACTCCAGCCCACAGCGGGATACAATCTTAATTCTACCTGCCTTCCCGGAGGTAAGCAGGGAAAACTTATGAGAAGATAATCAAGATTGCAAGGAGGCTACAAAGATTTTCCATATCTCAGGCTCCAGTTCATCCACCATTACTCGTGTCAAATAAGTGACACCTTTATGTTATAAGTCCACGAATTCCTTAGTCGGGAACATTTACTTAAAAAAATTTCCATTTTTGGATATCTTCTTTGAATACTACTAGTCGACTTTAGTACAATATGACCATTGGGATATCTCAGGGGTTCCATGTATTAAACCTCCATGCTGATCAGACATGGAAATAATCTATGGGACACACTAGGATACGCCAATCCTCATATGACACTTTTATCAAACATAGTTTGGCATTCGCAGGCGATAGAAAACAATGAAAAATAATTAAAATAACATATGTTGTCGCACTCTATGCAAAGAAAGAGTGCTCTTAGATTTCGGAAGGATTCCTTGCCGATTTATAAGAATCGGTTACTATGGTTTCCTTTGTAGTTATACCTTGTGGATGATAAATATTTTTTTTTTTTTTTTTTTTTTGCTAAGTTTATGGTTCATGAAGATTTATTATTGCCTGTATAAAAAAAACAGGGCACTTAGCAGATATTATCATTGATAAATGATAAGGAAGTTTATTATACAAGTGCTTATATTTAATTAATGATGGAAGTTTCACAACTAGGCACCTAGCTCAGTTGGCTAGGCGCGCGAAAGGGTGCGGCCTAGACCCAGGTTCGATTCCGGGGACGGCCAATTACACCATTTTTTTATGTTTAATATTTATTAGTCGCACGGCTACGTGTAATAACGAGGGTTGTCTCATAAGGAGTCTTGATAATTAATTTCTTCTTATCACCCGCAATATGGGCTTGATTTTTAAGGCAACCAATCGATTTTTATCACTTTATTGAGTCCTTATATTTAACGGAACTAGGACATCGGAAAAATGATTCCTAATGGATATAAAACATCCATCTAATAATGCTGAAGCAGTCTCAGAGGTATACAGGCTTCTTACTGAACTTTCGTTGCTTTTTATTAAGCCTGTACTTGCTCTCTTTCTCAGATTTCTGGGAGTTATTCTCCTTCTTTTGGTTCATCCTTCATATACGAAGTGTGAACATAGCTCTCCTCATGAGCAATTAAGCATGGTTTCGAATGAGATTTAGAGCGAGAAGCATTCGGCTCTTCGGATTGTCTCATGACCCTTTTTCCCATGATCCCTCCAACTGTTGCGTCAACCACAGCTTGGAGATTAACTTCATCAATATAGAGGTTTACGTTTGTAGTTTTATTAACTTTCGTCGCCTTAATAGCGTTGCGACTGTCGTCCACCTCATTCGAGTTTTCCATACTCGAAACTTGGTACCAATCACCAAGATTTAACCGTTATTAGTCATCATCCTGATGACCTGATTTAGATTAGCCACGGCATTCATAAACCGTGTGGGCCATTCCGTCCCGAACATTCATAGTGAATATTATTTTGAACGTATTTCCATTATATTTAGCCTAGGTCACAACAGGACCATCAATGGCATTCAAAGTTTGGAGCGAGTCCAATACTTGCTTGACAGGGGACCATAATGTCACCACTGTCTTTGTCACAAGGACGATCATGAATAGTTCAAAGGCTAGCCTTACAAGACTTTTATTATATATATACATATATGGCATAGAAGCCTGTCGCGATGGACGTAGAAAATATGGCATAAAGCCCAGTCATGAAGGACATAAATGATTATACGGCACGAAGGCCTTGTCACAAAGGACTTTTAGATATGGCACAAACGGCCTTGTTATAAGGACATTCATCAAATCTGGTACAAAGGCATGTCACCAGGAATGTTAACATTTAATATGTTAACTTGTCACGAATGACCAATTATAGCACATAGGCTTGTCATGAATAACTTTAAAACACAACTTGATGGTCTATTACCAAGGACCTGAATTTATAAGCCGCAATCTTATTAGATTAGGGTTTCAAGGTTTGAACGTGGTTCTTCACCTTTGGACAGGGAGTCATAGACTACAACTGTCATCGTCTTGAAAGACGATTCTTTTGGCAGAAAAATATGCCAAGCAACATCACTAATGGATGTTTATATATAACTATCGTATCTAATGATATTAGTTATGATCACATCGATCATATTGACTATTAGGTTTGGGTATAATCACACCATTTTGAACAGGGGATCATAAAGATCACTACTATCTTTGTCTTACCGACTCTAGAATAAAGTATAGCCCGTAGGCATTTCATCACAAGGGATGTTAATATTATGATCAGCATACTGAGGATACTAGTCAGGATCGCACTGATAGTATAGACTATGGGAATTGAGTATAGCTCACCCCCTTGGCAAAGAATCACAAAAGATTACAATTGCCTTGTCTCAGTTGGACGATCTAATATAGCCCTTAGGCAAAACATCATTACGGATGTTTAAAATTTTTAATCATCGTATTGATGATTTTTTTTTTTTTTTTTGTCATGATCGTATTGATCATATGAACTATTAGGCTTGAGCATAGCTCACCACCTTGGACAGGGAATCATAACGATAACAACGTCAATGTCTCAAATGGACAATATATTATAGCCCGTAGGCAAGACATCACTAAAGGATGTTAAATAATATGATCATCGTATTAGATGATATTAGTCATGATCTCATTGATCACATAGACTATTATGTTTGGACATAGTCCAACATTTTAGACAGGAGGTCAAAGACCACCACTGTCGTTGTCTTATCGGACAACTAGTTTACTCCGTAGGTGCTTCATTACTAACGGATGTTCATAATATGATCATCTTATAGAATGATATAAGCCATGATTCCTAGATCACTAGGCTAGATTTGAGAATTGGAAGAATCCAATATAAGGATGACTGTTGTGATTTTCTCGAATCACATTTGTCAGGAGTGCTAACACATTCCTAGGTGTTAACAAGGATTTGAATCCCTTGAGTAGGTTTCACCATCTTGGCCGCGTAGGCTAGGTTTCACCTTTAAGATTCCCTTCAATTGCATACTGACAGAGAAGGAAGGATATTTATTTTATCCAGGATTTTTATCATAAATCCTAATTCATAAGTTAATAATAGCACCAATGGCCTTGTCGCGTAGACAAGTTAAATTTATAAGCCATGATTTCAGAGAATCGTGGCCTTAAGGTTTGAATCAAAGTTCATTACCTTTTCTTGACAGGGAGCTGTAGGCTACCACTGTCTTTAGTCTCAGAGGACATTAACTATAGCCCGTAGGCACTTCCCTTATAAGAGATGTTTATTACTGGATTACCCCCTTAGGGAAATTCATTAACCATGGTAAACAGAGACCATATATGGTTAATTTATTAATCATATTTATTTAGGATTTCTTTTATAATTTATCCTAATTATAAAACATTAACAGTTTTATTAGTGACACCCAATGGCCTGGTCACATGGACATTTATAAATTATAAGCTTATGATTTCAGAGAATCAAAGCAATAATAACAGTTTTATTTTATAGCACAAAAGGCCTAGTCACAAGGACAAATTTTTAAATTATAAGCCATGATTTCAGAGAATCAAGGTCTTTAAGTATATTAGCACAATTGGCTTAGTCACATGGACATATATAATTTATAAGCTATGATTTCAGAGAATCAAAGCATGAAGGTATTCTGGCACAATAGGCCTAGTCACGTAGACAATTATAAATTATATGCTAGGATTTCAGAGAATCAAGCATTTGAGGTTTGAACCTAGTTCATTACCTTTATCTGACAGGGAGTCATAGCTACCACTGTATTTTGGCTCATGTAGAAATGAGCAAGGCCCGTAGGCACTATATTACCACGTATGGTTAAAATATGATCATCTTAATTGATGACATAAACCCAGGATTCAGGGATCATTAAACTGGGTTAGGAATCTTTTGAAAGATCCTATATAAAAATGACGTGTGTGATTTTAATTGAATCACGTCTGCCAGGAGTGTTAACATGTTTTAAGATGTTAACAGGGAATTAAATCTTTTTAAACAGGTCTTACCATCTTGGCCCGGTCTTATAATTGACCCAAGGCTAGGTCTTGCCCTTTTAGATTTTGCCATTTTATTATAATGGTAGATCTTGCAAAAAGGAAATATTATTTTTTTTCCATTTATTTAATATTTCTTATTTAGAATGAAAGTTTAAACTTAATCATTCCATTATATAAAAATAAAAGTATAAAGTTGCCCTAAGCGGGACTTAAAAGGAATAATGTCGTCCTCGAAGGGACTGAAAAGGTAAATATGTCCTTATAAGGACTATTGAGGAAACGATCTTCAGCAAAGGAGTTTCCTCTTCATTCAATTCTTGAAGGCTTTCTCCTTGGTCGCACGTTTCATCCTGGTCGCGGTACAAAGCTCAGCATTTCAAGGCTCCAGATGTGGAGAATTCTTATTACAGCTTCTTCGCTTGGCGACGTATCCAATATATAAAAATTTGGAAGCAAAACTTCAAGATTAGGATTGAGAATATTCCTAAGTTAAGTCTAGACTCAGAAGTTTAGAATTGTGCAATTGTGTAACTGAGATTAAACACTAAGGCTAGTGTTTAATTCACTCAGTGTTGGCTCTGATACCAACCTGTCACACCCCGATTTCCACGTGTCACCGGTGGGCCCGGTGGGGGAGTATCGTGACGTGGTTGGCAACGTAATAGTCGAACAACACAATATAATAATGCACAGCGGAAGCAAATTTAAAATAAGATACAACCGAATTTATTTATTGTAAACAAAGTCACAATCATCCGGTGTTTATTCACAGTAGGATCGAATTAAAAACATTGTTTATGGTTCAACAGACTTCGGCATCTAAAGCTTGCGAGACTTCTAATGATGCTTAGGAGAATCCCAGCCTATTTCGCTTAGTACCTGCATTTAATCTTTTTGGGAAAATACGTCAGTTTACACTGGTAAATACATTCAACTGACTCATTTTATAAAATGATTGAAAATTGGTTTGGATGCACATGGCATAAACATTTTTATTAACTTGGGAGAATTATTTAATATTATAATCTTGTGAACGATTTACATGTTACTTATGCGTTCAGTAGCCCGGACGTATCCAGGTTAAAGATCAATAGACACACCACTTTAAGTGAGTTATACACGGGAGTACGCCTACACCCCGTGCTCAGGTCGTGGCTATCTCGTAAGATAATGCCGAGGATATCCGGGACATGGTCATTAACCCCCCAAAGGCTGTAAAGTAAACACATCTGTTTAAAACGAGCCGATCAAATTATTCAATTAACCACCCAACGATGGAAGATTTGATGCCCGATCAAGCGGTACGCTATGTACCGTAACCCAAGCCCGTATAGGGAAAATAAGTTAAAAGTATTTACCTTTGCAAGTATAAATCCTTAATTGAATAAACTGCAGATAGCTTTTACTGGTTCTCCTAATCTGGAACGAAGGTTTAATATAACCTATTAGAATACTAACGGGTCTTTAATTAAGCTTAAGCTTATACCGGTTAGTTTTAACGATACGGTTCGTACGCACGATTAAGCGAAGACCGGATAGAATGTGATTTAGACCCGACAAGTTGAGGACTTGTTTAATATGGGTTTACTATTCACATTCTGGATTTTGAGATAAAAATGGTATCGTTTGACCCGTTTCGGCTAGTTTATGCAAACTAGTTACATAAACCGAACCGAACGCGTATAATGCATAACGGGTAACCGAAAGGGTCGCGAACAGGTTTCCTAAGTTAATACGCTTTAAATATGTTGTGATATCATTATGATATCTTCCATAATGCCCAAAACGAGTTTAATCCCTAAATATGCCTCGTAGGGGTATTTCGGTCATTTTAAGGGTTATAAAAGAGATTTATAATACTTCTGAGATACGGGTCTGATTTAATCAGCAAAATTATTAATTTTAACAGACCACAACAGTTGGTGAAGAGTCTCATTTCCCAAAATGGTTTTAAACCCAAATTATGCGTTTAATACGCGTATGAAGCCGTTTTAAGCGACGTACGGTTTAAAATACCATTCTGAGTTTTCTGATCAGCAAAACAGGCTCAAAACACTCTATTTATTATTTTAAATCAGTGGCAATTGGATTGGTATCAAACGGATTCGTAAAACTCGTTTTATGGCCTAAAAGGGCATATTCGGTATTAACCGAATCAATGCGATAAGCCTAGCTTAAGATCAGTTTAAAAATAATTAAAAATCTTCAAAAATCCCAAAATATTATTTAACATCAGTGGGTAAAAGTTTTGGTACCGAAAATCGGGTTTAGATAGGCTATGCGCTAATCGCGCCGTTTAATTAATAAAAAGCTTATTATTTACGCTAATGCGCATATCTCCTAATCTAGACCTCCGATTGACGTGAAAATTTACGTACATGTTTAATAATCAGTAACTAAGATTATTGTACTTTCACATTTTCAAAATTCTCGTTGTATGGTCATAAGGGCATTACGGTCCAATTTAAGCGATTAACGGAAACGTGTGCATGCATCGGATAATCAACGAAACAAGTACAGAGACTTATACTAACATGCAACCCTACTCTAATGAAGCACTAAGGCATCTTCGAATCAAACTAAAACGGGTCAGAACTGAAGTCAAAGCAAAAGTCAAGGTTTTGCGCCTTTCGGTTCCGAACCGGGTTTAAACAGAAATTTGTCGAGTCGGGCAAGCGTAGACAAGTTTTTATACTTATTATCATGTTATATTAAGGTTAAAACAGGTTACACACCTTTCGGATCATTAATTGTGCATTAAATCACATTTTGTATTTCTGTTGACTTTTTCGGTCAACGTTTGACCCGACAAACGACCTAGTTAGGTCTGGAATTGGTACTTGCCCTTATAAGGGTTTAATACCCATATAATTACCTATCTATCGGTACTTCTAATTTGACACACGACTGAGCTATCGTTACTTAATCACGAAGTCAACCGTAATTTACGATATATTGACTTTTAAGCTAATTACTAAGCTAGAATTAATTTAGAAGGGTTAGGCTACTTACCAAGTGTTTAATGATGACTAGGGAGGTCTTGCAATCAGCTTGGAAGCTCCACAATGATCAGAATTTAGAATGTGAATGTTTGCAAGTTAATGGGTCTTATATAGTGTTTGTAAACACCATGAATCATTGACAACTAAGTCTACAATCCTCCACAAGTGATCAACACATGGTTCTAGTGTTTAGGGGTGTCTAGGGGTCATGCACATGTGAGAAATACCGGTTTAATGGGTCACAAACGCGCACAACAGCCAACAGCAGGTAATCTGGTCGCTGGGCAACCCTCGCGTAGCGCGAGGGTCCGTCGCGCTACGCGACGCCTCTGCAGATCAGTCTTGTGATTTTGTTTGTTGGTGTTTCGAAAGGGCAAGTGGTATAAACGAATGGTGGGCATTATTTTCTCATTTAGGGGCCTCCAATATGGGTCTTTTACTGTTGGATACCCTACCATTTGTGTTTGTTTGCTTAGCATTCAAAAACAAGACCCGAAAACAAAGGGTTTCCGTTCCTTTTCATCGTAGGAGTCCTACCATTTAATTTTAAATCATTCCACGTAATAATTCCCTGAACTTGAATATGTACAAGGTGTTTTTAACATAAATTGAGTCTTGGGATTTATAACGAGGTCGTTCAGAGGTGCAAAAGTTAACATAACGACACGGTTAAATCCTGTCAATCATTTTTAATATTTCCGAGTCTACAAAGCGTTTTGTCACACGTGACACGTGTCGTTACTTTATTGAACATGAAATTCTGAGGTGTTACACATCGTTGGCCAAAAGTATCATGTTCTTAAAACCTTTGAGTATAATGATCTGCCCCAGTATGGTTGCCACAGTCGCCTTTATGTATATCCTAAAGTACCTCCTTAGTTTCAGGATCCTCCAAGCACCTCAAGTATGGACCTGCAAGAGATTTCTTATATAGAACATTATTTATAATGGTGAATCGAGATACCTTCATCCTAAAAGCCTTAGGATTCTCATCCTTTGGGATATGTCCTTCTATGAGGTATTTCATGATTGGGGTTGTCCAGGACTTAGGATCCTCCTCAGGATACTCATCATCAGGATCCTGGATACTTGCTACTTCCTTATCCTGAGAGTTGAAAAGATCCATCGCAGGATATAAGATATGTAGTATTGGTATCTGAATTCCTTTTGGTATTCTGATTGATGATCCTAAGTTTGCCAAGGCATCCGCTTCAGCAATATCCTCTCTTGGTACCTGTTCAAGTGTAAAAACATCGAAATATTCTGCTATTTTTTTGAGAATTTCAAGATACTCGATTAACCTCTCACCTTTGACTGCATAGGATCCATTAAAATGGTTAGTAATCAACAAGGAATCAACATATACTTGTAAATTCTTAATATTCATACTCCTGGCCAACTCTAATCCTGCAATCAAAGCTTCATATTCTGCTTCATTATTAGTGGTAGGAAATTCACATCTAATAGCCTGGGGTAATATGTCCCCCTGTGGCGATTTTAGTAGTATACTCAATCCTACACCTCTCACATTAGATGCACCATCAGTATATAATGTCCAAGATTCTAAGGTTTCTCCTAGTTGTTGTACTTATAGGTCTACTTCATTTTGAATATCACTTCTAAAATCAGCCACAAAGTCCGCTAGAGCCTGAGACTTTATAACATTTCTAGTTTAATATACTAGATCATAGGCACTTAATTTTACTGACCACTTAGCCATCCTACCCGACATCTAAGGTTTACTAAGCACATTTTTAACAGGATAATTAGTTTTAACATGAATCCTATGTGTCTCAAAATAATGTCTAAGCTTAGTTGATGCCATAACTAGGGCCAATATCAATTTTTCTAGTTGAGAATATCTAGTTTCAGCATCTAATAAACTTTTACTAACATAATAGACAAGATACTGCTGACCTTCATGATCATTTACCAGAATAGCACTTACTGCATTCCCTGATACTGCAAGATACAGGGATAATGGTTCACCATCCTCGGGCTTCATCAATAGAGGTGCAGTTGAAAGATATTGCTTCAATTCCTGCAAGGCTGCTTCATGCTTCTTTCCCCATTCGAATTTCTTATTCTTTTTCAGGATATCATAGAACTCCTTGCATTTCTTCGAGGATCTTGATATAAAACTATTTAATGCTGTTACTCGCCCTGTTAATCTTTGCACATCTTTCATGTTGGATTGTGATTTGATATCCAGGATAGCTTTGATCAATTCTGGGCTTGCTTCTATCCCCCTTTTAGTCACCATATATCCTAAAAACTTTCCTGCCCCCATTCCAAAATGGCACTTGGCAGGATTTAGCTTCATATTGTACTGGTCCAGGATATCAAATGCTCCTTCAATATCCTGGAGATGATCCTCAGCTTTCTTGTATTTTACCACCATATCATCAATGTATACCTCCAATGTGTCTCTCAGTTTGTCTTTAAACATCATGTTCACCAATCTCTGGTACGTTGCACCTACATTTTTCAAACTAAAAGGCATAGCAGTATAACAATAAATACCTGTTGGTGTCATGAAAGCAGTATCCTCCTGGTCCGAAGGTTCCATTTGGATCTGCTGGTATCCTGAGGATGCATCCATGAACGTTAACATTTCATGACCAGCAATTGCATCCACCATCGAGTCTATATGAGGCAGAGAGAATGGATCTTTAGGACATGCTTTGTTCAAGTCTGTGTAATCTACACAAACTCTCCATTTCCCATTCTTCTTTTAAACAACGACCACATTTGTTAGCCATTTGGGAAATTTGACTTCCCTGATCATCTTGGATTTCAATAATCTTTCAACCTCTTCTTGAATAATCATATTTCGTTCTGGAGCAAACTTTCTTCTCTTTTGCTGAACAGGCTTGAAAGACTTGTCAATTCCAAGCTTGTGAGTTATAACATCCTTGGAAATACCTGTCATATCCTCATGCTTCCATGCGAATGTTGACATCCTGCATTTCAAAGTTAGTTATCTGGTTTTCAATATCCTGAGGGATATTGGTTCCTACGAGCACCGAGATATCTAGATTATCCAGATCCAGGATAATTTTCTTAACATCCTGCTCTGAAGCCTCCACGATATCCTAGGATCGCATCTTTAATTGCTATCCTGCTTTCGGCTTTATTGAGGATTTCATCGAGAAGGAAGAATAACATTCTTTTGCCTCTTGTTGATCACTTTCCACCTTGACAACCCCCCAAGGAGTAGGGATCTTGATACACTGATGATAGGTTGATGGCATAGCTTTCATATCATGGATCCATGGCCTACCCAATATGATATTCTAGCAGGATAAGGAGTCCATGACACAGAATTTTGCATTGAGTTGACTCCTTCAACATATACTGGCAGCTTTATTTCTCCCTCAGTATTCTTGGCCTCTCCACTGAACCCAACAAGTACAGTGGATTTTGAAGTGATGTCCATTGGGGAAACATTCATTCTTTTCAGCGTTTCTAACTGAATAATGTGGACGGAGCTACCATTGTCCACCAGTATCCTGCGCACAAAATGATTAGCAATATATAAAGTTATTACCAAACCATCATGATGGGGATCCTGGACAGTATCCCTGTCATCACTATCAAACGTTATCACTTTATCAGTTGTGAGGGTTGTCATCCTGGTTGGCTTATCTCCCCGTTCGGTGTTAGCCTCCTTTGCATGTCTTTTTGCTGCAGAATAAGAGGTTCCACAGATGTCGGATCCTCCTGAAATAAAGTTGATTATCTTGGCATCCACAGGAGGTGATGCTGCTCGTTCAGGATCCTTCTCAGTGTCCTGACCCTTATTCTTCTTTCTTCCCAGAAGATCATTCAGATATCCTTTGCTTAGCAGATAGCTTATTTCCTTCCTCAGGGCTATGCAATCTTCCGTAACATGTCCAAAATCCTCATGGAAGTCACACCACTTGGATTTATCCTTCCAGTCAACTTTTTGTTAGTTTTTCCTAGGCCACCTCGCTTTGTCTACTAAACCCTGCATAGCATACATTAGTTCAGGTATACTAACAAAAAAAACAATATTCTGACAACTTGGGATACTCCTCATGATCCTCGTCTTCAACAACATTCACTTTCTTGCTGACATTCCTGCCATACGGCTTAGAGCGACATGGCTTGTATGAGGATTCTGACTTCCTGTTAGTTGATTCATAGATTGAGGATGAATTCATCCTTTCTTGCATCTTTTTATCATCTTCTAGTCGAATATATCTCAGAGCCCTATTCCGAGCTTCATCAAGATTCCTGCAAGGATTCACTACAAGATCCTGATAAAATTAGGAATCCTTTTGTAGTCCCATCTTGAATGCTTGGACTGCTATGGCAACATCAAGGTGCGGGATGTCCTAGGATTCCCTGCTGAATTTGTTCACATAATCCCTTAGGGATACTTGAGGTCCTTGGGTTATCCTATAGAGATCACTGGTTAGTTGTTCAAAACTCCGACTGCAAGAAAATTGACTGTTAAATAAATTGACTAAGTGAGCAAATGATGTAATTGAATGAGGTGGAACGTTTAAG
Source organism: Helianthus tuberosus (assembly GCA_030545235.1). NCBI lineage: Eukaryota > Viridiplantae > Streptophyta > Magnoliopsida > Asterales > Asteraceae > Helianthus > Helianthus tuberosus. The sequence goes on from CM060413.1 coordinate 81,917,639, forward strand.
AGCTATTTTAAGGTTGATCCTGTTCGAGTAGAACCAAAACCCTTGCAGAGACATGCTTCCTTGAGATCCGGAGGAATGGGGTTAATATCCATCCTTTCCCTATACTGAGCAATATGCTCTTCAGGATCTGTGGTTCCGTCATAGAGCTTCATGTTAGGGGTTTGAAATCTTTATGGGATTTCAGCATCACAAATAGGATATGCAAACCGGGATATCATGTGGCTATCCTGGGATACTTTTGGAATGGGCTGAACAACCCCAGGTACACTGGATATCATATCCTTCAACTTCTGAAGCTCCCTAGAGAGTGCCGACGTCACACCTGCATCCTGCAAAGATCCAACACTGTTAGTAGCAAGAGTATTAGTATTATTAGACACGTTACCAGCCTGAGGATTCTGGCCATATCCTGGAGCATATCCTGAGCTTCTCACAGTCGATATCCTGACCGATGAGGGTATCTCAGGAGTATGACTTTGGGAATGGCTAGGTACAATATTGCCCCTGTTATCCTCGGTGTATACTGCCGAACTGAAGTTCAATGCTCTGGGCTGCAAGGGAGTGACAGTATCCTTAGCAGGCCTACTTGAGCTGGATTTCAAGAGTTGTATCTCTCTTATCAGCATTTGGTTTGTTTCCTGTTGCTGCTTCATCTTATCCTGTATACTACCAAACAAAGTTAGATTTTCATCATTAGAAGCCATAATAGGGGTTCTCCCTGATGCAGCAGATCCTTGAACATTCTGAGTGGGGATAATATCCCGAGCCATATGAGTTTCGGTCCTTCTCGGGGGAGCCTGAGGCTGTGAAGATGTTTGCGTCCTTGGAGGTGGTGGAAGTACCAAACCAATTGTTGCAGAGGTTGTAGCAGACACAGTAGAAGAGCTCATGTTTGATTTTGAGGCCATTGAAAATAGTGTAGCAAAAAGTTTTGGGAATAGAAAACCATGTAATGATTTTACGAAAACATTTAGTAGAAATAGAACCACTTTCCCCACGGTGGCCGCCAAATTGTTTTGGCCAAAAATTACCGAAGCAATTAAGTTGAGGTAGTGTACTAACAATGTGTGTTGAAAATATTCTGAGTATGTTGTTTACGAAAACAGTTTTCAGGATATAGCTCAGGATATCGAGCTATACCAATAATCAAACAATGAGCTAAAAAAAATAAAGGGTGACACGAGATATATGAGGAAAGCCCTTGATCAATCTAGATCGCCGGCATAAAACCTCTGGAGCTGACAATCGCAGCTGCCTAGTTCTTCTTATTGCTTCAAACTTCAGGATACAGTGCAGGATATGATGCGGATCAACTAAGTGTTACAATGAGATTCGAGTACAGGTGTAAGTGTTTGTGAGTGATTGTAGCCAGTAGAAAGCAAAAGTGTGCGAAAAGAGTTGTGTGTTCCTATGATCCGTACATTCCTTTATATAGCAAAAGGAAATAACAAACTATCCTAAGAATGTGGGATGCTCCGAATATTCCTTTTAGAACGTTGGAGACCCCTTCTTTGCGGCTTTAACGTTCTCTTCTTAACCATCAAGTCTGAGTCTTCAGGAGAAGCAGTCCTCTTGACCGTTATAAACATTCCTTGCTAATATGCACGTGAATAATTAGTCATTATCAGGATACTGCATCAGGATGTTACCAATATCCTGATCCGGTATCCTGATCACAATCAAAAGTAACTCAGTCAGAATATAATCCAGGATATATGAGCAGAAAACCACCCATAACACTAATTATATATAAATTTGTGTACTACATATTTTTCAGTATTAAACCTTTGTAATACACGGTAATTATGGTATTTTCAGTGTAACTAATTAAGATGAGCATTTTTTGTGATAAATTCAAGTTCGTTGTGTGAACTATCATATGGTAATAAAGTTCGTTTATATAAAGTTTTGTTACTAATTAACATAGGTCGTTAGTTATATAAAGTTTTTTAAAATTATATAATTATATCGTTTATATTGTATAAATCGTGTAATACTATAATAATATATTAGATTAATCTCTAATATTATTTATATATTTGCCATGTGGCATTCTTTTATTTAATTTATTTATGTATTAAATTAATACTATATTAATATATTAGATTAATCTCTAATATTATTAATATATAATATATCTAATAACACATAAATATAAATCTAATACTAATAAAGGATTCCATCTAATGCCATGTGGCATTCTTTTATTTAATTTATTTATATATTTGCCATGCGGCATTCACATTATCCCGATTTATCTATGTATCAATTTCTTAAACTTTATTTTTTTAAAGATTACATGAATTTTGTCTTTGTTTTCATTAAAATATTTAAATTATAAACAGATAAATAATTAAATGAGTATTTAAATTAAATTTTATATAATCCTTAATTTATATTTTAATTTATGATCAATAATAATTAACTTATTTCTAATTATTGTGGAGGATATTTATATAGCATCTTGAGTTACATTTGATTAGTGGGATAAACTAACGGGACGAGCTTGATTTGCTTTAGTTATTAACAATAACAAATATATAATTTAAAGTAATAACTACTGAAATCCTTTGTGTGATTCGGTGAGAATTCAATTTCGATCGATATCGTTTTGGTTAATTACGGTAATTACACTCTATATAACAACCGAAAGAAAAAACCCAAAGAAATAAAGTCGTAAAACTTTAGAGTATAAAAATTTTGTGGTCATTACAAAAGATATTTAAACTTTAATATTAGTGTCACAAAAACACAAAAGAAAAGAAAACATTATACTAAAGTAAAAATCCGTCAATGAAATCTATGTTTAAGCTGATGTTTAACATTTAGAAGTACTAGCATGCTATTCATGTTAGTGTTCTATTTCAAATTATTTATAATTCAAGTTGTCTAAATTGTAAGTTTTAACTTACTATTTATTGATAACTAGCAATAATTATCCGTTATATATTAGTCTCTTAATATGTGTAAACTTATTTCAAAATTATTATATTTTTTCTCTAAATTTAAAAGAAAACTTTGACATTTTCTTAATTATAGGTGGTTTAAAGCAATTTTTGTATAATATTTATCACATTTACTTACACAAGATATTTTATTTATTCATCTCGTATAATACACGGGTCTATAACCTAGTATATATGTATACATAACTTATATATCACGTCTATTTGAAAATCATTTTCTATTTTCTATTTGCTAACTAACTAAATCTATCTTGAATAAAGCCACGAATGTTTTACCCATATATATATATATATATATATATAGGGAAAGTGTAAAATACATTACGGCTTAATGTACATCACGTACGACAACGTGCGTGATTACTTGATATAACATGCGTGATTATATCAAATTTTCATTTGCCTGGGTTTGATCAATTTCGTCCAATTCGTTTCAATTTTCTTTTCGTTTCACTTTAAATTGTCTATTGTTCTGTCAATTTCATCGAATGGGTTCAAATTCAACGTTGATTTTGAAAAGTTTCATCAAAATGTCGACCCTCGAAATCAAACCCTAGAACAGAGGATGAAGAAACATGACCAAGCTTTGATTCAGACCGTAGAACAGAGGATGCAGGAACATGACCAAGCTTTTATTCGATTGGAGTCAGAGGGCAGTAACAATGGTTTCAGATCATAGAACAAGGGATGCGATTTTTGAACTGGGAGGTAGGGCATGCGTGATAACGTGCGTGATTTATGTTTCCAACATGCGTGATTAGGTTTTTTGAGTTTATAACGTGCGTGATTTTCAAATGAACGTGCGTAATTATCTGTCGTACGTGATGTACGTTAAGCCGTATTGTACATTAACTGGCCTCTCTCTATCTCTTTATATATATATATATATATATATATATATATATATATATATATATATATATAGACAGAGAGAGAGATAGAGAGAAAGAGAGAGAGGGGGAAGGTTAACGTACATTACGGCTTAACGTACATCACGTACGACAGATAATTACGCACGTTCATTTTAAAATCACGCACGTTATAACTCAAAAATCCAAAATCATGCATGTTGAAACCATTAATCACGCATGTTATAGAACAAAATCACGCACGTTGTCGTACGTGATGTACGTTAAGCCGTAATGTATTTTACACTTTCTCTCTCTTTCTCTCTCTCTCTCTCTCTCTCTCTCTCTATATATATATATATATATATATATATATATATATATACAGGTTTCTGTAAATATAACATTTTTGTGAGAAGTGTGAGAAAACATAGGAATTGACATGTAGTAATCATGTTTTGGATTTAGTCATGATGTTATATATATATATATATATATATATATAGGGGACCGCTAGAATGAGAACCACCTCCAGTTGTAAGAACCGCGAGAACCACTTTCTAACCATTGGATCAAGTAGATGGATGGATGAGATTAAAAGTATTAAAAAATAATATTAAGTATTTTTTGTCTTATTATGTCTTTTATATTTTAATCCAAAAGGGTATTTAAGTAAAATTACACTATTTTGTCTTTTTACCTTTATTGTTTTTTATTACTTTTTAGTATTATTATATTAGATTTTTATTTTTTAAACTTAGTTTTTTTATTAAACATTTTCATATTCAGATTTATTTACAGATTTTTACGTTTAACGTTTTACGTTTTTACGCCTGGCCTATTCACGCCTCGTTTTTTGACGCGCCGTTTTTACGCCCGACTTTTTCACGCGTCGTTTTTTCAACGCGCCGTTTTTACGTTTTACGCCCCGGGTTTTTACGTTAGCGTTTTTTTTTACGTTTTACGCGCCGGTCGTTTACGTTAACGTTATTTTACGTTTTACGCGTCGGTTTTTTACGTTTTACGCCCCGGTTTTTTACGTTTTACCCGTCGGTTTTTTACGTTAACGTTTTTTTACGTTAACGTTTTTTTACGTCTTACGCGCCATTTTTACGTTAACGTTATTTACGTTTTACGCGCCGGTTTTTTACGTTAACGTTTTTAGGTTAACATTTTTAAATTCAGGTTTTTTACGTTAACGTTTTATACGTTTTGGTAAAAAAAATTTACGTTTTTTACGTTTTACCTAAACTTTTTAGGTTTTACGTTAAAAAGTTTACGGTTTACGTCAAAAAGTTTACGGTTTAATTTTTTTTACAAAAACTTTTTTACATTTTACGTTTTACGGTTTAAAAAGTTTACGGTTTTACGTTTTATGTTAAAATTTTTACATTTTACGTTTTACGTTTAACGTAAAAAGTTTTACGTTTTACGTAAAAAGTTTTACGTTTTACGTAAAAAGTTTTACGTTTTACGTAAAAAAATTTACGTTTTACCTAAAAAGTTTACGTTTTACGTAAAAAGTTTAACTTTTTTTTTACAAAAAACTTTTTTACGCAAAAATGAACGCACTCAGAAATCACAAACTCGGGAGGTGTCTCAGATCTATCGTTATCATCATCGACTAGGGGGAAAAATAAAAAAATAACAACATCAAAACAAAGTGTATCTCGAAAAAAAAAACGGGTTAAAAAAACGAAGTTTTGGCTCAGATTTCCCGATAATCAGAGGCTGCAAAGTGGGGTTGCGGGTTCAAAAACCTACCCTCCACCGTCCTTGCTGCGCCATCGTCATTTTTTTTTTTTTTGCATCATCACAGCCGATTCAACAGCAACAAAAACAGAGATTCAACAGAATCAACAACAACAAAAACAGAGATTCAACAGATTCAACAGCAACAAAAACCCAGATTCAACAGCAACAAAAAACCCACAGATCAAGAACACATATCAAGAACACAGGCTAAGATTCAACCGATTCAAACATTCAAAACCCAGAAAAATCAAGAACACATACCAAAAATTCAACAGATCAAGAACACAGGCCAAGATTCAACAGATCAAAACCCACAAATCAAACATTCAAAACCCAGATTCAACCGATTCTAACATTCAAAACCCACATATCAAACATTCAAAACCCACATATCAAACATTCAAAACCCACATTCAAAACCCAGATTCAACTGCCGCCGACCAAACCAGTCACACAGCCACCACCTCCAACACCACTGCCGCTAACACCGTCGGGCCACCCCCAAAACCGCCACCACCTCTACCCAATCACTGGAACCACCTCTACCCACCACTCAAAACAAAGATTCAAACAACAAAAACAGAGACCTTCATCGTAGACATCTCCGTTTTGAACACAGCAGGGGGAATCAAAGGCTTAAATTATTACCAATTTAGTAAAGAACACCCATCATTTTTAGTTAAAAACACCCAATCATCTCACCGGCATCGGCCGTCATCGACCGTGGTGACTGTCGATCATCTCCATTCATCGACCGTGGTGACCGTCGAACATCTGGGGGCGGTGGCAGGGTGGTGCGGTAGGTTGTGGGTGGCGGAGAAGGGAAGTTGTGGGCGGCGGAGAAGGGTGGTTGTGGGCGGCAGAATGACGGGTGAACAGATCTTCAAGAGACAACAACAAGATTTCATGGTGGATGAAGCTTCATCAAAATCTTCAGAAGCTTCATTAGTTGTAGAGATGAGTTTCAAAGGAAGAGAGAGAGAGAGAGAGACAAAGATGACTGAGATGAGTTTCAAATGAAGTGAGAGAGAGAGAAAGATGGCATTTAAAGTGATCTGACAATTTGATTGAGGAGAGAGAGATGGAAATGACATTTAATGGTAAATGACCAAATTACCCTTTTGAATGGCAGCATCTAATTGGTTGATAGTGGTTCTCGCGGTTCTTACAACTGGGGGTGGTTCTTATTTTAGCGGCCCCCTATATATATATATATATATATATATATATATAGTGGAGGATTAAAATGAGAAGAAATATTTTATTTTGTAAGAATAGAAATAATGAGTTTTAAATCAATAGAAGTACTCTATTTAATATGTGTATTTTTTTAACGCCCAACGAATAATCCAAATGGGCTATCGGCGAAATTCAGCATATCGGGATACACTCACCTTCGAATCGGGGAAAACGCTCACCTAGGGCCGAAGCCCGTGAACACTCACCAGAAGGCACGACAGTGAGGTGAGGTAAAACCCCGTTCAGTTCAAGGGTCGAACTAGCGATCACCGCCTACTCCCCTAGTATCCCATCATCACCAGGTGCCGTAGAAAATATTAGGGAGAGCAGGATTCGAACTTGAATACCTTAGAAACCAAGTCTCTCCCAAACCACTCCACCACCACCTCAATGGCTATTTAATATGTGTATTGTATAATTAATTTATTGTATTCTCTTAAACTAGTTAATTATATTTTCTTTTTTAATCGCTAAACTTACACACCATGGTGAAGGACAATTTTTATAGGCGTAGGATAAATTTTGATATATGTAGGATGTATGTACGCTAAATTTCGATACGTGTATGATGAATTTTGAAATATGTATGATAAAGTGTTTTTGCCGAATTTATAAACTATTTATTGTTTTACTATTCTACCATTTCTTCTTTTTTTTCTCGCATTAATTTTTCTCTCAAATGTTTCTTCACACACACACACATACATATAATTAATGAGAAGTATACAAAGATACCATGGATCGAAAAATATAACACAATGTCGAGTAAAATACAATACAATGCCGAAAATTATAACACAATGTCGAGGAAAAAACACAATGACACAAATATAGAAAAAACATAATAATAAATAAAAAGACACAATGATCTAAACAAAAATTATAAAATCTACAAGCTAAATATCCAAAAGCGAAAACCTAAAATCTCATATCATAGAGCTCGATGAGACGATTCCAATGTCGTTTGAAAGAGTTCAACCGGAGTTCGTTTGATACATTCTCATGACTTTATTTTTATGAGACTTTGTATTTTATCCTAACACTTATAAAAAAAGAGTAAACTGCCTTTTTGGTCCCTGTTGTTTGGCCAGTTTTGTCATTTTAGTCCAAATCTCAAACTTTTTAAATCTGGGTCCCTGTTGTTTCGTTTTTGTTGCCATTTTAGTCCAAAAGCAAAGTCAGCTCAGATTTTTCATAAGAAAAATGGTTTTTTGTCCTTTAGTGAAGGACATTTTGGTCTTTGCAAGTTTTATCATAACAAATTTCTAATTAAAATAATAAAATAAAATTAATGACCTTATAAACATGAGAGATCATCTTCCTCCCCCAAATTAAACCCTAATCCACGCACACAACCACCTGCCTCACCAACTACCACCATCTCTACCACCACAACCATCACCACCATCCAACCACCACTTTCAGTTCTACCACCACAACCATCACCACCATCCGACCACCACTTTCAGTTAATATCATAGCGTTGATTATCATCTTCATCTTCACCTGTACCACATCTAAAATGGAAGAACCATTGTAGTGGCCGTGGTAGAGTCGTCGGAGACACGTCATCGTCATCACCGCTTCACCGATCTCCGTCTACTCCTACATCTCATCATCATATTCATCCTCATCCACCTCATCTGCAGCAATCGTCACCGTACGTTTCACAGCGGCCATCACCTCTGCACAAGCAATCGCTGATGTGAGATTCCGAGTCGGAATCTGAACAAAACGGCATCGTTCCGATCGGAAAACCTAGCTGAAAACAGCTTATGAAAAATCAACAATCGTCAAAATCAGGTAGTAGCATCATTAGGCCTTTATCTTGTATTTGACTTTTGATTTGAAGTGTAATGGAATGAGATCTTGAAGAATGAAGAACACTCATGTGGGGTTGCAGAGGTTGTGTTTGTGTTTGAATTTTGGGTATCATATGGGTTGGGTTTTATGTTTTGTGTTAATTGATTTGGGTAGCTTGAATTATGTAAGTATTGAAGATCAGAAGCTTGATAGATGTGTTTCAGATGTAAATCTACAAATTTGATGTGGGAATTATTTATGATGGTGAGGAGTGAATCTGCATTTCATATGTGCACAGGTCATTGATGAATTTTATTTTATTATTTTAATTAGAAATTTGTGATATATATTAATGACAAAATGACCATTTTGCCCCTGTGCAAAAGGACAAAACTTAAGGGTTTAAGTTGGGGAATCTGACCAAATTTAACTTTTGGACTAAAATGGCAACAAAAACGAAACCATAGTGATTCAGATTTAAAAAGTTTGAGATTTGGAATAAAATGGCAAAACTAGCCAAATCACAGGGACCAAAATTGCAGTTTACTCATAAAAAAATGATTAATTATATGACTAAATATTTTATCTTTTTTCCTTTACATGGAGAAACGGGTGTTTTATGTTTAGCACATACACGAAGATACGTAGCAGTCTACATCAATCAAAAAAATGATTACCATTGTGGATCGTTTTTAAACATTAGACTTTTTGTTAAAAGGGCATAAGCAATTATCTTATATATCTTGATAACGTGGGAACCACAAATAACTTAAATCCATAACTCAGATGGTTTTTACAAACATGCATTTTGGATTTTACGGACGTTTTATTGATTAAATCTTTAAATAAGTAACATCTTAGGTATAAATAATGTCCAACACAATTAACTATGTCGTCGCTCTTCATATTGTCTGTCTAAATAGATATGTCGTAACTAGCAAATTCTGAATTTAGCACATTATTTCAAAAACAAAATCTTTAAACATACAATATTTTATAAGTACTTTTTGAAACTAAAGCTAAATCTTCAAATGCATAATGTTTTATAGGCAAAAGATCAAGTACAAATACCTTAAACGTATAAAACATACGAACTGAGGGTTTTGCTGAAAAATCGCGGTGACATTTTCGTAATTATTTAGTCGTAGAGTAATTATCAAAATTACCCAACAAATAATCTTATATGGTAATTTTGTAAAATGTTCTTGTAGGGTAATTTTGATTATATAGAGCAATATTGTAGATAATTTTGATCTACAAATGATCTTTTATGATAATTTTGATCTTGTAAGATAATTTTGATCTAGTAAGGTAATTTTGTAGAATATCATAATTACACTACAAGTGTATCAAATTACTATTCAAGTTTCAAAATTACCCTACAAGAACATTTTACAAAATTACCCTACAAGATCAAAATTACCCTACAAGAATATTTTACAAAATTACCCTATAAGATCAAAATTACTTTATAAAATCATTTGTATAGTAATTTTGATAATTACCCTACAAGCAAATAATTACGAAAATGTCACTACTTTTTTTTCGCTTTTTCATACCTTTCGTACATTTTGTACGATAAAAACTCACGTAAACTTTAACTCATATTTTATATTATCTGAGCTAATTGTTAACACAGTGTGGTACATGCTCCATATACTCTTTGCATGTTTTCTACTTCACACTTTTTTAATTTACCACATAACTAATAAGACTAAACCTTTAAACAAATAATAACTTCCGTCAAACTTTAAAAGCTTAATTAATGTACTTATAGACCAATTCTACTTGTCCCCCTGTGATTCACCAATACATGATGAGACAGGTTCAACTCTATTATCCCTCCCACCCCAAGTGGCAATGAAATTGCATATGGGTTGACTCCTGCTTGGATTTGATATGTTATTCAACTCTATTATCCCTCCCACACCAAGGTTTTTTTTTTCAAAAATTAAACTTTATTAAAACAAACCTCCGACCCAAACGGGCAAAAGGCCAAACAAGCTACAGAACCCTCGACCCAAACGGGCAAAAGACAAAGAAATTATAACATATAAATAGGGTATTTACACCATTTCGTCCACCTAATGTAATTACATGTAGTTCTATTTTTAACCCAGGCATAACCTCTAGATTTTACCTCCACTATGATATCTTGCGGGCTACATCTTTTCTGGTTAAAGACCACATCATTTCTTTCTTTCCAAATGCACCAGCACGTCATCATTGCCAACCTGTAAATGATCTTTTCCTCCGTCTTGTTGCATTTAATGAATTTATGAATTTCTAAGATGTGTTTAAACTCAAAAAAGTAGCAACGAAATTGCATACGGGTTGACTCCTGCTTGGATTTGATATGTTATTTAAAAAATATGAAGTTAGGCTAACATTGTCAAATACTTTTCTCCGCCGTTGAGTTTGAATTTGATATGTTACTAGGATTTGGACCCGCTGCGCGTTGCGGCGGCGTCGAAAGTTAAAGTAACTCGTATTTATACTGTATATTTGACCCGACTCTTTACTTAAAAAAATTACATCGCCATCGAATGAAAACGTATTATATTTGACCCGACTTGCTTCAAATACAGTTTATGAACGTACACAAAATAAGTATAAAACGTATTATTTTTTACCAGACTCACTTGATAAAAAAGTTTATATCAAAACGTGACTCATTTACGTTGAAACGTGAATTTTAAAACGACATGTACATTAAAACTGCGATACACAGCGCGTTACGTCGGCGGCACCTTAGTTGTTTATAGCTGACGACACGTTATGTGATGCGTTAATTATATGAAAACACGTGTTTCGACGTATCCGATCTAACTCAGTGTAACCTATATAAGCATTGTGGTTACAAAAGAAACGGAATCGAACCCAGGGTCGTTTGTTTAGTGAGGGTTCCACGTAACCACTACATCACCCTTACTTTTGTATCAAGACCTAGCACCGTCAAAATGTACACTAACTCGAATTTATATCGTCGAATGAAAACGCATTTTATTTGACCCCGTTCATTTCCGAGAACAATTTAAGTAAAAGAACGTAGACCAACCAAAAGGTACACAAAAATAAGTACGAAAACGTATTATATTTGACCAGACTCGTTTCAAAAAAAAAAATTATGTCGAAACGTGAATTTATATCGTTTACGTTGAAACGTTAATTTACACCCACACATAATAATAAACATAAAAACATATTATATTTGACTCGACTTGTTTTCGTAAAAAAATTATGTCGAAATGTCAAAATATAAACTAACTCGAATTTATACCATCGAATGAAAACGTATTTTATTTGACCCCGCTCGTTTCCTATCGTAAAATAGATTTACGGCTTATACGCGAAATAAAAGAAAAGAAAAAGGTAAAAAACATGAAAAAAAAAAATAGGGAAGTAAAAGACAAATAAGATAAAACAAAAAACGGGGGAAACACGAAAAAAAGGAAAAAAGAAAATACAAATAAGTATGACACAAATTATAATTTATTGTATTTGTTATATTATAGAACAATTGCCGTTCAAAAAATAATAGTAATAAAAATAATGTGTGCTCTGCTCTTTCTAGAACTCTGGTCTGCTGGTCAACATATTACATTCACAATTCAAGAGAAAGGTCACCACCGACCTTTCTCTTTAATAGTTATTAAATATTTAAAAACTAATAGTCAAACTTTGTAGAACTTTTTTTAGAGTAAACTGCCATTTTGGTCCCTGTGGTTTGGCCAGTTTTGCCACTTTAGTCCAAATCTCAAACTTATTACATCTGGGTCCCTGTGGTTTGCATTTTGTTGCCATTTTAGTCCAAATCTTAAATTTGACTAGATTCCTTAACTTAAACCCCCTATTTTGTCTTTATCCTCAGGGGTATTTTGGTCATTTAGATTTATTATAACTCAAATTTAATAAATAATAATGCCACTGCCAGAACAACAATAATACCACTGCCAAAACAACAACAAGCACCACCACCACCACCACACCTCCACCACCACCCCCACCCCCACCCCCACCACCGCATCATACCCACCACCACCATCCCACTGCCGCCAACACCACCATCCCACTGCCGCCAACCCTCCCAACCCCAAAACCCTCAAAAACCCTCACATAAGTCAAAGCTGTTAAATTGGCAGTGAGGAAACCGGCTTCAAAATCTCCGACAATCAAACGGAGACAATCAAACCGACAATCTCATCTTCTTTCTTTACTCCGAGCCACACAAAACCCAAACCCTAATTTTGCATCAAACCCATTAACCCACATGAAATTGGACCTTTGATTTGGGGGAAGATGATATGCGGCGGCGTTGATGAACATCATCCCCCAAATCAGCAAACATTAACACCATCCCCCTAATTGTGCATCAAACCCATTAACCCATATGAAATCTGATTTGGGGGAAGATGATATGCTCAAACACAGAGAAATTATATTCTCAAACACACATGAGAAACTAACCCTCTCAGTCATCATCTTCCTCAGACACACACACCCGGCACCTCTTGTTCAGCCGACGACCCCCCCTCTTCTCCGTATAACCGACAACACCCCCACCTCCCTGTTTTAGATGCGGCCGGCCACCACCGTTTGGTGGGTTGCGTACGGCGGTGATGTGACCAAATAAACGGAGAAAGAGAGGAGAGAGACGGGGTGAGAGGAGAGAGACGAAGGAGAGAAAGAGACACGACGTCACCGGCGACCAACGCCGTCAGCGGCGGCGATGACGGTGGTGTTCCGTTTTTCCAACAGGTTCCAACTCCACTCCCCTTCTATTTTGACTTTCCTTAAGTTTTCAAGCAAAAACCGGCAGATGATGTGACTTTTCTGTTTTCCGCCGACGTGGTGGTGGTGTTGGACGATGGTGGCGTTCACGGCAGTGGCGGTGATGGTGATGGTGGTGCTTGGAGAGAGAAAGAGAGAGAGAGTGTGTTGTCGATAATGATGATGAAGATGAGCTGCTATGTGTATATATTAATATATATATATATATATTAATTTTTGAATTAAAAAATGTTAAATGAAAAGCAAAATGACCAAAATGCCCCTGAACTAAAAGACAAAATACGAGGTTGCAACAGTAAAAAAATAGGGTTTTTGAAATTTGGACTAAAATGGCAACAAAATGCAAACCACAGGGACCCAAATGTAATAAGTTTGAGATTTGGACTAAAGTGGCAAAACTGGCCAAACCACAGGGACCAAAATGGCAGTTTACTCTTTTTTTTTTAACATAAAAGAGGAACATATCATTACTGTTAAAAAATTACAACTTGCTAGTCAGGAGCTAGAAAGTCAATACAAGTTTTCATCATACATCGCCTAATTTCGAATTACGTTTACGCTCAAGTTAATCCAATTTTCTACCAAAATATCATTCATTCGACCTCTATGTTTCAACCACAAAAGCGAGCATTCTTTGATGTCTTCAATTATCTTTGTGTTGGACTTGTGTTTATTGTTGAAGATACTTTAATTTCTTTGTAGAACTGATAGCAACACAATAGCATCAAAACATGCAAAAGCAATTCAAATTTGGACAAACACCGAGTGAAGTGTTCAAAAACTACAATAACCATTCACCACACCAAAACATAATGCACAACTCAACACAGAGTAATACACCATGAAGTCAAACACCCCCTACTTAATTCCAACACAACCAATTGCCGTAGACTCTAGTAAATAAATTAAGGGGGTGTCTGGGTTAGTTTTTTGAAACAACTTATTGTAAGGCAAAATAATGTTTAGATAAGTGAAAAAAGCTTTTTGAAATAACTTTTTGTATAAGGTAGAAAAGTCACTTTGAAAAGCATATACAAAAAGTTATTTCAAAAAGTCATTTTCACTTGTCTAACTATTATTTTAATTTATTGGCTTGAAAAAGCCAATAAATCAATAAGTTGTTTCAAAAAGCTAAGCCAAACACCCCCTAAATCGGTGTAACCATGTTTTAAACTTTGACAGAGCGAACGAAAAGAAGGGATGATCGGGATTCATTGAGTGTAGTAGATAAATATTTCATCCTTTCATTAGTAAAATTAGATTTACAAACAAAAAATTGATTTAGTATTATAAAACAACGGTCTAATAGCAATATTTAATATATAGATAATAATATAGAGAATGGGAGAATGAAAGAGCTAGAATTTATTATTCCTTGATTAAACATGGAACACAACTACACAAGGAACATCTATTTATAGGGCTATTACATTAATACACCGGAAATGAAAAGATGAGAGTTGGAATGTGATAGAAGTCTCCCGTGACCATCCATGTGAAAAAGTAGTGTATGATTCTTTCTAATACGTTTGGTGATGATGTCCCGTTAAAAATCTTATTGGGAAAAACCAAATGGGATAAAATCATAACTAAGGGAAAAAAAATGTGCAACACCTATCTGCTCCCTGTGATACCTTTGGATAAACTATGTTGTCTCGTTAAAATTCTTACTAAGAAAACCTTGTCTAATCTGAAATCCTTAGAGTTCTTTAGTGTTTTCTTATTGTTCTTAAGTGTATTGTTTGCAATCTCTAGTTTCTTACTTCAATCAAATCATCAATTTTCATAGGGTTAGATATTGACAGACATTTGAGTATTAGGAGTCATTAAGTCTTGAGGATCGATACTAGGTTCTTGCCAATACTATTGTGCATACGATCGGTACACTTGTCTACGTGTACGTAATTTGGTTTTTGGTGGTACCTAGATTTAAACAAGGACTTTCGATACTAGTAGATATGCCGGTTAATAGGGCTGTAAATGAACTGAACTTTCAGCGAACAGTTCATGAACCGTTCGGTGGGAAGTTCATTTGTGTTCGTTCGTTTAATAAATGAACGAACACGAACAAAAAATTTCGTTCGTTTAGTTAAATGAACGAACATGAACAAAGACCGTGTTCGTTCATTTGTGTTCGTGAACGTTCGGTAACGTGTTCGTTTACGTTCGTTTGTGTTGGTTTGTTTATGTTCGTTTGTATGTTCGTGTTCGTTTGTGTACAGGAATATACATACATATATATATATATATATATATATATATATATCATCATATTTCACCTTACATATGAAAAACAAAGAAAAAAGTTATTGGGTCATAAAAAATATAATATTCAATCAAATTACAATGAAAATTATAAAAAAAGGGGATTACGTATGGTTTTTATTTAAAACATAAAAACTGATTATGTTGTTTTTAATATAGCCCAACTTATATTATCACATATGGTCCACCAGATATACAATTAGATATACAATTGAAAGTTAGAAACTACAAAAACCCTAAGCATTATCTGGATCCCATTTTCTCCGCTCGACCAAGCGCCGCTCTCTCCTCCGCTCCCTCCGTCGTTCCTCTGTCAATCACCATCGTTCAACACCGTTCCCACTCATGTAAGGTTCTTTGTCACATTATTTCCATTCAAGTTAAATTATAGAAAACATAGTTACCAAATACGCAATTCGTATACGAATTCATACGCTTCAATTCGCGTATTATAGCGTTCAATTTGGTGGTTTTTATGGGTTAAATTCGCGATTTGCGTTTTGTAAAACAGAGTATTTTGGAGTCAAAGACTTTGAGGTTAGATTTGGACAAATCGTATTTTTCTCCAATCGCATTTTTGGAGTCAATTCAGCGAATTCCGGGGATCAATTCGGTGCTTTTTTTTGTTTATCTTGTTTTCTTTGTTGCTATAGTGCCCCTCTTGCTAGTTGTTGGCCAGTGTGTTTTGGCCTCTGTTTGTTTTAATGAGATATGTCATATGATTTTTAATAAATAACTAATGCTTAATATTGTGGGGAGAAAGTCAAGAAATATCAAGATGGAACAACCACACCAATGAAGAGGCACATTGATCAATATTGCCCTAAATTAAAAGCTGTGGATAAAGGTCAGTTGAAGTTGAAGGTTCCGCATGGAAAATCTGTTTCTTCGTCACCGGTTCAAAATTGGAAGTTTGATAATGCTAGAATGAGAGAAGTTATTGCTCATATGATTATGATTCATGAGTTACCATTCAACTTTGTTGAGTATGAAATCTTTAATGTTGTGATGAAGGAAGCAAACCCTACATTTATCAAGATCTCTCGTACAACAGCTAAGCAAGATTGTTTTTCTAGTTATGAAATTGGTAGGAAAAGAATTCAAAAGCTACTAAATACAGTTAATCGTGTTAGCATTACAACTGATATGTGGACATCAGTTCAAAATATTCATTACATGGTCGTGACATGTCACTTTGTTGACTCAGAGTTCCAGCTACATAAATTCATATTGAACTTTGTTGATGTACCTCCACCCTATACCGGAATTCATATATATGATTGTTTGTTCAAGTGTTTGAAAGAGTGGAATATAGAGATGAAAGTAGCTTCTTTGACGGTTGACAATGCTAGAACTAATGATGTAGTGGCAAAGAACTTAATGGAAAACTTATATCTCAAAAACAAGCTTGCAATTGATGGACAATTGTTTCATGTGCGATGTTGTGCGCATATTCTTAACTTGTTAGTTCAAGATGGTTTAGTAGAAATTAAAGGCATAATTCATAATGTTCGTGAGAGTGTTAAACACGTCACTGCTTCTCCGGCTCGATTGCATTTGTTTTCTGAGCTTTCTATGCAATTACAAATGTCAAAGAAGCATCTAATCATAGACGTTAGTACTCGGTGGAATGCCACATATGATATGTTGTCTACAGCCTTAGAGTTTAAAGAAGTATTTGTGAGATATGCTGATCGAGAACCTACATACAATACTTGATAAAGATGTCATACGTGTTGAGCTTACTTGATGAATGATGATGGTTGGACGAATTCAAGTTTATTTTGGTTATAGACGATTTCAAGGTTATTTTGGTGGATTAAATGGAGACTTGAAGTTTAAGATGAAGTTTTTGAGACACTACTTTGTGTTAGGTATGTTTATAAAAATTATATGTTAAGCTACTCAAGTTTGGATAATTAGCTTGGTATATTTTGGGTGGATCTACTTAGTGTTTTTTTTGTTATGATCATCTTCGAAAGTAAATATATGTTCGTTTGTGTTTGTTTATGTTCATTAACGTTTGTTTGTGTTCGTTTGCGTCCGTGTACGTTCATGAACGTTTGTTTGTGTTCGGTACCTAAATTAACAAACGAACACGAACAAATTCATTTCCTTAACAAACGAACACGAACAAAAAATCTCGTTCGGTAAGTGTTCGTGAACACATGAAATCCTTAACAGACGAACACGAACAAGTCCGTGTTCGTGTTCGTTCGGTTCGTTTGCAGCCCTACCGGTTAAGATATCTAGATGCTAGTTAGAGAAGAGAAAGGGTGGGGTGTTGGATCTAAGGGTGTAAGGAGTGGTTAAACACTTTGGAGTGGCAAACCAAAAAACCGACCAATCAGAGCGCGTCATGTCAATCAGTCAAAAGTGTTTAAACTTTGCTGAAAAGTGTTGGCAATGGTTTAGACACTTGGTGAAGTGATAAACTATTTAAAAAAAAGGAAAAAAAGTGTGATTGGTTGAGATAGGAATGGACCCCACCCACAATACCCTCTCTCTCTCTCTCTCAATCACCTTCCCCGCATCGGCTTCCCCTCCCCGCACCACAACCTTCACCGCGTCGGCAAAACCTCGGCGACGGTGTTTGCCGCTCGGCAAAAAGGTTTGCCGCTCGGCAAAAAGGTTTGCCGCATCCCGCTCCGAACACCCTAATGGCAAAACCTTTAAAGTTAAAGTTGACATCCTTTTAAAGGTCAATGGTTCGAGCTTATAAAAAAATAGAGAAAAGAAGGATATAAGTTGAAGGGCTGCTAGGGTTGACTTAGTTTTTCCTCACCGATGAGACTTCAAAAATAATTATTCATTTTTGCTTTTTTTATTATTTGTATAAAATAGGTAAAATGTAACTTTAAAAAAAAAATAACACTTCCATTCAAGATCAAAATTATATAGCTAACAATTTTCCATGTCAATGTTTGGAAAGGGAAAGGACATAGGATGGCGCCAAAAGCTTTATCCCTAGGGAACTCTTCTTTTACCAGGAATTCGAAATATTTTTTTCGTATTGCAAAAATATGTCCTAAAATATCGAAAGGGTAAACTGCTAAAATGGTTGGTCTTTTTCCACATTAGTCCAAAACTTAAAGTTTTGAATCTGGGTCCCTGTAGTTTGAATTTTATTGTCATTTTCATCCAAAATTAAAATCTGATCAGATTTTTTAGTTAGGGCATGTTTGGCTAAGCTTATTTAAGTTAAAAAGGACTTTTGGGAAAAAAGACTTATTGACTTATGACTTTTTGAAAAAGAGTTTTTAAAAAAAGTGTTTGGATTAGCTTATGGGGTGAGAAAAGCCAATAAGTCAATAAGTTGTTTTTTAAAAAGTGTTTGGCTTAGCTTATTGTTGTAAAATGACTAAAAGCTAATAAGTCAATAATTTAGTTCAAAAAGTCACAACATTCTAACTTTTCAAAAATGACTTTTTGATGACTTTTTCTCCTTCTCAAAAATTCATTTTGAAAAGGACTTTTGCATTTGCCAAACACTAAAACTCCCTATTGGCTTTTTGATTAAGTCAATAAGTTAATATCCAGCTTTTATGTCTTTTTTCTCCCTTTTAATGAAGGGTAAAAAGGTCTTTTAATGTTCTATTATAACAAATTTAAAAAATCTGACCATTTTGTCCTTCATTAAAAGGGAGGAAAAAAGACAAAAAACTGGATGTTAATTGAAAAATCTGACCAGATTTTTCTTTTGGATGAAAATGGTAACAAAATTGAAACCATATGGACCCAGATTCAAAAGATTTGAGTTTTGGACTAAAGTGTCAAAAGTGACCAAACCTCAGGGACCATTTTGACAGTTTACTCATATCAGAATAATTAGAATGGGTAGGACTAGAGATGTACAAATCGGTTAATTTGAGAAACCGGTTTCGGTTTTTTAACCGAACCGGTTTTTTTGGATCAATTGAAAACCGGTTTTTTGTTTAACCGTAACCGGTTTTAACCGGTTTCAGCAACCGAAAAATAATAACTGGTACAACCGGTTATAACCGGTTTGTATAATAACCGGTTTCCGAACTGATTAAATTAACTGATTTTATAACCGGTTTACTATAACCGGTTAAAAAAACCGGTCTGCAGGAAATGTCACAGAATGCTGTTTTTGATGCTGTTTTGCTGTTTTTTAGCCTGTTTTAAAAAAAAAAACAGCAGTTTTTAAAAAAAAAACATAACAATACAAATTGTAAAAAGTCAAAACATAATATCATTAAGTCTACGAACAAACGGAAACATAACATAAGGAAATAAGAACGGTACGAACGCTAAAGCGTAACAACGAAAATACATAAACTTCATACATAAACTTCAAATATTAATCCGCACGAAGGTCCACACTAGTATATATATTTTTTTAGTGGGACGAGAATAGTAATATATCTTGAACCGCGTCTAATCTTCTTCGGCCGAACCCGAACTCGAACTATTGCGGAGTAATTCATCTAGTTCGGCTTCTTCTTCGGTCATTGGGGTTGTCATTTCGTTTCGAACCTCGTCTTCGTACACTTCGGCTTCGTAATCTAATTCACCCTCGAGTGAGCGTATGTGTTGACATCTCTCCGCCGCATCCAAGTAGTCTTTCAAGCAAAACGGTTTGTTGTTTCAACGCCCTACAAAACGGTTTTTCGATGTGTTGTTTCAAGGTGGTGTTTGCCCCAACGGCGTAAAAACTATTACAATGATGACAACGCGCTTTTTTCGGTCCGCTCGCCATCTCGCACAAATCGAAATGGTTCCAAACTTCCGGGTTGCGCTTCGTTGCAAGAACACGAACAACCGTGTCGGTTGTAGACTCGCCAACATTGACCGAATCATGAGCACTAGAGCTTGCCATGTTTTTTTTCACAATTATCGAATAAGAAAAGTGAGCGTTTTTATGAGATTTAGGAGATTAGAGAATGGTGTGATTGAACCAAAACACCCAACACCCTTTTATAGTAATTGGAGATGAATTTTTGACAAAAAAAAAAAAAAAAAAAACGGCCACTTTCTAGTCCCAACGGTCATATGACCGTTTTCTGCACATCAGCGACATAAACCGGTTTTAACCGGTTTTTATAACCGGTTTTTATTGATCCGTTTTCGGTTAACCGGTTTTAACCGGTTTTTAACCAGTTTTTATAACCGGTTTTTACATATAACCAGTTTTAAAACCGGTTTTTTATATAATCGGTTTTAAAACCGATATCCAACTAACAACCTATAACCGTTTTATAACCGGTCCAACCGGTTAGTAACCGAACCGGTTACAAAAAAACCGGTTTTTCCAACAACCGGTTTCAGTTTATTTTTCGGTTTCAGTTGCGTAATCAGTTTTTTTGTACACCTCTAGGTAGGACTCAAAAATTGGTTCATTGGAGCATTCACATTGAATTACTAAAAATCACCATCTTTTCTTAATTTTTTTCAAGTAAATAATATTTTGGGTTAATTATGCCGTTAGACCTTGTGGTTTGTAGAAAGTAACAACCTAAGGTGCAAATAGTTTAAAGCAACATCTTAAGGTATTAACTTTTCAATTTGTAACAAACTAGGGTACTAACACTTAACCCAATTTAATTTTAACAGAGTTCAAAGGTAATTATTACCTTTTGTAATCTCCATTTATCTAAACTAATAAAAAACAACCAACTTCAATACAAAAACATGCAAATTCCCATACAGGCCAATGTGTATAAAAGCGACCATTTTCAATAAAAAAAACATACAAATTCCCATACATGTCGATTTGGAAAAAAACTACCAACTTCAATAAAAAAACATACAAATTCGCATACGGCTCAATTTGGATAAAGCAACCATCTTCGATAACAAACAAGTTCCATGTGACAATCTGAACTTTCAAGGTTAGTAACGCTTAATCTTGCGATTCTAACTTCCCGTTATGTATATTTTTTTTCAATGTGTTAAATGTTCTGTACGGGTATAACCCCGTTAAGCTTAAATTTTAACGTACGACAACTCGGTTAAATAATGGGCCGCCACCATATTTATATATAAACAACTCGGCCCAATTCCTTAAACTGCTTCTTCATGTTTGATACACTTCCGCCCAACCCGTTAACCTTAAACAATTCGGCCCAATCCCTTTCCTCCTTATGTACGTAAGTTAAGTGTATTGCATTACAATTACTTTTTTTTTTGGGTAAAGGGTTACCCCGGTGAATATTATACCAACCAACCAATAAAAACAAGTGCTGGGCAAACTACCCAACAGTTCTCAAGTATGACATGCCATACTCAAGTGAACAACACACCACCCAAAAACGGCTACAAGAGAAGACACACAAAGAAACTAGATGAAACTACATCTCTAGCAGAATAAACACAAACTATTAGCCGCAATCGTCATCAGGAACCAGAAGTCCACGAGGAAGCGCCCACTCTTGCAACACCTGAATCGTGCTATGGTTTGTCTTGAATCTCATAGTATGGAGCTTCAACCTTACTGTCGATAGAATGACTTCTACCAATTGGCTAGCATTTCTTTTCCTGGATGAAAACAATCTTTTGTTCGTTTCTTCCCAAACAAAATATGTGGAGACACTAACAAGAATCTTTGTTATTATGTTTTTCGCTGTCTTTGAATGAGCAATAGTCAACAAATGCTGAAAAATAGTGTTCCAATCATTATCCAAATCGTCCATATCAGCTTTACCTTTCACCCCATTCCAAACCATGGAAGCAAAACCACACTCGAAAAAAAGGTGATCATGAGAATCCGGACACAAGGAGCAAAGCGAGCAACACATCAGGTTGTAATTGGTATTACCTGAGGAAACCCATCTACTCATAATATCCTGAGTCTTCAGCTTCCTCTGCACAAGAAGCCACATGAGAAACGAATGTCGGGGAATCGCCTGAGGGAACCACACTAAGTTAGCCCATGGCACTTCATTATGATAAAACCGAATATCATTCCAGACTACAGCCGTGTTAAACTCCAACCGATTGCCCGAATTTGTTTGCCATTCAATTTTATCCTGTCTCGTTTGGTCCAATTCCTCTATATGAATCTGTGCTAGAGCCGGAAATCGATCCATCCATGTGTTCGGCCAAAGCCAAGCACCATTAGCATAAACCTCCGCCAGTTTAGTATTCATACTGAATCCCGCATTAGCTATAATTCTTGGAGTAAGAATCCTAGCAATAGGGCATACCGCATCCCATTTATCAAACCAAGCAAATGTATCCGTTCCACTACCCACCTTAATCCAAATATGGTCTCTAATCAAAGGCCTAAGCCCAAGCATTTTCCTCCAACTCCACGCTATATTGCTTCCAACCGGTATATCCCAAAAGCTTCTATTGCGAATACGATAAGAGTGAATCCATTTAACCCATAACGACTCCCTTAGAGATAAAAGACTCCAAATGCGATTGACCATGAGAGCATTATTCATATCTTTAACCCTTCTAATACCTAAACTTCCTTCACATTTAGGCAGGCAAACTGACTTCCACTTAACTTTCACTTTACCTTTAATGCTATTTCCTTGGTTCCACAAAAAACGCCGCATCCTCTCCTCTATTTCGTTTATAATTCGTTTCGGAAGAACAAAAACCGAAGCCCAGAACACATGCATAGACGAAAGGACCGATCTAATTAGTTGCAATCTCCCTGCAAACGACAAACATTTGGTTTTCCAATCCGTTATACGAGCATCCAAACATTCAATTAATCTTTTACAGTCCTTATGATGCAGCCGGGTGGATATCAAAGGAACCCCAAGATACCTAACAGGTAATTCACCTTCCTCAAAATTTGTAATACTTTTAATCCGATCCTTCACGCCATCGGACACATTACCAAAATACACCATACTCTTAGCCATACTCGGCACAAGACCCGACATATTCTGGAATAATTTTAAGGCTCCCATCACAACTCTAGCTGAACTAGGGTCTCCTCTAGCAAAAAGGAACAAGTCATCCGCAAAGCATAGGTTTATGATTCTTTGTTTTTCACATTTATTATGGTATCTAAATTCCGACGATAAAGATACCTGATTTTGAAGAATCAAAGAGAGCACCTCCATAACCAACGTAAACAGATACGGTGACATTGGATCACCTTGTCGAAGCCCCCGTCGTCCTTTAAAATACCCATAAAGACTGCCATTAATCGCCAAAGAAAACGAGGTTGACGAAACACAAGCCATAATCCATTTTACTATCTTTGGATGGAAGTGGAAACCCTGTAAAGTCTTCTCTAGAAAGCTCCATTCAACCGTATCATATTCCTTCTGAATATCAACTTTAAAAGAACATCTTGGCGGACCAATCTTACGATGATAATTATGCATAAGCTCTTGCGTTAGCAGAATATTATCTGAGATTCTACGACCCGGAACAAAAGCCGACTGATTTATGCTAACAATATCAGCCAATCCTTCCTTAATTCGATTCGTAATAATCTTGCTGATACACTTATATAAAGTGTTACAACAAGATATTGGTCTATAATCTGTGATTAGCGAAGGAGTTGTCACCTTGGGGATAACCGAAATGATAGTATGATTTATTTGCTATAACATCTTGCCACTATGGAAGAATTCCTTAATCGCCTGACAAACATCTTCTCCCACTACATTCCACGCCGATTTAAAAAACATAGAAGTAAACCCATCCGCGCCCGGAGACTTGTTACTAGCAATAGAGAACATGGCATTTTTCACTTCCTCATTCGTCACCTCTCTAACCATATTATCAGCTCTTTCGGTACTTAAAACCTTACTGAATAGCTCTGGAGACGGTTGTAAGCTAATAGTGCCCACGTTACCGAAAAAATTCGAAAAATGATCCACCATCGCTTGCGGAGCCATACCACCTTCAAAAAGATTTCCATTAGCATCTCTAACAGCAAAGATTCTGCTCCGATGGTTCTTGGCTTTAACAACGTTATGAAAGAATTTTGTGTTCGAGTCACCCAACGAAAGCCAATCCACCTTCGACTTCTGTTGAAGAAACAAAGCTTCATCATACAGCGCTTCTTTATAATTTTGGAGAATATGCTCATTCTGCACCATTAACTCCTCATTGCCCGGGTCCGCATCAATTCGCTTTTGGCATTCATCTAATTGCTTCCTCACTATCTTAACTTTCTCATGAATATTGCCTTGTTGAATTAGAAGCTTTCGCATAGGAGTTTTAAGCAACTTAAGTTTCTTGACAACCTGGAACATGAAATACCCACTCACCTCGGTACTCCATATTTTCTTAACCTCATCAATGAACCCCGGTTTGCGAGTCAAAAAATTGACAAACTTAAATGGCTTAGGTTTGTCTCTCTGAATGTTCGGCAGCACTAGAATACATGGGGTATGATCAGAAACTCTCCACGGATGGAAACATGTCGCGGCAGCCAGAAATACATCAATAAACTTCATATTTCCCATAATTCGATCGATTTTCTTATACACAACTCGGTCTCTTTGCTGTTTATTCGACCAGGTATAATGCATTCCAGAACTATTTAAGTCAAACACCTCTATGTTGTTGACACAATCTTTAAATTCCGTCATACCAATATCAATTCTTGAAGTACTTGCAAAGTGATCCTCCAGAAACAACGACGTATTAAAGTCTCCCAACAAAACCCATGGCTTATCATGCACAAAAGCTTGATGAACCTTTAAACTATCCCACAGTTGTCTCCGATTTTTATAATGATTCTCAGCATAAACGAATGAGCAGAAAACGGACTTCTGATCTAGTTTAAAAACAACTTGCGTATGGACTACTTGGTTAGATTGATCTAGAACCATAACATCAACTAAATTTGCATCCCACCCTACTATAATTCTCGTACCTTTAGTGCAGCAACTACCATTATCGGTCCAATTCCAAGTGCGAAAGACTTTTTTACAAACATCATAAACCTTTGAAGCTTCCACATGCATCTCAGTTATAGCACAAACCTGAATATGATTATCCATAACCATTTGACGAACCTCTCTTTGTTTCAGGGGGCGGTTCAATCCCCTTATATTCCACGTAGCAATACTACCCATTTAAACCCGTGTAACCGGGTGTGCTTGCACCCTCAGCCCCACTTTTAACCCCTTTCCGATCTAAATGCCCAGGAATATCTGATAAAAGGTCATCTATTTCAATAATACCTGGCAGAATTTCACCCGGATCTCCCTTAGCCTCTTTAGTATCTTTTTTTTGCTCTCTAGTCCGCTGATCTTTCAAAAAATCCGTCCCACCAGATTGTTGTTTATCCACATCCTCTTCTTGAAGCACATCAAAAGGATTCGAAACCGGCACACTCGACGAAGACTCAGCATCTCCATTCATCTTTGGTTTAACAACTGGCCTATACATAACCTTTGAATTCTGATTTTTCACAGGGAAACCATGCTGCCCACCTTTTTTATTTTTTCCTTTTGGTTCCTGAAACCCATCCGGATTAGTTTTTGACTCAACCGGGTGAACTATCTTCGGCTTTCTAGGACAACCATTCTCATCATGACCAAAAACACAGCATTCCACACACCTAAGAGGTTCCCAATCATATTCAATCTTTATTTCAGCTTTCGAGTAGCCATTACCTTCCAAAGATGGCACTGCAACCCTTAAACTCCTAACCAACTCCTTATTCGCTTGCACTTCAATGAGAGCCCTAGCAGAACTACTCCTCCCCCAAGACTCTGAACACATCGTTGCCGTATACGAATCTAGCATTTTTGGAACTCCAATCTCAGAAGCGAGCAAGCTTAACCCATCCTCCGTAAAAGCTGTTAATGGAACATCATGCAATTTTACCCACACTGGAATGGCTGTAATGTCTTCCTTAACCAACGAAGTGGATGGATTCCATTCATTCAGAATAATGGGAACATTACGAATCATCCAAGGACCCTCTTCCATTAATTGATCCATACCCCATTTCGTTTTAAACTTGAAGAAAAAGAATCCTTTAGAATTCATCATCATCCTGACCAAACCATACTTCGACCAATTATTCTTTACAAAGTAGTCTACGACTGGAAAAGCAAGCCGTTTCCCCAGAAAGTAACCATATAAAGTATTTGCAAATCTATCGTTTACCTCTTTAACCGAAGATAACGGTATGACTACATCCACTCCATCCATTTTGTCTATTTCCTCCATCGGACGGAAATTAACCTTCGTAACCTCAGGTTGTTTCAGAACTGCATTAGCAAAAGACATCGGTCTACCATCATCAGCACCATTATCTGCCTTTTGATTAACATTACGAGCATACATACTTCCTTTATCAGAATTAGGGTTTTCCTGTGTAAATTCAGGATAGTTCACGGCTACCTGTTCTACATTATTCCCTACCTTGAACTCCGATTCCACCGGTTTAGATATCTCATACAGCCCATCAATCACCGACTTATTATTTGTCATAAACATTCCTCTTCTCGGCATTAACGGATTACCCTCTATGTTTGTTATCTTCAATCCAATACCTCAAACCGGACTAGCACTAGCCTCTCCTTGCAACGGTGAAGTACCCCCTTTGTCAGGAACAAGATCAACACCCCTATTCTTTCCCATGCAGCCACACACTACGTAAACCAGACAACACCTACCCCAAAACGCACGAAGAAATAAACTCCTACTCCTTAAACCCTAGCATCAACCTTCAATCCTTAACCGATTAAAACAACGTATCAATCTAGCTAAATTAAACTCAGTTAACCGCGACCAATAATCGTCGAATTAATAAGTCAGGATTTCGGATTAATATCTATGGCGGCAATTGAAGAAACCGAAAAAACAGAAACCCTAATTCAAATCGTTCACTATTGCTAACAAGTTTGTTATAGAATTTTGATAAATCAAATTCTAATCACAGACTGTTATGCAATTGATCACAAAGAAAATTAGGGTTACAAGAAGAACAAGAAATCGCCTAAGGAGAGAGAGAATAGGGTTTTTTTTTTCATTACATTACATTACATTACATTACATTACATTACATTACATTACATTACATTACATTACAATTACTTGCAAACCCTAAACACCCTTATTCTTCCCTGGTGATCGTGTGGCAGAGACCCTCCACCCCTTTGTCGAAGCCCTTTTTCTTGAAGATCATTCATTCTGCTTAGTTCTATACATCGGCTAGTTAGTAAACAATGAATGCTTATTTGAGTTTCTTGTGATACTTGTTAGAATTGTAGATTATATTGCTACTAGATACTAAAGTGAATTGTTTCTCTTGCATGATGGATCGTGATTAGAATCGTATGAACATAAAATTACCGATAGATTGTGGTTAAATCTAGTCTAATGTATAACTGTTATGAGCACGGTTTTTAGTTTGATAGCAAGTATTTGTTAGGGGTCATACATCAACCTGTGCGACAATGATGATACTACATAAATCAACGAAACCGTGTGGTTCTTTTGTAGGTCATGTTGGTTCGATTCGATTACTGATCATATGTTAGTGATTCAATAGTGAGTAGAGATTAGTAATGAGCCATGAAAGCTGTGAGTTATGATTAAATACTCGATTCGGATGTCCATGAATTTACTAAACTGATAACTTGTTATTATTTGAAATTAAGAATGCAAGAATGATTGTTCCATTAGAAACTGTTATGTGCATGTTTCCTTTGAATTCATGAACGGAACCTGATGGTGATAGTGGGCCGCCCATGAGGGTTGGTTAGTGGGCCAAAACCTTAGTATTCATGGACTCCAATAACAGTATTGGCAAATATGCATAATATGTTTGGATAACCTTTGCATGATATTGTTTTATATGTATGATTTGATCATAGGGGCTGCTGTAATCGATTAAAGCTAGGCTGCAACTATAAATTCATATTAGATATTTACTGAAAGAATTGTGTATGTGTTTATGAACGATAAGTTACTTGGC
Source organism: Helianthus tuberosus (assembly GCA_030545235.1). Taxonomy (NCBI): domain Eukaryota; kingdom Viridiplantae; phylum Streptophyta; class Magnoliopsida; order Asterales; family Asteraceae; genus Helianthus; species Helianthus tuberosus. The sequence goes on from CM060413.1 coordinate 81,946,186, forward strand.
TAGTAAATTGGGTTGTTAATATTGGTGGTGAATTAAATGATAATAAGGGCCTCTACAATAGATCGTTAATAGTAAATTGGTTTCTTTTATTGAATTTACATTGGGCTATATATATGTTAAATGGGCCGCATAGGAACAGCCGATATGTTGGGCTGTACACTCGAAGTCAGCCGTATATCTCATTGGGCCTTGGGCTGTTTGGGCCGCAAACTGTATGAACAATGTATAGATTGATGTGAGTCAGGAACACTCGAGTTTGTGGAAATTAGTGGACTGTTTTGTGGCATGGTTAGCTATTGTGACTCGCATGATAATACGTGAAATACATGTGTGCTGCTTGTGTTATAAGAGTAAGAAACTATGTGACTTGTGTCTATGTGAAACTGATTGGCTTTGTTAACCATGCTAGGATTAGATTGATCAACTTGAATACATAAATAAACATACCGAGCAAACCAAAGGTGAGTTCATTTCTCTTGAGCATGCATCCCGGTGGTTGGGACAGTCATTGGGCATCCTTGAGAGGGATGGGTTTGGGTAAATCAATTGGGTATTCCTGAGAGGAATACGGCTTGTGGTAAATCTGGAATGTTGGATAATATACTCGTCTTATCACCTTTAAAGTCCCTCCTTGTTGTTTGTTACCTGAGAGGTTACAGGGTATTAGTTGGTATCGCTACTTAGGTTTGGCACCCTCACCCCTTACTGGAGAGGACGGGTGTGAACTAATGACCTAGTCATGACCAATGCTTTGATAGGAGCATTGGGGTAAAGAGCAAAATAAATCAGGAGCCGTCTTGTATCTGATGTATTATCAACATTAAATTCAATAGATTAAACTAAACACTTGGTAACCAAAGTTTTCGTAAAACTATGAACTCACCAGCGTTGTCTGATACACGTGTGTGCATGTTCGCAGGTTATAGGTACGTGTGGATGTGGAACTTGCTGTCTGGGATGCTGGAGTGGTCATGGGTCTAGATACATGGAATCGCAAGACGAGTCTAATGGTTATCATACATATGGTTTATGAAACACTTAACTTATGATTTATGCTTCCGCTGAATACGATGATTTGTAATTACTGTTTTGTAACACTTTATATTAATGAATGAAAGTTTTATTTAAAATCTTGTATGAGTTCAATGTGATTGGTAGCTAGATCCTAGTATGTCACACGCCTCACGGGGGTTTCCGCTTGGGGGTATTTTCAGGGGTGTGACAGTTTGGTATCAGAGCCACTGGTTATAGTGAACTTGGTTTTAAAATGTTTTGTAAAACCAGACTATAACCGAACAGTTCTGAATACGTGAATACGACCATGACGCTCAGCTACAGATTGCAAGGTTCGTCTTTCTCACTTGTTGCATACATTACATGACTAGTACACATTTGTTTATGATGTAACATACGAACACACACTCGTCACTATAGCATGATGGCATGGATTGCTTGCTTACTTTATGATGCGTTGATAGTTCGTCATAGTCTTTGGATTTCTATGATCTTATCGTTTTGATAACCTCCGTTTGATATCTGAGTTTGAAGAACCATTTGACATGTGTTAGGAGGAACTGAGATGAGAATGCAAATCACAATATTATTGTGGGTGCACACATAATAATAACGTGGGGTGTATGTGAGTCCCAGTGAGGCTTAACAAGTGAAAAAGGGGTTATGTTCTGTTAGTTGATCAATGAGGAATATAACAAATCTATGGGAGTCATAGAAGCGATTGTCTTCTACTCGAACATGATCTTTTCACTTCTCTCTGAATCCTTCCGAATCTCGATGCTATCGAGTATTACCTGAACACCCATCTAAACGCCTAGCAAACTGTGTAGAATGTTAGGTGCTTATACGAACGTCCCTGAGCTGAATGTTGTCGCGTCAATAATTGGTCTATATCTCTCTCACTCCTCTCCGTTTGCTGGAACTCAATGTACTGAAGTCTTAGACCCCGAAGTGCGATTACTTCTGCAACACTCTGGAAACATACCGTGTAATACTCAGTCAACTTGCAAGATCGATGGACAAGAGGATGAGCGTAGTACCTTACCGACCTCAGAATTAGGACAACCCTGATTACCGACAACGAACGCCAGCAAAATTGACTTCAGTCGAATTCTTAACCCTAGTCAGCGACTCATGGGAGTCAACTCTTACGAATCAATCGGGACATAAGCGATGACAACTGATTATAGTGTGGAATGTGTGACCACCAGCACAGTGATTAGCGCTTTAGGGCGTGGCACAGAATGTGAAAAGAGGGACTTGGTTGGCGAAATATCAAAGGGTTCCATTTCAAGCAACGACATTAGAGGCAATAGTCATGGTAACATCAAGGTACTTGTAATCGTAGCCTACAGTATGGGAATTAAGGTGCCTACGGCATGGATTGGCCGTTGATAATTCAAGATGACAACAACCAAGGGGATGACGACAGTACTGGAAATCCTTGTAACGAAAACAACAACACTGGAAGAGATGTTCATGGAAGGGCATTTAGGATTGGCATGGGCGACGCCAGGGTTATAGCAATACGGTGGCCTGCACGTTCTTGGTAACTAAACGCCTCGTTCCTGTTCTGTTAAACCCTGATGTTTATTTGGAACCAACCTGTTGCGGAATCGACTGATGGCCAGTCAATTGAAACCTCATATGATCGCTGGGATGCAAACTTTGACCTTGTGGGATAAGTGCTCGACATCGACCCTCCTTCTGCTATTCCTGATAGTTTCGATGCGGTAGTTAGTGTGGATTGGTTATCCAGATATCACATAGATATACCCTGTGGGGGAAAATTTTGCGTATCCTTCCCCTTAGTGGAGGATCGTTATCTGTTCTAAAGCGTCAGAGTGGAGCAAATGTTAGCGTCGTTTCAGCAATGAAAGCCATGAGCATCTACGGAGGGACTACCCCGCTATGTTAGCAACTGTTATTGATGTTAAGGTCAGGGAAAAGAGGATCGAGAATTCATCAGTTGTTTCTGATTTCTTCCGATGAGCTACTCGAAGAACTTTCAGGATTACCTCCACAACTGTTAGACAGAATCTCAGTTTGGTCTCGCGCCAGAGGCAACCCGGATTACTGGAACGCCTTACCGTGTTGCACCAGGAGGGTTGTAAGAACTGTCTAATCTACTACGGGAATTGTTGGAGAGAAGTTTTGTCGGAACTAGCTCTTTTCGCGTTGGGGAGCCCTAGTTATGTCAGTGAAGATAAGCCTTATCGTTGGACATGTGTACAGATTATCGAGAACTCAGCAAGGTGACAGTCAAGAACCGTTTTCCTCGACCATGTGTTGACAGCCTGTCGACCAGTAGCGAGGGTCAAGCTCCCAATCGAGGGTTGACTGATGAACGAACTATTACCAGATGGAAGTCCAACGGCAGAAGGTTCCTAAAACGGCATATCGAACGCAATGCGGCCATTGCAACACTGTACTCCATGACCTTTGGGTTAATCAACACACCAGCAGCCTCGGGGATCACATGAGTAGTATCCGTCAACCTCGTTTCACCATATTCGTCAACCTTGTTTATCTATGACGTTTTTGAATCACTACCAGGGGAAAGGAACACCATGAATGGCACCTGTATTTTGTCCTAAAGCTCCTAGGGAGGAGCAACTCCACGCGAAGTCTACCTAAGTGTGACTTCAGGATTTGGGAGGTACACTTTCTTGGTCACGTAGTCAACAAGGTGGGGGATACATGCAGATCTCTCCAAAGACCCATTTCATTAGATTTTGATCGGCACCAAATAGTCCATCAGGGATACAGTAGTTTCTTGGTCCAGCTAGATACTATCGTAGATTCATCACAGGATTTCCGGGGATTTCGCAGCTTTAATCTCTTTTTGCACAGCAGGGTGCTGTGTATTCGTGGGAGATAAAACAGGAGGACGTCTTTTCAGCCTTTGAAAACCCAACTCTACAATGCACTGAGTATCGTCGTTACCCGAGGGTACGGGTGACCTAGTGGTATACCATGATGGTCCGAATTAGAGTCTCAGTTACACGCCGATGCAACACGAGAAAGTGATGGGTTACGTAGTGGATTTACAGGAAGAATTGCACGAGTCATAACCTGCGGTAGAGGCCATGGTCCTTGGAATTAAGATGGAGGCATTACTTGGACGGTACCAATTGCACCATTTTGACCGATCACAAGGGCCTCTTGTGTACCTTTGTTTTGAGAGAGCTAATTATGTAATGGCATCGCTGGATGAAACTCTCGAGCGAATACGACTATGGAACCTAAACACGTATGAGCTTTGCAGCTCACCATCAACTCTAGCCTACCTGATCAGATTCTCCCTGCCCAAACCGAATCACTGAAGGAAGAGAATTTTCAAGTTGAATCCATGCGGGGCTTAGAAAAACAACTTTTGGCAAGTCGGACGATATTCGCTATTTCATGGAACGAGTATGGATCCCACCATACGGCAATCGTAGGGAACTTGTGATGAGCAAAGCACACCAGCCTCGTTATTCTAGTCGTCTGGATTTTGATAGGAGATATTGAGATCTATAAATCTTGTACTGGTGATCGGGCATGAAAGCCCACCTAGCAATGTTTGTGAATGATGTTTGACTTGTGGAAAAGTCAAGGTGGAGTATCAGCAACCAGAAACACCCATATGGAAATGAGAACAGACTACCATAGATTTTGTCGCTAGTCTACTCACAACTCGAAACGGAAACAATATCACCTGGGTGATCGTTGATTGTCTCATGTAACAAGTACACTCTCTTGCAATCAAGAAAACCGACGAGTCTTCACAGCTTGCGAATATTCCTCTGAGAGCTTTTTAGGCACGAGGCGCCAACTCCTATTATCTCTGATTTTGATCTATACCTGATTTATGATGGGCACTACACAACACTTTTGGCTCACGTTTAGACATGAGCACTTCTTATCACCCTTAGACAGATGGCCAGAGTGAGCGAACCATCCTGACACTCAAAGACATGCTGTGAGCATGTGTGTGATGGACTTAGTAAAAATTGGAAGGACACCTGCCTTTGGGTGAGTTTACTGCAACAGTTACCATTCTAGTATTCAGACAACTCTGTTTGAGGCATTGCATGGACAGTAACGCTAATCTCCTTGTTGGATTAAGGTGGGTGACAACCTAATCACAGGTCCAGGACTTGTACTCGAAACTCTTGGGAAGATTGCTTGGATCGGAAATCGTTTAGCGGCAACGCGTGACCGTCAGGAAAGTTGATAAGCTTAGGAAACACTGAAAGTTCGCTGTAGGCGATCGTATCATGTTGAAAATCAAACCCTGGGAGGGTGTGGTACGCTTGGGAAACGTGGCAAGCTTAATTTACGTTACGTTACGTTGAGTTACCCGACGAATTGGGTCACTTGCCTCAGAATTCTGGAAAGAATCGGTCTTGTGGCTTACAAACTCGAGTTACCCGATGAATTGGGTAACGTACATGATGTCATTTATGTCTCGAATCTGAGGCAATGCTTGTCCGATGAATGCTTGTGATACCCTTATTAGAGTCTGAGGTTAATGACAAGTTGCAGTTGTTGAGGAATCTACTGAAATCATGGACCAGGACGTCAAGATTCGTTAGCATAGTCGAATTCCAATCGTGAGAGTTCGTTGGAACTCAAGACGTGGACCGGAGTTCACGTGGGAACACAATGATCGGAGTAAGCTCTAGTATCCTCAGTTGTTCAAACGGTTGTATCAACTTCTGATATCATTGGCGAATTTCAGGACGAAATTCCCTTTCAAGTTGGGGATGATGTGGCACCTGCGGAAAATCCACAGTCATCCTGATCTAACACCTTGCTGTTTTGGATTACTTATCAAATTTTGGGATGAAATTTCTTTCAAGTTGGGGATGATGTGACAACCTGAACTTTCAAGGTTAGTAACGCTTAATCTTGCGATTCTAACTTCTCGTTATCTATTTTTTTTTTCAATGGGTTAAATGTTCTGTACGGGTATAACCCCGTTAAGCTTAAATTTTAACATATGACAACTCGGTTAAATAATGGGCCGCCACCATATTTATATGTAAACAACTCGACCCAATTCCTTAAACTGCTTCTTCATCTTTGATACACTTCGGCCCAACCCGCTAACCTTAAACAATTCGGCCCAATCCCTTTCCTCCTTATGTACGTAAGTTAAGTGTATTGCATTACAATTACTTGCAAACCCTAAACACCCTTATTCTTCCCAGGTGATCGTGCGGCAGAGACCCCCCTTTGTCGAAGCCCTTTTTCTTGAAGATCATTCCTTCTGCTTAGTTCTATACATCGGCTGGTTAGTAAACAATGAATGCTTATTTGAGTTTCTTGTGATACTTGTTAGAATTGTAGATTATATTGCTACTAGATACTAAAGTGAATTGTTTCTCTTGCATGATGGATCGTGATTAGAATCGTATGAACAAAAAATTACCGATAGATTGTGGTTAAATCTAGTCTAATGTATAACTCTTATGAGCACGGTTTTTAGTTTGATAGCAAGTTTTTGTTAGGGGCCATACATCAACTGGTGCGACAATGATGATATTAAATAAATCAACAAAACTGTGTGGTTCTTTTGTAGGTCATGTTGGTTCGATTCGATTACTGATCATATGTTAGTGATTCAATAGTGAGTAGGGATTAGTAATGAGCCATGAAAGTTGTGAGTTATGATTAAATACTCGATTCGGATGTCCATGAATTTACTAAACTGTTAACTTGTTATTATTTGAAATTAAGAATGCAAGAATGATTGTTCCATTAGAAACTGTTATGTGCATGTTTCCTTTGAATTCATGAACGGAACCTGATGGTGATAGTGGGCCGCCCATGAGGGTTGGTTAGTGGGCCGAAACCTTAGTATTCATCTACTCCAATAACAGTATTGGTAAATATGCATAATATGTTTGGACAACCTTTGCATGATATTGTTTTATATGTATGATTTGATCATAGGGGCTGCTGTAATCGATTAAAGCTAGGCTGCAACTATAAATTCATATTAGATATTTACTGAAAGAATTGTGTATGTGTTTATGAACGATAAGTTACTTGGCTAGTAAATTGGGTTGTTAATATTGGTGGTGAATTAAATGATAATAAGGGCCTCTACAAAAGATCGTTAATAGTAAATTGGTTTCTTTTATTGAATTTACATTGGGCTATATATATGTTAAATGGGCCGCATAGGAACAGTCGATATGTTGGGCTGTACACTCGAAGTCAGCCGTATATCTCGTTGGGCCTTGGGCTGTTTGGGCCGCAAACTGTATGAACAATGTATAGATTGATGTGAGTCAGGAACACTCGAGTTTGTGGAAATTAGTGGACTGTTTTGTGGCATGGTTAGCTATTGTGACTCGCATGATAATACGTGAAATACATGTGTGCTGCTTGTGTTATAAGAGTAAGAAACTATGTGACTTGAGTCTATGTGAAACTGATTGGCTTTGTTAACCATGCTAGGATTTGACTGATCAACTTGAATACATAAATAAACATACCGAGCAAACCAAAGGTGAGTTCATTTCTCTTGAGCATGCATCCCGGTGGTTGGGACAGTCATTGGGCATCCTTGAGAGGGATGGGTTTGGGTAAATCAATTGGGTATTCCTGAGAGGAATACAGCTTGTGGTAAATCTGGAATGTTGGATAATATGCTCGTCCTATCACCTTTAAAGTCCATCCTTGTTGTTTGTTACCTGAGAGGTTACAGGGTATTAGTTGGTAGCGCTACTTAGGTTTGGCACCCTCACCCCTTACTGGAGAGGACGGGTGTGAACTAATGACCTAGTCATGACCAATGCTTTGATAGGAGCATTGGGGTAAAGAGCAAAATAAATCAGGAGCCGTCTTGTATCTGATGTATTATCAACATTAAATTCAATGGATTAAACTAAACACTTGGTAACCAACGTTTTCGTAAAACTATGAACTCACCAGCGTTGTCTGATACACGTGTGTGCATGTTCGCAGGTTATAGGTACGTGTGGATGTGGAACTTGATGTCTGGGATGCTGGAGTGGTCATGGGTCTAGATACATGGAATCGCAAGACGAGTCTAATGGTTATCATACATACGGTTTATGAAACACTGAACTAATGATTTATGCTTCCGCTGAATACGATGATTTGTAATTACTGTTTTGTAACACTTTATATTAATGAATGAAAGTTTTATTTAAAATCTTGTATGAGTTCAATGTGATTGGTAGCTAGATCCTGGTACGTCACACGCCTCACGGGGGTTTCCGCTTGGGGGTATTTTCGGGGGTGTGACAGTTTGGTATCAGAGCCTCTGGTTATAGTGAACTTGGTTTTAAAACGTTTGTAAAACCAGACTATAACCGAACAGTTCTGAATACGTGAATACGACCATGACGCTCAGCTCCAGATTGCAAGGTTCGTCTTTCTCACTTGTTGCATACATTACATGACTAGTACACATTTGTTTACGACGTAACATACGAACACACACTCGTCACTATAGCATGATGGCATGGATTGCTTGCTTACTTTATGATGTGTTGATAGTTCGTCATAGTCTTTGGATTTCTATGATCTTATCGTTTTGATAACCTCCGTTTGATATCTGAGTTTGAAGAACCATTTGACATGTGTTATGAGGAACTGAGATGAGCATGCAAATCACAATATTATTGTGGGTGCACACATAATAATAATGTGGGGTGTATGTGAGTCCCAGTGAGGCTTAACAAGTGAAAAAGGGGTTCTGTTCTGTTAGTTGATCAATGAGGAATATAACAAATCTATGGGAGTCATAGAAGCGATTGTCTTCTACTCGAACATGATCTTTTCACTTCTCTCTGAATCCTTCCGAATCTCGATGCTATCGAGTATTACCTGAACACCCATCTGAACGCCTAGGAAACTGTGTAGAATGTTAGGTGCTTGTACGAACGTCCCTGAGCTGAATGTTGCCGCGTCAATAATTGGTCTATATCTCTCTCACTCCTCTCCGTTTGCTGGAACTCAATGTACTGACGTCTTAGACCCCGAAGTGCAATTACTTCTGCAACACTCTGGAAATATACCGTGTAATACTCAGTCAACTTGCAAGATCGATGGACAAGAGGATGAGCGTAGTACCTTACCGACCTCAGAATTAGGACAACCCTGATTGCCGACAACGAACGCCAGCAAAATTGACTTCAGTCGAATTCTTAACCCTAGTCAGCGACTCATGGGAGTCAACTCTTACGAATCAATCAGGACATAAGCGATGACAACTGATTATAGTGTGGAATGTGTGACCACCAGCACAGTTATTAGCGCTTTAGGGCGTGGCACAGAATGTGAAAAGAGGGACTTGGTTGGCGAAAGATCAAAGGGTTCCGTTTCAAGCAACGACATTAGAGGCAACAATCATGGTAACATCAAGGTACTTGTAATCGTAGCCTATAGTATGGGAATGAAGGTGCCTACGGCATGGATTGGCCGTTGATAATTCAAGACGACAACAACCAAGGGGATGACGAGAGTACTGGAAATCCTTGTAACGAAAACAACAACACTGGAAGAGATGTTCATGGAAGGGCATTTAGGATTGGCATGGGCGACGCCAGGGTTATAGTAAGACGGTGGCCTGCACGTTCTTGGTAACTAAACGCCTCGTTCCTGTTCTGTTAAACCCTGATGTTTATTTGGAACCAACCTGTTGCGGAATCGACTGATGGCCAGTCAATTGAAACCTCATATGATCGCTGGGATGCAAACTTCGACCTTGTGGGATAAGTGATCGACATCGACCCTCCTTCTGCTATTCCTGATAGTTTCGATGCGGTAGTTAGTGTGGATTGGTTATCCAGATATCACATAGATATACCCTGTGGGGGAAAATTTTGCGTATCCTTCCCCTTAGTGGAGGATCGTTATCTGTTCTAAAGCGTCAGAGTGGAGCAAATGTTAGCGTCGTTTCAGCAATGAAAGCCATGAGCATCTACGGAGGGACTACCCCGCTATGTTAGCAACTGTTATTGATGTTAAGGTCAGGGAAAAGAGGATCGAGAATTCATTAGTTGTTTCTGATTTCTTCCGATGAGCTACTCGAAGAACTTTCAGGATTACCTCCACAACTGTTAGACAGAATCTCAGTTTGGTCTCGCGCCAGAGGCAACCCGGATTACTGGAACGCCTTACCGTGTTGCACCAGGAGGGTTGTAAGAACTGTCTAATCTACTACGGGAATTGTTGGACAGAAGTTTTGTCAGAACTAGCTCTTTTCGCGTTGGGGAGCCCTAGTTATGTCAGTGAAGATAAGCCTTATCGTTGGACATGTGTACAGATTATCGAGAACTCAGCAAGGTGACAGTCAAGAACCGTTTTCCTCGACCATGTGTTGACAGCCTGTCGACCAGTAGTGAGGGTCAAGCTCCCAATCGAGGGTTGACTGACGAACGAACTATTACCAGATGGAAGTCCAAGGGCAGAAGGTTCCTAAAACGGCATATCGAATGCAATGCGGCCATTGCAACACTGTACTCCATGACCTTTGGGTTAATCAACACACCAGCAGCCTCGGGGATCACATGAGTAGTATCCGTCAACCTCGTTTTGCCAGATTCGTCAACCTTGTTTATCTATGATGTTTTTGAATCACTACCAGGGGAAAGGAACACCATGAACGGCACCTGTATTTTGTCCTAGAGCTCCTAGGGGAGGAGTAACTCCACGCGAAGTCTACCTAAGTGTGACTTCAGGATTTGGGAGGTACACTTTCTTGGTCACGTAGTCAACAAGGTGGGGATACATGCAGCTCTCTCCAAAGACCCATTTCATTAGATTTTGATCGGCACCAAATAGTCCATCAGGGATACAGTAGTTTCTTGGTCCAGCTAGATACTATCGTAGATTCATCACAGGATTTCCGGGGATTTCGCAGCTTTAATCTCTTTTTGCACAGCAGGGTGCTGTGTATTCGTGGGAGACAAAACAGGAGGACGTCTTTTCAGCCTTTGAAAACCCAACTCTACAATGCACTGGGTATCGTCGTTACCCGAGGGTACGGGTGACCTAGTGGTATACCATGATGGTCCGAATAAGAGCCTCAGTTACACGCCGATGCAACACGAGAAAGTGATGGGTTACGTAGTGGATTTACAGGAAGAATTGCATGAGTCATAACCTGCGGTAGAGGCCATGGTCCTTGGAATTAAGATGGAGGCATTACTTGGACGGTACCAATTGCACCATTTAGACCGATCACAAGGGCCTCTTGTGTACCTTTGTTTTGAGAGAGCTAATTATGTAATGGCATCGCTGGATGAAACTCTTGAGCGAATACGACTATGGAACCTAAACACGTATGAGCTTTGCAGCTCACCATCAACTCTAGCCTACCTGATCAGATTCGCCCTGCCCAAACCGAATCACTGAAGGAAGAGAATTTTCAAGTTGAATCTATGCGGGGCTTAGAGAAACAACTTTTGGCAAGTCGGACGATATTCGCTATTTCATGGAACGAGTATGGATCCCACCAGACGACAATCGTAGGGAACTTGTGATGAGCAAAGCTCACCAGCCTCGTTATTCTAGTCGTCTGGATTCGATAGGAGATATTGAGATCTATAAATCTTGTACTGGTGATCGGGCATGAAAGCCCACCTAGCAATGTTTGTGAATGATGTTTGACTTGTGGAAAAGTCAAGGTGGAGTATCAGCAACTAGAAACACCCATATGGAAATGAGAACAGACTGCCATGGATTTTGTCGCTAGTCTACTTACAACTCAAAACGGAAACAACATCACCTGGGTTATCGTTGATTGTCTCATGTAACCAGTACACTCTCTTGCAATCAAGAAAACTGACGAGTCTTCACAGCTTGCGAATATTCCTCTGAGAGCTTCTTAGGCACGAGGCGCCAACTCCTATTATCTCTGATTTTGATCTATACCTGATTTATGATGGGCACTACACAACACTTTTGGCTCACGTTTAGACATGAGCACTTCTTATCACCCTTAGACAGATGGTCAGAGTGAGAGAACCATCCTGACACTCGAAGACATGCTGTGAGCATGTGTGTGATGGACTTTGTAAAAATTGGAAGGACACCTGCCTTTGGGTGAGTTTTACTGCAACAGTTACCATTCTAGTATTCAGACAACTCTGTTTGAGGCATTGCATGGACAGTAACGCTAATCTCCTTGTTGGATTAAGGTGGGTGACAACCTAATCACAGGTCCAGGACTTGTACTCGAAACTCTTGGGAAGATTGCTTGGATCGGAAATCGTTTAGCGGCAACGCGTGACCGTCAGGAAAGTTGATAAGCTTAGGAAACACTGAGAGTTCGCTGTAGGCGATCGTATCATGTTGAAAATCAAACCCTGGGAGGGTGTGGTACGCTTGGGAAACGTGGCAAGCTTAATTTACGTTACGTTGAGTTACCCGATGAATTGGGTCACTTGCCTCAGAATTCTGGAAAGAATCGGACTTGTGGCCTACAAACTCGAGTTACCCGATGAATTGGGTAACGTACATGATGTCATTTATGTCTCGAATCTGAGGCAATGCTTGTCCGATGAATGCTTGTGATACCCTTATTAGAGTCCGAGGTTAATGACAAGTTGCAGTTGTTGAGGAATCTACTGAAATCATGGACCAGGACGTCAAGATTCGTTAGCATAGTCGAATTCCAATCGTGAGAGTTCGTTGGAACTCAAGACGTGGACCGGAGTTCACGTGGGAACACAATGATCGGAGTAAGCTCTTGTATCCTCAGTTGTTCAAACGGTTGTATCAACTTCTGATATCATTGGCGAATTTCGGGACGAAATTCCCTTTCAAGTTGGGGATGATGTGGCACCTGCGGAAAATCCACAGTCATCCTGATCCAACACCTTGCTGTTTTGGATTACTTATCAAATTTCGGGACGGAATTTCTTTCAAGTTGGGGATGATGTGACAACCTGAACTTTCAAGGTTAGTAACGCTTAATCTTGCGATTCTAACTTCTCGTTATCTATTTTTTTTCAATGTGTTAAATGTTCTGTACGGGTATAAGCCCGTTAAGCTTAAATTTTAACATATGACAACTCGGTTAAATAATGGGCCGCCACCATATTTATATATAAACAACTCGACCCAATTCCTTAAACCGCTTCTTCATCTTTGATACACTTCGGCCTAACCCGCTAACCTTAAACAATTCGGCCCAATCCATTTCCTCCTTATGTACGTAAGTTAAGTGTATTGCATTACAATTACTTGCAAACCATAAACACCCTTATTCTTCCCTGGTGATCGTGCGGCAGAGACCCCCCCTTTGTCGAAGCCCTTTTTCTTGAAGATCATTCCTTCTGCTTAGTTCTATACATCGGCTGGTTAGTAAACAATGAATACTTATTTGAGTTTCTTGTGATACTTGTTAGAATTGTAGATTATATTGCTACTAGATGCTAAAGTGAATTGTTTCTCTTGCATGATGGATCGTGATTAGAATCGTATGAACAAAAAATTACCGATAGATTGTGGTTAAATCTAGTCTAATGTATAACTCTTATGAGCACGGTTTTTAGTTTCATAGTAAGTATTTGTTAGGGGCCATACATCAACTGGTGCGACAATGATGATATTAAATAAATCAACGAAACCGTGTGGTTCTTTTGTAGGTCATGTTGGTTCGATTCGATTACTGATCATATGTTAGTGATTCAATAGTGAGTAGTGATTAGTAATGAGCCATGAAAGCTGTGAGTTATGATTAAATACTCGATTCGGATGTCCATGAATTTACTAAACTGATAACTTGTTATTATTTGAAATTAAGAATGCAAGAATGATTGTTCCATTAGAAACTGTTATGTGCATGTTTCCTTTGAATTCATGAACGGAACCTGATGGTGATAGTGGGCCGCCTATGAGGGTTGGTTAGTGGGCCGAAACCTTAGTATTCATCTACTCCAATAACAGTATTGGTAAATATGCATAATATGTTTGGACAACCTTTGCATGATATTGTTTTATATGTATGATTTGATCATAGGGGCTGCTGTAATCGATTAAAGCTAGGCTGCAACTATAAATTCATATTAGATATTTACTGAAAGAATTGTGTATGTGTTTATGAACGATAAGTTACTTGGCTAGTAAATTGGGTTGTTAATATTGGTGGTGAATTAAATGATAATAAGGGCCTCTACAATAGATCGTTAATAGTAAATTGGTTTCTTTTATTGAATTTACATTGGGCTATATATATGTTAAATGGGCCGCATATGAACATTCGATATGTTGGGCTGTACACTCGAAGTCAGCCGTATATCTCGTTGGGCCGTGGGCTGTTTGGGCCGCAAACTGTAGGACAAATGTATAGATTAATGTGAGTCAGGAATACTCGATTTGTGGAAATTAGTGGACTGTTTTGTGGCACGGTTAGCTATTGTGACTCGCATGATAATACGTGAAATACATGTGTGCTGCTTGTGTTATAAGAGTAAGAAACTATGTGACTTGAGTCTATGTGAAACTGATTGGCTTTGTTAACCATGCTAGGATTTGATTTATCAACTTGAATACATAAATAAACATACCGAGCAAACCAAAGGTGAGTTCATTTCTCTTGAGCATGCGTCCCGGTGGTTGGGACAGTCATTGGGCATCCCTGAGAGGGATGGGTTTGGGTAAATCAATTGGGTATTCCTGAGAGGAATACGGCTTGTGGTAAATCTGGAATGTTGGATAATATACTCGTCCTATCACCTTTAAAGTCCATCCTTGTTGTTTGTTACCTGAGAGGTAACAGGGTATTAGTTGGTAGCGCTACTTAGGTTTGGCACCCTCACCCCGTACCGGAGAGGACGGGTGTGAACTAATGACCTAGTCATGACCAATGCTTTGATAGAAGCATTGGGGTAAAGGGAAAAATAAATCAGGAGCCGTCTTGTATCCGAGGTATTATCAACATTAAATTCAATGGATTAAACTAAACACTTGGTAACCAACGTTTTCGTAAAACTATGAGCTCACCAGCGTTGTCTGATACACGTGTGTGCATGCTCGCAGGTTATAGGTACGTGTGGATGTGGAACTTGTTGTCTGGGATGCTGGAGTGGTCATGGGTCGAGATACATGGAATCGCAAGACGAGTCTAATGATTATCATACATATGGTTTATGAAACACTTAACTAATGATTTATGCTTCCGCTGAATACGATGATTTGTAATTACTGTTTTGTAACACTTTATATTAATTAATGAAAGTTTTATTTAAAATCTTGTATGAGTTCAATGTGATTGGTGGCTAGATCCTGGTACGTTACACGCCTCACGGGGGTTTCCGCTTGGGGGTATTTTCGGGGGTGTGACATTCCAAACTAGTAGCCAATAAATAACATTTAAATGCACCAAAATAATCTTGTTTCAAATTATTTGCGAAAAGGTAACATTAAAACATACCAAAGTAAACCACTTCCAAACTAGCACTTCAAGCAGTTGATGATTCCCCTCTTTGTCTAGTACATATCCTTCTGTTGTGCCCCTTGCCTCCACAACTTTTACAAGTCACCTTCTTCCACTTTCTACTCAGTTTTAACCTTTGGCCATGTCATCTTCCTTCTCGATGGCATCCTTCTTCCTCAACTTCTTTAGCCTCCCAATTGGTTTGTGGTACTTAGGTTTAATGAGTTTGGTAGGACATTGTGATATAGGCCACATGCTTCTTCCGTTGATGGGTCGTACTTTGTGTGAATATACATGCTTCCATGTTAAAAGCCAATAGCATTCATCAACCTGTTTCTTTGGAATGTCAACATGTACACCAGCATGCCCATGTTCTAGTTGGAAGCAATAGCATATGCACAAGAATTCCCACCTTCTACACGAGTAGGTTTTCTTATTGACATCCACAACATATTGTTCTCCGTGTTGTTGTCCATAGTATGCAGAGACTTGAAATTATGAACCTCCATATATTTATGGGCTTATAATGCCTTGTTAAAGTTACACATACCATCAACCAATCTTGAATTTAACACCTTACATATGTTATTTTAGAGAACATTAGTCTTTGCTCTACCTGTATAGCCAATTATCAATTTTGCATGACAAACTGTACATATATAAAAATAAATTATATTAAAATCAACCACTTAAATGTACCTGTAAAGTGACTTCAAGCCCAATGTCTTGGTTCAATCTGGCTTAACCATTGGTGAGCCTCAGGATTCATTAGTCTCAACTCAATCATCTTGGCTTGAAATTCTTGAATTATAGTCACTATAGTTATAGACCACAACATGTCTTTAAAAGCCTTGCCCTTCCACTTTAGTTGCATGTTTTGGTGTATGTTTCTAAGACAATATCGATGTTCTACACTAGGATATGTCTTCAATGACCGAGATTATTCCCTTTTCTCTGTCTGATATAAAGGTGAAATTAGAGTTCCTTTGCAATTCCAAATCATCTCTTAGTATATCTAAGAACCAAGTCTAAGTAGCTCTTGACATTGCCTCAACAATGGCATAAGCAACCAGATATATCCTATTATTAGCATCCATACCCACAACAGTTAGTAATTGACCTGAAAATAGCCTCTTCATGAAAGCACCATCCAAACCAAACATTTCCCTTCTACAAGCTTTGTAACCCTCCTTTAGTGGACCAAAGCAAATGTATATTCTTCTAAAGACTCTTGTACCTAAATAACTATTTGTCTCAGGTCAATTTTGACAGTGGTGTTTGGGTTTGTTCTTTGCAATTCTAGAACATAGTCCCTTAACAGCCTGTAATGCTTAGTAAAATCATCAACTACCTGCTCTGATGCTTGTGTTTTAGCCCTAAATGCCCTCATTTTTTAGAATCCCATTTCAAACTTCTTCTGAAATTGTTCTTGGACAACTTTTATGGGTACGTTAGGGTTGGTTTGAATTTGCATTTAAATCTCTTTATATAGCAACTTTTATGTGAAATGCTTAACAGATCTAGTTTGAAGGCATCTGTTTTGAGGATATATGTTTTCGCTAACCATGTGGGCTCATCTTTAATTTTAGAAACATATAGTACCGAAGGACACTTATTTGGTTTTTCTATTGTTTTTCTACCACCATCTTTTGCACTTTTTGACCTTTTTTGTTTGTTGTCACTTGTACTGCTTGTCACAACATTATTTAGACATATCTGAAATGGGGAATTACCCCATTGCAAATATACCTTACCCTTGACTGGTCATTCTTATAGAATGCAATTTCCCTTCTAGTTTCTATTGCATGCCTTCTTATGAGGACCTTGATTTCTGAATTATCCCCAAACTTCTGACCAACATAAAATGAACACTTCTCCTTCCCTCCATCTTGTTGTTTCCTCATTCTTCTAAGTTCCTTTTTTCTTCGTTTTTCAATATCAACCTCTCCTTCTAATTCAGATGTCCCAAATGAATCATTTGTCAAGTAACCATCAACATCTTTTGTAAGTGCACCTTTTGATGATAAATGATGGATTCTGCTACATCTCTTGTAAATTGTTTTGTTTTAGAATAGTCCGAATTTATTAGGGTTTTGTATATAAATTCAGATGGATTTTTTAGTTTAGCTTGTGTCCGAGTTTGATGTTATAAATTCGGACTAGTTGACTAGTATATATTGTCCAAATTTGTTTGATGGTTTATATCGAATTTGAATTTGTTTAGTTAACAAATTTGGACTAGGTATTGTTTGTCATGACTTATGTGTTCGAAAATATTCTTGTATTTATACTTAGTGAATAAATGCAAGATTAGACTTTTAGTGAATTATCTTTCTGTGCAAGTTTCAACTCCCTGTGTGAAGCAAAACCCTAGCAACTGTGTGTTCTTGTATGTGTTGGTAACCTGTGAATACTTTGTGGATTCACAGATTGTCAATCATCATCTCTGTTCTTCTACACCTTCTAAATTGTGACCTTCGTAGCGGTTTGCATCACGTGGCGGTTTCCGCACACCGCTTGAGTTGGTGTTTCATGTTTAGTGATCTTGTTCGGGTGTTTGAGGTTAGTAGGCGACTTTACAAGTGGTATTAGAGCATGGTTACCAATTCGGATTGGTCTAACCGCCTTCCAAATCACCATTGCTCATGATTTGCAGAAAACTTGAAGAAATTGAAGTTGTTCGTCAACTCAGATGGTTTTCTTGTTTTTCAAGTTGATGCAGATCTGAGGTTTGATCTTGTTTTCCAAGTTGATGCAGATCTGAGGTTTGATCTGAAATTACCACCTTCATCTAACACATGAATCCAATGGGCATAGCCGTGCTTTTCCTAAAGATTCTTCATGTAGTTCTCCATTATCTTCGGATTGTATGAAAATATTTCTTGGGGGTTGAAAGGAACTACAATAGACTCCTTCTTTTCCGCAAGGTAGATCTTTGTGTTCTCCCAAGTTAATAGTGGTGGAAACTTCTCTGGATTTCTCTTTCTTGCACTTAGATAGTCCACATATTCTTTTGAAAGAGTAGACTCTTTCTACCTTGTGATTGAGCTTTTTGGAGCCCAATTGACATGAATAAGCTCCTACTTCATTTTGAAGGTATTTGCAGCTTCTTCTTGAGTTGGTTTTCTTTTACTACCAAGCTTCTAATTTAGAGGAGTCACCTTCATGTTAGGATCAACCAACATCTTCTTGACCCTTGTAATTTCTGCCAATAGGTTTTAGGCATCCAATTTTGGAAGATATAGAAATTCTTGACTAGATAAGGTACATTATTTTACAACCATTCAATAAAGTCGTGTTTTGATAGTTTGGTAACTGAAGGATTTTGAAAGGTGGGATTTGGGAGAGTCCTTGGGATTCTTGTTACATGATTTTTCATAGTTCTTTGTGTGCCTCATCCTTCTGTCCATAATATACTAGGCCTTCCTGTAGGTCATTCTTCTTTGATTTTTTGTGAACTTCCTCACTGTCTCTTCTTCCATTCTTTTTAAGTTTTCCAAGTGATTTAACTTATTACTAGTCTTGAGTGGTGGCAGCTCTTTGAAGCCTTTAGTGAATACAACAGTTGACACTGGATCTGCTATTGTTATGACAGTTGATGTATGTGGATGTGTTTGAGAGTCTTCTGGTCATCTTGCAGCACCAGCTTTCTTTTTCTTGAAAACTATTCAACTTGTTTCTCTTCAATTATTGGCTTCTAGTGAAGTGCTAGTTTTGTGACAACTACTGGTTTTGCACCAAGCTGAGTACTAGTAGTTTTAACAACTAATTTTGTTCCAGTCTATGTTTTTGAATTTTGTACAGATCTTGTTGTGAGTAATTGGGCACCAATAGTTTTGCCTAATTTAGCTGTTTGAGTCTTGACTCCACTTGTTTGACCTGGTCCAGCTATTTGTGTCTTGACTCCAGTTGTTTGACCTGGTCCAGCTATTTGTGTCTTGACTCCAGTTGTTTGACTTTGAGTTTGAACTAATGGTTGAGCTTGAGGAGCTTATCTCCTTTTGGCTTTGAATTTTTCAAGAGTTTTAGATTTTTGGCTAACTGTTGGAGGCGTCATATCAACTTTAACAGTGTTATTTATCTTTATATCTTGCCTCACAACTCTTTCCTTAGCTCTTAAATTTTCTATTGGGTCTTTCACCAATGCTACTTAGACCTCTTTAATCACTTTTGAATTTTTCTCTTCTTTCTTCATGGCCTATGTCACCAACAAAGGGCTCTTTTTGTTTTTCAACCATAGCTATGGCCCTAGCTTCAATAGCTCTTTTCTTGGCAGTTACACCTCCATCATTTATAATGTTTGCCTTTTTCACTTTCTCCCCCTTTTTAGCAGTTTCTTGTCTAATGAGATAATTGTGTAACCAAGGCCTGGGGTAGAAGGACCAAACACTTTGGCATCAAAATATGTAAGATAGTTGTTCAATGATGTTTTGATGGTCTTTTGGAGCTCCCCGACTAGAAATTATGAGGTGGCTATAACCTTACCAGTAGTTTGGCTTTATGTGGTTGTGGCTTTTAAAAAGTGAGCATTTGTGATATGGATTTAAGCTCCTTTTCTGAGGAGGCCAACATTGTCACACCCCCAAATTCTCACCTAGGGTATGTCCCTATTAGGAGTGCGACGATCCAACAACGAGCCACTAATTATATCAAACGCATTCAATTAAAAGATAAAGTACTTGAAGAGGTATGGTCCCAATTCCCGGCTCACATGGCAAGGACCACACCACTTTTTCATCTTACATGGCACCTACATCAGCAAGAGAATCCAGAAGCTTCTAGAAGCTTCTGGAAGACGTCAAGGTGACGCCAAAGATGCTCCTCCCTCTCTCACCCTCCGGCTATAAAGAGGACCCTTCACCATCCAGGTTGATTCATCCTATTCCCCACACTCAACAGCCAAAAAACACTCCCCTAATTCCAAAGACCATGCGCGGGACATATACGCATACGTGCAACCTTGGCAGCTCATGAGAATGAGCCAGTACAAAAGGCAGCAACCAGCCTTTGCCTAGTCAATTACCACGATGAACTATCGTGCACATTTCACCACTCCATTATCTTTACTCACAACGAAAGACAGACGCAATAAACATGGCCAGCAAAGCTCTTGCGCCTCGGCGACAGGTAAACATTAGAATTAATAATCCTCACTTCCCAACACTCCTAATAAGTCTAGTGCTCCTCCCAGCGCTTGCACTCGTGAGCAACACTAGACTGGGGGACTTGTGGAGGTATGGTATTGGACCCGACCCGAGCGGTCAGACTTTCCCGTTACTTATTGCTTGTATATTGATTATTTATTATTGTGCTGACTAACCCAACCGGGAGGCCCAACGCGTTGTAGTATATACTACATTGGGCTAGGGACTTGTAGAGATAACCCCTAACTGGGCCTGGCCCATTGAGGTTAGGGGAGGCCTATGTCCCCTATATAAGGAGGTGTTCACCTCATTATTAGGGTTAGACAAGATGGAGCCGCCACACTTTTGTTACTGGAAACAGGGGATTCTTTCCCCTACCGGTCATCTCTACAAGCTCCACTTTCTTGTCTTCTCTATTGCAGGTCTAGGTTCAAGAGGAAGAACAAGATGTGATTCTTCACCCTCATGGAGAAAGCGGTCCAATCATCCCAGTGGTGATTCCGTGTTTCAACATTTGGCGCCATCCGAGTTTATGATTATACATTTGTTGATCACATCTTGTTTTATCCTCAGATCTCTAGATCTGTGTTCTTAGAGCCACACTCTTCATCTTTGAATGGATAAACCCCACAGATCTGTGTTATGTTTTCAAAAACTTCTAGATCTGTGGTATTTCACTTGTTTCAGTACTTCAAAATCTCCAGATCTACTTTTGTTTCAAATGGGGTTCACAACCTCATGTACAAGGGAGCCCAGATCTGTTGCCGTACAAGATCTTTCTCAAGTTATAATTTCAAGATCCAAGCTTTGTGGGGTTTTATGCCTCCGTTAACAGAGATTAGCCATCACTTATAAAAGATAAACTAGTAAGTTATTTACAGTTCTTTTCTTTGATAAACAAGGTATGACGAAAGGAAAAGAAAAATGGATTCCTTTCTTACGTCACCTTTAGAGGCCCTAAACTCTTGAAATAGCTATAAATTTATTATTTAATGATGTTCGAGAGCTTATGGAACGTGACAACGATGAATTACAAACTTTGATTTTTGTCTTAATAAGTCAAAGTCCTTTCCAGATATTTTAAATCAATAAATAAAAAATACAATCGTCATCATAAATTCAATTTCAAAGCATTTACAGCTGTAAAAAAAAACAGCTGTAAACAACTAGACAAAGTGGTCCATGTGCCTGCACATTTTTGTCTTTATGTGGAAATGAGAGCATCACATCACCGGTGTCTTCTCCCTTACAAGGTAGGAGCATCACATTTTTTTGTCCTTGCTCTTTAGAAAAAAAAAAAAAAAAAAAGACCTCTAAACCAAACATATATATTCAAGGTTTTTGTTAGGTCCCGAATTGTTTTAGGCACTCCGCAGCCGCGCGAGTGTACTCCGCATGTCGGACGCAACCCGCCGCCGCGCGAGTGCAACCACGCCTGCCGGACGCAACCCGCCGCCGTGCGAATGCACCCCGCCAGCTGGTTCCACTCCGCCACCGCCCGAGTGCACCCCCACCTGCTGGTCCCACTCCGCCGCGCGCGAGTGCACCCTGCCTGCCGTACGCAACCCGCCGCCGTGCGAATGCACCCCACCTGCCGGACGCAACCCGCCGCCGCGCTGGTCCCACTCCGCCGCGCGCGAGTGCACCCCGCCTGCCGGACGCAACCCGCCGCCGCGCGAATGCACCCCGCCTGCTGGTTCCACTCCGCCGCCGCGCGAGTGCACCCCCACCTGCTGGTCCCACTCCGCCGCGCGCGAGTGCACCCCCACCTGCTGGTCCCACTTCGCCGCGCGCGAGTGCACCCCGCCTGCCGGACGCAACCCGCCGCCGCGCGAATGCACCCCACCTGCCGGACGCAACCCGCCGCCGCGCGACTGCACCTCCCGCCCGCTGGTCCCAACCCGACGCCTCGCGAGAGCACCTCCGCCCGCAAGATAACACTCCGTCGCCGCACGAGTGCCTTACACCACGTGCGCGGTGAACAAGCTCCGTCTCCGACATGCTACTCCGATAGGCGCGCAACCACCGTTCGCCACAAGGGTCGCCGGAGAGTGAGGCATGGTTCGCCGGAGTGCCTGCCCGTCACCACACAGCCCATTTAGTGGTTGGTATCTAGAGGTTGATATTGTGAAAGAAACATTAATGCTCCAAGGCTACTGAAACTACTTTTATTCGAATGAAATAAAAATGACTACTTTTCATTTAAAACTTTGTTGACATCCACTTGCTTTAGTACACACAATTTCATATATTCCAAGTTTGGTGCCAAACCTAATAGCGCTATCAACTAATAACCTCGTTGCCTCCTCGGCAACTGTCGGTAGATGTAAGGGGTCTTACGAGATAGATACTGAGTACAATAACAAACATCCCAATAAACAAGCGTTCCTCCCCGGAACGTTACCCGATATCCCTCCCCGGGATGCATGCCTGAGAAAAGCAGTGAACCCACCTTTGATTTGCTCGGTTAGATTAAATGCTTGTTTAACAATTGTTCAATTAGACCCTATCATGGTTACCAAAGAAAGTCAGTTTTCATGAATTCACAATTCACGTATCTAGTTACACGTATTTCTCAAGCAATAACAACCAATCACATATTATCGCATATGTCATAACAATCATCCGGGTCATAGTACATTTACGGCACAAGTTCATGTTCCACCAAAGCACATATTAACTGGTTCATTTCACCTTCATGTAATCATGTAAGTTGTGACAAGAAAATATGCATATGACAATTCAACCGTTTTCATGAAAATCACCTAACAAATATACAAGTTCAATAAAAATAATTAATGGCTCGATATATTGTTTCCATAGATGTGCGGCCCGTGTTTCAGGCCCATTAGTCCAGCGGGCATGGCAGCCCAATACGTTCAATTAACCGAAGGCTCGTGTAGTTAGAACTGGCCCGAGGTCCGAACTTGTTTCCAGCCGAGCCACATAAATGCACATCATCACCTGAATATCCCAATAAAAGTGTGGCCCAATCTTTAAGTGAGGCAGCCCAGTACTTTAGTCGGATTACATGTGGGCCTGATTAACAAACCAGTTTTGCGTGACTATCCCTAAATCATAATTTTGGTTTTAACAAACATATCACATATAGATTAAACAACTTGGACATTTGCAAACCAACGTAACAGTTAACATGTTCCATTCCATAAGTAATCGGTTTTGTTTGGGTGTGGGTCGATTAGGATGACAGGCCCAGCAACCTAGTGACTAAGAACTCTTTGGGCCCATGTGTGGCATGTATTAACAGACCACATGTGACAACTGGCCCAAACCGGTAATTTCCGTACACATTAATTATTGCTTAATGACTGCAATTAGTGCTTAATTGTCAGCAATATCTGATTACATACTAAACAAGTGAATTCATGCACGATGTATACTACAAAATATTGCTTTATGCATAAACGAGAGCGTTGCGTCAAAAATACTAGTAAACTCACCGGTAAGACACATTGTGTCAACAGAACTGCAGAAAGCAGTCAGACAATAGAATTGGAGCCTAGGTGTAGGTCCGACAACAAGAATGCATTAAAACCCAAGAGCACATACAAGGGTTTAATACATATGCAATGCGAAAGCAAAATTTAGCACTAAAAAGCACCCGAAACGCACTTTAAGTGCAGAATTTATATAATTCAGCAATAATTCAGCATTTAGACATATGAATATTTTGCAGAATTGTCATTTTATTATCCAGAATATTTCCCCAAGTGTTGGGAATCGATAGTATTATGAAAAGATACTTATTAAACACTAAAAGGTGCAATTTAGCACTTTAACGAATCGGTATGTAACCAAACGACCGGACTATACCCGGAACATGAAAATATTGTTAATAACATTACTTATCTTTTTCTGAGCCAGTTAGGGTCCCTGAATACCCTAACACCCGTCATAACACACGACACACAACTAACCGGGTTAAGCACTTAACTAACTTACTTAACCTAACTAATATCCAACTAATTAGTTGGAATCGGACCAAGACCCCCCCTACAAACCGTCCCCAAGAAGGGGGACACCCTTGTCCTATTTTGGATTTAATTAATCACTTGTGTCTAATATCAAGTAGACATAAAATCCCTTGGACAATTAACTTGAAAATTATCTATAAGTTATAACATTAACACACCAACACTTTCATCACAACCCAACACACACACACACTCTCTCTCTCTCTCAAAGGCTTCGGCCGAACACCCCTACACAACCATCAAATTTTCGAGTTTAGTTCAAGCCATTTCAAGATCATTCAAGTGTTAAGGATCACCTACAAGGAGGCTTGGTGCAATCGGAAGGCGAAGGACCTCTCTACCTTGCTTTTATCCACCCTATTTGTGCTTAGATTCTTCCCTAGCCTCGAGCTAGTAGTAAGTTGCTTGAATCACCTTCTCGAACTATTTGGAAGTGGTTAAAATGATTTGTAATGGTTAAAACTCGTAAACATACAAGTTGAAGCTTAAAAGTCTACTAAAAACACTAAAAGTGATGGTTAAAAGCTCATATGTTGTGTAAAAGTTGTAGTAATTGATTTGTGTGATTATTTGGACCCGATCTATGTTGTGGTAGCTCGGATCGTCATTTAACCCGGGTGGTCATGATCATGGATCATGACATAAGGTTGTTTTGGAAGTAACAAGGGTTAAATGATGAAACTCTACCACACACGAATCATGAACTTGTGTAAAAGCGATTTAACTTGTGAAATAGTGTTTAAAACTAGTAGATCTACGTATCTACAAGCGGTATTTTCAAAGGACCGAGCGTCAAAGAAATCATATTTTTCTAAAACCGGATCTTACATGAAAAAAGAATGATTTTAGCAAACACACGAGTGTGTAAACACTTGTGTAACACAAAGTTTCGACAAAATAACTATTTTTGTAGATATTGACAGGAAGTTGTAAAGATGTAACTTCTTTAAAAACAAGACTTTCAAGAAACGAAGTTGATCTATACAAAGATCCACAAAAAATAACGGAAAGATACTACCTATTTTGGAAAAACCACAAGTTCATGTATTTCTGCGATTATATCTATTTTAACTAGTTGCATATTGTTTATTGTTGAATGAGGAAATTGTTGACGATTTAAAAGAAAATAAACACATGTTTTGAAAACATGGGAAACCTCCATTTTTAGGGGAAACTCTGTCAAATTTTTTATAAAATTTGACACTTAGAAAAATATAAGTTTTTGAGAAACTTATTCCCTAAAAATGTGTTTAAAAGTATTACCAAGGTTTCCCTAATTTTTGGTGATAAGAAATGAGGATTTCTTCAAGAATAAAAATGGATATAAGTATGTATATTTTTGAGAGAAAAATATATATTATTTGATCACCAACTTATGTGCTAAGTGTATATAGTATGTGTTATACGTACTAGTGTATTAAGACTTAAAAATACACTAAATACTCATGAGGGGTATAAACATAAAAATACAAGATACATAATTCGGGTGCGAAGTGCAAAACAAAAAAGACTTATATTTATTTTAGAGGAAATAATATAAGTAAGATACGTAGTTAAAAATATGAAATATTTTTAACACAACAATACAAATACAAAAGAGAGTGACTGTACTTGTGCGACGCAAGTCTAGTGACTAACATTAAGAAAACGCGTATAGGTTACGACGTTAAGTAAGCAAATCCGGTGAAGTTTACGACGCACAGGAACGCAAAGTTGTGAGTTCATGCTCCCCCTTTTCTTTTAACTGTTTTCAGTTTTATACCTTCGGGGGTGAAATACATGTTACAAATATTACAATGTTTACAAATGGTATGATGGATACAAGAATGATACGAGAAATCGTGTCACGAATAGGGTACCATAAGCACCATTAATCGTGTACATACTTAGACCGCAGAACAAAAGGTTAGATCTAATGGGTTCCGGGCAGCCCCACTCTTGGCCACTCTTTTACCAAGCAGTGTTTTTGTGTCTCAGTCGTAAATCGACTACAGAAAAATGCCTATGGTTTGGTGACTTCCTATGTCGTGTCACATGTTAATGGCTTTGCAACCCATTAACACTTGATACATACAGAAATATTTGACTTATACATGAGTACGTGGTGTACACAAAAGACTTGATTTATACAAAAGACAAATTATGTTTTCATACAAAGTATACAAACGTGAAATACAAAAATTGCATGAATTCACACCAACTTTATGTTGACGTTTTTCCAAACTCACATGTATTTCAGGTAACTAGGATGGATGTGCGCGTGGTCTTACTCATGCTCGTGGATGTCGCTTTGTCTATCTTTAAATAAAGTTGTGACTTTTAGGACAATATGTTATCTCGTGTTGTAAACACGTGACATATGTTTTCAGTAATGTAATATTTGAAGATATTTTTGAGCATGTAGTATGTTTACTCTTCGTATGCAATGAGAACCTTTCATGATCACACCTCGTGCTTCCGCCGCAGAAAGGGGTGTGACAGATTGGTATCAGAGCTGCGATTGTAGTGAACCAGGATTCCTTCTCGAGTCTAGTCTACAATCTCTAGGATCCTTTCACGAAAACAATTTTCAAAGAGTTTTCATTGCATAAAACGTCCCGCGACATCCACTGCCTGAAACTGTCTACATGAGTCTAGAAAAGACACTACGAGACTTAGAGTGCACTTGAGTAGCACTTGTCGTTGACTAGAAACTACTTGCAATTATGTTTGATAATTAGCATGTACTAGAAGTAGAATGTCACAAGTATATGTGACTTTACCTGAAAGCAATGGCCTACCTGAAGGAAGAAATACGAGGATGAAAACGAACTGTGCGGACTGTGCAAGGAGTTACGTAATTATGGATGCATACATAATTATGGAATTCAGTGCACAGAAACCACAACAAGTCTTGTCACGTATAGATTCCCTCAGTGCAAGCCTACTAAGTACTCTGCTAGAGTAATAATTGTTTGATGTCACTTATGTGATATATGCCTATATATACTACTACTGCCTAGTAGGACGATATCAAACAAACGTGTAACCCTGTTGTGTTATGTTCTGTCAGAACATGGCACCCAGGAAAACTGTGAATGCTCGCAATGACGATCAACCTCCTCCTCCCCCACTGCCAAGAACTGCTGATGAGCTGAACGCCCTACTGGAGGAAAGGATCTCCGCTGCTATCGCCCAGTACGAGGCAAACCGAACTCAAGACAGTGGAGGACCAAGCAACGCTAGGCGTAATGGGAATGGAGATTCGTCTGGAGGCAATGCAGCTCAAGGTAACCTTAAGACACTGTGCTAAGCATGAGGAAATTTATGAACGGTCTTTGTTTCATTATTTCTTCGATTGCTCACATGTGAATTGGTTGAATCAATTCCAGGCTGCACTTTCAAGCAGTTCCTCGACTGCAAGCCGATGAACTATGATGGCACAGGAGGTGCAGTAGCATTTGTGCGCTGGACGGAGAAGACTGAAGCTACCTTCCGCATGAGTAAGTGTACCGCGGATCAACAAGTCACCTTTGCTATTGGGTTGTTTGTCGATGAAGCTCTGACTTGGTGGAACCTGCAAGTCCAAACCTTGGGCGATGATGCCGCTTATGGCTTAACTTGGGAGGAACTGAAGGAAAGAATGAGAGAGAAGTACTGCTCTCGTGCTGAACTCCAAAGGTTGGAGACGGAGTTCTGGCACTTGACCATGGAAGGTGCTGACATCAATGGATATACTCGAAGGTTCCACGATCTGTCTAGAGTGCTTCCCTACATGGTGACTCCTGAATTTAAGCGTGTGGAACGCTACATTTGGGGACTGGCCTCAGAGTTTCGTGGCATGGTGACGTCGGCCAAACCACAAACAATCACCGAGGCTGTAACTCTGGCTGTCAGCCTTACTGAAGATTGTGTTCGAATGAAGAAGCTATCACTGAACCCCACAGAAAATGCCGAGACGCATGCTGAGTCGTCTGGCGACAAGAAAAGGAAATATGCAAACTTGAATCAAGCAACTCGTAACAACAAAGGTTCCAACAAGAAGCGTGACCCTAACCCGCCTCAAGGGGCGAAATCTCTTGCAGCTATGAACGACGCTCCAGCAAGGGGATACCGGGGCACCTTGCCCAAATGCCATCGGTGTAAACACCATCACGAGGGAGCTTGTCGCATCCCAAAGTGTGACAAGTGTGGAAAGTTGGGTCACCGCACTGAAGACTGCTGGAGTAAGAGGAACGGGAATGGAAATCGTAATGGGGCTGATGATAGGAACAATGGTGGAAATGGAAACGGTGCTGGCAACGAGAATGGGCGAAACCAAGGATGCTTCAGATGTGGAAGCAAAGATCATTTCATGAAGGACTGCCCAGAGAGAAACAATGCTCAGGCCCGAGCATTTGTGATTGGAGCAAGGGACGCACGCGAGGACCCTAATGTGGTCAACGGTACGTTCCTCATTAACAATCACTTTGCATCCTTATTATTCGACACTGGCACCGATTATAGCTTCATGTATGTGGAATTTAAACGCATACTTGGAATAGAATCTAGTAGATTAGAAATTCCTTATTCCATAGAACTAGCCAATGGTAAACTTGTTGAATCGAGCGAAGTTGTCAGAGGCTGCACACTAGAACTTGGCGAACGAAATTTTAGCATCGACCTCTTACCTATTCAATTGGGTAGCTTCGATGTAGTAGTCGGAATGGACTGGTTGTCCAAGAACAAAGCTGAAGTTATTTGTCATGAGAAAATCATTCGCATCCCTTTAGCGAATGGTGAAACTCTCATCGTGCATGGAGAAAGACGAAACACGCCTCTACGAATCATCAGTCGTATGAAGGCACAGAAGTGCTTAAGGAAAGGATGTGTTGTTTTCCTAGCACACGTTGTAGATAAGAAGGATGTGGAGCCAAAACTTGAAGACATTCCAGTAGTGAAGGAATTTCCTGATGTATTCCCTGAAGATCTGCCAGGACTACCTCCGCAACGACAAGTCGAATTCCACATAGACTTGGTTCCAGGAGCCGCCCCTGTAGCCAAGGCTCCATATCGACTTGCACCATCCGAAATGCAAGAATTATCTACACAGCTTCAGGAGTTGTTGGATAAAGGATTCATAAGGCCACGCTTCTCACCCTGGGGAGCTCCAGTATTATTCGTGAAGAAGAAGGATGGATCACTGCGGATGTGTATCGATTACAGGGAACTGAACAAGCTCACAATCAAGAATCGGTATCCGCTACCGAGGATTGATGACTTGTTTGATCAACTACAAGGATCAAGCTACTATTCCAAGATCGACCTTCAATCTGGATACCATCAGCTGAGAATCCAAGATGAAAGCGTGCCAAAGACTGCATTCAGAACACGCTATGGGCACTACGAATTTCTTGTGATGCCATTTGGATTGACGAACGCGCCAGCGGTCTTTATGGATCTGATGAACCGCGTATGTAAACCATATCTCGATAAATTCGTGATTGTATTTATCGATGATATCCTAATTTACTCGCGAACGAAAGAAGAGCACGAGCAACATCTCAGAACTATTCTGGAACTCCTGAAGAAAGAGAAACTTTATGCAAAGTTCTCAAAATGCGAATTCTGGATTCGCGAAGTACAATTTCTTGGCCACGTGGTGAATGAGAAGGGCATTCATGTAGACCCATCCAAGATAGAAGCAATAAAGAATTGGGAAGCTCCCAAGACCCCAACTGAAGTTCGCCAATTTTTGGGCTTCGCGGGCTATTATCGGCGATTCATCGAGAATTTCTCAAAAATAGCTCAACCGCTAACGACCCTTACTCAGAAAGACAAGAAGTACGACTGGGGTCACAAACAAGAAGAAGCCTTCCAGTTACTGAAGAGCAAGCTATGCGATGCACCCATACTATCACTACCCGAAGGCACTGAAGACTTTGTGGTATACTGCGACGCCTCACGACAAGGCTTGGGTTGTGTGCTTATGCAACGCCAGAAAGTCATCGCTTACGCTTCAAGACAACTGAAGGTTCACGAGAGAAATTATACCACTCACGACCTGGAGCTGGGTGCAGTGGTATTCGCCTTGAAGATTTGGCGACATTATTTATATGGTACTCGATGTACAATCTTCACAGATCATAAAAGCTTACAACACATATTTGATCAGAAGGAATTGAATATGCGCCAGCGACGTGTGGCCGAGCTGCTGAATGATTACGACTGTGAGATTAAGTACCATCCTGGAAAGGCGAACATTGTAGCAGACGCGTTGAGCCGAAAAGAAAGGGTTAAGACCCTAAGGGTTCGAGCATTGGAAATGACGATTCAAACAAACCTCACCGCACGCATTCGAGATGCACAACAAGAAGCTCTTAAAGAAGAAAACCGTAAAGCTGAATACCTACGGGGTATGCTGAAGTACATGGTGCCAAACGAAGAGGGAGCCTTATACTTCAAGAAGCGTATTTGGGTTCCACTCTATGGTGGCATACGAGAAGTCATCCTTGATGAAGCGCACAAGTCAAGATACTCGATCCACCCAGGGTCGGACAAGATGTATCAAGACTTGAAAGAATACTATTGGTGGCCGAGACTCAAGAGCGACGTTGCCGTCTATGTAGGAAAGTGCCTGACCTGCGCTAAGGTTAAGGCTGAATACCAGAAACCGTCTGGCCTACTACAGCAACCAGAGATTCCCGTGTGGAAGTGGGAACAAATCTCGATGGACTTCATAACGAAATTACCCAGGACCCCGAGAGGGCACGATATGATATGGGTAATAGTTGATCGATTGACGAAGTCTGCGCATTTCCTACCAATCCGAGAGAAGGATAGCACTGGAAAGCTTGCTGAAATATACTTAAGAGAAATTGTGGCACGACATGGAGTGCCAATTGCAATCATTTCAGACAGAGATGGACGCTTTGTCTCAAGAATCTGGCAATCATTTCAGGAAGCGTTTGGATCTCAGTTAGATCTAAGCACGGCATTCCATCCGCAAACAGACGGCCAGAGCGAACGGACTATACAAACGTTAGAAGATATGCTTCGCGCATGCGTCATGGACCTAGGCGGCAGCTGGGATACTCATCTACCTTTAGTTGAGTATTCCTACAATAACAGCTATCATACGAGCATAAAAGCCGCGCCGTTCGAAGCTCTGTATGGCCGCAAATGCCGATCGCCCCTATGTTGGGCAGACGCTGGAGATAAACGTATGGTTGGTCCTGAACTTGTACAAGAGACAACCGACAAGATTGCGCAGATCCGAGAGCGCATTAAGGCAGCTCGAGATCGACAAAAGACCTACGCCGATCCGAAAAGGAAATCAGTAGAATTCAAGGTGGGAGACAAGGTGTTGTTAAAAGTCTCACCATGGAAGGGCGTAGTCAGATTTGGAAAGCGTGGAAAGCTGAATCCACGATATATCGGACCATTCAGAATATTGAAGAGAATTGGTACCGTGGCATACAAGTTGGAGTTACCGGAAGAACTTAATGGAGTACATGATACGTTTCATGTATCCAACCTGAAGAAGAGTCCAACACAAGAAAGCGTGATCATCCCAATGGATGAAGTGCATATTGATGAAGCCCTCTGATTTACAGAGCAACCCGTTGAGGTTACCGACTGGAAAGTCAACAAGACCAGGAGGAGCAGTGTGAAGCTTGTCAAAGTACGTTGGAGCTCTAAGCACGGACCCGAGTACACATGGGAATGTGAAGACCAGTTCAAGAAAAAGTATCCCCACCTATTCAAGAAGACTCCAGCGAGAGTGAGTTCAGTCTGAATTTCGGGACGAAATTCTTTTAACGGGGGGAGACTGTGACAACTGGCCCAAACCGGTAATTTCCGTACACATTAATTATTGCTTAATGACTGCAATTAGTGCTTAATTGTCAGCAATATCTGATTACATACTAAACAAGTGAATTCATGCACGATGTATACTACAAAATATTGCTTTATGCATAAACGAGAGCGTTGCGTCAAAAATACTAGTAAACTCACCGGTAGGACACATTGTGTCAACAGAACTGCAGAAAGCAGTCAGACAATAGAATTGGAGCCTAGGTGTAGGTCCGACAACAAGAATGCATTAAAACCCAAGAGCACATACAAGGGTTTAATACATATGCAATGCGAAAGCAAAATTTAGCACTAAAAAGCACCCGAAACGCACTTTAAGTGCAGAATTTATATAATTCAGCAATAATTCAGCATTTAGACATATGAATATTTTGCAGAATTGTCATTTTATTATCCAGAATATTTCCCCAAGTGTTGGGAATCGATAGTATTATGAAAAGATACTTATTAAACACTAAAAGGTGCAATTTAGCACTTTAACGAATCGGTATGTAACCAAACGACCGGACTATACCCGGAACATGAAAATATTGTTAATAACATTACTTATCTTTTTCTGAGCCAGTTAGGGTCCCTGAATACCCTAACACCCGTCATAACACACGACACACAACTAACCGGGTTAAGCACTTAACTAACTTACTTAACCTAACTAATATCCAACTAATTAGTTGGAATCGGACCAAGACCCCCCCTACAAACCGTCCCCAAGAAGGGGGACACCCTTGTCCTATTTTGGATTTAATTAATCACTTGTGTCTAATATCAAGTAGACATAAAATCCCTTGGACAATTAACTTGAAAATTATCTATAAGTTATAACATTAACACACCAACACTTTCATCACAACCCAACACACACACACACTCTCTCTCTCTCTCTCAAAGGCTTCGGCCGAACACCCCTACACAACCATCAAATTTTCGAGTTTAGTTCAAGCCATTTCAAGATCATTCAAGTGTTAAGGATCACCTACAAGGAGGCTTGGTGCAATCGGAAGGCGAAGGACCTCTCTACCTTGCTTTTATCCACCCTATTTGTGCTTAGATTCTTCCCTAGCCTCGAGCTAGTAGTAAGTTGCTTGAATCACCTTCTCGAACTATTTGGAAGTGGTTAAAATGATTTGTAACGGTTAAAACTCGTAAACATACAAGTTGAAGCTTAAAAGTCTACTAAAAACACTAAAAGTGATGGTTAAAAGCTCATATGTTGTGTAAAAGTTGTAGTAATTGATTTGTGTGATTATTTGGACCCGATCTATGTTGTGGTAGCTCGGATCGTCATTTAACCCGGGTGGTCATGATCATGGATCATGACATAAGGTTGTTTTGGAAGTAACAAGGGTTAAATGATGAAACTCTACCACACACGAATCATGAACTTGTGTAAAAGCGATTTAACTTGTGAAATAGTGTTTAAAACTAGTAGATCTACGTATCTACAAGCGGTATTTTCAAAGGACCGAGCGTCAAAGAAATCATATTTTTCTAAAACCGGATCTTACATGAAAAAAGAATGATTTTAGCAAACACACGAGTGTGTAAACACTTGTGTAACACAAAGTTTCGACAAAATAACTATTTTTGTAGATATTGACAGGAAGTTGTAAAGATGTAACTTCTTTAAAAACAAGACTTTCAAGAAACGAAGTTGATCTATACAAAGATCCACAAAAAATAACGGAAAGATACTACCTATTTTGGAAAAACCACAAGTTCATGTATTTCTGCGATTATATCTATTTTAACTAGTTGCATATTGTTTATTGTTGAATGAGGAAATTGTTGACGATTTAAAAGAAAATAAACACATGTTTTGAAAACATGGGAAACCTCCATTTTTAGGGGAAACTCTGTCAAATTTTTTATAAAATTTGACACTTAGAAAAATATAAGTTTTTGAGAAACTTATTCCCTAAAAATGTGTTTAAAAGTATTACCAAGGTTTCCCTAATTTTTGGTGATAAGAAATGAGGATTTCTTCAAGAATAAAAATGGATATAAGTATGTATATTTTTGAGAGAAAAATATATATTATTTGATCACCAACTTATGTGCTAAGTGTATACAGTATGTGTTATACGTACTAGTGTATTAAGACTTAAAAATACACTAAATACTCATGAGGGGTATAAACATAAAAATACAAGATACATAATTCGGGTGCGAAGTGCAAAACACAAAAGACTTATATTTATTTTAGAGGAAATAATATAAGTAAGATACGTAGTTAAAAATATGAAATATTTTTAACACAACAATACAAATACAAAAGAGAGTGACTGTACTTGTGCGACGCAAGTCTAGTGACTAACATTAAGAAAACGCGTATAGGTTACGACGTTAAGTAAGCAAATCCGGTGAAGTTTACGACGCACAGGAACGCAAAGTTGTGAGTTCATGCTCCCCCTTTTCTTTTAACTGTTTTCAGTTTTATACCTTCGGGGGTGAAATACATGTTACAAATATTACAATGTTTACAAATGGTATGATGGATACAAGAATGATACGAGAAATCGTGTCACGAATAGGGTACCATAAGCACCATTAATCGTGTACATACTTAGACCGCAGAACAAAAGGTTAGATCTAATGGGTTCCGGGCAGCCCCACTCTTGGCCACTCTTTTACCAAGCAGTGTTTTTGTGTCTCAGTCGTAAATCGACTACAGAAAAATGCCTATGGTTTGGTGACTTCCTATGTCGTGTCACATGTTAATGGCTTTGCAACCCATTAACACTTGATACATACAGAAATATTTGACTTATACATGAGTACGTGGTGTACACAAAAGACTTGATTTATACAAAAGACAAATTATGTTTTCATACAAAGTATACAAACGTGAAATACAAAAATTGCATGAATTCACACCAACTTTATGTTGACGTTTTTCCAAACTCACATGTATTTCAGGTAACTAGGATGGATGTGCGCGTGGTCTTACTCATGCTCGTGGATGTCGCTTTGTCTATCTTTAAATAAAGTTGTGACTTTTAGGACAATATGTTATCTCGTGTTGTAAACACGTGACATATGTTTTCAGTAATGTAATATTTGAAGATATTTTTGAGCATGTAGTATGTTTACTCTTCGTATGCAATGAGAACCTTTCATGATCACACCTCGTGCTTCCGCCGCAGAAAGGGGTGTGACAGATTGGTATCAGAGCTGCGATTGTAGTGAACCAGGATTCCTTCTCGAGTCTAGTCTACAATCTCTAGGATCCTTTCACGAAAACAATTTTCAAAGAGTTTTCATTGCATAAAACGTCCCGCGACATCCACTGCCTGAAACTGTCTACATGAGTCTAGAAAAGACACTACGAGACTTAGAGTGCACTTGAGTAGCACTTGTCGTTGACTAGAAACTACTTGCAATTATGTTTGATAATTAGCATGTACTAGAAGTAGAATGTCACAAGTATATGTGACTTTACCTGAAAGCAATGGCCTACCTGAAGGAAGAAATACGAGGATGAAAACGAACTGTGCGGACTGTGCAAGGAGTTACGTAATTATGGATGCATACATAATTATGGAATTCAGTGCACAGAAACCACAGCAAGTCTTGTCACGTATAGATTCCCTCAGTGCAAGCCTACTAAGTACTCTGCTAGAGTAATAATTGTTTGATGTCACTTATGTGATATATGCCTATATATACTACTACTGCCTAGTAGGACGATATCAAACAAACGTGTAACCCTGTTGTGTTATGTTCTGTCAGAACATGGCACCCAGGAAAACTGTGAATGCTCGCAATGACG
Organism: Helianthus tuberosus; assembly: GCA_030545235.1. Classification (NCBI taxonomy): domain Eukaryota; kingdom Viridiplantae; phylum Streptophyta; class Magnoliopsida; order Asterales; family Asteraceae; genus Helianthus; species Helianthus tuberosus. Next base: position 81,982,354 of record CM060413.1, read on the forward strand.
ATCAACCTCCTCCTCCCCCACTGCCAAGAACTGCTGATGAGCTGAACGCCCTACTGGAGGAAAGGATCTCCGCTGCTATCGCCCAGTACGAGGCAAACCGAACTCAAGACAGTGGAGGACCAAGCAACGCTAGGCGTAATGGGAATGGAGATTCGTCTGGAGGCAATGCAGCTCAAGGTAACCTTAAGACACTGTGCTAAGCATGAGGAAATTTATGAACGGTCTTTGTTTCATTATTTCTTCGATTGCTCACATGTGAATTGGTTGAATCAATTCCAGGCTGCACTTTCAAGCAGTTCCTCGACTGCAAGCCGATGAACTATGATGGCACAGGAGGTGCAGTAGCATTTGTGCGCTGGACGGAGAAGACTGAAGCTACCTTCCGCATGAGTAAGTGTACCGCGGATCAACAAGTCACCTTTGCTATTGGGTTGTTTGTCGATGAAGCTCTGACTTGGTGGAACCTGCAAGTCCAAACCTTGGGCGATGATGCCGCTTATGGCTTAACTTGGGAGGAACTGAAGGAAAGAATGAGAGAGAAGTACTGCTCTCGTGCTGAACTCCAAAGGTTGGAGACGGAGTTCTGGCACTTGACCATGGAAGGTGCTGACATCAATGGATATACTCGAAGGTTCCACGATCTGTCTAGAGTGCTTCCCTACATGGTGACTCCTGAATTTAAGCGTGTGGAACGCTACATTTGGGGACTGGCCTCAGAGTTTCGTGGCATGGTGACGTCGGCCAAACCACAAACAATCACCGAGGCTGTAACTCTGGCTGTCAGCCTTACTGAAGATTGTGTTCGAATGAAGAAGCTATCACTGAACCCCACAGAAAATGCCGAGACGCATGCTGAGTCGTCTGGCGACAAGAAAAGGAAATATGCAAACTTGAATCAAGCAACTCGTAACAACAAAGGTTCCAACAAGAAGCGTGACCCTAACCCGCCTCAAGGGGCGAAATCTCTTGCAGCTATGAACGACGCTCCAGCAAGGGGATACCGGGGCACCTTGCCCAAATGCCATCGGTGTAAACACCATCACGAGGGAGCTTGTCGCATCCCAAAGTGTGACAAGTGTGGAAAGTTGGGTCACCGCACTGAAGACTGCTGGAGTAAGAGGAACGGGAATGGAAATCGTAATGGGGCTGATGATAGGAACAATGGTGGAAATGGAAACGGTGCTGGCAACGAGAATGGGCGAAACCAAGGATGCTTCAGATGTGGAAGCAAAGATCATTTCATGAAGGACTGCCCAGAGAGAAACAATGCTCAGGCCCGAGCATTTGTGATTGGAGCAAGGGACGCACGCGAGGACCCTAATGTGGTCAACGGTACGTTCCTCATTAACAATCACTTTGCATCCTTATTATTCGACACTGGCACCGATTATAGCTTCATGTATGTGGAATTTAAACGCATACTTGGAATAGAATCTAGTAGATTAGAAATTCCTTATTCCATAGAACTAGCCAATGGTAAACTTGTTGAATCGAGCGAAGTTGTCAGAGGCTGCACACTAGAACTTGGCGAACGAAATTTTAGCATCGACCTCTTACCTATTCAATTGGGTAGCTTCGATGTAGTAGTCGGAATGGACTGGTTGTCCAAGAACAAAGCTGAAGTTATTTGTCATGAGAAAATCATTCGCATCCCTTTAGCGAATGGTGAAACTCTCATCGTGCATGGAGAAAGACGAAACACGCCTCTACGAATCATCAGTCGTATGAAGGCACAGAAGTGCTTAAGGAAAGGATGTGTTGTTTTCCTAGCACACGTTGTAGATAAGAAGGATGTGGAGCCAAAACTTGAAGACATTCCAGTAGTGAAGGAATTTCCTGATGTATTCCCTGAAGATCTGCCAGGACTACCTCCGCAACGACAAGTCGAATTCCACATAGACTTGGTTCCAGGAGCCGCCCCTGTAGCCAAGGCTCCATATCGACTTGCACCATCCGAAATGCAAGAATTATCTACACAGCTTCAGGAGTTGTTGGATAAAGGATTCATAAGGCCACGCTTCTCACCCTGGGGAGCTCCAGTATTATTCGTGAAGAAGAAGGATGGATCACTGCGGATGTGTATCGATTACAGGGAACTGAACAAGCTCACAATCAAGAATCGGTATCCGCTACCGAGGATTGATGACTTGTTTGATCAACTACAAGGATCAAGCTACTATTCCAAGATCGACCTTCAATCTGGATACCATCAGCTGAGAATCCAAGATGAAAGCGTGCCAAAGACTGCATTCAGAACACGCTATGGGCACTACGAATTTCTTGTGATGCCATTTGGATTGACGAACGCGCCAGCGGTCTTTATGGATCTGATGAACCGCGTATGTAAACCATATCTCGATAAATTCGTGATTGTATTTATCGATGATATCCTAATTTACTCGCGAACGAAAGAAGAGCACGAGCAACATCTCAGAACTATTCTGGAACTCCTGAAGAAAGAGAAACTTTATGCAAAGTTCTCAAAATGCGAATTCTGGATTCGCGAAGTACAATTTCTTGGCCACGTGGTGAATGAGAAGGGCATTCATGTAGACCCATCCAAGATAGAAGCAATAAAGAATTGGGAAGCTCCCAAGACCCCAACTGAAGTTCGCCAATTTTTGGGCTTCGCGGGCTATTATCGGCGATTCATCGAGAATTTCTCAAAAATAGCTCAACCGCTAACGACCCTTACTCAGAAAGACAAGAAGTACGACTGGGGTCACAAACAAGAAGAAGCCTTCCAGTTACTGAAGAGCAAGCTATGCGATGCACCCATACTATCACTACCCGAAGGCACTGAAGACTTTGTGGTATACTGCGACGCCTCACGACAAGGCTTGGGTTGTGTGCTTATGCAACGCCAGAAAGTCATCGCTTACGCTTCAAGACAACTGAAGGTTCACGAGAGAAATTATACCACTCACGACCTGGAGCTGGGTGCAGTGGTATTCGCCTTGAAGATTTGGCGACATTATTTATATGGTACTCGATGTACAATCTTCACAGATCATAAAAGCTTACAACACATATTTGATCAGAAGGAATTGAATATGCGCCAGCGACGTGTGGCCGAGCTGCTGAATGATTACGACTGTGAGATTAAGTACCATCCTGGAAAGGCGAACATTGTAGCAGACGCGTTGAGCCGAAAAGAAAGGGTTAAGACCCTAAGGGTTCGAGCATTGGAAATGACGATTCAAACAAACCTCACCGCACGCATTCGAGATGCACAACAAGAAGCTCTTAAAGAAGAAAACCGTAAAGCTGAATACCTACGGGGTATGCTGAAGTACATGGTGCCAAACGAAGAGGGAGCCTTATACTTCAAGAAGCGTATTTGGGTTCCACTCTATGGTGGCATACGAGAAGTCATCCTTGATGAAGCGCACAAGTCAAGATACTCGATCCACCCAGGGTCGGACAAGATGTATCAAGACTTGAAAGAATACTATTGGTGGCCGAGACTCAAGAGCGACGTTGCCGTCTATGTAGGAAAGTGCCTGACCTGCGCTAAGGTTAAGGCTGAATACCAGAAACCGTCTGGCCTACTACAGCAACCAGAGATTCCCGTGTGGAAGTGGGAACAAATCTCGATGGACTTCATAACGAAATTACCCAGGACCCCGAGAGGGCACGATATGATATGGGTAATAGTTGATCGATTGACGAAGTCTGCGCATTTCCTACCAATCCGAGAGAAGGATAGCACTGGAAAGCTTGCTGAAATATACTTAAGAGAAATTGTGGCACGACATGGAGTGCCAATTGCAATCATTTCAGACAGAGATGGACGCTTTGTCTCAAGAATCTGGCAATCATTTCAGGAAGCGTTTGGATCTCAGTTAGATCTAAGCACGGCATTCCATCCGCAAACAGACGGCCAGAGCGAACGGACTATACAAACGTTAGAAGATATGCTTCGCGCATGCGTCATGGACCTAGGCGGCAGCTGGGATACTCATCTACCTTTAGTTGAGTATTCCTACAATAACAGCTATCATACGAGCATAAAAGCCGCGCCGTTCGAAGCTCTGTATGGCCGCAAATGCCGATCGCCCCTATGTTGGGCAGACGCTGGAGATAAACGTATGGTTGGTCCTGAACTTGTACAAGAGACAACCGACAAGATTGCGCAGATCCGAGAGCGCATTAAGGCAGCTCGAGATCGACAAAAGACCTACGCCGATCCGAAAAGGAAATCAGTAGAATTCAAGGTGGGAGACAAGGTGTTGTTAAAAGTCTCACCATGGAAGGGCGTAGTCAGATTTGGAAAGCGTGGAAAGCTGAATCCACGATATATCGGACCATTCAGAATATTGAAGAGAATTGGTACCGTGGCATACAAGTTGGAGTTACCGGAAGAACTTAATGGAGTACATGATACGTTTCATGTATCCAACCTGAAGAAGAGTCCAACACAAGAAAGCGTGATCATCCCAATGGATGAAGTGCATATTGATGAAGCCCTCTGATTTACAGAGCAACCCGTTGAGGTTACCGACTGGAAAGTCAACAAGACCAGGAGGAGCAGTGTGAAGCTTGTCAAAGTACGTTGGAGCTCTAAGCACGGACCCGAGTACACATGGGAATGTGAAGACCAGTTCAAGAAAAAGTATCCCCACCTATTCAAGAAGACTCCAGCGAGAGTGAGTTCAGTCTGAATTTCGGGACGAAATTCTTTTAACGGGGGGAGACTGTGACAACTGGCCCAAACCGGTAATTTCCGTACACATTAATTATTGCTTAATGACTGCAATTAGTGCTTAATTGTCAGCAATATCTGATTACATACTAAACAAGTGAATTCATGCACGATGTATACTACAAAATATTGCTTTATGCATAAACGAGAGCGTTGCGTCAAAAATACTAGTAAACTCACCGGTAGGACACATTGTGTCAACAGAACTGCAGAAAGCAGTCAGACAATAGAATTGGAGCCTAGGTGTAGGTCCGACAACAAGAATGCATTAAAACCCAAGAGCACATACAAGGGTTTAATACATATGCAATGCGAAAGCAAAATTTAGCACTAAAAAGCACCCGAAACGCACTTTAAGTGCAGAATTTATATAATTCAGCAATAATTCAGCATTTAGACATATGAATATTTTGCAGAATTGTCATTTTATTATCCAGAATATTTCCCCAAGTGTTGGGAATCGATAGTATTATGAAAAGATACTTATTAAACACTAAAAGGTGCAATTTAGCACTTTAACGAATCGGTATGTAACCAAACGACCGGACTATACCCGGAACATGAAAATATTGTTAATAACATTACTTATCTTTTTCTGAGCCAGTTAGGGTCCCTGAATACCCTAACACCCGTCATAACACACGACACACAACTAACCGGGTTAAGCACTTAACTAACTTACTTAACCTAACTAATATCCAACTAATTAGTTGGAATCGGACCAAGACCCCCCCTACAAACCGTCCCCAAGAAGGGGGACACCCTTGTCCTATTTTGGATTTAATTAATCACTTGTGTCTAATATCAAGTAGACATAAAATCCCTTGGACAATTAACTTGAAAATTATCTATAAGTTATAACATTAACACACCAACACTTTCATCACAACCCAACACACACACACACTCTCTCTCTCTCTCAAAGGCTTCGGCCGAACACCCCTACACAACCATCAAATTTTCGAGTTTAGTTCAAGCCATTTCAAGATCATTCAAGTGTTAAGGATCACCTACAAGGAGGCTTGGTGCAATCGGAAGGCGAAGGACCTCTCTACCTTGCTTTTATCCACCCTATTTGTGCTTAGATTCTTCCCTAGCCTCGAGCTAGTAGTAAGTTGCTTGAATCACCTTCTCGAACTATTTGGAAGTGGTTAAAATGATTTGTAACGGTTAAAACTCGTAAACATACAAGTTGAAGCTTAAAAGTCTACTAAAAACACTAAAAGTGATGGTTAAAAGCTCATATGTTGTGTAAAAGTTGTAGTAATTGATTTGTGTGATTATTTGGACCCGATCTATGTTGTGGTAGCTCGGATCGTCATTTAACCCGGGTGGTCATGATCATGGATCATGACATAAGGTTGTTTTGGAAGTAACAAGGGTTAAATGATGAAACTCTACCACACACGAATCATGAACTTGTGTAAAAGCGATTTAACTTGTGAAATAGTGTTTAAAACTAGTAGATCTACGTATCTACAAGCGGTATTTTCAAAGGACCGAGCGTCAAAGAAATCATATTTTTCTAAAACCGGATCTTACATGAAAAAAGAATGATTTTAGCAAACACACGAGTGTGTAAACACTTGTGTAACACAAAGTTTCGACAAAATAACTATTTTTGTAGATATTGACAGGAAGTTGTAAAGATGTAACTTCTTTAAAAACAAGACTTTCAAGAAATGAAGTTGATCTATACAAAGATCCACAAAAAATAACGGAAAGATACTACCTATTTTGGAAAAACCACAAGTTCATGTATTTCTGCGATTATATCTATTTTAACTAGTTGCATATTGTTTATTGTTGAATGAGGAAATTGTTGACGATTTAAAAGAAAATAAACACATGTTTTGAAAACATGGGAAACCTCCATTTTTAGGGGAAACTCTGTCAAATTTTTTATAAAATTTGACACTTAGAAAAATATAAGTTTTTGAGAAACTTATTCCCTAAAAATGTGTTTAAAAGTATTACCAAGGTTTCCCTAATTTTTGGTGATAAGAAATGAGGATTTCTTCAAGAATAAAAATGGATATAAGTATGTATATTTTTGAGAGAAAAATATATATTATTTGATCACCAACTTATGTGCTAAGTGTATATAGTATGTGTTATACGTACTAGTGTATTAAGACTTAAAAATACACTAAATACTCATGAGGGGTATAAACATAAAAATACAAGATACATAATTCGGGTGCGAAGTGCAAAACACAAAAGACTTATATTTATTTTAGATGAAATAATATAAGTAAGATACGTAGTTAAAAATATGAAATATTTTTAACACAACAATACAAATACAAAAGAGAGTGACTGTACTTGTGCGACGCAAGTCTAGTGACTAACATTAAGAAAACGCGTATAGGTTACGACGTTAAGTAAGCAAATCCGGTGAAGTTTACGACGCACAGGAACGCAAAGTTGTGAGTTCATGCTCCCCCTTTTCTTTTAACTGTTTTCAGTTTTATACCTTCGGGGGTGAAATACATGTTACAAATATTACAATGTTTACAAATGGTATGATGGATACAAGAATGATACGAGAAATCGTGTCACGAATAGGGTACCATAAGCACCATTAATCGTGTACATACTTAGACCGCAGAACAAAAGGTTAGATCTAATGGGTTCCGGGCAGCCCCACTCTTGGCCACTCTTTTACCAAGCAGTGTTTTTGTGTCTCAGTCGTAAATCGACTACAGAAAAATGCCTATGGTTTGGTGACTTCCTATGTCGTGTCACATGTTAATGGCTTTGCAACCCATTAACACTTGATACATACAGAAATATTTGACTTATACATGAGTACGTGGTGTACACAAAAGACTTGATTTATACAAAAGACAAATTATGTTTTCATACAAAGTATACAAACGTGAAATACAAAAATTGCATGAATTCACACCAACTTTATGTTGACGTTTTTCCAAACTCACATGTATTTCAGGTAACTAGGATGGATGTGCGCGTGGTCTTACTCATGCTCGTGGATGTCGCTTTGTCTATCTTTAAATAAAGTTGTGACTTTTAGGACAATATGTTATCTCGTGTTGTAAACACTTCACATATGTTTTCAGTAATGTAATATTCGAAGATATTTTTGAGCATGTAGTATGTTTACTCTTCGTATGCAATGAGAACCTTTCATGATCACACCTCGTGCTTCCGCCGCAGAAAGGGGTGTGACACCACACACTTCCAATTACATTGTATCACAAGAGATATGCTACTTTGCTAGCCATGCAAGTAATTGTATTACCACCACAATTCACGAAATCAATTACTTATTGTTCAATTAAATGAGATTAATTATTAACCAATTTGTAACACCCATTAACACCAATTCCCTAACACAATCAATAGCAATTATCAAGCTAATCGAGCAGTCAACCTATAAAATAATACTCCCGTTTATATTACATCAGTGTATACAAGATTCCTTATTATTTGTTCATGACACCTACCCACTCAGATATCATCATGTAATATCATAATCCATGCCATCAATGAGAACAACAAGTAGATTATAATAAAGATTCATTATACTAACCAAAGTTAAGAGCACCAAGATTGAAGAGCTTCGAACGTGAAGGAGAGGAGGGTTTCTCCTGTTGCCGTACGCAGATTTGAGAGAGGGATAGGGTAGGGTTTGATATTTTGAGGTTTTATTCAATTATCAACATAATACGTATGTATATAATTACATAATGTTTGGGCGGTTCCTACTTGGTTAGCCGAAGTGGGCTTGAGCCCACTACATATGATTATAGATTATGTTTAGAAATGGGCTACAAGTAATCCAATATCTGCCCCCCATTTAGCATGTATGGTTCGGGCCTGATATATATATGTGACCAGACGAAAGAGACCCAAACGGGTGTGTTACAAGTGGGTTTGTGGCCCAGTCCGAAAGGCTAACAATACACCTAAATGGTTCAAGTATAAACGGTTTCATGAATAATTATGCGCGCACGAACATTTACTGAATCAAACACAAGGATACACGTTGAAGGGTTATGGAATTTACGCAATACTAACCTGAATATTCGGGTTGTCACATCATCCCCAACTTGAAAGAAATTTCGTCCCGAAATTTGGCAAGTAAGCACAGAAGAGTGAGGTGAGAAATCAAGATTGTTGTGGATTTTCCTCAGGTGCCACATCATCCCCAACTTGAAGAGGAATTTCGTCCCGAAATTCACCAGTTTTACCAGTATTATATTGGTCGTCAGGAAAAAGTTGAGGATACTTGAGTTTCATCTGATCTTCATGCTCCCACGTGAACTCCGGTCCACGTCTTGAGCAACGAACTCTCACAATTGAAATTCGACTGTGTTAATAATGGGTTCCTCACAAGGGTGTCACGTGTGTTGCGTCGAACAGACGCTCCTTTAGGTCCGAGACATAATTGACATCGTGTACATTACCAAATTCGTCAGGTAACTCGAGTTCGCGAGCCATATCGTCAATCCGTTCCAGAATCCAAATGTCCTGGTGTACCGCAAACTAAGTTGGCCACATTTTCCATAGTGTACCGCACCCTCCCAGGGTGAGACTTCCGCTACGTTCGTCTTTAGCGAACTCCCAGTGTTCCCTAAGCTTATCAGCTTCCCTGATGGTCACATGTTGCCGCCAAACGATTTCCGATCTGGACAATCTTCCCATGAGGTTCGAGTACTAACTCTGAATCGGTGATTAGGTTGTCACCCACCTTAGTCTAACAAGGAGGTTGGCATTGTCATCCATGAAATGCCTCAAACATAGCTTGTATGCATACTAAAACGGTAACGACTGCAATAGAGCTTATCCAAAGATAAGTGTCCTTCCCAATTGTTTACTATAGTCAATCACGCGCATGCTCGCATCATGTCTTCGTGTGTCAGGATGGTCCGTTACTCTGGCCGGTTGCCCTACAGTGATAAGTAATGCTCATGACCAGGTGTGAGCCAAGGGTGTTGTGTATTGCCGGTCATAAATCAGGTATAGCTCGAAATCAAAAGGTAACAGAAGCTGGCACCTCGTGTCAAAAAGTCGCCTCTCTCAGAGGAACATTCACAGCTGTGAAGTCTCGCCAGTTTCCTTAATTGAAAGAAAATGTGCTGTTAACGTGAGACAATCAACGATCACCCTGGTGAGACTGTTTCCATTTTGAGTTGTAAATAGACTAGTGCCAGATTCCATGGCAATCTGTTCTCATTTGCATATGGGTGTTTTTGGTTGCTGATACTGTACCTTGACTTTCCAACCAGTCAAACATCATTCCCATGCATAGCTAGGTGGGCCTTCATGCCCGATTACCAATACAAGGCTTATAAATTCTAATGTCTCGCACCAAAACCCAGACGACTAGAATATCGAGGCCGGGGTGCTTTGCGTAATACAAATTCCCTACAGTTACTGAATAATGAGATCCACATTCGTTCCATGAGATAGCGAATATCGTCCGGCCTGCCAAGGTTGCTTCTCCATGCCCCGCATGGGTTCAAATTGAAAATTTTCTCCCTTCAGCTCTCCAGCTTGAACAGAGCGAATCTGATCAGGTAAGTTAGAGTCGATAGTGAGCTACAAAACTCATACACGTTCAAGTTCCACTGTCGTAATCCTCCCAAATGTTCCATCCAACGATATCATTTACTGATTTAGCTCTTTCGAAACCAGGGTACACGGGAGGCCCTTGTGATCGGTCTAAGTAACGCATTCGGTACCGTCCAAGTAATGCCTCCAAGTAAACCAAAAAAAAACCATGGTTTCCACCACTGGTTGTGTGTCGTGCAATTCCTCTTTGGAACTCCATTACGTAAATCATCACTCTCTCGCGTTGCGTCGACGTGTAACTGGGACTCTGATTCGAACCATAATGATATACCACCGAATCACCCGCACCCTCGGGTAGGGACGATGCTTCAGCGCATTGCAGAGTTGGGATTCGAAAGCTGAAAAGACGTCCTCCTGTCCTGTCTTTCACGAACACAGCACCCGGCTGTGGTAAAGAGATTTAAGCTGCACGACTTCCAAAAATCCTGCGATTATCTGCGATAGCATCAAGCGAGACCAAGAAATTGTTGTATCCTCGAACGAGTCTTAGCGAGATCCACGTGCATTCCCACTTCGTTGATTATATGACCCAAAAAGGTTACCTCTCGAATTCAGAAGTTACATTTATTAAGACTTCGCGCGGTGTGGCTCCTCCCTCGGGAGCTCTCAAATAAGATACAAAGCTGTCCATGATGCTCTTTTCTCCTGGAAAGAATTCAAAATGTCACCCAATAGCATGGTCGGTGCACATGGTCTATAAAGCTGCTGGTGTGATAATTACCCCAATGGTCATGGAATACAAAGTCGTATGGCCGAATTACGTCTGATAAGCCACTTTAAGAACATTCTCCCCCTTGGACTTGCATCTGCTAATAGTTTGCTCGTATATCAATCCTTGAATGAAAGTTCGTCCCTTGCAACTAGTCGACAGGTTGTCAATACATGGTCGAGGCAAACAGTTCCCAACTGTCGCCTTGATGAGTTCTCGATAGTCAGTACCAGCACAAAAAGGCTTATCTTCACGAATGAAACTGGGGCTCCCCAAAGCGAAAACTAGGTTCCTGTCCAACAATTCTCGTAGTAGCTTATACAGTTCTTGCAACCCTCCCGGTGCAAGACGGTAAGAGTGCGAGTACTCGAAGCTGCCTCTGGCGTGAGATCAACTGAGATTCCGACTAACAGCTATGGTAGTAAACCTGAAAGTTCCTCGAATAACACACTGAGATGAGTCACAACAATTGGTGGATCCTCGATCCTATTTTCCTTAGCCTTATCATCAGAAACGATTGCTAATATAGCGGGGTCGTCCCTCCGTAGACGCTTCTGGGCCCTCATAGCCAAAATGGTGCTAGCCCTTGCACCAGTCTAACGCTTTAGAACAAATAACAATTCACCACGCAAAATTTTCTCTCCACTGGGTACATTCGCGCGAGTTCTGGATAACCAGTCCACACTAACTACTGCATTATAGCCATCAAGGATAGTAGAAAGAAGATCGGGGTCGAATACCTGTCCCACAAGGTCGAGTTTGCAACATATGCGGTTTCATCTAACTTGCCATCAGCCGATTCCATAGCAGGTTCGGTTTCAAGAAGCATCAGGGTTAAGCAAAGCAGTGACGAAGCGATTAGTTACTAAGAACGTGTAGGCCACCATGTTTCTATAATCCTGGCGTCACCCACGCCAATCCTAAATGTCCTTCGCGAGTACCATATCCAGTGTTGTTGCTACTGCTACTAGAATTCCCGAAACTGTCATTGCTCCTTGGGTTGTTGGCGTCTTGCCTTAACATTGGCCATTCCCTGTTGAAGCCACCATCATTTCCATACCGAAAGTCATGATTTGCGAGTACCTTGCTGTCATCGTGACTGTTGCTTCTAATGATGTTGCTCGAAATGGAGTCCTGCGATCTTTCACCAGCAATGTCCATCTCTCCACATTCTGTGCCACATTCCAAGGCGCTACTCATTGTGCTGGCAGTTACACATTCCACATCATGGTCAATTGTCATCGTTTATGTCCCGATTGATTTGTAAAAGTTGGCTCCCATAAGTTGTTGACTAGGGTTTAGGATTCGTTTGGAGTCAAATCGTTGATGTTCGTTGTCAGTAACTAGGGTCGTTCAAATGCTGAAGTCGGTAAAGTACTACATTTGCCCTCTTGTCCAACGTTCTTCCAAGTTGATTAAATACTACACGGTTTGCTGCGAGAGTGTTGCAGAAGTGATCGCACCTCTGGATCTAATGCGCCAAGTCTTTGAGTTCCACCATACGATGAGAAGTGAGAAAGGTTAATCATGGACGTTGCAACACCCAACTCAGGGACGTTTGTACCAGCATCTAACATTCTACACGGTTCGCTAGGCATTCAGATGGGTGTTCGGGGAATACTCGATAGCATTGAGATTCGAAAGGATTCAGAGAGAGGTAAAAAGGTCACATTCTAGTAGGAGACGATCACTGTTATGACTCCTATAAATTTATTACGTTTCACACTGATCAAATAACAGAGCGGAACCCCTTCTTCACTTGTTAAGCCTCACTGGGACTCACATGCACCCCACATTATTATTATGTGTGCACCCACAATAATATTGTGATTTGCATGTTCATCTCAGCTTCTCCTAACTCATGTCGAAGGGTTCCTCAAACTCGAGTAGCAACAAAGAGCATCACAAAACGTGGGTCACGGATGTTTAGGGAAATACCACCCTATCAGTCATATAACATGTGCAAGTCATACGTAAATTCATACTGTTGTGTTAAACGTGCAATCACATGTAATATCATATGTAAGTGTTCACTAGCTACGCAGTACAATGAGTACACGAAAGACAAACCTTGCAATCTGGAGCTGAGTGTCACGGTCGTATTCTTTGTTGTCAAAACTGTTCGGTTATAGTCTGGTTTTATAAAAACGTTTTTAAAACCAAGTTCACTATAACCAGTGGCTCTGATACCAAACTGTCACACCCCCAAATTCCCACCTAGGGTATGTCCCTATTAGGAGTGCGACGATCCAACAACGAGCCACTAATTATATCAAACGCATTCAATTAAAAGATAAAGTACTTGATTGTAAATAAAACACTGTCTGTAAGTTTAAATGAAAACCAAAGTATCAGCGGAAGCAAAGTTAACCAGTTTAAAACCAAGTAATGTATCAATAAACCAATAAGATAAATTCGTCCACTAAGACCATGCCCACTCCAGCTGCTCCAGATAGCAAGTCCCAAAATATCTCAGCTAACGACCTACAAGCATGCAAACAAGTGTGTCAGACTACGCTGGTGAGTTCAAAGTTTTGTTACCGAGTTGAGTTACCAGTCACGTGTATAAAACAGTTTAACAAAATGATTTGATGTTTTGATGTTTCATTGTTTTGATGTTGTTATTACTCGATTACCGAATAGCTACAAGATATGTGATTGCCCAACCCCAATGTCTCTATCAAAACATTGGTCATGCTTTAAGGAAATTAGTTCACGACCGTCCTCCCCGGTACGGTGTGAGGGTGCCAAACCTAATAGCGCTATCAACTAATAACCTCGTTGCCTCCTCGGCAACTGTCGGTAGATGTAAGGGGTCTTACGAGATAGATACTGAGTACAATAACAAACATCCCAATAAACAAGCGTTCCTCCCTGGAACGTTACCCGATATCCCTCCCCGGGATGCATGCCTGAGAAAAGCAGTGAACTCACCTTTGATTTGCTCGGTTAGATTAAATGCTTGTTTAACAATTGTTCAATTAGACCCTATCGTGGTTACCAAAGAAAGTCAGTTTTCATGAATACACAATTCACGTATCTAGTTACACGTATTTCTCAAGCAATAACAACCAATCACATATTTTCGCATATGTCATAACAATCATCCGGGTCATAGTACATTTACGGCACAAGTTCATGTTCCACCAAAGCACATATTAACTGGTTCATTTCACCTTCATGTAATCATGTAAGTTGTGACAAGAAAATATGCATATGACAAGTCAACCGTTTTCATGAAAATCACCTAACAAATATACAAGTTCAATAAAAATAATTAATGGCTCGATATATTGTTTCCATAGATGTGCGACCCGTGTTTCAGGCCCATTAGTCCAGCGGCCATGGCAGCCAAATACGTTCAACTAACCGAAGGCTCGTGTAGTTAGAACTGGCCCGAGGTCTGAACTTGTTTCCAGCCGAGCCACATAAATGCACATCATCACCTGAATATCCCAAAAAAAGTGTGGCCCAATATTTAAGCGAGGTGGCCCAGTACTTTAGTCCGATTACATGTGGGCCTGATTAACAAACCAGTTTTGCGTGACTATCCCTAAATCATAATTTTGGTTTTAACAAACATATCACATATAGATTAAACAACTTGGACATTTGCAAACCAACGTAACAGTTAACATGTTCCATTCCATAAGTAATCGGTTTTGTTTGGGTGTGGGTCGATTAGGATGACAGGCCCAGCAACCTAGTGACTAAGAACTCTTTGGGCCCATGTGTGGCATGTATTAACAGACCACACACTTCCAGTTACATTGTATCACAAGAGATATGCTACTTTGCTAGCCATGCAAGTAATTGTATTACCACCACAATTCACGAAATCAATTACTTATTGTTCAATTAAATGAGATTAATTATTAACCAATTTGTAACACCCATTAACACCAATTCCCTAACACAATCAATAGCAATTATCAAGCTAATCGAGCAGTCAACCTATAAAATAATACTCCTGTTTATATTACATCAGTGTATACAAGATTCCTTACTATTTGTTCATGACACCTACCCACTCACATATCATCATGTAATATCATAATCCATGCCATCAATGAGAACAACAAGCAGATTATAATAAAGATTCATTATACTAACCAAAGTTAAGAGCACCAAGATTGAAGAGCTTCGAACGTGAAGGAGAGGATACACGTTGAAGGGTTATGGAATTTACGCAATACTAACCTGAATATTCGGGTTGTCACATCACCCCCAACTTCCCACCTAGGGTATGTCCCTATTAGGAGTGCGACGATCCAACAACGAGCCACTAATTATATCAAACGCATTCAATTAAAAGATAAAGTACTTGATTGTAAATAAAACACTGTCTGTAAGTTTAAATGAAAACCAAAGTATCAGCGGAAGCAAAGTTAACTAGTTTAAAACCAAGTAATGTATCAATAAACCAATAAGATAAATTCGTCCAGTAAGACCATGCCCACTCCAGCTGCTCCAGATAGCAAGTCCCAAAATATCTCAGCTAACGACCTACAAGCATGCAAACAAGTGTGTCAGACTACGCTGGTGAGTTCAAAGTTTTGTTACCGAGTTGAGTTACCAGTCACGTGTATAAAACAGTTTAACAAAATGATTTGATGTTTTGATGTTTCGTTGTTTTGATGTTGTTATTACTCGATTACCGAATAGCTACAAGATATGTGATTGCCCAACCCCAATGTCTCTATCAAAACATTGGTCATGCTTTAAGGAAATTAGTTCACGACCGTCCTCCCCGGTACGGTGTGAGGGTGCCAAACCTAATAGCGCTATCAACTAATAACCTCGTTGCCTCCTCGGCAACTGTCGGTAGATGTAAGGGGTCTTACGAGATAGATACTGAGTACAATAACAAACATCCCAATAAACACGCGTTCCTCCCCGGAACGTTACCCGATATCCCTCCCCGGGATGCATGCCTGAGAAAAGCAGTGAACTCACCTTTGATTTGCTCGGTTAGATTAAATGCTTGTTTAACAATTGTTCAATTAGACCCTATCGTGGTTACCAAAGAAAGTCAGTTTTCTTGAATTCACAATTCACGTATCTAGTTACACGTATTTCTCAAGCAATAACAACCAATCACATATTATCGCATATGTCATAACAATCATCCGGGTCATAGTACATTTACGGCACAAGTTCATGTTCCACTAAAGCACATATTAACTGGTTCATTTCACCTTCATGTAATCATGTAAGTTGTGACAAGAAAATATGCATATGACAAGTCAACCGTTTTATTGAAAATCACCTAACAAATATACAAGTTCAATAAAAATAATTAATGGCTCGATATATTGTTTCCATAGATGTGCGGCCCGTGTTTCAGGCCCATTAGTCCAGCGGGCATGGCAGCCCAATACGTTCAACTAACCGAAGGCTCGTGTAGTTAGAACTGGCCCGAGGTCCGAACTTGTTTCCAGCCGAGCCACATAAATGCACATCATCACCTGAATATCCCAATAAAAGTGTGGCCCAATCTTTAAGTGAGGCGGCCCAGTACTTTAGTCCGATTACATGTGGGCCTGATTAACAAACCAGTTTTGCGTGACTATCCCTAAATCATAATTTTGGTTTTAACAAACATATCACATATAGATTAAACAACTTGGACATTTGCAAACCAACGTAACAGTTAACATGTTCCATTCCATAAGTAATCGGTTTTGTTTGGGTGTGGGTCGATTAGGATGACAGGCCCAGAAACCTAGTGACTAAGAACTCTTTGGGCCCATGTGTGGCATGTATTAACAGACCACACACTTCCAATTACATTGTATCACAAGAGATATGCTACTTTGCTAGCCATGCAAGTAATTGTATTACCACCACAATTCACGAAATCAATTACTTATTGTTCAATTAAATGAGATTAATTATTAACCAATTTGTAACACCCATTAACACCAATTCCCTAACACAATCAATAGCAATTATCAAGCTAATCGAGCAGTCAACCTATAAAATAATACTCCCGTTTATATTACATCAGTGTATACAAGATTCCTTACTATTTGTTCATGACACCTACCCACTCACATATCATCATGTAATATCATAATCCATGCCATCAATGAGAACAACAAGCAGATTATAATAAAGATTCATTATACTAACCAAAGTTAAGAGCACCAAGATTGAAGAGCTTCGAACGTGAAGGAGAGGAGGGTTTCTCCTGTTGCCGTACGCAGATTTGAGAGAGGGATAGGGTAGGGTTTGATATTTTGATGTTTTATTCAATTATCAACATAATACGTATGTATATAATTACATAATGTTTGGGCGGTTCCTACTTGGTTAGCCGAAGTGGGCTTGAGCCCACTACATATGATTATAGATTATGTTTAGAAATGGGCTACAAGTAATCCAATATCTGCCCCCCATTTAGCATGTATGGTTCGGGCCTGATATATATATGTGGCCAGATGAAAGAGACCCAAACGGGTGTGTTACAAGTGGGTTTGCGGCCCAGTCTGAAAGGCTAACAATACACCTAAATGGTTCAAGTATAAATGGTTTCATGAATAATTATGCGCACACGAACATTTACTGAATCAAACACAAGGATACACGTTGAAGGGTTATGGAATTTACGCAATACTAACCTGAATATTCGGGTTGTCACAAACATGTAGGTATATTTTGGGTTTAACTGGACTTTAGCATGAAGCATTTTGGTGACATCTACTTGAGATTGGAGACCACAACTCCTAGCTATTCCATCAATTCCTCAAACTATTGTGTCTTGTCATCATCCAAATGGGGAATTTCAGTAGCTGTTGCTTGAATGGTGGTCTTAAGTATGTTCCCACTTTCTTCTTGTAAGCCAGTTGGTTCATCAAGAATACTAGAAGCCACTTCTGCAATCACCACAACAAGATCTACATGTGGGGATGTGCCTCTTCCTCATTTCGGTGAGAGCTAAGATCCTTTTGCACCTGGGAATCTATCTGTGGCTGCATCTCTATGATTTGTACTTGAGATATGCCCATTTTATGGAAAAAACGAATTCCTACCTCCATGAGTGTCCTATCAAAACTATTGGTTGGAAGGTTGAATGGTTGGTTTACAACAGGGTCTTCCTTGGAGCGAACCTCGGAGGAGTTTGGCTTGGTGGAGGCTCTAGAGACTGAAATGAAGAAGTAACAAGAATCTCTGGTGCCTAATTTTGTGTTGCAGCCAGACTCTCAGGGACCTCATCTATCTGAGTTGTCTCTATTTTCTTGGCTCTTTTTGAGGGGGTAGCTGTGTATTTAGCTTTAGAGGTAGAAGACTTCTTCGTAGAAAACTTCTTCCTCTGTTTAGTAATTTTTGTTGTGGGTTCCTCAGGGATGGGCTTCTCTCCTTGGTCAACTAAAGTAGTGGACTTAGGAGAGTGTGGTGCAGCAACTGCTGGCTGTGCAGGATCATTGCCCTGCGCTGGCTCAGCTTCTTCCTCAATTATTTTTGGCTCGGTTTTAGTTTTTCCCATTCTTGTAAAAGTTTGAGCCAAAAGAGATTTAATTGGAAGAATTTGTCCCCTTTTAAAAGCGTCATTAGGCAATTCTTGTTCTAAAATGGCCATGATGAGCTCGGGGTACATTAAAATTTTGTTGTAGATGTGACATTTGAGCAAAGCTCTTTAAAAATTTGGTTTGATATTTTAAAAGCAGACACAGTCAGTAATGAGTAAGCGATATATCGAGTTGTTTGAGGAACTTCGTTCCATGAACCAGATTTACCTGAGAAGCATTGCAAGAAAGTATGAAACAAAATTGAGACCAGTAAAGCATTCTTTCTTTTGATAGGTAGCATATTTTGTTGACCAATGATACCCTTGTTCAATGAACTCCAAATCTATCTCAGTTTTTGAGAACTTGTCCACTCATTGAGCATCGCCAAGTAGAAGTTTGATAGTTAAGATCTCAGGGTTAATAACTATGTCTTTCTTTCCCACAGTTGCAATGATGGGCAACACTTTCCCATTTTCATTATGTGTGAGTCATTCAATGGTACAAAATTCATCAAGGGGGTTTTGTAGATTGGTGGGTCGACAGTTTAATGCATGGTGGAATGAAGACTTCAAAATAAGGTTAATGTTCTGGTGATATCAGGGATGATCATCTTCTTTGGTAAGATAAGGAAGTAGGTTGTGAGTAGGATGAATTAAAAGGTTGGCCATGATAAGTTGACGTGAATGATGAGAGCTCAAAGAATAAAATTGGAAGTTAGGGTTTGCAATTGATCAACAGACGATTTTGAGAGTGGTAAATGTGACTGTTACTTCTGAAGGGGTATTTATAGGATTTATGTAACGGTCATAACAAACTGGTGGATTGTTAGAAAACAACTAGAGTGACTCAATAGTTTTAAGGTCAAATGCAAGAGAAGCAACAGCTTCCCCTATTTATATTTATAAAAATACAGTTTTTTTTTTGTTTCTAAAAAGATCTTTCAGTGAAATGATTTTGGAACCCAGGCTTGAGAACTTAAAGGCCCTGTTCCATCAAGGCTTGACTAGTCATTTTGATCACTGTTTTGACTCATTGACAACTTTTGTACAGTTTGAATCAGTTCTTTTTGGTTCTCTGATAGTGCCTTTATTTCAGCACTTTGATTAGACCTCCTTGGCTTGTACTGATGAGGGGTAGTGTTAGGATCTGAGATGCTCTTAGTATGCTTTGATGAACAAGCATGAATGAAATTTTATAAACAATGGAAATTGTGGAATTAAATGAGCATACACGAGTGAAAGTTATATCAAATTGTTTTCCATTGATAATCAAAATGATTACAAATACAGAAAGATTATACTGACTCCCCCTTAGCCTGATCACTCAACTTTGTTATTCTTACAAAAGCAATGAAGTGATGTGATGAAATAGATCTCTGACAGGTGATATCTATTTATACAAGTACTAAAGCTCGGTTGGCAATCAGCTGACATCACCTTGATAGTAACATCTTATATTCCTAATAGCAAAGATTCTTCAGATGTTAGCAAACATCTGCGGGAATCTAACATTTGATCTGTTACATACAAACTCTATTGTAAGCTAAATACTATTGCATTGAATAAACCTCTGTTACTTCGTTTCAAACATCCATTTTGCCAAAACAGATGTTTGGTCTTCATGATCAGTGCTTTGCTTCAACAGAGCTTTGGCCATTGATCAGTGGTTTGTTCTTCTTCAACAATGATTCCAAGGCTCTGAACAGATCTTTGAATGTCTTAAACAGATGTTCTGATTAGTGTTCAAGATTCACTATCTTTAAGGGGGATAAGTTCAATCTATTGTTTATTTCTTGATCTGCATAGCATGTTCTGGCTTTCAGAAATCATCTGTTCTTTTATAGGTCCAACAATCTCCCCCCTAGAACAGATGATGCCAAAACTTAGCCTTATTTGATAAACTTTTATTTCTCATCAGCTTCTCCCTGATTTGGCCCTTAAACTGTAATTCAAAGTTCATAAAGATGTTGTCTTATGTATCCCTTTCGAGTGGAAGACTTATTAAGTCTTGTAGATCTACATCTTTGAGCCCAAAAGCACTATTCATTGAGATCTTTTGCACTCCCCACTAGACCTGAGCAGAGTCAACTCATGGGTTGATTTGTCAAACTTCCATTTTGAAATTTAATGAATCGGAAGGTTTGCTGGGACCAGAGTTTTTGCTAATGAGTTTGGTGAGACATGTCTTCCTAAAATTGGCCAATCAGGTCTTCTGGATTTTGATCTGGATGTGCAAACATTAGTTCACATCTGATCCCTTCTTTTCTCAGTTTATCTTGGTAGTTCTTCATATCTTCTGCAGGCATTTCCATTTTCCTTTTAAGGTGGCCAATTACAGCTTATGAAATGTTCTTTGTAGTAGGAAGTTCTGAGGGATTAACCAGAGATCTGATGGGGAAGTCTACTTCCTCATAGGTTGGCTTTCTAGGGACTGGGGGATCCTTTTCTCTTAGGACTTGTAACTTTTTGTAGTTTTCTTGGATTGTTGGCTCATCCCATCTAGCTACGAACCTCACAAGTCCCTAAATTTGCAGCAACCATATCCTCTTTCATTCTTCTTAATTGGATGGCCTTTTTGTCATTTGGGATCTTTCCTATTTTCCAGTTTGGAAGAGTGGGCTTGAGCTCAGGATTTAGCTTTAGCTTTTCAATCCTTAAGATCTCATCAAGAAGGGCTTCGGTAGACAAAACCAGTGAATTGAGCTCTTGAAGTTTTGTAAGGCTTGTGCTTCGTGTGTATTCCATATAATCTTCCCTTAATGCCCTTCTAAGGTCAGGGTCGTTTACAGGACCTTGTGAAGCCTTTTTGCTAACATCTTTAGCAAAATCTTCTAACCTATTCACTTTAGTGAACTCTTCAGAAAGAATTTACTGAGCCACTTTGTCTTCTTTCGCTTTGCTTCTTTCTGCTGCAATCAGTTTTGCTTGTTTAAGTTTAAACTCCAAATATTCTTTGACGTTTGTAGGATTTGGAAGATCATGCAAAGATGGAAAGGAGAGCCAGCTTGGGTCTTTTGTAGAATAGAAAGACTATATCTCTTGTGACACAATTTCTAGTTCTAGAGGATGTGAGAAGGTGGTTATGGTTGTGGTGGTTGATGGTGGAATTGATGAGATGAGTGATGTTTGGGGAGCTTTTTTTATCATCTTATTGGATGGTGAATTTTGTTCGTCTTCCCCTGGTTTACGGTGTGAGTGTTTTTTTTGGTGGAGAGTGGTTGTGAGTGGGTAGTTTTTTTAGTACCCCTGTAGGAGTACTTTGGTAAATCTGCAGGGTCTGTTGTGGTTTTGGGGTAGGTGTTGTTGTAGTAGATGTAACATTTGTTTTTAGTTTCGTAGTGACAAAAAATGTTTGGATAGTGAGAGAGGTGGTTTGGGTGGTGGCAGTGGTTTGGTTGGATAGAATAGTGGTTCCTGCAGTAGCTGTTTGAGTAGGCTTGGCTTGTCTTGCAGGTTGCCTTCTTGTAGGAAAAGCATGTTAATATGCTTGTTCCATATTTTATTTTTCTTTTATAACTTCCAAGATGCAATGTTTTACAAAATTTTAAAAATATCGTTGCGAAGTTTTGTTGAAAGTTCATATTTAAAAGTGAACATACAAAATATAATTGGTTTTTGTTTCTTATCGTTAAAAACCTTTCGAACAACATGAGTACCAGTATCAGTATAATTTTCTATTGTTTTCTTCACGTTTTTACCGATAACGTGTTCGAACCGATACCACCCAAATACTCGTCGCGATGCAACAATCATTACTTAGACCATGCGTAGTGGTAAGGGTGAATAATGCCCCTACCCTTGGGCGTTGTACAGTCAGCAAGGGGCATTATTGGGCGTTTTTTTTAAATGGGTGTAGTGGTGATGTGGGCATTATGTTAAAAGTGTGTAGAGAATTAAATAAAAATAAAAAACCCAACAAAAAAAACTATTGGCCAAGAAAAAGGAAGATTAAATGTGATTGGTGGTTGAGATTTGGACAAAGCGTAATTCAAAAAACGCCTAGGGGGAAAATTGATCAATAACGTTCAATAATGCCCGGGGGTGGGGAGGGGACGTGATTGGGCGTGTTTGGTGACAAATTTTGATAAAATAACGCCCACTACGCATGATGTTACAGTTATTCGAAGTTTGTACGAATGACGCCATGTTATTTACTAAAATAGCATTTTTGCTATAATATATAGGTGAAAGTTCTTGTACAAATAATCTTAACATACTAAACATACAAATTGAAGGAAAAGTCAAAAAGACAAGATGACATTTTTGTAATTATCAATAACTATCAAAGTTACTCTACAAATGTATCTAAAAAACCTAAAAAAAACCTAACCCCCCCCCCCCCCCACCCAATCTAAAATGCTAAAAACTAAACCCCAAAAAAATCTAAAAAAAAAATAAAAAAGAACACAAAAAAAAAAAATCGCTACTTTTAGTAGCAAAAAAAAAACTTTTTTTTAACAAAATGTAGCGATTTTTTTTATAAAAAATATAAAAAAAATTGTGTTTTTTAGGTATTTTTGGTTGAGTTCACATTTGTATAGTAATTTTGATAGTTGGTGCTAATTACAAAAATGTCACCTTGTCTTTTTGACTTTTCCTTCAATTTATATGTTTAGTATGTTAAGTTTATTTGTATTTGATCTTTTTCCATAATATATAAGGTAACACTTCCACCAAAAATGTAATATTTCTATTATTCCATTAGGTTATAAAAACGTTTGAATATTTCATTTCCCCACTTCTTTGCATCTTCATAGCCGAATTTGTTTACTTTTGTCAACTCGCAATCTGTTTTTGACATATTATACTACCCCACCCCTAGTGAGACTATAAATACGTTCTTCATGTATACGTTAACTCACATTAGAAACCATCTCTCTTAAAACCACAAACAACTCATTCTAATAATGCAGATTTTTCCCAACAACAAGGGGCTCATCCTTACTTTTATCTTGTTAGCCACCTTCATCACATTGGCAATAGGCCAAGGCACCCGAGTCGGGTTCTACCAGACCTCATGCCCACGGGTAGAAACCATCGTGCGTTCTGCGGTCCAGTCTGCAGTCAACTCCAACGCTGCAATCGCACCTGGTTTACTAAGAATGTTCTTTCACGACTGTTTTGTTAACGGCTGTGATGCCTCTATCCTAATTGACGGTTCTTCTTCCGAGAAAACCGCTGCCCCAAATTCGTTACTGAGAGGCTTTGAAGTCATTGATGCTGCAAAGACACAGCTGGAAACCGCGTGTCCAGGTGTGGTCTCTTGTGCTGACATTCTTGCCCTCGCTGCCCGTGATTCTGTCGTGCAGGTATATACATTTTTACTTGGTATCTGTTTGGCTTAAAACATGTACTGATTCAACTTTTTGGATGTTGTAGACTGGAGGAACAGGATGGTCAGTGCCATTAGGTCGCCGCGATGGATTGGTTTCACGGGCAGCTGATACCGCGAACCTTCCCGCTTTTAATGACCCTGTTAGTGTCCAAATCAGGAAGTTTACGGACAAAGGTCTTAACACCCAAGATCTTGTTGCACTTAGTGGTAAGTTAAACAAAGAATAGCGTCATATAAATTGAATTCCCATATCATAACCACTAACACCCATGGTGGTAAACTCTTTATATCAATGGTTAGTTTTAATATATAAATGCTTAATGACGTTATGCATGGGAAAAAACAATAAACTAATTTTGTTAATATATTTCTTTTTTTTTAACGGCCAACAAACTCAATCCCGAGCATTCTCGGGGCATCCACTGGACAAACGGAGTACTCCGAGAGTAACCCGAGTCCACCACCAATTCCGGGGAAAACCCGGTAACCCACCCACCCGTAGGCACGACGGTGAAATTACCGGTAAAACCCGTTTGGCTCAAGGATCCAACCCAGGTTTCCCTGGGTCTCCTATCATTGCCCACCAGTGCCTCACTCTGCACCAAGTAGGAGTCGAACGTGCATCTCTCAAGAGAAATGCAAGCCCTCCACCACTTGATCTATCTAAAACAAAAATTTAATACATAAATAATGTATATGTTGTTATATATGTATACAAATATTAATTAGAATATTAGGAGATGAACAAATATAACATGTTTATAATTGTGTTCATTCGTTTAATAAATGAACGAACACGAAAAATTGTTCCGTTTAGTTAAATGAAGGAAAATGAATAGAGGTCGCGTTCGTTTATTTATGTTGGTGAAGATTCGATAACGAGTTTCTTTGTGTTCGATAGTTTATTAGTGTTTTTAGTTTGTATATTTTATTAATTGCTTCAAAACTCCAAAAAAATTAAAATATTTATATTAACCTCATTAACGATTGTTTGTCTTCTTTTGTTTTCATTTGTGTAAATGAACATTAGTTTCTTTTCATTGGTGTTCATCAAATTTGTTTGCATTCTTTTCCTAAATTAACAAACAAACACAAACGCACATGAACTAGTTCATTTCCTTATCAAACAAACATGAATATAAAATCTCGTTCGATAATTGTTCATTAACAGTTCGTAAACACATATATTTTCTTAACAAACGAACACGAACAATTACAACCCTAATAGTGTTCCATGGTTTGATTTATTCTCAGGAGCGCACACACTCGGGACAGCAGCTTGCGCATTATTTAGCTACCGGCTATACAACTTTAACAGCACGAATGGACCTGACCCGAGTATCGATCCGGCATTCCTTCCAACCCTCCAAAACCTGTGCCCCAATGGTGGTGATGGCACAGTACGTGTGGCTTTAGACAACGGAAGCGGAGGCAGATTCGACAATTCATACTACGCAAACTTGAGGAACAGGCGAGGAGTACTTGAATCCGATGCGGCTTTATGGAACGACCCGACGACGCAAAGGTTTGTGCAACGGTTTCTTGGTGTTAGGGGACTGCTTGGATTAACATTTAACGTTGAGTTTGGGAGATCAATGGTGAGGATGGGTAATATTGAGGTCAAAAGTGGGACTCAAGGTGAAATTCGTAGGGTTTGTACCGCGATTAATTAATCAGTGACAGTTGGTAATGGTGTTTTGTATTTATTGAGAGTTGTAACTTGTAAGTTGTTAATACTATCATTATCTGTTTAGGAACAACTTTTTATATAATAAATGAATAATATAGTGTGTTTGTTTCCATTGATTGTTTTCGTTACTTGCAATGGTTTTACACAATAGTATTTGCCATTACTACAATGATTCCCTTATAATGCCATCTGGTATATTCTAACGTTCATAGTTGTAGGTGTTAATCCTAGTTGGCATCTGTTAACGCTCATAGGTAAAGTAGGTGACGTGATGCCTGCCTACATGTAGTTAAGCAACGGCGGATCTAACCCACATTTGTGGGTTCCCAGGAACCCAGTGTGTTTGGAAAAAATGGAAAAAAATAGTAAGAACTTTGTAGAATTTAGAAAAAATTAGTGAGAATTAAAGAGAATTTAACAAAAGAAACCCATTAGAATAAAATACTACATCCGTCACTATACTTAATGGCGTGAAAGCATAGTCAATGGTATAAGTGGTATTTAGATATAGTTTTAAATATTGGCTATTCGCTCCAGTGGAGACGAATTCATCAAATTTGCTTTAGTACTTTATTTGACATAAAAATATAACTTTTTTTTCTAATAACTTGTAGTATTTACTTTTAAAAAAAGTTCCGTCTTGCTATTCAAAATAAAAAAAATAATTCACGCTGTTTTGTTTATATATCTTTTTCTGTTAAAGTTCCAATATAAATTTTATTGAGGAATTTGTTATACTTTTTCTGTTAAAAATCCAATATCAAAATAACGTATAGTGGGAACAAAGAATTTGTGCACCCCAAATAACGTATAGATGAAGTGATAGATTTGAGTTCTTTTTCTGTTTTCATCATTCGTAAAGTATTTGTTTAAATTACAAATGATTTAAGCTAATAGCATGACTACCAACTTGAAAACAAAGAATACTGTGAAGGATTTAAAAGCATTATACGATCGAGATGCAGACAGATTAAACCTAACGTCGGAAACAAATAGGTATTTTTTTATTCAATTAGTCTTTATGAAAAACATCAACCCCTTAAACCAGAGCAGTTAATATTCATACACTCCTTTCTTCTATGAAAGATTATGAAATGATAGTTATTTAATATTTAAGATATTGAATACTAAACAACTGAAAATAAAAGGACAATTAATAAATTTGATTGGTCGACCATATCCGACTTGTTTTGGGATGAAGAAAATAATTAACCATTTAGTGATTAAAAAAATATTATGGCTTTTGTAGACAAGATTCGTGGATAACTCCAAAAGAAGTAAAATGGTAAGAATACGTGACATATTAAGATGAAATAAAGATTTGCAAACTTTTATCCATAATTTTATGCATTGACCTAGTCAATGAGTTAAATATTTATACGACAAATCTTAGTCGTGGTTTCTTTTATAATTGTTCACACTCCAAAAACGCGTATTACTACTTCTCATCTAGATGAGTGGATCGCATTTTTAAATAAGACAGTAACTTGTAATCGTTGTATTTAATTTCCATGAAAATATAAAAATAACTTTGAAAATAGTGCAATTTCATTTTTGTCTAACGTGAAAGAGAAAGAAAAATTACATTTTCACCTTTTCAAATGTATTTTTCGAAGTTTTCGATTCTCTTTTAAGTCATTATAATTCATTTTATTATATACGACTTTAAAACAGTAACACTAAAAAATTAAAATAATGATGATAAACTATAAGTGTTTTTAAAAAATAAATTATAAGTTATAAAGTCATGGCAAATGAATTGTAACGAAATCCTACTATGTATATTAATTATATACGAAATTCTTTGATATATATACAGGGGCGGACCTATTCATAAAGAACTGGTTCCCAGGAACCCATTCGGTTTTTAATTTTTAGTGTAAATATATATAACAAACTGAAAAGGAACCCATAAGTAAAATATAAAAGGAACCCATAAGTAAAATATAAAAGGAACCTATAAACAAAAAAAACCTTGGTTCTCCACTGGTTAGACCAGTGTTAATCTCCCCAAGATACCCGGGTTTGAATCCCGTTTGAGGCAATATTGAATCTTTTTGTTCCGGTTTTTTTTATTCTCTTTTTTTTCTTTAATGTATTAACCCATTTAGGGTTTTAACAAAACATCGCCTCCACAGTCCACCAGACACAACACCAGTCAGAGAACTAGAGAAGACACCAGTCAGCGATTAAGGTTTTAACAAAGCAGCAGCCCCTGTATTGAAGTGAACGGAGAACGGTGAACCACAGGCGCCTCCACCTCCGTCGATTGTCGGTTGTCCTCTCCTCCACCAGACATAGACACCAGTCAGCGATTAAGGTAAGTTTTATACTTTATACGATTTTCATCATTACATAAATTGGGTTTGATTATACCTTCAGCACTATCTGTTTGTTATATAAGTGTTGTATTGTTTCTTTACATCTTCAATTCTCATTTGAGGTACACTTTTTTTCACAGTTTTATGTGTAATTGTTGAATGTAATACCCTATTGTGGGTTTTTTTAAATCTAATTGAAGCTAATAACAATCAGAACTTAAAAGATTATATTGAAGAACATATTCCTCTGTTTTGATTCATTCTTTGATTCTCTTATAATAACTTTATGTAGTTTTTTTTTTATTTGTAAATACCATCATATTTTATATTATGTGTTTTTAAATTTCTAATGACGATTTTCTTATTGTATCGTACATTTATTATGTGATGAACCTTATCCGATCCGAACTGTCGAACCGACCCGAAATTTTTTATGTTCAGTCATATGAAAAAAGTGAACCCAGTGAAAAAATTCCTACATCCGCCACTGTATATATATAGTATTTTATGAAATGGTGACTAAGAGATACGAATATCATCTGAGTATAGAAATTTTACGTATTAAAAATATCATAATATAAATAAAATATGCGTTTAAAAAATAGGAGTATAGTTTTCAAAATTATAATTTTGAATGGTAACACATCTTCTTTAAGTAGCTATCAACATTTAAATATTCAATTTAAAATTTATAATATTATTATATATCATCTTTGTCATTAACTTTTTTTCGAACGGCAAAATTCCATATAAAAATATAGACGGGCCAGTCAGAGACTGAAAAACCCAAAAGCATTACATGACAATGTCTCTTGGATTAAAATTACACCATCGATCTCAAACGAGATCACCAAACTTAGATCTACATTTGACCCACAAGAAAGAATGCTCCATGATAGTGTTCACCGTTCGTTGAGTCGATATGACATGTTTATTAAACTCCAATTCATTCCTTACTTTTCATAGCTCCTATGTAGTCGTTTGAAAGACGGCGTTAATAATTTTCTTCTGGTCCTTTGAACCCACGATATCATTTATGCTCATGTTTTTATATTTAACAGTTAATAAATTGGAATAAAGATTAATATATAATAATAAATTTAGAGAAGAGATTTGGCCTAAACAATTTATATACTATTAATTTGTAACATGTGTATGCATCTTTAGTTGTAAATTATGCTTAAATATTTGTATCTTAAACAAATAGTATGCATATTTGGTTGTGAATTATGCTTAAGTGTTTGTACCTTAATCAAATAGTATGTATCTTTGGTTGTAAATTATGCTTAAATGTTTATACCTTAATCAAATAACTTGTATGTATGTTTGGTTGTAAATTGTGCTTAAGTGGTTGTACCTTAATCAAATAATAGTTTTATTACCTTACCAAATTCAATCTGTCTTGTATGCGTGTATGGTTGTAAATTGTGCTTAAGTGGTTGTGCCCTAATCAAATAATAGTTTCATTATCTTACCATGTTCAATCAGTTTGATCCATTTAAATTTGTGTTGTTTTATTTGTAAATTATTATTATTTATAATAATCTAATTAATTTAGCTAAAATCTTATATAAATATAATTTGCAACATATTGATGCAATGGTTGTTGTAGTATATGCATTATGGTTTGTATAGTGGTAATGATATATAATATATATAGATTACGATTAACTTGTCAAACGGGAACAAATAGACGCGAGTTCATCGTAACGCGCGAGTCCTAAATCAACTTAGTTATTTTATTCTGTGTTTTACGTTTTTGTTTAATTTCTTCGCATTAACACGCCATAACTTCAGTGTCAGTGGTCGCTGGCAGTAGTGTGGCATTAGTGCTCGCCCCCGCCGTAACGCAGGGGGTGCTTAATACTAGTTGGTATTATTTAGAATCATTTATTATAATAAGATTAAGGATAACAATAAGTGATATCCGAATATTAATATTTTAAAATATTAAATAAAATATAAGGAAGAATTTTGAGGTTCCATGAGAGAATTCCATATGGCACTAAATTTATTAAAAGTTGGATAAATAGACGCGAGTTCATCGTAACGCGCGAGTCCTAAATCAACTTAGTTATTTTATTCTGTGTTTTACATTTTGGTTTAATTTCTTCGCATTAACACGCCATAACTTTAGTGTCAGTGGTCGCTGGCAGTAGTGTGGCATTAGTGCTCGCCCCCGCCGTAACGCAGGGGGTGCTTAATACTAGTTGGTATTATTTAGAATCATTTATTATAATAAGATTAAGGATAACAATAAGTGATATCCGAATATTAATATTTTAAAATATTAAATAAAATATAAGGAAGAATTTTGAGGTTCCATGAGAGAATTCCATATGGCACTAAATTTATTAAAAGTTGGATATGCCGTTATTCATACCCTTTCACCGCCCTTTTCGGTTATCGGTAGTTCTCTATTTATTTATCTCTATGGATAAGGAAAAGTTTTGTTTATATCTCATCTTTTCCAGACCCTACACATAGTTATGATATCAGTGGATTTACTGGTATGGTTGTTGTATTGTTTATAAAATTTTGATTTCACCCCTTATACAATATATAATATATGCCTCTAACTAATTTAATTTTCTACTAATTATTTTTTTCTAATTAGATGTGTTCGTTAACTTTAAAAAAACATACACAGTTGTGTTTACTTTTTTAATTTCACCTCTTATATAAGAGTATTATTTTTGGTATTGTAAACTATATTACGCATCGGTATCATACTGGTAGCACGACGAACCAAACAAATATCGACCAGACAACATTGGTACCGTTATCGGTACAATAAAAAAATGTTACTGATATTCATTTTTATGGTTTTCGATCGATATGACATAGTTTGTTTCTTTCAAAATATAATCCTTTATAAAATTTGAAAATTATCATTGCAACTAGGTTATCAATTGGGATTACTTCCCAGGCTCAAGAAAGTTACTTATATAATTATTATTTATTATTAATATACTTAAAATGATACGGTATGGTATTGACATATTAATGTCTTAGCTATAAAAAGGGTTATAACGTTGTCGTAAACTTAATCACAGATTGTCAAATTATACACAGACTTGTAAGCTTATTCACTAGTTATTTTTTTTTTTTTTTTGAACGGCTAAATATTACATCCCTGTTAGTAGTTAGTGGGAGTCGAACCCATGACCTCTTAGTTAGAACCTTACCACCCTTGTTAGCACCACTGGGCTATACCCCAAGTGGCTTATTCACTAGTTATTATTTATGTTTATAATTTACTTTTTATTATAAATTTAATGATTCACTTAGGTTATAGCTTAGTGGTCAACTGGAATTATCTCTTGGGGAGAGACCAAGGTTCAATCATTGGAAGGTGTAAGTATTTAAGAGGAAAAAATAGTCGTTAATAAAACAATTGCAAAAAAAAAAAACCCTCATTCTATGAATTTTTTGACGCTTTGTAGCAATGTATTCAAGAATGTGTATGGTTGTTGTGGAATGTCTTTACAAAAGCAAAAAAGAAACTTGCTTCGTGTTTGTAGACGGTGGATCTATCAACTCATTTCAAATCAATTCAATATGAAATACTTATTTTAACACGACCTAAATTAATACCTTATAACTCGTTCAACGAATACCTATTTTACTTAAAAAAAAATGTCTGCAACCCACCTGTGACATTTGCACATCTTTAATCGATTTACGATTCTGAACATTTTCGTATTTAATAAAATCTTGTATTTTATATGCGACAATGTATAATTGTCAATCATTATACATTTCTGGACATTTTTATTCAATAAAATCTTGTATTTTATTGGTAAGAATGCAAAATTTCAATCATTGCACAATTTCGGTCATTTTCATGTTCAATAAAGTATTATACTTTATTTACGAAACGCGTAACCGTACAACCAAACGATCCGACATCCATGACATTTACGGGCAAAATCCAAGTTACATCTGCCTTAACACCTTTATATAACCTAAATATTGGGTTTAACGGGGTTAAAAGTGACACTCATGATGTGTTCTACGTGGGATATATGATGTCTAACTCATCCCCGAACCTAACACTAGGACCTCCACCAAAATCACTCAAATCACTGCCCTTCTTTCTCCAAAAGCCGCCATCAAACAAACTCAACTTATGCTCACTCGTGGGGAATTTATATCTCGAATTTCACACTACAATGCTATCCCTACACTTAGTTTCCTTCACATCTCTCGAACTAAACTCTCCCCACTCATCTTCCGCTAGTGAAATCCAGGAACTATCCTTAAACTCATCCTCACCTACAACTGCTTCCACCTCTTCCTTAAACCTAACGTGTTTCTCCTTCTTTCTATCATTCTCCATCTAAACATCTCCAACTCCACTTAACTCTTTCTTAGTTACCGAGGGCTTCCCTACCTTATCGGTATTCTTTCCATTAACATGGAATGTGACCGTGCCATCAGTGACACCAAGAGTTATCTTACCGCCATAAACATCTAAAATAGCTTTCGCAGTAGAAAGGAATGGACGACCTAAGATGAGTGAAGCACAAGAGTATCCACTAGGATCCTCGCCCATGTATAGAACAACAAAATCAATAGGAAACACAAGCTTATGTTGGTGTATATTGTAACAACTGGCACCAAACCGGTAATTTCCGAACTATTTTAATTATTATTTATTAACTGTAATTATGTGTTAAACGTCAACATTAGGTGATTACTTGCTTTACATATGAATTCATGCATGTTTTATACTTCAAATATTGCATTGTACATTACTTTAAGCGTTGCGTCAGAAAGAGTAGTAAACTCACCGGTAAAACACACTGTGTCAGCACTTCTGCAGAAAGCAGTCAGACAATAGATTTAGGGCCTAGGAGTAGGTCTAACATCTAAAATACATAAAAACCCAAGTATGGATACAAGGATTAACATATAAACTTTCCGGAGGCTAAACTATGTACTAAAAGACACCCGAAACTCACTTTAAGTGCTGAATTCAGAATTCAGCAGAAAATCAGCTAAAAACATCAATTTAACACCAAAATATTATGCAGAATTGATGTTTTAGTGTCCAGAATAACTTACAAAGTGTCGGGAATTGAAACTGTCACAAAAGGTGCTTCATATCTAGTAAAACTGCGCAATTTAGCACTTTAACGAACTGTAACGAAACGAATAACCGGACATTACCCAAAACATCAAAATTTAACTAGAAGCAATGTTTTTATGATCTTAAGCTAGTATTGGTGATAGAACACCTTAAAAATCATAAATACACCTAAACAACCCTAAACTAACTTAAACCTTCTAGTTTGCATTTATAACCTTCAACTTTCAACAACTTGCACTTTACCCCCCCCCCCCCTGTTCGAAAACCGGCCCTAAGGCCCCACTTTCTTTTGATTAAAATAATTCCCAATGTCCCCTTGATATTGTGCACTAAACCTTGAGGATATTAGATGGTTGGAAACTTTTTATAAGTAACCACCTTATCATTCTAACTTTCAAAATTCACCTCCTTCCTCTCCTCTCTTCCTTGCTCGGCTCACACATAACCCCCATACATCCACCATATTCAATCCATTTTAAGGCATTCCAAGGTCACTACAAGGTGTATGGAAGCTAACTAAGAAGGCTTGAAGTGTAGAACTTGAAGGACCACTTGGAGGAGCCATTAACCACTCAATTTCTTCCATCATCATCATCATCATCATCATCTTCCTTCTTGTGCCACTTACCTAGCCAATAGAGCTAGTTGTAAGCCTCCTAATCACTAATTTAGTTTATGTTTATGTTATGTACATATCTCACCACCTAAGTAACTAAACTTTAAAGGATGAATATGAGAAGATCTAACATAATCATGAAGAAAACAAGTAATTTTAGTGATTTTTAGTGTATGTGATGAAGTTGATGTTATTGAATCTTGTGTGTATGTTTAGATCGTGTATATAAATGTAAGTCCCGTAAAACAGATCTTTCAATGATATCAAACAACACCAAGTTTGTGAGGAATCCAAACTTGATGTGATTCAAGACAAAACACGAAAATATGAAAAACGAAGAACAAACCGAATCACCTTTCAAACTTGCACACGATTCTATTACTATCAACTAGCAAAACCGTCTGGTACAAGTTCCTACACCAACAAATCTCCTCTCTCTCTATCCCTCTCTATCTCACTTCCCTAGAACTTGTGTAACTTGGAGGTTCTAAGAGGTTCCAACCTAAAAATAAGTTAGAAATTTGTTTATATACTAACTCAAGCCCACTTTCCTACATGGTCTCCCCTTGGGCTTGCTTGGCCCACATGGATTAAAGCTTGCCCCAAGTGACCTATAAAGGTCCAAACCTAATATAAACTAACCCGGTAAGGCCCAGTTCATAACCATAGCTCGTTGTATTAATTTGATGCGTCAGTCTCACACTTTAGGGCCTAACAATCTCCCCCTAGACTGATGCCATCAAATTGTCTTCATAGCATGAATTCAGCAACGTCTTCAACAAATTCTATGGTTGTCTCTATGATGTAGATGTTGTGGAAGTTCTTGACTTCTGAACTCTCAGCACTGGGTCTCTTTTCTTCAGCTCTTGTGGTTAGCTTCATATCAGGATCTCGATCAGCATTTGCTTGAAAATCTTGTTGAAAAGAATGTGAGAGGAGGATTCTCAGCATGTCTTTTCTTCTTCAATCTTTTTCTTTCAAGCAGGTTCACATGTACCTTTTCAAATGTACTTTCATTGTCAGACGGCATTTCGTATCCGGTTCCTCTGACTCAGGTACATCTTGTTGTTGTGCTGCTTCAGGCTTCTTCAGCAACTAATAGCATCTCAGTCTTCATCAACCCCTGTTCTTGATTGAAATCAAGTTCTGCACATGCTCGTAAATTCATAAGCAAACACTTCTTATGCAACAGGGAGAGTACCATATGAGCACTAGGTACATCCAAGTACTTTTACTCGGATTTCACAATTTAAATTCTTTCAACTTTTGATGATCAGTCAAATCTTCAAGAACGGTTACATTTTTTAATTTTAAGAAAAACAAATAAGCACTCTATTTTTGGATTTTTGATTTTATAGAAAAACAAGACACTATTTTTTTATTTTTGAATTTTTCTTTTTTTTAATTTTTTTAATTTTAAGAACTAAAACAAAAAAACTCAAAATATAAACAACTACCGTAATATACAATTACAATTGCAATGGGATCAAAATTCGTTCTCAGACAGACTAAGGAACAATTTTCAGTACGGGCCTAATCAACCTAGTTTATGTGATTGCCAATATGTTTGTCCACTTAAACTTTAACGCTCAACTTTCAATTTTTCAACTTCGTGATATGCTTAAGGTAATATTATACTATTATACTCGTGTGTCTCATTCCAAGGCATACCCTCGCGATCAAAGAAAGCACAACGATTCATCATAGCAGGTAAGTATACTGATGTCATCCTTTTGATTTACAACGTTAGACCATTGGTGACAGGTCAGTACTTTCGTACAGCGGAGCGACCAATGATTGTGTCTAACGAGGGCGAGGCAAATACCATTTTGGCACGAATTTGGCTCTTTGAGCATTGGGAATTTTCTCATTTTGAGATTTTATTCCTTAAGGTTTTTGTCCTCTTTGGATCTTTTAAGATATCCTGACTGTGTCTAGGTCTGCATATAATCTGGATGCAACAGAAGGACAGCCAAGATATTCCCGGATGATTCAACAATATAAAGACCCGAAACCTCAGACGTTGGCTATCTATCAACGCAAGATTTAAGACCATAAAATCATACGTCGTTGGTATGTTACCCACATGGTACATAGTTCGTTATGTTTATATCACTTAGTATCGTTTATCATTTTGAGCGTCAAGCCTATCAACATATCACATTAGATCCTAGGTTTTTCAGCTATGGAACCTTACATGTGTTAGTCAAACCCTTTAACACAAACATTTACTTCACTTCCCATATCATGCAATTTATCATTTTGGCTTTTTCATTTTTCTAATGTTTTTGTATTTTTCTCATTTTCTCCCCCTAAAACAATCCATATATATACAGCAAACTCTTTTTGTATTTTTCTTTTTTGAGTTTTCTCCCCCTAAACTCTATATCTATCTATATTGTATTTTTCTCATTTTTCCCCCTAAAACAATGCATATATATACAGGAAACTCTTTTTGTATTTTTCTTTTATGAGTTTTCTCCCCCTAAACTCTATATCTATCTATATGTCCCTCCCCCTCCCCCCCCCCCCTTAAATTTGTGCATAAATCTTTTGCGCAAATTTACCATTTACTAGAGAAAGGACACGTTATGTACAAAGTGATAAACTAAGAAAGGGAAAAAAATATTTTTACGTAACCGTTCTGTCATCAGATTGAAGACTAATCAATATCCAAATTAAAGTACTGAATTTAAATTGTACCTAGGGATGGCAAAAAAAGCCCAAGCCCAATGGGTATACCCAAAACCCGAAACATACGGGCCGGGTATACCCGAAGCCCAATGGGTATGGGCCGGGTACGGGCTTAAAAAAGGAAAAAAATCAAGTACAGGTACGGGTATGGGATTTAGTGATACCCGCCCGATACCCGGCCCATTTACCCGAATAATACCCGAAAGTATCATATTATATATTTCCATATATATAAACTTAGTGCATGTACTTATTACCTTCTCGATCGTCATATGTGGATATGTATTTGGAAGGTTCTTAGTGAACATATAACTTATTTTTGAGCATGTATATTGGATATGGAAGCTATCACCATTTATTATGTGGATGTTTATGCAAGTTGGTGGTCCTAATACAATTACTTAATTAAGTAATCGTTTTGATTTAGTTTGGTATATGTGGTTTGAACATGATATGTTAGTTATTAATTATATTTTCATTTGTTATAGTCATTAAAATAGTAAATTATATAAACATCAAAGTAAAAATTGCACATTTGTCACAACGGGTATTTTTATGAAATTAACGAGTATACCCGATACCCGCGGGTTTTCCCGATACCCGACGGGTAATTACCCGAAAAATACCCGACGGGTAATGGGCCGGGTATGGGACAAAAAATTACAACCGGGTACAGGCTCGGGATTACCAATACCCGGCCCAAGCCCGGCCCATTGCCATTCCTAATTGTACCTTTTGCTGATCTCATCTTAGTTCTCATTTTCTCCTCCAAATGAAACATATCAACTGTAAAAAAAATTTGAACTTTTTGCAACAGTGAAATGTTACCGGTTTTATCTCTTGAACAACCGCTATCAACATTCCAGAGATTGTCAACAGCTCTTCCTTGGTTGTTCCTGAAAATTAAGGAGGTTAGTAAGACATGGGTACCCAGGCCATCGTGGTCCTGGGATTTCCTGAAGCATCAAAATAAGACACTTCCTTTAAACATAAGTCCCCTTTCGTTTCAAGGATTGGAGATGTAGCTGCTTTTTGTTTTGCTCTCCAAATTTTTTTAGGCTTTTCTAATTTCTTAGATGCCTTTGGCAAAACAGTTGGCTTATCAACCTTGTTATTTTTCGAAACTTGTATAGGTTTCAAAGCTTGTTTTCTTTTTGCTTTAGCAGCATTCCAATCCCCATCAGAAGGTTTAACCTTGGGATTCACAATTTTCATTGCCTTAGGTGAAGATACCTTCACTGGCTTAGAATGGTAGTTGTCCTTTGGTGTAACCCTCCGATTTTGCATATAATATGGTACATGGGGACGCCGTGTGCAGTTTCTAGCAATATGACCCACAATGCCACAGTTGTAGCAAGTCTATCTTTTCATTGGAAAGGCGTTTTGAGCAGCTTGATTTGCTCTAGCAGGTCCTAAAGGACAAACTGTTCCTTTTTACGTTGGATGCGCCTGCACTTTACTTTTAGACGAAGATGAATTTGGGTGCTTGTATTTTCTGTTTGCAGACATCTTGTTGCTCTGAGCACCATTCTTCATCTTTTCTCTCTGATTGTAGCTTTCATTCACCTTGTCACGAGCCTTATGAGATCGTGATTGTCCTTGATGAGCAGACTTCTCATACCCTTGATTTTGATCTGCTCGTTTTGGGTCCTTTTGCGTGTTCTGAACCGGCTCACAAACATCAGCACAAGAGTGAGTATTGGCATTTTGTTGCACATTTGGACGATGAACACAATTTCTAGCAATGTGTCCAGGAATTCCACAGTTGAAACATGTCTGTGGCTTCAATGTATGGAGATTCTGAGATCCAGCAACATTAGCAAAACTGATGGGTTTAGATGAACTAGCTTTCTTTGATTTTTCTGCTTGTGTTCCATGTGCCTTTTCTGAGTTCTTCTGTATCTGTTAATCAGAACTAGCACATGTATGAGATTCACACAGATGATGCTTTTCGTCTTTTACAATTTTATCATGATCATTTTGAGAAGACGATTCAGCTTCTCTTTTAACTTATTTTTCAGAAACATTTTCTTGTGACTGTTCATTTATAGTGACCACATCTTCTTTTACAAAATCAGATTCAATCTTAATTTCTAAAGATGCGGAAGTTTCATCAACACATGTATCATGTGAGTTTAATTGTGGTTCACTTTCAACTTTGGTTTCCAATGTGGTCCCACTAGATTCAACATTGAGGACGTCCACTGTCACACTATCAGTAGCTGTAGGCTTAGATGCATCATCAACTACTAAAAAACAACCATAATCAGACGCATTATTCAAAGGTTCATGACAAGCATCAACTGTTTTACCTGACACATAACTACGAAACGAGTTAAGAAAAGCTTGTCCAAACACACAACCAGAATCAGATTCATTTATTGAGTTTTTAGAAAAACCAGAATTCGAATCTGGTTCATCCTAAAGAATATCTCCACACTTTGAGTCCACTACTTTATCTACACAGGTAAATGAGCTGTTAGGATCAAAAGTGCCCTTAGAAACAAAATTCATAGGAGAAGTCGCTCGTTTATCAATAGGTCTGTTGTTGATTGATGACTTATCGGTTTTTGGTCCGTAAGTCATCTTGTCTTCATTCATCAATTCCTCCTCAGTAACAGGTAAATATGTATAGTTGTCATTATATGGAGGAGGAACTTGATTGAAACCCAACCCACATCCATTCTTTCTCTTGTGTGAAAGTTGCTGATCACATAGATTTTTGACCAGTTTACTGGAAGACTCATAATTTTTAATGTTAATTTCGTTAATTTGATATTTTTCTCTGATGTCTTGCAATTCTTTGGTCAAGATGCATAACTTTTGTTGGGATTGAACCCTATCAGAGGAACAGATAATTAAAGCCAAAACTGGATCAGAGCAGTGGAGCCAGAATAAGCAGACGTTTTCATGCAAATCTCTCCCCGTGAAAGTGGTTTTATATCTGCTGACCTCCTATCTGCTGATCTTACTAAGTGCTGACCTACAACTGCCGCTTTGCATCTACTGACCAATGTCAAAGACTGATGGAAGACCAAAGCTCTGCTGATTCAATCTACTGCCTTGAGTCAAGTACTGCTGATCCGGACAAGCACTGCTGGGTTCACAGCAGTGGAAGGATGCAGCAGCAGTATAAAGTGTCTTTTATGTAATGTAATAGCAGTAGTTTAGTACATCAGTGTTTATAGATCAGAGGTTAGAGTTTGTTAGGAGGTTAGATATCACTTTCATGGTGACGTCAGCTAAAGATGCTCAGTGGTTTGTAAGTGCCCATAAATAGTTCAGTACTTTGTACTGTTCTATTAGCTCTTGCAATACCGTCTTCTTTGCACGAACAAACTACTGAGCTCTGGCTGAGGGGGAGTTTGCATTCATTCATCAATCATTGTAATCGTTGTTGAAATAAATTCAATCTTTCGATTCATTGTGTAAAGATGTTTGATTAAAGTATTACTCTCGTTTAATTGTATGCAAAGTTTGTTTTCATCTTAATTCCGCTGCACAACTCTCTCATTTCCATCTTAATTTCAAACGAAAATACAATCAAAAAGAAACTCAGATCCAACAATTGGTATCAGAGCCTGGACAGTCAAATTTGATTTAACAATCATTTTGACGTAAAAAGTTCAGCTCATAACAGTTGATACTGATCGTTTGTTCGTCCGTTGAAAAACAGAGCAAGGATTAATCACCATTAAAGTTGATTTCTCAGTGTCTGTAAAACAACAAGAATGACGTCACAATCTCAAGATGATAAAAACAACATCGGCTCGCTTTTTAAACCACCTATGCTAAAAAGAAATTAGTACAACATCTGGCAGAGGAGGATGGGTCACATCCTCGCTCAACAAAGCACAAGTTGTTGGAAGTCTGTCATTTATGGTCCCCATGTTCCTTCAGTGCCAAGTGCTGAAGATGCTAAAAAGTTCGTTCCAAAACCAGTTGAAAATTATACCGAAACCGACTTTCAAAAGATCGAACTAGATGCTAAAGCGTTTAGCATCGTAGCATCAGCGCTGCCCAATGAGATATATGCTGGACTGTTACACTGTAACAGTGCCAAAGAATTATGGGACGCACTTAAGGAACAGTTTGGGGGAACTGAGGAAGTCATAGAAAACAATAGGGAAATTCTGAACCAACAGTATGAAACATTTTGCTACATTAAAGGTGAATCACTAACGCAACAATTTGAGCGTTTCAGCTGTCTCATCAGTGAACTGAGGCTTGTAAACACCACTTTTACAAACTCAACTCAAAATAGCAGGTTTCTCAGGTCACTGCCAGAAAAATGGGACACCATAGCTTTTGTCACACGAAATTCACCAGAATTCAAGGATCTGACCTTGACTCAACTCCACGGTCGACTCCTGACTTATGAAAGGGAGTTGAACCAGAAAAGGAGGTTACAAGAGTCAGGAAAAGTTACCGATGACTACACTTTCGGTAATACTGCTCTTCTGGGTCAAGAAGAATCTGGGAGCAGTGGTAAGGATCAGGGTTATGATCACTTCATTGACATAACTGCTGGTGCAAATTTTAACAACCCTGATCCTCACTCTGCTAGTTATGCATTCACTGCAAACGAAAACCAGATGTCAGACAATTTAAGTTTTGAACTAAATGATTTACAACATTTTGATCCCACTGATTTAGAGGAAATGGACATCCTGCACCAACTGGCTTTGCTAAGTGTTAGAACTAGCAAGTTCTACAAAAGAACAGGGCGAAAATTCCCATGTTTGCATGGGAATCTAAGGGTTGGGTTGGATAAATCAAAAAATCAAGTGCTACAAGTGTAATAGGTTGGGACATTTCGCTAGGGAATGTAGGAGTCAAACTACTGGTCCCATAATTACTCATCCTAGCTCAAATCCTAGACCTCAAAACCAAAGCACTGTGCACTATGCCCAATATGCCCCAGCAGCTCAAGTGAACACTGCTCACTATGCTGCTGCCCCTGTGCCAGTACATTATGTCCAAACTACTGTTCCACAAATCCAATATGTTCAAACCCCTGCTCCACAGGTACAAGTGCAACCTGTTGCACCTCAAACCACTGCTCCAGCAGCAGCACAACCAGATCAACAAAGTTTTTTCACTCAAGGGTTTATTGACTGGAGCAGTATGCCTGAAGACCTTAATGATGAAAATTTTGCACTCTATGCTTCTAATGATTCTTCTCATGATGAGTTTTGTTTGATGGCATTAGTGTCAATACAGGAGGGGGTTGAAACTGAGGAGGAACAGCAGAGCTTTGAAACAGTGGAAGAGGTGACTGAAGCAGTGGTTACTGCTGTGGCTGGTGAACTACTGTTGGGAGAAAGTTCAGGTTCCCTGATTGAACCAATGACAGATCCATGGTCCGAAGAGGACAAAGAAGAAGAGAAGAAAGAAAAGGCTGGTGAAAAGAAGGTGAAAGCTGATGATGAGGAAGACCATCAACGTG
This sequence comes from Helianthus tuberosus, assembly GCA_030545235.1. Classification (NCBI taxonomy): domain Eukaryota; kingdom Viridiplantae; phylum Streptophyta; class Magnoliopsida; order Asterales; family Asteraceae; genus Helianthus; species Helianthus tuberosus. The sequence continues at coordinate 82,024,079 of CM060413.1, forward strand.
ATTGTGCAATGATGGCAGCTGCCAAGGTATCTGCTCAAGTTCTTGAAAAACTGTGTTCTGACAATTGCATAATTGCTTTTGCTAACATTAAAGAGGTGAATGAAAACCTTCGGGATAAAATCTTGTCTGATGAGGTCAAATTTGAAAGGTCTTTAAAAGAACTTAAAAACAAATTGACTGAAAAAGAAAAAGAGATCAGCTGTTTAAAAGAAGAGCAAAGTATAACCAAAACCCAACTTCAAACTATGGTAGATAAATACCAAGTTTGCAAAAAGGAGTTGGAATCCACCCAGATTACTTGTGAAAGATGGGTGGAATCCTGCAGAGGATATGAGGTTATGCTTGAAAAACAGATAAAAAGCAATGTGAAATTTGGGGTTGGCTATAGAAAACATGATGATGAAAACACTGCTTTTGGAAAATCTGTTCAAACCACTGATGTAACCACTGAGTTCATCCCCACAAACAAGAATGGCCTAGAAGTGAAAATCACTGACAAACTTGGTAACAAAATCACACTTGACAGACCAATGGGATCCTCTACTTTTGAGGAACTTGAAGAGTACCAGTTTAAACCAAAATGGTCTGATGAGTGTGATATTCTTGAAAATTTCAAGCCAATGGACTTTACATCAACTGATGGTGTTAAAGCTCCAAAAGCTAAAGTCATATCTCTCAAGGACATCCCAGCAGTGGTTAAAACCTCTGCTGCAAAAGAGTCCGAAAAGAGAAAGAAGAAAGAAAAAATTGATAACTTGTTTTGTGAATTCTGTGAGAAAAGGAATCATCTAACAAAAGATTGTTTCCACTTAAAAGCTTATGATCTAAACAGAACAAGTGTCATTGTCCCAGCAGAAAGCTGCATTGTTTGTGGTAAGACAAACCACAAAACTCAAGCATGTGTGTATCTCAAAAACTTTGATGTGAAAAAGAATGAGTACATGGCTAAAACATCCTTGAGTCCACCATCATCATCAACATCTGTCAAATTCACCAAGAAACAACCACTGTTTGTGCCAGTTCAAACAGCTATCACAAAACAGCTGAACCAAACATCTGTCAAAAGAGATGTTCAGGTTACTGATGCACCCCCTGCCAATCAGTTCAGAAAAGGCAAAGAAAAACAGTCTTACCAAAGGATTCCACACGTTTATGAGGCCTACAAAAGGCCCTCTAAACTCAAAGTGAACAGGCATCCTTTTGGTTACCAGCAGGTGATTAGCCAGGACCCAAAACAGTGGTTAGAGAAACACTGTCCTAAAACAGTCCAAACCCCTGACCTAACCACTGTCCATCATTCTGCATCCATCCCAGACACTGTTGAGACCCCATCCAAAGCCTTGTTGGCTTTGGAGACCTTAATGAACTAATCCTTTTACTTCATGTGCAGGGAGCTTCTGCATGCTTTGATAGTCTTTGGTATATAGATAGTGGAGGCTCCAGGCACATGACAGGATGTAAAGCCCTCCTCAAAGACTTTAAAATCCATGGAGGGGGTGATATATCCTTTGGGAATAATAGTAAAGGAAAAGTTCTGGGGTCGGGTACAGTGGAGTCTGGAAAAGTAAAATTTGAAAATGTCAATCTAATAGACAATCTAAAATTCAACCTTCTGAGTGTGTCCCAAATGAGTGACAAGGGATTTGGGTCATTCTTCACAAAAGACTGTTGTAGGATTGTTGGACCAGAAATGGTCAAAAAGATTGAAGCAATAATCAACTCTGGTCAAACTAAACTTGTTGCTCAAAGAAGTGGCAATGTTTATGTTGTTGACATGTCAAAAGAGTGTCCCAGAGCTGATGCCTGTCTGTTCTTAGCTGCCTCTAACAAAGAGACAGAACTTTGGCACAGAAGGCTGGGACACACAAATCTTAAGACAATCACAGAAATTTCAAAAAATGGTTTGGTGAGAGGCCTACCACAAAAATTGTTTTCATGCCCTGAACATTGCATTTCCTGTTTAAAAGGAAAACAGCATAAAAGTTCTTTCAAGTCCATTGAAGAGTCCAAAACAACCCAGTGTTTGCAAATGCTACACATGGATTTGTTTGGCCCAGTTCAAGTCATGAGCCTCAAAAAGAAAAGATATTGTTTGGTTATTGTTGATGACTTTTCTAGGTTTACATGGACTTTCTTTTTACACTCAAAAGATAAGACTGCAAGCATTTTGCAAGACTTTGTAACACAGGTTGAAAAGCAATTTGACCTTCCAGTGAAAAGCTTCAGGAGTGACAATGGCACAGAATTCAAAAATAGGGAGTTGGATGCCTTCTGTGTGAAGAAAGGGATTGTAAGGCAGTACAGCATCCCTAGAACACCAGAGCAGAATGGGGTAGTGGAAAGGAAGAACAGAACTCTGATTGAGGCTGCCAGAACCATGCTTGCAGATTCAGGTTTGCCATTAACTTTCTGGGCAGAGGCAGTAAACACTGCTTGCTATGTTCAGAACAGAGTTTTAATAAACCCCAGGCACAAAAAGACTGCCTGTGAAATTCTGTATAAAATTAAACCACTGATCTCATATTTCAAAGTGTTTCGCTGCCCATGCTTTATTTTGAACTTAAAAGATTCCATTTCAAAATTTGCAGCCAAAATTGATTGTGGTTATCATCTGGGATACTCAACCACTGCCAAGGCCTACAAAGTGTTCAATACACGGACCAAGGCAGTGGAGGAGACTTTGAATGTTAAGTTCAATGAACTTTCATCAATGAAAATCCCAGCAAACCCTGCAGATCTGTTTGATCTTGAAAAATTTACTTTTGAAAATACTGTTGTCAAGACTAACAGTGCAGGTCCATCAGAGGATACAACACCAGACTATGGGTATGAAATCATCATCCCTCAAAGGTCTGCCACAAAGGGAAAAGCACCAGCTGTTCAAAACAGTTGTCAAAGCTCAACCACTGCTACCTCAACAGTTGTTGACCAAAGTAGCCCATCAACCACTGCTTCCACATCCTCAAACACTGCTGACAAAAGTCCTCAAACAGTGGATAAAAGTCAGCAGTTGTCCACTTCATTACCTCCTATTCCACCACCTTTTGAAGCCACTGCTGGATCATCAAAGTCCCCAGCAGTGGTTAGCTCAGATGATACACATTTGCAGCCTTCACCAACCAATGCCATCATACCATACCAAGGAGATTTAATCTTCTTGAGATCTCATCCACCTGATCAAATCATTGGCAACATAAATGAAGGGGTGCTCACAAGAAGTCAAACCCAAAACATTTGTCTTTTTGCTGGTTTTCTATCACTCCATCAGCCAGTCAAGTACCAAGAAGCACTGAAAGACAACAGCTGGGTAGAAGCCATGCAAGAGGAGCTCCAACACTTTAAAAGACAACAAGTATGGGAGCTTGTACCACTGCCAGAAGAGGTTAGTCCCATTGGCACAAAGTGGGTCTTCAAGAACAAAACTGATGAAAGGGGTATTGTTGTCAAGAATAAAGCCAGGCTTGTGGTTCAAGGTTACAGACAGGAAGAGGGGATTGATTATGATGAAACATTTGCCCCTGTTGCAAGATTAGAAGCAATTAGACTGTTCCTGGCCTTTGCTGTCAACTACAATATGAAGGTGTTTCAAATGGATATCAAAAGTGCTTTCCTCTATGGTACAATTCAAGAAGAGGTGTATGTTTGTCAACCTCCAGGTTTTGAGGATCCATTTTATCCAGATCATGTCTACAGGCTTAACAAAGCCTTGTATGGCTTGAAACAAGCACCAAGGGCCTGGTATGAAACTCTTTCCAACTTCCTACTCTCAAATGGTTTCAAAAGAGGTACCATTGATAAAACACTGTTTTTAAAATGGAGAGGGAAGGATTTAATGATTGTCCAGATTTATGTGGATGACATTATTTTTGGAAGCACATGTAACTCAATGTGTGAAGAGTTTAGAGAACTCATGACAGCTGAGTTTGAAATGAGTGCTATGGGTGAGCTGCAATGCTTTCTTGGTCTCCAAGTACAACAATTGCAAAATGAAACTTTCATTCATCAAAGAAAATATGCTAAAGAACTTTTAACCAAATTTGATATGAATGATTGTAAACCATGCAGCACACCCATGGCAACAAATAAGCTGGTCATGTCTGATGAAAAGGGTGAGCTGATTAACCAAACACTTTATAGAAGCATGATTTGGTCTTTATTGTACCTAACTGCATCTAGACCAGACATCATGTTTGCAACATGTGTCTGTGCAAGAAGTCAATCAGCTCCCAGAAAATCAAATCTTATTGCTGTAAAAAGGAACTTCAGATACATAAAAGGTGCTCCCACACTTGGTATCTGGTATCCAGCTAATGGGAACATCAAGCTTTCAGGTTTCTCAGACAGTGACTTTGCTGGATGTCACACCACAAGGAAGTCCACATCAGGAGGGTGCCAGTTTCTAGGTGATTGCTTAGTCTCATGGCAAAGCAAAAAGCAAGCAGCTGTTTCAACATCCACTGCTGAAGCTGAATACATTGCTACTGCAAGCTGTACAGCCCAACTCCTGTGGCTTCAAAATCAGTTACTGGATTTTGGTATCACTGCCTTGAAGACACCACTCATGTTGGACAGTCAGGCAGCAGAAAATATCATCAAAAATCCAGTTTCCCATTCAACCACCAAACACATCGACATCAGACATCACTTTGTGAGGGATTGCTATGAAAAAGGTTTGATTTCTCTGCATCATGTCCCAACTAAAGACCAGTTGGCTGATGTGCTCACAAAAGCACTTGATACAGCCACTTTTGAAAGCTTGGTCTCTAGAATTGGGATGCTGAACATGGAATAACAAGCAACATCTTGTTTTTCTATGAATAAAAGCAACAAAATGTTTTCAGAAAATCAAAAATCCATCCTTAAAAATAGCTAAAAATGAAATTTTTCATTAAAATCCTTAAAAGTCTGCCATTAACCACTGATTGTTCAAAAGTCTGCCCTACTTCAAAAGTCTGTCCACTGCTGAAAGTCAACCCCTGTTCTCTCATTACTTTGATAAACTTTGTTGTTCAAAAGCAGTGTCTTATCCACTGATATGCTATCCACTGATAGTGAAAATCATCCACTGCTTTCATACCACTGCCTTCATCAGTCCCTATCACACAAGTACTGTCCTTCACTTTCACCAGGGGTTGTCACGTGGGCAGTACATATTGGTCAGACCTTTTGTAACGGCTGCCACCTCAGCATTCACTTTCTTCCCTATAAAATCCCTCATTCACCACCAAAACAGGGTTTTACTGTCGAATTAAATTCTTAAAAATTCTCTTCTCAAAGCAGTTTTTCATCTCATCTTCCACAAATTTCTTCGATCATTCATCTTTAAAATGACAAAATCGAAGTCATCTTCAAAACCCTCATCCAAATCATCATCGAAAACAGCCTCTCAAAAGGCAATCTCCACTGAAATTCCACATAAACCATCTCACAATCTCCTGGGTCTTCTCACAAAACCAGGAACCACAAATGTTTTCAATTCCATCATTGATATCATGGCAAAATCAAAGTACAAAACTTTGTTCACCACCGATGCCCCAATCTATTTGGCGACCCAAAGGGAGTTCTGGTAGAATGCAATCCTTGAAAAACAAGGAGACACTGCAACTACCATAAACTCTTCTATAAAGGGTAAAGCTGTCCAAATCACGCCACAATCCATTTCAGAGGTCTTTCAACTCGATGATCAAGAAGGTAAAATCTCTTTCACTAAAAACGAGTTGCAAACTGACTTCATTGAGAGAGGGTATGAAGCCACAATGATGAAGAAAATTACCTTAGAAAAAGGTTATTTTCCTTCTGCAACCAGATTTTTATTTCATACCCTCCTACTATGTGTTTCAAATAAAACCACTTCTTTCAATGAAATCCCTTTAAAGATTCAAAATCTGGGATATGCTATTCTTCAAGGAGAAAATTTTAACTATTCTCGGGAAATTTTTAAAGATTTGGTTAATAATGTTGAAACAAAATCATTCTTTCTGTTTCCAAGGTTTTTAAGTTACTATTTTTCAAAGAAATTCAGTAAGGATGATTTAGCTGTAATAAACCAAGGTGATTCTACTCAAATAAACAGTTTAACAACTGAAACTTTTTCAAGAATGTTAGCACCTTGCAAAACACAAGCAGAGGTGCCTGAGCAGATTTTAGCAGTTACAACTGCTCCTCAAGTATCTGCTGCTGAGCCCACTGCTCAAGGTGATCAAAGCAGCAGCACAACTGTTTTGAAACCCACACCTAAAATCACCAAAAGGCCAACAAAAAGAAAAACACAAAAACCCCCCAAAACCTTCAAAAAGGCATCTCTGGAGGATGAGATACCAGAGCTCCTGCCAGTGACAACACAAAAGTCACAAGAAACCACTGCTGCTACTTCCTCACAGCAGTTGGTACAAATATCTCAACCCATAACCGAAACTCCTCCTGTTTCTTCACAAAAAGAACAGGTTGTACAAATAGGGTCTCTATCATCCACAGTCCAATGCCCGGGACACATCCTATTTCTACACCAATCATCACATCCACAATTCCCTCACCAATAAAACCACTGTTGGATGCAATTGATTTGAACCAGGCATTAACCAGTCCTTCTCAATCACCTGATAATGAGAATATACTTCAACAACTGACTGGGTCTGATGTATCAATCTTTGCTAACCCACCAACACAACCTGAGGAGGTTACACCCCATGAGTTACAAGTAACTCTTGGTGGAAATCCAAGTGAAGCAGCCACTACAACTGTTGAACCTACAGGTTTACAGTTGGACAGTGGTTACATTAATAAGACTTCCTTGGAGGCAATTCCTTTTATAGCACCTCTGCCAACCACCAGTGGATTTATTTATCCTACTGGCAACATCAAAAGGTTGTCAAGTGTTGAAGGAAGAAGACCCCAGTACCAAGAAAAAGGGGCATCAGTGGTTAATGTTTGGAGTATACTCCCTACATCTACCACTGATAAAACCACTGCTAGTGGGAAATCAGATGATCCCATTAACTTGGGTGATGGTTTAAAGTACCAGAAATTGACGGATCGTATTGCAAAGCTTGATAACTCTGTTGTAGAACTCAAATATATGCTACAACAGGTGTTACAAGTTCAGAAGGTACAATCAACTGCTGTTCCACCTCAAGCACCTGCTCCACAAAGGGCACCTGCTACAAATGAGCTCTGGAATCTATTTCAATCTTTTCTCCAACAACAAGCACAATTAGCAGATCAGCAACATGAAAAACATGTACAACAGCTGAGAAATGCAATGGAGTCAAGGTTCAAGAACACTCAGGCTGATTTAAAGGCTCTCAAAACTCAGATCTTGCACACCACTGGCACTACTCCTCCAAAAGTACGCTACATTTATCAAATCCCAGAAGATAATGCCAAAAAGGGGTAGAAAATTAAGGGGTGGAAAAAGAAGGGTATAGAGGATGGTCTCTATCTTGAACCAGAAAAATTCAAACATGACCAAAAAGATCCCTTTGCCAGATGGCAGCAAGAAAATTGATGTGACAACAAATGCACTAGCAGAAGCAGTTGCAAGTGTAAAAAGGGATAGAGAGGCCAAAAGGAAAGCCAAGGTGGACAGAATGGATCATCCAGATCAGGGTACTTCTGGGTCAAAGGATCATGAAAATCCTGTTGAGGAAAAGAAGAAGCCTACTAGAAAAGTGAGGCAACCCAAATCCATTCCAACCAGACATTCAAAGTCTGCTAAAAAACCACCATACAAAACAGCTGATGCAACAGGAGTTACAAAAACTACTGCTTGCCAAACAGTTGTTCCATCAACACACACCACTTCAACACACACAACATCCACTGCTTTACCATCATCACCACCAAAAACAACACCTGCTGACATACAGTAGAAGACAGCAGATGTTATAACATCTGTTGTAATGACAACAGTGGTTGAAACACCAGTTGTTTCAACAGCTGTTAGTCAATCACAATCCACTGCCACTACATCTACCACCACTGTTCCATCCAAAACATCATCAGTCCCTCCTACAAAAAGGAGAAGACTAATTCTCAAAGATGATGACAATTCACCACCACAAACATCTTCAAAATCTTTAGCACTTGTCACAATTCCAAAACCTGTTCCTCTCTCTTCAGTTAAAATGTACAAGCCCTTACCTCCTGCAGGTGTTCAATTTCCTCTTGAATTAGCAGCTGTTAGAGAAGAAATAAAATCTTTTTACTTTGAGGATGACCCTGCCAAACGGAGTTTGCCATCAATAAAAGGATATCCCTGGCCTAAAAATGTTGATGAATATTTGGAAATCAAGGCCAAGCAAGCAGAGGATATCTCAAAGAAAAACACACAAGGGAAATCTGATAAAGAAATTGCACAGAGAAGTCAATATTTGCTCACACAAGTCAGATCCCTAGAGCAATTTGCAAAAAATGTTAGTCAACAAATTTCTGAAAGAGCAGCTGAAACTCTGAAGAAAGACTACATTGAAAGCATCATGGCTCACAAGAAGTACAAAGGAGAGAGATACATGTACAAAGAGTGGACTATTCCGGAACTTGAAAACGAAGCAGCACGAATTCAAGACATGATAAAAAGGAAAGTCACTCACACTCCTCCTAACTGGGCAAAGTTTAGAAAGAATGTACCTGACAAACAGGAAGAGCTGAGGAGAATGAAAGAGGAACTGGTAGCAGCTGATTATGGAAACAAAAGACAAGTTGCTAGATGGAAAGAAGATGTGGTCAGGGCTACTTACAAAAAGTTGGAACAATTAAGAAAGAAAGATCCCACAGTTCCTCAAAAGCCTGACTATCCTGAAGCAGCGGTTTCAAAAAGACCATCAAAGCTGCAAATCAGGAGATCCACAGCTCCAGTTGGTGCTGCCATCTACAAAAGAAGGCCACAGAAACAGCTGATTGCTGAAACCATCAAAGAGTTAATGGAAGGTGAAGACCTTGGAAAAGAGGGTATAAAGAAAATGATCATGGAAACTCTTGGTTTGGATCAAACTGCAAGTACTGCTCAGCCAGCCATGAATAGGCCAGCCTCACCAAATACTTCTGCAAATAAACATCTCCCAAGAAACCCACCAGGCTCAAAAATACAAAAGTGGGAAACTGACAAACAGACCTGCGTATTGACTTTGCTCAGGTCTGGTGGAGAAGTGGAGAAAATATCAAGGGAACAAGCTCTTGGCCTGAGTCTTGAAGATTTGCAGGATCTCCTTGATCTTCCACTTAGCAGGGATGATGAAGATACAGATGCCCTAGACTTTGAATTACAATTTAAAGGTCAGATAAGGGAGCTGTTGATGAGGCAATAAAGAATTCCACAAATAATGAAGAGTTTTGGCATTATCTGTTCCAGGGGGAGATTGTTGGGATTGAAACCTATCAGAGGAACAGATAATTAAAGCCAAAACTGGATCAGAGCAGTGGAGCCAGAATAAGCAGATGTTTTCATGCAAATCTCTCCCCTTGAAAGTGGTTTTATATCTGCTGACCTCCTATCTGCTGATCTTACTAAGTGCTGACCTACAACTGCTGCTTTGCATCTACTGACCAATGTCAAAGACTGATGGAAGACCAAAGCTCTGCTGATTCAATCTACTGCCTTGAGTCAAGTACTGCTGATCCGGACAAGCACTGCTGGGTTCACAGCAGTGGAAGGATGCAGCAGCAGTATAAAGTGTCTTTTATGTAATGTAATGTAATAGCAGTAGTTTAGTACATCAGTGTTTATAGATCAGAGGTTAGAGTTTGCTAGGAGGTTAGATGTCACTTTCATGGTGACGTCAGCTAAAGATGCTCAGTGGTTTGTAAGTGCCTATAAATAGTTCAGTACTTTGTACTGTTCTATTAGCTCTTGCAATACCGTCTTCTTTGCACGAACAAACTACTGAGCTTTGGCTGAGGGGGAGTTTGCATTCATTCATCAATCATTGTAATCGTTGTTGAAATAAATTCAATCTTTCGATTCATTGTGTAAAGATGTTTGATTAAAGTATTACTCTCGTTTGATTGTATGCAAAGTTTGTTTTCATCTTAATTCCGCTGCACAACTCTCTCATTTCCATCTTAATTTCAAACGAAAATACAATAGAAAAGAAACTCAGATCCAACAACTTTTCTTTAACTTCCAGGTAGTGGCAAGTCTTCACACTAGATCATTCTTAAGTTAAATGATGTCTTTTCGCTGAGCTTCTATTTTTTGTTTATAAAGCTTTTCATTCTTTGCTAAAGTAAAATTTTAATTTTTTATGTCTTGATAATCTTGTATAAGCTCAGGGTTGTGTATTTGGTATGCCTCAAACCTTTCTCTACACTCAGGAGTGCAAAAGACAGAAAGTATCTCTTCACGAGTAATTTCTTGAGCCACGGGTTTGTTAAACATAAATGCCATAATTTTAGTGGGTGGTTGATACTTTTGTTCTTCTCCTCAAAACACAAACCAAACGAGAACCCATGTACTCGCTAACTCAAACCCTTTGCACGCAAATGAACCCGCTTTCTGAAACGCGCCTCAAAACCTGTCAGACCGGTATCACAAACAAATCAAACCCCCTTTTTTGTAATTTTTTTAATCAAACCAAATTTTTAAACAGCTATTATTACTAAGGTTATTATTATTATTATTATTATTATTATTATTATTATTATTAAAAAATAGAATACTAAACATCAGATCAACTTCAATGCAATTGTATCAATCTTTTCCAACACACTCTCTTTCCCAACACCTCAACTGTCACAAAAACAAAAACAAAAAATCTTCTTTGTTTTATCAATCAAACGACAACGATGAATATACGAAGGAGATGAACGGAGGTCGTGTTTTCGTGATCAGAGTGCAGAAAAGTGGAGGTGATGATGAAAGAAGTATTGAAAAATCGAAATCTTGTTTCGTAAAAGGGTTAACTCGAAAAGTTTTCGTGATCGTGTCAAGGTTGAAGGTCCTACGAAGATGATGGTGTCCGTAGTTCAGGATACAGTGGTCGACGGTGGTGTTCGAATGATGATGGTCGAGTGATGGCAGGTATGATGTTGAACGGAGGTGAGAATGAAGACAAGATGATGCTTAATGGTTGGGGGTGTGCAGTGGTGATTGTTGGATCAGTTCTGTTCTAAACATAATGGAAAACATGAAAACATACCTGTTACAACAGACAGGGCAGAGGAGAATCCAGTGAGGGATGATGCCATCGAGTTTGACATATTTGTCAGTGTGATCTGGTTCCTCTTTAGGGTGTGACTGATGATGGTGATGATGAAACCGAATAAGGGAGTTTGGTTATGGAGAAGAGGTCGATTATTATGTTATTAGAATTAGGTTATGTGTCTAAGTGTGTAACCTTTTAACCTCTACATAAGTCTCCTTATATAAGCACCCAAGAGGAAACCTAATTAGTTAATAAGGGTAATACGGTCCATCAACAATTACCAACTAATTATTTAATAGGTTGTTATACATTTTGATCTATATAATGTAAATGATTATAATGGCTACTAGATTAAACATTAAGATATAATATATTTAATCTTACAGTGATGTCGTTGTAAATAATGGTGGTTCAGGTGATGATGATGATGATCGACTCGGAATATGGTGATGAAACTTCTGTAATGGTGACGGTGATTCGAAGCGATGAACGTTTAAGGTGATGGTCGTGTGGTGAAGAACGATGGGGATGATGATTAACGAGGGTTTTGCAGGTTTCCAGCGAAAGGTTATCGGAGAAGAAAATGAAGATCAGAGGTGGTGTAGATGATGACCGATGATGATGATGATGATGTCTGATGAAGATGGAAGACAGTGATCGTACCTGCGACGATGATCGGAGAAGATGGAGAAGACATGGAGGTGACGGCCGTGAAGATGGAGGTGATGGAGTCGGAAAGGTGGAGATGACTCAATACCAAGTGAAGGTTGCGACTCGAGAACTCGGAATTGGAAAGATTGGTTGCGAGTCAGACGAGTCGAAATGGTGGTTGCGACTCGTAATCGAGGTTGCAACTCGAAGGTGAACAACTCGAGACTTACGAAGGTGATGAACATTAGAAACTATGGTGGTTGAGGTTGCGACTGGAATCCTCTGTTTGGTGGCGATTGCGACTCAGAAATGAATAACTCGAGACCGGCAACTCGTAGACCCGAAATCGTGATAAGTTGGCAACTCGAAACCTGTTGTAAGATGGTGACTCGAAACCAGAGGAACTCAAAACCGTGAGACTTTTGAAATAGAATACTTGGTCAACCAAAGAAATACTTTGAAAATATCTTTTAGAAGCAATTTGTTCCGAAACTGTTGGAAATTATTCAAAGATTTAAAATCTTATCAAAATTAGAAAATATTTCCAAATCATTTTAATATAAAATTTAATCCTTTAACACCTAAAGAAAAATCAAAACACCAAAATATGGCTATTTTTCAATAGAAACCCGATGAACACTTCAAGAACATGTAGAACACGAAGAACAAAAATTCCAAATCTTGAATATTTGATATCAAACCGAGCCTAGAACAGGTTCTAAAGGCTCTGATTCCAATTGTAAGTCCCGTTAACTGGATCTTTCAATAATATCAAACAGACCAAGTTTGTGCGGAATCCAAACTTGATGTGATTCAAGACAAAACACAAAAAATATGAAAAACGAAGAATAAACCGAATCACCTATTAAACTTGCACACGATTCTATTACTATCAACTAGCAAAACCGTCTGGTACAAGTTCCTACACCAACAAATCGCCTCCCTCTCTCTCTCACTTCCCTAGAACTTGTTTAACTTGGAGGTTCTAAGAGGTTGCAACCTAAAAACAAGTTAGAAACTTGTTTATATACTAACTCAAGCCCATTTCCCTACATGGGCTCCCCTTGGGCCTGCTTGGCCCACATGGCCTAAAGCTTGGCCCAAGTGAGCTATAAAGGTCCAAACCTAATATAAACTAACCCGGTAAGGCCCAGTTCATAACCATAGCTCGTTGTATTAATTTAATGTGTCAGTCTCACACTTTAGGGCCTAACAATTAAGCTTGTTAGAAGCTTAGATCTAACAAGTTTAAGCATGGATCTTGAAAGATCCATGGTTAAATTTGAAGATGAACATGTGAAACACTTATGTGAACTTGAAAAATGAATTTTGAAGCATGAACATGTAATCTTGAAGTAACAAAGTGTGTGTAAAACTAGCTTTCGAAACTAAAATCTGTTAAAAGCTTGTTAGTGGTTCTTCAAGAAGCTTGTTAATGTAAGATTTAAAGATGTTAAGTGTGGATCTTGGAAGATCCATGATGAAACAAGGTTTTAAACATAAAGATCTTTCTAATGAACATAAAAATGATTTTTAAACATGATTTTCAAGACTTTGTATGTTAAGTGTAGATCTCAAAGACTACACATTTTTAACAAGAATCAAGTTCACCATAATGTTTCATATGAAGAAATTAGTGTATGTTATTGGTGTAAATTGTTGAAAAATTGGTTTTAGTGATAAAAAAAATAAATACATGGTTCAAAAACATGGGAAACCTCCATTTTTAGGGGAAACTATGTCAAAATTTTTATAAAATTTTGACACTTAGAAAAATATAAGTTTTGGTGAAACTTATTCCCCAAAATTTCACCTAAAAATATTTACCAAGGTTTCCTAATTTTTGTATGAAATTTCAAGTTAAAAGATGATGATTTCTTTAAGTTAAAATTAATATTAAGTATGTATATTTAGGAAAAATATATATATTTAGTGATCACCAAATTTTGTGCTAAGTGTATATTATGCGTATTATATGTAGTAGTGTATTAGGAACTTAAAAATACACAAAATACTCCCAAGGAGTATAAATACCAAAATAAACATACAAATACATGAGAATACCTAAGTATTTAAATATACAAAATTTCTCTCAAGAATAGTATTTGGACAATACAAGAAAATATATTTGTAAAAATATATTCCACAAATATTTGGACTTTGGACAAATATATAACCATTACCAAGTAATAGGAATTACACAAAAATCGGGTGAATAACAAGAATAATTATATATATTTTATAGCATGACAATATATATATATATATATATTCCCTACAAGACTTAAAAATACATTATTTTTAAGAAATATAATTCCGGAAAGTAATAAAAATCAAAGTATTGATTTTTGGCGAATAATGTAAAATACACAAGAATTTACATAAAATACAAGTATACTTTCCTACTTGCACAAAAATAATATTGAGAATATTATTTCACAAAATAATTATATTTATTTTTGAAAAAAAATAATATAAGTAACGTATATGGACAAGTTAAAAATAAAGTTTATTTTTAACACTTATTACTTTGACAAATTCTACATAAATACATTTTTATTTGTGAAAAGTAAAATATATATTTACAATAGACAATACATGCTCAAAGTGTAAGACATAACGAACGGACAAGACCTGACAAACAAGGGCACGACCCTCATAAAAGATGAACATACAAAGAACAAATACATAAGCTAAAGATGGTGACTTGTACTTGTGTGTTACAAGTCTAGTGACTAACATACATAGAATAATTATAGGTCACGACGCTTGCTAAACAGTCGGTGAAGTTTACGACGCGAACTACGCAAAATTGTGAGTTCATGTCCCCACTTTTAAACATTTTCTTGTTTTCTAAACTTGGGGAAAATACATATACTGTGGTATGACGAAACAAAACTAAGGAATGACTTTATAGATCATGTCATGAATAGGGTGTCATAAGAACCATTAATCAACGTAAGTCCTAGACCGCGGAACAAAATGTTAGATCTAATGGGTTTCAGGCAGCCACACTCTTGGCCCCTTTGTTACCATGAGTGCTTTTGTGTCTCTAGTCGTGATTCGACAAGTAAAATGCCTACGGTTTGGATGCTTCCTATGTCGTTACATATGTTAGTGGCCTGGCGAACCATTAGCGATCTCGTATTCCTTACTCTTACATTTACAGAATACTTTTTCAAGTACAATCTCATACCATGATTCTTACAACAATACTTAAATGTTTTACACAAAACTTCATGAATTCACACCAACTTATGTTGACGATTTTTCCAAAACTTACATGTATTTCAGGTAACTAGATGGATGTACGCGCGGTTCCTCTTGCTCAAGAATAATGATCAGGACTCCAATGCCTCTTTTGTGGGATTTAGTTGTTATATTCCGCCTCATGTGGTGATATAATGATCAAAACCTTGATATTTGTTTTTGGAATAAGTTGTAACTTTTCAAACAATTATCTTCATGTGATGTAAACACTTAACTTAACACTTGTTTTGGGATATTTAATATCGATGGCATTATGGAGTTTGTTTTATGATCATGTAGTATGTTTACCATTCGTATGCAATGAGAACCTTTCAGGATCACACCTCGTGCTTCCGCATTAGAAAGGGGTGTGACAGATTGGTATCAGAGATGCGATTGTAGTGAACCAGGATTCCTTCTCGAGTCTAGACTAAAATCTTTAGGATCCTCTCACGAAAACAATTTTACGATTGCATAAAACATTCCGCAACATCCACTACCTGAACTTGTTTTTCAAAAATCAAGCGGAAACTATCGCATGATTGGGTCACACATAGGAATAGACTACAAGACTTAGGGTGCACATGGGTAGCACTTGTCTTTAACTAGGGATTACTTGCAACAATGTGTATAACTATTTATATATTAATTAAGTAGTAATAATTAATATATACATATACCATGGATATTATGTTACAGGTACACATGTCTTCGTCAGAAAGCAGCGGACTATCTGAGGAGCACGATATTATGGCTATTGTCTCTAATGATGAGGTAGAACATGCCCCCGGGATCTTCACGTCCGACTCCGAGAGCGACCCGGAGATGGCGTCTGATGATAATGACCTCGACGATTTTCAGCCTTTCGCCCTACCAGACTTTGTTAACGACGCCCCTTTCATTGATGATGTCCTAGCTTTACCATTGCCCCTCCATGACCAGCTGATCATCGAACATCTAGATGGTGAGCACCTCGTTGAGCCTATTCCCATTCATGCTATTCCTCTTACCGCTATCCCTGCTGAGGACTGGCCTTTCGTTGATGATCTGGATGTTGATGTTGACGGTCTCGTGATCGAGGTGGAGCACCTTGACAACGATCTTGGCAATGGAGAGGTGTACGACATCGCTATCCTAGAGTTAGCATCTCCTGTTGTGTCTATTATCGATATATCTTCTGACTCTGACCTTGAGTCTGACGTTGATTCCTTTGAGTCAGTGACTTCTTCGACCTTTTTTGCTGCGGGATTGAGGGCTTACCCTACCGATGATGACGATGACACTATGTCTGTTGCGCCATCTTCTCCTGTTCATGTCTCTACACCCACTCATACACCTCCCCACACTCCTACTCAGGTAGCAGTGACAGCTCTTCACGTCCACCTGTTTCGACAGACTATACCAGTGGTTTACGTAGTATCCCTTACGCTTCAACTTTCCCTCACACACCTCCCACGCATGGGGGAGAGCCTTCCAGACATCCTCATATCCCTCCACCAGATTTGAGTCCACATTTTCAGTCGCCCCGTTTATTCCCTCAGTATACGATGCCATTATCTTATCCTTACCATCCCTCACATCACTCTGGATACACTAGGGATGATCTCCTGCTATCACTCCAGCTTCAGGTGGAGATCCTATGTCGTAGGGTTTACGAGTTGGAGAATGAGGCCGATGCAAGACGACCTCCTCCACCATATTATCCACCGCCTGTTACACCTCCACCACCATCTTCACCCCCACCGGTATCTCCGCCACCACCTGTTCGGGCACCTAATGTGGGTCATGCTGCTTGGTTCCTCACTGTAGAGCAGCATGTTAGCTTCCTCATCCGTCGAGTTCATGAGCTCGAGGATGAAGTGGCGCACCTTCGCAGTTTGGTTCTTCCTACACCCCCACCCTCTCCACCAGCCCATTAGTTTTCTTTCATTCCAGGTACTTTGATGGAGCAGTATTTTTGGGTATAAAGACTACGACCAAATTTTGGGTACAACTTGAAGACAAGGACCGCCAATGTGAAGAAAGATATTTTGTCTTTTATATGTATTAAACTTGTACTATGGGGTGATGTAACCCTTATGCATTTTGTTTTCTTTACAAACAATGATGTAACAAGTTGTCCTGATATGTATAAAAACTCGGTGAATATCTTATGATACATCAGTATTTGTCTGTTTATGCATGCTTGTTGTTGTATGAATTGATTTATATGTTTGGTGGATTGTTTGATATTGCTTATGTGTGTATATATACGTATATGTACTACTACTATCTAGTATGATGGTATCAAACAATTATCTAACCCTGTTGTGTTGTGATTTGAAAGAACATGGCACCTAGGAGAGCGGTGAACGCTCGAGGTTCTGATCAACCACCTCCTCCATCAATACCGTGGACTGCTGAGGAATTGAACTCTCTGCTGGAAGAAAGGATTTCTGAAGCTATCACCCAGTATGAGGCGAACCGTGCTGGGAACAGTGGAGGATCAGGCAGTACTGGACGAAATGGACATGGAGATTCATCTGGAGGAAACCTGACCCAACGTAACCTTAAGTTGATTTGCTATAACTTGATGAAATTTATGAATGGTCTTTGTTTCATTGTTTGCTCACATGTGAATTGGTTGGATAAATTCCAGGCTGCACCTACAATCAGTTTCTCGACTACAAGCCGCTGAATTACGATGGCACTGGAGGTGCAGCTGCTTTCGTGTGCTGGATGGAGAAAACTGATTCCACAATCCACATGAGCAAGTGAACTGCGGACCAGCAAGTCACTTTTGTTACTGGATAGTTCGTCGACGAAGCTTTGACTTGGTGGAATTTGCAAATCCAAACTCTGGGTGATGATGCCGCGTATGGTATGACTTAGGATGAGTTGAAATAAAGAATGAGGGAAAAGTATTGCTCGTGTGCTGAACTTCAAAGATTGGAGACGAAATTTTGGAATCTATCCATGGTTGGTGCGAACATTGTTGGTTACACTCAGATATTTCATGATCTGTCAAGAGTGATCCCCTATCTGATGACTCCGGAATTTAAACGCATTGAGCGCTACATATGGGGATTGGCTCCGGAATTTCGCAGTTTGGTGACTGTGGCAGAACCAGCAATGATCACTCAGGCTGTAACTCTGGCTGTCAACCTTATTGAAGATGTTGTCCGTATGAAAAAGTTATCACTGAAAGCTACTGAGAAAACCGAGACGCATGCTGAGTCGTCCGGTGACAAGAAAAGGAAGCATTCGAACCTGAATCAAGCAACACGTAACAACAACAGGGGTTCTAACAACAAGAAGCGTGACCCCAATCCACCTAAGGAGACAAAAACGTTTGCAGCTGCAAATGACGCTGTGACCAGAGGATACCAGGGCACCATACCCAAATGTAATAAGTGCAAGCGTCACCATGATGGAGCTTGTCGCATTCCAAAATGCGACAAGTGTGGAAAATTGGGTCACCGTACCGATGACTGTTGGGGAAAAGAGGTGGAAGTGGAAATAGAAATAGGAATGGAAACCGCAACGGTGCTGATAATGGGAACGGTGACGAAAATGGCAATGTTATTGGTAATAGAAATGGTAATGGAAATGGACAAAACCAAGGATGTTTTGGTTGTGGTAGCAAAGTTCATTTCAAGAAGGACTGTCCGAGAGAGAACAACGCTCAAGCTCGAGCATTCGTGATAGGAGCAAGGAACGCCCGCGAGGACCCTAATGTGGTCACTGGTACGTTTCTCGTTAACAATCACTTTGCATCCATATTATTTGACACTGGTGCCGATTATAGTTTCATGTCTGTGGAATTTAAACGTATGCTTGGAATAAAATCTAGTAGATTAGATATTCCTTATTCCATAGAACTAGCCGATGGCAAACTTGTTGAATCGAGCGAAATTGTTAGGGGATGTATATTGGAACTTGGTGAGCGAAGATTTAGTATCGATCTCTTGCATGTTCAATTGGGTAGCTTTGATATTGTAGTCGGAATGGACTGGCTGTCCAAGAATAAAGCAAAGTTGTTTGTCACGAGAAAATCATTCGCATCCCTCTTGCGAATGATGAAACGCTCATAGTCCATGGAGAGAAAAGAGACACGCCGTTGCAAATCATCAACTGTATGAAGGCATAGAAATGCTTGCGAAAAGAATGTGTTGTATTCTTGGTGCATGTAGTAGATAAGAAGGTTGAGGAGCAGAAGCTTGAAGACATTCCTGTGGTAAAGGAATTCCCTGATGTGTTTCCGAAGACTTGCCAGGATTACCTCCGCAAAGACAAGTCGAGTTCCATATTGACTTGGTCCCAGGCGCCGCTCCTGTAGCCAAGGCACCTTATCGACTTGCGCCATCCGAGATGCAAGAATTATCTGCACAACTCCAGGAGTTGTTGGATAAAGGATTTATAAGACCGAGCTTCTCACCTTGGGGAGCTCTAGTATTGTTCGTGTAGAAGAAGGATGGAACCATGCGGATGTGTATTGATTACAGCGAGTTGAATAAGCTCACTGTTAAGAATCGGTATCCGTTACCGAGGATTGACGACTTATTCGACCAGTTGCAATGATCGAGCTATTACTCCAAGATTGACCTTGGTCTGGCTATCATAAATTGAGGATTCAAGAAGAGAGCATACCAAAGACTACATTCAGGACTCGTTACGGACACTACGAGTTCCTTGTGATGCCATTTGGATTGATGAACGCGCTAGTAGTGTTTATGGATCTGATGAATCGTGTATGTAAACCATATTTCGATAAACTTGTGATTGTATTTATCGACGATATTCTGATTTATTCACGAACAAAGGAAGAACACGAGCAACATCTCAGGGCCATTCTAGAACTACTGAAGAAAGAGAAGCTATATGCAAAGTTCTCAAAATGCGAATTTTGGATTCGCGAGGTACAGTTCCTTGGTCACTTGGTGAACGAGAATGGTATCCATGTGGATCCAGCGAAGATTGAAGCGATAAAGAATTGGGAAGCTCCCAAGACACCGACTGAAGTTCGACAGTTTTTGGGATTAGCGGGCTATTACCGCAGATTTATCGAGAATTTCTCCAAAATAGCTCAACCGCTGACTTCCCTTACTCAGAAAGCCAAGAAGTACGACTGGGGAGACCAACAGGAAGAAGCCTTCCAACTACTCAAAAACAAGCTATGCGATGCACCGATACTATCTCTACCCGAAGACACTGAAGACACCGTGGTGTATTGCGACGCTTCGCGTCAGGGATTGGGTTGCGTGCTCATGCAACGCCAGAAAGTCATCGCTTATGCATCACGACAATTGAAAGTACATGAGAAGAATTATACCACCGAAGACCTGGAGCTAGGCGCGGTGGTATTTGCCTTGAAGATTTGGCGACATTATTTATATGGTACTCGATGTACTATCTTCACAGATCATAAGAGTCTGCAGCACATATTTGATCAAAAGGAGTTAAATATGCGTCATCGACGATGGGTTAAGTTGCTGAACGATTATGACTGTGAGATCAAGTATCATCCTGGAAAGGCGAACATGGTAGCAGACGCATTGAGTCGAAAGGAAAGGGTTAAGACCTTAAGGGTTCGAGCTTTAGAAATGATGATTCGAACGAATCTCACTTCGCGCATTCATGATGCCCAACAAGAAGCCCTGAAGAAGGAAAATCTCAAAGCTGAATACCTCCGGGGTATGGAGAAGAAATTGGTGCCAAACGAAGAGGGAACCTTATACTTTATGGGACGCATTTGGGTTCCGCTCTATGGTGGTATTCGAGAAGTCATCTTCGATGAAGCTCACAAGTCGAGGTACTCGATCCACCCAGGATCGGACAAAATGTATCAAGACTTGAAAGAGTATTATTGGTGGCCAAAACTCAAAAGCGGCGTTGCTGTTTATGTTGGAAAGTGCCTAACCTGTGCTAAGGTCAAAGCTGAATATCAGAAACCGTCCAGTCTATTGCAACAACCTGAAATTCCCGTATGGAAGTGGGAGCAAATTTCGATGGACTTCGTAACGAAATTACCTAGGACTCCTAGAGGGCACGATATGATATGGGTAATAGTGGATCGATTAACGAAGTCTGCACACTTCCTGCCAATTCGAGAGAAAGATAGCACTGGAAGGTTGGCTGAACTATACCTTAAGGAAATAGTGCCACGTCATGGAGTGCCTATTTCGATTATTTTAGACAGAGATGGACGTTTCATATCAAGGATCTGGCAATCCTTTCAAGAGGCCTTTGGATCTCAATTGGATCTAAGCACGGCCTTCCATCCACAAACAGACGGTCAGAGCGAACGGACTATACAAACACTGGAAGATATGCTTCGCGCATGTGTGATGGAATTAGGTGGCAGCTGGGATACTCATCTACCCTTGGTTGATTTTTCCTATAATAACAGCTACCATACAAGCATAAAAGCCGCACCGTTCGAAGCTCTATATGGCCGCAAGTGCCGCTCACCGTTGTGTTGGGCAGACACGGGAGATAAAGAGTTGATTGTTCCTGAACTTGTTCAAGAAACGACCAACAAAATCATGCAGATCCGAGAACGCATCAAGGCGGCTCGTGATCGACAAAAAAGCTACGCCGATCGAAGATGGAAACCTTTAGATTTCGAGGTGGGAGACAAAGTTTTGTTGAAGGTCTCACCTTGGAAAGGTGTAGCAAGGTTCGGAAAATATGGAAAGTTGAATCCACGATACATTATACCATTCAAGATCTTGGAAAAGATTGGTACCGTAGCGTACAAATTGGAGTTACCGGAAGAACTGAACGGTGTACATGATACGTTCCATGTGTCAAACCTTAAAAAGATTCCAACCCACGAAGCAGTTGTCATCCCTGCGAATGAGGTGCATATCGACGACAAACTCCGATTTACAGAACAGCTCGTTGAGGTAATGGATTGGAAGATCCAGAAAACAAGGAGGAATCGCATTAAACTTGTCAAAATACGTTGGAACTGTAAACACGGACCCAAGTACACATGGGAGCGCGAATAACAGTTTAAAGCTAAGTACCCCCACCTATTCGAGAAAGCTCCTGCGAGAGATAACTCAGCTTGAATTTCGAGATGAAATTCTTTTAACAGGGGGAGACTGTGACAACTGGCACCAAACCGGTAATTTCCGAACTATTTTAATTATTATTTATTAACTACAACTATGTGTTAAATGTCAACATTAGGTGATTACTTGCTTTACATATGAATTCATGCATGTTTTATACTTCAAATATTGCATTGTACATTACTTTAAGCGTTGCGTCAGAAAGACTAGTAAACTCACCGGTAAAACACACTGTGTCGGCACTTCTGCAAAAAGCAGTCAGACAATAGATTTAGGACCTAGGAGTAGGTCCAATATCTAAAATACATCAAAACCCAAGTATGGATACAAGGGTTAACATATAAACTTTCCGGAGGCTAAACTATGTACTAAAAGACACCCGAAACTCACTATAAGTGCTGAATTCTGCAGAATTCAGTAGAAAATCAGCTAAAAACAGCAATTTAACACCAAAATATTATGCATAATTGAAGTTTTAGTGTCCGGAATAACTTACAAAGTGTCGGGAATTAAAACTGTCACAAAAGGTGCTTCATATCTAGTAAAAATGCCCAATTTAGCACTTTAACAAAACGTAACGAAACGAATAACCGGACACTACCCAAAGCATCAAAATTTAACTAGAAGCAATGTTTTTATGATATTAAGCTAATATTGGTGATAGAACACCTTAAAAATCATATAAAAACCTAAACACACTTAAACTAACTTAAACCTTCTAGTTTGCATTTATAACCTTCAACTTTCAACAACTTACACTTTACCCCCCCCCCCCCCCAGGCCCACTTTCTTTTGATTAAAATAATTCCTAATGTCCCCCTTGATATTGTGCACTAAACCTTGAGGATATTAGATGCTTGGAAAGTTTTTATAAGTAACCATTAGATTGTTGAAACCTTATCATTCTAACTTTCAAAATTCACCTCCTTCCTCTCCTCTCTTCCTTGCTCTCGGCTCACACACAACCCCTATACATCCACCATATTCAATCTATTTCAAGGCATTCCAAGGTCACTACAAGGTGTATGGAGGCTAAATAAGAAGGCTTGAAGTGCTAGAACTTGAAGGACCACTTGGAGGAGCCATTAACCACTCAATTTCTTCTATCATCATCATCTTCCTTATTGTGCCACTTCCCTAGACAATAGAGCTAGTTGTAAGCCTCCTAATCACTAATTTAGTTCATGTTTATGTTATGTACAAGTCTCACCATCTAAGTAACTAAACTTTAAAGGATGAATATGAGAAGATCTAACATAATCATGAAGAAAACAAGTAATTTTAGTGATTTTCAGTGTATGTGATGAAGTTGATGTTGTTGAATCTTGTGTGTATGTTTCTATCTCGTATATTAAGCTTGTTAGAAGCTTAGATCTAACAAGTTTAAGCATGGAACTTGAAAGATCCATGGTTAAACTTGAAGATGAACATGTGAAACACTTATGTGAAGTTGAAAAATGAATTTTGAATCATGAACATGTAATCTTGAAGTAACAAAGTGTGTGTAATACTAGCTTTCGAAACTAAAATGTATGAAAAGCTTGTTAATGGTTCTTCAAGAAGCTTGTTAATGTAAGATTTAAAGATGTTAAGTGTGGATCTTGGAAGATCCATGATGAAACAAGGTTTTAAACATAAAGATCTTTCTAATGAACATAAAAATGATTTTTAAACATGATTTTCAAGACTTTGAAACCATAAAACTCATGGATGATTTCGTTAGTAAATTAAAGTTTCTTAAAAGTTTCTTTAAAATTTACATGAGCACTTGTTTTTTGAAAGATCATTGTATGTTAAGTGTAGATCTCAAAGACTACACATTTTTAACAAGAATCAAGTTCACCATAATGTTTCATATGAAGAAATTAGTGTATGTTATTTGGTGTAAATTGTTGAAAAATTGGTTTTAATGATAAAAAGAAAATAAACACATGTTTCGAAAACATGAGAAACCTCCATTTTTAAGGGAAACTATGTCAAAATTTTTATAAATATAAAATTTTGAGACTTAGAAAAATATAAGTTTTGGTGAAACTTATTCCCCAAAAATTCACCAAAAAATATTTACCAATGTTTCCTAATTTTTGTATGAAATTTCAAGTTAAAAGATGATGATTTCTTTAAGGTAGAATTAATATTAAGTATGTATATTTAGGAAAAATATATATATTTCGTGATCACCAAATTTTGTGCTAAGTGTATATTATGTGTATTATATGTAGTAGTGTATTAGGAACTTAAAAATACACAAAATACTCCCAAAGAGTATAAATACCAAAATATACATACAATTACATGAGAATACCTAAGTATTCAAGTATACAAAATTCCTCTCAAGAATAGTATTTGGACAATACAAGAAAATATATTTGTAAAAATATATTCCACAAATATTTGGACTTTGGACAATTTTTGGAGATATATATATTTTTGGACAAATATATAACCATTACCAACTAATGGGAATTACACAAAAATCAGGTGAATAACAAGAATAGTTATATATATTTTATACCATGACAAAATATATATATATATATTCCCTACAAGACTTAAAAATACATTATTTTTAAGAAATATAATTCCGGAAAATAATAAAAATAAAATAATTGTTTTTTGGCGAATAATGTAAAATACACAAGTATTTACATAAAATACAAGTATACTTTCCTAAGTATACTTGCACAAAAATAATATTGAGAATATTATTTCACAAAATACTTATATTTATTTTTTGAAAAATAATATAAGTAACGTATATGGACAAGTTAAAAATAAAGTTTATTTTTAACACTTATTACTTTGACAAATTCTACACAAATAAATATATATTTGTGAAAAGTAAAATATATATTTACAATAAACAATACATGCTCAAAGTGCAAGACACAACGAACGGGCAAGACCCAACAAACAAGGGCACGACCCTCATAAAAGATGAATATACAAAGAACAAATACATAAGCTAAAGATGGTGACTTGTACTTGTGTGTTACGATTCTAGTGACTAACATACATAGAATAATTATAGGTTAGGACGCTTACTAAACAGCCGGTGAAGTTTACGACGCGAAATACGCAAAATTGTGAGTTCATGTCCCCACTTTTAAACATTTTCTTGTTTTCTAAACTTGGGGAAAATACATGTACTGTGGTATGACGAAACAAAACTAAGGAATGACTTTATAGATCATGTCACGAATAGGGTGTCATATGTCACACCCCAACCGATGGTAGAAACATCGGGATGAGACGAACAAATTGCTCAAAACTTCATAACGCTATGTGACAATATATATTAAATTCAAATTTCATAAAATTGCTAAAAATGTCATACAAAAATCATATAAGACAACATTGTTTCAAAGATACGTTGACAAAATAGATTAATCTAAATGTGTTTCTAAGTCCACCTAAATCTTGTTCCTTCACTTAGCATCATCTTGTCTATCGAACCTGCAACATGTATTAAAATAGAGTTCCATGCAAAAGCAAAGACGAATATACAAGTTTGATACATAGTATAACATAGAATAAAATTCTTTAACGTGCTCGTATCCAACATGAACAACAATATGCAAATTACTAGTACATTGAGATTGTGTAACAATATGTTCAAAACCAAGAATCTAATGCGTTAAAATAGCCTATCCCAAAGTATCGTGGGAGGTAACATTTTTAACTTAACAATACCCCAAGACTCGTGGGCGGTGCATTACTCCTATAGCGCTATAATTGTTAAGGTGGGCTAGCAAAGTTAATGAGCACATATCAACACAAATAGTTTACGTAGCATACGAGATTAACAAGCATCAAATTGTTCAAAGTTTCACTCCCAATAGACTAGCGGGAGATTAACATGTTTCAATATGGATAGAGTGTGATTCAAATAGTTTCAAGTGTTTTCGTGTTTTTACATAGAATACATGTTGCACCCAAAAGTGTTTAAAAAGTAAAATGGGTTCGAGTATACTCACAAAAGTGCATATGTTTTCCGATTATCCAATGTGACGTAGTTGTTGAGACTAGAAAGTTGAATGTGTTCGATTTGGAGTTTAAGAGGTGTTTACATACAGTTCTATGGATTTGGAGTTTAAATAACATGAATATAAACATATGAAAATAATCATCTAACACCTATGCACTTGTTCTTGACACTATGAAACTCTAAAAGAGTTTAAATGTTTTCATGGAACAAGGTTCCATTAGAATCGTGACAAGTTGTCAAGGCCTAAGATGATACAATCTACTAGCTTGACGAATGTCCATTAGTTCATCACCAAGAGTTTGATTATTTGGTTGTTACATAAGTATTACATAGTGTATATTATATCATATATGTCAAGCATGAGGTAGAAGATTAAAGTATTCATTTAGGCACCTCTAAGAATCATGGAATTCATGCATGAGGTAGGAAGAACAAAGCTTCCATTTAGGTACCTCTATTGTTCACCACTACAATTGTTATGAACAACAAGGAGGGTCATGAACTTATAAGAATAATGAAATACAACAACTAATCTATGAGAAAACATCAAGAAGTGAATGGATTTTTATGAAAGATAGCCCAAGCTAGTCTAACAATCGCACATTCATCAAGCTTCAAGCTTGAACACTTCTTGTGGGTAAAACCCTAACTAAAACAGAATGTTTGTGAGGTTTTAACCTCTGATTTAACATTTCTCAGCCTTGTTTTTAAGACCAACTAATCATTCAATTGATTATGAGCATTAGGACATAGGTTTGAGATGAGATTAACTCAAGTTTACTAAGTTTAACAAAGTTTGAGATGTAAACAGAAACGAACAGCCCACTTTGGAGCCTTTTTGGTGACATTCCAGAGGCTTGGTTTTATATGAAAAACCTCTGGAAATGTTCCTAAGGTTGTTCTAAGCAAGTGGGAAAAAGAATCAAGTGAAAGGGTTAAGAAATAAGAAAGTTATGCATACTTTTGTAACTTGGTATGAATCTGCTCGAATTCGTGATTAACAGCTGATTAGAGGAGGATTTGAGAGTGTTTTTGATGATTTGCAAAGTGTAAAATGATTGGATTATGTTTGGGTTTTATAGGGAAGAGTTAGGTTAGGTTGTAGTTGGATAATAAATGCTAAACATGGTTTAAACTCAAAGAAAAACACAAAAATCGCGCCTAAAACAGAGCTGAATTAACCTGTTTGCGGGCAGGGCTTGCTGGCGGGCCAAGAGGTTAAATAAATTAAGGGCCGGATTAAGTTCAATAAGGAGTCATAGCTTAGCTGGTTGGTGTGCGCGCCTGATAGGTGTGAGACCCGGGTTCGATCCCCGTCTCCATCATATATTTTTTTTGAATAAGACTTTGATATATTACACATTCAGCCTCTGTTATTATACTTTCAGTTAATTACTCAAACAGCCCCTGGACTTTAATAGACTTATGTTAAGTTGTTTAAAAGGAGAAACTAACTTTATAGTTTAAACTAACTAAGTTAGTTTACTAACTTTAATATCTAACGATACTAACTAGATATTATAAAATAAACTTTTTATATAACCATATTAATTAATTTAATTAAATAAATAAAATAGGATCGATAAATAACCGTATTTATGAACGAATTTAAAAGAGGATAAAAACCTTTAAACGATTATTCATTTCATGAAGCTTCCGAATCTCATTATTTTAAGAGTTTTTAACTGGTTTAATGAGTATCAACTGTCGATAAATATAGAATCAAGAATCCTTGCATAATATTTCGCTTAAACGAGAAATTGATTAATAGTTGCATGTAAGACTAACTTTGAATATAAAAATATGATTAAAACTAGCTTCGATTTCATTATGATCAATAGTCTCGAATTACAAGTGAAACGAAAGTAGATTACAAAGAGAGTACATGTGTCTAAATATGGAAAGTACAACACGACTTGCTAAAATAAGAAAGTGCGAAAATGTGGAGCGTTACATGATAAGCACCATTAATCAACGTAAGTCCTAGACCGCGGAACAAAATGTTAGATCTAATGGGTTTCAGGCAGCCACACTCTTGGCCTCTTTGTTACCATGAGTGCTTTTGTGTCTCTAGTCGTGAATCGACAAGTAAAATGCCTATGGTTTGGATGCTTCCTATGTCGTTACATATGTTAGTGGCCTCGCGAACCATTAGCGATATCGTATTCCTTGCGCTTACATTTACAGAATACCTTTTCAAGTACAATCTCATACCATGATTCTTACAACAACACTTAAATGTTTTACACAAAATTGCATGAATTCACACCAACTTATGATGACGATTTTTCCAAAACTTACATGTATTTCAGGTAACTAGATGGATGTACGCACGGTTCCTCTTGCTCAAGAATGTTGTTTGTGTTTTTAGATATTTTGTGACAAGACTTCAATGCCTCTTTTGTGAGATTTGGTTGTTATATTCCGCCTCATGTGGTGATATAATGATCAAAACCTTGATATTTGTTTTTGGAACAAGTTGTAAACTTTTCAAACAATTATCTTCATGTGATGTAAACACTTAACTTAACTTTTATTTTGGGATATTTAATATCAATGGCATTATGGAGTTTGTTTTATGATCATGTAGCATGTTTACCATTCGTATGCAATAAGAACCATTCAGGATCACACCTCGTGCTTCCGCCTTAGAAAGGGGTGTGACACATATTGTGTATGTCCGCCACTGTACGAATAAGCTAGATAGAGCGTGTGTTGAATATTGTATAGAATAGTGTGAAATCCAGTACGAACTGAAAGGTTCTGTGATGTAACAGATCCTTCGTACGAAGGGAGTCCCTTCGTACGAACGGACACTTGAGTCGGTTCGTACGGAGCCACAAACCTTAGCAGCTTCGTACGAAGGCATTATGCCTATATATATATATGTGTGTGTGTTAGGTCTTGTGTTGGACAAGTTTTTGGTTCCCAGAGGGGAGATGTTGTCCAACTGGTTTCACGGGTATGTAACGTTTATACTTTCGGTGTCATATTCTATCTTCTACTCACTTTTTTATCACCGAACCGGTTATTTCGGGACCAAAACTCAGTCAAACTCGCCGGATCCTGGACTCTCAATTGGTTTCAGAGCTACGGTATCGATTCAATCGATCTAACACTTGATTGAATCACCTACGCTCATAAATTTTGGATGTGTAGTGAGTTTTGACGTAAAATATCAAAAAAAATATAAAATTGAGGGTCAATTCACGAATAGAATTCAAAATTCAAGACATCATTGTGTGCGGAATTGATTTTCGCACAATCCTGTGAAGTTTCATCATGAAATTCAAAGAAATAAAGATTCTGGATCGAAAAAATGTGTTTGAAAGTGTTCTTGAAGAAATCAGCTTTCCTGGTACGAATGTGCAGCTTCGTACGAACCCACAGTATTGGTTCATACAAATCCACATCTAGGTTCGTATGAAGGGAGATTGAAATGTTGATGTGTACTGAGTCCATTCGTAGGACTAGGTTTGTACGAAGCCACCTCATGGGTTCATACAAAGGGACACTTAGTGCTTAATCGTCAAATCGTCCGAGTCTTTAGCAAACAGATTTGATGATGCAATCACAGATTGTAGAAATTAGTGGGGTAGTCATGATACTGGTGCAGAATGTTTATTATTTGAGGTATCTGACTATTATGGGCCGAAACGCAAAATCCGCATAGATGAAAAACTGACTTTTGGGGCAGAAATTGTCATATTCTCAGTATAGTCAAGTTTTTCAGAGATGACAGAAGACTGAATTACTCAGTTTGAGGGGGAATTCAGTGATGAGATGTCAGAATTTTCAAAAATGAGGGGGGATAAAAATTTCATAGGATATATTGAAATTCCTTTTTAAATTCGTGACGCTGCAACAGTATTCGGGTGGTTCCAACTTCAGAGTTGCCCGGGAATGTGAATCTGGTCGTGGATGATAGCTTCTGAGATCTAGATTATCCGAGAGGGTGAATCTGATTGTGGACGAAAGCTTTGGAGATCTGAATGTGTTACCAGATGATTTGTTATCCGATGAAGATTTGGTGATTGTGGAGATTACCGTTTATACGGATCTATCATTCTGAAGGTGCTTAAAGTTGATCATGGAAAACGGGATTTCATATTTTTGCGGGTAATCACAAATTTTCCGTTAACCAGTGTGGTATTTGAAGTTTCTATCAATTGTCGGTTGGGTTTTTGTACAATAAACAGATCAAGCAAGCGGAATGCGAGATCGATGATGCTGAAATGGTATATCAAAAACTGAACGCGGATGTGGTTAAAGCTGAAACAGAGAAGCTGCAACGATTAGTTTCAAGTTGGTGATTATTCGTGAAGATTGCAGTTTAGCAAATCAGAGAAGGAGTCATGAACTGTGCAAACAAAAACCTGAAGATTTATTTCAGGGGGAATATGTACAACATTGTCAAAGCAAACCCGGATCATCAATCAAGGGGGAATCTATTGAAGATTTCAAGATGCCTGATTGAAGTTGCAGAATATTTGAAGGTACAGAATATTCAAACACGACTCAAGGTTTTCAAAGTGACGATTCGACAATGACGGCCAATGGGGGAATATGTTGGTGCATATTGTGTATCTCCGCCACTGTACCAATAGGCTAGATAGAGCTTGTGTTGAATATTGTATAGAATAGTGTGAAATCCAGTACGAACTGAAAGGTTCTGTGATGTAACAGCTCCTTCGTACGAACGGACACTTGAGTCGGTTCATACGGAGCCACAAGACCTTAGCAGCTTCGTACGAAGGCATTATGCCTATATATGGGTGTTGGGTCTTGTGTTGGACAAGCTTTTGGTTCCCAGAGGGGAGATGCCGTCCAACTGGTTTGACGGGTATGTAACTAGTATACATTAATATAAATTGACTTGTTTGGTGTCGTATTCTATCTTCTACTCACTTTCTTATCACTGAACCGGTTATTTCGGGACCAAAACTCCGTCAAACTCGCTGGATCTTGAACTCTTAACTTACCTACTTTTACTAACACATTTTCAACTATACCCCTCGGAAATTTCACCAAAAGATCGGCAAGTTGAACATTCATGTATGTCGGGGTAGGCACTCATAGTTTAAGCTTCTTAAACAGAGAAAATGGCATCACATTTATACTAGCTCCTAGGTTGGGCAAAGCAGTCCTAAACTTATATCCCTCTATCTCACAAGGAGTGGTGAAACTTCCTGGATCTTGCATCTTTGTGGGAAGTTTGATTGAGATCACCACAGAACATTCCTCATTCAATGTAATAATCGAAAGATCCTCAATTTTTTTCTTATTGAGTAGGAGTCCCTTGAGAAACTTGGCAAATTTAGGCATTTTAGCCAAAGCCTCAAGGAACGGAATGTCTACATAAAGTTTTTTTATCATCTCCAAAAACCCATTGTATTGACCAATTTGCTTTTTGTTCAAAAGTCTCGTAGGGTATGGAAGAACTGGCTCACACTATTCAACCAGTTCTTCTACTTTCTCCTCTTCCGATCCAACCACCTTCTCAACTATCTTCTCTGGTTCTACCTTTTTCCTAACAACCCTCTTAGGTTCTATCACCTTCTCTATCTCAAACCCCTCATCAACAACTATTGTACACCTACTACTACGTGTGAACATGACATGTAATTGGGCATTGGGGTTAACCTGGGTGGTGCTAGGAAATGAACCTGCGAGCCTCCCGGTCATCCTACTTGCCATCTCTCCCATCGTCCTCTATAGACTTTGTATGGTGGACCCCTGATTCCTAAACATCAATTCAAACTCCTGGTTTTCTTCAACAGCTCCTGATGTCTAGCCTCACCCTGCATAACTATCGACTCTACACGTTTGTTAGTCATACTATGGCTCTCCTCATTGCTCTTAAAAAACTCACTCAACTCAGACTTAGACTCTCCACTATTATGTCCATCAGTAGGAGTCTGAAACAAACTCTAGCGGGGTTGGAATCCACGGGGATTCCTGCTCTGCCAGTTTGAGGTCTGGCGTGGCTACCATCCAGAGTTGTAACCCGGGCCTCTTCCCTAGTTCTGGACAAAACTCAACTCCTCATCAAATCCTACAGGGCAATCTATCGTCTTATGTCCACCTCTACACACCTCATACTTAGAAGACATCTTAACCTGAATGTCCTTAACCATCTTGGTTAAGGAATCTAACTGAGTAGCTAAGGCAACACTAGCATCTATCGTGTGAATGCCCTTAAGGGTAGCAGTAACACATGTAGAGCTAGGCTCGGTGTAAGTACTGGCGGCTTGATCCTCCATCATCTAAAGGCACTCAAAACGGTTTTAGTACTCATCATGTTGTCGCTTGTTGTGGATTCAAGAAGTCTCTTAGTCGCTTTAGAAACTCCATTAGAAATTTTTTCCACGACTTTCCACTCCTCAAGATCATGTTGTTTAGGAGTGCCTTGAATCTGTGATATGTCTCGTAGAAAGTCTCCCATAGCTGCTAAGTGAATGCATATATAAGATTTCTAAGACGAGTTGTCTTAGAATGGGGAAAGTATTTCAGTAGGAATTTGGACTGGAAACCAGTCCATGTAGTAATGGTTCCTGATGGGAGGGAATCCAACCAAACAGTGCCCCGATCAGTGAGTGAGAATGGTAACAAATGAAGATTAATGGCCTCCTCAGTGACACCGGTGAGGCGAAAAGTACTACAGACCCTACCAAACCCAATTAAACGAGTGTGTAGGTCCTCGTCTCGCAGACCATGGAACTGGACTAGGTGGGTAATGGTGTTAATCAAGGAGGGTGGAATGGTCCAATTGTTCGCCTCTACAGTGGGAAGGGTGATGCTCCAACGAACGGTGGTGGGCACAACACTAATTTGATCAGCAACGGTTCTATGATTAGCCATAACTACATAAAAGAGAAGACGATGGAACTCGTGTTCCAGCTTAGAAAATGGTGAAGTGTCAGGTGGGCCCAAGGAAAGTGTGTGCATGTGCTGAAAAGCAAGCAGAAACGGTAAAGATCACAAACAGACAATCTAAACAATTAAGCACACACAACTAGCAAGTATCCTAAGCAAGCAAAAAAACTATATTTTTTATTGATTTTTATTTTTTAACTAAGGAAAACAAACTAATCTAAAAAAGCAGTAAAATGGCTAAATCCCCGACTCGGGTCGTCCTCAAAAGCGCACTGTACCCCCAGAAATGGCGCCAATAACTTGATGTGTGAAATATGTATTAATTTACTTCAAACAAGTTTTTAAATTTGGAAGAACCGTTAAACCACACACCACCGGCAAGTGTACCAGACGTAAGTAGTAAAACAAGTAAGTCCGAATATCGAACCGTGGACACAACAAGAGCGACTTTTGATACTAAACCTCTATTGGCCTTTAGCCTAATAATTTGGTTTTGTAAGAGAATGATTTGTTTTTTCAAACTAAAAAGCAAATTAAACAAATAAACAATCAAACAGACAGCAAGCAAACACAACTGGAGAATGGACTGTTACCTAGGCAAGAATCCCTAGACTAATGAATGAAATCCTAACCCTGGTTTTTGAATGAAGACTCTGTCAAACTCAACACGCAAGTAATTAGAGTCTGTTTCAAAGTTTTGACATGTAAATCAACACATTCATTCAAAACCAAAAATTAATCATTCAAACCGTTCGTCTAGTTCATCAATCCTAAGCAACCATAACAAGTTTAGCTACCCATAGTCGGAAGTGAAACAAAAATAAATTTAAAGCAAACATGTTCAGAAAATATTATCATGAGATTCAAGTTTTATCAACCTGAAACAATAAACAAAAGTCTAACCGAAAGCAAATAAACTTTAATCGCGTTCTTTAATCACAATCTTCCTCTTTCTTGAACTACTCTAAATAAAACCTCCAAATTTCTTGATCTTCGTCCGTGTGATAATAATATCTTGTGAAGTGTGGCAGCATCCTTGTCGAACAAGTTGTTCTCCTTTATGCTTTCTTCCGTTCGAATTATATATTTATCGTTGAACAATAGGGTTTTGTGTATATCTTTCTTTTCTTTTTTTTCTTTTTGAATTCTCGTCCAATCCCTCTTGTATATTTTTTCCACACAATTTCCATCACTTGGATTTATTTGGCGGTTCACAAAAGACATAATGGACCTGGGCTCACACAATACACTAATAGTGAAGTGGGTCTGACCTTGCGTTCATTTAACAGCCCAAGACAACAAATGAATAGGCAGCAAAGGCTTGTTTGTGTAATTTGTTGAATTCTATGTATTCTTTCGTGTATTCTTGATCTTTAGCAAATCATGAAGCAATATGTTGGGATTGAACCCTATCAGAGGAACAGATAATTAAAGCCAAAACTGGATCAGAGCAGTGGATCCAGAATAAGCAGACGATTACAGTTAGTTCATGCAAATCTCTCCCCTTGAAAGTGGTTTTATATCTGCTGACCTCCTATCTGCTGATCTTACTAAGTGCTGTCCTACAACTGCTGCTTTGCATCTACTAAAGACTGATGGAAGACCAAAGCTCTGCTGACTCAATCTACTGCCTTGAGTCAAGTACTGCTGATCCGGACAGGCACTGCTGGGTTCACAGCAGTGGAAGGATGCAGCAGCTGTTTAAGTGTCTTTTATGTAAAGAAATGTAATAGCAGTAGTTAGTATATCAGAGTTTGTATAGATCAGAGGTTAGAGTTTGTTAGGAGGTTAGATGTCACTTTCATGGTGACGTCAGCTAAGATGCTCAGTGGTTTGCAAGTGCCTATAAATAGTTCAGTACTTTGTACTGTTCTATTAGCTCTGGCAATACCGTCTTCTTTGCACGAACAAACTACTGAGCTCTGGCTGAGGGGGAGTTTACATTCATTCATCAATCATTGTAATCGTTGTTGAAACAAATTCAATCTTTCGATTCATTGTGTAAAGATGTTTGATTAAAGTATTACTCTCGCTTGATTGTATGCAAAGTTTGTTTTCATCTTAATTCCGCTGCACAACTCTCTCATTTCCATCTTAATTTCAAACGAAAATACAATCAAAAAGAAACTGAGATCCAACAATTGGTATCAGAGCTTGGACAGTCAAATTTTATTTAACAATCATTTTGACGTAAATAGTTCAGCTCATAACAGTTGATACTGATCGTTTGTTCGTCCGTTGAAAAACAGAGCAAGGATTAATCACCATTAAAGTTGATTTCTCAGTGTCTGTAAAACAACAAGAATGACGTCACAATCTCAGGATGATAAAAACAACATCGGCTCGCTTTTTAAACCACCTATGCTAAAAAGAAATGAGTATAACATCTGGCAGAGGAGGATGGGTCACATCCTCGCTCAACAAAGCACAGGTTGTTGGAAGTCTGTCATTTATGGTCCCCATGTTCCTTCAGTGCCAAGTGCTGAAGATGCTAAAAAGTTTGTTCCAAAACCAGTTGAAAATTATACCGAAACCGATTTTCAAAAGATCGAACTAGATGCTAAAGCGTTTAGCATCGTAGCATCAGCGCTGCCCAATGAGATATATGCTGGACTGTTACATTGTAACAGTGCCAAAGAGTTATGGGACGCACTTAAGGAACAGTTTGGGGGAACTGAAGAAGTCATAGAAAACAATAGGGAAATCCTGAACCAACAGTATGAAACATTTTGCTACGTTAAAGGCGAATCACTAACGCAACAATTTGAGCGTTTCAGTTGTCTCATCAGTGAACTGAGGCTTGTTAACACCACTTTTACAAACTCAACTCAAAATAGCAGGTTCCTCAGGTCACTGCCAGAAAAATGGGACACCATAGCTTTTGTCACCCGAAACTCACCTGAATTCAAGGATCTGACCTTGACCCAACTCCACGGTCGACTCCTGACCTACGAAAGGGAGTTGAACCAGAAAAGGAGGTTACAAGAGTCAGGAAAAGTTACCGATGATTACACTTTCGGTAATACTGCTCTTCTGGGTCAAGAAGAATCTGGGAGCAGTGGTAAGGATCAGGGTTATGATCACTTCATTGACATAACTGCTGGTGCAAATTTTAACAACCCTGATCCTCACTCTGCTAGTTATGCATTCACTGCAAATGAAAACTAGATGTCAGACAATTTAAGTTTTGAACTAAATGATTTGCAACATTTTGATCCCACTGATTTAGAGGAAATGGACATCCTGCACCAACTGGCTTTGCTAAGTGTTAGAACTAGCAAGTTCTACAAAAGAACAGGGCAAAAATTCCCAGGTTTGCATGGGAATCTAAGGGTTGGGTTGGATAAATCGAAAATCAAGTGCTACAAGTGTAATAGGTTGGGACATTTCTCTAGGGAATGTAGGAGTCAAACTACTGGTCCCATAATTACTCATCCTAGCTCAAATCCTAGACCTCAAAACCAAAACACTGTGCACTATGCCCAATATGCCCCAGCAGCTCAAGTGAACACTGCTCACTATGCTGCTGCCCCTGTGCCAGTACATTATGTCCAAACTACTGTTCCACAAATCCAATATGTTCAAACCCCTGCTCCACAGGTACAAGTGCAACCTGTTGCACCTCAAACCACTGCTCCAGCAGCAGCACAACCAGATCAACAAAGTTTTTTCACTCAAGGGTTTGTTGACTGGAGCAGTATGCCTGAAGACCTTAATGATGAAAATTTTGCACTCTATGCTTCTAATGATCCTTCTCATGATGAGTTTTGTTTGATGGCATTAGAGTCAATACAGGAGGGGGTTGAAACTGAGGAGGAACAGCAGAGCTTTGAAACAGTGGAAGAGGTGACTGAAGCAGTGGTTACTGCTGTGGCTGGTGAACTACTGTTGGGAGAAAGTTCAGGTTCCCTGATTGAACCACTGACAGAACCATGGTCCGAAGAGGACAAACAAGAAGAGAAGGAAGAAAAGGCTGGTGAAAAGAAGGTGAAAGCTGATGATGAGGAAGATCGTCAATGTGATTGTGCAATGATGGCAGCTGCCATGGTATCTCCTCAAGTTCTTGAAAAACTGTGTTCTGACAATTGCATAATTGCTTTTGCTAACATTAAAGAGGTGAATGAAAACCTTCGGGATAAAATCTTGTCTGATGAGGTCAAATTTGAAAGGTCTTTAAAAGAACTTAAAAACAAATTGACTGAAAAGGAAAAAGAGAACAGCTGTCTAAAAGAAGAGCAAAGTATAACCAAAACCCAACTTCAAACTATGGTAGAAAAATACCAAGTTTGCAAAAAGGAGTTGGAGTCTGCCCAGATTACTTGTGAAAGATGGGTGGAATCTTGCAAAGGATATGAGGTTATGCTTGAAAAACAGAGAAAAAGCAATGTGAAATTTGGGGTTGGCTATAGAAAACATGATGATGAAAACACTGCTTTTGAAAAATCTGTTCAAACCACTGAGTTCATCCCCACAAACAAGAATGGCCAAGAAGTGAAAATCACTGACAAACTTGGTAACAAAATCACACTTGACAGACCAATGGAATCCTCTACTTTTGAGGAGCTTGAAGAATACCAGTTTAAACCAAAATGGTCTGATGAGTGTGACATTCTTGAAAATTTCAAGCCAATGGACTTTACATCAACTGATGGTGTCAAGGCTCCAAAAGCTAAAGTCATACCTCTCAAGGACATCCCAGCAGTGGTTAAAACCTCTGCTGCAAAGGAGTCTGAAAAAAGAAAGAAGAAAGAAAAAATTGATAACTTGTTTTGTGAATTCTGTGAGAAAAGGAATCATCTTACAAAAGATTGTTTCAACTTAAAAGCTTATGATTTAAACAGAACAAGTGTCATTGTTTCAGCTGAAGGTTGCATTGTCTGTGGTAAAACAAACCACAAAACTCAAGCATGTGTGTATCTCAAAAACTTTGATGTGAAAAAGAATGAGTACATTGCTAAAACATCCTTGAGTCCATCGTCATCATCAACATCTGTCAAATTCACCAAGAAACAACCACTGTTTGTGCCAGTTCAAACAGCTGTTACAAAACAGCTGAACCAAACATCTGTCAAAAGAGATGTTCAGGTTACTGATGCACCCCCTGCCAATCAGTTCAGAAAAGGCAGAGAAAAACAGTCTTACCAAAGGATTCCTCACGTTTATGAGGCCTACAAAAGGCCCTCTAAACCCAAAGTGAACAAGCATCCTTTTGGTTACCAGCAGGTGATTGGCCAGGACCCAAAACAGTGGTTAGAGAAACACTGTCCTAAAACAGTTCAAACCCCTGACCTAACCACTGTCCATCATTCTGCAAATGCTACACATGGATTTGTTTGGCCCAGTTAAAGTCATGAGCCTCAAAAAGAAAAGATATTGTTTGGTTAATGTTGATGACTTTTCTAGGTTCACATGGACTTTCTTTTTGCACTCAAAAGATGAGACTGCGGGCATTTTGCAAGACTTTGTAATACAGGTTGAAAAGCAATTTGACCTTCCAGTGAAAAGCTTCAGGAGTGACAATGGCACAGAATTCAAAAATAGGGAGTTGGATGCCTTCTGTGTGAAGAAAGGGATTGTAAGGCAGTACAGCATCCCTAGAACACCAGAGCAGAATGGGGTAGTGGAAAGGAAGAACAGAACTCTGATTGAGGCTGCCAGAACCATGCTTGCAGATTCAGGTTTGCCATTAACTTTCTGGGCAGAGGCAGTAAACACTGCTTGCTATGTTCAGAACAGAGTTTTAATAAACCCCAGGCACAAAAAGACTGCCTATGAAATTCTGTATAAAATTAAACCACTGATCTCATATTTCAAAGTGTTTCGCTGCCCATGCTTTATTTTGAACTTAAAAGATTCCATTTCAAAATTTGCAGCCAAAATTGATTGTGGTTATCATCTGGGATACTCAACCACTGCCAAGGCCTACAAAGTGTTCAATACACGGACCAAGGCAGTGGAGGAGACTTTGAATGTTAAGTTCAATGAACTTTCATCAATGAAAATCCCAGCAAACCCTGCAGATCTGTTTGATCTTGAAAAATTTACTTTTGAAAATACTGCTGTCAAGACTAACAGTGCAGGTCCATCAGAGGATACAACACCAGACTATGGGTATGAAATCATCATCCCTCAAAGGTCTGCCACAAAGGGAAAAGCACCAGCTGTTCAAAACAGTTGTCAAAGCTCAACCACTGCTACCTCAACAGTTGTTGACCAAAGTAGCCCATCAACCACTGCTTCCACATCCTCAAACACTGCTGACAAAAGTCCTCAAACAGTGGATAAAAGTCAGCAGTTGTCCACTTCATTACCTCCTATTCCACCACCTTTTGAAGCCACTGCTGGATCATCAAAGTCCCCAGCAGTGGTTAGCTCAGATGATACACATTTGCAGCCTTCACCAACCAATGCCATCATACCATACCAAGGAGATTTAATCTTCTTGAGATCTCATCCACCTGATCAAATCATTGGCAACATAAATGAAGGGGTGCTCACAAGAAGTCAAACCCAAAACATTTGTCTTTTTGCTGGTTTTCTATCACTCCATCAGCCAGTCAAGTACCAAGAGGCACTGAAAGACAACAGCTGGGTAGAAGCCATGCAAGAGGAGCTCCAACAGTTTAAAAGACAACAAGTATGGGAGCTTGTACCACTGCCAGAAGAGGTTAGTCCCATTGGCACAAAGTGGGTCTTCAAGAACAAAACTGATGAAAGGGGTATTGTTGTCAAGAATAAAGCCAGGCTTGTGGTTCAAGGTTACAGACAGGAAGAGGGGATTGATTATGATGAAACATTTGCCCCTGTTGCAAGATTAGAAGCAATTAGACTGTTCCTGGCCTTTGCTGTCAACCACAATATGAAGGTGTTTCAAATGGATATCAAAAGTGCTTTCCTCTATGGTACAATTCAAGAAGAGGTGTATGTTTGTCAACCTCCAGGTTTTGAGGATCCATTTTATCCAGATCATGTCTACAGGCTTAACAAAGCCTTGTATGGCTTGAAACAAGCACCAAGGGCCTGGTATGAAACTCTTTCCAACTTCCTACTCTCAAATGGTTTCAAAAGAGGTACCATTGATAAAACACTGTTTTTAAAATGGAGAGGGAAGGATTTAATGATTGTTCAGATTTATGTGGATGACATTATTTTTGGAAGCACATGTAACTCAATGTGTGAAGAGTTTAGAGAACTCATGACAGCTGAGTTTGAAATGAGTGCTATGGGTGAGCTGCAATGCTTTCTTGGTCTCCAAGTACAACAATTGCAAAATGGAACTTTCATTCATCAAAGCAAATATGCTAAAGAACTTTTAACCAAATTTGATATGAATGATTGTAAACCATGCAGCACACCCATGGCAACAAATAAGCTGGTCATGTCTGATGAAAAGGATGAGCTAATTGACCAAACACTTTATAGAAGCATGATTGGGTCTTTATTGTACCTAACTGCATCTAGACCAGACATCATGTTTGCAACATGTGTCTGTGCAAGAAGTCAATCAGCTCCCAGAAAATCAAATCTCATTGCTGTAAAAAGGATCTTCAGATACATAAAAGGTGCTCCCACACTTGGTATCTGGTATCCAGCTAATGGGAACATCAAGCTTTCAGGTTTCTCAGACAGTGACTTTGCTGGATGTCACACCACAAGGAAGTCCACATCAGGAGGGTGCCAGTTTCTAGGTGATTGCTTAGTCTCATGGCAAAGCAAAAAGCAAGCAGCTGTTTCAACATCCACTGCTGAAGCTGAATACATTGCTGCTGCAAGCTGTACAGCCCAACTCCTGTGGCTTCAAAATCAGTTACTGGATTTTGGTATCACTGCCTTGAAGACACCACTCATGTTGGACAGTCAGGCAGCAGAAAATATCATCAAAAATCCAGTTTCCCATTCAACCACCAAACACATTGACATCAGACATCACTTTGTGAGGGATTGCTATGAAAAAGGTTTGATTTCTCTGCATCATGTCCCAACTAAAGACCAGTTGGCTGATGTGCTCACAAAAGCACTTGATACAGCCACTTTTGAAAGCTTGGTCTCTAGAATTGGGATGCTGAACATGGAATAACAAGCAACATCTTGTTTTTCTATGAATAAAAGCAACAAAATGTTTTCAGAAAATCAAAACTCCATCCTTAAAAATAGCTAAAAATGAAATTTTTCATTAAAATCCTTAAAAGTCTGCCATTAACCACTGATTGTTCAAAAGTCTGCCCTACTTCAAAAGTCTGTCCACTGCTGAAAGTCAACCCCTGTTCTCTCATTACTTTGATAAACTTTGTTGTTCAAAAGCAGTGTCTTATCCACTGATATGCTATCCACTGATAGTGAAAATCATCCACTGCTTTCATACCACTGCCTTCATCAGTCCCTATCACACAAGTACTGTCCTTCACTTTCACCAGGGGTTGTCACGTGGGCAGTACATATTGGTCAGACCTTTTGTAACGGCTGCCACCTCAGCATTCACTTTCTTCCCTATAAAATCCCCCACTCACCACCAAAACAGGGTTTTACTGTCGAATTGAATTCTTAAAAATTCTCTTCTCAAAGCAGTTTTTCTTCTCATCTTTCACAACTTTCTTCGATCATTCATCTTCAAAATGACAAAATCGAAGTCATCCTCAAAACCCTCATCCAAATCATCATCGAAAACAGCCTCTCAAAAGGCAATCTCCACTGAAATTCCACATAAACCATCTCACAATCTCCTGGGTCTTCTCACAAAACCAGGAACCACCAAAGTTTTCGATTCCATCATTGATCTCATGGCAAAATCAAAGTACAAAACTTTGTTCACTGCCGATGCACCAATCTATTTGGCGACCCAAAGGGAGTTCTGGTAGAATGCAACTCTTGAAAAACAAGGAGACACTGCAACCACCATAAACTCTTCGATAAAGGGTAAAGTTGTCCAAATCACGCCACAATCCATTTCAGAGGTCTTTCAACTCGGTGATCAGGAAGGTAAAATTTCTTTCACTAAAAACGAGTTACAAATTGACTTCATTGAGAGAGGGTATGAAGCCACAATGATGAAGAAAGTTACCTTAGAAAAAGGTTATTTTCCGTCTGCAACCAGATTTCTATTTCATACCCTCCTACTATGTGTTTCAAACAAAACCACTTCTTTCAATGAAATTCCTTTAAAGATTCAAAATCTGGGATATGCAATTCTTCAAGGAGAAAATTTTAACTATTCTCGGGAAATTTTTAAAGATTTGGTTAATAATGTTGAAACAAAATCATTCTTACTGTTTCCAAGGTTTTTAAATTACTATTTTTCAAAGAAATTCAGTAAGGATGATTTAGCTGTAATAAACCAAGGTGATTCTACTCAAATAAACAGTTTAACAACTGAAACTTTTTCAAGAATGTTAGCACCTTGCAAAACACAAGCAGAGGTGCCTGAGCAGATTTTAGCAGTTACAACTGCTCGTCGGGTATCTGCTGCTGAGCCCACTGCTCAAGGTGATCAAAGCAGCAGCACAACTGTTTTGAAACCCACACCTAAAATCACCAAAAAGCCAACAAAAAGAAAAACACAAAAACCCCCCCAAAACCATCAAAAAGGCATCTCTGGAGGATGCGATACCAGAGCACCTGCCAGTGACAACACAAAAGTCACAAGAAACCACTGCTGCTACTTCCTCACAGCAGTTGGTACAAATATCTCAACCCATAACCGAAACTCCTCCTGTTTCTTCAAAAAAGAAAAGGTTGTACAAATAGGGTCTCCACATCATGATGCTCTGGAAACACTCGTTTCTATCATCCACAGTCCAATGCCCGGGACACATCCTATTTCTACACCAATCATCACATCCACAATTCCCTCACCAATAAAACCACTGTTGGATGCAATTGATTTGAACCAGGCATTAACCAGTCCTTCTCAATCACCTACTAATGAGAATATACCTCAACAACTGACTGGGTCTGATGTATCAATCTTTGCTAACCCACCAACACAACCTGAGGAGGTTACACCCCATGAGTTACAAGTAACTCTTGGTGGTAATCCAAGTGAAGCAGCCACTACAACTGTTGTACCTACAGGTTTACAGTTGGACAGTGGTTACATTAATAAGACTTCCTTGGAGGCAATTTCTTTTATAGCACCTCTGCCAACCACCAGTGGATTTATTTATCCTACTGGCAACATCAAAAGGTTGTCAAGTGTTGAAGGAAGAAGACCCCAGTACCAAGAAAAAGGGGCATCAGTGGTTAATGTTTGGAGTATACTCCCTATATCTACCACTGATAAAACCACTACTAGTGGGAAATCAGATGATCCCATTAACTTGGGTGATGGTTTAAAGTACCAGAAATTGACGGATCGTATTGCAAAGCTTGATAACTCTGTTGCAGAACTCAAAGATATGCTACAACAGGTGTTACAAATTCAGAAGGTACAATCAACTGCTGTTCCACCTCAAGCACCTGCTCCACAAAGGGAACCTGCTACAAATGAGCTCTGGAATCTATTTCAATCTTTTCTCCAACAACAAGCACAATTAGCAGATCAGCAACATGAAAAACATGTACAACAGCTGAGAAATGCAATGGAGTCAAGGTTCAAGAACACTCAGGCTGATTTAAAGGCTCTCAAAACTCAGATCTTGCACACCACTGGCAATGCTCCTCCAAAAGTCCGCTACATTTATCAAATCCCCGAAGATAATGCCAAAAAGGGGGAGAAAATTAAGGAGTGGAAAAAGAAGGGTATAGAGGATGGTCTCTATCTTGAACCAGAAAATTCAAACATGTCCAAAAAGATCCCTTTGCCAGATGGCAGCAAGAAAATTGATGTGACAACAAATGCACTAGCAGAAGCAGTTGCAAGTGTAAAAAGTGATAGAGAGGCCAAAAGGAAAGCCAAGGTGGACAGAATGGATCATCCAGATCAGGGTACTTCTGGGTCAAAGGATCATGAAAATCCTGTTGAGGAAAAGAAGAAGCCTACTAGAAAAGTGAGGCAACCCAAATCCATTCCAACCAGACATTCAAAGTCTGCTCAAAAACCACCATACAAAACAGCTGATGCAACAGGAGTTACAAAAACTACTTCTTGCCAAACAGTTGTTCCATCAACACACACAACATCCACTGCTTTACCATCATCACCACCAAAAACAACACCTGCTGACATACAGTAGAAGACAGCAGATGTTATAACATCTGTTGTAATGACAACAGTGGTTGAAACACCAGTTGTTTCAACAGCTGTTAGTCAATCACAATCCACTGCCACTACATCTACCACCACTGTTCCATCCAAAACATCATCAGTCCCTCCTACAAAAAGGAGAAGACTAATTCTCAAAGATGATGACAATTCACCACCACAAACATCTTCAAAATCTTTAGCACTTGTCACAATTCCAAAACCTGTTCCTCTTTCTTCAGTTAAAATGTATAAGCCCTTACCTCCTGCAGGTGTTCAATTTCCTCTTGAATTAGCAGCTGTTAGAGAAGAAATAAAATCTTTTTACTTTGAGGATGACCCTGCCAAACGGAGTTTGCCATCAATAAAAGGATATCCCTGGCCTAAAAATGTTGATGAATATTTGGAAATCAAGGCCAAGCAAGCAGAGGATATCTCAAAGAAAAACACACAAGGGAAATCTGATAAAGAAATTGCACAGAGAAGTCAATATTTGCTCACACAAGTCAGATCCCTAGAGCAATTTGCAAAAAATGTTAGTCAACAAATTTCTGAAAGAGCAGCTGAAACTCTGAAGAAAGACTACATTGAAAGCATCATGGCTCACAAGAAGTACAAAGGAGAGAGATACATGTACAAAGAGTGGACTATTCCGGAACTTGAAAACGAAGCAGCACGAATTCAAGACATGATAAAAAGGAAAGTCACTCACACTCCTCCTAACTGGGCAAAGTTTAGAAAGAATGTACCTGACAAACAGGAAGAGCTGAGGAGAATGAAAGAGGAACTGGTAGCAGCTGATTATGGAAACAAAAGACAAGTTGCTAGATGGA
The DNA here is from genome assembly GCA_030545235.1 of Helianthus tuberosus. Classification (NCBI taxonomy): domain Eukaryota; kingdom Viridiplantae; phylum Streptophyta; class Magnoliopsida; order Asterales; family Asteraceae; genus Helianthus; species Helianthus tuberosus. Next base: position 82,069,048 of record CM060413.1, read on the forward strand.
AAGAAGATGTGGTCAGGGCTACTTACAAAAAGTTGGAACAATTAAGAAAGAAAGATCCCACAGTTCCTCAAAAGCCTGACTATCCTGAAGCAGCGGTTTCAAAAAGACCATCAAAGCTGCAAATCAGGAGATCCACAGCTCCAGTTGGTGCTGCCATCTACAAAAGAAGGCCACAGAAACAGCTGATTGCTGAAACCATCAAAGAGTTAATGGAAGGTGAAGACCTTGGAAAAGAGGGTATAAAGAAAATGATCATGGAAACTCTTGGTTTGGATCAAACTGCAAGTACTGCTCAGCCAGTCATGAATAGGCCAGCCTCTCCAAATACTTCAGCAAATAAACATCTCCCAAGAAACCCACCAGGCTCAAAAATACAAAAGTGGGAAACTGACAAACAGACCTGCGTATTGACTTTGCTCAGGTCTGGTGGAGAAGTGGAGAAAATATCAAGGGAACAAGCTCTTGGCCTGAGTCTTGAAGATTTGCAGGATCTCCTTGATCTTCCACTTAGCAGGGATGATGAAGATACAGATGCCCTAGACTTTGAATTACAATTTAAAGGTCAGATAAGGGAGCTGTTGATGAGGCAATAAAGAATTCCACAAATAATGAAGACTTTTGGCATTATCTGTTCCAGGGGGAGATTGTTGGGATTGAACCCTATCAGAGGAACAGATAATTAAAGCCAAAACTGGATCAGAGCAGTGGATCCAGAATAAGCAGACGATTACAGTTAGTTCATGCAAATCTCTCCCCTTGAAAGTGGTTTTATATCTGCTGACCTCCTATCTGCTGATCTTACTAAGTGCTGTCCTACAACTGCTGCTTTGCATCTACTAAAGACTGATGGAAGACCAAAGCTCTGCTGACTCAATCTACTGCCTTGAGTCAAGTACTGCTGATCCGGACAGGCACTGCTGGGTTCACAGCAGTGGAAGGATGCAGCAGCTGTTTAAGTGTCTTTTATGTAAAGAAATGTAATAGCAGTAGTTAGTATATCAGAGTTTGTATAGATCAGAGGTTAGAGTTTGTTAGGAGGTTAGATGTCACTTTCATGGTGACGTCAGCTAAGATGCTCAGTGGTTTGCAAGTGCCTATAAATAGTTCAGTACTTTGTACTGTTCTATTAGCTCTGGCAATACCGTCTTCTTTGCACGAACAAACTACTGAGCTCTGGCTGAGGGGGAGTTTGCATTCATTCATCAATCATTGTAATCGTTGTTGAAACAAATTCAATCTTTCGATTCATTGTGTAAAGATGTTTGATTAAAGTATTACTCTCGTTTGATTGTATGCAAAGTTTGTTTTCATCTTAATTCCGCTGCACAACTCTCTCATTTCCATCTTAATTTCAAACGAAAATACAATCAAAAAGAAACTCAGATCCAACACAATAACAAACCGATGGGGTGGTGGTCCATTGGCAAAGACAAAACCTTTAAACATCTTGGGAGAGGTGTTGGTAATTTTAGTGTTATCAACGGATTTTAGGGTATTGGATTAACTTGTCGATCGAGAAATAATGTTAGAGATTAAACGAGTTAGGTGACGCGGGAGTGCGGGCTCAATTTAATCCTAATATTATTTGAGTTTACTATGTAAGTAATTTACATGGCCTTTATAATTAATGGTTAGTTTATAATTAAAGGTTTTGGACTTCATATGAACATTATACTATTATTTTTGTTAAACTCCATTACTAAAAGTCCACTAACTTATGGACTACACATGTCCATTACGTAGTTTTATTTGTTGGGCCAATGGCCATCATGAAAAGTCATAGAAGTTTTATTAGACAATATCAAAAAGTCCATTGACGTGGTTTTCTGAACTGAAAAAGGCCGTGTGAAGTTTTATTAATTGGTCTCTCGATCGCCGCATATGGATATAGAACACACAGTACGGTTACAGTTTTTTGTGCTCTTCATTATCTTCATATCATATAATCATCAACTCCAATTCCAACAAGAGTTATCTTTGTCTAATCTGATAAATCATTGCGTGTAACCCGCAAATAGGTTTATCTGATAGTTCTCATACGATTCAGAGACTAATCCAGGTTTTATCACAAACTTTTCAATTTCAATTCGGTTTCCAGGTTTGTTAATTTCTTTGAAATTACTTGTTCTAGACCAGTTATACAACAAAGATAAACCTATTTTAGGGTTCAATTTGGTTCGAATTGTAGTGGTAGTTTTGTTCAAATATTTGCCTGTGATAGTAATTTTACTGAAAAGTTTAAGGGGCTGTTTGGCATCATTCAGATGCTACATCTTAATGGTTTAAAACCTCTGAATGAATAAGAGGTAACCTCAAGTCTGAATGGTTAAGAGGTAACCTCTGAATGGTAAATCATCACATGTCACATTCTTCTACCTTCTCATTGGTAAAATTCTTAATGGTTCCATTAAGAGGTAGCCTTTTAATGACCATTCAGAGGCTACCAAACAGCCCCTAAGTAGGGAAATTCTGACTTTGAATTCAATTTTATATGGTGTCATCATCGACTGGATTTAAGATGAAAAGTAATTGAGTTTTGAATTTGGTCAACAGTTGGCTACTTATTACTTTATTAGGAATCAAACTGAGTTGCAATTTAATTTTATCATGAATATGTGTCAAGAATTTGGAACTTTTATTTTAATTCAGTGGTGTCTATTGAATTGGTCAAGGAATTAAGAATTAAAGGGTATATAATATTTTGATATTCTCAAATCTATACATGAAATTGAAATTCGTTGTCATTAACGAAAGGATATAGTTGGTGGATTAATTTGAAGAATTTTGCGAGGATAATAATTCTATTGGTTAGAGAATTGTTTTGGTGATTTGGGAAATCATTTAATCGAATCGAAACTGGGACCTTTTAAATTATATAAGAAATCTAGTGTACTTTATTTTAATTTGATCACTTCAAATTTCAAAACCTATTGTTTCAAAATGGTTGAACGTGATGAGGCAAATGGGAAGTTCAACAAGGGTAAGGGTGATAAAAGAAAGTTTGACCGAGGAAATAATGATTCCAACAAGAAACCAAAAGGGGTTGATGGAGATGTGGCACACCGGGTCATTTCAAGAAAGATTGTCGCGTGAAGCCTGCGGATGGAAACAAAGCTAACATATCCGGTCCAAGTGGGTCGAAAGATCCGAATGCTTCACAAGGTACGCTTACTAATTCCACTTTAAATAAATGAAACCCGGTCTTCGGGTTTGTTATTGGACTCAAAAAGTCCAATCGTTTATAAACATAATTCGGCTGAGAATTATGTATCATTTATTTCTGAATCCTTTTATGTACAAGATGACATGCTTGCATGGTGGGTAGACTCGGGTGCTACGAGTCACGTGTGCAAGGATCTCAAATGGTTTGAGGAATTTGAACCACTTGAAGATGGATCTGTACTAAGGATGGGAAATGTTGCAACCAAGCCCATCAAAGGAGTTGGAAAAGTTAGACTTGTATTTACTTCTGGAAAACATCTATTATTAGATAATGCGATGTATATACCTGGGATTCGAAAGAATCTCTTATCTGGAATTGTATTAAACAATTGTGGTTATAAACAGATCATTGAGTCGGATAAGTTTATATTGTCTCGACATGGAACCTTTGTTGGATTTGGATATTTATGTAATGGCATGTTCATGCTTAATATTAATGTCTCGTTTGCTATTGAATCTGTATGTATGGCATCTACATCTTCTAGTAATGTTGAGAATGATTCACTTTTATGGCATGCTAGATTAGGTCATGTTAATTATTATAGGATGAAAGATATGTCTAAAATGAGCCTAATACCTGCCTTTGACATGCAAAACTGTAGTAAATGTCATATTTGCAAGTTGACTAAAATTACTAGGAAACCGTTTAAAGATGTTAAAAGGGATTATAAGGTATTAGAATTAATTAATTCTGATTTATGTGACTTTCATAGTACGCCCTCACTTGGAAATAAAAAGTATGTGGTTACTTTTATTGATGATGCCTCTAGGTTTTGTTATGTCTATTTGTTGCATTCAAAAGATGAAGCTCTTGATAAATTCAAAATTTATAAACAAGAGGTAGAGCGACATCAAAGTTGTCTGGTAAAGAACCTTCACACTGATAGAGGTGGAGAGTATTATGATCCAGTTTACTTTCAGTCTACTGGTATAATACATCAAAACCACTGCTCCCTATACACCACAACAAAATGGTCTATCAGAGAGGAAGAATAGGACTTTGAAAGAAATGGTTAATTCCATATTATCCTATTCTGGGTTAAGTGAAGGATTCTGGGGTGAGGCTATGTTAAGAGCCTGTTATTTGCTGAATCGAGTTCCTAATAAAAAGTCTAAAGTAACCCCCCATATGAACTTTGGCACAAAAAGGCACCAAACTTAAGTCATCTTAGAGTTTGGGGTTGTAGAGCTGTTTGTAAAGCTAACTGAACCAAAATTGAGAAACATAGGTGAAAGAGGCATTGATTGCATCTTTATTGGGTATGGTGAGCATTCCCCTGTTCATAGGTTCTATGTCACAGAACCAAATGACTATGTTTCTGTTCACACTGTGATTGAATCAAGGACTGCTGATTTTGACAATGAGGATAGATTTTCTTATGTGCCTAGACTATAGGACATGCCTTATAGTTTGAAAACATCATCTGTAACTGAGTTTGGTAGTACCTCTGCTGGTACCAAAGATGTACCATCGACTAGTACTGAACCCAGGAAAGGTACTAGGGTTAGGAAAGCCAAGTCTTTTGGCTCTGACTTTCATCTTTATTTGGTGGAAGGAACCAGGAATGGGGTTGAACATCAGTATCAATATCGTTTCAATATTGAGGAGGATCCTAAGATGTATAGTCAGGCAATGGCATCTAGGGATGTTGCTTTCTAGAAAGAAGCCATCCAAGATGAGATGGATTCTATCATGCATAATAATACATGGAAATTGACTGATTTGCCTCCTGGTTGCAAACCTTTGGGTTGCAAATGGATTTTTAAAAGAAAGATGAAAGTTGATGGTAGCATAGATAAGTTTAAAGCCAGGTTGGTTATCCAAGGCTTTAGACAAAAGGAAGGAATAGATTTCTTTGATACATATGCTCCTGTTGCAAGAATTTCCACCATAAGGCTTCTTTTAGCTCTTGCTTCAATTCATAACTTGGTAATTCACCAAATGGATGTTAAGACCGCGTTCTTGAATGGTGAATTGGATGAAGAGGTATACATGAAACAACCTGAGGGTTTTGTATTACCTGGACAAGAGCACAAGGTGTGTAAACTCGTCAAATCATTATATGGTTTGAAACAAGCACCTAAGCAATGGCATCAAAAATTTAATGAAGTGATCTTATCTCATGGTTTTCTTCTAAACCAGGCTAATAAATGTGTCTACAGTAGATTTGAATCCTCTGGTAAAGGAGTGATTATTTGTCTATATGTGGATGATATGTTGATCTTTGGCACTGACCAAGATTAGGTTGATAAGACAAAGAAATTGTTGTCTTCGAATTTTGAAATGAAGGATATGGGGGAGGTGGATGTGATCCTTGGAATAAGGATTAAAAGGAGTAACAATGGTATAACCATGACACAGTCTCATTACATTGAGAAAGTGTTGAAGAAATTCAATCATTATAATTGTTCTCTTGTGAGCACTCCTCTAGATCCTAGCATCCGGTTGATGCCCAATTCTGGTGATTCAGTTTCACAATTAGAGTATTCTAAGGTCATTGGATGCTTGATGTATGCTATGATTAGCACAAGGCCTGACATAGCTTATGTTGTGGGTAAGTTGAGCAGATTTGCTAGTAATCCTAGTGCTCAACACTGGCAAGCAGTGAACAGACTGCTAAAGTACCTAAAAGGAACCATGCACTTTGGTTTATGCTATTCAGGTTTTCCTTCAGTTATAGAAGGGTACTCTGATGCAAGTTGGATAAATAATAAGGAATATCATTCCTCCACAAGTGGATGGGTGTTCTTACTTAGCGGGGTGCTATCTCTTGGGCTTCAAAGAAACAAACTTGCATCACTGACTCAACTATGGAATCTGAGTTTATGGCATTAGCTGCTGCTGGTAAAGAAGCAGAGTGGCTCAGAAATTTGATCTATGAGATTCCATTATGGTCGAAACCGATATCACCAATCTCTATCAGGTGCGATAGTGCAGCTACATTGGCTAAGTGTTGGTGCATATGTCTGTTGACTTCGTCTTATATCGAGTCTTGGTTTTGTTACAGATCTGAACAAGAATGATGTCATCATTCTTGATGATGACATCATACATGTGACATCACAATATGACATCATCATTGCAACATCACACAAAATAGAATGCATACACGAAACAGACTTTTAATTACGCGTGTAAATGTATTTTATATAATTCCGCTTGTAATGGTCACACCTAATTCCGCACGGAATTACTTTATGTAATTCCGTTTGAAATGTCAAGTGTATGGTTTAAGCGGAATTAGATGGCTATATATATATGGGTGTTCAGTTTCTCATTTGATACGGAATTACGAACAGTGTCACGAAGTGCTTCCGAATTCCTACTGTGTAATCAAGTTGATTTGTGAATGAGAAGCTAGTTTAAAAGTGAAATAACTCTGTTTCTACTCAATTCTTACTGATTCTAAGCTGTTTGTTTGATTCCGCCTCTCAAACAGTTGTGTATTGCCTCTGATTGACTCATTTGGTCGGTAAAACGATCCTACAATTGGTATCAGAGCCAGTTATGAGCCAATACACTTGAATCAGTGCCTTTTTCTACACATTCTTGGACTTCTGGACAATTCAACGGACAAAATGGACTGATTTTCTGATATTGTGTGTAAAATACTGTTTTAACAAACCCTTGAGAGAATCAGATCAAAATTCAAAGTAAAAGTAACAAAAATGGGCCAAACAGTTAATTCCGTTTGAACGAACATTTAATTCCGTTTGAAAATCAACCTGATTCCGTTAGAAAAAGATAATTCCGTTTGAAAATCAATCTGATTCCGTTTGAAAAAGATAATTCCGTTTGAAAATCAATCTGATTCCGTTTGAAAAAGATAATTCCGTTTGAAAATGACATCTGATTCCGTATGAAGATGGCTTATTTCGTGTGAATGTATTTCGTGTGAAAGTGATTCGTGTGAAACATCAAACGAGGTTGTCAGTAAATTGGGAAAAGAAATCACGTGTTCTGTGTCAGTTTGCATGTGCTATACTTAATCAGACTATTAATCGGTCCAATCAAATAAAAGTGATCATTAAAATTGTCGGCATTGATTAGTGTGTTGCATGTGATTTCATTAATTGTGTATGTGATTTCATTTTGTGATTATCAAGATTTGCATGAGAAGTATAACAGTTGTAGGCCACAATTGAGATTGCGTGTGTGGTAATGTTGATGTCCAATAATATCACATTGAACAACGTTGTGTCAATCATTAATTGAATTGGTTCTCATGTGAATATATTAGACTTGTCGGCCATTGTGTTCAAATAGCAATACAGTGCATGTGAACAGATTGTATGTGAGAATAGTTTGGAATTAATTCGGTTTGCACGGTTTGAAGTGTTGGGCAGTTCATTTGAAGTTTGATTTGTTAAAGCTTTGGTCCAATCACATTTGGTTGTTAATAAAGTCAAGTGAAGTCCACTTAATTCTCGGCCCAAATCATTCTAAGCCCATCCAAAAAGTGTATTACATCAGTCCATTTTCAGGCCCATTCATTCAGTGATTTCATCCGAACAACATTGTAACGAGTCCACAAATCTTTGACACGAGTCTTAGATTGATTTCATTAACACACACTTTCACGTATTCAGTTCGTTTATAACTGATCGTTTGTTTGTTTGTTTGCTTGCGTGTGATCCGAGGTGATTTGTCAAGCATCGGATATTCACCCGAGCGAATCCCCACTCGATCCGTTGTCACCTGATTCAGTGGTTTGATAAAGTGATTGAATTAATCTTAGATTGTGTGAATTTTTGTATCATTTGAAAATCTATCTTCGTGAATCTTTCAATACCAAAACATGGGTTCTGAGTTTTATATTGCACATAATAAGTTTGCTAGTTTTACGGGTATCAAGGGAGAATCAACTAAAGAGTTGATCGAAAGGTATGTCAAGTTATATGTAGAGATGAGAAATTTGAACATTAACAAAATGGATGAGGAGTGGGTTGACAAGTTGGCAAATGCTTTACCGTGTGATGTGTGGGAAACGTATTTGTTAGCTTGGAAGAAGAACTTTGGATATTATGGTTTTAATTTGAGCACGTTCGTCGAGAAGATTAAAGCTCATGAGATTGAACTCCAAAAGATTAGAAAAATGAAGTCTGATTCAGGAGAGGAGTCTGAGTCCAAGTCTGGAGAGATTGGTAAAACCGAAAGTAAAATTGACAAACAAGAAAAGGTTTCAGAAATAGCTCAAATTTTTGATCAATCATCAGATGAAGAAAGCGATGATGACAGTGAAAAAATTCGAATACTTGAAAATTATCAAATAGAATTATCACCTGAAAGCTATAATTTTTATTTTGCAGGTAAGATGGAAGAGATCAAAGAAAGACAAGCTGCAAGAGAGAAGAATCAAAAGGCAGCAACTGTTAAAGAAGAGGTCAAAGCTGAGAAATTCAAAGAAATAATTTCAAACAATGAAGAATCCGAGAAAAATGAAGTAAAAGTCAAATCTGAGGAAAATGTTCAAGTGGTAAAGAAGCAGGTTAAAGAATTTTTCAGCTATCAAGGTTGAGAAGGAAGCTGAAACGATGTTCGAGAAGTGCTTAAACTGTGACAAATCTGAAGCAGACAATGTCAAACTCTTGAAAAATGTGGAGAGTTTGACATTGGAAAACAAAATTTTGAAAGAAAAAGAAAAAGATTTTGAAAATAAAATAAAAATGTTTGAAAATGACAAATTAAAAATTGAAAAAGATTTCCAAATTCAAATAAAGATTTTAGAAGATGAGAAATCTATTTTTGGCAAAAATAACATTGAAAAACAAATTGCAATAAATTCTTATCTTCAGAAATCATTCGGCTTGAAAATGAAGCTGAAATTGCTAAAAATGAAATCAAGGAGTTAGAGAATAAATTGAAAGGTTTTGTGACTTTGTCATCAACATCAGAATATGACTGTCTAAAACCGATCAATGCTGTTCCAATAAGTGACAGTGTCACAAATTATGACAAAGTCACAATTGAAGATTGTGATGATAAAACTGATGATGAAAATGAGAAAAAGAAAATATTTTTGAAATTAAAAGAAAAGTTTCAAGAAACTGTTTTATATTCGACTGAAATAGGTGAATGCTCAAAGCAAAAACCTGTTAAGAAGAATGTAGAACAAAAACAAAATGTTAAAAATTCGAGAAATTTTCAATACAACAATAAAAGATCATCAGTTCAGACATCCAATCATTATAAAAAACCACAAAAATTTGAAAATCAAAACTCACAAAAAGTTGGTAATAAGTGGTGCAGGTTTGACCACAGTGCTTAAAAGTCAAATCAAGCTTACAGGAGAATTCAAGGCTATAACAAGGCCAAACAATGTTATGATCTAAGTGTTTGGTATGAAAGTGGTGAATGGTACGATAACAGAGTGTGTTACAATTGTGGTTTTAGAGGACACATTGCTGATAACTGCCAAAGTCGAAGTTTTGAAACAAGAAGATGTTTTGAATGCCAAATCAAAGGACACATTGCCAGAGATTGCCCAATGAGATCAATGGAAAGATCGAGGGCTGAATCTCAGAAAAAGATGAAGAAATCAGTCAAGGTCGAAGAAAAGCCCGAAGAACAGAAGGTGAAAGAACAGAAAGTGAAGCTTTCACAAGGGCAGAAAGACCGACTGAGAAAGAAAAGAAAGAAAGCTCGAGAGTATCTTGAAAGGATTTTGTCCTCGGGTACACCTGTTGGTTCTAATAAGAGTGCTGATGAATCGCTTCACTCGACTGCAAAATCAAGTAAAACGAACTCATCATATACAAATCTGAGGACAAAAGGAAAAGTAAAGGAAAAATTGGTTAATCAAACGGTTTCAGTTATGGATGGCGATGAATTTGTTTCTTCGGAAGCAAAGGAGCCACGTGTTGGCGATGAATCTGACTCGTCAAAGTCAGAAGAGCCACAAGTTGAGCTAAAAATTGAAACATCAGTTCCGCCAATGGATGATGTCAATTTTTCACCGTTGCGGACTGAAAATTTTAAACAAAAAGTTGGTAAAGTGAAAAGTTTGAATCAATTCTATTCTGAAACGAAAGAATTCGATGTCGAAAAGGCTTTTAATAGCAAAGTAAAACATATCTTTGGAAAGATGGTCGAGGGTAAGGTAAAAAGGGTTAAAGAATTTTATGAATCAAAAAGATATGTTCAAACCCCGAGTGAAATTGAAAAGGTCACACCCAAGGCTGGTCAGGCTTGGGTGCCTGCATTCTTTGCTTAAAATCCTGACTTGCCGGAGTTCCTGTAACAACTCTCATCAAACGTCCTAGTTATAATTTTAATTGACCAATAGGAAACCCTAATTGAGAAACCCAAGTGATTCTGCATAATCCCTAAAATTTTCAGAATAGTTGGAATTAGAATCAGGGCCCCTAAAACTCAGGGGGGATAAACCCTAGTTGGTATTATCTTAACAGTTTTACGTGTATTTTGAATTTTAACGCGAGACCAACTCAGCTAAGCTACCTGGACACGTACCTACCCTACCCTAAAAGTGTTACCTCAGGCGAGTCGCGACAGGGACCATGGTTTCCTTCGCGACACACGGGAGATGCAATTTTTGGGTATAAATACAGGGGCTTGGGACTTGATTCCTGGCTTCAGAACGACGAAGAAATTCCAATTCTACACGGAGTTATGCTCTGTTTATCACAATTAACACACACGATTCACTAATCGACGCCGCAATCAGGGTATTAACTCAATCGCTGATACGATTCAATGTCCGATCGATTGTAACTATCCAACGATTGTTTAAGTGCTGCTCAAATTGAGTTTATACTTTGTTATTCATCGTGATTTCGACTTGAATGTTTGAGTGCTGTTCGAAATCGGACTATACTCTGTCATTCGTTGTGAATCCGCTGAATTATTAAGTATCGCACTTGTAAATCGTTGTGAGGGTTTGATCTCGTGAGTTATCGTAAAGGTTGTATTGATTACTAATCCAGAATTATGTGCCTGTTATTAAATTTAGGTTAAAAGGCTAATCAGTAGGCTAAACTCTGCTCAAATTAAATCTGCAATGTGAGTCATTCTCTTTTTATCAAATTACTTTTCAAATCATGTTTATTTTCAAAGGTTATAATTACAGGGACTAAGTCATGGATATCTTGAATTATTGGCAAGTGGGGTATTGTGCACATTACTAATTTCTCCCAGTTAGGTTCATTGACCTACTCGGGATAATCACTGTTAGGTTCATTGACCTACAGGGATAATCATCACTATTTAGGTTCATTGATCTAATAGTGGTATGACCATCGTTACCATTGTGACAGAGTGCCAGATAAAAATAAGATAGAAGCCATTGTAATTGCTCTTATGCTGTAATTAATAACTATGCATCATTATGCAAAATAGAATGATTCACTCAGTATTTCCCGCTGACAAAACCTTTTTCAAACATGTTTCAGGTGATCTGTTGTGAGCACAGGAAAAGTGCCGTGGAGCACTATAAGCTTAGAAAAATGGCTCAATGTAAATAAATAAAGAAACATGTTTTGAGAAATAAAGATTTCCCAGTGAAATCACTTTATTGTAAAATTTTGGGATTTATCCCTATATTATATATAAAAAAAGCAGTTTTAATATTAATCGATCATGTTTAAAAAGACTTCCGCTGTCATTTAATCAGATACCATTGGATTTCCTGCCTCGCGGCTCTAGACCGGGTCAAACCGGGGCCAAGGGCCGTGACAGGAAAAGGTGGTATCAGAGCCACTGATTTAAGCTTACTATTGATTTTAGCCTATTAAAGTAATTGAGAGATACTTAGGAAATTTAATTACCATTTTATGATTATGTGTTTTATTATCTGACTAACTGTGTACATTATGGACAGATCTTTATATGCTAGCCCCTGTAGCAATAAATACAAATCTTTAATTTAATCTGACTCAAAGTTCTAGCACCCTTATTAAATATAAGCCAGAAACCTGATTCAGTGAATAAATAAATTTACAAATAAAACTTAAGTTTCAGTTGTTTTGGTAGTTACCCAGTATAAAATAATATTTAAAAGTTTTCTATAAAATTTTGTTATGATTTTTAACTTAGTAATTGTGTATTTTGCTAAACAGCATGAGTGACTTGTCTGACGCCCTTCAGAATTTAAATCTCTATCCAGTAAGAATCGAGGTTTCCAGAGATTTCAATAGGTATATACCAGACATAGAAGAACCCATAGAATTCAATGCTTTACCTCTCGAGAAACCTAAGCCTAAGAAAATGGAAATTGGGGAAAGTTCTAGGCAAATTGAGGGGTTACCATCTCAGGAAGAGTTAGATTTTATAATGGCAAGCTATAATACTATTAAGCCTGTTAATGAAAATGATTTTATTCATTCTCTTGAAACACAAATGAATTTAGAACCAGCTATTCCAAAACCTTCAATCCACTCGCAAATAGACGAATGGTGGAATAATGAAATACTGTTACAAAACCATCCCTATAAGCTTTTTCCTAAATTCAATCCAGAACCTTTACCAAATTCACCAATAAGTAACGAGAATATGGCTAAACTCCATCATTTTGACAAAATGGATGCGGGGAATAGGATCCAAGAGATTTTGGGACAAATCTCCTGGAAATACGATGAGAAGGAACGCCGTTACTAGAATATCATTTGACAAAGGATAGGAGATTATGAAATTGTGGATGTGTAATAGTAATATTAAAATCAGTATGTGTAAAATAAATAATAAAACGGGTGTATATAGAAGCATGATATATAAAACAAATGAAATTTTAGAAAATTTTAGTTTTGTTTGTATATTCGTTTACGTAAGTATGTGCAATTAATTGTGACATTGGATTATTTCTTTTATACTAATTATTTATCTATAAATTAGTTATTAGATGGAAAACGCTAATAATGAACCAGCTAATGAGGTTAATCAATCTGAGCAACAACCGGGGGATCAATTTATGACAAGGCAGGATATAGAAAATATCGTTGCTCAAGGGATAGCCAACGCTATTCCAGAAATAGTTGCTCAAGGGATAGCCAACGCTATTCCAGCAATCATTGCTGCTGTTAAAAATCCAATCGAACCGCAAAAAATCGTTCCTAGTAAACATATTTCTGAATATAATTTCAGTAATAGCGTAAACAGAGGCAATAATCATGATAATGAACCACGGCAAGCTCCGCTCCCTAAGAAAAGGAAAACTACAACGCCTGGTTGCACTTACAAAGAATTTCTTGCTTGTAAACCCACTGAGTTTGCAGGCAATGAAGGAGCGACTGCGGCACTGCGTTGGTTAGAGAAAACCGAGGCAGTAATTGCCATAAGTAAATGTGCTCAGGATGATCAGGTCATGTACGCGTCAAACCTTTTCAAAGAAGTGGCGCTAGAATGGTGGAATACGGTGTTACAAGCAAAAGGAAGAAGGATGGCGTATGATATGAACTGGGAAGAATTTAAGAGCTTTGTAGAAAGAAAATTTTGTCCCGAGTATGAAAAGGAACAAATGACAAATAAGTTTCTAAACCACCGGATGGTGGATGTAGATTGTCGAGGGTATACTACGACATTTTTTGAGTATGCTCGAGTGGTACCAACCCTGGCTTCGCCAGAGCCGGTACTTATTTCTCGTTATATTTGGGGATTGATTTCCGAAATCCGTAATATCGTCAAGGCTGCGAAACCTCGCACGATTGATGATGCGGTGGAATTAGCCAATACTCTGACTGACGAACTAGTACGAACAAGAGAAGAAAATGGAAGGAAGTAGCCCAAAAGATTACCCAAGAATTCCGTTCGGGTAACCATAACAATTTCAAGAAAGGAGGAAATGGACAATCTTCTACTAGTCCATTTTGCAATTTTTGCAAAAGGAAGCATTTTGGAAGATGCAAAGGATATTGCAATTTTTGCAAAATTCCGAGGCATCAAGAAGAAGACTGCAGGAGGAAGAAATTTTCAGTCTGCTACAACTGTGGAGAAGCTGGACATCTTAGGCCAGATTGTCCAAAACTGAACAAACCATCTGACAATAAAGCCAAACCTGCAGAATGAGCAAAAAGGAATGTAAGAGCATTTCAGCTGACTACTCAAGAAGCTGAAATGATTCCAGACGTGATAGCCGGTACGTTCTTAGTTCACAATGTTTACACAAAAGTATTATTTGACTCTGGTGTAAACCAAAGTTTTAGAAATACTTTCTTCTGCCAAATTTTTAACTTACCTTTAACCAGCATTAAGCAAATTTCTACAGTAGAAATAGCATATGGGAATTTAGTTAAAATAAATAAGGTTCTACAAAACGTAGAAATAGAACTTTTAAGTCATAAATTTTCTGCAACCCATTATCTATGAAATTAGTTGAAATCAAGGTTGTGCTAAGAATGGATTGATTAGTAAAACAATTATGCTCGAATTATCTGTGATAAGAATTACATAGAAATTGTGCAACCACTGGAGAAGTAATAATGATTAAAAGAGATAAATCATGTAAAACCATAAAGTTCATAATCAGTAATGGAAGTTGCTAAGTATGAACGAAAGCAAGGAATAGTATGATTTCAATAATCATTAATACTAAAGATAAAGAACTTAAGGAAATTTCTGTAGTTTCAGAATACCCAGATGTATTCCCAAAAAGAGTTATCAGGGTTACTACCTGATAGGGAGATAGAATTTAGAAATTCCTTTAAAATTCAGGAACTATATCGATAAGCCAAGGCACCTTAACGTTTAACACAGTGTTATTTAAAAATGATGATTCGATGAAAATGTGTATTGATTATAGGGAATTGAATAAAGGTTACAATTAAGAATCGATACCCATTACATAGGATTGATCAACTTCAAGGAGCTAGATATTTTTCTAAGATAGATTTACGTTCCGGATATCATCAATTGAAGGTACAAGAAGAAGACATACCTAAAACTGTTTTCAGAACTAGGTATGGTCATTATGAGTTTACAGTCATGCCCTTCTGATTAACGAATGCACCTGCAGCATTCATGGACATGATGAATAGGATCTGTAAACCGTATTTGGATAAATTTGTAATTGTCTTCATAGATGATATACTTATTTATTCAAAAAAGTCAAGACGAACATTGTCAGCCTTTGCATGCACTCTTAACTTTGTTAAGAAAAGAGAAGACTTACGCCAAATTTTCAAAGTATGAATTTTGGCTGCCAAAAGTACAATTTCTAGGTCATATGGTAAATCATGAAGGTATTCACGTAGATCCTGTTAAGATAGCAGCAATTATCAAATGGAAGGTTCCGCAATCAGCAATGGAAATTAGGAGTTTTGTAAGTTTAGTCGGATACTATAGACGGTTTATTAAGGATTTTTCTAAGGTAGCTATACCATTAACTAAGCTAACCTGTAAAACAACTAAGTTTGATTAGAGATCTAAACAAGAAGAAGCCTTTAGGATCTTAATGCAGAAATTAACCAAATGCTCCAATCTTAGCCTTATGAACTGAAGATTTTGAAGTATACGGTGATGCTTCAAAGCTAGGATTTGGATATGTGCTTATGCAACGCAAAAAGGTAATTGCATATGCATCAAGGTAAAAGAACGAAGAAACTAGACCACTCATGACTTAGAATTAGGAACCATAAATTTTGCCCTTAAGATTTGGAGACATTATCTGTATGAAAGTAAGTTTACTGTCTATACGGATCATAAGAATTTAAGACATATATTTGGGCAAAAAGAATTAAACATGGGAGAAAGGAGATGGATGAAAATCCTAAGTGACTACGACTGTGATATTCAGTATCACGAAGGAAAGGCTGAAGACAGCTAGAGATCACCAGAAGAGTTATACAGATAATAGATGAAAGCCGTTGGAGTTCGAGTTGGAGACAAAAAGTTATTGAAAGTATTTCCTTGGAAAAGAGTTGTTAGATTCGGTAAGAAAGGAAAACTAAGTCCAAGGTACGTAGGACCATTTATAGTGATCCAACATATAGGACCAGTTGCTTATAGTTTACAACTACCAGGAAAGTTAGCTGGAATACATACAATCTCAAGAAATGTATATCAGACGAATCTTTGGTAGTACCTCTCCAAGAAATAGAGGTAAACGAAAAGTTAAAATTTGTTGAGAAACCTCTTCAGATAGAAGACAGAAAAGTGAAGTTTCTCAATCACAAACAATTAGTGTTAGTTTAAGTAAAATGTGATTCAAAGATAGGACCCTAATACACTGGAATTAGAAGCGAAAGTATCCTCGATTATTCCAGTAAATCTCGAGGACGAGATTTTTATTAAGGTGGGGAGAATGTAACAACTCTCATCAAACGTCCTAGTTATAATTTTAATTGACCAATAGGAAACCCTAATTGAGAAACCCAAGTGATTCTGCATAATCCCTAAAATTTTCAGAATAGTTGGAATTAGAATCAGGGCCCCTAAAACTCAGGGGGGATAAACCCTAGTTGGTATTATCTTAACAGTTTTACGTGTATTTTGAATTTTAACGCGAGACCAACTCAGCTAAGCTACCTGGACACGTACCTACCCTACCCTAAAAGTGTTACCTCAGGCGAGTCGCGACAGGGACCATGGTTTCCTTCGCGACACACGGGAGATGCAATTTTTTGGTATAAATACAGGGGCTTGGGACTTGATTCCTGGCTTCAGAACGACGAAGAAATTCCAATTCTACACGGAGTTATGCTCTGTTTATCACAATTAACACACACGATTCACTAATCGACGCCGCAATCAGGGTATTAACTCAATCGCTGATACGATTCAATGTCCGATCGATTGTAACTATCCAACGATTGTTTAAGTGCTGCTCAAATTGAGTTTATACTTTGTTATTCATCGTGATTTCGACTTGAATGTTTGAGTGCTGTTCGAAATCGGACTATACTCTGTCATTCGTTGTGAATCCGCTGAATTATTAAGTATCGCACTTGTAAATCGTTGTGAGGGTTTGATCTCGTGAGTTATCGTAAAGGCTGTATTGATTACTAATCCAGAATTATGTGCCTGTTATTAAATTTAGGTTAAAAGGCTAATCAGTAGGCTAAACTCTGCTCAAATTAAATCTGCAATGTGAGTCATTCTCTTTTTATCAAATTACTTTTCAAATCATGTTTATTTTCAAAGGTTATAATTACAGGGACTAAGTCGTGGATATCTTGAATTATTGGCAAGTGGGGTATTGTGCACATTACTAATTTCTCCCAGTTAGGTTCATTGACCTACTCGGGATAATCACTGTTAGGTTCATTGACCTACAGGGATAATCATCACTATTTAGGTTCATTGATCTAATAGTGGTATGACCATCGTCACCATTGTGACTTGTCACCATTGTGACAGAGTGCCAGATAAAAATAAGATAGAAGCCATTGTAATTGCTCTTATGCTGTAATTAATAACTATGCATCATTATGCAAAATAGAATGATTCACTCAGTATTTCCCGCTGACAAAACCTTTTTCAAACATGTTTCAGGTGATCTGTTGTGAGCACAGGAAAAGTGTCATGGAGCACTATAAGCTTAGAAAAATGGCTCAATGTAAATAAATAAAGAAACATGTTTTGAGAAATAAAGATTTCCCAGTGAAATCACTTTATTGTAAAATTTTGGGATTTATCCCTATATTATATATAAAAAAAGCAGTTTTAATATTAATCGATCATGTTTAAAAAGACTTCCGCTGTCATTTAATCAGATACCATTGGATTTCCTGCCTCGCGGCTCTGGACCGGGTCAAACCGGGGCCAAGGGCCGTGACAGTTCCCAAGTTGGTAATCGTGGAACAGGAATCGGCATCTTTCTTACAAATATCATAGATGTGAATGATGGTTGTTATGTGATATTTCGACTTACTAGTGGTTAATCAAGGACATTAAGTTGTACTTGATTTAACTATCTTACTAGTGGTATGATTATTGAAAATTGTTTTTGTGATAAACCTACAAGCGGTTTAAAACAGTTTGATGAATTAAACCTCATGTTTGTGAAATGGCAAACAAAACTAATTTTCTGGAAAAACCATTTTGATTAAAATAAACTTAAGTGTTTTGAAATCATAATGGGAAAATAGTTTGTTATCAGGGGAAGTTCTGATTGTTTAAGCCAAATAGATGGCGAATTGAGGCAATTCTCATCAGTTTGTCATTTTATTTGTACAGTCTATTGTTTTCAAATTTTCCTGAAAAATCAAAATTGAAACATATTTTGATTTTAGGGGGAGTAAGAAAAATTTTAGAAATTTTGAAAATTTGAAAAATCCAAAAACATGATAAAATCTAAAAGCCAAAAACATTGAAAAATTCAAAATGAGTTCTGTTGTGAAAAAGAGGAAATGATAGTAAATCAGTTGGACTATCACAGCATGCTAAAGAAATGAAATGTCAAATGTGATAAACGGTCTCACTAAAGATGTGACGATAGGCTCAGCTAGACTAGTAGATTTGCGATAACAATACAAACTTAAATGAAAAAGCCTAGTTCTAGTGGGAAACACGGTTGAAAGCATAATACTTAGTTTTTGTCCTTCTTGATTGTGTGCCTACTCAGTAATCGTTGAATGCAAAGAGCATAAAAACTGGTTAAATTTGTGAACTTTCACAATTTTGCTAAAAAAATCACTGTGATTGTGTTTTCATTTTGCAAAGATTTAAACTTGTTTTATTTCTTTATTTTGTTTAAGCATTGGACATCCTCTGCGTATACGTGAGTATCGACCTGGTTGTTATTGCCTAAACATTCTGCTTTATTTTCTTTGGTGTTTCGTTTAAGCTTTGGATCACCTCTGTGTATACGGGAGTATCGAACTGGTGGTTAAAGCCTAAACAATTTCAACTTGTTTTTATTTCTTATTTTGTTTAAACATTGGACTTTCTCTACGTATCGAAAGATCGACCTGATTGTTAATGTTTAAACATTCTGCGTTGTTTTCGCACATATCACAGTTGATAAAAGTTTAAAGGCATTACTCGAGTTAGTGTATTGCATGATGAGGGGATATGCTGAGATCGTGGGGTCCATAAGAATTTAGTGCAAAATTAATATACCTTAACGTATCGGTAAGCATTTCGAATGTTTTTAGATTGAGTTTAAGAGGACAATAATATCGTTAATCTATGTGAATCGTTTAGAACTTAAAATGTTTAAAGCTTAACGGTGCTAGTGATGTGTCTCAAAAACTGATATGATCCTCTCACACAAACTCACAAAAAATATTGTCTGTAAATATTTCTTTACTGCTTTTCATTAAAAACAAAAATCCAAAAAGAATGTGTTTTAGCATAAAATTTTGAAAAATCAAAAAGATTTTACTTCATCTTATTTTTTACAACTGATGTTGAAGAGTTAATTTTCAAAATTCCGAGTGCTAAACATGATGAACCACATTGGGTTAGGGAGTTTGTTTAAATGAGAAATGTTTTTAAGAATGATTATATGATTAGTTAATCAAGGTCATTAATTTGAACTTGATGTAACTATTAATGTTTGGTGAATGAATGCTCTCTATCAGTAAGTTTTTCAAAGTGATATAAATAAAAACTTATGTTTTGGGTAGAGAATGTGCAGGAAACGTTGAAAACGCTAGGTTTCGATTCCTGTGGATTAATGCCAGGTTTTCGATCCTAAGCTACAAATTCCAGACTGCGATCCCGGTACAACTTAAGGGGGAGTCTGTTAGCAAAGGAGAATTTGAAGAGTGAAAGAGCTAGACTCAGATTCTGGAGAATAGCTGTTAATGGTGATTGAAGAGAAAGAGAGAGTTTGAAGGATGCTTCAGCGTCAAATATTTTGGAAAGCGTGAAGACTGATTAAGACTGAAGTTTTGACGTACTAAAGTCTCGTACTGAAGACTCCGTCAACATCCAAGGGGGAGACTGTTGGTGCATATGTCTGTTGACTTCGTCTTATATCGAGTCTTGGTTTCGTTACAGATCTGAACAAGAATGATGTCATCATACATGTGACATCACAATATGACATCATCATTGCAACATCACACAAAATAGAATGCATACACGAAACAGACTTTTAATTACGCGTGTAAATGTATTTTATATAATTCCTCTTGTAATGGTCACACCTAATTCCGCACGGAATTACTTTATGTAATTCCGTTTGAAATGTCAAGTGTATGGTTCAAGCGGAATTAGATGGCTATATATATGGGTGTTCAGTTTCTCATTTGATACGGAATTACGAACAGTGTCACGAAGTGCTGCCGAATTCCTGATGTGTAATCAAGTTGATTTGTGAATGAGAAGCTAGTTTAAAAGTGAAATAACTCTGTTTCTACTCAATTCTTACTGATTCTAAGCTGTTTGTTTGATTTCGCCTCTCAAACAGTTGTGTATTGCCTCTGATTGACTCATTTGGTCGGTAAAACGATCATACACTAAGGCATATAGTCAAGTGTACAATGGGAAGTCTAGACACTTAGGTGTTAGACATAGTATGATTAGAGAATTAATCATGAATGGAGTGATATCCATTGAGTTTGTTAGATCTGAGCTTAATTTAGCTGATCATCTAACCAAAGGGTTAGGAAGAGATCTCGTGAAGAAATCAGCTAAAGGGGTGGGTTTAAAGTCCATTTTAAATATCTTATGTCAAGACACCCAATTCCCATCTAATACAACGTTAGATGCAGAATTCAATGCGGAAAGCTTGTCATAACGATATTGGAACACATTAGCAAATTATCCCAAGGTATGTGTTCAGACTGCAAGATAAAGTAGGTTTAGGTTGAAGTTGAAGTTGAACTTCTTAATAGTTCATTGATAAATTGCAGTGCAGGTGCAAGAGTAATGAACTACCTATAAGAATATGAAGTTTAGCCGCTTCAAGAAGCTTTGGACTTGAGCTTTGATATATTCTTTGAAGGATTAGGACACAGACTAGTAAAAAATTGTGTCAAGTGGAATTTGGATTTGTAAATGTTTGTGTATATTACCTACATGTATTTAAATGGATAACATGGGTTCAATCCATAGAGACACCCTGTTATTCTAATATTTGTAACGTGTAATATACTAAGTGAAAATTCAATCCTCAGGACATTTTCATTATGCATGCATTTGTGTTTATGTGAGGACGGTTAAGTTAATCATGGATACCACTAAAATGGGGGAGGATTGTTGGTAATTTTAGTGTTATCAACGGATTTTAGGGTATTGGATTAACTTGTCGATCGATGAAATAATGTTAGAGATTAAACGAGTTAGATGACGCGGGAGTGCGAGCTCAATTTAATCCTAATATTATTTGAGTTTACTATGTAAGTAATTTACATGGCCTTTATAATTAATGGTTAGTTTATAATTAAAGGTTTTGGACTTCGTATGAACATTATACTATTATTTTTGTTAAATTCCATTACTAAAAGTCCACTAACTTATGGACTACACATGTCCATTACGTAGTTTTATTTGTTGGGCCAATGGCCATCATGAAAAGTCATAGAAGTTTTATTAGACAACATCAAAAAGTCCATTGACGTGGTTTTCTGAACTGAAAAAGACCGTGTGAAGTTTTATTAATTGGTCTCTCGATCGCATATGGATATAGAACACACAGTACGGTTACAGTTTTTTGTGCTCTTCATTATCTTCGTATCATATAATCATCAACTCCAATTCCAACAAGAGTGATCTCTGTCTAATCCGATAAATCATTGCGTGTAACCCGCAAATAGGTTTATCTGATAGTTCTCATACGATTCAGAGATTAATCCAGGTTTTATCACAAACTTTGCAATTTCAATTCGGTTTCCAGGTTTGTTAATTTCTTTGAAATTACTTGTTCTAGACCAATTATACAACAAGAGGGAGGTCTTGCGTTCATGTCCCATAGGCGTCATGTAATAAAATAAATTTGCCGTTCAAAAAAATGAAGCAATAACAAACCCTCTTTCGGTTTTTGTTCCCCAGCCTCTTGCTGGCTCTTTATATTCATATATAAAGTGAGTTTGCCGTTAAAAAAAAAAACAAACCCTCTTTAATGCAATCGCTATTTATTTTTTTTCTTTTGTAATCCTCGTACAGCCAACCTACAACAAAATCAATTCACAAGAAACCAATTAGTTCATACACTTTCAATATTGTCTTAATTACAATAGTAAATGCATTAACTCTTCCATTCATATTTTTTCTTTGTTTTTTCGTTCTAGGCAAAACTATTTGATCACTTAATTGGTAAAATTAATTTTCAAATTGTATGATTTTTTATGTTCATTTCTTTATTTTTTGTTTTTTTAATAATTAATTAAACTGATTATTATTATTTAAAACCCACAAATTAACATATAACAAGGGACGAGTAGATATTAAACAAAACGACACTCCAACTACTGTAAAAAGTGTATTAGTATTTATATAAAAATATGTATATATTTTAGACCACATCAGATGACACCCACGAACTTCTTAAAAATTGTTACACGACACAATTTTTAAGTAACACCCAAGAACATAGCCCAGAGTGACGATGTTGACCTGAGCAATTTTCTATAAATCCAACCTTCTTGATCGAGCTCTAGTGGTCCACTAAAACATACTATGAAGCCTGATCCAATGAATTTCAAGCTCACACTAAGATGTATCCTAGGCCCTCAATTTGTTTTAACAAATCTCAACTTAACTTCGCTTCACTTCTGTAGTTAACACCATCCCAAATAGACAATTAATAGTCTCGGTCCAAATAACATTCCATTTGTCCACTAAAAAGTGCACTATTCCACTTCAATCAACAATTGAATCGAAGTCTTTGGCCCACTAAAATTTTTGTTTGTACAAATCAAAACTTACGGGCCACTCACTCGTAGAAATTGCCACCCCAATAGTGGTGCACAAAAAACCCGGACCCGGACCCGAAAAAAAAACCCGGAACCGGGTATTATAAAACCCGGGTTTTTTATACCCGAACCCGAACCCGACCCTACCCGTAGGGTAGGGACCGGGTATGCATATTTGATCTAAAACCCGAACCCGGAACCGGTTTTTTTTATACCCGGTTTATACCCGAAACCCGGTTTTATAAATACCCGAACCCGGAACCGGGTTTTATAAATACCCGGAACCGGTTTTTAAAAAAGCCCGATTTTGATGTAATCTTGTTTAATTATGTATGCATTAAGACTTCTAGTTCTTATGATTTAACAAAATTATGTATGCACTTTGATGTAATCTTGTTTAATTATTAGGTTTCTAATGATATTTGCCACCGCTACTTAATTATTTAGTCTATTTCATTACAAGTGGAAACAAATATGCCAATATATGTTGGCCCTTCTATTTTCTTTGTTTGTTTAATATCATTATTAGTTTTTGTATTTAATAAATTGTGCCTCTGTTTATAAAGTTCAAGAATAACCACATGAAGAACTATAAATTGTGCCTCTGTTTATAAATTGTGCCTCTGTTTATCAATAGATTTGATGTCTATGTGTGAGAGTTATGTTTGATACATTTTATAAGCATAGTTCCGGTCGGGTTTTTTTAATACCCGGTGCGGGTTTTTTCTCAACCCGATGCATACCTGAACCCTACCCGATGAATACCCGAACCGGACCCGAACCCGGAAATAGGGTATTATAATACCCGGGTTTTATAAAACCCGACCCGAACCCTACCCGAACCCAGGTATATAGGGTATACATTTTTGGTAGAAAACCCGGACCCGACCCGGTTTTTAAAAAAAACCCGATTTTGTAAAACCCGATCCTACCCAAACCCGATCCTACCCGAAACCCGGTTTTAAAAAAAAAACCCGATTTGTGCACCACTACACCCCAATACAATCTTGTTGCAATAATATAATTGTCATCCTACACCATAAGGGGTAGGATTGGTTAAACACTTGAAATAGGTAAACTCTCAAATCACCTAATCAAGCAGTGTCACGTCATTTTACCTATTTTGTTTACCTATTACTCAAAAATGTTGGTGATGGTTTACCTATTTGGATTAGGTAAACTCTTTTTCTTTTTTAATTATGTGTTAAGATAAAATAAATAAAACACCAAACTTTTATAAATAAATAAAAACCATTACATTAAAATCTAAGTTAAAAAAAATAATAATAATAAAACAACGCAACAAAAAAGGGGTAACTTTGTTAAATAGTAACCAAGTTTCAGAATTGTTCTAATCAGGTCACTTATAAAATTTAGTGTTCCAATTAGGTTACTAAAGTTTACTTTAATGTTTCAATCCTAGATATTTTTACCTAAATAGAAGGTCATCTATGCTATATGGCATTTATTTAGGATTTTTTTTTTAAATATGTTAACATGGCTTATAAATGATAACTTATTTTTTTTAATTGAAAAAAAAGAAGAAAAACTAATTATACAAAACAAAAGATCATATATATATATAATCCAGATCCTAAATATGGTTGTGGGCAACGGAAGCTTAAATTTATATTAGGCTGACAAAGTATAAAAATGGTGAAAGAGAATGAACGGGTTACGGATATAATTGATGTTAAAAAAGCAACAATGTTAAAAGAAAAAACGAAAGGCAAAGTTTAATGATTTCCATTGCAGGTATCCATAAGCGATTGAGAAAGAAATGAACTCAAAAGTCAAAAACTAAATTGACTTTGAAATCGATTTATAATAAAAGTTGAATACATATAAACTAATGAGCCGATCAATTTTTTTATGGATATTTTTAAGTGTTTTAGGATAGTTTACCTGCTATTCAGGTAAATAATATATGATTGAAACATAAACTAAATTTTAATGACCTAATTAGAACAAAAAAAATTATGAGTGATTTGATTGGAACACTTCTAAAACTTGGTTATCATTCTATGAAATATTCCCAACAAAAAACTAAAAATTATAAGGCCAACCATATTTTTTTGCGATCTCGCGTTTTCTAGCGAGTGTGATTTCCAACATCGAAGGGTGAACATTGTCGTGAGGCCGGTTAAACGTCTCCAAGTCCTTGTCGAACATAGTTTGTCGCAACGCTTCACGTTGCTCTTCCGCCAACGACATGTATTTTTCCTCTCGTAACCTTTTAATATCTATCAATTCTTTCTTCATGGCCTTGTATTCTTCGAATCTACCGGTTATATCTCTTGGATCTTCGCTTGTTGAAGACGATCCTTTGTCCTTTTTCTTCTTTCTCTTTTGTCTTCTTAGCGAGGGATCCTCGTTCATGTCGGGAAGACCGCTCGAGGCTTCGGCACTAGGTGTATCCGCATTATAATTTTCCGAATCTGACGACTTTCTTTTTTGACTCGAGCCGGAGCTATCTTCACTCAACAACGGAACTGACAACCATTTTTGCTTTGTTCTAACGACCTCCCACACCGCAGCATGAGGAAAGTCAAGTTTTTCTTTGTTTTTGTAATCTTTAAACACTTGCTTCATTACAAAAGCATCGTCGCACCCGCTAGGACGTAAACGATCCAAAAAATAAACCAAATAAAAATAATATAGTTTACCGCTTGATGATAAAAACCGTTGAATGTGTTCAACTTTGTTTGCATCGCCATCCATTTCGATCGAACTTGATGGTGGTTTCGGTTGCTTCCTCCAACCGTGTTAGGAAACTTTATTGTATTTGTTGTTAAAAATAGTTTAAGTTACTTAGAAATAATTCCGTCAACACGAAGCGACCGACGAACCGTCCCAGAAGCACTAAATATTGGAGCTTCTAATTCTTTGATGAAAGATCACGACAAAGGTCACAAGACTTCAAAGTGTTAGCGCGACATTATGGAGTTTACAAGATATGAAGTCAAAGAATTGTGTTAATAAGATAATAAATCTTATTAACACATTAAATATTTTCTATGAAAAGGCTTCCTTATTCACCAGAAAAGGAAAAAGATTTCTTTTGGAATCTTTAGCAAAGCATTCACCAGAAAAAGGAAAAAGATTCTTTTTGTAATCTTTAGCTTTTTCATTAGAAAATATATTCTCAAATGTTGAAGTGATTCATCAGAAAAGGCAAGTTGGTGACAAAAGAAGATAAGCCACATTAAAATAATGGATGGGCACACAAATCAACTTCTCATTAACCAATCACATTTGAGATAGGCTCATAAGAATTCTCTATAAATACATAATTCATTCGTAGGAATTATGTGTGCTTTGTATTGTAATATTTATAGATAGAGTTTTTGTGAGAGTTGACCCCCTGGTTTGGCCCAGGGGGTGACATTTAGATTCGAGTTTATTCTCGGATCGACCCCTTCTTCTTTGTGTAATAAAGATTAACCATTGAAGATATATCGCTCTCACTGTCTATATTTTTTACTCTTTATATATTTATATACTTCACAAACACCCGTCTCAACGAGCGAAGAAAGTCGCACCGTTCGAACAGGGCCGCAAGAAGGGACCAACAAGTGGTATCACTAAAAAGATGCCTACATGATAACGTGCCAGGATGAAAAGAAAAATACATCTTTAGCAAGTTTATTTGTTATTTCTAAGTATAAATGCATTGATTGTATTTTTAACAACAAATAAGGGGTGACTGTTAGGAAACTTTATTGTATTTGTTGTTAAAAATAGTTTAAGTTACTTAGAAATAATTCCGTCAACACGAAGCGACCGACGAACCGTCCCAGAAGCACTAAATATTGGAGCTTCAAATTCTTTGATGAAAGATCACGACAAAGGTCACAAGACTTCAAAGTGTTAGCGCGACATTATGGAGTTTACAAGATACGAAGTCAAAGAATTGTGTTAATAAGATAATAAATCTTATTAACACATTAAATATTTTCTATGAAAAGGCTTCCTTATTCACCAGAAAAGGAAAAAGAATCCTTTTGGAATCTTTAGCAAAGCATTCACCAGAAAAAGGAAAAAGATTCCTTTTGGAATCTTTAGCTTTTTCATTAGATAATATATTCTCAAATGTTGAAGTAATTCATCAGAAAAGGCAAGTTGGTGACAAAAGAAGATAAGCCACATTAAAATAATGGATGGGCACACAAATCAACTTCTCATTAACCAATCACATTTGAGATAGGCTCATAAGAATTCTCTATAAATACATAATTCTTTCGTAGGAATTATGTGTGCTTTGTATTGTAATATTTATAGATAGAGTTTTTGTGAGAGTTTACCCCCTGGTTTGGCCCAAGGGGTGACATTTAGATTCGAGTTTATTCTCGGATCGACCCCTTCTTCTTTGTTTAATAAGAATTAACCATTGAAGATATATCACTCTCACTGTCTATATTTTTTACTCTTTATATATTTATATACTTCACAAACACCCGTCTCAACGAGAGAAGTGAGTCGCACCATTTCAACAGGGGCGCCAGAAGGGACCAACAAGTGGTATCAGAGCAGAATGGATAAATTATTTCCAAGATCCCTTGCTCCTGTAAGAGAGACGTATATTCTTGATCTGTTAAAGGTAAAAAGAAATTTTTTTTGCAGATCCAAAAATAATAAAGTATGTAGTAGAGTTATTTTTTTTTCTGTTATTTTCATTATTATTTCTTTTATTGCTATTATTATTATTATTATTATTATTATTATTACTATCTCTATTGGTATTTTTTTTAAGTACAAAAAGAGGTGTAGAAAAAGGATATAAATACACAAAAAAAAAAGGGAGTTAAACAAAGATAAATGAACTTTAATTTATCAGAAAGAAAAATTGACATCTAAAAAGAAAGTTTCTGATAAAAGAAAGTTTATTCGTATCTTATCTGTTGAAATAACTTCAAATTCTGGTTAGTAAAGGAATGATAAAAAGAGATTTAAAAGAAAAAAAAAACTGTGTATAACTTTAGAAAACATTCTCATGACTATTATCTTTTATAAAGTTTTCACAAAATATTCCTTGAAGAAAAGAACAAGTACTTGGAATTTCACTAGAAAAATATGTGTAATTAATATCTCTTTTCTCTACTTATTCCCTCTCATCTCATAAAAAAAATCAGATTTTCTGATGCATTCGTCAGATTTTCTGGTAAAAATCTCAGATTTCTGCTGAGTTTCTCAGAATTTCTGATGATGTCATCAGAAGGTTCTGATGATGTCATCATTTTTTTTCTGTAAAAAAAACTTTTATCAGATTTTCTGATTATTTTATCAGAAATGTGATCAGATTGATCAGAAAATATCAGAAATTCTGTTAAAAAAAATGATTTTTTTCGGTTTTATCATAAATTTCATCAGATTTATTAGAAATTCTGATCCGAAAAAAAAATCGACGGTTCAAGATCATTTTTTATAGCTTGCATGATTCGTTATGTTTTGAAGCCTCATCAATCGACAGCCTAAACACTTATCCTATATTGGATAGAAGATACAAGTATCCTATTTGGACCCAGTATACAAGATATAATGCTTACATTTAGGTGGAATTATAAATCGAGGTGAAGAATTATAACGACAAATGAAATATAATCAGATGATCATCCATAAAAAGTCGGACGTTTGCCAAATACACTTTCATGCCAATGAAGATACAGTCAACGAATATCACTAAAAAGATGCCTACATGATAACGTGCCAGGAGGAAAAGAAAAGTACATCTTCAGCAAGTTTATTTGTTATTTCTAAGTATAAATGCATTGATTGTATTTTTAACAACAAATAGAGGTGACTGTTAGGAAACTTTATTGTATTTGTTGTTAAAAATAGTTTAAGTTACTTAGAAATAATTCCGTCAACACGAAGCGACCGACGAATCGTCCCAGAAGCACTAAATATTGGAGCTTCTAATTCTTTGATGAAAGATCACGACAAAGGTTACAAGACTTCAAAGTGTTAGCACGACATTATGGAGTTTACAAGATACGAAGTCAAAGAATTGTGTTAATAAGATAATAAATCTTATTAACACATTAAATATTTTCTATGAAAAGGCTTCCATATTCACCAGAAAAGGAAAAAGATTCCTTTTGGAATCTTTAGCAAAGCATTCACCAGAAAAAGGAAAAAGATTCATTTTGGAATCTTTAGCTTTTTCATTAGAAAATATATTCTCAAATGTTGAAGTGATTCATCAGAAAAGGCAAGTTGGTGACAAAAGAAGATAAGCCACATTAAAATAATGGATGGGCACACAAATCAACTTCTCATTAACCAATCACATTTGAGATAGGCTCATAAGAATTCTCTATAAATACATAATTCCTTCGTAGGAATTATGTGTGCTTTGTATTGTAATATTTATAGATAGAGTTTTTGTGAGAGTTGACCCCCCTGGTTTGGCCCAGGGGGGTGACATTTAGATTCGAGTTTATTCTCGAATCGACCCCTTCTTCTTTGTTTAATAAAGATTAACCATTGAAGATATATCGCTCTCACTGTCTATATTTTTTACTCTTTATATATTTATATACTTCACAAACACCCGTCTCAACGAGCGAAGAAAGTCGCACCGTTCGAACAGGGCCGCAAGAAGGGACCAACAAACCGTTTGATTGAAGTGCTTAAGAACTTGGTTCCTAAAACCATCTGACTTTTGTTGATTGCCGTTTCTTTTGTTTAAAGTGCAATGAACATAAGCATTTGCCTAAGCCTCTTCTTGTTTAGGCATCCAATTTTCATGTTTCGCTTTAGCCTTCTTTCCTTTCGGATCGTTTGCGGCTTCATTTTGGTTCACAAGATCGTCTTGTACGGCAACATCTTCGTCCTCATCATTATGTTGCTCTCTAGTATCGGGCACGAATTCTTCTTCGGGGTCATCTTCTATATCTCTCGGTGATTGTGAGCGTGGGATTTGAAAAGCAAATGGGTCAAAAGAGTTTTGGGCGTCAAGGGGATAATCATAAACACCGGGTCTAACCAACGTCGGACCGTGTAGCAACCAATTTTGGTGGGGTTGGCTATCGTAACCGAAATTCGGTTGGATGGTTTGGTTAAAAAATGGAGGTTGAGTTTGTGTAGCAAAGCCAAGTTGGGGATGAAACGGCGCACTTGAACCACCCAAACCACCATGTTTATCTTGAGCCCCTCGCCTTCGAACCGGACCCTAAATTTTTTTCCCTTCACCTTTGTTTGATCCTTCCATTTGTTTGAAAAGATTTGAAATGATGAGGATAAAAACGTGTTTATAAAAATGGCAGTGAATTTGGTTTGTTTTAAAGGTGATTTTTTTAATGTAAATGGCCATATAGCCGTTGGATTGCACAACGGTCGAAAAAAACAATCCCTTCCCGAGCGGTAAAGCTTCACCGATCCAACTCCTTCCCCGAGCGGTAAATACCTTAGGCGGCGGTATTACCGCTCGATAAACTCGTTTACCGAATGAGATTGCCGACCACTCTCTTCACCCTAAGTTCATCACATTTCAAATAAAAGAAGTTTATTATAATTTGGACTTTTTCATCCCATGACATCGAGACTAGCAATCCTCTTTTCTTTATTTTATTCCCAAAGCATACTTTCTGTATTATATATATATATATATATAGAGAGAGAGAGAGAGAGAGTGAGAGAAACGGTTTTAGGAGAAAACGCTCAAAAGTGTGATAATGGTGAGAACGCATCCTGGCCCAACACGTGGCGCGCGGCATGATCAGGGTCCGAGGGGTTTTTTGTCTTTTTAGTATTCTTCTTCTTTCCCGATTTTCGCGTTTGACATGCTGCTTTATTTTTTGCGTTATCTAGATAATTTTGGTGTTATCTAGAATTATTAATTATTTGGCGTTTTACTGTTTTTCTCATATTTCTTCTTGTTGAATTAATTCTTTTTGTGTCACATAGTTAATTTTTTTGGCGTTATTACCTTTTTCATGTCATTTTTTGGCGTTTTGTATCTTTTTGTTAATAATTGATCACCATAGATTACTATTTTATAAAATTACAATAATACAAAATCAAAATTAACTAATAGTCTTCCGTAGGTGGGATTAAATCAGAGATGTACCCACAGCTTTGTTCATCACTTTCTTCAGATTCTTCATCATCAAATTTCATATTTGCGTATAACGCCATTAGCTCCTCTCTTCTTTGCTGCAGCCTATTCTTGAATATCACTGCATCTTTGGATTTTGGATCTTTTGAAGGTGCTAAATCACAGAGTTGTTCAATGATAGATAGCAACCCTGTCTTCAACATTTCTTCCATTGGCCTTGAATATTGCACCCCGTTTTTTATAGATAACTTCAAGTGTTCCTTTTTACTCATGCAATACCCAACTGCTAAGTTTTGGTATAGGAGTGTCGTCAATATCATCATCATCTTCTGCCGGAAATTTTCTCTTCAGTCTTTTTATTACAGTTCGGATTCTTTCACAATCGTTGTCCATCGGAACCCCAAGGGCCAGGATATCCCTCTGAACCTTTTCATTCATTCCAAGCATTGGTTTGATTGTCCTTACCTTTACCCTTCTCCTATTAGAGAACTTTATGATGAATCGTTTCTCTTTTCTTTCAAACCTCCATGCAATAACTTTAGTCATTTTAAAAGTTTTTGACGTTTTGGATAATATGTGACGTTTTAGTCAAATTTTTTGGCATGTTTGATCTTGTGTTCTCATGGTCTTCTTTTACATTGGCTTTTTTTTCCCGCGCATGACAGGTAATTATGGAGTTTTGAAAAAGTTAAATAAATTTAATTTCCCAAGAATTTGGCTTTTAATATTATTAATGTTAGTAATTATGTTTTCCGTCGTTTCATTTTATTGGTTTTTGCAGTTTTACTGTGTTTTGTTTTCAGACTCAACTGTGTTTTATGGTTTAACACGTCAAATCTTTTGACGGCTGTAATTATGACGTTTTGTTTTCCAATGGCGGTTAGATAACGATTGGACTTTTTTGTTTTATATTCTTTGCACATTGTTTCATGCTTATTTATTTATTTTTAATAATAGTAATTGTTTAAATTAATTTTATTATAGTTTGGTAGTTTTTTGGGGGCGTTTTTATGGCATTATGGCGTTTTACAGGCATTATGGCGTTTTACAAGCATTTGCTCATTTTGGCGTTTTATTATATACTATTAAAATACTTTTGTTGTTTATTAACTGAAATTACAAAACAAACAACAGATAAAGAAAAAAAACAAAGTAGAAGCAATTTATGATTTAAATATTCAGTGTCATCAGTCTCTCTTTTTTTTTTGAAACTACAAGAACTGTGACAAATAAATGTCGTTTTGGGTTTGGCGTTGTTTATTTTCTTTGTTCATGTGTTGAAGTGTCTTTGTGGATGTTGGAGATATAGATCAACCGTTTGTGGGTGGATGCTATCTGCCCGTCGTCTTCATTATAATCATGGAGGCCAAAGTAGCATTTACACTGGTATAGGTCTCTTCTTATCATCCAGACCTTCTTCAAGAACAAAGATGACAGAATGACATTTGGGTGTCATCAGTCCCTCTTTTTTCAATTTTGTCCATCTCATTCAGCAAAATCTTTCTACATTCACGTAACAAATCATTAAGCGAAACTTCATGCAGAACATTTACTGAGTATCAAAGAAAAGATGTTTTGTCGTCGTTGTATTTTTTGGCGTTTTACATTGAGTTGTATTTTTTTTAGCAACCACTGTGTTTTTTTGTGTGTTTTTTTGGTGTGATAAACGGAAGGTGGTGAGACGTTTCTATTTATAGAATTTTTTTTTGGCGCGTAGTTTAGGCGGGATATTATTTTTATAACAAAAATGTAAGGTTTGGCGTTATATATTATGGCGTTTCATATTTTGTGGTGTTTTTGTAGCCAGATAGCTTAAATAAAAACCCAGAAAAAATTACGCAGCGATAAAATTAGCGTTTTGTATTTATTTGGCGTTTTATTTTTCAATGGCGTTTGTGTGAGAAATGGTGTTTTACCTTTTTTACCCTTAATGAAGCGCGTCCACGTAATAAAAATGATGTTATTTACCAAAATGCAACCGCGCCAATCTAGTCTATAGATTGTTTTGATCGGACGATCAATAAGCGTTCTCACCGTTCTCACACTTTCTACCATTTTCTCTAAATCCTGACCCTATATATATATATATATATATATATATATATATATATGAGAAGAATCCGTTAGAAACTACCCTTTATTGCGTGAATCGCGAGAACCAATATGAACACAACCAAATATATCTAGTAAACACACAAAAAAAATTATTTTATTTTTGAAAAAATCTCTTTGATTTCAAATGCGAATCAATGATTATAATACAATCGCTTCAACATATTCACATTCAATTCGTATTTCATCTAGTTCGTCACATTGTGTTTTATCACTAAAACACACTTCTATGAACACATCTACGTTGTGTTTCAGCATCCTGTAACTGATTCGTCACGTTGTGTTTTAGCAGTCAGTAACTGATTCATCACGTTGTGTTTTAGCAGTCAGTAATTGTAACTGGTTTTATCACATTGTCTTTTATCATAAACAGATTCTTGACATTGTGTTTTAGCAGTCAGTCACTAGTTTGTCACTTTGTGTTTTATCCAATGTTGCAGAAATCGGAATAGGCTGCCGATTAATCGGCACCTAGGTGACGGGTGGTCCATAGGACAACCCTTAAGTTTGTTAAAATACAAATTAATCCTTCATTTAATCATGTAATTGTCTTGAATTAGATGACTACAGTTGCTTATGTTTCAGGTGCATTTGGAGCTTAAAAACGAGGGAAAACGCTGCTTTGGATGGAATGGAATAGAGCGGGACACACAAGGATGGAAAGAAGGAACAAAGGAGAGAAGTCAGGGGTCCACCGTAAATTACTGTGGCTACCGTAATTTGCGGTAGCCCCTGAAATCCCCCAAATTCCACCGTAAGGCAGTAGTTCATTGGCGTAACAATATCAAGGCTACCGTAATTTACAGTAGGTGCCGTAAATTACGGTAGAGCCAGACGAGAAAAGCCTAACTGCCCATATTAAATCGTTTTCAAGTGTCCTTTCATGTCATTCATGATTGGGAACGTTTCTCTGGAGTTCTTGGGCGAAATTTGGCTTTGGCAAGTGATTGGGAACATTTCTAAACAATTCGGTTTGTATTTTGATGCTTATGAACATCGATTTAGTTGGAATGATGATTCACCAAGCCATGTCCCGCTAAACTTTCGGTGATCATCTTAGGTGAAGGTTTCTACTATGACTTTTGTGTGTTTCCTTTTATTTCTAGAATGATAAACTTGGTGTGTTTGCTATGTTTATTATGATGTATGAATGTTTGATTGTAACTTGTTAATTAATGTTTTGATTCTAGTCTAAATCGTACGTTCTTGGTGTCGTTGACAATCGAGATATCACGGGAAGGGTTAGGGTTGGATATTGATTAATTGATCATCGGGTAACAACCTCGCGTTTATATAATCCGAGTACTTCGTTCCCTTTTATCACAACAAACATTTATACATGAGTTATGTCTATGTAACTCTTTCTAGTTGGATTTATGCACAATTGTTAATGGAAACCGGAACCTAAGATGGTCATTCTCTCATAATCTGTTTAACAATCCAATTTTGATTTGCAATTTAGATAGTAATTTAGTTTTTAAACCAAACAATCCAAACTCTTGAAATTTAATTTCTGCAAATTAGTTTACTTGTAGTTAATTCACAAAGCTATAGAATCAACACACTTTCCACAAACTCCATGTGTCCGATACCCACTTGCTACTATCTATTAGTTGTAATTGGATTAAATTTGCGTGTGATTACGACAACACGTCAAATTTTGGCGCCGTTGCCGGGGAGTAGTGCGCAACGTGTGTTAGTTTAGTAGTTTTGTTTTGTTATTTTCGGGTTTACGCTGGTTGTGTTTAGTGTGCAGGTACTTCAAGTGTATGCATACTAGGGGCTCTCACAAGTCATCACCACTATCGTTTGATCTGGAAATTGAAAGAACGCTAAGGCAAAACCGAGTTTTGGTACGAGAAAACAAGATCATTGGTTCACCCACTTCACCCATTACACCAAGAAACATCATGCAAGAAACCTAAGTACCACCAACTACGGGTCAAACAACATCAACTTTCATTCCTACATCAACACAACCTTCACCAAATACCACCATGCCTAATTCCACCACCAATCCTACTCCACCACATGACGTTACACCAACCAACAACACATCACCTACTACTACCCAAATTGAACCTACTCTTACTTATAACCCCTCTACCACCATTCCACCACTTTCACATTTTTTTCCAACTACGGGTCAATCATCTTCTACCCACCCACTACCAGAAAGCTCAACCATCATTCATGCTACTTCTACATACCGACCACCGAACCAACCGGGTTTTCAATATTCATATTTTCCATTTGTGCAATCTTCGGGCATAGGAGGAGATGGTATGATGATGGGTATGAAGAAGATTTTAGGGGGTATGAAGAAGAAGGATTTTATTATTGGGGTGATGGAGGTAATTTGGGACCTCAAGGAGGAGCGGGTCAACAAAATCAACCGCTATAACAAATTCAAGACATGGGTAGACTACCGGTTGGGATACAACATATTCGACCACAAGGCCCACAATTGCAACGTCCTACGCCTCTACATCAAGTGCATCCACAAAATACACAACCGCAATTTCAAAGGCCAATGCAACAACCACCACTCCAACAATACCAATTTCAGCCCCCATTTGCACCTCAAGGGCCTATGCAAGGGCAAATGGGTCAACCAAGAGCCCCATTGGGCGCCCCGCGAAGACATCACCGGGAGGTAGTACGGGGAATCAAAGCTCATTTCCGACCCATTATCACTAACAATCCCTCCCCGGTAGTCATTCCTCATCATGCGGATGGAAGGACTTTTGAGGTTAGAACAACCGCACTCCAAAGTTTGCCAAAGTTTAAGGGGTTAGCAACGGAAGAACCTTACTTTCATTTGGAGACATATGACTCCATATGCAACACTATTGGAGGTCAAGGGTTTTCATCGGACGATGTCAAATTGGTTCTATTCCAATTTTCTTTGGAAGACAAAGCAAAAAGATGGTTTCATACTTTGCCCTCCGCATCGATTTTTACATGGCCCGACATGCAACAAATTTTCTTGGACGAGTTTTATACTTCTCAAAAGAGAAATGATGCAAGGTGAGGTTTGAGAAGCTTCCAACAACAATCGGGGGAGATGTTTCATGAGGCTTTTGAAAGGTTCAACATGATGTTGAGGAATTGTCCTCATCACGGTATCCAACTTTGGGAGTTGTTGAACGCGTTTCATGAAGGGTTGAGTTCGGAGGATGCTCGTGACTTGATGTCGATCACTAATGGTACATTCGGTACCAACTTTGAGCAAGATGATTGGGCATTCTTAGAGCAAATGGCGGTAACTTCAAAAAGGAAGGCTCAATCCTCAAGACGAGCAAGACATGTGATAGCAAGGCCACAAGTGCATGGAGTAGAGAGTGGAGGCGTCCAAACCATGAATCAAGTGTACAACGTGTGCACTAATTGCAATGAAATAGGCCACACAACGGAGGTGTGTTTAGTAGGAGTGGTTGAAGAGCAAGTAGAAGAGGTGAATGCTATTCAAGGGGGTGGTCGAAACTTTAACATGAATTCGAACACATACCACCCCGGGTTAAGAAATCATCCTAACTTCCGTTACGGGAATCTGGCGAACCAAGCTAACCCAAATTTCCAAGGAGCTCAAGGAAACTTTGCATCGCGTCAACAATACAACCAAGGTAATTACTGGGGTGGAAGCAATTTTGGTTACCAAGGGCAAACGGGTCAAGGTGGTTCATCGGGTCAAAATTCATCAAGTGGAAATGAGGTTATGGACATGCTTCGGGCAATGCAACAAGACATTCAAAAAAGGTATCAACTTGATGAAGTCCGGATGCAAAAGGATGAGGTTCGTGACAAAAGCATTCAAGCACTAACAACTCAAATGGGTCAATTAGCAACCGACGTGGCGGAGTTGAAGAAAAACAAAGGTCAACTTCCTAGCGATACTAAGGTAAATCCTCCCCATAGCTCGTCAAGAGGTAATAATGTTAATATTAATCATGTTAGTGTGTTAAGAAGTGGTAAAGAGTTTAAAGAGAATTTGTCACCGGCTTTGGTTGAAGGGGTGGTTGAGGACATAACGGGTAATGAAAGTGAAGAAGACGAAGTTTCACCGATTATGTCTAAGGAATGAAATGTTAAAAAACCAGGGTTGGGTGAAAGTGAAAAAGATAAAAAAGATGAAGGGGAGCCGAGTCAAGTCCCATTTCCATCGGCTCTACTCGACTCGGGTAAGAAAATTTTTATTTCATCAAGGGGTCCCAAAAAATAAGAGTTGTGGGACATTTTCAAACAAGTAAAAGTTAACCTCCCACTACTTGATGCAATAAAACAAGTACCCACTTACGCTAAATTTTTAAAAGAATTGTGCACACAAAAAAGGCAACAAAAGAAAAAGATGCCTAAGCGGGTCGATTTAACCGGGCAAGTTAGTGCGGTATTGTAGGATTGAGATTCGACCTATACGAGTCTATCAGAAGAGTTCTAATCCATATCAAAGGTGGAATTCAATGATACGGACTTGATTATAGCTTGATTCACGCACAGATTCACTTTAACTGTCTTGATTAATGATTTGAAAGCGTTACAGATCATATGACACTTCAGCAGCACCTCGGCTCTGGAATCACAACTATCACAAATGAAATGAAGAGCTCAGGTATTTATAGGAGAGCCAATTCGCATGGAATGGACAAGATCCATTTCGTGCGAAATGGACAATGGTCATTTCGTACGAAATGGCCTAGCCATTTCGTGCGAACTGAGCTTTCACCACACAAATCCTATTTTCTCGTAAACTGAGATCCAATCTATCCTATCTAGACATACGACTCGATACAAGACAAAGTCAACAGACATATGCACCAACAGACTCCCCCTTGGATGTTGACGAAGTCTTCGGCACGTCTTCAGTATATCTTCTGTCTTGATCTGTCTTCATACTCTTTTCAAAGTATCTGACATTGTAAGCTTCCTTTAATCTTTTCTCTTCTTCTATCAGCAACTAACCTCCCCCTTGAATGTTGATCTTAACTTCAATCTCCTCTTTTTCTCATTCATTCCCAGAATCTTAATTCTGGCTCTATTTTTAACAAACTTCCAGGATCAGAAACTGGCTCTTGCATATTCAGACCCCCCTTTGCTAGCAGACTTCCCCTTAAATTGTTCCGGGATCGCAATATGACATAGCATTTTCACAGGTTTAAGAACGAATCCTGGCTTTCCGTAACAACCGGATCAGAAACCTGGCTTTAACCTGCATAATTCTCTACCCAACAGTAAGATTCACAATTTTTAAGATTTAACAAATTTAGAATATCTGCTTACCACTTGTAAAAATATCATTCAAGCATCAACACTAGTTAAATCAAGTTCAAATTAATGACCTCGATTAACCACTTGTGGGATTAAAGATTTAACAAATTAGTACAAACATTAAACATCTTTCATTATTCAAAACTATTACCCAACCAGTTATTGTCATGTTTAGCACTCGGAATTTTGAAAATCAGCTTTCCAACACCAGTTGTCGAAAATAAGATGAAATAAAATCTTTTTGGAATTTTCAAAATTTTATACTAAAACACATTCTTTTTGGATTTTTGTTTTTAATGAAATGCAGTAAAGAAATATTTACAGACAATATTTTTGTGAGTTTGTGTAAGAGGATCATATCAGTTTTTGAGACCAATCACTAGCACCGTTGAGCTTTAAACCCTTTAAGTTCTAAACGATTCACTTAGATTGTCAGTATACTGGTCCACTTAATTTTTCACACAAAGTTCAACTCTTTCGAGATATGAGATTAATGGTTTAATGCACTTGAACTTATTCGTGTGTCCCACCTCAGAATATACTCCCGTATCCAGACTTCTATATTCAGTCTTACAGGTGAATGTACACTAATGATATCTGTAAGGGGTTAAATGCGAGACCATGAGAGCTCAGGCTATTGCTTCCGCAAAATCAGAGAGATGATGGTTCGACTTTAGGTGTGTTCCCTATAGAGAATCTTTTCTTCAACAGCACATGATTAACATTTTTCAATGTTTCATCATTTTTTATGCTGAGGGTGGGCTTTATGATTAAAGCAATGCAAAGTATTATACGATGACTAGGCTATTGCTCCCGCAAAATCAGAAGTCCAGGTATAATACCCCAGATATCATCACGCACAAATACCTAGTATGTCAAAAATAGAAAGCCCTTCAAACAAGATTTCAGGGGTTACCTATATAACCGAGAGATGTTCCACACGAAATAAGTAAGTTTGATATTTAGGTTTATATCTCGAACACAGTCTACTGAGCATGTAAAAACCTAATGGCACATCATCAGTGAGACCGTTTATCACATTTTAACTTTCCAATTCTTTAGCGTACTGTGATAGTCTACTGATGTATTATCATTTCCTCTTTTTCACAACAAAACTCATTTTTCAGGGGTTATCTATATATCCGAGAGATGTTCCCCACGCAATAAGTAAGTTTGATATTTAGGTTTATATCTCGAACACAATCTACTGAGCATGTAAAAACCTACTGGCACATCATCAGTGAGACCGTTTATCACATTTTAACTTTCCAATTCTTTAGCGTACTGTGATAGTCTACTGATGTACTATCATTTCCTCTTTTTCACAACAAAACTCATTTTTGAATTTTTATCATGTTTTTTCCTTTTTCAAATTTTCTAATGTTTTTGGATTTTCTGAAAATCCTTACTCCCCCTAAAATTCAAAACCATTTAAAGATAAATTTTGACAACCGATGTGAATTGCTTCAAATCGCCATTCACTTGACATAAACAATCAGAACTCCCCCTGACAACAAACTATTTTCCCATTATAATTTCAAAACACTTAAGTTTGTTTTAATCAAATGGTTTTTCCGGAAAATTAGTTTAGTTGAAACCACTTCTAGAATCGGGGTTTGATTCATCATTTTGTTCTCCAAATCCCACTTGTATGAAAGTTAACAATTTTGAATTATCTCAAGAAAGATGCCGATTCATGCTCCACGATTACCAACTTGGGAGCTCCGGCAAGTCAAGTTTTTAAGCAAAGAACGCTGTCACCTAAGCCTGACCAGCCTTGGGTGTTCCCGAGTTCTTTTCATTCGGTGGGTAACTCCATCTCTTTGCTTCATAAAACTCTTTTGCTCTTTTCACCTTCCCATCGACCATCTTCCCAAAAATATGTTCCACTTTTCCATTAAAAGCTTTTTCAGCATCAAATTCTTCTTTACCAGGGAAGAATTGATCTGAGATTTCAATCTTTCCAACTTTTAACTTCAAGTTTTCTTTTGACAATGGTGGAAAGTTTTCATCGTTCATTTCTGGAACGGAATTCTCATCATTTTTCACAACAAATGACTCCTCTGACTTTGACGAGTCAGATTCATTGTCAGAACAAGTTTCAGACTTAACAACCCATTTTTGTTTGTTCAAATCGACTTTTTTTTGTAAAAACGTTTCGAACTTTCACCAGCTTCGAAAGTCGAATTTTTGAACACTTTGAATTTTTCTGTTGGTTGTTCTATTTTATCAACACATTTCTTTTTCAAATCTGAGTTAGAAGTAACTCCCTGTTTTGTATAAGTGGACTTGGGGCAATTCCAAGCAATGTGTCCAACTTCTTGGCATTTGAAACAAGTTCTTCTGTCAACTCTTGGTGCAAATTTTTTCAAAACATTCTTTTTCTTTTCTGCGAGAAACTCATGATTTGACTGTTTCCTGAACAGTTTCTCCTTCTCTTCCTCTGAACTTGTACCTGAAACAAATTTAGTTTTTGGTTTATAATTTTTCTCATTTTTATGATTTTCTGGTGGAATGAAACCCAATCCCTTCTTTTTGAAATTATCGTTATGATTTGGTTTCTTTTGAAAACCAGAACCAGAACTGTAACTTTTTTTCTTGTTCAATCTTTGTTGAATTCTTGAAGTGTACTTTTTAGGTTTTTCAGTAAGATTTACATCTTTTATTTTAGAAATATTAATTTCTGTTAATTTGAAAACCTTGTTTATCGTTTCAGTTTTGACACTTCTTATTGGAAATTCCTCATCAGAATATAATTTGTCCGAATCATTCAAAGTATATGCCACTTTGATTGGTTCATCATTCAAATTATTTTTTGATAACATAAATTCTTTATTGTAAACCTATTTAACCGGTGAACTTGGACTTTTATCTGACGAACTCGAACTTTCAGATTTAGACTCCGACGTTGACTCTTCATCCATATCCAACACCTGATCGACAACTTTCTTTAATAACTCAGACTCATGATCACTGTCAGACGCTATGAATGTGACGTCAATGTTGTCTGGTAACTCATCAGTGGTTTCAGACTTTAACTTTATGTTGACAGCCTTTTTTAATTGTTCCTCATTTGGCTTTCTGGGAGAATAACTTTCCCAGATCAAAGGCGGACACTTGTTATACTTGACACTTTGTTTCTTACCAGCATCCGTATCTTCCGTCTTTTTATCTTGAAAAGCTTAAAGACCTGCAACAGTAGGATAAACTCTATCAATCAAATAATCACAAGTTGTATAACTCAGCAGCAATCATTTGATTCTCTCATTTTCAATCTTTTCGGTCTCCAAATCCTGCTTCAGCTTTGCACACTCTTCAATATAGCTATTAATGACATTCTGCTTAGTCATTAATGTTGAACTCATCATCGTCGAAGCAGCTCCCATTTCTAGGTTTGTTTTATTCAAACTATCAACCGTTCTGTTCAGCACATCATATGATTCTTTTACATACTTCACATCAAACAACAATTTTTCTTTCAACTCGTCTAGCTCACTGTATTTCTTGTCTTTTTCTTCACAATGTTTGCATGGTTCCAAACATTTCAGACAAGGTTTCGTGATCTCAACGATCTTTTCAACTTCGATAATCTTTTCAACTTCAACGATTTTTCAACTTCGACTATTTTTTCGACTACTTTCTCAACCTCAAT
This sequence comes from Helianthus tuberosus, assembly GCA_030545235.1. Classification (NCBI taxonomy): domain Eukaryota; kingdom Viridiplantae; phylum Streptophyta; class Magnoliopsida; order Asterales; family Asteraceae; genus Helianthus; species Helianthus tuberosus. Next base: position 82,111,110 of record CM060413.1, read on the forward strand.
TATTTTTTCAACTTCGACTATTTTTTCCACCACCTTCTCAATCACCTTTTCAGACATCGGTTCTTCATCAAATTCTATTTTTACTTCACTCACTTCAACTTCGGCTTTCTCTGTTGGTTTTTCTTCAACCTTTGCTTTCTCAATTTCCATTTTTGCCTTTTCTTCAGCAATCCTTCTAGCTTCCAATTCTCTCTTCAGTCGAGCAACCTTTTTCTCATTCAACATCTCGATCTTATCTGCAAAAAACAAATTAAAACTGAATAAGTCTAAATTTTTTCTAGCATTATTAATATACTCTTCCTCATCATCAGTATCTTCATCACTTTCTGATGATTTGAAAATCTTCATTCTTTTTGGCTTAGATTTGACTGACTCTTCTTCCAAGATTCGAGCAACAAAGGCTGATTTTTCCGAATCGGCCGGAATGTATTTATCCCAGCTAAATCCCTCTGCCAATTTTTCATCATCTTGATTAACTAGATAAGCTTTCTTCTTTCCATCTTCAATAGCACGGGATGATGACGATTGTTGAGCAATCTGATGATAAATTGCTTTTCGATGATAATCATTATTCCCGAACTGATTCTGAGCTCCACCTGCTTCTCGATTGGTACATTCCCTCTTGAAATGTCCTTTTTCCCTGCATCGAAAACAAGTAACTTTAGATTTATCAAAACCTAAAGTAGAAACATTAGCATCAAGGAAGTCATCTCTTCCTGTAATCTGCTTAAATTTCTCAGCTCTTCTCAAAACACTAGCTAAACACCATTTAATGTCTATCAATTCAAATTCTCCAGAATCAATCTGATCATAATCCTCTTTGGTGAGCATCGGATTTCCGATTCTTCCAGCAACTAAGCTTTCATAAGACTCTAACATAGTAACAAATGATGCCAGGTGTTGCTTAGCCATTTCTGGAGAGAGATTTTGACCATTTTGAATATTCAGTGTAACATTGCATTGCAGATTTGTTGAACTCTGTCATTGAGAACTTGGTGTTGAGAAATTCGGATCGAAAATTGAATAAGATGAAGAATATCCACCACTCTGAGTTGTAGTGCTAACATTTGTTCCTGAATTACCATCAGCACTGAAAGCAGTCTTAATCTTTGGACTCGGAGTAGTTTCAAATTTGCTTCCTCTATAATATAGACTAACATCTTGTTGAGCATTTGGATTATTCATGATAGCAGTTTTCTGAACATCCAATTCATGTTCTTCAATCTTCTGAATGAACTTACTCAAATTCATACTTTTTGATTTTCTCATATGTTTTAAAATCAACAAATATGTTCCCTATTTATTCTGTGGTAGTGCATCAGCAAGCTTATCAACCCATTTATCGTCTTCTTTCTTGATCTCCAATCTTCTCATTTCCTGAACAAGATGACAATATCTATCGATAGTCTTCTTAGTCGTCTCATCTTCAAAAGCTGTAAACATATCAAATGATTTCTTTAGTAATGCACGTTTATTTTTTTATCATATCAGCACTTCCCTTAAACTTGTTAATCAACGCTAACCACATTGATCTAGCAGTGTCCTCATGTTGAAGCAAAACAAAGATATCTTCTTTTACTGCTTGTTGAAGAATACTAATCATCATTTTTTCACTGGTGTATTTTAATTTCTCATCTGCTGAATAATCACTTAAAGATATTTCATTTCCACGTTCATCTTTCGGTTTAACGTAATCTTTGTCTAACGAAACCCATGCATCAAACTTATAAGCTTGCACCCAAGTTTCAAAACAGTTTTGCCATCCTTTAAAATCCTCGATGTACATAAGCTTTGGAGGCTTTTGAGACATTCCCGTTTCATTTTCGATTTAAACAGTTTCGGCAACTGTAATTGGAGCAACTGGAGCTGTAGCAAACGCGTTGTAAAACTCTTCTTCCATGTTTTAGTGTTGAAAGTTCACAAAATCACAATGTTCAAGCGAATTGGAAGTTCAAACGACCTGGATTTGATGCGAAATGACCCTTTTCAAGCGAACTGGATGACTTAGTGACCAATTCGTGTGAAATGAAGTCTACTATGTCCAATTCATGCGAAATGATGGTGTATTCAAACGGATTGACACTTTCAAATGAAATGAAATCACTTGGTTCGAAATGGAGTCCAAATCGTACGAAATGGGGATGCTTTCACACGAAATGGGCTATTTCATATGAAATGATGCTGATATCATACAATCGGACATGATTTTGACACAATTGATCACGTTTTAGGTCGATTATAAGTCTAATTCTTTCAAGGATTGATTAAAACTGTGTTTCGCACGTTATATGTGAAAATCAGTCCATTTTAACCGTGAAATCTCGGTTAATTTTGAAAAATGTGAAGAAGAATTAGTAGAAGTAAGAAATTTTGGTGAAAACAAACTGAAATGGTAAGAACTCTTCCTCCTGAGCTCTGATACCACTTGTAGGATCGAGATTCGACCTATACGAGTCTATCAGAAGAGTTCTAATCCATATCAAAGGCGGAATTCAATGACACGGACTTGATTATAGCTTGATTCACGCACAAATTCACTTTAACTATCTTGAGTAATGATTTGAAAGCGTTACAGATCATATGACACTTCAGCAGCACCTCGTCTCTAGAATCACAACTATTGTAAATGAAATGAAGAGCTCAGGTATTTATAGGAGAGCCAATTCGCATGGAATGGACAAGATCCATTTCGTGCGAACTGAGCTTTCACCACACAAATCCTATTTTCTCGTAAACTGAGCTCCAATCTATCCTATCTAGACATACGACTCGATACAAGACAAAGTCAACAGACATATGCACCAACATGTATTGAATGGGGAGCTTCCTCCTAAGCTCCAAGATCCGGGTACGCCATTAATAAATATTCAAGTTGGTAATTTTCAAATGTCAAAGGCGTTATTAGATCTTAGAGCCGGAGTGAGCGTTTACCGGGGGGCTTATATGACCAATATGACTTTGGTCCATTAGCAAGGGTAGAGACAACGGTTGTGTTAGCCGATTTGTCTCATAAGCTACCTCGGGGGATGGTTCAAGATGTAATAGTGAAAATAGATGAGTTTTAATACCCGGTTGATTTTTTAGTCTTAGATTACTCATCCGCGGACTCGAAACAATAACAAAATGTTATTTTGGGTCGGCCATTTTTGAGCACCGCACATGCCGTGATCGATTGTAGATTTGGTACGGTCGACATGACTTTTGGAAATCGAAAAATGAGATTGAATGTTTTTACTAACAATTCTAACTCTGTTGGTGTTGATGAGTGTTTCATGGCAGATTTAGTCGACGGATGCAACCTGTATGAGTATGAGGAGGATAGTATGGATATGTGTCTTTGTGATTTTTCTGAACAGGTACATGCTTGTGCACTAAGGGTTGAAGAGGAGAAACAAGATGCTATGACATTGAAGGAGGGTCGACCACCATGGACCCACCAATTTGAAAGCTTACCGGTGGAAATCAATTCGGGTACCAAACCATCATTGGAGGAACCACCAAAGTTGGAGCTCAAAGACTTACCAAGCCATTTGAAGTACGCATTTTTAGGGGATAATGACACTCTACCGGTCATTATTGCCTCTAATTTAGAGATGGCACAAGAACAAGCTCTATTGGAAGTCTTGAAAGCGAACAAAGGAGCTATTGGATGGATGATTGCCGACTTAAAAGGAATTAGTCCATCAATCGTCATGCACAAAATCATTACCACCGAAGATGCGAAACCGACAAGAGAAGCACAAAGAAGATTGAACCCGAATCTTCGGGAAGTGGTAAAAAGGAGGTAATTAAGTGGTTGGATGCAAGAATTATCTATCCCATTTCGGATAGTGCTTGGGTAAGTCCTACCCAAGTTGTGCCTAAGAAGGCCGGCATTCAAATTATTAAAGATGAAAATGGGGAACAAATAGCCACCCGACCGGTCACCGGGTGGCGTGTTTGTATTGATTACCGCAAATTGAATGCTGCCACTTCTAAGGACTATTTCCCGCTACCTTTTATTGACCAAATCATTGAAAAATTATCGGGTCAAAAATATTACTGCTTTTTGGATGGGTATTCGGGATACAATCAAATCGCAATACGCCCGGATGACCAACACAATACCACCTTCACTTGTCCATATGGCACTTTCGCCTTTAGGCGAATGCCATTTGGGCTTGTGCAATGCACCGGCAACTTCCCAACGATGTATGATGAGTATTTTCTAGGACATGGTTGGAGAGTCGTTTGAAGTTTTTATGGATGAGTTTTCAATTTTTGGCACTAGTTTTGAATCTTGTCTCAACGAATTACAAAATTTTTTAAAACGATGTGTTGAGAAAAATTTGGTGCTTAGTTTGGAGAAAGGTCATTTTATGGTGCAAGAGGGTATTGTGTTAGGCCATGTGATTTCGAAGAGGGGTATGGAGGTGGACAAGGCAAAAATACGGGTAATATCATCTTTGCCCCCACCAAAAAATGTGAAAGGGGTAAGGTCATTTTTTGGGACTCGCGGGTTTTTATAGACGTTTCATTAAAGGTTTTAGTGTTATTACTAAACCTTTGTGCAATTTGTTATTAAAAGATGTTCCCTTTGACTTTACTAATGAGTGTTTGCAAGCTTTTAATATTTTGAAGGAACACTTGGTGAAAGCTCCCATCTTGCAACCACCGGATTGGTCGAAGTCATTTGAGATCATGTGTGACGCAAGCGACACTACAATTGGTGCAATTTTGGGTCAAAGAATTGATAAAAAGCCGGTGGTAATTTACTACGCAAGCAATACATTGTCCGAGGCGCAACTTAATTACACCACGACCGAAAAGGAGTTATTAGCGGTGGTGTATGCCTTGGACAAATTCAGGTCTTACATTTGGGGAAGCAAAGTGATCATGTATTCGGACCATAGCGCGGTCTGGTATTTGATGGAAAAAAAAAGACGCAAAGCCCCGTTTGATCCGTTGGGTGTCATTGTTACAAGAATTTGATTTAGAAATTCGAGACAAGAAAGGAAGTGAAAATGTAGTGGCGGATCACTTGTCTCGAATTCCAGTGGAAGGGGTTGACGATTTGAGCGAGATAAACGAAAGGTTTCCCGATGAGCAACTACTAGCCGTATCTACTTTCATTGCACCGTGGTATGCCCACTATGTGAACTATCTAGCCACGGGTGCAATCCCAAATCATTGGACCAGGAAAAGAAGACAACAATTTATGGTCCAAGTGAAGTAATACATTTGGGATGAGCCGGACCTTTTCAAGATTGGGCCCGATCAAGTCATTCGGAGGTGTGTGCCCGAAACGGAGGTGTTGGAGATCTTGACTCATGCCCACTCATCCGCTTGTGGAGGTCATTTTAGTGGCCATAAAACGGGCTACCGGGTTCTTTCATGTGGGTTTTATTGGCCCACAATTTTCAAGGATGCATGCGAGTTTGCAAGGAGTTGTGTTAATTTCCAAAAGATGGGGAGTATTTCAAAGAGGGACGAGATGCCGTTGCAACCGATTTTGGTTGTTGAAATATTTGATGTATGGGGCATTGACTTTATGGATCCCTTCCCGAATTCCAATGGGTTCTTATACATTTTAGTGGTCGTGGACTATGTCTCGAAGTGGATTGAAGCTATTGCAACAAGAACAAATGATCATTCGGTTGTTTGTAAATTTTTTCAATCCAACATCTTTGCCTGTTTTGGTATTCCAAGAGTTATCATTAGTGATGGTGGGTCGCATTTCAAGAATTTCAATTTCGGAAAACTGTTGAAGTGGTACAATGTGAATCACCGGATCGCTACACCGTATCATCCGCAAACTAGTGGACAAGTCGAGGTGTCCAATCGTCAAATTAAAGAAATTCTTATGAAGACGGTCCGAATGGATAGGAAGGATTGGTCATGCAAACTTGACGATGCATTGTGGGTATACCGGATGGCCTACAAAACTCCAATTGGTACAACACCTTACCGGATGGTGTATGGAAAGGGTTGTCACTTACCAATGGAATTGGCTCATCGGGCGCATTGGGCAATCAAGACGGTAAATGCGGATTATGATGAAGCGGGGAAGATGCGGAAGTTGCAACTAAGTGAGATAGAAGAAATCCGAGATGAAGCTTACGAGTGTGCATCAGCATACAAGGATAAACTCAAAAAGGTCCATGATGCAAAGCTGAGAAAGAAAACTTTTGAAGTGGGTCAAAAGGTATGGTTGTACAATTATCGATTAAAGATGTTTGCGGGCAAATTAAAAAGCAAATGGATGGGCCCACATGTCATTCGGCGAGTCGGTAGATTTGGTGATGTGGATATTCAAGATGAGCAAACCAACAAGCAATAAACGGTGAATGGACATCAGTTAAAGCCATACTTGGAAGGAAACGACATCAATAACTTGGAGCTTGACAAAGTGGGCTACATCCTATGCCCGGTAGATGACGAACAACCATGAGAGGCCCAGGTTTGGTAGTGTACATAGTTAGTTTATTTTGTTTTTTTGTTTAGTTTGCGCAATTACCGTATTCGCTTGAAGCTCGTGTTTGAACCAAGTGTGGGGACGTTCGGGTTACGAATAGTTCTAGCATAGTGTTGAGGACAACACGGGATTTTTCAAGGGGGTATGGTAATTTTCCATGTTTTTGAAAATATTAAAAGCCTAAAAAAATTAACAAATTAGAAAATAAGAAAAAAAACACTAAAAGCTGCATTTTTGGCGAACTAGATATCCCCATGCCACCGTAAATTACGGTGGCTACCGTAATTTACGGTAGCCTGGGGATCTTGGCTCTCTTACGCTGGAAACTCACTGGTTTACGGTGGGAATTTTTTGCCAGATGCCATCGTAAATTACGGTGGCTACCGTAATTTACGGTAGCCCTGGCGAATGAAAGGACGCAGCAGGTTACAACTTTTATAAAAAAAAAAAATTCACGTGCAATTAACCCCCTCCACTCGATTTCTGCCCACTATCCCTATCCACACATATCATCTTTCCCTTTCATCTTCCCCACAAAATCCCTAAGAAACCCCACAACCTTCAAACATTAAGATCCTCATTTCTTTCTCAATTTTTAGCCAAATCTAGTGATTTTTGGGTCTATCTTGCCTGAAATTTCATGAACTTTCTGATTTTGAGGAGAGATTTGCAAGAAAAACTTATTTTCTTGGACGCTTGTCAAACCCTAGGTGTCGAAATTTTTGGGGGTTTTTGGAGCTTTTGATTTTCTTGTGTTTGTACATCTTCAATCCAAGGTATGTGATGTTTTTACTTTATTTTTGATGATGCATTATGAAGATGAAGATGAAGATGAAGATGAAGGTTATTAGTGTTATTTGTTTCACACACTTGCTTGTTCTTAGTTTATGTCATAAAAATTGTTCATTGAGAGATTGTTATGGTTGTAGATGTAGGATTGAGGTTAAATTTGTGAACTTTTGGCAACCTCTACATTGTAGAGGCACCATGCCCAAATTTTATGAAAACAACATATGAAACTTTTTGCTCTCCACCATCTACAACCATAGTAACAAGCAGGTGTGGGGGTTTTTGAGAAAAAGGGGATTGATTTTTGTGTTTGTTTGGTTTGTTGTGTTTGTGGTATGTGTAGGAAATGGTGAGAACGAAAGAGAAAGCAGGAGCTAGTTCATCAAAAGGCAAACAACCGGAACAACAACCGAAGAAGCGGAGATATTTAGGAAGAGATGACGATAGCGAGGAAGAGGAAGAGATAGAATTGGACCCGACGGACAAGCCGAAGTGGGAAGCGGGTCCGTTAGATGACCAACCGGAAGAATGGAAGCCTACATTGTTCAACGACCGCATAAACCGTTTAAAAGAAAAAGCAGCCACATTCATCTGTGAAAGAGAGGTTAGAGAAGTGGAGTTTGGGCTGTTAAACGTGTTTGCTAAGTTTCGTGCCCTGGGGTGGGAAGCGGCATTAAGTTGTTACGATAAAGATAATAAGAATTTGTTCATGAATGAGATTCAGGAGTGGAAGGCAACTCTAACATGCAACAAGTACGACCGACCGTCTCAAATGAAGTTAACGGGCACTGTGAATGGGATAGATGTGGAGATGTCATTCGACACGTTGAGAAAGTGGGCAAGGTATGATAGCTTGCCCGCACGTGACTATACGATTCCGAGTCTTGATGACTTGCTTCTCAAACCGGAGGCACACCCGAGATGGAATAACATGTTTGCTGCGTTGTTCTTACCGGGTACTTTTAGTGGCACGTTGTATAGAAGAAATTTAAAGATTGAAGCAAAACTGTTGCTTACGATTTACATCTTAAATGTGATCCCAAGAAGATGTGATAAGCAAGAAGTGAGGTTTCAAGAGATACCCATTCTTTACTCTTTGATGCATGGGTCGCCTCGTTTCCCGTTTCGGTATTTGGTAATGAACAATGTTTGGATATGCCGGAATAAGGTGGGACAAAATATCATTCCGTATTATCGGATGATCACGGGGTTATTGAAATTGTTCAAGGCTATCACACCGGAAGATAAGGGGGCATCGAAGAGACACAAGCCGTTTGACATTAGGAGAATGGGAGTTGGTTGGAGTTATGAGGAATCGGAGCGTTATCATAAGTTGAAGTCGGAGGGTCAAAGGTGGTGAGCTTTAAAAGTTGATGCAAGGGCATTACTACCGGGTGAGGCGGACGAGCCTGAAAGTGAGGACGAACCCCCGAGTGGGGATGAAGATTATGCGGATGAACCACACGGTGAGCACATGAATGTGGACCAAGGGGGTCCAAGTCGGGGACATGGTGGTGGTTTCTTTGATTATACAGAGCGCTCGTATGAGCCAAACTGGGCATATGATGGAACCATGCAAGAAATCATTGAAAACCAGCGTCCACCAGCATCGGTTTTCGACACATGGTCGGGGTACGAGCGCACATTCTTCGATCATCAAATATGGATGGGGGCTAGTATGGAGCAGGCATTGAAGCACAACTTTGACTGACATGAGTCATGGAACCGCACACATGCTTATTCCTTTGAGCAGGAGATGAACAACAGGTACAATGATGATCAAGCCCGACGGATGCCCGCGGATTGGCATGCTGTTGGATCGTGTACGTGACCCTGAAAGTCAGTTAAGGTAGTTCAACATCAATTACTAAGGCGGAATCAAAGTAAACGACGTCCAAAACAGCTTGTATCTTCTAATCTTTCTTTCTATTAACAACCGTGTGCTTGTACAATAAGTTCTGATGAAAATCCGACAGCACTTCGTGATACACACAATGACCTCTCCTACTGTTCCGTACCATTCCGTTTGAAATGTGGCACACACACTCCTATATATAGACAATGTACCCTTCCGTTTGAACTTCACATATCATGTTCAAACGATAGATCTCAAACGGAACCCTATTACAAACTTCAATCTCAAACGGAACCCTATGTTTCAAACGGAACCCTCATCATTTCAAACAGTTTCAAACGGAACCCCTTGAAACACTTTCCAAACTCAAAACTAAACCCTAATTTTGACATATAAGATCCAATCTTGACTTTCTTGAAATAAGACTTGATGAAGATGCAGTCAACAGACATTCTTGTGCATCAACAGACTCCCCCTTGGATGTTGACGTAGTCTTCAGATCCTGAGTCTTCAGACTTAGTCTTTTCTTCCATTCTGTCTTTTCATCATAAGCACTCTATCTTCAAATTCCCATATACTGTTGATCCAGACTCCCCCTTTCACAGACTCCCCCTCTCGATATGCTGAATCTGAGATATCTGGTTCAAGCTTTGACAATTTGCTTCCATTGGGAATAATGAAGACCTGTTACTCAACTAACAAACATTACAATTCTATCTTTCAAACATAACTCACAAACTTAATCAGTTATAAAAATCCACTCAAGTATTCAGGTCCAAGTTAATGACCCTGATCACTTGATTAATCTACCAAGTCCAAATTAATGACCTTGGTTGATCTTTTGACGAAACAAACTGATTTTAAAACAACAATTTCAAACATTTTCTGAAAATAACAAGTATCAACTTAATGAACTTGTTTTTAACTTTTCAAACAAATTAAACTTCTTCAAAATAAGCTCTCCTCATTCTTCAGTCCAGAATCTCCTGCATCTGCTTCAAACATCTGAGAATCCAACAATCAACTCTCCACTTTGGTTTGTCGGAAAATAAAGCAGAAATAAAATCTTTTTGGATTTTATCAAAGTGTTCTAAACTAAGAAATGAAATACAGAAAACTTAAATTGTAGAAATTAAACAAAGTAAACTATTTACAAACATATTTTTGGTGAGCGTGTCAGGGAATCATATCAGCTTTTCAGACAGATCACAAGTACCGTTAAGCTACAATACATACTCAAATTTAAACAATTCACCTCGATTGTCGATATACTGATCCATCTTAAATTCTCACACAAATTTCAATTTACTCAGGATACGATTTAGATGAATTAAGAACTTAGATCATTCATGTGTCCCACCTCTTGAATATACTCCCGTATCCAGAATCCCAATAATCAGTCTTACAGGTGAGAATACTACAATGATATCTGTATATAATTTAGGTATGCGAGGGCCGAGGGATCTCAGATCGATACTTCCGTATACGCAGAGAGATATCAGCTTCGACTTTTCGGTGTGTCCCCTTTAGAGGATCTTTTTGCTTACAACAGCAGCATTTATCAATTTTATTGTTTCAGCATGCTGAGGGTTTAATGCTGTGTTTCAAGCATTGCAGCAAGTATTAGCCAGGGACTAGGTCAGAACTACCATTCAGCAGAAGTCCCGGAATAATACCCCAGACATCATTGAGTATAAAGACCTAGTATATCAGATTAAAAGACCTTTCAAACGAGATTTCAGGGGTTACCTATATATCCAAGTAGTGTTCCCCACGAATTCACAAGTTTGAATTTTAGGTTTATATCCCGAATAAATCTACTAAATGTGTAAAAACCTATCGACACATCATCAGTGAGATTGTTTAACTCTTTTTATACTTTCCAAATCTTTAGCATACTGTAATCGTCTAGCTAATGTACTATCATTTTCCCTATATACACAAGCTCTTTTTCATTTTATCATGTTTTTGTATTTTTTGCATTTTTTACTGTTTTTGTATTTTCTAAAAATAAACTATGTACAGACATCTACTCCCCCTAAATACCAAAACAAGTAAAAATTTGACAAACCATTGCAGATTGTTTCTCATCTTCATCCGCAACAGTACTCTCATCAACGCCAATTATTCCATCCGACACCGACAGAAGCTTCATACCATTCAGTTTTAACAAATATTTAAACCGATTTTTATCAAAAGCTTTGGTATGTAAATCAGCTTTCTGTTCGTCAGTGTGGATTTTCTCAATTCGTATCAACTTTTTCTCAAAGCAATCACGAATAAAGTGATGACGAATTTCTATGTGTTTAGTTTTAGCGTGATGTACTGGATTTTTTGTTATATTTATAGCGGCCTCATTATCAACAAAAAGAGGTGTGTTAAGAAACTGCAAACCGTAGTCGCGCATCTGTTGCTGTATCCACAAGATCTGAGAGCAGCAACTGCTAGCAGAAACATACTCCGCTTCACAAGTAGATAACGCCACAGACGTTTGTTTCTTACACTGCCAGGTAACCAATCTAGGACCAAAGAACTGGCATCCTGCAGTTGTTGATTTTGAATTGACTTTGCAGCATCCGAAATCCGAATCGGAATACCCTTCGAGCGTAAAATCACCTTTTCTAGGATACCACAACCCCAATGAAGGAGTTCCTTTCAGGTAGCGCAATATCCTCTTCACAATGATCATATGCGATGCTCTCGGGTTAGACTGAAATCTTGCTGCGAGGCACGTTGGGTACATGATATCAGGGCGTGAAGCAGTTAGGTACATTAAAGAACCTATCATGGATCGGTAAAATGTTTCATCAGCCCTGTCTCCGGTGAGATCTGGGTGAATCCCATGATTTATTGCAAGTGGGGTAGCAGCTGGAGTAGAACCTGACATCCCGAATTTCTCCAAGATATCATGAACGTACTTTGACTGATGAATGAAAATTCCCTTAGGAAGTTGTTCAACTTGTAATCCCAAAAAGAATTTCATCTCCCCCATTGATGACATTTCAAACTTTTGCTTCATCACTGATTCAAAATCTTTGCATAGATTTTCATTTGTCGACCCAAAGATTATATCGTCCACATAAATCTGAACTATCAGAAGATGACCATCGACCTTTTTAGTGAAGAGAGTGGCATCCACTTTTCCACGAATGAACTTGTTGGCTAGTAGGTGTTGAGACAAAGTCTCGTACCAAGCTCTCGGGGCCTGGTGTAAACCATACAGCGCTTTGTCCAATAAGTAGACCTTGTTTTTGTGGATTGGATCGGTAAATCCCGGTGGCTGACCGACATAAACCTCCTCTTTAACCTTCCCGTAAAGAAACGCCGATTTAACATCCAACTGATAAACTTTGAAGTTCTTCCAAGACGCAAATGCTAGGAAAATTCCGATCGCCTCTAGTCGTGCTACAGGAGCATAGACTTCGGTAAAATCAATTCCCTCCTGTTGACTAAATCCCTGAACAACGAGTCGAGCTTTGTTCCTTACGACAACTCCTCTATCGTCCCTCTTACACTTAAACACCCACTTGGTGTTAATTTTCCTATGACCATCCGGCAAATCAACTAACTTCCACACTCCCAATTTCTCGAATTGACTAAGTTCCTCCTGCATTGCATTGACCCAAGAGTCTTCAGTAAGCGCCTCTTTGTAAGTTCTTGGTTCAACCTGCGAGATAAAACAACTCAATGAGAATTCAGTTTGCAAAGGAGCAACTTTTGTATAAAAACATGTAAGCCCTTTATCAATCTGATTTCGAGTGCGAACGCCTTTCTGCAATTCTCCTATGATCAACTCCTCTGGATGATATGAAAAAGTTCGCGGCATTACTTCGCTTGGAACATCTACATTTCCCTCCAGATTAGTAACATTCTGTTCTGCATCTTGTTCACCAACTTGGTTTGTTTGACTTGAAATCTGAATTTGCTCCCCCTCAGAATCTGAATCACCATGATCAAAGACTGGCATGTTTTCAGCTTCTAGATTATCATTCGGAACCGACTGATTATCCTGAGCAACTTCATTCTGTTGGACATCATCAGGTTCACCAGCATTACTTGGACCTGCTTCATCATCATTTGAAGTTTCCCGTGGTCTTCTCGAATACTCAGCTGGGAACCTTAACTGCGACTCATATTCACGCAAAATATCCAACTCATCAAAGAAATCTTCTTCATCCTCTTATTCTTCTCTCATGTCAAACGAATCCCAAAGTTTGTCATAATGATAACGCCATGAATCACCAGGATTCTGCGGCGGCATAGTATAACCTTGACATTCAACATTTGCAGCTTCAATAATCCGCTTCTCACTTGGAACGAAGACACGTCTCAACGGATTTGAATAACCAACAAATATTCCCTCAATGCTCTTCGGACCAAACTTTCCATGAGGCTCTATAACCGTACAAGGTGACCCAAATGGTTCTAGATACTTCAAATTCGGTTTGCGATTATTGATTAGCTCAAAGCATGTTTTGTTGAACTTCTTGACAGTGAGAACTCTGTTGAGCGTATAGCATGCGGTGGAAACAGCTTCAGCCCAAAAATTAATCGGTAACTTTGAATCTGCAAGCATAGTTCTAGCCGTCTCGATTAGTGTCCGGTTTTTGCGTTCTGCGACTCCATTCTGCTGTGGAGTGTACGGAGCACTAAACTCATGCAAAATACCTCTTTCATCACAAAATTCTTCCATCTTGCTGTTCTTGAATTCAGTACCATTATCACTTCGAATTCTCTTGATACGCCTTTGGTACAAATTCTCAATCTTCCTGAACAGACCCATCAAACTGTCAAATGTTTCATCTTTCGTCTTCAAGAAAGAAACCCACGAAAATCTGGAATAATCATCAGTAACGACCAAACAATAGTAATCTCCTGTAATACTTTTGACATTCACAGGACCAAACAAATCCATGTGAAGTCTTTCCAGCGGTCTCGAAACTGTATTGACTTGCTTTGTAGGGTGTGCCTTTTTCTTCTGCTTGCCTTTGATGCAGCTAATGCACTCCCCTTCCAGATGAAAACCTTTGATATTAACTCCCAATACCAAATCATTGTGCACCAAGTGATTCATCTTTCTTAGGTAAATATGCCCCATCTTTCGGTGCCACAATCTTGATTCTTTCTCAGTTGCTCTAGACACGAAACAATGTGCTTGACCAGTAGTTGTAGTTGCGACAGACATATCTAACACATATAAATCATTCACTCTAGGTGCCCTCATGATAATCCAATCTTCAGGAATAACAAAACCAGGCTTCAAGATCAAACATTCCTTATCAGTGAAGTGAGTAGTATACTGATTGTCACAAATCTGCGAGATACTAAGCAGATTGTTCTCCAGCTCAGTGATGTAGTTAACTCTCTCAAACGTTACAATCCCATTGGATAACGTTCCTTCACCAACAATTCTACCACCTTCATGACCAGCAAATCCCACATAACCACCATTGATATTCTTCACATCATACAGTAATGCAGTTTTTCCTGTCATATGTCGAGATGCGCCACTATCCATGATCCATCTTGAAATGGCTCTTGGAAGATCCTGCACATACCACAAGTTGATTTTAAAACATTTCAATAAAGATGCCGATTCATGCTTCGCGATCCAGGAAGCTCCGGCAATTCAAACTGCTTATTCGAACATGGTGTCCACCCAGGCCTCATCAGCCTTAGGTGTAACCTTGACTCTAGCAACTTGAATTTTGAAATTTTCAGCCTTCAAAGGTGGAAAATTTGCATCATAATCAACCGGAATTGATTCTTCAGCCTTTTTCACTTCAAAAGTTGAAATTTTCATTTCAGTTTTTGGTTTCCAAACTTGTTGAGATAATGCAACCTGTTTATAAAACTTGTCGTTTTTAGTTACCACTTTCTTTACAGGTTCATTTTTGACTTTGATGTTATTATTTTTCACACTCTTTTTCTCAACAACGATTGGTGCTTTACCCTTCACATCAACTTTCTTCTGTTGAAACTTCACATTTTCAATCTTAGGCTTGGAGTTTATTGCAATTTCTTGCAATGTGACCAACTTTGTTACATCTGAAACATGTACGAGTATCAACAACTCGACTTGTGCCTTCAGACTGATAATGTGAAGCTATTTTCTCAAAGAACTCTTTATTTGATTTTGAAAAGATTTCATTTTCCTCATCAGACAATGAACTCGAACTGTTCACAAACACTTTCTTTTCAGCAAACTTTTTGTTTTGAAAACTCTTCTTCTGATAACTCTTACCATCCCTATAACCACCCGACCAATTGTTTCGATTGTTATTATAAAAACGTGATGGTACAACAGGCTTTTTGTAGTAAGCTTTATCTTTCTCAAAATTCATTTGCCTTTTTGTCTGACACAAACTGTTCACTTCTGACAATTCAACTTCAACTAACTTGAAAACATTTGTCAATTTTTTCACATTAACATTCTCAATGGGAAATTCAGAATCCGAATACAACTTATCAGATCCAGCCATCTTGTACATCACAAGACCCGGTTCATCACTTAAGTTGTTTTTGGATTTTGATTTCTGAATGTATTTGTCCAAGAAACACCCATCATCTTCAGTTAAATCAGACATCAAAACACTTTCAGCTGTACTCTTAACAATCTCTGTCTGAACACTATCATCAGATGACGTAAAAGTAACATCAATGTTTTCTGGAAGTTTAACTTCTTTTTCTTCCTCAATTTCAACCAACCCAGATTGCTTCTTAGTGTAATTATCAAGAACAGGTGGTGGAACTTGATGAAACCCCACCCCAGTTCCATCACAATACACATCTTCGCCCGCTTTGTCTTTCCCGATGGGTTTGGGAATGATATGTTGTAAAACAAAGCTTGCGGAACTGTAACTGTTAAGCTTCAACTGGATTCGTTCATTTTCGATTACAGCCTCTTGAACTTTAAGTTTCAATTTAGCGATTTCATCCAGTTGTTTGTTGATTGATTCTTCTTTGACTCTAAGCACTGCTCTTAGATGTTCATTTTCTTTAAAAGTTTTACCATTTCGATCATCACAATCTTTCAATGTACTTTTGAGTTTTTCAAATTTTTCAGAAATCTGATGGTTTTCAAGAATCAACTTTTCATTTTCTTGTTTAATTTTGTCATGATCAATTTTATCATTTTCAATTTGTTTAGTTAATTCTCTTATCCGTTCAGTTGAAGCTTTAACTGTTTTGTCACGATCAAGAATCTGATTCTCAACGCTTCTGACCTTAGCTGTCAGATCATCAACTTTCTTCCCGTTGAGATACGTGACTGTGCTACAAAATTTGCACTCTTTGTTGCAATTTTTGCAATCAGCATTTCCATCTATTTTCTTACCTGACACATTCGTTGACACATCTGAACTGACCTGGCTTTTTGACTCAGACACGGAGTTAGAGTCTACCTCAAGTGCCTTAGCAGCTAGCACTTTGTCAGCCATTCTTCCAAGATTCTCAGCAGTCAACTCCTGCGTTGTGTCAATAACTCCAGTATCAATCTTCTTTGCTTTCTCGATCTCTTCTTTCTCCTTTCTCTCTTTCTCTTTCTCTTTCTCTTCTTCAATCATTTTCGAAGTTGGAGTTCCCCACCATTTGTGTTGCCAGTACTCATCATCTTCTTTGTATTGCTGAATTATGACTTCAATATCAAGTGTACTATCATCAATTGCAATATTTCCATACTCATCAAGATAGCACTCTCTATCTGGATCCCATCTATTGGCTCTCCTTGCTTCCAGATATATACCAGATATTCTAATGATTTTATTTTCAGCTATCATTTTTCTGTATCTATATTTTTGCTCTTCAGTTCGATCGTCTTTCCACGGAATAGGATCGTCATTTCTCGCCATGAATGCGTAACCAACCGCATCTTCTTCTGGTAGAACCTCTTGACTCCAGTCATAACCCTCATCATCGTAAATCACCGCAAGAGCTCTAGATTTCTCTCTGTTATCTTCAACCTGCTTCAATCTAGGCGGCTCAGATTTATTCTGGTGATAAATCGCCTTCTTGTAGTAATCATCTCTGAACGGGTTCTCCGACTCATCAGCATAAGCGTTTCGACATTCTCTCTTGAAGTGACCTTTCTGCTTACACTTGAAGCATGTCACTTTGGATTTATCGAACCCCAGCTTAGTAGAAGCACCACCAATTGTTTTTCTGCCAGTAATTTCCATGAATCTTTGTGCACGACGAACAGCACTTGCCATAGCCCAACGAATATCGATCAGTTCCATTTCCTCCGGATCAATCTGATCGTAATCTTCTTTCGTCAGATTTGTATTGCCAATCTTTCCAGCTACCAATCCTTCATACGATTCTAACACTGATGCTAGAAAGATCATCTGCTGCTTAGCCGATTCTTCATCAAAATTTTGAGCATTCTTCAAATCTATTGCGATGTTGCATTGAAAACGATTCTTTGCATCAGAATGACTTCCAGAAGATGAAGATCCACTGTGAAAACCACTGTGACTTCCACTGCTTTGACCACTTTGACTTTCTTTGCCAGCTGTCGACACATTTTCAGCAGAAAAAGCAGTTTTTGGTGAAGTTGCTTTTGGCATCATGCTTTTTGGATAGTATAGATCCAGATTCTGTTGATAAGATGAATGATTAACTTTGTACGTCTTTTTCAACTCCAACTCGTGACTCTCGAGTTTCTCAATCAGCAAATCTAATGTCAGCTTTTCTGGTTCTTTGATGGTATTCTTCAGCATTAGTGCATAATATCTCCAATCCATCTCGTCAGGCAACGAATCGAACAATTTGTCTGTCACACCCCCAAATTCCACATGCGGAGTACCGTCCGCTTGAGGGCGTGACCGACCAGGATCCAGCCACCAATTATACTAAGCATTGGTTAATAGTAAGGTAATTGCTATCTAAAGTAGTTAGCAACGTCGTAGTTTAAGTTCGATAGTAAGTTTAAACAAAACAGCGGAAGCATAAACCAAATAGTTTTAAAAGATAGTTCATGGTTCAAGATAAGTAAAACCCAACACACGGGTTTTGACGAACACTACACATCCCCAAGCAGCAGCTCCTCAGTCACTGGTTACCTGCAAAGCATGCAGTAAGGTGTCAACAATAATGCTGAGTGAGTTCACTAGTTGTCCAGTTTTAATTACCAAAAACTTGTTTCACCAGTTAATTTATCCGTTTATACATGCCATGGGGAGCTACCCCAAAAGTTAGCGACTAAACTGTGTTTCCAATACCGAACACTAGGTGACCGTTGCGTATCCGCAGAGTGCCCCGATGTCAATGTTCTATCATCATTGACGGATGCCTGAGTACATTAGTTCACGACCGATCCCATACCTTGGCACGGTGTGAGGTTGGTAAGACCTAAATAGCGCTATCAACTAATAACCCGTTCGCCTGGCCCCGGCGACTAATCGGTATTATGTAGTAGGGACTTTAAGTGATAGAGTTTCGTTTAGTGCCGTTTGTTGCAATCCGTATAAACAGTAATTAACTAAAAGGTTCCCAATAACAAGGGAAGAAAAGTAAGTTGTATCCCTCATAAGGGGATAGTGTTGTTTTTAGTTCCGTTTCCCAAACCACCGGGAATACATGCTTTAGGTTGTGAACTCACCTTGGGTTGCTCGGTAGATTAAATACCCGGTCAATCACGTTGGTCACCACGTCCTAGCATGGTTACCAGATATAGGTCAAGTTGGGGTACAAGTAATCACGTATAGCAAACACGTATAGACACACTTAATCATGCATGCATTCAAACAGTAACAGATATACATGCAGATAGTCCAACAAGCTTTTGGCCCAATAACACTTAGGCAGCCCAGCCGAGACAAGGGCGGTTTCGACTCGAGAATGCACGGTTTCGAGTCGCAACCAAGGGTTCCGACTCGCAACTTCGGTTTCGGTTCATCACGCTTTGGTTTCGAGTCGCAACCAGGGATTTCGACTCGCAACCTCGGTTTCGGTTCATCATGTGCTGCTTGCGAGTCGCAACCGGGAGATCTCGACGAATCACGTTTTGGTCTCGAGTCGCAACCAGGGTTTCCGACTCGCAACCAGGGTTTCCGACTCGCAACCACTGTTACGTGCACCTGAATCCTTCTAGAACCTGTCCTATGTACTAGCCAATAGCATTTTGATTTCATGAAATTTTGTACTATCCAATGAGAAATCACAAACATGTTTTATTGTCTAAATCATAACATAATCAGATCAAAACAAGCATTTTGAATATTCACATCACCTTCAAACTTGTTCTTCATATGTTCATATTACTCATATACATCGGTTCATGCATTCCTAGATTCAAAAATACATCTATAACTTATATCATGAGATTTTATGAACAAGAATCATGAGACACTATCATTAAACCCAATATTGCCCTATTTTAACATCATAAATCGGATGGTAATCATCATCATCAACATTCATCATTCAAATACAATATCACATTTTCATTAACACTTTTAACACATGAATCATCATTATTAGTAACATTTCTAGCTAAGAACATGGTAAGCACTTATCATCAACTCCTAGCCGTAACATATTATCAAACAATCACTTTCATCATCAAACATTCTAAGCACAAAGGTTCATCTTTCATTCATCATTTAACCAATCAAGCAAAACAACTAAAACATATGTATACTAACCGGTTAGAAGTAGGAGTACAAGAAATTGATAAACCAAGCTCCAAGTGTTGATCTCTAGCTAGAAATCCGAGAGCCTTGATGTTTCGGTTGGATCCGAGAGAGGGGAGAGGGTGAGGAGGTGATCTTGGTTTGCTAGGGTTTTAGGGTTTTAGTGAGAGGTAGAGAGTGTGAGAGTTGTGAGGGTGAAATGAATGAGAGTGTAAAGGAGAGTGTGGTGAGGGTTTTGGGTTTTTATACCCGTTTCAAGGCCGGCACCTTTGGTTCCGAGTGGCATGGCCCAACCGGCCCAAATGTTCATTGTTCACTCGAGACCGGGTGGTCTCGAGTTGGGCTTCGTGGTCTCGGCTCACTTCTACTCTAATATATATTTATACATACATACATATATATAATATACATACATATATATAATATACATACATATATATAATATTCATCACACTTAGCACAAGGATCACATAAAATCATCGAGATAACACGCACTATCATTTAATAACGTATATACACATAATGCTAATACAAGATATTTGCTCGGGAAAACCTAGAGTGTCACATTATCCCCAAGTTTTAGGAACTTTCGTCCCGAAAGTTAAGGCAGTCACTGTCAAGCTAGTGTAAGTGAGAACGTTTCAACGGGGTGTCACATCATCCCCCCGTTAATTTGGAATTTCGTCCCGAAATTCGGTTGTAGCTTCAGTGCTGGGAGTTTCATTAGGGAACAACTGGGGATATTTGCGCTTCATCTGGTCTTCCCGCTCCCAGGTAAATTCTGGGCCACGGCGTGAGTTCCAACGAACTCGCACGAGAGGTATCTGGCTACGTTTGAGGGTTTTGATCTCACGATCCGTGATCTCAACCGGTTCCTCAGTAAAGTGTAGCCGTTCGTCAATAGTGAGTTCCTTGAAAGGAATGATGAGTGTTTCATCTGATAGACACTTCTTCAGATTAGACACGTGGAAGACGTTGTGCACAGCACTCAGTTCTTCAGGCAGATTCAATCTATAAGCGGCCGTTCCGATCTTTTCGGTTACTTCAAAGGGTCCGACATATCTTGGATTAAGCTTGCCCCGTTTTCCAAAACGAACCACACCCTTCCAGGGTGAGACCTTAAGTAGAGCCCGTTCACCAACCTGGAACTCTAGCGGTTTCCTATCCTTATCAGCGTAGTGCTTTTGACGGTCACGAGCTGCCGCCATGCGTTGCCTAATCTGGGCAATCTTTTCTGTGGTGTCAACTACATGTTCCGGGCCTGTGATCTGACTGTCACCAACCTCCGCCCAGCAGAGAGGTGATCGACATTTACGACCGTACAATGCCTCAAAGGGTGCCGCCTGAATGCTGGTGTGGTAGCTGTTGTTGTAGGAGAATTCCACTAACGGTAGGTGCTTCTCCCAATTCTTGCCAAAATCAATCACACATGCCCTAAGCATGTCTTCGAGGGTTTGGATAGTGCGTTCAGACTGCCCATCCGTTTGCGGATGATAAGCGGTGCTCATGTCTAAACGCGAGCCAAAAGATTTGTGCATAGCTTGCCACAATTCAGAAGTAAAACGTGCATCTCGATCAGAAATAATAGAGGTAGGCACTCCGTGCTTCGAAACCACTTCTTTTAAGTATACCTCTGCTAGGGTAGAGAACTTGTCTGTTTCTTTGATAGCCAAAAAGTGTGCAGACTTAGTTAAGCGATCCACTATTACCCAAATGGTGTCATTTCCGCGTTGAGACCTAGGCAGGCCAGTAACAAAATCCATGGAAATCTGCTCCCATTTCCATTGCGGGATCTCTGGCTGTTGGAGTAGGCCTGATGGTTTCTGATACTCAGCCTTGACTCTTGCATAAGTTAAACATTTTCTGACATAGGTTGCTATGTGGGCTTTCATACCAGGCCACCAATAGGTAGTTCTCAAGTCGTGGTACATCTTATCCGAACCCGGATGTACTGAGTAACGGGACTTATGAGCTTCATCCATCACAAGGTCACGTAAATTTCCATAAAGCGGAACCCATATGCGTCCGGCTACGTAGTAAGCATCGTCTTCTTTTTGTTCCAATCGTTGTCTCGATCCTCGTAGGGACTCAGCCCTGATGTTCTCGGCTTTCAATGCTTCAACCTGAGCATTCCGTATTTGATTAGGGAGGTTCGAGTGGATAGTGAGCTGTAAGGCACGAACACGCTTGGGTTTGGTCTCCTTTCTACTGAGGGCATCGGCTACCACATTAGCCTTGCCTGGATGATATTTAATTGCACACTCGTAGTCATTTAGGAGTTCGACCCATCGGCGTTGCCGCATATTCAACTCCTTTTGTTCCATTATGTGCTGGAGACTCTTGTGATCAGTGTAAATCGTGCACTTGGTGCCGTACAAGTAGTGTCTCCAAAGCTTGAGCGCGAAGACCACAGCTCCAAATTCTAAATCATGCGTCGTGTAGTTCCGTTCGTGGATCTTGAGTTGTCGCGAAGCGTAAGCAATAACCTTCTCGCGTTGCATTAACACGCATCCAAGCCCTTGAATAGAAGCATCGCAGTAAACAACAAAGTCATCGGTACCTTCAGGTAAGGAAAGAATAGGAGCACTACAAAGATTTTTCTTTAGTTCCTGGAAGGCAGATTCCTGAGCATCGCTCCACTTGTAAGCAACACCCTTCTGAGTGAGGGTCGTAAGTGGTTGAGCGATCTTAGAGAATCCCTTGATAAATCTTCGATAGTATCCTGCCAATCCCAAGAATTGGCGAACTTCGGTCGGAGTCTTAGGTACAGGCCAATTCTTAATGGACTCAATCTTAGCGGGGTCGACATGAATCCCTTCCTGATTGACGATGTGCCCAAGGAAATGGACTTCTCTAAGCCAGAAATCACATTTCGAGAATTTGGCGTACAGTTGCTCATTGCGAAGGAGTTCGAGAATAAGACGCAGGTGTCGTTCATGCTCCTCTTGGCTCTTCGAGTAGATTAAAATGTCGTCAATAAACACAATTACGAACTTGTCGAGGTAGGGTTTGCATACTCGGTTCATGAGATCCATGAAGATCGCAGGTGCGTTGGTCATTCCGAAAGGCATAACAAGGAATTCGTAGTGACCATAGCGGGTTCTGAAAGCAGTCTTAGAGATGTCCTCATCGCGGACTCTCAGCTGGTGATAACCCGATCGCAGATCGATCTTGGAATAATAGCTCGACCCTTGCAGCTGGTCGAACAAGTCGTCGATACGGGGAAGTGGATAACGGTTCTTGATGGTAACCTTGTTAAGTTCGCGGTAGTCAATGCACATTCGGTATGAGCCATCTTTCTTTTTGACGAAGAGCACTGGGGCTCCCCAGGGTGATGAACTAGGACGGATAAAACCTTTGTCCAAAAGTTCTTGTAGTTGAGTAGAAAGCTCCTTGAGCTCCGCGGGGGCTAATCGATAAGGTGCACGAGCTATAGGCGCTGCTCCGGGAGCTAGCTCGATTTGAAATTCGACCTGACGGTGAGGAGGGAGTCCAGGTAGTTCTTCCGGGAATACCTCGGGATAGTCACGTACAACTGGAAAATCTTCAATCCTGTTTTCCATTTTCTGTGTGTCGGCAACGAGTGCTAAGATAGCGGTGTGCCCTTTTCGTAGACACTTCTGGGCCTTCAAGAATGAAATGATGCCCGTGACTTCTCCGCTCTTGTCGCCTTGAACTATAAGAGGTTTGCCAGGGGGACGGGGAATACGAATAGCTTTCTCTTGGCAGAGGATTTCAGCTCGATGTTTGGATAACCAATCCATACCAATGATGACGTCGAAGCTTCCAAGAATGATGGGGAAGAGATCGATACAGAAGGTCTGACCAGACAACTCTAATTTGCAGTCGCGAATTATGTGTGAGGCCTCGAGGTTTCTACCATTAGCTATTTCAACGGTGTGCTTAGAGCTTAGCGGCGTAAGAGTGAGCTTAAGTTTCTTTCTAATACGTAGGGATACATAACTAGCATCTGCTCCGGAATCAAATAGTACGGAAACATAACGATCATTTAGTAGGAACTTACCCGCCACAACGTTGGGGTCATTCCTTGCTTCCCCAGCTCCAATCACAAAAGCTTTTCCTCTAGCACCATTCCCAGCATTGTTGTTATTGTTCCCAGCACCTTGATTGTTGTTGTTTTGATTCAGTTCAGGGCAATCCTTTCGCAAGTGCCCCGTTGCTCCACACTTAAAGCATCCACGGTTGTTTCCTTGTTGCTGCTGTTGCTGTGGTTGTTGCTGATTCTGCCTAGCGGGGAACTGGCTTCGGCAGTCTTTGGCTTCATGCCCCATCTTGTTGCATCGCTGACATTGACCTTTTCCACATGGCCCACTGTGATGTCGGTTACATTTGTTACACTTAGGGTGGTTTCCTCGATAGCCACCCTGTTGCTGAGGACCTTTGTTGTTCTCAGTCTTCCTTTGTTGAACTGGGGCCTGAGTGGGGTTAGCATCCTTTCCCTGACTTCCATCCCACTTTCGTTTATTATCGCTAGAAGTGCCAGTAGTAGCACTGATCCTCTTGGGCAGCTTGCCCTCTTCCACAGCCTGATTGGTGAGTTTGTGAGCAAGGCGAACCACGGGCTGTATAGTATTGAGGTTGGCTGAGGTCACATGACTTCTGATTTCTGGGACCAAGCCTTTGATGTACAATTCGATCCTTCGATACATAGGTCGGGACATGTTTGGGCAAAGTGCAGCATAGTCGTTGGACTGCTTGGTGTAGGTCTCGATCTTTGATCCAACCATCTTGAGCGCATAGTACTCGTTCTCGAGTTTGTGAATGTCATCCCTGTGACAGTACTCTTCCTTGATCATATCCTTGAAATCTTCCCATGCAGTGGCATTAGCAGTCTCCAAACCAAGCATTTGAATTTGCGCCTTCCACCACGAAAGCGCACTACCCTCAAGAGTACCAGTGGCAAACTTTACCCAATTAGCTGGGGGACATTCGCAGACAGCGAAAACAGCTTCGACCTTCTCGATCCAGTGAAGAAGACCTATGGCACCCTCAGTGCCATTGAAAGGAAGAGGCTTACAATCCATGAAAGTCTTGAAAGTACAAACACGTGGTTGCACAGGCGCATGCTGACCTGTTGTGAGGAGTGAAGCGAAATGGGTTTAGAGGTGTATAGACGATGCGGCGGTAAGATCTAAACATCCTAAAACAACGAGCTTACCTCCAGGGTGAGCTGCGAAAGCCGCAGCCACCGTGTTGAGTAGGTTGGTGAACTGAGCCTGAGTCATGTTGACGTTTCCTCGTCCGCGTCCACTCATTGTCTTCATAGCCAGAAAACATAGTATGAGTGTGATGTCGTAATATAGCGAGAATGAGATAGAAGAGGAAAGGCATATCTATCTACTTAGGCAAACTAGTACGTATAGCAGAGCAGAAAGCATAAGACAAATCAAGCAAGTAAACATGGGTCCGAGCTATGAGGTCAGATAAGTCGAGCCTTGCACTTGGAGTGTAGTGTCGTCACGAGTCACGGGTTATAGTCTGGTTTTTCTCAAAAAGATTTTTCCCCTTTTTAAAACCAAGTTCACTATAACCAATGGCTCTGATACCAATCTGTCACACCCCCAAATTCCACCTGCGGAGTACCGTCCGCTTGAGGGCGTGACCGACCAGGATCCAGCCACCAATTATACTAAGCATTGGTTAATAGTAAGGTAATTGCTATCTAAAGTAGTTAGCAACGTCGTAGTTTAAGTTCGATAGTAAGTTTAAACAAAACAGCGGAAGCATAAACCAAATAGTTTTAAAAGATAGTTCATGGTTCAAGATAAGTAAAACCCAACACACGGGTTTTGACGAACACTACACATCCCCAAGCAGCAGCTCCTCAGTCACTGGTTACCTGCAAAGCATGCAGTAAGGTGTCAACAATAATGCTGAGTGAGTTCACTAGTTGTCCAGTTTTAATTACCAAAAACTTGTTTCACCAGTTAATTTATCCGTTTATACATGCCATGGGGAGCTACCCCAAAAGTTAGCGACTAAACTGTGTTTCCAATACCGAACACTAGGTGACCGTTGCGTATCCGCAGAGTGCCCCGATGTCAATGTTCTATCATCATTGACGGATGCCTGAGTACATTAGTTCACGACCGATCCCATACCTTGGCACGGTGTGAGGTTGGTAAGACCTAAATAGCGCTATCAACTAATAACCCGTTCGCCTGGCCCCGGCGACTAATCGGTATTATGTAGTAGGGACTTTAAGTGATAGAGTTTCGTTTAGTGCCGTTTGTTGCAATCCGTATAAACAGTAATTAACTAAAAGGTTCCCAATAACAAGGGAAGAAAAGTAAGTTGTATCCCTCATAAGGGGATAGTGTTGTTTTTAGTTCCGTTTCCCAAACCACCGGGAATACATGCTTTAGGTTGTGAACTCACCTTGGGTTGCTCGGTAGATTAAATACCCGGTCAATCACGTTGGTCACCACGTCCTAGCATGGTTACCAGATATAGGTCAAGTTGGGGTACAAGTAATCACGTATAGACACACTTAATCATGCATGCATTCAAACAGTAACAGATATACATGCAGATAGTCCAACAAGCTTTTGGCCCAATAACACTTAGGCAGCCCAGCCGAGACAAGGGCGGTTTCGACTCGAGAATGCACGGTTTCGAGTCGCAACCAAGGGTTCCGACTCGCAACTTCGGTTTCGGTTCATCACGCTTTGGTTTCGAGTCGCAACCAGGGATTTCGACTCGCAACCTCGGTTTCGGTTCATCATGTGCTGCTTGCGAGTCGCAACCGGGAGATCTCGACGAATCACGTTTTGGTCTCGAGTCGCAACCAGGGTTTCCGACTCGCAACCAGGGTTTCCGACTCGCAACCACTGTTACGTGCACCTGAATCCTTCTAGAACCTGTCCTATGTACTAGCCAATAGCATTTTGATTTCATGAAATTTTGTACTATCCAATGAGAAATCACAAACATGTTTTATTGTCTAAATCATAACATAATCAGATCAAAACAAGCATTTTGAATATTCACATCACCTTCAAACTTGTTCTTCATATGTTCATATTACTCATATACATCGGTTCATGCATTCCTAGATTCAAAAATACATCTATAACTTATATCATGAGATTTTATGAACAAGAATCATGAGACACTATCATTAAACCCAATATTGCCCTATTTTAACATCATAAATCGGATGGTAATCATCATCATCAACATTCATCATTCAAATACAATATCACATTTTCATTAACACTTTTAACACATGAATCATCATTATTAGTAACATTTCTAGCTAAGAACATGGTAAGCACTTATCATCAACTCCTAGCCGTAACATATTATCAAACAATCACTTTCATCATCAAACATTCTAAGCACAAAGGTTCATCTTTCATTCATCATTTAACCAATCAAGCAAAACAACTAAAACATATGTATACTAACCGGTTAGAAGTAGGAGTACAAGAAATTGATAAACCAAGCTCCAAGTGTTGATCTCTAGCTAGAAATCCGAGAGCCTTGATGTTTCGGTTGGATCCGAGAGAGGGGAGAGGGTGAGGAGGTGATCTTGGTTTGCTAGGGTTTTAGGGTTTTAGTGAGAGGTAGAGAGTGTGAGAGTTGTGAGGGTGAAATGAATGAGAGTGTAAAGGAGAGTGTGGTGAGGGTTTTGGGTTTTTATACCCGTTTCAAGGCCGGCACCTTTGGTTCCGAGTGGCATGGCCCAACCGGCCCAAATGTTCATTGTTCACTCGAGACCGGGTGGTCTCGAGTTGGGCTTCGTGGTCTCGGCTCACTTCTACTCTAATATATATTTATACATACATACATATATATAATATACATACATATATATAATATACATACATATATATAATATTCATCACACTTAGCACAAGGATCACATAAAATCATCGAGATAACACGCACTATCATTTAATAACGTATATACACATAATGCTAATACAAGATATTTGCTCGGGAAAACCTAGAGTGTCACATTATCCCCAAGTTTTAGGAACTTTCGTCCCGAAAGTTAAGGCAGTCACTGTCAAGCTAGTGTAAGTGAGAACGTTTCAACGGGGTGTCACATTGTCAATAAGATCTTCTTCAGGAATGTCGATATCATGTCTTACTAATTCCAGCTTCAGATGACCGAACCTTTCTATCATTTTACACACTGACTCGTTCTTTAAACATCCGAACAGATCAAATTCTTTTTTAAGAAGTTTCTTTTTGTTTTTCTTAATTTCTTGACTACCGATACATTTCTTTTCTAACTTTTCCCAAAGATCTTTTGCATTTGAATAATCGATCAATGAGATTATGTCTTCCCGGACGGACTGAAATAACAACGCCACACACTTTTGTTCAGCTACAAACGATTCAATTTCCTCAGCTGCTCTTAAAGTTTCACCATGTTTCTTTCCATTGGCATAACCATTTTTCAAACTTTTCCAGCTAGGAAATGCGAAAGCCATCAACCAGTCTTCAAACTTTCCGGACCACCGACTATACTCTTCAATAGCCATAAGTTTTGGAGGTTTATTAAACATTCCGAAAGCACTTTCCGACTCCCAAGCTTCCTTTTTCTTTTCTTTTGGCGTGTTATCATTCACATTGCTTGACGAAGTATTATCGTTTCCGGAATCTCCAGCGAACGCGTACATGTCGCTAAACGGGTTTAAGAAAATATCATCCATTGTGAATGTACCTGTAAAATCAGACAACACTTAGACAAATTTTGATTTTTGAAAATGTAGGAATCTGTTCAAACGGAATGGTCTGTTTCGTTTGAAATACCAATAGTTTCAAACAATAACTATTTCAAACGACAATATGTATTCAAACGACAAAGAATTCAAACGATGGACTGTTCAAACGACCAACTTCAAACGAACAACTTCAAACGAACAACTTCAAACGATCAACTTCAAACGATACAGATTTCAAACGATAAACAGTTTTCAAACGAGCACCTCAAACGACAAACTGTTCAAACGACAGAATCCATTTTCAAACGACAGTTCAAACGATAAACACTTTTCAAACGATAGCTTCAATTTTCAAACGATAAGTGTATTTTCAAACGATGACGTCATTAATTCGCGAAACTTTTCAAACGGTATGAACGATTTAGATCAGTTTTAAGTCGATTTTTGATTTCAAACTTTCAAGGATTAGTTAATAGTGTATTTCGTTTGTTATGTAATCGTTTCAAGCCATTTTAACCGCAAGAACTAGTTAAAATCAGAAAAGAAAGGTAGAAGTGAGATAATCCGATGATTTCAAGCTGTATTCGGTATGAACTCCTCGTCCTGAGCTCTGATACCACTTGTTGGATCGTGTACGTGACCCTGAAAGTCAGTTAAGGTAGTTCAACATCAATTACTAAGGCGGAATCAAAGTAAACGACGTCCAAAACAGCTTGTATCTTCTAATCTTTCTTTCTATTAACAACCGTGTGCTTGTACAATAAGTTCTGATGAAAATCCGACAGCACTTCGTGATACACACAGTGACCTCTCCTACTGTTCCGTACCGTTCCGTTTGAAATGTGACACACACACTCCTATATATAGACAATGTACCCTTCCGTTTGAACTTCACATATCATGTTCAAACGATAGATCTCAAACGGAACCCTATTACAAACTTCAATCTCAAACGGAACCCTATGTTTCAAACGAAACCCTCATCATTTCAAACAGTTTCAAACGGAACCCCTTGAAACACTTTCCAAACTCAAAACTAAACCCTAATTTTGACATATAAGATCCAATCTTGACTTTCTTGAAATAAGACTTGATGAAGATGCAGTCAACAGACATTCTTGTGCATCAACACATGCGGGGCGGCCGGTGGTTGTGGATCCACCTCCGGTGGATTATGTGTCTCTACCACCTTATGATGGTAGTGTTTCGTATCCGACACCGCCGCTTCATGATTCGTAATGGGTGGACCCCCGTCAAGATAAAAAAACATGGAGCCTCACAACAAGGAGGAAGTGGAAGTGGTAGCGGTTCGTTTTCATTTGGAGAATGGTCGGAGATGATGTCTTCCATCTTTGGGCCTCCTCAGCCGCGTTACTACTAGTCAGGTTGTGTTCCTTCTTTCTTGTATATGTTTGTGAATATTTGTTTGTTATGTTCATGGTTGGGTGGATGGGTGGTGTTTAGGTGTTTGATATGTTGGGTTGTGCGAGTTTGGTGGTGTTTATGTTTTAAAGCAAAAATAATATAAAAAATATAAAATGAAAAAAAAACCAAAAAGAAATTTGGGGTTTGAGATTTGAAGCTTTTGTTGATGTAGAAGGGTTTTAGCGATCAATTCCTCCCAAAACCATACATCGGGGTCAATGTATCCCAAGTGTGGGGATAGGGGGGGAAACTTTGAGGTTTTATTTTTTTTTAAATCAAGCTAAACATTGTGGGAATTTGAACACTTTGTATTACACCTGAGGGACACACCGGCAACCATTAATTACCCTTGTTCTTGGTGAGAGTTGAAGCCACAAAATAATGCTTGTCTTTGATGAGAGTGGCAACGGGTGGGGGTGCATTAGAACTTGTGCTTGAATACGGTTCGAGGCCTTAGTTGAACATGAATGTAGAAAGGATAAGGCCATTTACGTAGCCTCGTCATAGTGTGTGTGAGTGTGGGATTTGGGGGTTGGACCTCATAAATTATATATATGAGCTTGGTAGTGAGAGGGGTGGGGGTTTGGACATCTAGTTGCCCATTTTGTGCCTAAAGCCAATCATTTATTAACCCTTCCCTAGTTCCCCAAAAATTTACCCGACTTGACCCGGTCTTATAGTGTTAGTAGTTGTTTTAGTTATGTTTAGATATGTTATGTTGAATATTTGATATGTTTAAAAAAAAAGTGAAAAAAATGAAAAAATGAAAAAAAAGTGATGCGTGAGTTGTCTTATATTTAGAAGTTTATGTCTTGTTTGTTTCGTTGTGTAATAAAAGACCGGGTTAAGTCCTTCGCTACTACATATATATTTCCATTTCCTGTTCGTACGCCTAGCCACGTTACAACCTTTAAGTCCCTTTGATTTGCATTCATGTTTGGCACTTGTTAGGTGGAGGACCGATTTAGGTACAAGCATATAGTGGTGCAATCACCCGTTTGCCTTTTATGTGTCTAGCTTATCTTTGCTAGTGCTTACTTGCCGAGAGGAGAGATATAGCGAGGGGTGTGTTGTTTGGGAGTTAGGAAAGGGTTAGTAAAAGGATAACATGTTTATGCTTGATTTATGTTGATCGCTTGTGCATTTGAAAATGGTTTTGATGGGTTGCTTGGGACAAGCAACGGTTAAGTGTGGGGATGTGACGGGTGGTCCATAGGACAACCCTTAAGTGTGTTAAAATACGAATTAATCCTTCATTTAATCATGTAATTGTATTGAATTAGATGACTACAGTTGCTTATGATTCAGGTGCGTTTGGAGCTTAAAAACGAGGGAAAACGCTGCTTTGGATGGAATGGAATGGAGCGGGACACACAAGGATGGAAAGAAGGAACAAATGAGAGAAGTCAGGGGTCCACCGTAAATTACGGTGGCTACCGTAATTTATGGTAGCCCCTGAAATCCCCCAAATTCCACCGTAAGGCAGTAGTTCATTGGCGTAACAATATCAAGGCTACCGTAATTTACGGTAGGTGCCGTAAATTACAGTAGAGCCAGACGAGAAAAGCGTAACTGCCCATATTAAACCGTTTTCAAGTGTCCTTTCATGTCATTCATGATTGGGAACGTTTCTCTGGAGTTCTTGGGCGAAATTTGGCTTTGGCAAGTGATTGGGAACATTTCTAAACAATTCGGTTTGTATTTTGATGCTTATGAACATTGATTTTGTTGGAATGATGATTCACCAAGCCATGTCCGGCTAAACTTTCAGTGATCATCTTAGGTGAAGGTTTCTACTATGACTTTTGTGTGTTTCCTTTTATTTCTAGAATGATAAACTTGGTGTGTTTGCTATGTTTATTATGATGTATGAATGTTTGATTGTAACTTGTTAATTGATGTTTTGATTCTAGTATAAATCGTATGTTCTTGGTGTCGTTGACAATCGAGATATCACGGGAAGGGTTAGGGTTGGATATTGATTAATTAATCATTGGGTAACAACCTCGCGTTTATATAATCCGAATACTTCGTTCCCTTTTATCACAACAAACATTTATACATGAGTTATGTCTATGTAACTCTTTCTAGTTGGATTTATGCACAATTGTTAATGGAAACCGGAACCTAAGATGGTCATTCTCTCATAATCTGTTTAACAATCCAATTTTGATTTGCAATTTAGATAGTAATTTACTTTTTAAACCAAACAATCCAAACTCTTGAAATTTAATTTCTGGAAATTAGTTTACTTGTAGTTATTTCACAAAGCTATAGAATCAACACACTTTCCACAAACTCCTTGTGTTCGATACCCACTTGCTACTATCTATTAGTTGTAATTGGATTAAATTTTCGTGTGATTACGACAACACGTCACTAGGCGGTAATCGGAGGTCTACCTCCCCGATTTTGCCAAGTCGGTCAACTTTGGCGGTAAAAGTCAAAATCGGTAAAAAATTGGCTGAAATCGGATTAGTCGGTCAAAAAACAGTCAAAATTGAATCATATTAGGTCAAAATAGGACCAAATCTATCAAAAGGAATGAGTTCTTACCTCGATTCCAACCTTAATCGGACCTGCATCTGTATCCATCGTTCAAAATCAAACGCATTGAACAAATAATTGTTTAGATGAAGCGAATTTAGGGATTAGGGTTTTTGTTTTGTCTCTATCTGATGAACGATGAAGAGTGGGAAAGAGCCGCGTATGATGAATGTGGGTAAGAGTTTAGGTTTTATTATGTTTGGATTTTCTAACATTTAACACCCCTCCATATTTCACTAATTTACATATGGTTCCCAAAGTTGTATATTTATATATAAAATGTATAAAATTAAAAGTATATTTATATAAAGTTGTAAAATTATACATAAAAAGGCCATTCCGATTAATCCTGATTAATCCCGATTAATCCCTATGCGGTACCTCACCACCCGACTAGCGCTTTCTTCAACATTGGTTTTATCACTAAAACACAGTACTATAAATATATCTAGATCTTATTTATCGTTATTTTTGTTATGATTTGGTGTTTTCGGATGTGAGGGAATAGAAGAGGGAAGGAGAGAGAGAAAATCGCGACAATTATTGAGGTGGTTTATGATTGGCAATTATTTCCTTATTTAAAAAATGTTAAATGACACAACTACCCCCATTCAATTAAATTAGCCTATTTTTAAGAAACATATATTACTAAAATGCTACCAAAATGATCTCAACCATCAAATACACTCATCCAATGATCAAGATCACTTCCTACACTTTGTAGGAAAAAATACGAATTATAGAGAAACCCCACCCTATATATATATATACACACACATTTTCAAATCATTTAATTTCATAAGTTAGTTAGTGGATAATTTTAATAATATGAAATGAAACTATAAATCAAAGAATTGTAAATCTATCTATATAAAAGAAACCAATGAGCGGACACATGTCATTCATTAGAGTAATATATTTTTTAGTTTTCTCGTCGCTCTCTTCTACTTAATTATAGATAATTAATATTAATTAAAAGATAACTATAAAATTAAATTTAATATAAATTTAAACAATTCATATAGGAGATAATATAACATTTTGAAATATTTATTAGATTTCAAAATTATTTATCTTAAAATTAACAAAAATGTACACTAAATATAAATTAGAGTTAAATGCCCGGATAGTCCCTGTTAGAGGTGTGCATGGGTCGGTTTTGACTAAAAACCATAACCATAACCACGATGTCGGTTATTAGATAACCATAACCATAACCGATCGGTTATGGTGGTTATGGTTATTACCAATTATTATTGAATATTCAAATAAAGTGATATGATATATTCAATAAATTCAAATAAACATTCAACCAAAATCACAAAATGATATGAAAAACTTATAAGTACTAAAAATCTTCAGTCAAAAACATCAAATATTAAAAATACAGTGAAAAGTACAAAATCCTACAAAGTTTTATTACATGTCGGTTCGGTTCGGTTATGGTGGGTATGGAAAAAATGATAACCATAACCGACCCGCTACTTTCGGTTTTCAAAAAAACCATTAACCGAACCACCGGTTTTTTATTTGGTTCGGTTATTTCGGTTCGGTTTTGTCGGTTAATTCGGTTATGGTTCGGTTAATTCGGTTTTTTGCACACCCCTAGTCCCTGTGGTTTGGCCTTTTTTCACCTTTAGTCCCTAACTTTCTAAAATTACCTCTATAGTCCCAAACTTTTCAAGTTTCGTTCCTGGATAGTCCCTGGCGCGGATGGAAGTTAGTTTTTGGTGTTAAGTGAGTGTGAAATTATTAAAAACTGGTAAATAAAACATTTAAAGATAAATTTAAACTTAAGTGGGCCCCACCTAAATCCCAACACCACCTGCAACCACCCACCTCCACCTTCATCTTCAACCTCATCCACCACTACCACTATCACCCTTCACAGAATCAAAGATGTTGACTTTTTATGAATTCCTTACACCATTGCCACCATTCAGATTCACAAATCAAATATGCATTTCTCATCTTCCCTATACTCATCTTCTACTCGTATTTCACATATAATAAAACTGCACCACCACATCAATGGCGGATACGACCTCCATAGATCCCCGTAACGGCTTCAATTTCACAACAAAAACTTTCCACATCATCCGCCCACCGGCACCTCTTCCCTCCTCCACAACAACCACTCTCCATCACCGACTACACACTCTCTCCTGTTAATCCGATTTCAACCAAATCGGAGTTAACGGACCTTGTTCGGATTAGTAATCCGGTCATCGCTTTCGCTACATCCGCCGTTGCTTCTAAACTACCGTCGTCGTTTCCGTTAGGTACGATTATCATAAAGAGTTTTGATTACTCCGTTGCCACTATTCAGATTACTCTCGAAGAACAGATCTAAAACATAAAGAGTTTTGAGATGAAAATGATGAAGAACAGATCGAAAAATCAAAACAAAGCAAATCGGAAAACAAAGTAACTCGCCGGAGAAGATAAGGCCATCGCCGGAGAAGAAAGATCTCGCCGGAGGTGACGCTGGGTGGTGGGTTTTAGTGAGGGAGAGAAGAAAGATAGATAGAGATAGGAGTATAGAGATATATGTTTTATTTATATGTTATTTTTTAATGAAGGGCATTTTAGTAATTTCACACCCACTTAATTAAGAAAGCTAACATCCATCCGCGCCAGGGACTATCCAGGAATGAAAATTGAAAAGTTGGGGACTATAAAGATAATTTTAGAAAGTTAGGGACTAAAGGTGAAAAAAGCCAAACCACAGGGACTATCCGGGCATTTAACTCTATAAATTAATATAATGTAAATGATTTATTTATTTTATTAAACTAAAGTAATTAAAGGTAGAACCTATTTCAAAAATGTTTACAAGGGGTAAACAAAAGATTAATCAATGTTTATTTGTTCTATACTTTTATTTTCGTGTTCAACTCTCAACTCAAATACGATATTCACTATGTTTATGTGACATTTATTAGAACTATCACCGCAATCACCTCATCCATCATATATCGAGTATATCCGTTAGTTTTTTTAAAGATATTATTTTTTATTAGATTCATTTAACTCGTGTAATAAACGAAGCTTTTTAAAGATATAATATTTTTATTATTTACTATACAAAATTACATTTATGCAACTCATGTAATACACCGGGTTTTTTAAAATATAATTTTTTTATTATGTGATATATAAAATTAGATTTATTCAATCCGTACAATACACATGGTTTATAAAAATATAACAAGATATAACCTTTTCTTATTGGTATATAAAATTACATATGCTCAACCCATACAATAAATGTGTTTCTTAAAAATGTAACTTTTTTCATTATTTAATATATAAACTTAAATTTACTCAACCTGTAAAATACACGGGGTTCTTAAAGATATAATTTTTTTATTATTTAATATATAAAATCACATTTATTCAACCCATGTAATAAACAAGATTTTTAAAGATATATTGTTTTATTATTTAATATATAAAATTATATTTATTCAATACGTGTAATAAACAAGGTTTTTAAAGATATATTTTTATTATTTGATATATAAAATTACATTTATTCAACTCGTCTATTATCCAATCCAGGGTTCTAGTGAAAATATAAATCAAAGAATTGTGTTATTCATGTGTTTCAAATATCATTTTTTTACATTTATCCAAACAATATAAAAAAAAAAAAAAAAAACCCACCGTTCTGACCCCTCAACGGCTACGTGAATACGAAGACGTATTACTCTTTCCCTGACCTCCATCACCCTGAAACAAATCCTTCAAACAATTCTCCAAATCAACAGGCGCATATTTCACCACCGAATCAACACCTCTAAATTCCCCTCTATACTTCACATACAAACTCCGGTAAACCGGCAATATCTTTTCCCCCAAAGACATTTTTATCGCCTCACGCATCCTCGAATCCGACACGACACAAACCGATTGTTTCCGGTAAGCTTCATTAAACTCCAAATTAAACTGTCTAAAACAATCTCTAACAAACTCAACCGATATATTACTTTCAGTTTGTTTCCCATTCATCTGCAACGATGACGTCACTCTACTCCATGCAATCCGTTCATAAGTTTTAATGTATTGTTTCAGTTTCTGCTCGTGTTTATCAATCCAATCGTCACCGATTATGTTTCTCAAACCGGAGTTACGCACTTTCGAAACGACGTAGTTTAGGTTGTTGAGTAGGAAAATGTACGATTGCGCTACGTCGGTGTATAAATCGGCGTTCGAGTCGATTTTACAGAGTAAAACAAGTACAAGCCAGGTGAACCAATCGGAAACTGATGACGTCACGTCGGAAAACTTGTTTGAGAAGTAAGATTCCGGCAACGGCGACTGGATCTGAAACTGGAGCGGATAATCCGCAACGATATCGGATAATTCGTCGGTGTAATCGGTTAAAACAAGTAAGTAGTTCATCACGTAACGTGTTATCGGATGAATTCCGGCACCGGTCACCGGAGTTTTCAACGTTTCTTTCTGTATTGACGCTTCGAAATCGGCTAACATTGCGCGAATGGCGTCACCGAGCTTCACGAGTGACGTCACCGCCTGTGTGCGAACAACCGCCACTGATTCGAATTCAAAGATCGTTTCGATATCCGGAAACAAATCTGAAACCGCACTGTACAAATCTAGAGTTTTGAACATTCTCTCCATCGATTTCTTCGATTTCGCAACGAGTTCTGGAAACTCGAACAGAACGAGTGCTCGTTCCGTACAGATTCCGGAAAAACACGATTCTCTGATCTTCTCCGACAATGTAAACACGTAGTCGGATAACATTCTTTCGCGGGAGAACAACGAGTTAACGGCGAATTTAACACCGTTTAGCCAACTCTTGATTTTCGGTTCCAGAACGTTCCAATTCATTTTGTTGATTTGGTTGAAACTGTATTTCTCGATTCGGAGATTATACATTGTTTCATCAACAACCGATTTGCGTAAAATTTTGTAAATATTTACGCACTCTTTTCCGTATCCGGAACCGATCATACAATCCGCAATCGTTTTCAGATCCTTCATAACTGTCGTAATTTGATCGTATTCGTCTGAAGCATTATCTTCATCCGAAACAGAATCACTCGATCTTGTTTTCGAAAACAAAACCGAAGCCGAAACATAATTTAAAACATCTCTATGTGCTGATAAAATGTGATAAAACTCTTTCTGCAACCGCTTCATTGCGACTTGCATTAACTTCTGAGCGTGAATTATTTTTTCAGAGTTTGCATTTTCGGACACAAAGAAATGCATTGCGGATTGCAAGTTGTTGACTGATGTAATGAACTGTCGGGCTTGTTGTTGGTCTCCGGTGAACAAATAGTCGAGTTTGGTGTAAAATGGAGAGTCGAGATCCCATCGTTTGATGATTTGTTCGGCGTGTAACAAATCTTCTTCCATGATCGAAACGGAAAAGGTTCGGTGATGAGAATGAGTGCTCATAGAAGAAGTTTGAGCAAAAGAATTCGATGGTGATGGTGATTTTGAGGATGTAAAAATCAAACCTCTCATGATTTCAAGTTTTGTATAACTTTTTTTTGTGAAGTTTTGTTGTGAAAACAGTTGAATTGAGTGTGAGATGAATTAGTATTGAAATTTTGAAAGTGAGTAAAGTGAAGGATGAGGAGTGAGTATTTATAGAAAAAGGTTGGTCAAAGGGATTGAATTGGCATCTTGCAAAAACGTGGTGGTCCAGAAAAAAGAAATGAATTGAATTGGCTTTCAATTTACCATTATGGGAAATAAATACGAGATGTTGAAACTTTTAGCAAACTAAGTCAAGTAAGAAGAGTTTTAGGCCACTAGTGACATGAAACGGTCTTTTAAGGGTCCCTCTAATGTGCAACTACTATTGGTTGACTTATCCACCTAGAGCCAAAGCATAGTCAAACAGATGTTTCGGGTCGGGTTAGGAGTAAATGGATTGGGTTGAAATGGTTTTACAAAATGTGTTCTCTTTGTATTAGTTTTTAGTTGTGCTAGTAGTAATGATGAACAGAAGTAGTGGTGCGGCGGTGATAGTGATAGCGATCGTGGTGGTTTTTGTGGCAAATGTGGTAGTTTTGATGACGATCGGTAGATGATGAAAGCAAATAGTGCTTGTTGGTTGTGTCGGCTTGTTTGGATAGGATTTGGGCTGTAAACGAACTGAACGTTTAGCGAACAGTTCGTGAACTGCTCGGCGGGAAGTTCGTATACGTTCGTTCGTTTAATTAATGAACAAACATGAACAAGAAATTTCTTTCAGTTAGTTAAATGAACGAACACAAACAAATGTCTCGTTCGTTCAATAGCTTTCGTGAACGTTCGATAATGTGTTCGTGAACATTGGTTCATGTTCGTTTTGTTTATGCTATTCAATAAAGGTTTTTCTAGCATTTATTTATTTTATGCAAACTTTTTATATCTCTTAATTCTTATTTATCTCATTAGCCAAATAAATAAAATAGGAAACCCTATCTCTACCTTGTATATCCACCATTCCACTTTCCCTCTCTTTATTTATATCAAAAAATACTATTAGCCTTAGTTTAACAATTAAGGCTTCAAGGTCTAGCGCCGCTCCCTCTTAGTATCCACCTCTAACCACCATCGTCTTCGCCGATTTTATATGCGTCGGTTTGTGTTCGTGAACACGTTCCTTTCCTTAATGAACGAACACGAACAACAAACCTCGTTCGATAAGTGTTGATGAACCGTTCGTAAACAAATTATATCCTTAACGAACGAACACGAACAAGGTCTTTTTCGTGTTCGTTCAGTTCGTTTACAGCCCTAGATAGGATCTAAGCTTGCAAGGTTCTAAGAGTTATCTATTTTTAATCCCGGATAAACTAGGTGCGGCAAATTAACTTATTTCGTCATTAAAAGTTACCCGGATCAATCTATTTGTTAAAAGTTTGATCATCATTGCTAGCAAGATTCTAGCCTATAACTTTTCATTTACAGCTCCAAATTTACTTCTATCACAAGTTAAACTTTTTTAATACCGTTACATGTTAAAAGCTCATGAAAAAGTCTTGACGATCAGGATGTTGAGCAAACAACGTCAAATGTTTTGATCCAACGGTCAATTTTAATCTAACCCATTTAATTCGTTGGAAACATAAACCATAATTTATCCATATTATCATCTACGAGGGTGTTTGGGGTTGAGTTTTGAAAATAGATTATGTCTTTTGAATAATCAGAATCAGATAATTAACTGTAACAAAACGTGATGTTGAAAGATAGTGTTTGAATTTGATTATGTTGTTTGATATCACAATAATCAGATAATCAACTATTTGAGTGTTTGACAAATATATATTTAAAAAAATAAACTAGTGAAAATCCTTTTCTAAACGCAAATAATCAAGTTTTGGAAAACTGCGTTTTGTTGCAGTAGGGGGGAGCTGCTTTTGGAAAACTGTGTTTTGTAACTTTCTAAACGCAAATAATCAAATTTTTTAATTTTTTACCCAAACACTTAAAACTGATTATTTACGATTTCAAAACTCAATAATCTAAAAATCTCCTTCAAAACCCAACCCTAAACACCCTCTACGTGTGCTAAAATCACCACTATTCAAGATCCAAACAACAAATGCATGAAATTGACCAATTGAAATATGCGATTAGCAAATAAACGTGTGACCCTCATTAGTATCTCAGAAGAAAACCATTATGAACATACATTTTCGAATGAGCTTGCAATGGAATGGAATGCAATGCAATACTGCTTATACATAGAACACAAAAGAGATCATCAATTCTGAATCAAACAACAAAAAAACTTCATGTTTCCTAGAAATTGCATGTGATGCATTGAAGGTATCTATATTCAAAATCATAGATTAAACGACAAAACCAATTCATAGGATCAACAAGGGCATCGTACTTGACAATGGAAAATGCTTAATCTTTTTTTTTTTCAGTATGACAAAAGTTTGCTCCTTGGGTGTGCTTTTCATAGTTGTTTTCAAACCGTGTCAAAATTGGGATTTATTAACAACTAGTAGATATATCCGTGCTACGTAGCGTGTTCCGATCGTATCAATTCTGCTTGTTATGATACCGGCACTCGATATAGTTACCAAAATAAATATGTTAGAGAAGATATCAACACGTGTTTTACCTAAATCTAAAACCATTAATAATATTATGTCGAATGGTATCATTGTGCGAAGATAAATCCGGAAGAAAATAGTTAAATTAACAAATTGGATCTGAAATTGTATGATTATGAATGCTTGTAAAAGAAAATAATGAAAAGAACGATAATAGAAAATTAGTTTTCTTTTCTAATAAACAAAAACAATTTAATCATAACAAAATGAAAAAAAGGGTCGTTGATTAAATAAAAGAGACGCTATGTAAAAAATTCTAAATCAAATCCCCCCCCCCCCCCCCCCCCACACACACACACACAAAAAAAGCATAAAAAAAAACTAAAGCGTATGCCACATGCCATCTAGCGTTTGACTGATTGCCTAGCTTTGTCAATCAATGTCACACCCTCAAATTTTCACGCACGGAGTATTACCACAAGGCGTGTGACTAACCAGGATCAAGCCACCAATCATATTGAACAATTATAACGATAGTAAAATAGTTTCAGTAAACCAATACGATTAGTGACAATTAAAGTTTATGTCCAAAGCTTTTAAGTTCAAAACAACATTTTAAGGGAACAGCGGAAGCATAAGTAAAATGGTTTAAACATAAGTTCACATGTAGCATTTCCATTTTTTATATTAAAATAAAATATATAAAAACTTATATTATTAAACGGATAGATTACAGGTAAGTTGACTGTTAGAAATATGAGATATTTAGAAGAACATAGGATACGTTTAATAAAAAAATAATAAAAATGCATTATAATTTACCTTACCCCGTTTTTAATGAAACTTAGATCAAAATGTAGATAAAAATATTCTCGTTCTAATGACATATTTATCGTTTTATAAAACGTCATATTTTAGAAGTTATAAGCGATAAATAAGTGAAGCAGCTAAATTAATTATAATAATAAATTTAAAACTAAGTTCAAATTCAAATTCCTCACCTTCTTTTCATTCTTTGTCTTACGTGCCCTCTCTACTATTCTATTTT
Source organism: Helianthus tuberosus (assembly GCA_030545235.1). NCBI lineage: Eukaryota > Viridiplantae > Streptophyta > Magnoliopsida > Asterales > Asteraceae > Helianthus > Helianthus tuberosus. The sequence continues at coordinate 82,152,600 of CM060413.1, forward strand.
ACTTCTATTTTCTTTAGTATTACACCCATAAATATTCCAAAGTTCTGCCATGTTTTAAGTGTTTTTTAACCCCTGGTCACTGATTTGATACCCTGTCTGATCGATCTTGAACCCAGCAACGGATGTCAAGGCGTTGCCTGATTAAGGCTATGCTTTGTAAACTACGTTGGGGTTCTGATCTCGTGATGTATTGATAAAGTTGAATTGGGTTATTACACTAACACGAGTGCATTGTATATTTTATTACCCAAGATTATTACCAAGAGACTTTTAGTTAAACCCTACATTTACAAAGTGAACAATTCTCCTTTTCCTCACATTATTGTGTGACATTATTTAAAATGCTTTGCAAAACTATAAATGTTTTCAGTTATAATTACAGTAATTAAGTATTTATATTCTGAAATTAGTGCCAGTATGTGAGAATGCTTTCAGAACCCTATTAGTATACATTATTTGATATACATTATAGGTAATTGTCACTAATACAATTGTATATTTATATACTATTTTCATAATAAAATTAAATGACATTATAGTATATTTAATAAATGTATATTAAGATATACATCATGTGTTATTTAATATTTAAAATAGTATATTATAAACCTTAATATGTATAATATATAAACCTTAATGTATATCATAATAAAATTAAACGATATATGTCAAATATATATTTTATTTTTAATATACTAGGATATACATCGAAAATTATATTTTAAATCTTAGTCACGTTAAAAATATTAAATAATAATATCACAATTAGTTAATTAATATATTATATTTAATAAAGTTACAACTACTAGTTTGAGAGAAAATGATAAATTTCATTTTCAGGGCTAATTTGTTTTGTGTCATAGAAAATATATTTGACCAAGTGATATCATGGGTTTTATAGTATATACTTTATATATAAATGTATACACTACTAGTTCCGCGTCACTAGTTGAAAGAACGATCAACAGTGATATGGCCACAGTTACTAGTTGAAAAAATGATCAACAATGATAGGACCACAGTAACTAGTTGAAAGAACGTTCAACAGTGATAGGATCACAGTCACTAGTTGAGAGAACGATCAACAGTGATATGACCACAATCACTAGTTGAAAGAATGATCAACAGTGATACGATCACAGTAACTAGTTGAAAGAATGATCAACAATATTATAACCACAATCACTAGTTAAAAGAACGATCAACAGTAATACGACCACAGTCACTAGTTGAAATAATGATCAACAGTGATATGACCACCGTCACAGGAATCGACTAGTGACAAATATCTTTGAATAATAGTAAGATATGATATATATATTACTTGATAACCTTCACTATTGGACGAAAGTTAGCCAATAAGTGAAACACTATAAGCTTGTGGAATAACTATCATGCATGTGTACATGTCTTATTTACAAATAAACTATTTTTATTATTTAACCCGTTTATACACCTAGTAGTAACTAAAAAAGTTGGTCCAGCCTAATAAAAACAGGACCCCAGTTAATTGAGCCTTAAAGTCGTTGCATATTCATTATTATTGATCGGTTGTACGTAAATCATATTAGAAGTCATATCACATTCATTTTAATTACTTTACATATGACAATTTAGAGGCCCAGAAACAAGGATAAATACCTCTTAACAATAAAACAAAACTGTCGGTTGAAGAATCCCGATACGACTATAAAACAAAACAAGGATAGTTAGTTTTTGAAAAAAAAAGGCAGTGGTGAAGGTTGAGATTCTAGATCGGGGGTCGAAAACGTATATAACTAATCAAATTATAAAACCGAAGGATCGAAAACGTATATACCTAAAAAAATTCTATACGAAAACTACATACCGAGGGTTGAGTAACGTCGTAGCACCTATGCCTATAAGTGGTTAGATATTAATTTTCTGTTATGGATATTAAAACAAGCGTCGGCAAGGATAGATGTAAACCTATTTGTCCATGGTGTTGACAGTAACTATCACGAGTGTTACACACCTTATGTTTCATTTTAAATTTTATGTGTCAATTTGATTAGTGAAGTTATATAGTATGTTGTAAGATGTTGGTAATTTTAGTGTTATCAACGGATTTTAGGGTACTCGATTAACTTATCGATCGAGATAATAGGTGATTAATTGAGTTAGGTGATGCAAGAGTGTAGGCTCGTTTAACACGATTGTTATTTGGGCCTTGTAATTAACACTTATTTTAGTATTCAAATAATGGTTGTGTTGGGCTTAATCTATAACTAATTTTGGGCCAAATTGTATTAGAATTAGTAGTCTATTCATTGTAAGATTAAAAGTCCATTACCATGTGTATTCTTGGGCCAATAATGGATGTTTTGGGTCTAAAAGAAAATCCCATTACGTTTTGGCAGATGTCAGCTTTAAAAGGAAAAGTCCAATAAATATATTATTTAACATATATAAAGAAGGCCGTATGGAGTCTAATGTGAACTTCGGTAGTATTTCTTGATCGCAAGACATGAACGCACAAAACAAAATTAAAACTTACGGTTACTTTCTTCGTTCATCTTAACTAGTTTTTTTTAGAGTAAATTCCTATTTTAGTCTTGAGGTTTGTCTCAAATTACCATTTTAGTGCAAATAGTTTTTTTTCTCCTCTGGTTACTTGAGTTTTTCATTTTTTTGTCATTTGCCTAACTCCGTCTAAAAATCACAGTTTTAACCAGAGGTATTTTTGGCATTTTTGTTATATACTTTTCAACGTGCCATTTTAGTCCAAAGCCTATTTTACATTAAAAAAATAAATAAAAGAAAAAAGTTAATGTTATAAAAAACACACACATTAAATAAGTAATATTGGTTTACTTTTTCTATTTTGTTGTATTTTTTAATTAAAGGGTTTGGATGAAAATGACAAAATACAAAAGATAATTATAAAGTGACCAGAATACCTCTGACTTGACTAGGGTTTTTGGATGGAGTTAGAGGGGTGGATCAAAATGGCCATAATGGAAAACTCAGGGACCCACAGGAGAAAAAAACTATTTGGACTAAAATGACAATTTGGGACAAACATCAGGGACTAAAATAGCAATTTACTCTTTCTTTTACGTCGCACGTTGCGGCAAAACCGAGCAAATGATAATGTAAAACAAACGTGATTTGGAAATAAAGCATTTTAGAAAACCAAAACATTGGAACGGTTTAGTTTGTCATTGTACCGTTTTATCATACCGAATAAATACTCTATTTTTAGTACAACTTCGTTTTTAACAAAAATTATAATAGAATATCGAGGGAAAAAATCAAGTACAACTACGTAGTTAAGTTTTTAGAAAAAAAAAGTTATAAACATAAATTATTAAAGAAGTATCAAATTATTTGATAAATTAATATATGTTCTAAAAAAAGAAAAAAATTATTAAAGAAATGATAAAGGAAATATATAATTTTAAAAAACAAAAAAAAATAAAAAATATGTTATTAAAAGTAAATATAATAATAAACTATTATAATATATTAAATAAAAAATAATAAAAAGCTATATATCTAAAGAAGAAAAAAGATTTATTAAAAAAGTTGTAAAGAAAATATATTGTTTTGAAAAAAGAAAAAAATTAAACTCATGTTACTAAAGGTAAATGTAATAATAAACTATTATAATATATTAAATAAAAAATAGTAAAAAGCTATATATTATTTTAAAAATAAAGTTACTATTCATGGTTCTTCGTTAACTATATATATATAGTATCACAGATTCATCAAATCTGATTCCTATTAAGAGTGATCTATGTCTAATCCGATAAATCATTGTGTGTAACCCGCAAATAGATTTATCTGACAGTTCTCATACAATTCAGAGATTAATCCAGGTTCATCTATTAACTTGCAATTTCAATTCAGTATCGATGTTTGTTTTCTTTGTTCGAATTACTAATTATAGTGTCAAATGGTATGAAAAATACAACAATACTAGACAATCAACAACTCAGAACAACCAAGAAGCGACAAAACGATGACATAAATTTTATTATTTATCCAACCCAGAAAAACTCCCTACCTCCCAAAGATCTTACAATGTAAGATCAGAAATCAACCAATACAAAATATGTAATCAACTGATAACAATCAGTTGATTATACAGAACAATATAACTTAAATGAACAACACAACCTGATTTATAAAGATCCACAGGATCAGCAATACAGACGGAACAAATGATGACGCAAATCTTCAATAGGTCTTCATCATATCACGAACAGACTTGAATGAACATCAACTCGAAAGAGAGTGAATGACGCAGATCAATTCATAACAGGAACAAAGAAGTCTGAAGGTGTGCGAACAAGAATGAGAAAGTTCTCGAACCCTAGAAGATGAACTTCTCTTATATACCAAAAATATCTCCATGTTACACTAAGCCCCTCGTACTATCTCCAGAAACATGAAAACCAGCCAAAGTTACAATCAGGCCCCTCAATTAGTTGCAACCTGTTATAACAGAATAACAACTTAACAAAAAAAAGATTAGAACTGGTTAGAACAATAAAACGTAACATATATGAAATATTTGAATGAATTTTATATTTATTCTTTTAACATTCCCCCTTCATTCAAATATGAAAACCAGTTAACCAGTCCTACTTAAACAACCTCTTTGTTAACAACTGTAACAACTTAAAACCAACTCTAAGCCCAAACAAACCAGGCTAAAATATAACCCAATAAATAAAAGCCCAACAACAAGTGCAATCCTGAATGAAAGCCCAATGTATTATTTTCAACATGCCCCCTTCATTCAGGTGATATCATGTCAAAAATACCAAGTTCCTCACAAAGAAATTGATGTTGACTCAACCTCAATCCCTTTGTAAAAATATTTGCAACCTGAATATCTGTATGAACCTTTTCAGGTCCAATAATACTAGCACTAACTTGCTTTCTCAAAATGCAGATTTATTTCAAAGCGACAAGACCTCTCACGGATAACAGGATTCATACAAATGATATGGCACTTTAACAAGCAAATTGCAGCTAACACCAAATATTTACCAAAAAACATACAATGCAAAATACAACCTAACCACTTGTAACAGAGCCATATACACAAACATCATAGAGAAACAAATCAAAAGGTAGGATTTCAAACCAAAATCCTAACTCAGACAAACAAGACAAACAACAAATCATCAAGTTCCAAGACGAGATAAGACATGAGATCCCTTGAAATAACATAACACCAATACAAACAACAAATCAAGGAATTTTCTATATCAGACAGTCAACAAAACAAATAAAACTGTTGTGACTAAGAACACCAGACAACGATGATAGCCTACACAGATTTTGGCATAATACACAACCAGAAACACATCTCTTACACAAGAGGAAAAAGTACAAGGCTAACATCACATACATTCAAGAACCATGACTATAAGACACACCCACACAAATCCTGACTAAACACAAAATTACACAATTTGTAACCAGAACAATATATCTCACATGAGACAACATAACTCAGAGCAAAGACTGAAAACAACGAATCACACGATTCAAAGAATTCAGAACAAAGACCGAAAGACAATACTTATGAAGAACACGAAGACTAATTTGAATAAAACAAAAAAGCTTTTTACAACTTCACAACAAATACTAAATCACATAAGCATATGACTGCATAACACTATCAGACACACATCACACATCTGACAAACATAAAGTCACACGACTTTCACAACTAAGACAGGACTTGCAAACAAGAGCATAAAACAGCAATAACAAACTCTGATTGAAAAAAAAAACATCTCAATAGACGAGAGAACATAGAAAGCTGTCAAACATATACAAATTAATCTTTTCAAAAAAACATCGGTTAAACATGAACCACACAGCTCAACTAACCATACAAACAAGACTATAGACAATCAGACATCAAGAACAATCTTGGCAAAACAACAGATTAGAGAACACACAAACCACACGGTTTGACTAATCATACAACAAAATACAATAAGACATACGGACAATGCCCAGGAGACACTTTGACAGTCCAAAAACAGAGTTGAATCACATGATCCAAGATAAAGATTCACACCACACAAAACAACAACATTTGCAGGTCTAAATTTAACGGAAGTACAAGGCCATATAACCATACAACGAACATACAATATACTATTACCAAGACATAAGGCTCAATAAAACAAGAAAACGGGTACAAATTTATTGAACATATTAAAGAGTTTGAAGTATGAAGTTTGAATCACACTCAACATATAACACTCCTCCTACTAACAATTGAATTAATCACTCGACAAATGAGAACCAAGGTTCAGAACATATTTTTTAATTAACCAAGAAACTTCAGGTGAACAATTCAAGAAAGAAGACTTCAAGTAAATTGATAGAAATAAGACCAGACACTAAAACTAACAAACATTTGCTGAGACAATTAGGCACATATAAAAATGGAAAAACATAATAGAATTAATCCAATCAAAACATCTATACAACAGCCAGCAAGATGAAAAATATGAATTATGAAGACAAGGTACATGTACAAAATGAAACTCGAAAACAAACAGAATATTCACTATGACAATATTTTAGTGACGAATATGTATGTATTATCAAAATTTCCATAGATGTAATAATCCTACAGATTATACAATATGAATCATTAACTACAGGCAACACTTCTAGAAGCCTGATGAACTACTCCTAAAAACAAACGTATTGGACAAAATATTTAGCAAGGAACATGAAAAAACAGTTCAAAATTAAGGATTTGAGAGCACAAAGATTTAAAAAAACAAACATATCATACCAGAGACGGATAGAACAATTTTAACAACATTGAGAGATGAACAACAAGAAAACACAGGTTATCAACAGATAACTAATCACAGAAGAAAAACAACACAAAACAAAATAATCACAGACTATCAGCAAATAACAAACCAGACAGAACCACACACCAATACACAAATATTCAAAAATGAAAAAAAAAAAAACAAACTGCAAGACCGTGTAGGATCATCACTCGGTAACTACACAGACCAACATCAACAATCAATGAACAACGACAACAGATAACTACACAGACCAACAGTACCAAACAATGATCAAGCAAAAAAATTACAGATGAGACACTGATTAACAAATAAACAGATGTAAAATCCTAAGGCGAAGCTGTATCAGTGTCCAGATTCCAGGTTCGTCACTTATAGTGCCTGGACAGGTCTTTATACAGGAGCCACACACTAACAGATGAGAAAACAAGTAGACAACAAACCAGTCCTTACAAGCCCGACATAAACCAACTCAACAACATAAAATATAGAACAAAAAATAAAAAGATCTTACAAAAGGTGCGTATAACCCAAATAGAGAGATCAGAACCATAGTTTTCCAGAACTACAAGATCTGATCAAGCCATAATCAAACACACCTGGTTAGTTTGCCCTGAACCTTCTAGGGTTTCAGAGACTAACACAGGTATTAAAAAATAGAAGACAAGAGATCTCCTTCCAAACGTCTACAAACCACTATTAGGGTTTGTGTCACACCAGATTTGAAAGATCTCACTAGATCTGTACCTGCACATACTCCAAGAAAGAGATCAAAAAGACCAGACACAGAAAATCTAAAGAAAAAATAAACACAGTACACAGCGGAAACCCCAGACAATCAGACCCACCAGTTAAGGCATAGCAAATTTACTGAAAAATTAATACACACGAATAGACGACACAACATCACATATAGGTTCAAGTGAGTTATTATTATGTTTAACGAAATATTGTACCCAAACCTTGCCCAAGAACCATACAATCAGTTCACCCAAATATGATGAAGTGGCGAGTCAAATATAAAAAGAACGATGATAAAAAACATAACAGTCATCTCACCGTATACCTAAGAAACAATTAGAAACAACATAGAAGAACTGAAGAAGACAAAAAAACACGTGTCGACAAACCTTACAAAGAATACTAAGAGAATATGCTCAATTTATAAGTAACGACAAATTTTTTTTAAGAAAACTCATTACTACACAAGCATTTCAGAAAAAACTTCATTGTTAAGTATAATAAGATGTTTAATCTACAAGAACACCAGATCTAAATTATTTATGATACAACACACCCTAGATCTACAATGTTCCTCAAACACTTTGGGAGAAGTAAAGATATTTCTGACCTGGATGAATGACAACAAACAATGAACACATAAAAGATGCATCGCATAGATAATGTAACACAAACTCAACGAGATGTCTCTACACCAAAAACAAACAACAATACTAGTCCATCTAGTTCAGTCTTATATGCCTAACAAGTTAATTGAAGTGACAACAACAAATTAGAAAGATATTAGAGAATAGAAGACTTACAAGACTCCAGCACGCAGAACCGAGTTTAGAAGACTTACAGTGAATTTAGACGATACTCAGAATATGTGAATACTAAAAAACTCGCCAAGAAGCACAGTTAGAGTTTTGATTGCAACCCTAATCTCGGCTGTAGATTCGTCAATTCCATTCAGAAAATCTTTCACATGTCGACAAACATAACATCCAACCAACAGATCTGAATCAAGCTCTTGTCCCCAAATCTTAAACGTTTCGATTCTTAACGCCAGATTCTTCTTGTTGGAACACCCAATTTTGAACCGACAACCACCAGGTTAGGGTTTCGAATCCAAACCTTCAATTCAGATAAAGAAAAAACGTCTCTAAAAACACCAGAGCCAAAAAAAACGATCACCAGGGAAGAACCATATCGATCAGAGCCCAAGCTCTGATACCATGTCAAATGGTATGAAAAATACAACAATACTAGACAATCAACAACTCAGAACAACCAAGAAGCGACAAAACGATGACATAAATTTTATTATTTATCCAACCCAGAAAAACTCCCTACCTCCCAAAGATCTTACAATGTAAGATCAGAAATCAACCAATACAAAATATGTAATCAACTGATAACAATCAGTTGATTATACATAACAATATAACTTAAATGAACAACACAACCTGATTTATAAAGATCCACAGGATCAGCAATACAGACGGAACAAATGATGACGCAAATCTTCAATAGGTCTTCATCATATAACGAACAGACTTGAATGAACATCAACTCGAAAGAGAGTGAATGACGCAGATCAATTCATAACAGGAACAAAGAAGTCTGAAGGTGTGCGAACAAGAATGAGAAAGTTCTCGAACCCTAGAAGATGAACTTCTCTTATATACCAAAAATATCTCCATGTTACACTAAGCCCTCGTACTATCTCCGGTAACATGAAAACCAGCCAAAGTTACAATCAGGCCCCTCAATTAGTTGCAACCTGTTATAACAGAATAACAACTTAACAAAAAAAGATTAGAACTGGTTAGAACAATAAAACGTAACATATATGAAATATTTGAATGAATTTTATATTTATTCTTTTAACATATAGACTACATATACAACAAAGATAAACCTATTTACTTGTGTAATCGATTACAAAATCCAATTTCGAATTTCTAGATATAATTTCGAATTGTTGGGTTCGAATTTCAGGATTCATCAAAATCTAGTGTTTACGTTTTATTTTGGCCATTAAACAAAGATTAAACCAATTTAATTGTTCTTGCTCGTGTTGTTGTATTTGAAATTGGGGTCAAGGTTCGAATAGTGTGTTTTATAATCCATTTAAACATGGAACTTAAGAATTGGAAATTGGAGTTCACGGTTTGACTATTATTCATAACAAAGATCAAAGCTGTGGATTGTTTTGATGGATAAAGAACATTATTATATGATCAATATTTAAACTTGAATTCAAGAAATGAAAATAATTCATGTGGATATAAATTCCATACGTGGGCTTAATTGTTTCTGAATTTTAAATTTTAAAATTTTAAAGGGCTTTTTTTTTATTATTCAAATTGGCAATACCAATAATTATTTTATTCTAATTAACAGGACAAATTAGAAGAGTTTTGGTTTTGACTTGTGATCAAAAGAAAATAACAGAGTGGGGCATTTTGGGTACAGTTTCTTGGGAACCGGTTCGGTTCTTTGGAAACTTTGTGTGTGAGAATGAATTAAATTGTTTCTGGATTTTAAATTTCAAAGTAGGGATGAGCTCGGTACCGTCCGGTACCGAACCGGTACCGGTACCGAAAGAATCGGTACCGAAAATCCTCAAAAGTGGGTACCGGTACCGAATAAACCCGGTTCAGTACGGTTCGGTACCGGTATTTGAAGGTAAAAACCGGTACCGAACCGGTACCGTACCGGACCGGTACCGAAAATGTCAAAAGTCGGTACCGAATCGGTACCGAAAAGGTACCCGGTTCGGTAAATTCGGTACTGGTACCGGGTCCATTTTGCTCATCCCTATTTCAAAGTATTCTATATCCAAACAGGTTAGATTAGTATTAAGTTGCTATTGAATTGTTTTGGGTTTAAGAAAGATAAATGAAGGCTTAATTCGTTTTGAAAAGTTTAGTCAGTTTAGTTCTTGTTCAAATTGTTTTTCAGAATTAAAATTAGATTTTGTTTGATTTACTATTGTCGTTCGGGTTCAAAGAAAGTGTTGGGTGTTTGACCAAAAAGAATAGAAAGAACACGGTGGATGTTTAGTTGTGTAAGGGTGTGGGGGGGGGGGGGGGGGGGGGGGGGGGGGGGGCACTCATCTAAGGGGGGAGCGACCTCTCTTACACACACCCAATCAGCACGCGCCACATCAACTCCCCTCTTAAGTCCCTATTTTGCACTCAAACGTTGGCATCACTCCACTCACACAATTAATTTTTTATAAAAAAGAAGAAAAAAATATGATTGGTGGAAAAAGGGTGGACTCACATTAACAACCAATCACCCCCTCTCTCTCTCTCCTCTCCTCTCTCTCACCGAGCTTCCCACTCCCCGCGCGGTAAAATGTTGTTGGTGGCGGTGTACCCGCACGGCATTCCCACTCGTTAACTAATTATGTTTGCAATTTGGGTCATTAGTAAGTTCATTTTGCGTCGTTATTTTCTGGCCAAATTTATGATTTGCTACTTGGGGATTAAAAATTTGGTTCGTTTAGCAATCGATCTTTGAGTAGGGTCTGTTCTATGATTTGCTACATAGAACTTTGAAAAAGTGAAATCAACTTAAAATTTTTAGATAGTTGGTATTAGGCAAAAAAAAAAAAAAAAAAACATGTACTGATAGAAAAAGTTAGTTATTAGAAATAGTTGCTGAACCCCTGTACTGTTAAGATCAGTTGGTTTAAATTGTTGTAGAAACTAGAAAAACCGTGTACTATTCTTGGTAAATAACGGTTGGTTTGTTACACGTTGTGATTGGAAACATGTATTGTTATTATTGTAGATAACAATTGGTCTTATTTAGCCACAGAGGTTTGCCCTCTTAATAATGTCAATTGTGATCGTTGCGGATACGGCATTGAAGATTGTAACCACACGTTCGTTAATTGTATTGTGTTGAGGGGTATATGGTGGTACATTTTGTGTGGATTAAAGTGCCGATGCCCGGTAACGTGACTTGTGTCGCGGGTCTAATGGATGAGCTGGACAACGCCCCAGGGTCAAAAAGATGGAAGAAAGTTGCGAACACTAGTTTGAAGGCGACGTTTTGGAGGATACGGTTCGCAAGAAATCAGAAAGTTTTTCGAAGGCAACTTCATCCGAGTTCTTGTCAAGAACTCGGATGAAGTTGCCTTCGAAAACTTTCTGATTTCTTGCGAACCGTATCCTCCAAAACGTCGCCTTCAAACTAGTGTTCGCAACTTTCTTCCATCTTTTTGACCCTGGGGCGTTGTCCAGCTCATCCATTAGAACTTCTTGATACGGTGGAACAAATAAAAGAAGAATCCTATTTGTGGATCAAACATCGGTCCAAGCGTCCAGAAATGTCTTGGAATAAGTGGCTAGATGTTGATGTATCGAGTCTGTTGTAGTTCTTTTTGTGTCCTCTTTCGTTGTATGCCTTCCAGCGGCTTGCTGGCTGTTTATATTCAGATATAAAGTGATTCACCGTTCAAAAAAAAACATGCATACTGTTAAAGTCAGTTGGTTTGTTTTGGGTATAACAAGAAAAAAAACATTTGTTTCTTTGTGTGCTTTTTCGAAAGAAGAAGGAGAATATTAATGAATCTTCTGATGTTTGACTTGCAAAAGTCAAAGTAAAATATATTGTGTCTTGTAATATAGGAACACAAAATTATTTTGTGTTTGTGCAATAATCGTCAGAAACAAGTATAGAGATTTTGAAGCCAGGAAGGGTATTTGAAGACTTGAAGTCAGATACGAAGTTGGGGACTCACTTTTCCATCAGAATTGAGAGTCAAAATGGATTCTCACAAATTTCAGGTTTCATCCTTCTAATATCTTTAGAATTTACAATTGCCATAATAGATTCCATTCTAGATTATGGTTAATGATTCCTAGTAGAATTATTTATGTTGTTGGAATCTTTGTTCTGGTTTGAAATAAACCATGTATGAAACATCACGGCAAATAGGAATGCTGAAATTATATGCATAAGGATGGTTTTTTTGAAGTTTAAATCTACTTTGAGGATCGGTTTTGGATGAAACAATTTCCAAAAATGGAAGATGGTTAAAATGATTTTTGTTCAATAAAATTTTAAACGTATCAATTTTGACTTCCTATCGTTTTATGTATACAGTTGTTATTTATTTTGAACTATAAGAGTTATCAATGAGTTAGTAAGTTGTACATAGATGTCAAAACCTTTATGCATATGTTATACGGTGGAAATTCTTTAGCATGTACACTATAAAAGATTAAAGGTTTCTTTTTCGAACATAAACCTTGGTTAGGTGAAAAGCCCGGAATTGAGCTACTTTAGAGTTTTGAATTGCAGTGTTGTTATTATGTCTTACTCGACCTAAAAGAAAGAACTTAGGTGGAAAAGTCTATAGATTCTATATCTTTAAATTAATAATTGGGAGTCTTTAAACACTGTCAAGAGATATCGTTCAAAATTCTCATAATAGAGTTCCTGATCCTATTGAAAATATAGTTGATGATTCTAATAAAGCATTTGTTGGTACTTAGTACTGATAGTATCTCTATTCCATCTGAACCTAGGAAAATCTAAGCCTTTTGGTTTGATTCTGACTTTCATCTTTATTTAGTTGAAGGGACCAGGAGTTAGGTTGGATGACGTGTGTCGGTGTGAGTATATTTTTTAGTTATTTTTAGCTCTTTTTACTCACCGATTTCAAGTTTTAAATTTATAAAACACGATATTCCACTATCACTCTACACACACGCTTAGGGCAAGTATACTCATCACGGACGTAGTATAGTGATGACAAGATACCGAGGTCGTCCAAGGACACAAGAGTTTTTAGTACCGACTTATCGTCAACGTCTAATCGAACCAACTTTTGAGAAAAGATTTTTAAACTAATAAAAAGATAAAAACAGAAAACAAAAATAAAATAAAAATGGTAGACAAGAAAGAATCACTTGGATCTAACTTATCTTTCATGTACCCTTTTGATGATTTCAGCACTTTTGGGCATTTTAAGATATTATCTTATTTATAGTAGTAGGCCCCTCTTCTAAGGTGACGTTACCCTCAACCAAGTGGTTTGAGTCAGCAATGATACAATCCCAAGAAGTTGAATTATTGAAAGATAATTAAGTTAGTTATTAATGCAAAATGTAGTGGACCCTCCTTCCGAGGCGGCGATCACCCTCAACCCGTTGGTCTGATTCAGCAGGGATACAGTCCTCGCGGGGTTGGTTTAATGTTTTGATAAAAGTTTAAGAATAAGAGATTCAAGCTTTTTGCACCTCTCCCGTGGTGGGTAATGCTCGCTCCGACTCGTAAGGTGTTACTGGGCTTGAGCCAGGTTCTCGCAGGATCTATACACTGAACGAGACATAGAATACCCAAACCACCCTTCTAACCCCCTTCCAAGCAATTAACATGCTTTATATAGACCGGAAAGACATGAATATGTTGAATCAACAAACATATGAAGAATGATTGAGTAAATTCGCCTTCAATATAAAAAAAACTATTTATTAACGTCACTAATACATACCCAATTAAAAAGGAGCCAAAGATTGGAAATCATAAAAGAAATACATAAAAGAAAAGTCTTCACCAAGTGATGTAAGAATTCAGCCAATCATGACCTTTGTTTGACAAAGATTCTTACGACCAATCTTGGATCCCGAGACTACACACACTCTAAAGATGGAAAATGGATGATGGCGTTGTAGTGGTGGTGGAGTGGTGGCAAGTGAGAGAGAAGTGGTTTGCCAAGGGTTGAGTTGAAGTGGGACCAAGCACTCCTATTTTAGCTGTAAACAGAAGGTTCAACAGGGCCCATGCCCGCCTGGCACGGCACCGTGCCCATCTCTCTCTCATCCTCATTAACTGCAGTGTCAGATTTGTACTAACACGGCCCTGTGTGTCAACGGCACGGCCCGTGGCCAAAGTACTTGCTGTACTATCGCAGATTCTGCAAATCTTTGAGTTGACCACGCCCCGTGTTGGCTGCTATTTTTGTCTTTTGCAGTTGTCTTTATCTTCTGCCCAGTATCCATCTTTAGACACGACCCGTGTTAGGTGGACACGGCCCCGTGTCAGCCTTCTGTTCTTGTTATTTTGAGGTTTGGATGTGAGTTGGGGCTTGGCGATCTGCGGAAATTCCTTCAATGTTAGTTGTCTTTCGCTCATATCTACCATAGCTCGTGCGGTGGCAAGGAAGGGTCGTCCTAGTATGAGCGAAATATCGGTGTCTTCTTCCATGTCTAGAATAACAAAGTCGGCGTGAAAACAAATTCTCCTACCTTTATCAATAAGTTTTCTCTGATACCTCGAGGGTATTTTACCGACCGGTCCACAAGTTGAATGCTCATTTTTGTAGGATTTGGTTTCCCCAATCCTAGTCGGTTAAACATAGAGGCCGACATTAAGTTAATGCTAGCCCCCGAGTTTGCTAACGCATTGCTTATTGGCAACCCACAAATAGAGCAAGGAATGGTGAAGCTTCCGGGATCAATCTTCTTTTGGGGGAGCTTGTTGAGGAGTACCACCGAGCATTCTTCACTAAGGGTGACATGTTGTATGGTTTCAATATTTTTTTGTGAGTGAGGAAGTCCCTCATAAACTTAGAATACTTTGGCATCTATGTGAGGACCTCTACAAAAGGAAGATTGATGTGAAGCTGTTTAAGCAAGCTCACAAACTCAGTAAATTGTTCGTCGGTCTTTTGCCGAAGTAAACGATCGGGGTAAGGGACCGGAGGTGGTTTGGTTATGTCGGTGTTGGTGATTTGGGTTGAGTATTTTCTTGGTTATTGTTGGTAGGTTTTTCAGCTTGAATTGGGTTGCTTTCTTGTGGGGTTGGCTCATTCTCGGGCCCTGCCTTCCGGCTTCTTAGATTAATTACGTTTACTTGGGCTTTCGGGTTTGTTTCGGTATTACTTGGTAAGGCTCCTTGTGGTCTTTTGGCGAAATGTTGGGCTATTTGGCTAAATTATTTTTCGAGATTTTGAATACTAGCACGTTGGTTTCTTATCTCCTCTTCGGTTTGTGAGAACCTTTCCAAGTACCTTTTATCGGATTCGGAGAAGAGGCGAGTGATAATATACTCAAGCCTTTCTCTTCCTCCTTGTTGTGATTGAAAACTTTGTTGCCCATTTTGTGATTGTTGAAAGTTAGATCGTTGATTTTGATTTTGTTGGTTATTACCCCCCGATTCCCTCCAACAAAGTTGGGATGATTACGCCACTCGGGAGTGAAAGTGTTACTTTGAACTCCCGGTGGTCGTGGCCGGTTATTTAGGTAGTTTACCACTTCCGTTTGATTTTCTAGATCTTTCATACAACTCCAGTTTTCATGCGGGCCGCCGCACCCTTCGCAAGCCATAACCGAAGCCGTTTTGTTTAATTCAAGTTTCGTTATTTTATTGGTTAAGGCTTCGATTTGGGCTTGCAAAGAAGTGGACTCATCTACTTTGTGGGCGCCCGGGGCTATAGACTTTGAGCCTCTAGGAGTGTGCCATTGAAAACTGTTTTGAGCAAAGTCTTCAATTTGATTATAAATTTCATCGGGTCACCGATTCCCAAGGAGTCCCCCGGAGCCGGAATCAAGGATTTGCCTTATGTGCGGCAAGAACCCGTTGTAGAAGGTGGACATTTGTTGCCATCGTTTAAGACCGTGATGCGGGAATTTCCTTAGTAGCTCCTTGAACCTTTCCCATGTC
Organism: Helianthus tuberosus; assembly: GCA_030545235.1. NCBI lineage: Eukaryota > Viridiplantae > Streptophyta > Magnoliopsida > Asterales > Asteraceae > Helianthus > Helianthus tuberosus. Next base: position 82,168,838 of record CM060413.1, read on the forward strand.
TCGTACAAGGATTCCCCGTATTCTTGAGAGTAGGTGTTGATCTCACTCATGAGTTTGGCGGTTTTAAGGCGTTTTCTTAAAAAACGCTCGGGTTCGTCAAGCGGTACTTTTATGTCTTTGTCGGAGGTAGAGGTCATGCACCAAACTGTATTCCTGGGAAGTATACAGAATTGTGTGATTTTCTGCGAATAAAAAAAAACTTGATTAGAGGGGTGGCACGGCCCCGTGCTGTGGCTAGCATGACCCGTGCTATCTGGAAAAACTTTTCTGTTTTCAGGTTCCCAGTACTGGATGTTTAGCACGACCCCGTGTCAAATCGTTCCAGTAACCAGAAAATAGAATTTTCCAGATACTGTAGATTTAACACGGCCCGTGCTGATCCCGCACGACCCCGTGTTAATCTACAGAAAGCAGATTATTAGGGAAAAAGAATAAAAAATAAAAATAAAGATAAAAGAAAAGATTAGGCCGTCAATTTTAAGCTTTCCTGAAATTCTTGTGTCCCCGGCAACGACGCCAAAAACTTGACGTGTGTCGGTGTGAGTACATTTTTAGTTATTTTTAGCTCTTTTACTCGCCGATTTCAAGTTTTAAATTTATAAAACACAATATTCCACTATCACTCTACACACACGCTTAGGGCAAGTATACCCATCGCGAACGTAGTATAGTGATGGCAAGATACCGAGGTCGTCCAGGGACACAAGAGCTTTTAGTACCGGCTTATCGTCAACGTCTAATCGAACCAACTTATGAGAAAAGAATTTTAAACTAATAAAAAGATAAAAAAAAGAAAACAAAAATAAAATAAAAATGATAGACTAGAAAGAATCACTTGGATCCAACTTATCTTTCTTGTATCCTTTTGATGATTTCCGCACTTTGGACATTTTAAGAGATTATCTTAGTTATAGTAGTAGGCCCCTCTTCCAAGGCGACATTACCCTCGACCAAGTGGTTTGAGTCAGCAAGGATACAATCCCAAGAGGTTGGATTATTGAAAGATAATTAAGTAAGTTATTAATGCAAAATGTGGTGGATCCCCCTTCCGAGGCAGCGATCACTCTCAACCCGTTGGTCTGAGTCAGCTGGGATACAGTCCTCGCGGGGTTGGTTTAATGTTTTAATAAAAGTTTAAGAATAAGTGATTCAAGCTTTTTGCACCTCTCTCGTGCTGGGTAATGCCCGCTCCGACTCGTGAGGTGTTACTGGGCTTGAACCAGTTTCTCGCAGGATCTATACACTGAACGAGATATAGAATTACCCAAACCACACTTCTAACCCCTTTCCAGGCAATTAACATGCTTTATATAGACTGTAAAGAGATTAATATGTTGAATCAACGAACATATGTAGAATGATTGAGTAAATTCGCCTTCAATATAAAAAAACTATTTATTAACGTCATTAATACATACCCAATTAAAAAGGAGCCAAAGATTGGAAATCATAAAAGAAATACATAAAAGAAAAGTCTTCACCAAGTTATGTAAGAATTTAGCCAAGCATGGCCTTTGTTTCACAAAGATTCTTACAATCAATCTTGGATCCCGAGACCACACACACACTCTAAAGATGGAAAATGGATGATGGTGGTGGATGATGGTGTTGTAGTGGTGGTGGAGTGGTGGAAAGTGAGAGGGAAGTGGTTTGCCATGGGATGAGTTGAAGTGGACCTAAGCACTCCTATTTATAGTTGTAAACAGAAGGTACAGCACAACCCATGCCTGCCTGGCACGGCCCCGTGCCTATCTCTCTCTCTCTCTCATCCTCATTAACTGCAGTGTCAGATTTGTACTAACACGGCCCCGTGTGTCAACGGCACGACCCGTGGCCAAAGTACTTGCTGTACTATCGCAGATTTTGCAAATCTTTGAGTTGACCATGCCTCGTGTTGGCTTGGCACGGCCCCGTGTTGGCTGCTATTTTTATCTTTTGCAGTTATCTTTATCTTCTGCCCAGTATCCATCTTTGTACACGGCCCGTGTCAGCCTTCTGTTCTTGTTATTTTGAGGTTTGGATATGAGTCGGGGCTTGGCGATCTGCGACAATTCCTTCTTCTTTACATTTATGTTGGATTTTGCTGTCTTTTTGCTCCTTTTGCAAATTTAAGCTCTTTTATCCCAGTAAATATAAAAGGAACGAAAACAAGAGCTTTTTCCAACATTAGTACTAAAAAGGGTTGCTTTTACGCTGTTTTTGACATAATTTATATGTTTTATTTTGATCACATCATTGGACATCATAATCAGTATTGTTTTAATATTGGAGATGCTCAGTTCTTGGGAAAACTAGAACAAGCACTACTAAGGTAATCTTATATAATGGGTTCTTTTTGAACCAAATAGAAAAATGTGCATGTAGTAGTTTTAATTCCTCTAGTAAAGGAGTGATCGTTTGATATGAAGGATCTGGGGGAGATTGTTGTTATCCTAGGAATAAGGATAATAGGGATAAACATGAGTATATTAATGAAACAGTTTCATTACAATGAGAAAGTGTTAAAAGAAACTAATTACCTTGTTTGTTCTCCAGTTACTACTCCTATGGGTCCCGATATCTAACTTGTACATAATCAAGGTGAATCTATTTCATAGATGTGTGTAAAATGCAACATATAAATTACATCAAATGAGACATAAAACTAACCCTTTTCAGTACTAATGTCAGAAAAAGTGTGCTTTTGTCTTACTTTTGAATTTACAGGACCAAATGAGCTTAAACGAGCCAAAGGAACAAATTTACAGCAAAAACCAACACAAATACAAAGAAAAGGAATAAACGTGACATGCCCGACCCCTCGACAGCATCCCCAAGAGCAAAAACAAGAAACAGAAGGCTGACCAAGGCCCGTGCCCACTGGACACGGGGGTGTGGTCAGGTGTCTGCAGAAAGGGCAAAGCTGTGGAAGCTTCTACGCCCACCACGGGGGCGTGCCCAGCTCAGCACGGGGCGTGGTCAATGCTAAGATACGCAGAATCTTGCAAAATCTTGGTAGTACAGATACGCTTCTGCCCACGTGGCCTTGCCCAGCGAACATGAGTCGTGTGGAGCCCAATGCTGACAAAAGCAATTAATGAAGGAAGAAAAAAGGATGGCCACGGGGGCGTGTCCGCTGGACACAGGGCCATGGCCAGGCTTCTGTACAGGCTATAAATAGGGGTGCTTGGCTCACTTCAAAGGCATCCCTTTGCAAACCACTACTCTCTCACTTTGCCACCACTACACCACCAACACCCACCACCATCATCCATCATCCACCTTTAGAGTGTGTAGTAGTCTCGGGATCCAAGATTGATAGTAAGAGTTCTTGTCAATCAAAGGCCATGTTTGGCTAAGTCTCTTACATCACTTTGTAAAGACAAGTCTTTAATGTATTACTTTTGATTTTTAATCTTTTCGCACTTTTTATTTGGTTTTGTATTAATGACTTTAATAACTAGTTTCTTATGTTGAAGGTGAAACTTCTTTATCATTTGTCCGTGGTGTCTTGGCATTACTTTACTGTCTATATAAAGTAAAAGATTTACACCATTCATATCTCTACGGTCTATATAGAGATATGTTGGCTACCTGGTCGGGGCTTAAGGCAATGGTTTAGTAAGGTTCTTGCCTTGTTCAGTGTATAGATCCTGCAAGGACCTGGGTCAAGCTTACTAGGACCTCCTTCAACACCCACTGGTATTGGATGGCGGGTGTGCGAATGGCTTGATCCCCTCATTGTAAACTACTATTAATACATTAAACCGGCTACTTGGGATTGTATCCCTGCTGACTCAAACCACTTGGCCGAGGGTAACGTCACCTTCAAAAGAGGGGCCTACCACTTTTCGCATTAATAACTTAATTAATTATCTTTCAATATTCCGACCCTTTGGGAGTGTATCCTTGCTGACTCAAACCACTGGGTTGAGGGTAACGTCACCTTCAAAAGAGGGGCATACTACTATAACTAAGATAATCTCTTAAAAAGTGCAAAAGTGCGAAAATCATCAAAGGATACATTAAAGGCGAGTCGGATCCAAGTGATTCATCTTGTCTATCTGTTTTTATTTTATTTTTATTTCTGCATTTTTAGTTTTATTTTTCATGTTTAAACCTTTTCTCAAAAATTTTAGCTTGATTAGAGGTTGAGGATAAACCGGTACTAAAAGCTCTTGTGTCCTTCGACGACCTAGGTATCTTACCAACGCTATACTACGCTCACGATGGATGCACTTGCCCAAGTGTGTGTTTAGTGTTAGTAGAATATCGTGTTTTATAAATTTAAAACTTGACTAATGTGTAAAATGGGCTTAAAATATCAATAAAAATATAATACACCTTGCACACACCAAGTTTTTGGCGCCGTTGTAGGGGGCACAAGGATTTTAAAAAAGTTAGGAATCAACGGCCTAATCATTTTTCTTATTTTTCTATTTTTTTTAGGATTTTTCTTAATTTTTCAGCATCTGCAGACTTCAGCACGGGGCTGTGCCCGCTGAACACGCCCCGTGCCCAATCTTTGTTACTAGCAATCCTGTTTTAAGTCAGACAGTAGCTAAACACGGGGCCGTGCCCACTGGACACGCCCCCGTGTCCAAACACTAGTTACTGAAAATAGAACCGTAAGATCCCGACGGTTGTTAATTTCTGACACAAACATGAGTGATATTGATTATTTTTACTTTCGCTCCTCTTATGGTGCGTGGTGTCAAATACATGGTGGATCTCATAAAGATTTAGAATGTTACTTTCTAAATTACACTCCCACTATATAGACCCATCGTTTCCCTGTAACCTTAAGATGAGCGAGAGTAAAAACGATCCCTATCTCTCTCCCGAGTGCCTCAACCATTTCTTTTGGAAGACATAATTTTAGAAGAATTATGTCAGCTCAATGAAATAATTCTCCAATTATTAGAAGAACTTGAGATGGATACAAGCTATTTATCTCAAGACGATAATCAAGGAGAATTATTGGGGAAGCTTTCAGAATCTAACAACATCGACAATACCGAAAGCACCTCTAACTCTTGTGAGGACTTGACACTTGAACGATAGTCGTCCCTGTATCGATTGTGCCATGAAGGACTCTCCATCGGTCTCCGCCGATGCGTTCATATAACTGAGAGATTCGATATATACCTTCTTTAACGAGAGCCCGGATAAGGGGAATAAAGGTTGGTTTCGCCCACCGGTATTTAGCTTAGGTTTTACCCATTCCGATAACCTCTTGCGTTCTTGTCTAAAGCAAGGGCGATTAAGGTACCTTAGGCACTTCGGTGTTGTTCCATCCAGTAAGGAACCGCCCGATCTGGACAAATTCCTTAGAATAAGACAAAACTTCATAAAAACTCTCTAGCCATGGGGCCGTGTCCAGGTCAACACGCCCCGTGCCCGCCTAAAAATTGACCACAGGGTCGTGTCCAGGCCAACACGCCCCGTGTTCAGGATACGGACAAAATGTGTCAGAGTCATGTCTGACCACGTGGCCTTGTCCAGCCGACACGGGGGAGTGGTCTGCGTGCTGTCGTTTTCTATAAAGTCAGCGTGATTCCTGCACATTTGGACCCATTCCAAAGACCAAGATCTGCTGGGATTTTCACATATACCCTACAAGGTATATTCCAAAGAAGGTTCCCAACAACTATCTTGTCTTTACCACTTTTGTCTCTTGCTTTCTTCTCCAAAAACTCCTCAAAACCTCCATTAAAGCTTGAAACCTCCATGTTTTTAAGCTTTATTGTGATATTTGCTAGGTTTTTAACCAAGGAATCTTATCAAAAATAAGTTTTATAACACTGTTTTAAGTTATTTCTGCTCAGAAATCTCTCAAATTTCAAAAAAAATTAATTTAAAACTATAAGATTTCTGAGTCCAAAAATCTGCAGAATGGTGGCCACGGGGCCGTGCTTAGCGAGCACGGGGCCGTGGCCAGAGTTACTGTTTCATTAATTTGAACTTTTCGACTTGTTTTCTTAGAATGTCGAGCCATAATAGCGGAACCTCTTCAGCTCACTCGAGGAACAGTCACAGGGAAAATAAGCCATCGATAGAAGCAACCCTTGTGCGCTATGTAATGGCGCTAAAAGAGGAACTCGATGAGATGACATCCGTGGAGGAAGTCCTAATTGACTGTTTCAACTATCTAACGGTGGGACTAGAGAGTAGCTTACAAGAAATCAACCTTTTGCCCCAAAGGTTGAACATTCTTGCAATGCCGCCTATGGAACCAATCTTCCCGCAAGAAGATTGGAACTTGGCATAAGATGTTATTAATCCTACCGGATGGGACGACATTCCGCCGGAACCTCCTCTAGACGCCTTACAAGAGGTTCTGGTTGAAGTCGTGCCTCCTCCACATGAGGAAGACAATGAACTCGCTTTCCTTCTCCCCCGGGAGATAGAGGAGTGGCTTAACGATGTGTGAGGGGCACTCTCCGGAAAGAAGTTCTAAAAGCCTTATTCAACCGAAAGAATCATTTTCGGAAATTTTGTTACTCTTATAATAAAAACATCTAGGCTAGGACTTATTTGTGGTTTAAGATTTCTTGCATTCTAGGACCTACTTATCCCGTTTTTAGTATGCACTTTTTATTTTTTTAGGAACTATGTATTTCACTCTTTAATGAATGATGGTTTTTAATTATTGAATGGTGTTTGGATGATGTTGTAATGGTTAAATACACTGGAAAAGGTGGAGGTTTCCAAGGGAACGTTTAAACTACACCCCATGCACAAAAACAGAACCTCCCGACAATTTTCCAGCATTACAGCAAGTTTAGCACGGGGCCGTGCTCAGCCCAACATGCCCCGTGCCCAAGGCTCTTGTAACACCTCGCAAAATCATGTCCAATACAGTGGTGACACGTGTCATAAACCCTGATCATGTTAAAAGTTAACTTGAGGGACTAAAGTTGTCAAACAGTGAAAAGATGTAAATAGAACGACTAAAAGTGTCAACATGCCAAACTTGTGCCTCTGATTGACCTCATATGATGTTCGTATTCTTTATTGAATAAATTGTCGGACACAAGAAGTCGTTTGTGCTTAAAATTAAAAGTTTACAAAACACGGGGGTTAAAAGTGTCAACATATTAATTCTTACCTCTGAGTGACCTTTTAACGTTCCCGAAGCTTTGTAATATATTATTATATACATATGAATGTCAGATAATGATTTCATAAAGTTTCGGTTGGATTTTGTGATGAATAATTCAATTTCAAGAAAAAGGGTAAAAGTGTAAATGTGACAATTCTTCATTTGGGAGACCTTTTCAAGACTCCAAAACATTATTATGCATGGCCTTACTTCCAAGAACATTTCAGACATGATCATGTGGGCCCCTCATGCTGAAAATGACCATGTATTCGAGTTATGAAAGTTGCATGGTCAAATATAAAAGTTCTAAAAATTTTGTCTTCTGATTAAAGCTTACGGACCGCAAAGTTTCTATCTTAAGGTCCGTAAGGGGGCTTAACTGGGCGATACAATTTGAATAGCGGTTACGGACCGTAAGGGCTTAGGCTTACGGTCCGTAAGGACTGTATCTGGGCAGTAGAAATGGACAGCTGCGGGTTGTCATCTTCTACACCCCTTTTCTCGAATCAGCAGCATGTTAATGGTATTGTAAAACCTCTAAGACACCTGTAGGCATCAGATTTCACCTGGGGGACACCTGCATTGATCCTAGAACATCAAAAATCCTATACAAAGGGCCATGTTTTGAGCTCTTGAACTTGCACACTTCAAGTTTTCACTTTCAAGCATTAGCTCTGGAGCATCCTGATCTCTAAGGAAGCTCTGTTAATTCAAATCTTCTTGATAAGGATCTTTGTAAGTGTTCTTAGCTTATGTAGTTAAGCTTTTATTAGTTTAAGGACCGAAAGTCAAAGTTAGCGTAATTCTGCTTTGACTTTGTGATTAATCACTAACGGTCCAACCACAAAGGGCCATGTTTTGAGCTCTTGAACTTGCACACTTCAAGTTTTCACTTTCAAGCATTAGCTCTGGAGCATCCTGATCTCTAAGGAAGCTCTGTTAATTCAAATCTTCTTGATAAGGATCTTTGTAAGTGTTCTTAGCTTATGTAGTTAAGCTTTTATTAGTTTAAGGACCGAAAGTCAAAGTTAGCGTAATTCTGCTTTGACTTTGTGATTAATCACTAACGGTCCAACCATTATTCGAATTGAAAGTGGCTATGTGTTGGTAATTATGTAGGTATTAAACCCTTAAAAGGGCACCTCCTAATTATCACATTTACTTGGTCAATTGTCGGGTCAAAGTACTTAAGTGAAAAGTCAAAAGAGTCAGTTTTTATAAAATAATTCATAACCGATAATGTAGAAGCTATGAAATACATTTTATCACTTAAATAATTTGGTAAATAATATAAGAACATGTTTAGGCATGTTCAACCCTACAATTCTGAGTTTAGGCTCGGTTCGCAACCGAATGTCGCAAGAGTAGACTTTTGCTTTGACTTTCAGTTCTGACCCGATTAGGCTTAGTTTAGTTATGCCTTAGGATTCCTTTGTGACCATATTATATGTTAGCATAACTCTTTGAAGTTATACTACATGGTCCCTTAGAATTCAGAGATTATTTGCATGTTCCGTTATTTGCTTAAAGTTGACCATTATGCCCTTTTGTTATAAAAATGAGATTTTTGAAAATGTGAAAGGACAAAAGGCTTTATTACTAATTTATAAGTATGTCCAAGAAGTTTGACCTCAGTTTCTGGTCTCAAATAAAAGTTATGTAAGATATCGTAAAACAAAACTTTTTGTTAATTAAATTGCATTTTTAGCATAAATCATATTTAAACCCAAATTTTGGCACCAAACTCATTGCCTAGTGTTTTAATATAATTATTAGGGAATTTTAGAATTTTTGGTCAAATTTTATACTGACCATAACATAGAGTTCTTGCATGAACTCGGTAATTGACGGTAATGTCCTTTTCACTAATAAAATAAGTTTTACACATCATTTACATGTCAACCCTTTTTATACTGATTTTATATATTAAATAAAATATTTTAAGCAGTTAAGGTTGATCAAAATCTCAGATTTCCTTAATGTTGGTGCATCAAATGTCTGTTAACTTCGTCTTTATCGAGTCTTATGTCTAGATATGATAAACTAGCACACAACAGGATAGAAATTAGGGTTACTTTGTGTTAAAGAGGGTAATTTCGTTTGAATGTGACCATGACCATTTCAAACGAAATTAACAAATTTAATTCCGCTTGAAATGGCCAGTGCCACTTTCAAACAGAATTACCAACTCTATATATAGGGATGTTGCTGTGTCATTTCAAACAGGATTAGAACAGTGTTTTCAGAGCCGAGGTACTGCCGGATTGTTATTTGAATTGTAAAAGCTCAGGAAATCATTAAGAGAAGATAATTAGAAAGTATCAAGCTGTGTTACGTCAATTTCATTGATTCCACCTTTGATTTTGATGTTGAACTCTTCAGATTGACTCATTAGGGTCACACGATGATCCAACAAGTGGTATCAGAGCATAGGACGAGGAGTTCATACCATTTCAGCTTGATTTCATCAGATTCTCTTACTTCTACTCTTTCTTCTCTAAATTGAACAAGATTTAACGGTCAAAATGGCTTGATTTTCTCACATAATAAGCGAAACATAGGTTTAACTAATCCTTGAAAGAATTGGACCTTAATTCGACTTAAATCTGATAAAATTGTTAATTCCGCTTGAAAAAACTGTTCGGACAAGATGACATCATCCTAATTCCGCTTGAAAATGCACGTGTGATTTCAAATGGAGTTAACTTTTGTGACTAACTTCGTTTGAAAAGTATTTCTATTTCAAACGGAATCACTAATTTCGCTTGAAAGTGTTGTTGAGTTCACACAAAATCACTAATTCCGTTTGAAAGTGACTAATTCTATTTGAAAGTGACTAATTCCGTTTGAAAGTTCAAACGAAATTAGTTATTCCGCTTCAAAGTGACCTTATTTCGTTTGGTAATTCCGTTTGAGTGGCTATTCCGTGTGAAAAACTGATTTCGCTTGAAGTAATACCGCTTGAAATTGTATTTGATAAAATTTCAAAAAAAAATTTCTAAGTGTTTGTTGATTATTTCAGGGAACTTGAAAGATGGATGAGTTTATGAATCATTTCAGTGACATGTTTGCTTTCGCGGGAAACACCGGAGATGATACTTCAAACAATACAAATGAAAACACTCCAAGTGCGAAGAAAACTCTGTCCGATGCTTTAAGTGTGGAGAGTGCATATGGTACATATAACAAACCTCCAAAGTTGATGGCGATTGAAGAATACAATAGGTGGGCCAAAAGATTTGAAGAATGGATAAAAGCGTTTGCGTACCCAAGCTGGAGAAGTTTAAAGAATGGCTTCAATAATGGAAGACCAGATTGTGAAAATTTGACAGAAACTGAAGATATAGAGAATTTTGTTGCTGAACAAAAGTGCATTGCATTGCCTCATCAGTCTATGAGAGACGACATAATATCTTTGATTGAGTACAAAAATGCTCAAGATCTTTGGGAAAAATTGAGAGTGAAATGTGTGGGTAGTGCTGAGATAGTAAAAAACAAAAAGAAACTGTTAAGAAAAGAGTTTGATTTATTTGGCTGTTTGAAAAACGAATCTGTTTCTAAGATGATTGAAAGATTCGGGCACTTGAAGTTGGAGCTGGCCAGACACGGGGTTGTATATTCTCGAGAAGAATTAGTTGATAAATTGTTTGACTCGCTGCCAGATGAGATGGATTGGCAATACTTTGCTTTGATGTTGAAAAATACGATAAAATCGGAGGATCTGACGGTTGATCTGTTGATTGAAAGACTAGAGAGTCATGAGCTGGAGATAAAGAAATCAAATAAAGTCAATCATTCCTAATATCAGCAGAATGTGGAGCTGTACTATCCAAAAAGTATGATTCCCAAGAATGTGTCTCCTAAAACAGCTTTCTCTGCTGAAAATTCTAACACATCAAGTAAAGAGAGTTCAAGCAGTGGTTTTCACAGTGGTTCGTCATCAACTTCAAGCCAATCAGCCTCAAAGAACTTGTTTCAATGCAACATTGCTGTGGATTTAAAGAATGCTCAAAATTTCAGTGAAGAATCCGCAAAACAGCAGATGGTGTTCTTAGCTTCTGTGCTAGAGTCATATGAGAGTCTTGTGGCAGGCAAAATTGGAAACACTAACCTCACCAAGGAGGACTACGATCAGATCGACCTGGAAGAGATGGAGTTGATCGATATCAGGTGGTGTATGGCTAGTGCAGTCCGACGAGCACAACGGTTCATGGAGATTACTGGTAGACATTCTATCGGAGGGCTGTCCACAAAACTTGGCTTTGACAAGTCAAAAGTCACATGCTTCAGGTGTAAACAAAAAGGACATTTCAAAAGAGAATGTCGTAACGCACCAGCTGATGATACTGCAAATCCATTTCGTGAAGATTACTACAAAAGAGCGATCTATCATCAGAACAAATCAGAACCGCCCAGGATGAAGCAGATAGAGGAGGCACCCAAAGAAAAATCCAAGGCACTTGCTGTTTTTCATGATGATGAAGGTTATGACTGGAGTGATATTTTGCCAGAGGAAGATGCAGTAGGATATGCATTTGTGGCAAAGATTGTTCCTTTTAAAGACAACAGAACAGAAAAAGAAAAATTTGTTAACAGAAGGATGAAAGCACAAACCAGGATGAGCAGAATCTATAACACATACAAAGAAGCTAAAAGAGCAAAAAGATGGGATGCCGACAGAGAATGTTACCTTGACCCACAAGGAAACATTGCAGTTGATCCAGATTCCATTAGTATTGATGCTCTCATCCAGCAATTTGCTGAAGAAGAAGAAGCCAGATAGAGAGAATGGTGGGGAGGTGGAGAAGAGAAAGAAGAAGAAAAAGAAAAAGAGAAAGAAAAAGAGTTGCAGATAAAGAAGATTGATGATGGGATCATTGATACATCACAAGAAGTCACCGCTGAAAACTTGAAGAAGATGGCTGACAAAGTTCTTGCTGCAAAAGAACTAGAGGTAGTTTCTGGTTCTGGAACTGAGTCCAAAAATAAGGTCAGTTCAAATGATACACATGAGTCAGGTAAGAAAGTTAAATTTGAGAACGACTGCAAAAATTGCATGAAGGAGTGCAAAGTTTGTAGTACAATTACTTACCTCAGTGGTAAGAAAGTTGAAGAACTGACTGGTAGAGTCAGAAGTGTTGAAGATCAGATCTTAAACCGTGATAAATTGTTGAAAGCTTCGAACGACATATTAAAAGAATTAACTGAGAAAATCGAAAATGATAAAAATGACATAGAATGAATAAGGAAAGAAAACGAAAAGTTGATTCTTGAAAATCGTCACATTTCAGAAAATTTTGAGAAGCTAAAATGAACGGTAAAAGATTCTGATGAAAGAAATGGTAAAACAACCAAAGAAAATCTTCAACTGACAAGTGTTCTTAGAGTGAAAGAAGAGTTAATCAACCAGCAACTGGATGAAATTGCTAAATTGAAGCTTCAGTTTCAAGAAGCTAAAATTGAAAATGAACGCATCCAGTTGAAATTAACCAGTTACAACTCCGCAAGCTTTGTTTTACAACATATCGTCCCTAAACCTATCGGGAAAAACAAAGCAGGCGAAGATGTTTATTCGGATGGAACTGGGGTTGGGTTTCATCAAGTTCCACCACCGGTTCTAAACAACTTTTCAAAGAAAAAATCAGGGTTGGTTAATGATGAAGAAGAAAATGAGGTTAAGCTTCCAGACACGATTGATGTCACATTTACCACATCATCTGATGAAGATAGTGTCCAATCTGAAATAGTTAAAAGTATGGCTGAAAATGTTTTAAAGTCTGAAAGTGACACTACTGAGGATGATGAATGCTTTTTGGATAAATACATTCCAAAATCAAAATCCAAAAACAACTTAAGTGATGAACCTAGTCTTGTGATGTACAAGATGGCGGGATCTGATAAGTTGTATTCGGATCGTGATTTTCCGTTGGAGAACGTGAATGTTGAAAAATTGAGAAATGTGTTCAAGTTGATTGAAATTGATCTATCTGAGATAGAAGGTTTGAAACAGACAAAGAGACAAATGAATTTCGAAAAAGATAAAGCTTACTACAAGAAACCAGTTGTTCCACCACGTTTTTATAACAAAAACTAAAACAGATGGTCAGGTGGATATCAGGGTGGTAAGAATTATCAAAGAAGAAATTTTCAAAACAAGAAATTTGTTGAGAAAAAGGTCTTTGTTTCGAGTTCAAGTTCACTTTCTGATGAAGTATCTAAAATCTTTTCGAAAACAAATGAAGAGTTCTTTGAGAAAAAGGCCTCACAGCCTCAGTCCGAAGGCACAAGTCGGGTAGTTGACACCCGAACATGTTTAAAATGTAATCAAGTTGGACATATTGCACGAAAGTGTACCAACTTGAAGCCTAAGACTGAAGTTGTTGAGATTCAGAAAAGGAAAGTTGATGTGAAAGGAAAGGTTCCAATGGTTGTTGAGAAAAAAGTTTCGAAAAATGATAACACCAAGATCAAAACTAAACCCGTAAAGAATGTGGTAACTAAAACAAACAAATTTTACAAACGGGTTGCTTCGCCTCAACAAGCATGGAAGCCAAAATCAGTTGACAAGAAGTCAATTTCTCCAAAACCAAAGGTTTCTGAGACAGAAAAACAATCGTCTTCTACCGTTCCGGTAAAGATGAATGTTCCTTTGGATCACTATGAGAAACTGGAGAAACAAAAGTTTACTACTTCTGAAAATAAGAATGTACCAAAGAAAGACCAATCATCTGGTCAACCTCCTCAAAATGATTTCTTTTTATACAAAAACGTTGAGATTGGGTCTGAGGAGAGCTTAAAGATGAATGACAAGAATTTTCCGCCACTTTACATTGCAAAACTCACTTAAATGTCAAGTTGCCCGAGTCAAAAGAGGCTTGGGTGGCATCAACTTCTAACTAAGTGTTTGTGATATGTGCAGGAGCTTCCAAGATCCGTTTCATGATGGATTATGGATAGTGGAGCTTCTCGGCACATGACAGGGAAGAAGACCCTACTGTATGATGTTAGAGGGTTTAATGGAGGTTACGTGAGATTTGCAGGAAATCAAGGTGGTCGAATAGTTGGTGAAGGAACTTTATCGAATGGTATTGTCACGTTTGAAAGAGTAAACTACATCGCCGAGCTTGAAAACAATCTTCTGAGCATCTCTCAGATTTGTGATCGTATGAATACAACGCACTTTACAGACAAAGAATGTTTGATCTTGAAACAATGATTTGTTGTTCCCGAAGAGTGGGTTATCATGAGAGCGCCCAGAGTCAATGATCTGTACATGTTGGACATGAGTGTTGCAACTACAACCACGGGTCAGGCTCATTGTTTTATGTCAAGAGCAACAGAAAAAGAATCACAGTTATGGCATCGAATGTTGGGTCATATTCACTTGAGAAAAATGAATCACCTGGTGCATAACGACTTAGTAATTGGTGTTCATGTGAAAGGTTTTCATCTTGAAGGGGAGTGCATTAGCTGTGTCAAAGGCAAGCAAAAGAAGAAATCTCACCCTAAGAAGAAGGAAAACTCAATTTTGAAACCTTTAGAGAGACTCCATATGGATCTGTTTGGTCCAGTGAACGTCAAAAGCATAACAAGAGATCTCTATTGTCTAGTAGTTACAGACGATTACTCAAGATTTTCATGGGTATTATTTTTGAAGTCAAAAGATGAGACGTTTGATCACTTGATGACGCTGTTCAAGAAGATAGAAAACTTGTACCAAACCCGCATCAGAAGATTACGTACTGACAATGGTACTGAGTTCAAGAATTTCAAAATGGAAGAATATTGTGATGAAAGAGGTATATTGCATGAATTTAGTGCGCCTTACACTCCGCAGCAGAATGGAGTAGCTTAAAGAAAGAACAGGACGCTAATTGAAATGGCTAGGACAATGCTTGCTGATTCCAAACTACCTGTTAATTTCTGGGCAGAAGCAGTGTCAGCCGCATGCTATACGCTCAACCGGGTTCTCACAGTGAAGAAATTCAACAAGACATGTTTCGAGCTGATCAATAACCGCAAACCGAACCTGAAGTATTTAGAACCGTTTGGGTCTCCCTGTACAGTTCTAGAACCTTTTGGAAAGTTTGGTCCAAAGAGCATCGAGGGAATATTTGTGGGATACTCAAGTCCTTTGAAAAGAGTCTTTATTTCAAGCTTGAAGCGGATTATTGAAGCATACAATGTTGAATGACAAGGCTACACAATGCCACCGCAAAATCCCGGCGATTCATGGCGTTTTCACTATGATAATTTGTGGAATTTGTTTGACATGGAAGAGGAAGAAGAAGAAGATTTCTTTGATGAGTTGAATATTCTGAGAGAGTATGAGTCATCGCAGGAAAGGTTCCCAGCTGAGTATTCTAGACGTCAAAATCGAGCTTCAAATGACGATGAAGCAGGTCCAAGCAATGCTGGAGAACATGATGATATTCAACAAGATGAAGTTGCTCATGATAATCAAACGGCAGTCAATTATAATCAAGAATCTGAGAACAGACCAGTATTTGATCGTGGTGATTCAGATTCTGAGGGGGAGCAGATTCAGAGTTCAATTCAAACAATTCCAATCAGTAAACAAGGTGCAAATCAGAATGTCACAAATTTGGAAGGTGAGGTAGATGTTCCAGGCGAGGTGATGCCGAGAACTCTTTCGTACCATCCAGAAGAGTTGATTATTGGAGAATTACAATCAGGCGTCCGCACTAGACGACAAATTGATCAAGGGCTTACTTGTTTTTATTCTACAGTTGCTCCGTTACAAACTGAGTTTTCACTTAGTTGTTTTATCTCGCAGATTGAACCGAGAACATATAAGGAGGCGCTAACTGAAGATTCTTGGGTCAACGCAATGCAAGAGGAGTTGAGTCAGTTTGAGAAGTTAGGAGTGTGGAAATTGGTAGACTTGCCTGACGGTCACAGGAAGATCAACACCAAGTGGGTGTTTAAATGTAAGAGAGACGATCGAGGGGTTATTAATCGAAACAAAGCTTGACTCGTAGTCCAGGGTTTCAGTCAACAGGAGGGGATAGATTTTACTGAAGTATATGCTCCGGTTGCTAGACTTGAAGCAATCAGAATCGTTCTAGCATTTGCATCTTGGAAAATTTTTAAAGTTTATCAGCTAGATGTTAAATCGGTGTTTCTCTATGGGAAGGTAAAAGAGGAGGTATATGTCGGCAGCCACTGGGCTTCACTGATCCAATCCACAAAGACAAGGTATATTTGCTGGATAAAGCGCTGTATGGTTTACACCAGGCCCCGAGAGCTTGGTACGAGACATTGTCTCAACACCTGTTAGCCAACAGCTTCATCCGAGGAAAACTCTTCACCAAAGAGGTCGACGGACATCTTCTGATTGTTCAGATATACGTGGACGATATTATATTTGGGTCAACAAATGAAAGTTTGTGCAAAGACTTTGAAAAAGTTATGAAGCAAAAGTTTAAAATGTCATCGATGGGGGAGATGAAATTCTTCTTGGGACTTCAGGTTGATCAACTGCCTAAGGGAATTTTCATACATCAGACGAAATATGTTCATTATATCTTAGAGAAATTTGGGATGTCAAGATCTACTCTAGCTTTCACCCCATTAGCGACGAATCATGGGATAAACCCTGATCTCACCGGAGAGAAGGTAGATGAAACGCTGTATCGTTCCATGATCAGATCGCTGATGTACTTGACAGCTTCAAGACCCGATATTATGTATCCAACTTGCCTCGTAGCTAGATTTCAGTCTAACCCAAGAGCTTCGCATATGGTGATTGTGAAAAGGATATTACGCTACCTGAAAGGAACTCCATCATTGGGGTTGTGGTATCCAAGAAAAGGTGATTTCACGCTCGAAGGGTATTCCGATTCCGACTTCGGAAGCTGCAAAGTTAACGCAAAATCAACAACTGCGGGATGTCACTTTTTGGACCACGTTTGGTCACCTGGCAGTGTAAGAAGCAGACCTCTGTAGCTCTATCCACATGTGAAGCTGAGTATGTATCTGCTAGCAATTGCTGCTCTCAGATCTTGTGGATCCAGCAACAGATGCGCGACTACGGTTTGCAATTTCTTAACACCCCTATCTTTGTTGATAATGAGGTTGCGATATGTCACACCCCCAAAATCCACCATGCGGGAGCGAAGTGTCGTTGTGGATCGTTGAGCACTGTACTGGTTATAGTCTGGTTTTTATCAAAAACTTTTCCCTTTTTAAAAACCAAGTTCACTATAACCAATGGCTCTGATACCAATCTGTCACACCCCCAAAATCCACCATGCGGGGTATCACCGCTTGGAGGCGTGACGTGACCAGGATCGAGCCACCAATCATATTGAACAACTCAATTAAGTAAATAAAACCAAACATAATACGATTGGTGACCAAAGCTAGTTAACCTTGTTTAGTTTAAACAGCGGAAGCATAAACGTGAGTTCAAAAGCATAAGTCCATAGTTCATAAGTTAAAGTTTCAAAACGCAAGTTTAGTAAGTTCATAAGGATTTAAATATTAAGCACGGAACATAACAGTCCGTACACCACAACGACTCCTTCCCCGTGCAAGCTCCAAGCATTTAGCGACCTGTAAGGTATGTAACAACTAGTCAACAACAAAGTTGAGTGAGTTCACGTTTGGTTGTTTAGTTTTAAGTTGTTTCTGAAAAACGTGGTTTGACTTTCGTTGGCTTATTTGCCGTGGGGGTTACCCCGTAGTTGAAAGTATGTTTAACCATTTCCCTTTTTCTTTACCCAATCCATAACCATGATCAGTGGGGGTTTTCCCCGTTTGAACTACTACACGGTATGATATCGACTGCTACGCAAATAAGTTGTGCCCTATATCAGTGTCTACCATCACTGACAATCTTCCATAGTCCATTAGTACACGCCCGTCCTACCGGCACGGTGTGAGGTTTGTTAAACCTAATAGCGCTATTAACTAATGACCCGCTCGCCATTGGCCTCGGCGATTAAGTCGATATAAATTGAGGGACTTCATGATAGAGTTTTGTCTAGCTAGTTTTAAGGTTGTTGTCCTGCACCAGGAGGACGAACGTACGTATTCTGCACCGGGAGAATTCGTAGGATTAATAATGGCATCCACTCTATGGAGGATGGCCGTACATATCCTACCCAAGGAGGATATGTAGATTTAGTTTTAAATTCTTTAACCCATTCCCAAACCACCGGGAATCCCATGCCTTAGAAAGTGTGTGAACTCACCTTGGTTTGCTCGGTTAGATTCTCAATATAGCTAACAGTCAAGGTCGGTCAATCACGTCCTAGTATGATTTACCAGTTAGTCATTTAGTGGCTTTCAAACAGAACACAAAGTTCCTACACGTATCTATCACACAACATGCATCACTGTAACGGTTTATGCCCATCTAAGTTTCCCGTCCATTCCCCACTCAAAATCAAACATACGATAATGCACATAACATATATAACATGTTAAATCATTCACAGATAGCATACTCGGCATTTAGACACGCAAGTCACAACTTATGTCAATTCAGCATTAATACTCAAAACCGGCTGTTTTCGGACATTTAAATAAAATAGTTAGATTATTCCAAAAATTCCCAAATTTTTATAGAATGTCATAAACATTCCATATTTTATTGTGTAAAAATATCGGGGTCCGGTTAATTACCCACATTTTATAAAAATTCATATTCGGGACTGAACTCAGATTTATGTATTTCTGACCACAGTCCACGAAACAATTTATTAAAAATTCATCGTAAGTCCGATTTGCGAAATTCCAGTGGGGTAATTACAAATACTTCAGTTGTCATCTACAGTAAAATTTTCATGGTCCGATTGATCACAAAACTCAGGTTATGACTGAAAGTATGACACCCATTTATTGCTGTCAAAATTCAGCTTAAGTTGCTGTTACAAATTAACACTTTAAAAATAGTAAACGGAGTCCAAAAATTACGATTCTGGTGCCATTAGAACCGTATTTCATAACACATCAACATAGACTTCAGAAAATACATTTTTCGTTAAGTTATGACCCGTTTACAGCCAACTGAAGTTGGCTGTAAAACTTGGACAGATTCTGATTTTTAGTGTTTAACCTTCTAAATCGTGTTCGATTGATTCCGTTAACGAGTTTAGTGACCACAACAATCATCAATCATCAATATTAACTAACAAATCACCAGATAATCACAACTATGCAGGATTTATAAGATTTACACACATATCTTTTCTTTATCCATCATTAAACACTTATGTTCAAGACTTTATATCGTGTTCTTGTGTGTTCTTCATATATCATCATACAAACATCTATTAACCACTAAAATCAAGAACAAGATAGTGATTTAGAACACTTACTACTAGCACAAGGCTAGGGAAGAAATAAGATGCAAATGTGGTGGATAAAAGGATTCTAGAGTGGTTCTTGAACTTCTGAAAGCACCGAGCTTAGTTGTCGACCTTCTAACACCTTTGTGTGCTTATAAAATGCTTGAAGGTGATCTAGTAATGGTGGTGGTGTGGTGATGATGGGGCTGCCGATTTCAAAGAAAGAGAGGAGAAGGAGAGCTTGTTGGGTTGAGGTTGTGATGAAAGAGAAAGCTTATCTCATGGGTTTATTTATAATCCAATTTCCTCATTGTCCATCATATAATATGTCTTCAAGATACTAAACATGATTATTAAAATAATCAAGAATGTGTAGGTGTTTCTAACATGGGGGAACCGATCGGTTGGGGGGGGGGGGGCAATATGGTTTGGTTTGAACTAGATAGTTAGGTGATATTTAGTTTAGTTAGGAGTTTAAACTAACTACTAGTGTGTTATGTATTGTAGCGGGTGTTAGGGTATTCGGGGACCCTAATTGGCTTAGAAAAAGAAAAACAATGTTAATGACAATATTTTTATGTCCCGGGTTAAGTCCGGTTGTTCGGTTTGACACTGTTCCGCTAAACTGCTTAATTAATTCGTAACGTGTCCTATGTATATATTTTTGCAACGTTTTTAATTTTTAACACTCAGGAAGTCATAACAGACTATTTAATGACTTTTCTGTACACTACTAGTGTGTCAATATGCACATGTAAATATAACACAGATATCAGAAAGCAGTTACGTAATTCCACACAGTCGTCAAGCACTTTATTATTATTAATAAACTGTAAGTTACATGTAAATTCGAGGGTTGTCAAATTCTCCCCCTGTTAAGAGAATTTCGTCCCGAAATTTAGCGCGTGGTTACTGAGGAAGCTAGTTAAGTTGCGTCGTTTTCCTGATTTTCCTGGGGTGTCACATCATCCCCCCGTTGATTTGGAATTTCGTCCCGAAATTCTGCAGTAGCTTCAGCCTCAGTAGTGGTTGCGTTTTTCCTAAACAGTTGGGGATACTTGAGTTTCATTTGGTCTTCTCGTTCCCAGGTATACTCTGGGCCACGACGAGCATTCCAACGAACTCGAATGAGAGGTATTCTTGTGTGCTTGAGAATCTTAACATCTCGATCAGTAATCTCTACTGGTTCCTCGATGAATCGCAGCTGGTCGTCAATTGTGAGTTCCTTGAGAGGGACAATGAGGGTCTCATCTGACAGACACTTCTTCAGATTCGACACATGGAAAACATTGTGAACTCCGCTGAGTTCTTCAGGTAGATTCAACCTGTAGGCGACTTTGCCAATTTTCTCGGTGACTTCGAATGGTCCGATGTAACGCGGATTGAGTTTGCCTCGTTTTCCAAAACGGATTACACCTTTCCAAGGTGAGACTTTGAGTAGCACTCGATCCCCAACCTGGAGCTCGAGTGGTTTTCTTCCCTTATCAGCATAGCTTTTCTGACGGTCACGAGCTGCCGCCATTCGCTGTCTTATCTGAGCAATTTTCTCGGTGGTGTCTATCACATGTTCTGGGCCAGTGATTTGGCTGTCACCAACTTCTGCCCAACAGAGAGGTGATCGACATTTGCGTCCGTATAATGCCTCAAACGGAGCGGCTTGAATACTGGTGTGGTAGCTGTTGTTATATGAGAACTCCACTAGCGGGAGGTGCTTTTCCCAGCCATTACCAAAATCGATTATACATGCCCTAAGCATGTCTTCAAGGGTTTGGATGGTGCGTTCAGATTGCCCATCCGTCTGCGGGTGATAAGCGGTGCTCATATCTAAACGTGAGCCAAAGGACTTGTGCATTGCTTGCCACAGTTCTGAAGTAAAACGCGCGTCACGATCAGAAATGATGGAAGTTGGCACTCCGTGCCTTGACACTACTTCTTTTAGATAAATGTCTGCAAGAGTAGAAAACTTATCCGTTTCTTTGATGGCCAGAAAATGTGCAGACTTGGTCAGTCGATCTACGATCACCCAAATGGTATCGTTTCCGCGTTGAGATCTGGGCAGACCAGTAACGAAATCCATGGAAATTTGCTCCCATTTCCATTTCGGGATCTCCGGTTGTTGAAGTAGGCCTGATGGTTTCTGATATTCAGACATGACTCTCGCACAAGTCAAGCACTTACTGACGTAGGTTGCTATGTGGGCTTTCATGCCAGGCCACCAATACGTAGTCTTGAGGTCGTGGTACATTTTATCCGAACCAGTATGTACCGAATAACAAGACTTATGTGCTTCATCCATCACAAGCTCGCGTAAGTTGCCATAAAGTGGAACCCAAATACGCCCCGTTACATAGTAGGCGCCGTCTTCCTTTTATTCTAGCCGTTGCCTTGATCCTCGTAGGGACTCAGCCCTGATGTTCTCTGCTTTCAATGCTTCGACCTGGGCATCTCGAATTTGAGCGGGAAGGTTGGATTGGATGGTAAGCTGTAAAGCACGTACACGCTTAGGTAAAGTATCCTTTCGACTGAGGACGTCAGCCACAACATTGGCTTTGCCCGGATGATACTTGATAGCGCATTCGTAATCATTCAAGAGTTCGACCCATCGGCGTTGTCGCATGTTTAACTCCTTTTGCTTGAAGATATGCTCGAGACTCCTGTGGTCGGTGTAAATGGTGCACCTTGTACCGTACAGGTAATGTCTCCATATCTTTAGCGCAAAAACAACTGCTCCCAGCTCCAGATCGTGAGTAGTGTAATTCCTTTCGTGAACTTTAAGTTGGCGCGATGCGTAGGCAATGACCTTGTCACGTTGCATCAATAAGCAACCAAGTCCTTGGATGGAAGCGTCGCAATAAACCACGAAATCATCGGTGCCTTCGGGCAATGAGAGGATAGGCGCGCTACAAAGTCTATCCTTTAGGTGTTGAAATGCGGACTCCTGTGCATCACCCCAACGATAGATGACACCCTTCTGAGTCAGCGAAGTGAGAGGTTGCACAATCTTGGAGAAATCTTTTATAAACCTTCTGTAATATCCGGTCAAACCCAAGAATTGGCGGATCTCTGTTGGTGTTCGGGGTGCAGGCCAGTTCTTGATCGATTCAACCTTAGATGGATCGACATGAATTCCATCCTTGTTTACCACGTGGCCTAGAAAGTGGACTTCGCGAAGCCAGAAGTCACATTTCGAAAACTTGGCGTACAACTGCTCCTTTCGAAGAAGTTCCAGCATAAGTCGTAGGTGCTGCTCGTGTTCCTCCTGACTCTTAGAATAGATCAGGATATCGTCGATGAACACAATAACGAACTTATCCAGGTAAGGCTTGCACATTCGGTTCATGAGATCCATGAAGACCGCTGGTGCATTCGTCAGCCCGAATGGCATAACCAGAAACTCGTAATGGCCGTAACGAGTTCTGAACGCTGTTTTGGAGACGTCCTCATCTCGGACTCTCAGCTGATGGTATCCCGATCTCAAATCAATCTTAGAGTAATAGCTCGACCCTTGCAGCTGGTCGAATAAGTCGTCAATACGTGGAAGAGGATAACGATTCTTCACAGTCACCTTGTTGAGCTCGCGATAGTCAATACACATCCTGAAAGTACCATCTTTCTTCTTTACGAATAGTACTGGAGCTCCCCAGGGCGAAGAGCTAGGACGTATAAAACCCTTTTCCAAGAGTTCTTGTAACTGCGTGGATAGTTCTTCGAGTTCTGATGGAGCTAGACGATATGGTGCTCGAGCTACTGGCGCTGCTCCAGGAGCTAGCTCGATTTGAAACTCAACTTGGCGATGAGGCGGAAGACCAGGTAATTCCTCAGGAAATACCTCGGGAAAATCGCGCACAATAGGGATGTCTTCAATTTTCTTCTCTTCCGTTGATGTGTCAGTAACGAGTGCTAAAATGGCAGTGTGGCCCTTTCGCAAACACTTCTGGGCCTTAAGGAAAGAGATGATGCCTTCGACAGCACCACTCTTGTCGCCACGAATCATGAGAGGTTCTTCACCAGAACGAGGAATGCGGACGATTTTCTCCTTGCAAACAATCTCCGCTTGATGATGAGATAGCCAATCCATCCCAATAACGACGTCGAAACTACCAAGGGTGATAGGAACAAGATCGATAGGGAAAGTCTGACCAGCTAAGACGAGGTTACAACCTTTAACTACGTGTGTGGCTTCAAGACTTTTACCATTTACTAGCTCTACCGCGTGTTTGGTGTTCAGGAGTGTTGGAGCGCGCTTAAGCATTCGGCTAACATTTAAGGACACATAACTAGTATCGGCACCCGAATCGAATAAAACAGTGACAAAGAAATCATCCAGAAGAAACTTACCCATCACAACGTTGGGATCGTTCCTTGCATCACCCTGACCAATCACGAAAGCACGACCTCTTGCCCCATTGCCATTGTTGTTTCCCCCATTGCCGCCTCCATTGTTGCCTCCATTGTGGTTCCCATTTCCTTGGTTATTGTTGTTCTGATTCCGGTTCAGTTGGGGGCAGTTCCTCTTAAAGTGGCCTTCAGCGCCACACTGAAAGCATCCTTTATTGCCCTGTTGTTGTTGCTGCTGATGGGTCTGTGGAGCTTGTTGCTGTTGGCGATTCTGATTCACAGGACGTGGGCTCCTGCAATCCTTAGCTTCATGACCCAGCTTTTGACACCTCTGACAGCGACCTTTGTTGCACTGCCCACTGTGATGCTTGTTGCACCGGTTGCACTTGGGGTGGTTTCCTCGGTATCCACCCTGTCCTTGGTTACCAGAAGATTGCTGACCAGGACTCTGGTAGTCATCAGTCTTTCGCTGCTGAGACTGAACCGAAGTAGAACCCTTACTGGAGTTCCCATCCCATTTTCGCTTGTTGTCAGTAGGTGCATCAGAAGTAGCTGTGGCACTGATTCGTTTGGGCAGTCTGTTTTGCTCCACCGCCTGGTCAGTGAGTCGATGAGCCAACTTGATAATTTGCTGAATGGTACCCAGGTTGGCTGAAGTTACGTGACTTTGAATCTCTGGTACAAGGCCCTTGAGATACAGCTCAATACGTTTGATGGGAGGGTCCACCATAGTTGGACACAGGATGGCCAGCTCGTTTGACCTTTTAGTATACGCCTCAATCTCAGACCCCGTCATCTTCAGGTTGTAAAATTCCACTTCTAGCTTGTGGATGTCATCCCGACTACAGTACTCCTCCTTGATCAGCTCTTTAAAACCATTCCAGGGTGTGGCGTTAGCAACCGCCAGTCCTAGTAGTTGAACCTGCGCCTTCCACCAGGTTAACGCAGCTCCTTCAAGTGTTCCGGTAGCATATTTCACCCTACGGTCTTCGGGGCATTCGCACATCTCGAAAACTGTCTCAAGCTTTTCAAAC
The DNA here is from genome assembly GCA_030545235.1 of Helianthus tuberosus. Taxonomy (NCBI): domain Eukaryota; kingdom Viridiplantae; phylum Streptophyta; class Magnoliopsida; order Asterales; family Asteraceae; genus Helianthus; species Helianthus tuberosus. Next base: position 82,193,611 of record CM060413.1, read on the forward strand.
CAGTGAAGAAGGCCCACTGCTCCCTCGGTGCCACTGAAAGAGGTAGGTCGGCAGTCCATGAACGTCTTGAACGTGCACACCGGAGGTTGAGCATGTTGACCTGTAGTGCGAGAATAATAGGCATGGTTAAGCACGAGGGTTGGTTTGTGAAGGTAGGATCTAAACGTCCTAAGGTGAGTTGGTATGGCAGGTTATACCTCCTGCAGGGTTAGCTGCGAGTGCCTCCGCAACTCGTTCGTTGATCAAAGTCGTCAACTGGGCTTGAGTGAGGTTGATACGTCCTTCGCGTCCGCTCATGATCTTCATAATGAAGCAACGTAAGTGAGGAAAGTGTCGCGAAAGTGTGTAAGTGTGTGGGACGACATTAGAGAGTAAGCACACAAGGTTCAAATAGTAATTATCACATTATCTAATGCACAGTGAGAACTATCTAACTGACAATATAACATAAATCATACCACTTATGGTGTCGAGTCTTGCACGTGGAGCGAAGTGTCGTTGTGGATCGTTGAGCACTGTACTGGTTATAGTCTGGTTTTTATCAAAAACTTTTCCCTTTTTAAAAACCAAGTTCACTATAACCAATGGCTCTGATACCAATCTGTCACACCCCCAAAATCCACCATGCGGGGTATCACCGCTTGGAGGCGTGACGTGACCAGGATCGAGCCACCAATCATATTGAACAACTCAATTAAGTAAATAAAACCAAACATAATACGATTGGTGACCAAAGCTAGTTAACCTTGTTTAGTTTAAACAGCGGAAGCATAAACGTGAGTTCAAAAGCATAAGTCCATAGTTCATAAGTTAAAGTTTCAAAACGCAAGTTTAGTAAGTTCATAAGGATTTAAATATTAAGCACGGAACATAACAGTCCGTACACCACAACGACTCCTTCCCCGTGCAAGCTCCAAGCATTTAGCGACCTGTAAGGCATGTAACAACTAGTCAACAACAAAGTTGAGTGAGTTCACGTTTGGTTGTTTAGTTTTAAGTTGTTTCTGAAAAACGTGGTTTGACTTTCGTTGGCTTATTTGCCGTGGGGGTTACCCCGTAGTTGAAAGTATGTTTAACCATTTCCCTTTTTCTTTACCCAATCCATAACCATGATCAGTGGGGGTTTTCCCCGTTTGAACTACTACACGGTATGATATCGACTGCTACGCAAATAAGTTGTGCCCTATATCAGTGTCTACCATCACTGACAATCTTCCATAGTCCATTAGTACACGCCCGTCCTACCGGCACGGTGTGAGGTTTGTTAAACCTAATAGCGCTATTAACTAATGACCCGCTCGCCATTGGCCTCGGCGATTAAGTCGATATAAATTGAGGGACTTCATGATAGAGTTTTGTCTAGCTAGTTTTAAGGTTGTTGTCCTGCACCAGGAGGACGAACGTACGTATTCTGCACCGGGAGAATTCGTAGGATTAATAATGGCATCCACTCTATGGAGGATGGCCGTACATATCCTACCCAAGGAGGATATGTAGATTTAGTTTTAAATTCTTTAACCCATTCCCAAACCACCGGGAATCCCATGCCTTAGAAAGTGTGTGAACTCACCTTGGTTTGCTCGGTTAGATTCTCAATATAGCTAACAGTCAAGGTCGGTCAATCACGTCCTAGTATGATTTACCAGTTAGTCATTTAGTGGCTTTCAAACAGAACACAAAGTTCCTACACGTATCTATCACACAACATGCATCACTGTAACGGTTTATGCCCATCTAAGTTTCCCGTCCATTCCCCACTCAAAATCAAACATACGATAATGCACATAACATATATAACATGTTAAATCATTCACAGATAGCATACTCGGCATTTAGACACGCAAGTCACAACTTATGTCAATTCAGCATTAATACTCAAAACCGGCTGTTTTCGGACATTTAAATAAAATAGTTAGATTATTCCAAAAATTCCCAAATTTTTATAGAATGTCATAAACATTCCATATTTTATTGTGTAAAAATATCGGGGTCCGGTTAATTACCCACATTTTATAAAAATTCATATTCGGGACTGAACTCAGATTTATGTATTTCTGACCACAGTCCACGAAACAATTTATTAAAAATTCATCGTAAGTCCGATTTGCGAAATTCCAGTGGGGTAATTACAAATACTTCAGTTGTCATCTACAGTAAAATTTTCATGGTCCGATTGATCACAAAACTCAGGTTATGACTGAAAGTATGACACCCATTTATTGCTGTCAAAATTCAGCTTAAGTTGCTGTTACAAATTAACACTTTAAAAATAGTAAACGGAGTCCAAAAATTACGATTCTGGTGCCATTAGAACCGTATTTCATAACACATCAACATAGACTTCAGAAAATACATTTTTCGTTAAGTTATGACCCGTTTACAGCCAACTGAAGTTGGCTGTAAAACTTGGACAGATTCTGATTTTTAGTGTTTAACCTTCTAAATCGTGTTCGATTGATTCCGTTAACGAGTTTAGTGACCACAACAATCATCAATCATCAATATTAACTAACAAATCACCAGATAATCACAACTATGCAGGATTTATAAGATTTACACACATATCTTTTCTTTATCCATCATTAAACACTTATGTTCAAGACTTTATATCGTGTTCTTGTGTGTTCTTCATATATCATCATACAAACATCTATTAACCACTAAAATCAAGAACAAGATAGTGATTTAGAACACTTACTACTAGCACAAGGCTAGGGAAGAAATAAGATGCAAATGTGGTGGATAAAAGGATTCTAGAGTGGTTCTTGAACTTCTGAAAGCACCGAGCTTAGTTGTCGACCTTCTAACACCTTTGTGTGCTTATAAAATGCTTGAAGGTGATCTAGTAATGGTGGTGGTGTGGTGATGATGGGGCTGCCGATTTCAAAGAAAGAGAGGAGAAGGAGAGCTTGTTGGGTTGAGGTTGTGATGAAAGAGAAAGCTTATCTCATGGGTTTATTTATAATCCAATTTCCTCATTGTCCATCATATAATATGTCTTCAAGATACTAAACATGATTATTAAAATAATCAAGAATGTGTAGGTGTGTCTCACATGGGGGAACCGATCGGTTGGGGGGGGGGGGGGGGCAATATGGTTTGGTTTGAACTAGATAGTTAGGTGATATTTAGTTTAGTTAGGAGTTTAAACTAACTACTAGTGTGTTATGTATTGTAGCGGGTGTTAGGGTATTCGGGGACCCTAATTGGCTTAGAAAAAGAAAAACAATGTTAATGACAATATTTTTATGTCCCGGGTTAAGTCCGGTTGTTCGGTTTGACACTGTTCCGCTAAACTGCTTAATTAATTCGTAACGTGTCCTATGTATATATTTTTGCAACGTTTTTAATTTTTAACACTCAGGAAGTCATAACAGACTATTTAATGACTTTTCTGTACACTACTAGTGTGTCAATATGCACATGTAAATATAACACAGATATCAGAAAGCAGTTACGTAATTCCACACAGTCGTCAAGCACTTTATTATTATTAATAAACTGTAAGTTACATGTAAATTCGAGGGTTGTCACACGATAAACATTATTAAAAATCCTGTTCATCACGCTAAAATGAAACACATTGAAATTCGTCATCACTTCATCCGAGACTGTTTCGAGAAGAAGTTGATAGGAATTGAGAAAATCCACAATGACGAACAGAAAGCTGATTTACATACCAAAGCATTTGATAAAACTCGTTTTCAATATTTGCTGAAATTGAACGGTATGAAGTTTTTATCGGTGTTGGAGGATATTCTTGGCGTTGATGAAGGAGACATTGTAGATGATGTTGAGAAGTAATCTGCAATGGTTTGTCGATTTTTTACTTGTTTTGGTATTTAGGGGGAGTATTGGGTAATATTTTCAGAAAATACAAAAACAATAAAAAAATATCAAAAATCTAAAAACATGAGATATTTTCAAAATGCAAAAACAATAGAAAATCTAAAAAGAGTTTGTGTAAAAAGGGAAAATGATAGTACATTGGCTTGACAGTTACGGTACGCTAAAGATATATAAAGTTTAAAAGAGTTAAACAGTCTCGCTGATGATGTGCCGATAAGTTTTTACACATTTAGTAGGTTTGTTCAGGATATAAACCTAAATTCATACTTGCTTATTTCGTGGGGAACACTACTTGGATATATAGGTAACCCCTGAAATCTCCTTTGAAAGATCCCTCTTTCTGAGATACTAGGTCTTTATACTCAGTGATATCTGGGGTATTATCCCGGGACTTCTGATTTTGCGGAAGCAATGGCCTAGTCCCCGGAGAATACTTTACTGCTTTCTTGAAATATAGCACCGCCCTCAGCATAAAAAATGATGAAACATTAAAAAAAATGCAAATCATGTGCTGTTGTAAAAAAGATCCTCTAAAGGGGACCCACCTAAAGTCGAACCGTCATCTCTTTGCTGAACGGAAGTTCTGACCTGAGCTCTCACGGTCTCGCATTTAACCCCTTTACAGATATCATCAGTGGTATACTCACCTGTAAGACTGAATATTGGGATTTGAATACGGGAGTATATTCAAGAGGTGGGACACATGAATGAGTTTAAGTCTCTAAAACACCTAATCCGTATCCTGGACAGATTGAAATTTGTGTGAGAATTTAAGTGGATCAGTATATCGACAATCTAAGTGAATTGTTTAATTCTGAGCATGTAACCAAAGCTTAACGGTACTTGTGACTTGTCGAATAGCCATTAATTATTGAATTTGGTTAACGCCAAAAATCTTAAAAACCAAAAATTAAAACAATATTGGGAAAAGCGGAACTGGAAAAGCAGAAGATGAAAGGACAAAAAAGCCCCTCCGCCCTTTTCTAAGCGGCGTGACACGTGTTGGGCCAGGAAGCGTTCTCACCGTTCTCATACTTTTGAGCGTTTTCTCCCGATCCCGTTTCTCTCTCTCTCTCTCTCTCTCTATATATATATATATATATATATATATATGGTTATGTTCATTTGTGAAAAACCCCCTTATAGGGAGAACTGTGTGAACTAATCCTAGCCCTTGATTATCAATACACAAGGGTAAATCAATGGCAAGGATTTGATCAAGATTTGATAATGAAAATACACTAGTGTTCACTCTAGAACACCACCCTATATATATATATATATATATATATATGGGGTAAAATAGGAACCACCTTTAGATGCGAGAACCGTAGGAACCATTATCCACCCTAGATCTCTCATGTATGAGTGGTTGAGTTTGAATTGTTTAAGTTTGATTTGTCTTGTAGTGGTTTTATTGATTAAAAAAAGAATAAATAGTACAATAATGGTATTTTGGAAAATTTGACTTGTTTACTATTCATGTCAACTTGTCTAACTGACAATCAATCGTGACTACATCACTCTTCATGTCAACATTAATTACGTTTATCTATTTAGAAAAAAGAATTAAACATAACATATGATTTTTATACAAAAAAATTACCCTACATGTATAAAAGGAAAACGTCTTCAATCTCTGATCTTAATCTTCATGTTTTGTTCGTTATCCTCATCATTTAAACGTAGAACCCCAACACCTACGAAAATTAAAGAAAAAAAAACAGAGCGTTTACATTCCACAAACGTTCAGAGGAGCTCGGGCCGGCGATCTAGGGCATACAAAACATTTTTTTATCGTGTGTAATAAAAAAACATTTTTATACATTCGACACCGGGCACGGTTTTTTTTTCATTCGACAACGTACGAGAAACAATTATTCAAATATATGTAAAAACTAAACATTTACGCGTGCCGTTTTACATACGTTTGAAAAATAGATTTACGCGTGACGTTTAAAGGAGCTCGGACCGACGATCAAGGGCGTAAAAAACATTGTTTTTCCATTCGACATCGTGCACAATTTTTTTTACATTCGACAACTTACGTAAAAACATTTTTCAAACGTACGTAAAAACTATTTTACGCCTTTCGTTTTACATACATTTGAAAATTAGAGTTACGCGTGACGTTTAGAGGAGCTCGGGTCGGCGATCATGGACGTAAAAAAACTTTTTTACGCACGTTATCAAAACATTTTTTTTTTATTTATTTTTTTACATGGTGGTGTTCTCATATTCAGTTCGTTTAAATGTTTACGCACGTTGTCAAACTTTTTTTACGCACGTTGTCAAAACATTTTTACGCACGTTGTCAAAACTTTTTTTACGCACGTTTTCGAATGTTTTTTTAAGTCGTAGTGCAAAGTCATCGAACGTTAACAAATGAAATTGAAATTCTCAATAAACATATAAGACAAATATAGCTTGCATTTTATATAGAACACTATGTCAGAATTAGGGGAAAATAGAGCAAAAATAAATAGATATCATTTTCGATAATTTTGTATTTTCTATTAAACATATAATACAAATTAGCTTGCATTTTATAAAAAAAACATTATGTTATAATTAGGGAAAATAGAGCAAAAAGAAATAGATATCATTTTCGATATTTTTGTATTATCTAAATTACGTAATACTTTTGATGTTTGAATTTAAAACCTAATATATATATTTTTTTCAAATTCTAAATATAAAAAGCACAAAAGAGAGATAATAATGATGTGATATGTTTTAGAGATAAATGAGAGATGATATGACATTAACAGAAAAAAAAAAAAAAAAAACAAACAAACAAAAATACCCTTTTGAATTAAATTGATTAAATGTGATGTGTTAAAATTCTATTGGATGGGAGAAGCTCTCATGTTTCTCGCAACTGGTAGTGGTTCCTTCTTGAACCGAATCCTATATATATATATATATATAGGGGAATGTTCATTTGAGAAGAAATTTAATGTGAGAAGAAAAAGAAGAAAGGACATATTAGTAAAATGCTATTTAATTTACAACTCATATCATTAATTTTTCTCTCTTTAATTAATTAGTCAACTAATCATTAATTATCCTACATATAATCTACAAAACCTACATATATCAAAATTTTCCTACATATACCCTACACATTATAGAATTTTATCCTACACAGTCGAAATTTATCCTACACACCTCGAAATATATACTACACAACTCGTAATTTATCCTACACAACTAGTAATTTATTCTACACTTTAAATTAAGTTGTTTTTTAGTTTGGAAAAAGTATATATTTTGAAAAGGAGTTACAAATTTAATTTAGCTAGTTATTAAAGCGGAAGAATACAAAATTAATGATTTATGTAAGTTTACTAATATACCCTTATATTAAAATTAAATACAAATATTAAATGAAGTAAAATGAAACATTCTTATTGGTTAAAACTTCTTCTTTTTTCTTCTTACAAAAAAATTCTTCTCATTTGAACCCTCCACTATATATATATATATATATATGAGAAGGATCCGTTAGGAACCACCCTTTATTTTGAGAACCGCGAGAATCAATGTGAGCACAACCAAAAATACCTAAAAATAGCTAAAAAACACACAAAATTTGTTTTTTTAATATTTTTTTATCAAATAATCGCTACTTTTGGTAGCCAATTTTTTTTTTTATTTTGGCTAATAAAATTAGAGATTTTAATGTAAAAAATATTAAAAAAAAAAATTTGTGTGTTTTTTTTTTATTTTTTTTTGGTTTTTTAGGGGTTTAGTTTTTAGCATTTTAGCTTGAGGGGGGGGGGGGGGGGTTAGGTTTTTTTAGCTATTTTTGGTTGTGTTCACATTGGTTCTCGCAATAAAGGGTGGTTCCTAATGGATCCTTATCATATATATATATATGGAACCACCCTTTATTGCGAGAACCAATGTGAACACAACAAAAAATACCTAAAAAATTAAAAACACGCAATTTTTTTTATTAAAAATTGATAAATTTCTTCACCTAAAATTTTTTTTTTTTTAGCATTTAGTTGTAGGGTTTAACTTTATGGTTTAGTTTTTAGAATTTAGCTTAGGTGGGATAGGTGGAGGCTTTTAGGTTTTTGAGAGGTGGGGGGGTGGGGGTTAGTTTTTTTTTTGTTTTTGTGGGTGTATGGGGTGGGGGGGGGGTAGGTTTTTTTAGGTTTCTGGGGTGTATGTGTGGGGGAAGGGAGTTTAAGTTTTTGGTGGTGGATGGGGGGGGGGGGGGGTGTTTAGGTGTATGGGTTAAGGTGGGGTGAGGGTGGGTGTTTAGGTTTTTTGGTGGTGGTGGGGTAGGGTAGGTTTATTTTGTTATGTTCACATTGTTTCTTTTGGTTTTCGCAATAAGTTTGATTCTTGCAAGAATCTTACCAGATATATATATATAGGACTAGGTTCATTTGTGAACAACTTCTTAAGAGTGAACTAAGTAAACTAATCTTGGCCCTTGATCATTTTTTAGATTAAAAGGCTAAGATTTACATTAGCCAAGTATTTTTAATTAAAATCTCTTAATTTTCTCATCTCTTAACTTTCTCTCTTTCTCTCTTTCTCTCATTTTTAATTATTTCTCTATTATTTTAATTATAAGAGATTGAAGGGCTAATGTTTTTTTTAAATAAATTCTTATGTTATTTTTAAAATTAAATATGAAACCTAATGAAATTATGTTTTTTAACATATGTGTATACAAGTGAGTATATACAAGACTTATACACTTGTGTATTATTACATCTTGTTCCCACAAGGCGGAATAAACCAGATTTATAAACTTGTGTATTATTCAAGTACATATGTGTATACAGGTCGGTATATACTATACGTATACACTTGTGTATTATTCAAGTACGTAGTGTATACATGTCGGTATATATCAGACTTATACACCTGTGTATTATTACATATTGTTTCCACTATGTATCTTTTCATCAAACATTGATCTAATACATATATGTATAGAGAATGTAATTAAATATTTTTAATGGTGTTCTAGATGGACTAGTATTTGATAATGTATGCATTTTTTTTTATAAATTATCAAATATTAAGTTAGGTAATTTGTGCGAGAAAAAAGTACAGAGAATGTAATTAAATATTCTTTTAACTGGAAAGAGAAATCAGGAGAGAGAAAAAGTTCAATTATTTAAATGAAAAGATAAAAATACAATTATACCCTTATCTCTATTAAAATACATGTATGTTACAAAAGATAATTACAATCTTGCCGCTAAAGAAAAAAATCTAGATCTATAAAATCAATGGTCAGGATAAGTTCATTTTAGTTATAAATATATCATTGTTCACTCATGAACCCTAGTCGATACGGATGATGGTCCAACCAAATAAAGATGAATTAAAGATGTATGAGTTAAGAATCGGTAGCAAATTTGTTTTCTTTTAACTAAATATTAATTTTATTTGCCCATAGCATTATAGCCTAGTGTCATCTTGGAGGTGGGTTAAGGCTTATCACTATTTGGTCATGCGTTCGATTCCCACAAGGGAGGTTTTCCAAATATATTGGATTTCCTCCTAAATTGGTGAATATACATTATTGCCTAGTCGAGATGGATATGATCTGGTGGTTCCGCTAGTTGCACGATGATACCCAGTGGTTCGCGAGTGATCCAATATTTGGTCATGCGTTCGATTCCCACAAGGGAAGTTTTCCAAATATATTGGATTTCCTCCTAAATTGGTGAATATACGTTATTGCCTAGTCGAGATGGATATGATCTGGTGGTTCCGCTAGTTGCACGATGATACCCGTTTAAAAAACATTATTTTAGTTCTCTTTAGGGTGTAAGGGGCACTCCCCTAAGAGGGGAGTCCCCCCTCTTACGCATAACCAATCCTCGTGTGCCACGTCAACTCCCCTCTTAAACTCCCCTAACACCCTAAATTGATGGCGGCACTCCCCTCTTAGGTGAATTGGTTTTTTATTAAAAAAAAAAAAAAGAAAAAAAAAAGAAAATTTTTGATTGGCCCATCTCCTCCCCTCTCTCCTCCCTCTATTCGGTGCCTCCTCACCGCCTTGGCTCCCCGTTTTTGGCTCCCCGCTGCACCGGCAGCACCTCACCGTTCGGTGAGATCGGTCCCCGCATGGGGTCACCGATTGTGCCCCGGCCACCCTTATGGTATTTTATATTAAACGCGCAACACATGCATTCTTTTATTAAAGATAACTATATATCATTCATCACCAATGTATTAATCCAGAAAAATCCAAATATAAATTCTGTCAAACTTATTAAATATGCACTTATTTGTATAAAGAAAAATTAAGTATCAACCACCACATAAATAAATTGTCTATATATCTAAGCCTTCACAATCATTTTCATATATCTTTCCTTCACCTTTCACGTCACCTGAGTTGGTATGGCGAAAACAGCAGGCCGCAGGAAGATCGAGTTGAAAATAATCGAAAACGAAAGGGAGCGTGCGGTTACATTGTCTAAGCGTCATGACGGCTTATTCAAGAAAGCTTGTGAGTTGGCCACGCTATGTGGTGCGCAGATTGCAATAATTCTGTTCACCATTAGTGGAAAGCCACTCGCTGTTGGAAGCCCTACTGTAGCTAACGTTGTAGACAAATTTCTCAACTTGGATCGTGGTGAAAATAATGTCATCAGAGCCACTACCAACTCTTTACGTAAAGCTAAACTTAGAGAACTCAATCAAGAATTTAACGAATTTAATGAGAAATTCGCAACTGAAAGGAAACATGGACAAACCCTTGAAGAAGATCTGAAAATGTCGCTTGGTGGGAAAACATATGAGGATTGTAAAAGCAACATTGGTATAGATAAGCTTTTGCAAATAAAATCCAGGTTAGAACAACTGAAAAGAGACTTGCCGCATGGTAGTTATGCAGAAAGTGGATCTTCCTCCTTTGAAGAAGATTATGAGATGGATCTCTCTAAAATTGAAGGGCCAAGAGACTATTTAAAGTTGTGATATCTTTAACTTATCTTTTAATATAGTAAAGGAAGGAATCTAAAATTATGTGTTTGATTCCTATGCTATGTTGAGAATTACTTTTTCTATAATGGTAGTAATAATAATAATAATTGGATTGTTTCCTTTGATAAGGTGTCAAAGTGAGTGAGGAGCCTATTTTAGGTGTCATGGTCATTATGACTTGTTACCATAACATATAACATAACTTGATACAAAGTTAAATGAGTTTGGGTTTGGATTAATGGGGTTGAGGTTATACACTAGTCCACAAATTAATGACAATTAAAACGTGTCGCTTAACTATCTTAGGGTGGAGGGCATCATCCCCAACAAAAATTACTGTGATAAAAACCTCCATGACGAGATTGTGAAGGTAACCGTGTTCTGATGAATGAGGAAGGAGATGAAATGAGAGTTTTACCCATTGATGAAGTTTTCTTAATCTCTACAATTCACTCACATCCTTATTTGTTAATGTGAAGAAGATGAAGGGGAGTGTACGTGTTGTCTTTTGTGATAAGAAATAATAAAAGTAACGAGATCATAAATTAAGAAAAAACTAAGTCTGATGAAAACATGAGAATATTTAAGAAAAAAGTGAAATGGTGTCAATCTTTTCTCATTAGTTTCTTTTTAAAATAAATTGAACTTTTAATTCAAGGAAAATTGCATATTTCTCTTTAAAAACACCCTCAATTGCATATCAGGGGCGGATCTACCTTACATCAAGGGGTAGCCTCCGCTACCGCTTGGCCGGAAAATTTTTGACATTTTTAGTGTAAATTTTGGAAAAATTTGACGTTTTTTCGATTTCGTTACCGCTTATTTATAAAACGCTCCCGCTTGGTCGGAATCCTAGATCCGCCACTGTTGCATATTTACCCAAACTTAATTATAAATTCCATATTTCACCTAAAAGATGCTTAACATTCAGAGGGAGATCCAGCTTCAAAATACTTTCAACAACTACTCACGGTGCTTCGGTGTCTTCTCTATCATCTCTCACGCTATTCAACGGCGGATGAATTAAACCACAATGAGGGGGTGGGACACCCCCAATTCCACCAATCAAACTTATTTCTCTTTTATTCTTTGTTTTTTTGTTGAATCAAATGTGATAATTAAACGGTGAGTTACTTAAAGCTCATTGATTATGTGATGGGGCGTTATGTTAAACCACAACATAGAGTTCTAGGACCGATGCAAGGGTCGGCAATCAATCATGGTATCACTATTAAAACGAATCGGGGAGAATCAGAAGTCCATGTCTTCTTGTAAGCAGTGTTGTAAGAATCGCTAGGCGCTAGTCGGGCGGTGGGGTACCGACTAGCGATTAATCGGGATTAATAGGGATTAATCGGAATTAATCGGATTGAGATTTTTATATGCAATTTTTCGTTACATATATACATACACATTTTTATATGTAGTTTTTTAAAGTAGACATGTTTTACCACCTCATTAACCCATTTTTTAAGTAATTGGAAGGAATTTATATGGTTTAGTCAAAATTTGGCCGACATCTAGCCAAAATTTGGCCAGAATAGGACCGTCATTGACTGCCTAGCTATTAATCGGCCATTAATCGGTGATCCTCCGATTAGTGATTAATCAGCGACTAATCGGAGACTAGTCAGGATTTTTATAACCATGCTTGTAAGTTTAAAAGGGCATTTTTGTCATAAAGTGTAATTTTATAAGAGAAGACGGTATTTGTAATTAATATTTGGGTTGGGTATATATATATAGGGGAAAGTTCTAGGAAAACTCAAAAAGACAATGTGGCATTTTTGTAATTATCAAAGTTACACTACAAATATACCTAAAAAAACACTAATCCCCCCTCCCCCCCCCCCCCCCCCCCCCAAAAAAAAAAAAAACCTAAAAAAATAAAAAAACACACAAAATAAATTTTTTTTAGTATTTTTTTATAAAAAAAATCACTACTTTTAGTAGCAGCAAAAATTTTTTTTTTTAACAAAATGTAGCGATTTTTTTATAAAAAATATTAAAAAAATTTTGTGATTTTTAGGTATTTTTGTTTGAGTTCACATTTGTATAGTAACTTTGATAGTTTGTGGTAATTACAAAAATGCCACCTTGTCTTTTTGAGTTTTCCTTCAATTTATATGTTTAGTATGTTAAGATTATTTGTATTTGATCTTTTGCCTATATATATAATTAGGTTTTAAATTCTACCTTATATAATTAATGAAGGTTTTTTTGGGACATGGCACTAAATGGGGCATTTAAAATCGGGTTTCCCGTCTAAACCACAATAACACCTAAGACCACCCGTAGTGGGGCATTATAGGACATTATTTTTTAAATAAAAACGCCCTCTCCCCCATTACATAGGGCATTATAGGGCATTATTTTTGAAGAAAAAAATGGTTAGGCGTGTTTATAAAAACGCCTAAATTGGATTGTGTAAGGTTTAACTGGGTTTGACTGGCCAATGAGAAAATAGTTTGTTTTTTTGTTTTGTTTAATGATTGGAAGGGGCATTATCAGGCATTATTCCCACTACACTTTTGCAATAAGTGCCCCATGCTGACTGGACTGCCACGTGTCGAATAATGCCCAATGGTGGTGGCATTATTTTGTTTAACCACTACACATGGTCTAATACTATTTTTATTAAAGTTTTATTTTTCTGTTGGCGGTTACCACCATATTAATTGCATGATATTTTTTGAACGACAAGGAATGACGTGTCAACCACCGTGACCCCAGGCGTTCTGGCTAAGGTTGACTACTCGACCGCGCCAGCCCCTTGGCTCTCCTAGATGCTCGAAATCCCGACCTCCACCCGCCCGAAGGCACGATAGTGGAATAATGAGTAAAACCTCGTCTTCCATACAAGACGAACCGGTGCCACCCATATTTGCCCTTCACCTGGATGTCGCATAAAATAATAGGGAGAGTGGGAGTCGAACCTGGGTCACAAAGAACACCATATCTTTCCCTAACCACTCCACCACTACCTCATTGATTATATATATTTTTCATGTTTTAAAGTAAACTTCATAAAAACAGATCTCTGACCCAAACGAGCAAGAGGCAAAATATATAATTAATAAAAATGTTTGGGGACAAATGACACTAAATGGGGGCATTTAAAATTGGGTTCACCGTCTAAAACACAATAACACCAAATATTGTTTTTATTAATGTTTTATTTTTTTCTGTTGGAGGTTACCACCATATTAATTGCCTGATTTTAATTTGCAAAATATTTTTTTTTCATGTTTTAAAGTAACTTCATAAAAACACACCCCTGACTCAAACGGGTAAGAGGCAAACTATATAATTAATAAAAATGTTTCGGAACACATGACACCAAAATGGGGCATTTGAAATTGGGTTTCCCGTCTAAACCACAATAACACCTAATTTTGTTTTCATTAATGTTTTATTTTTTCTGTTGGAGGTTACCACCGTATTAATTGCATGATTTTAATTTGCAAAATATATCTTTTTCATGTTTTAAAATAGATTTCATAAAAACACATCCCTGACCTAAATGGGTAAAAGGCAAAATAATATAAACGCTCCCGACTCAAATGGGCAAAAGGCCAAAAATATAACATATACGATGGAGATTTACACCACTCTTCCCAGTGAAGGGATTTAAAGGAAGACCTATTTTTCAACCAAGCAAAACCTCTAGACTTGACTTCCCTTAACACATCTTCCAAACTATATTTTGATTTTGAAAAATAGCCTCATATCTCCCTTTCAAAATGCACCATACTGTGATTAAAATTAGGTCATGGATAATCATCTTCGTTTTCTTCCCTGTTGGTAAGAATACGTGTGCTTTCATAACGTCTTACACCGCAAACACGACAGAGGGGGATTTGACACCACATGGAAAGACTCATCCATATACGGTTCGAGAATATACAAGCAGTGAATAAATGCTTAGTCGTCTCTTCATAATCTTCACAAAACAAGCACATGACGGATGGAATATTCACATTTCTTCTCCTCAAATTCACTCGGGTGGCTAACCTTTATAAATTAGCCCTCAAAGTCGTAATGTAATATTTAAAAAGGCACCTACTTATACAACTTAAAGTTCGTTCTTATACAGTCTCCCCTATCTTCATCCTTCATATTTTAATCCATTTAACCGAAAAAAGTGCTTGAGTCATCACCCAACCACTTCTACTCATCCCAAGCGTTTAATAGAAACACCTCCACCACTAAGACCACACGGTTTGGAGAGGCTTGAGGGAGGGCGTGAAGCGACACGTGGCAACCACATCGGCATGGTGGCGTGGAGAAAAAAGCACGGGGTGGCAAAGTGGCGTGGAAGAAAATAAAAAAATTAAATAAACATCAACCAATCATAACAAACCTAAAATACACCTACCAATCAAGAGCCTCCACCTCACCCACCCATTTGCCCCCACACCGGTGGAAATCCTCAAGCCCCACCCACATCGTCGCCCTCCAGGCCATACGCGGGGTGGTGTTCCCGGTGTGGGGGGCTTCCACGCCAACACCGTATGATCTTAAGCCTAGAAATCATGCATGAGTGGCATGTTCTAGTTTGTGAATTATATTGTTGCATTAAATTCAAAATTATTCTAAAACTCAATTCTTACACTATTTTATTACTAAAAAAAAATCTTATTCAAACAACTAATGTGGGGCTAGTCCATTTGGTAAGGGCATATATTTTTTCAGGGAGATATCCTAGATTCAATCCTGGGTAAGAGTGAAAAAATTAGAATTTTAGTGAAAAGAGTGGAGTAAACATTGCCATAAAAAAATTAAACAGCTAAAATTCAATTAAAATTTTTAATACCATAATAAGGTTCTTGACTTTTATTTTTGTTAAAATTTATTATAATTATTATTGTTATTATAATGTAAGTCCAGAAACAATACAATCAGATATCACAACACCTAATCGAGTTACGGAAAAACAAGAAAAGATGTAAAAGATGAAGAATGTCGATTGTTATTGATCAAAAGAGCACACGGTTTCAAAGAACCGTCTGGTACTCGAATACACTAGTTTGCAATACAATCAACAACCAAAACAAGAACAAGGAACATCGTATTTATAGATCATAGGATGCCCTAATACAAATGGGCCAAGCCCAACCCCTATTCGCATAAAGTACCTACCGACCAAGCCCATGTCTAACATCTAACCAACCTAAAACAAGTAAACCAAGACAAACGTAAACCTAAACAAGTTTATATCCTTACAATGTCCCCCTAGGTTTATGTTGTCTTGGCCGTTCATTCTCTACTTGCGCTTCTTCTTTTGCTTCTTCTAGAGATCAGGTAGCTTTCTTCCCACAAACGGACCAAAAAGCTGAGTTTCCACTCTTGAGCGTTGACCTGACAATAGCTTGAACAATGTAATCTGTGCAATCGAAGCAGTGAAATTCTTAACACAAACTTCAAACTGAGGATTGCTCCTGATCTGTGTTCTTCCCAGAAGCTTTATGTCGTTTTCTCCAAAGCATATCAAATCTTCTGTGTCTGTCACCCTGTACTCTACATTGTCACACACAATCACTGCTTGACCAGTAACATGATCGTACATCCAAAATTGCAAATCCTTTAAACTATTATTAGGAAGCTCCTTCAACAATGGAACAGTTTTGTTTGTTTCGTTGGAGGCCATCACTGTCGTAAACAACTTGTTAGTGGCAGGATCTAAGACATCTTCATGCTCCAAAAGAAAGATTCAACCAACTTCATGTCTTTGAAATTTACTTTAGCTTGTTGCTGCAACTTGCTAAAGAAATTCCATCCAATCTTGCAGAGGATACTTGTGGTTTGATCGTGATAAGGAGCTTGACTCAACTCCCTAAGATCCACTGCTGTCCAAGACTCGAAAGCATCAGAGTGACTGTAGTACTCTATCGCTAATTTTTTTTCTTTTTGCTATAAACATTCCCTTTTCCTCGTTGTATGCCCAGCTAAGAAATCCTAACCTGTTGCCATACACGTCAAATCTGTCCTTTTCAGTAGTGACGACATACCTGTCTAGCTTGTCTAGAAAACCAAAATCCTTTTCAGCGCCCACATTTCTCATAACAACCTCCTTCTACCTCCTTTTCTGATTTGCAGTATGAGGAGGATTCTGAATATACCGATCAATTGTTTCTTCATGCTCTTTATCCATTTGTGCCTTTTTAGCAGCAGTATATTCTTTAGGTGGCTCAACAAATTCCTTTGGAAACTTTACTTCCAACTTCTGTTTAAGATCCATAACTACTGCCGTGAGGGATCCTAGATTTGTTTCAAGTTCATGAATCTGCTAATTTTTGTGAGTGATTTCTTCCATAAGGCTAGCAAGCTGGACATCTTTGAAAATATTGTCTTCTTCAAGAGCAGTGAATCTTTTTATGAGAATAGAAACTTCATTATCCTCAAATAACTCTTCACTATTGGGACTACTTGATGCTTCTTGAGTTCTTTCTAGAATGGGCTCACTAGCTATTTCAGCTTCATTAGCAGATTGTCTCAATAATTCAGCAGCTTTTAGCACATCGGCGTTAGACGGACCGTTGCTAGACCCTTCACCTGCCTTTGGAGCAGGCATATACATTGCCGCTCTTGGATTCAAAATAAAATCAACTATAGCATCACTTACAGGTGTTCCAGAAACTTGAATGGGTGGTCGTTCAGAAATCACAGGTATAGTCGATTATGGGTTTATTCTTGTTTCAGCATTACTCTCATGACTGATCCTAGGATCTCTTTTGCTACACTTCTTAGGAGGAAGATTAGCCGTGGGATCTTCAGTTATATTTTCAGGTTCAGTAGATACAGTCTCAACCGGTTCAGTGCGAGGAAGATTCACACTTGACGGTTGATCTACATTAGGCACTTCTACTGTGAAGCTATCATCTCCGTTTCAACATTACCGACATTTTCATTTAACTCTGCATCTACCTCTGCATCATCCATAATCCTTTCATCAAACACATCTTCTTCACTTTCAATTCCTATCAGATCCACGTTTTCAACTGGCTCACTCAATCCAGGATGAGCATCTATGATCTGAACATCATGCTCATCAGTACAACGGCATTTACCGGTGCCTGTACTTGTTCAACAACTTCAGAAAATGCACTAAACTTAACCAACAGCTTTCTGTTTTGATAGGTTACTTGAACATCGGTTCTCGGCTTCTGATTCAGCACAGAGAAAACCATATGGTTTATTATCTTTGTGTCGTAGATGCTCACAGTTGATTGCAGCTGAGAATACTTGGCTTCCAAAATCATCTATAGGAACCTTGGAAACTCGAAACAATACTTCTTGTTCAGAGTCTTCACGTTCGCCATCATGTCATCAAACACACAATTGGAGTAGTTAAACTTCCAACCTTCAACCAAAAACACCAACCCTGAAGTCTGTCTAATTGTCAATGTTTCAATACCACTCTTATTCCCACTAATGCACACCAGATAAGCGTGCGCTAAAAATCTCCAATATGGGTGCAGCAGTTTCTTTGTGGTAGGAGGATATGACCCTTCATAGCCCATCTTGTCCAAGACTATAACAATCTTCTCCTTTTCGTGTTCAACAGGATCGTCTGCAGCACCTCCAAACAGCAACACTTCTCGAATCACTTGTTTAGTAATCAAAATCTACTTGTTTTGAATGGTAGATTTGATCACCTTATCTCCCTTCTTTGCCATTGTATTGTTCCAGAAGTCACGTATCCAATCTTCACGAATAATTGGATTTTCTCTAAACGTGTGAGCTTGTCTGCATGTATTCAATCCCACCATCAAGGACTTGTACATCTCGTGCCCTTTCGGAGGTTCATTTAGATAGCACGACACGTTCATACTCTTCTCCCAAGTTGGAACATGAATATCCGCTGCTTGGTTTCTTTTATCTGCACCAAATGAATCACGTTAAACGTATGTGATGAACATTGAACCCCGAGATTCCAAAGTTTGACTGTAAACTTGGTCAAATTATGCGTTGTACTTTAGGCTTGAAAAGTAGTAAATCAGGTGCCATTTGCATGATTTTTGTGCTTTTTATAAGACCTGCATATATGTGGTTAAAAATTTTATTTTAATCAGTATGTAACATGTATTATGTTAAAATATCAAGTCTTGATGATTTGGAATGGTTACGGTAAAGTTGGGTACGAAACTATGCGTTAAAAACGATAAAAAACGGCTTTTTAAGTGATTTTTATAAAACTGTTTTTTGATCTGATTTGAAACTGATTTGATATGATAAATATTAGTATTTTAACTTATATTAAAATATTTTTGGTGTTTGGTTAGTCATACGTTACTTCCGACGCCCAAAAACGATACCAAAATAGTGAATAA
This sequence comes from Helianthus tuberosus, assembly GCA_030545235.1. Taxonomy (NCBI): domain Eukaryota; kingdom Viridiplantae; phylum Streptophyta; class Magnoliopsida; order Asterales; family Asteraceae; genus Helianthus; species Helianthus tuberosus. Next base: position 82,212,762 of record CM060413.1, read on the forward strand.
CGCATATTTCAATGTACGCGAACACGGGTTGTTCAAAGGATGAACTTTGTGTATTTTAATTGATAGGAGAATTATGCGTATATGTAATGTGACTTGCTAAGTGAATTCATGATAATATGAAATATTGATAAGTTTAGACGTTTGTGCGGTAAAAACGGTAAACTAGATCAGAAATCGCATTATCTGTGAAATTTTGTGATTTATATGACAAATATGTTTAACACAAATTAATAAGCTATTTATATTAAATGTACAATAATGGTATTTATATTAAATTTTGTGATAAGTTTAGACGTTTGTATTTCCGCTGCGACGTTTTTGGGGTGTGACATCCAAGCCAATATCCAGCCAAATTTTTAAACTCCGACCATTCAACAATCGTTTAAAACCCTAAAATCCTACAAATTTCATCAGAAATTATTCAAACTAGGTCCAGAACATTTTCGATCAACACTGATTAAATCATCTTTCAAGCATAAACCCTAATACCACTTTCGATTCAAACCGTCGTCAATTAATCATCCGGCCAAAAACCTGCAATTAGATCAAATCAAAGAAGAAACAGAAGCACCAACCTTTTGATTTTCCTTTAGATGTTGCCATTATAACTCAGACAAGAATTAGGGTTTGTTTCAAACAAGATAGAGGAGAAGAAAAAGGGGACATGTGCGATGTGATTGTGAAAGATGAAGAAAGGTTTCAACAGCTGTCAACGATTTGTTTAATACCCTCTTTTTCAAACTATTGGGCCCATGAAGTGTGCGGTGGGCCAAGCTGATCATCATTTTAACTGTAAAGATTTGTGGGACCCACCAAGTGTGCGGTGGGTCCGGCTCGAATCCCAAGACCCAAAAACTTCAAATTTCATGCAAAAGAGTTTTGAAGAAAAACACGGTTTTTCTCGATTCTCGAACAGGGTCACATTTTTAATAAAGACAATATATAAACAATGTACTATAATTAAAAACAATATATCCACACAAATATAATCAAACAAGCGCACAAATCTATTTGCAAGCACTTTTCCTACGGGATCAAATCACGGTGTTTCAGGCTAGACTACACTTATCAACACTAATTTACTTTGGGTGATCAGAGCGATTGTCAGTATGTTTTTCCACTTAAACTTATCTCCTTAGGCCATTTCCATATAACGGTCTACAATTAATTTATCATGTTTTGATTTATTTAATATGAAGACCTAAATAAATCACAATCAAATTCTAGAATTCCAATCAGAACACACTATCATGCATGCAGTTTCCCTGCCACACATTTCACAAGCCTGTTCTAGGATCCTGAAACCTTGGCTGGGACTTGATTGATAAGAAAACATAATAGATCATTTGCAGAGATGGATATAATATACAGGTCAAATGAATTTTCTCAATTTGATATATGTTTTTCGGGTTTCTTTTGGGCACTAGAGGGCCTCTTTCGGGTGTAATTGATCTATAGCGCGACAAGGTACAGCTAGGTCTTTGCTCACGCAAAACAGAAGCTGACATTGCCTAGCACCTCCAGGTCTTTGCTCACGCAAAACAGAGGAGACACACGAGTTGGTCAGAAAAGATTCCAGAACTAGAATAAAATTGTGTGTATAAGGACATCACACACGCATTCAAATAGACATGTCCTAATTCGAAGTGACGTTCTTTCCTGAGGTCATAGTGCAATTTAATGTTCTGCACAGAACCAGTCAAAGTGTCCAGCCATCAGGATAAAGCCTACCAACATATCGCTCTAGAGTCAGACCGTTTCAATATTGGTCTTACATGAGTCAGCCTTAATCCACATAGTGAATATTCATTTCATTTCCCACGTTATATCAAAGGCTTAGCAAAAACTATTTTTGAAATTTTTGAATTTTTAATGTGTTTGCATTTTTCTAATTTTTTTTATGTTTTTGTATTTTTCTGATTTTTTTTAATATTTTTGTATTTTTCTAAGAGACTACATCCCCAAAATTTTTGCTTAAAATTGAAATTAAAAGGAATAAATGAAAAACAATTTTAAGAAACAAATTTATACAAACGAAGAAAAATATTTTTGTGTGACCAAGTTCAATCCTCGAATTCGACCATTTTTGTAGTTCAAGAAGAGTAGTAAAATGTGCTTTATCAACCGGTTTTGTAAAAAGATCTGCGACATTGTCCTCAGTATGTATTTGTTCCATTGTAATGAGTCCCTACTTGAAAGAGTCACTATGAAATGAATTTTTATGGCAATGTGCTTAGTTTTAGAAAAATACACAGGATTTTTCACTATTTGGATAGCTGCATCATTGTCACAATATATAGGAGTGTGAGAGAAATTCAAACCGTAGTCCACCAGTTGATGTTGGATCCATATAACCTGGGAGCAACTGGCTGAAGCAGCTACGTATTCAGCTTCTGCTGTTGACAGTGAGACAGTCTGCTGCTTCTTACATTGCCAGGAGATGAGGCGACCCCCCAGAAACTGGCATCCAGCTGATGTAGACTTCATGTCCCTACCTGCACCTCTAAAATTATTGTCAGATAAAGCACATAAATCAAATGGAGCATCTATTCGATACAAAAGTCCAAGCAAAGGCTTGCCCTTAAGATATCGAAATACTCTCTTGACAACATTTAGGTGAGAAAGTTTAGGAGTAGCCTAATAACGTGCACATTGACACACAGCAAACATAATATCTGGTATACTGGCTGTCAAATACATCAACAAGCCAATCATTGACCGGTACAATGTTTCGTCAACAGTTTCTCCCTCCAGATCCTCAGTTATAACTAGTCTTTCTACCATGGGAGTATTTGCAGGCTTTGTATCCTGAAGTTTGAATTTGGCAATGATGTCGTCAACATACTCTCCCTGATGAATCAGGATGCCCTTTGAGTCTTGACGAACTTGCAAACCTAGAAAGAAATTCATTTCTCCCAGTGCACTCATTGCAAACTACTTCCTTATGACTTCTTTGAACTCCTTGCACAGTGCATCACTAGTGGATCCAAAGATGATGTCGTCCACATAAATTTGCACCAATATTTGGTCTTCGCCCACCTTGCGAATAAATAAAGTCTGATCAATGATTCCGTGAGTATATCCATTTGCGAGCAGATGCTCTGTCAGAGTAGTGTACCGTGCATGGGGAGCCTGATGCCACCCATACAATGCTTTGTCAAGCTTATATACGTGTGCTGGATACCGTGGATCAACAAAACCGGGTGTCTGTGATACATAGATCTCTTCTTTCACTTTGCCGTACAGGAACGACGTCTTAACATCCATCCGATAGACCATGAACCCCATAAACGATGCATAGGCCAGAAAGATCCGAATTGCTTCCAACCTAGCCACAAGAGCATATACTCCATCATAGTCAAGGCCTTCAATTTGTCTAAACCCCTGCACCACCAGTCTTGCTTTGTTCTGTACAATTACTCCACTATCATCCCGTTTGTTTCGATAGACCCATCGAGTTCTGAAGAAACACCAGATCTAAATGACCAGAATTAATCAGATCTGGGGGAAGGTTTTCTGCATAAAAAAGGTTAATCCTCTCGCCGATGACTGATGGGAACTACCTCGCCGGAAATCACTGCAAAACAGAAAGCCGTTATCGCCACGGGGAGAATGGGGGTTCTCTCCGTGACCACCCTCCGGTGTGAGAACAAGTACAGTGATCTCAAGAAGAAGATGAAGTAGTAAGAGTGAAAGTAAGTGAAAGTGAATGAAGATATTGTACCTGAATTCCCATATTTATAACCGAAGTTTGGTGCCAAAAATATCATGGAAGAAATAACGGAATCTCCTTTTCCGTTAACAGTTATCTCCCCATCCATGCATACGGATCGTGAGATGCTACGTGGAAAGTGGTTTGCTCTAGATTTGCATGTAAATTGTTGCCATCGTCGTGACTTCAATGAAGCCCCCAGATTTTGCCACATCACATTCTGTTATAACCGAATGAGGTTGTGCATGATAGTCATTTAATGCCTTCTAGAAGATCTACAGCTGTAAACCGTTAATCCCTTGCCACGTGTCCATTCTGTTATAACAGAAAAGATTCCTTTTGTTCAAGTCCTTATTTCATACGCGCAGATGTGATCAAGACTTGTTTTTGTTAAATCTTCAAGTTTAACTGTACCCTTGCGCGGGCCCACGCAAGGGTGTTAATTGAACATTTGTCTTTCCATTATCCGGCGCATGGTCAATGAGGATTGATCTTTCCAAATCTTACTAAGACACGTTGCACGACCGCGCAAGGTCTGTTCAAGATGAATTTAGAATGTAATTATGGTATTGTCCTCAGCGCTTGCGCAGGGTTTTTGGGACCATATCCTTTCAAATCCCGCCAGTCCAGTGGTGCTCCTATGCGCAAACGGCGAGTACGTGGAGCACTGGACTATATAAAATGAAGTGTGCATTTTTTTTGTTGAGAGGTCAGCAAGTTGCTTAACGCAGGGTATGAACAAACTTCTTTCAAAAGATATTTCTTTTCCCTCAAGCTGAAGTTCTCATTATTTGAATTTTGAAAATGTTTGTTTTGTGGCAGTCTAGTTGGTAAAAGGTACTGTGGTGATGTTGACGTGTGACGGTTGTGTGACAGGCTGTCATCCAAGTCAGACGTCAAACATTAATTGGGCGTCGTCAGTCTTGGTTTCTACGCACGCGTGAAGCCCTTTCTGTTTCCCCACTCGCCCTTACTGCCTTGATAACCGTGTTTTCCTGAAAAAGTGGTTTTTCGGTTTTCAAGGGCATTAATGGCGATGAGTATATATACCCTTGTGTGACTTCTTCTTTAAGCACTTGTCTGCAAAACCTTTCGTCTTCTTCATTTCTCTTTAAAAAGGTCTGCAATTTTTTCCTGATCCCCATGACCATCGGCGAAAACCCATAAAATATTGTAGAAGAGATGTCTTTATCCTTACCTCCATTGAAGTGGTCTGAAGAGATCTTCAATGATCTTGTAAAAAGCTTCAAGTTTCCGGTGAGTTGGAGTGCTATCTATCCCAAAGAAGGGCAAACGGCGGCACAGGCTCTGGCCAGTTACATTACCTTACTTTAGGATTACTTTGCTGACGGAAACTTCCAGTTGCCGACAACAAAATTTGTTCTTGAAGTTCTAGGTTATTATAGATTTCATATATCTTAGTTGCATCCTATGGGGATGGTTCGAATCCGACACTTTGAGTTTCTTTGCCAATCAATGGGTATTGAGCCCTTGGTCGATCGATTTCGAGTATTTTACCAGCTACATTATTCTCAGGGTTTCTACTCATTTATGCAACGTTCATCAGCCAAGAAGATTCTGCTCGTACCTCTGAAATCGTTCCACGAATGGAAACCCAAGTTCTTTTTTATTAAAGCAGGTGTGATACCGGCAAAGATGAATTTCCGAGGAACAGATGAAATTCCACCGGAAACCCTAGAAGCCCCGGTTACTGAAATATGGTACCAAGATATTAAGGAGATTCCTTCTATTCAATTGGTTGCTGCTAAAATGAGTCTATATTGTAGAGCAGATCGCCGTGACAAACCGGTGTATGTAGAAGACAAAACTAGTAAGTCATGAAATCCTTTTCTTGTATTATGTGAAACAGTTTGTTATCGATTTTCCTTCTGCGGATGTTGCCTTATACGTAGTGGCGTATAAGAGAGAAAAGGGGAGAATGACAACAGTCCAGTTAGGTGCTGATGAGGAGCCATGGTACCATCAGATGGTGAAGAACTTTGCGCTTCCCAAGGATGCAGATCTGGAGGCGCTACCTTCTGCTGATGTTGGTAAGTTCCTTTTTTCACATCTTTCATATAATATTGCAATATTACTCTTTGCTGATATTGCACTTTGGGTAATATTGCAATATGACTTCTTTTGGATAGGTGGGTTGATCAATTTAGGCGTAGGCCCTGAATCAAAAAAGAAGAAACGCAGACCTGTTGTCTCTACCGCACCCAAGAAGACTGATATGCCGAAGGCGGACGTTCCAAAGGAAGAGAAGAAGAAAGGTATGCGCCTTGTGTCTGATTCTTGGTGTGATTACATAGTGGTGTCTGACTCATTAGAGGGTCTTGCACATGTAGCTGTGAAACAACCGAAGGCGGAGCCTCGAGACACCGCGGACATCCCTTTATCAAATCCAAATAATCCCATTGTTGTGGAGTCTAGTCCCAAGCCTTTGGTGAGGACTAAGGCGGTTAAAAGAAAGAAGCCCGAAGGCGAAGCTGCGGCACAGCCTGCGAAAAAGATCTCAAGGAAAAAGATCAGCAAGAAAGGCAATCTAGACGCCTTTGCTGCGAAGCTCTCCCCAGGTGAGTGTTTTTTTCCCAGTTTCCGCCTTTACCACATTATAAGATAACCTTGTTAATTTTTCTTTGTAGGAAAACTTGTTCCATCTGTTCAAATGGAAACATCATCTGCTTTCAATGATGATCACCCGCCGTCTCCCCCCCCCCCCCCCGAGTCTGTTAAAGAAAATTTAGAAGGTACAAAGACTGTGGAAGCGAAGGTGGAGAAGACTGTGGAAGCGGAGAAAATTGTGGAAGCGGGGGTGGAGACGGCTGATGCTGGTGTTACCAAACCAGTGTCTCCTGAAGTTGTGGCGGCCTCGCTGGGCCCTAAAAAGAAAAAAATCCATTAATGAAGAAGAAATACCTGTGTCAACTGTTCCTTCTTCCTCTACGGCCACCTCCGAACCTCCCAAGGATAATGTTCAGGAAAATCCAGTAAATGTTGAACAACAAGGCTTTGTTTTGCATGATGCAGAAGAAGAATCTCCTCTCCGCCCAGATGAGACTCTGGGTGATCACTATTGTCACACCCCGACCACGTAAAACAACGAAACGTGGCGGAAACGTCGGGGAGTGTTGTAACAGAATTAATTGTTTCACAACCATGGAAATTAAAGTTACGTTTTATTTATTAAACAAGAGAGTTACATTGTCTTAAACAAGAAACAAAGAGTACATGACATAATTTAACTAGTTCTTGCTTCGTTTTAAGTCACTAAGGCACAGGTCCGCCTAAGTGTGTCTCGACCATCCTATGTAACAGCTCCTGAAAACACATGTGAAAATAGGTACGTCAGCATAAAAATGCCTGTGAGATACATAGGTTTTGTGAAAATAGGATTCATGACTTGAGTTTAAAGAAACTGTTTAATAAAAAGGTAGCCATGAATCTTGTTGAGTGTTCCCTTTCATAAATCATTTGAAAAGTGATAAATAAACCAAATGATATATATGTATAAAAGAATAATGTATGGTTAAGTGAATAACCATGTAAAATGGGTTTGTATAAGTTAAGTTTTTTTGTAAAACGATGTTTATGTGAAGATTGTATTGTAGATGTAATATGTCTAAACTGAAATGGTTTAAATAACGCTACGATATGTAATACCATAAAAGCACTTATATATAGGAAGTACCAGCGGCGTATCCACCATGTTTTTATCGTATTACACGTCGCCTCGTTACTTAAATCACTTACCCAAACAGCCACCAAGATTAAATGTTTAACAATTGTAGAAATGTTTATGTATGGTCAAACACGGTTCACACGGTTCAACAGTTACAAACGGTTCGTATAATCAAATGGTTACAACGGTTCACATAGTCAAATAGTTACAACGGTTCACATAGTCGAATAGTTACAAACGGTTCAAAATGTAATGTAATATAATGTGTTCATATGCTGGATGAGCATATGCAACAAAATGTAATGTAAAACAATGTGTCCATATGTTGAGTAAACATATGCAACTAATGTAATGTAAATCAATGTGCTAGCATGCTCAGTCAACATACATAGCAGAAATGTAAAGTAAAACAATGTACTAAGTATGCTAAGTAAACATACATAGCGAAACAATGTAATGTAAATCATGTACTATAAATGTACTAATGAGCATAGCAAGTATATGATGTGAAAACAGTAAAACACGAAAGTAACAAGTAGGCACATGTGTTTCACCCCAAAACGTTTGAAAAACAGTAAAAGAGGGGTCTATGTACTCACTTGAGATTGCTTAGAAGTCCTAGGATAACCACCAAGCAAGGCTAGAAGATCACGGAATCAAACGGCACCTAATATAGGTAACTACATTAATAAACAGACCTAAATCGGAGGATCAGATAGAATGAGGGTTCATAAACCAAACGAGCATGGGAACTCGTGTAGTATGGTTTAACAAAGCCTACATACTAAAATGAAACCTAACGTAAGTGCTTACGACCCGTTTAGGTAGCTTATGCTACTTTAACGCGCCGTTTGCGTAAAATGCGTTCGGAATGCCTAACTAGTCCTATGATAAGTAAAATATGCCTTAACATGTCTAATTATGTTACATAATTAGTTACGTGACAAAAGTTTGGGTTACATATGCTTAATTACCAATTACGCATGAAAAGGGTATTTTGGTAATTTACCTATGGCATATAAACTACTTATCATACAACTACCTAAATTAGGTGACCATAAGGTATAACCTTGGAAGGTTATTCCCTATGCTACTATGGTCACTACACATGTTTGGTCGGATCCTAATGATCGACCAAACGGGTCGTGTTCGAAAGTCTAAGCGGGTGTTTAGTCCGCTTGACTTACGACTCTACACAAGCACTAATCTAAAAAGTGGCGAGCTAAACATGCTAGAACATGTTTAGTTAAGTTAGAAAACAGGTTTTGATATCAAAACAAACGGTCTTGATATCCTAGAGTAGTTTGGTTACAAAATACGCGTAAATGCGCATTTTGGCCGAAACTACGACTCGTCACTGAGCCTAGATAACGTGGTAATCAGTAGGTATAGTCACTAGGGACTATAACCATCGTGATTACGCTCACGTTATGAAGTTTAAATGAACTTTGCATTGACCATAAACTGGTCAAAGCAGAAAGTCAAACACAGTTTGAGTTTAACGATAAAAACAAACGAAAAGAACGAAAGAATACTTACAGAAGGTCCCCGCAAGCTATTGATCCGATTTAATCTCAGGTATGAAGCATAAACTTCAACTTAGAGAGCCAAAATCAGATTCAAGTGTGAGTTTGCAAGGAAATGAAGGTGGGTATTTATAGGAATTCAAGAACCGTTAAGATCGTTCATCGAAAACTGAGCTTTGATCTGGACCTTACATGTGTGCCCATGGTTTTCTAAAACCATGGGAGCCCCTAATAATGGACTAGGTTCATTGAATCTGGTCAGAAATTTCAAAAATGGTCCCTGCACTTGTAAAACTTAATTTTTTTGCACTTTTAAGCCCCGTTAACCCCATTTAAAGGCTCTAAAATAAATTTAAAGTATAGGGAACTCAAAACATGCTCAAAAGTATCTCAGATGTCGGTTCGTTTGGTCGTACGGTTGCGTTATTCGCTTAATTACGACGTAAGTCATAACGAACGCAAAAACGATCCAAATTAAGCGACGAATGGAATTTTATCATGCCAAACACTAAAATAAAATATTTTAATGCTTACATAAATTTTTGGATGTCCGGATGTATTCAGAATGTAAGTTATGCGCGAAAATGCAAACTTATGCACTTTTTTGACGCTTTTAGTCCCTGAATGAGCATAAAGTTTATTTTAGCACACCGAACGCCTCAAAGACTATTTCTAAGCTATGTAAAGGATATTTAGGGTGTGTTTAACTTATGATCATGTTCCGGAATGTTCATTACAGTTCAAATTGGCATACTTTCACAGTTTGTCGAATTTAGTCACTGTAAGCGAATTAACTTGATTTTGCCATACCAAAGCCTTCAAAACTTATTCCTAAGTTATGTAAAGGTTATTTAAGGTATGTTAAGTATATTTTGATGTTCCGGAGTATTTTTCGCGTTTAAACTGATTACGTTTACGCACCAGTTTGCGTATAACTCTCCAGAAAGCAATTTAAAGCTTGAAATCGAACAAGAATTGATATGTGCAAAAGATACACATATTATATAGATCCCAAGTATGAAATACAATTTTTCATTGGCTTGGTATTTGTTTGATGGTCGCAGAGGCACAGGTGTCACAACTATTATAGGACTTATTCGGAGAAGAGAGCTTCTGACATCCATGCGCCTGTATGGAAATTGAAACAAGGCGATACATTCTCCGACTGGCAAGTATGTCGTGATTGGCTGTAGGGTGCTTTTACGCCTGCTGAAATGAAGTTCCAAGAAGAACAAACACATGAGCGTACCTACCGTTCACCTTCAAGAGACTACCAGCTCAACTTCAACTACTCACCAAATAGTGCGCGAGTGGCGCAGTGTGCACAAGGAGTGGGATGATGTTGAAGCTTCCAAAAAAGAGGTTGCTAAAGAGAAAGAAAAGGTTGTGGCTTTGAGAGCTAAGCTTGAAGCTGATCAAGCCAAATTCAAGGGTGAGTAGAAGACAGAGGAGTGGTCAGTTATGAGTTGGAAAAAAAGCTGAAGCTGAAGCTGCCCTCCTTTCAGAAGAACGCAAACGATGGAGAGAGATCTGTGAGAAAGATAATAATGAAAAGATGGTGTTGAGAAATAATGTGAACAATATTAAGGCGGAGATTGAGAAGTTGAAGAAAGAGATGGCTGACGCGGAAGCTACCCGCGATGAAGCTCGTTCTCACGGAGAAAGAAGTGAGCAAAGAGAGGTACAAACTTGCGCAACTCTTGCCCTTAGAAATAAGGAGATTGAGGAACTTACCTCTTTATTACATGACTAGGAACAAGCCAAAGCGGAACTTGAGTCTACGAAGAAAGATCTGCAACTTGCCAAGGTCGAAAAAGCTGAAGCTACGCGCCGCCTCTCCGAAACCGAAGAAAAACTTGAAAGTTCTGAGACTGCCAGAGTGACGGCGGAAAGCTTAGTTGAGCCCTTGAAGAATAATATGTTGAGGATGCAACACCAAGGGATCATAAATGTAAGTATCTCAATCCCTTTGTATTAATTTGGATACATTTGTATATAAACTTATTTTGACTCTGTCTGCGGAGGTTGCAAATTCAATTCTGAACTCAATTGATTTGGACTAAATTGTTGCTAACCTGATGGTGACTGCGTGCCACGATGGCTATGCGCAGGGATATGCGGAGTGTACTCAGCACGTCACTAATGCTTTGAGAGTTAACTGGGATACCAGCAGGTCTGCCACCCGCGGGGTTGATATTGGTGCTGCTCATGCAGCTGCTAAAGAAGAATACAAAAATCTGTGCCTCCCGGTGATGGATTTGGTGACTACTGCACTTCAGTCTGAGAACTTTGTGGACCAACTGAAAGAAATTTTCCCTAATGAAGCGGATGCTTCAGATGAAGAAGACCTAGATTAGGTCGTAACTTGTAGAAGTTGTTTTTGTTATTTGAACATGTTTGGGATGTTGGATCCCTTTTGTTAATGTGTTTGCGCACATGTAACCGTTCATGTTAATATATCATATATTTTAGTTACAATATTTTCATGAGTACAATTACTTTGTTTAGGTGAGACAAATAAAGACGGTATAAAGCTCATGTGTGAACATATGACTAGACCTTGCATAGTAATATGTGACTGCAGGTTGTTTATGAGACTTGTATTAGATTACCATAGTGTTTTTGTGCTTACCAAAAGGAATTGCATGCATTTGTAATAAAACATAAAAAGAAGGTATGATGTAAGTAACAAACTTTGCATTGATATTGATACGGCGTAGAGGCCGATAGTTAGAAAGCTGTTAAGATTACATTTAGGATAAATAAGATAATTAAAATTGATGCGTATGTAAGTAGCGACCCTTGTATTGTGCGTTGGTAAAGCGCAGGGAACCTTCCAAGTACAAAGGATGCTAAGATTACATGTAGCACCTACGCAGCTGCTGCGCGTTCCACGTCCGCGGAACATCCGTTTCATCTGTGACAACCCGAAGTTTTAAGGTTAGTGACGTTTATTATTGTGATTTTAACTCCGTTAAAATTTAGACGTTTGTGTTGACTTGGTTAGATAACATGTGTTGAGTCGCACACACAAACTGCTTGGCTAATGCCTCTTATGTTGACCACACACTCTCACATGTTGGATGTTCCTTTGGACTCATGGCCAGCTCTCACGCAGCCCAAAAATTAAACCCGGCCCACCTTTCTTTTATTCCTTGAATATGGGATTACATGGAATGGCACGCATCTTCTTTTAAAAGAAAACAAACACAAACCCTAAATCCCACTTGTCAATTCTCAGCCGAACAACAACCCTTCCTCCCTCTCGTTCTTGAATCTGACGACTTCTCCGGCCGGCAATGGGATTCCGACGAAACCTACAGCCTTACTCCCTGTCCCTCCTTCACGTCTGGTGACCGGAGACTCCGGCACTCCTTGCTCCGACCATCACACACAACATCGATGGCAGCCTAGCCTCTTCATCCGCGGGCCTTCACTGATGATCCAGCCCCGTTCTAGTCGCCCTAGTTATCTTGCATGTTCAACACTTCCTGGTTAGTTACCATCATTGTGATTCAGATTCCTTGTTGTAATTGTTCATATTATTACTGTGTTAATTATATGATCTTGTTCGTGCATGTGCTTGACTACAATGAAGGTGTACGTGAGTGCTATATATGTGTAAGTGATCGACTGAGTTATGCTTCGAATTAGGGTATATCTTATATATTGATGATCTTGTTTGTGTATGATCTGGACCGCATGAAAGTGTATGTGATCTTGTTAATGAATCTTCATGCTCAATTTGTATTGGATGTTTAATGATTAAGATAATTATTTGTTGGTCGGTTAACAGAGATGGTAACGTGATTATATGAGTTGGTAATGTGTTTATGCATAAAAGTGGGTTGACTGATGATCCTTGTTGATATGTAAGAACTAGGGTAGGGTTGCATGACTAGACTGTATAATCTGATTTTGTGCCACAACCTTGAAAGTAACTTTGCATGGCTGTTATCGATGTGTGTGAGCATGTAGGAAATGCATGATTTATAATCAATGTTGATATAACAGTAGTTGTAGTGGTCAAGTAGAATTGAAAGCATGTGGCCTAATAAAGCTGGTAATCTTGAGTAAAATAGGGGCGGCCCATGTGATGATCTAATTGAACATATTATTGATATTTTAATAATGATTGTCAGTAAGAATGTTATGTGTATTAAATGATATGATGACTAATTGAATAGACATAATTTAGGGGATAGTTGTTATGTTATTAGGGTCGTGATTAGGTAAGAACAGGTTTGGGTAAACTTGGTACTGAAAGTTGTGCAACTATTTGGGCCGCACTTGGAGTTGATTGACGTAATAAACTGCTATGTGTAGTTAGTCGGTTAGGCTTGTGATACGAAGTAACTTGTGACCCGAATGCTTATTATGTAATGTGAGGTTTAGCCTGGGAACCTAACTGTTTGATTTCATGATATTGGGAAATATGATCTTGTAACATGAGAGTGTTTGTGGTTCGTACACTTGCTGTGATAAGTAGTAGGGATATGTGCCGTACTTGCTTGCTACTTGTGTAATACATGACAATCTACGTGATGCAATGTAAACTGATCGTTGTTGGTAAACAATGATAGGACGTGTTGGTCAATTTCTAAACAAGTAACTAATCTTACCGAGCAAACCAAGGTGAGTTCACACTTTCTACAAGGCATGGGATTCCCAGGGGTTGGGAATGGGTAAAGGATTTGAATTGAAACTGCGTGATCTCCTGGTTTGGAACACGTACACACCCTCTTTATTGAAGGGTGACAACACGTACTAAGAACTTAATCGGAACCTGCGTAATCTCCTGGTTTGGGAATTGCGTACACACCCTCTTTACTGAAGGGTGACAACACGGATACTAGACCAAAACTCTCTATTATGAAGTCCCTCCTTTTTATATCGACTTAATCGCCGGGCCAATGGCGAGCGGGTCATTAGTTAGATAGCGCTATTTAGGTTTGACAAGCCTCACTCCGTGCCGCAGAGGACGGGCGTGAACTAATGGATCTGGGCACTAGTCAATGATGATAGACATTGACGTCAGGGCACCAACTTACTTTAGTCAGTGGTCGATATGGTAAACGGGTCTGGTGGTTCACATGGGGAAGCACCCACTGGTTATGGTTTGGGAAAGAAGGAATTGGTTAATCAGATTTTCAACTATGGGGTAACCCCCATGGCAAATAAGCCAACTAAAGACAAACTGTGTTTTCGTAAACAACTTAAAACGAACATCCAACAGGGAACTCGCTCAACTTTGTTGTTGATTCGTTGTTACATGCCTTGCAGGTCTTTAGGTGCATATTGACTAGAACTTGCTGTCTGGGAGGCTGGAGTGGTCATGGGTCGAGTTTCATGGAAACGCCACACAAGACTAAGAGCTTTTATATGTGGTTTATAAACACTTAACGAATTAAATATGCTTCCGCTGTAAACTGTGAAATATTGTAATGTGGTAACACTTATTGTTAATAAATGAATGTTTTATTTAAATATACTCATGAGTTCAATGTGATTGGTGGCTAAGATCCTAGTCAGTCACGCCTCCAAGCGGTGGTACTCCGCATGTGGGTTTTGGGGGTGTGACAGATTGGTATCAGAGCCATTGGTTATAGTGAACTTGGTTTTAAAAAGGGGAAAATGTTTTTTGTAAAACCAGACTTTAACCGAACAGTTCTGAAGACGTGAATACGACCATGACACTCAGCTCCAGATTGCAAGGTTCGTTCCTCATATACTCATTGTACTACATAACTAGTGAACACCTACATACGATACTGCATGTGATTGCACGTTTAGCACAACAATATGAATTCATGTACACTTGCACGTGTTATGTGGCTGATAGGGTGGTATTTCCCTAAACCTTCACGACTTACACTTCGTAATACTCTTTGTTGCTACTCGAGTTTGAGGAACCATTTGACATGAGTTAAGAGGAGCTGAGATGAGCATGCAAATCACAATATTATGGTGGGTGCACACACAATAATAATGTGGGGTGCATGCGAGTCCCAGTGAGGTTTAACAAGTGGAAAAGGGGTTCCATTCCGTTATTTGATCGATGTGAAACACAACAAACCTATAGGGGTCATACCAGTGATTGTCCCCTACTCGAACGTGAATTTTTCATTCATCTCTAGATCCTTTCGAAACACGACACTATCGAGTATTACCTGAACACCCATCTAAACACCTAGCGAACCGTGTAGAATGTTAGGTGCTTATACGAACATCCCTGAGTTGGATGTCGCAGCGTCAAATGATTAATCGATACCTTTCTTACTCCTCTTCGTTTGCTGGAACTCATGTATTGACGTCTTAGATCCCGAAGTGTGATCACTTCTGCAACACTCCCGCAACATACTGTGTGTTACTCGAACAACTTGCAACATCGATGGACAGGAGGTTGAGCGTAGTACTTTACTGACCTCAGTATTTTGACGACCTTGATTACCGGCAACGAGCACCAGCGCATTGACTTCAATCGAATCCTTAACCCTTGTCAGGGACTCATGGGAGTCAACTCCTACGAATCAATCAGGACATAAGCAATGATAATCGACTACAATGTGGAAT
This sequence comes from Helianthus tuberosus, assembly GCA_030545235.1. Lineage (NCBI taxonomy): Eukaryota > Viridiplantae > Streptophyta > Magnoliopsida > Asterales > Asteraceae > Helianthus > Helianthus tuberosus. Next base: position 82,228,258 of record CM060413.1, read on the forward strand.
GTGTAATGGCCAGCACAGTGAGTAACGCCTTAGGACGTAGCTCAGAATGTAAAAAAAAAGATGGACTTGGATTGTGAAGAATTGTAGGGCTTCATTTCGAGCAACGACATTGGGAGCAGCAATCACAACGACAACAAGGTATTCGTAACCCTAGTTTATAGTATGGAAATAAAGGTGCCTACAACATGGATTGGCCGTGGTTAAGTTAAGTAGACAACGACCAAAGGAGCAACGACAGAACATGAAATCCTTGTAATGAAAACAGCAACACTGGAAATGATGCTCATGGAAGGACATTTAGGGTTGACGTGGGCGACACCAAGATGGCGACAACTTGGAAGCTTGTACAGGTAGCTAGTCGCTTCATCTCTGTCCTGTTTAACCCTGATGCTTCTCGAAAGGCTGATGGCACGTTGATGTGTGGGATGCAAATTCAACCATGTGGGACAAGTTTTCTACATCGATCTTCCTTCTACTACCCACGACGGTGTTAATGCAGTAGTCAGTATGGGTTGGTTAACCAGACATCGCACAGTTATACCCCGTGAGGGGAAGGTTGTCGCCTGTCATAAAGTATCCAAGTGGAGCAGAGGATTGCATCAATTCAGCAGTGAAGGCCAGAAGTGTCCACAGAAGGATTACCCCGCTATGATAGCACTCGTTACCTGAAGGAAGTGGTTGCTAGGCACGGGATGCCAACCTCCATTATCTCTGATTGCGACCCACGATTTGCATTCTGATTTGTGGCAAGCGATGCACAAACCCTTTGGCTCACGTCTATACATGAGCCCAGCATACCATCCACAGACGGATGGGCAGACTGAACGCGCCATCCAAACTCTTGAAGACATGCTTCGAGCATGTGTAATCGACTTTGGTAACGGTTGGGAGCGGCATCTACACTTAGTGGAGTTTTCATATAACAACAGTTACCACCCCAGCATCCAGGCTGCTCCGTTCGAGGCATTATATGGACGGAAGTGCCGATCACCTCTTTGCTGGGCAGAAGTTGGAAACAGCCAAATCACTGGCCCAGAACTCGTCGTAGACACAGTAGGGAAGATTGCTCAGAAACGACAGTGAATGGCGGCAGCTCGAGACCACCAGAAAAGCTACACCGATAAGCGCAAGAAACCACTCGAGTTCCAAGTTGGGGATCGAGTACAACCTAAAGTCTCACCTTGGGAAGGTGTACTTCGTTTTGGTAAACGAGACAAAACTCAAACCGCGATATGTTGAACCTTTCGAAATCACGGAGAGAATTGGCTAGGTGGCCTACAGATTGAATCTACCCGAAGAACTCAGTGGAGTTCACAACGTATTACGTGGGTCGAATCTGAAGAAGTGTCTATCAGATGAAACCCCCACATTTCCTTTTAAGGAGCTCACCATCGACGATCAGTTGCGATTTGTCGAAGAACCAGTGGAAATCTTGGACCGGAAGGTCAAGATTCTCAAACGCACCAGGATACCTATTGTTCGAGCTCGTTGGAACTCCCGTCGTGGCCCAGAGTTTACCTGGGAACGAGAAGACCAAGTAAAACACAAATATCCCAAGTTGTTCGAGAACAATGAAACCACCACTGAGGCTGAAGCCACTGCGGAATTTCGGGACGAAATTCCAAACCAACGGGGGGAAGATGTGACACCCCAGGAAAACCAGGAAAACTACGCAACCTAACTAGCTTCCTCAGTTACTACGTGCTAAATTTCAGGACGAAATTTCTTTCAAGTTGGGGATGATGTGACAACCCGAAGTTTTAAGGTTAGTGACGTTTATTATTGTGATTTTAACTCCGTTAAAATTTAGACGTTTGTGTTGACTTGGTTAGATAACATGTGTTGAGTCGCACACACAAACTGCTTGGCTAATGGGCCCCTCTTATGTTGACCACACACTCTCACATGTTGGATGTTCCTTTGGACTCATGGCCCGCTCTCACGCAGCCCAAAAATTAAACCCGGCCCACCTTTCTTTTATTCCGTGTATATGGGATTACATGGGATGGCGCGCATCTTCTTTTAAAAGAAAACAAACACAAACCCTAAATCCCACTTGTCAATTCTCAGCCGAACAACAACCCTTCCTCCCTCTCGTTCTTGAATCTGACGACTTCTCCGGCCGGCAATGGGATTCCGACGAAACCTACAGCCTTACTCCCTGTCCCTCCTTCACGTCTGGTGACCAGAGACTCCGGCACTCCTTGCTCCGACCATCACACACAACATCGATGGCAGCCTAGCCTCTTCATCCGCGGGCCTTCACTGATGATCCAGCCCCGTTTTAGTCGCCCTAGTCATCTTGCATGTTCAACACTTCCCGGTTAGTTACCATCATTGTGATTCAGATTCCTTGTTGTAATTGTTCATATTATTACTGTGTTAATTGTATGATCTTGTTCGTGCGTGTGCTTGACTACAATGAAGGTGTACGTGAGTGCTATATATGTGTAACTGATCGACTGAGTTATGCTTCGAATTAGGGTATATCTTATATATTGATGATCTTGTTTGTGTATGATCTGGACCGCATGAAAGTGTATGTGATCTTGTTAATGAATCTTCATGCTCAATTTGTATTGGATGTTTAATGATTAAGATAATTATTTGTTGGTCGATTAACAGAGATGGTAACGTGATTATATGAGTTGGTAATGTGTTTATGCATAAAAGTGGGTTGACTGATGATCCTTGTTGATATGTAAGAACTAGGGTAGGGTTGCATGACTAGACTGTATAATCTGATTTTGTGCCACAACCTTGAAAGTAACTTTGCATGGCTGTTATCGATGTGTGTGAGCATGTAGGAAATGCATGATTTATAATCAATGTTGATATAACAGTAGTTGTAGTGGTCAAATAGAATTGAAAGCATGTGGCCTAATAAAGCTGGTAATCTTGAGTAAAATAGAGGCGGCCCATGTGATGATCTAATCGAACATATTATTGATATTTTAATAATGATTGTCAGTAAGAATGTTATGTGTATTAAATGATATGATGACTAATTGAATAGACATAATTTAGGGGATAGTTGTTATGTTATTAGGGTCGTGATTAGGTAAGAACAGGTTTGGGTAAACTTGGTACTGAAAGTTGTGCAACTATTTGGGCCGCACTTGGAGTTGATTGACGTAATAAACTGCTATGTGTAGTTAGTCGGTTAGGCTTGTGATACGAAGTAACTTGTGACCCGAATGCTTATTATGTAATATGAGGTTTAGCCTGGGAACCTAACTGTTTGATTTCATGATATTGGGAAATATGATCTTGTAACATGAGAGTGTTTGTGGTTCGTACACTTGCTATGATAAGTAGTAGGGATATGTGCCGTACTTGCTTGCTACTTGTGTAATACGTGACAATCTACGTGATGCAATGTAAACTGATCGTTGTTGGTAAACAATGATAGGACGTGTTGGTCAATTTCTAAACAAGTAACTAATCTTACCGAGCAAACCAAGGTGAGTTCACACTTTCTACAAGGCATGGGATTCCCAGGGGTTGGGAATGGGTAAAGGATTTGAACTGAAACAGCGTGATCTCCTGGTTTGGAACACGTACACACCCTCTTTATTGAAGGGTGACAACACGTACTAAGAACTTAATCGGAACCTGCGTAATCTCCTGGTTTGGGGATTGCGTACACACCCTCTTTACTGAAGGGTGACAACACGGATACTAGACCAAAACTCTCTATCATGAAGTCCCTACTTTTTATATCGACTTAATCGCCGGGCCAATGGCGAGCGGGTCATTAGTTAGATAGCGCTATTTAGGTTTGACAAGCCTCACACCGTGCCGCAGAGGACGGGCGTGAACTAATGGATCTGGGCACTAGTCAATGATGATAGACATTGACGTCAGGGCACCAACTTACTTTAGTCAGTGGTCGATATGGTAAACGGGTCTGGTGGTTCACATGGGGAAGCCCCCACTGGTTATGGTTTGGGAAAGAAGGAATTGGTTAATCAGATTTTCAACTATGGGGTAACCCCCATGGCAAATAAGCCAACTAAAGACAAACTGTGTTTTCGTAAACAACTTAAAATGAACATCCAACCGTGAACTCGCTCAACTTTGTTGTTGATTCGTTGTTACATGCCTTGCAGGTCTTTAGGTGCATATTGACTGGAACTTGCTGTCTGGGAGGCTGGAGTGGTCATGGGTCGAGTTTCGTGGAAACGCCACACAAGACTAAGAGCTTTTATATGTGGTTTATAAACACTTAACGAATTAAATATGCTTCGGCTGTAAACTGTGAAATATTGTAATGTTGTAACACTTATTGTTAGTAAATGAATGTTTTATTTAAATATACTCATGAGTTCAATGTGATTGGTGGCTAAGATCCTGGTCAGTCACGCCTCCAAGCGGTGGTACTCCGCATGTGGGTTTTGGGGGTGTGACATCATCAATCCTGCGCAGGGTGTATGCTCCATTTCCCATGACTTCGTTGATCACATAAGACCCTTCCCATTTAGGCGCGAGCTTCCGAGGGCGCTCAGCGTTCGATGCTTCGTTATCTCTCAGGACAAAATCCCCAGGTAGGAAGGAGCATATGATAAATTTCACCGCGCCAGGCGCATTAGGAAAAGGACCAACCAGATCGATTGCCCACTGTTGGAAAAGCCATACTGTGGTTACCAGAACCAAAGGATTTTTTAGCCGGAGGGTCTTTGGAGCGTGGCGTTGGCATGATGCACATTTGCGCAAGGTCTCGATGACATCCAAATGCATGCCAGGCCAGTAATAGCCTGTGCTCATAATTTTCGCCACCACCATGCGAGGACCAGCATGGATTCCGCATAATCCTTCATGGATTTCTCGAACCAAGTACTACGCGTCATGTTTGTCAACACATCGTAGAAGAGGACCCATATAGAACTTTCGGTACAGAATTCCATCAGCCATTTCATAGTTTAATGCTTTGTTCTGAATTTTTCTAGCTTCCGCCTTTCCATCCGGAAGAGTTTCGTGCTGTAAGAACATAATAATCAGAGACATCCAGGATGGATTCCCGATTTCTACCATGTTTACGTGTCATAAAGGAACAGATGGGTTTGAGAGAACCTCGATGCGCACCTCTTTTTCCTGATGTTTGAAACTTGTAGAAGCTAACTTGCTAAGTGCATCCGCGTGCTTGTTTTCGCTTGGGTTAATATGATTTACCTTGAAAGTTTGAAAATTTTCAATTAAAGACTTCGCCTGTTGAAGGTATAACGCATGGTTTCATCTTTCGCATCATAAAGACCGTTGATTTGTCGAGCAACTAACAAAGAATCAACGTGCGCCTCTAGATTCTTTGCACCCATTTTAATTGCTAGGCGAAGTCCCGCAAGAAATGATTCCTACTCTGCTTCGTTGTTGGTGCTTTTAAAATACAACCGAATGGCGTAAGTCAACTCATGATTGTCAGGACTGACTAGACGAAGGCCAGCCCCTGCACCGTCATCGTTAGAAGCACCATCAGTGTGCAAGGTCCACACACTGTCGTCGAAGACTGGAACCGGGTTCTGAATTGCTTCGCACTCTTGAATTTTGTCAACCGGAACTTCCGTAACGAAATCCGCCAAAACTTGGCCCTTGATAGCTAGGCGCGGCTTATACAAAATATTGTGTCCACCCAATTCGATGGCCCACTTTGCCAACCGGCCAGCAACATCTGGTTTGGATAAAATTTGACCCAAATGATAATTAGTAAGAACGGTTATGACGTGGCCAGAAAAATATCTGTGTAGTTTGCGCGAGGCATAACTAATGCCAGAACAAGTTTCTCCATGACTAAATATCAGGTTTCCGAACCAGTCAACATCTTGCTGATGTAATATATTGGTGTTTGAATTCCATCTCGTTCCACCAATAACACAGCGCCTACCGCAACATTAGTTGCCGATAGATACAAAATTAATGGTTCTTCTTTTCTCAGAGCCGTCAGGGTTGGCAATTGAATTAAGCATTCTTTCATTTCTTGAAAAGCTTTCTCGGCCTCCTGAGTCTATTAGAACTAACTTTTCTTGACACAATTGCGCAAAGTGCTAATAAAAGGATAATATTTGGCAGCATGGTTCGCTAAAAATCGGTTAAGCGCAGCCAGTCGATCAGCTAGGCGTTGCATCTCTTTGATAGATGTTGGTGATGGCATGCACTGAATGGCTTCTACCTTTTCCGGATTAACTTTGAAAACTTCTTTGGTTATGATGAATCCAAAGAATTTACCCTCCTCCATGCCAAACGAACATTTTACTGGATTCAGCTTCAAATTAACTTTGCCCAAGGAGTCGAAGGTTCGCCTAATGTTCTTGAGCATTAATTCTTCATCCGGACTCATGATAACAAGGTCATCAATATAAACCGCAACTGTTACGCCAATATCTTCTCCAAAGACTTTATCCATCAGACGCTGATACGTAGCTCCCGCATTGCGGAGGCCAAAAGGCATTTTCGTATAGCAAAAAATACATTTCTCCGTGCGGAAGGCTGTCTTATCTTCGTCTTCTTATTCACTTGCACTTGATGATAGCGTTTATAGAAGTCGACAAAACATTTCCAGCAAAACGATGCCAGAGAGTCGACCTTTTTGTCAATTTCTGGGAGAGAATAACAGTCTTTCGGACAAGCTTTGTTGAGGTCCTTAAAATCAACACACATGCGCCATGCGCCATTGTGCTTTTGAACCATCACTGGGTTAGCCACCCATGTTTGATATCGAACCTCTCGTAATATTCCTGCTTGAAGCAGTTCTGCTACTTATTCATTCATTGTGCGTGTCTTCTCTGAACCTAGACTGCGCTTTCCTTGTACCACAGGTTCCACTGAAGGACGAACATTCAAACAGTGTTCCGCCACCTCTCTTGGTACACCGGTCATATCCACTGGGGACCATTCAAAAATATCCATATTCTCAAATAAAAGTTGTTTAAGTCTTGCGCGAATTGCTGGAGATACTGCCGGTCCTAGTAGGACGGTTTGCTCTAGGTATTCACTGTTAAGAACCCATTTATCCGGTTCATTGGGAGAAGATGACTTTGCGACTTTAACTGGAGGTTCATCATCCACAGACATGACTTCCTTACTTGAATATAGAATTGCTACGCTCGTTTTTGTTGGAAACCCGCAAGCAGCATGCGGTATGGAAGTAATCATGCTAAACTCCCTTTGTGAACACTTTCCTAACAAAACATCATGGTGGGACGTAGCTGGCATAACCATAAAATTGACCGACACATTGTGCGAGTGTTTACCATCAGAAAGTGTTACAGGAAAAGAACCTGACCCAGCGGAAAGACGACTTCATTGCAGAAACCAGTTAGTGGGAAATCAACTGGTTTCAAGCGCGCCATGTCCTCCGGGTCTAACTGCTTGAAACACTGCTCATAGATAATATCCATAGAACTACCCGGGTCAATAAACATATAATTAGTACGATAATAACCAAAAATGCCAGTGCTAACGACCGGTCGTTCTTCTTGAGGACCTCCTAGTACGACAGGAAAGATCACCTGCTGCTCGCGCCATCGTATTGTGACTTCGTTTGTGGTTGCGCTTGCGCGCCGACCACCTTGAACCATGCATTTTTGCTTTGCTTTCGTGTTACTTGGTCCTTCATCTCTGATGTGCGTGCGGTGTGATATATTTTTATGTATATTTTTTGCCCTTTTTAACACATTAGTCAAGTTTTAAATTTATAAAACATGATATTTACTAACACCAAACACACATATGGGCAAGTGCACCCATCGTGAGCGTAGTATAGTGTTGGTAAGATACCGAGGTCGTCCAAGGACACAAGAGCTTTTAATACCGGTTTATCCTCAACGTTTAATCAAATCAAAAGTTTAGAAAAAAAGTTTTTTTAAACAAGAAAATAAAACTAACTAAAAAAATGCTGAAAATAAAAAAAATAAAAATAGAACAGATAGACAAGATGAATCACTTGGATCCGACTCGCCTTTAGTTTAAAGATGTGTATTTGTATGCTCAATAAAGGATCAAAACTCACTTTTTGTGGGAATGGGTTTTTATGTGATCAAGTATATATAATCAAATTTAAACTAGATTTTTCATGTCGTTTCGTATTTTTCCTATGTTGGTTCTTTTTATCACGACGCTATCGGTTGTAAATTTGTAAAAATATAACCTTTTTAAAACTTGTAATTCCCAAGTTAAACCAAGACAAGTAAAAAAATGAAAACTTTTTGAAAAAATTTGGGGTGATTAGCGGTTCCAATAGAGTTTTGTGTAAGGCTTGTAATTAGGACTTGCAAAATTCAAGGTTTTAGCATCCCCCCACACTTAAATTGCACATTGTCCTCAATGTGTCCCCAAAATAAGTTTTTAGGTTGATTGAATGTGTAAAAGGTGTGTTAAACCAAATTTTAATGTTACTGGGCGTCTGGACACAGGCCCGTGGTGTCCGGGCACAACCCCGTGTTCAGGTTGCCAGTAACATAAATCTTTAAAAAGTAACAGAAGGTTGGGCACGGGGGCGTGTTCACTGAACACGCCCCGTGTCAAGATACCTGAACTGGGCATTTTTTTGCAGATTGTTCAGCACTGGGCGTGTTGGCTGAGCACGCCCCCGTGTTGAACTCGCTGTAACGAAGAAAAATTGTCGGGAGGCTCTGTTTTTGTGTATGGGGTGTTGGTTCAAGCTTCCCTTAGTATCCTTCACCATCCCGAGTGTGTTTTACCCATTACAACATCATCCAAACACCAATTTAATTAAAACCATCATTCCATTAAAATAGAGAGAGTTACATAAAGCTCCTAATAAACTAAAATTATAAGTAAATAGGTCAGAAAACACAAGAAGTCTAAACTCGAAAAGAAGTTCTAGCCTATGGTTTATTCTAATAGCAAAATTTCCAAAAAGATAAATTTTTCGGTTGGATGCAGCTTGAAGAACTTCCTTCTCCGGTTATGGGTCTCTCACACGTCGGCGAGCCATTCTTCTATCTCCCTAGGGAGAAGAAAGGCGGGCTCGTTGGCATCATTTTGTGGGGGTGTAACTTCCACCGGGACTTCTTGTAAGTTGTCGAGAGGAGGTTCCGCGAGGATGTCTTCCCATCCTGTGGGATTATTGACTCCAAGTGCTAGGTTCCAATCCTCTTGGGGGAGAATTGGTTCCATGGGAGGTGTCACAAGAATGTTCAACCTCTGGTGCAAGAGGTTGATTTCTTAAAAACTGTTTTCCAACCCCACCGTAAGATAATCTATACGGTCTATCAGGACCTCCTCTACTGATGTCATCTCATCTAGAGCTTCACGTAATGCCATAACATAGTGTACGAGAGTTGCTTCGATTGAAGATCTGCGTTCTCTTCGACTGTTTAGGGAATGTGCTGATGAAGTTCCACTGTTTTGGCTTGACATTCTACGAAAATAAACTGAAAAGAGTTCATTTTAATGAAACAGGACCTCGGACACGGCCCCGTGCTCAATGAGCACGGCCCCGTGTTCACCTTTCTGCAGATTTTTGGAACAAGGAATCTTGGAGTTTCAAATTATTTTTCTGACTCTTGAGGTATTTTTAAGTAGAAATAACTTAAAACAATGTTATAAAACTTATTTTTAACAAGATTCCTTGAATAAAAATCTCAATAAGGCTTGGAACCATGGAGATTTCAAGCTTTAATGGAGGTGTTTTGAGGTAAAAATGAAGAAGAAGGCAAGAGACAAAAGTGGAAAAGACAAGATGGTTGTTGGGAACCTTCTTTAGAATATACCTAGGAGGGTATGTGTGAGGATCCAGCAAATCTCTGTCTTTTGGAGTGGTCCAAATGTGCAGGAATCTTGGCTGCATTTATAGAAAACGAAAGCAAGTTGCACACGGCTTCGTGTCGGCTGGACACGGCCCCCGTGTGCAGACAAGATCCTGACACATTTTGTCCGTATTCTGACAAAAAGTCAGACGGAAATCTTTTGGTGGACACGGGGGCGTGCTGACCTAGACACGGCCCCATGTCTAGAGGTTGTTTATGAAGTTTCGTCTATTTTTAAGGAATTTATCCGGGGGTGGTTCCTTACTGGACGGAACAACACTGAAGTACCTGAGATACCTTAGTTGCTCTAGATTTAGAATCGAACGCAAGAGGTTATCGGTAAGGGTGATTCCTATGCTAAATGTAGGTGGATAAGTCCAACCCTTTCCCGGGCTCTCGTTAAAGAAGGTGTATGTCGAATCGCTCGGGTCTATGTATGCATCGAACGAAGTCGATGGGGAGTCCTTCACGGCACAAACGACACAGGGACGACTATCGCTCAAGTCTTTGCTAGAGTTAGAGTTGTATCGGGAACAACGAAGTTGTTTTTATCCGAATGCGATCTCAATAATTCTTCTTGGGTATCGTCTTGAGATGAATTAATGATATCCATCTCAAGTTCTTTTACCCAATTAAGAATTAGATCTTCCATTTGAAATAGTTCATCAAGAAGAATTTCTCCTATAAGGTTCGATTGAGAGCATTCGAGGGAGAGATAGGGATTATTTTTACTTTCGCCCCTATTAAGGCTACAGGAAAACAATGGGTCTATATAGTGGGGCTTGTAATTTAAAAATAACATTCTAAATCTTTATGATGGCCACCACATATTTGACACCACGTACCATAAGAGGGCCGATAGTAAAAAAAAATCAGAATCGCTCATGTTTGTGTCAGAAATTACCAACCGTCGGGATCTTACGGTTCTGTTTCCAGTAACTGAAACTTGGGCACGGGGAGTGTTGATGGGGCACGGCCCCGTGTTCCGCTACTGTTTGACTTAAAACAGGATTGCTAGTACCAAAGATTGGGCACGGGGCGTGTTCAGCGGGCACGGCCCGTGCTGAGTTCTGTAGAAGCTGAAAATTTAAGAAAAATCCTAAATAAAACAGAAAAATAAGAAAAGACGATTAGGCCGTTGATTCCTAACTTTCTTAAAATCCTTGTGTCCCCGGAAACGGCGCCAAAAACTTGATGTGCGTGCGGTGTGATATATTTTTAGCCCTTTTTAACACATTAGTCAAGTTTTAAATTTATAAAACACGATATTTACTAACACCAAACACACATATGGGCAAGTTCACCCATCGTGAGCGTAGTATAGTGTTGGTAAGATACCGAGGTCGTCCAAGGACACAAGAGCTTTTAAGACCGGTTTATCCTCTACGTCTAATCAAATCAAAAGTTTAGAAAAAGGTTTTTTAAACAAGAAAATAAAACTAACTAAAAAATGCTGAAAATAAAAATACAAAACAGATAGACAAGATGAATCACTTGGATCCGACTCGCCTTTAGTGTAACCTTTGATTATTTCCGCACTTTTTCACTTTTCAAGAGATTATCTTAGTTATAGTAGTAGGCCCCTCTTTTGAAGGTGACGTTACCCTCAACCTAGTAGTTTGAGTCAGCAATGATACAATCCTAAAGGGTTGGATTATTGAAAGATAATTAATTAAGTTATTAATGCATATTGTGGTAGGCCCATCTTTTGAAGGTGACGTTACCCTCGGCTAAGTAGTTTGAGTCAGCAGGGATACAATCCTAAGTAGCCGGGTTAAAGTTTTAATAGTAGTTTACATATGAGGGGATCAAGGAGTTCGGACCCCGGCCATCCAATACCAGTGGGTATTGAAGGAGGTCCTACTAAACTTGACCCAGGTCCTTGCAGGATTTATACACTGAACAAGGCAATACGCTTACCAAACCATTCCCTTAACTCTCGACCAGGTAGCCAACATATCTCCATATAGACCGTGGAGATATGAATAGTATCTTTTATTTTATATAGACAGTAAAATAATGCCAAGACACCACAGACAAATGATAAAGAAGATTCACCTTCAACATAAGAAACTAGTTATTAAAGTCATTAATACATAACCAAATAAAAAGTGCAAAAAGATTAAAAATAAAAAGTATTACACTAAATGCTTGTCTTCACCAAGTGATGTAAGAGACTTAGGCAAACATGGCCTTTGATAGTTAAGAACTCTTACGATCTATCTTGGATCCCGAGACTACTCACACACTCTATGATGGATGATGGTGGTGGATGTGGGTTGTGATGGTGGTGGTGGGTGGGTGAAGTGTGAGAGAGGTGGTTTGCCAAGGGATGAGTTGCAAGTGAGCCAAGCACCCCTATTTATAGCCTGCACAGAAGCCCGGACACGGGCTCGTGTCCATTGGGCACGGCCCCGTGTCCATTGGGCACGGCACCGTGTCCACCCATCTTCTCTTTCTTCATTAATTGCAGTTTGTCTGCATTAGTTGACCACGCCCCCGTGTCCGCTGGGCACGACCCCGTGTGCAGAAGCGTATCTGTACTATCAAGATTTGGCTAGATTCTGTGAATCTTTGCGTTGACCACGGCCCCATGTTCGGTGGACACGCCCCCGTATTGGGTGATAGAAGCTTCTACAACTTTGTCTTTTCTGCAGACACTTGCACACGCCCCCGTGCTCATTGAGCACGGGGCGTGTTTAGCCTTCTGTTCTCTTGTTTTTGCTTGGGAGGATGCTGTCGAGGGGTAGGGCATGCCACGTTTATCCCTTTTCTTGTATTTATGTTAGATTTAGCTGCATTTTTTGCTTCTTTTGTTCATTTGAGCTCATTTAATCCTGAAAATACAAAAGGAAGGCAAAAACATACTTTTTCCAACATTAGTACTAAAAAAGGGTTAGTTTTACGCCACAATTGATATAATTTATATGTTGCATTTTACACACATCAAATACCCCCACACTTGAATCTTTGCTTGTCCTCAAGCAAAACTCTTTATAATGTGGCTTTACACTCCCAAATGGAATGGGTAGAAGAGAAGGTTTTGGGCTTGTCTTTGAGTGTCGGGATTCCAAGATTTTTATTAGGTTTTATTTTTATGTTATTTACAATTCTATTAGACATGATTTATTTAGAACATTTCATAAGAGAAGTTATTTATTTGGGCATAACATGCCTTTTTAAAATTCCATTTATATACAAGTTCACATACCTCACGGGAGATCACTCAACACTCGGCCGAAGATGTATTTTTGTGAAACACTCGAGAGCGGCATGGAACTTACTTCTACCATATGCTTGCCAAGCAATCAATCCTCCTCCTTTTTAACTATAAACCTTTGTAATATCAAGAGGAATTTTGGGGAAGGGGTAGGCTTGGGTTAAAGGTAGGTGGTTGGGTTAGTGGTTAGTAGAAAAGGGCGAAAGGCGTAAAAAGCGTCGGTTTTCGTAAGACTTTTTATTTTTGTAACTTTTTATTCTAATGAAGCAATTATTCAAACAAAGTTCTATTTGATGAACTTGTTTCTTTATTTCTTGACTTCATTTTTTTTTTTTTGATAAGGAATGTCACATGAAAAACCGAGTTTTTTACTAAAATAAAGGGTTTAAAATGAAAAAGGATTTTGGTGGGTAAAAGTGTGTTTGTTTGTGGGTTTAGAAATGAAAAGGTTTAGGCTCAAAGGGGTTAACTAGGGGGATTTTGGGTAGGTGGTAAAAAAAAGAAAAATAATGGCGTTGAAATAAAAAGGGTTAGTCCTAATGCTTCCATCATTTACTTACTTGGGTGTAAGTTGGTAAGGACCGGGAATGTATAGTCGTGGCAAGTTCTAGAGTCATAAGAAACCAAGCGGCTATTCACACAAGAAATGAAAAATGAGCATTTAGTTTAAATATGTGTATTTGTATGCTCAATAAAGGCTCAAAACTCACTTTTTTGGGAATGGGTTTTTATGTGATCAAGTATATATAATCAAATTTTAACTAGATTTGTCATGTCGTTTCGTATTTTTCTTATGTTGGTTCTTTTTATCACGACGCTATCGGTTGTAAATTTGTAAAAATATAACCTTTTTAAAACTTGTAATTCCCAAGTTAAACCAAGACAAGTAAAAAAAAATGAAAACTTTTTGAAAAAATTTGGGGTGATTAGCGGTTCCAATAGAGTTTTGTGTAAGGCTTGTAATTAGGACTTGCAAAATTCAAGGTTTTTAGCATCCCCCCCACACTTAAATTACACATTGTCCTCAATGTGTCCCAAAAATAAGTTTTTAGGTTGATTGAATGTGTAAAAGGTGTGTTAAAAACAAATTTTAATGTTACTGGGCGTCTGGACACGGGCCCGTGGTGTCTGGGCACGGCCCCGTGCTCATTGAGCACGGGGCGTGTTTAGCCTTCTGTTCTCTTATTTTTGCTTGGGAGGATGCTGTCGAGGGGTCGGGCATGCCACGTTTATCCCTTTTCTTGTATTTATGTTTGATTTAGCTGCCTTATTGCTTCTTTTGTTCATTTGAGCTCATTTAATCCTGAAAAAACAAAAGGAAGACAAAAACATACTTTTTCCATCATTAGTACTAAAAAAAGGTTAGTTTTATGCCACAATTGATGGAATTTATATGTTGCATTTTACACACATCAATCTCCGCAGGTAATTTGACGAACCTCCTTGCGCACGTTTTGTATCAAATGAGTGAGTGTCCCGCTTTTGAGTGCCTTTTCGATCTCCGTGCGCAAGCTGATACAGTTGTCAGTTTTGTAACCCGTATCCTTGTGATAATCACAGTACAGATTTGGATCCTGACCCTTCTTGTTTTTCATCTGCTGCGGTTGTTTAAACTGATAATTCTCCGTATTGAGAAACTCTGCATGAGTTTTGGTCAGAGGAGTCCCCTGCCTCTCTCGATTCTCTTGTTTAATTGCTTTTTGGGCAGCAATTTTGTTAATCGTTGCGCGGGCATCTTCTGAAGAGTTCGTGCTTGAACCTGAATCCTTCCAACTCTTTTTGAATTTTCTACCATTATTCCTGCTCATGTCTTGTGGACGATTCTGAGGCAATGGAGGTCGATTTGAGCTTAAGTTGCGCTCAGTTTGAGCGTAAACTTTAGCCGTTGCCATAAGTTTCTCCCAACTCTTCGGTAACCCCTCAGTTCCTGATAACACCTTGATCATGTCATCACAACGTACCACATACTTGAACTATGCATGAATCAGGTGTTCATTTACGTCACCGATCTCAAGTACTTCCTTGTTATATCGCATAATTTAATCCTCCAGACTTTCATTATCTCTCTGCCAGATGTTCATGACATCTGCGGAATCTCGGATGGAACGTCCTTGCTGACTAAAATGAACTAAGAATTTCTCCTTAAGATCAATAAAGGAAGTCAGTTTACCTGTTGGCAAGTTGTCAAACCAAAGGCGTGCAACTCCTATAAGAATTTGAACAAATAGGTGACACCACATGGGTAACGCCCATCCGCCAATTAGCCCAGCGCTGGTGAATAGGCGCAAATGATCATCAGGATCTGATAATCCATTAAACTCTCCCACGTTGGATGGTAATTTTGCACGCTCGAGGGGAGCCAATGCAATTTCCCTAACAAACTTGGAATTCTCAGCAGCTTCAGCCCGTCGATAGATCAAATTGTAATCATGCTCCGCTTCTGGATTGTACACCGCACGTACTTTTGGTTTATAACTTGCATGATCCTTTTGTAATCAATTGAAACCACTTGTGTTATCATCCTCATTATGTGTTCTATCGTACTCATCAGTCTGAGTGTCCCGCTTTTGTGAGAAACGCAGGCCCAGCCGTGAATGAACAGATTGACGCTTCTGAGAGTGTTGCTCTTCACGATAATCCCGACGTCCAGATCCAGAATGGTTAGACTCATATCTGGTGCTAGATTGAGAGTAAACCTCTATATCTTCGACCGACTTGTACGATTGTGAATCATAATGTAACATTCGAGGTGCAGATAGAGCTCACACCTGAGCTACAGATCTACGTGCCTACGGTGCTATTTGAGCAGTTTGTGCACAAAGCTGTGCATAAACGACGTTTAAAGCACCCTGGGATTTAACATACCAGGAGATCGGAGCTTCACCAGGAGGTAAAATTGAACTGGTCTGAATTTCAGGCTGAACTCCTGGAGTAACAGGATCGTTCACATGATTTTCATCATGTTGAACATCGTTATCATCAGATGCTTCTTCCACGATTCCGTCGACACGAGAAGCATAAGCAAAATTGCCTTTGTTCTCGGATCGAGGACCTGGTGGTTGATTTGACAGACCTTCTGCCATAGAAACAGAAGAGAGAAAGAAATCGAACGACAATATGACAGAAGAAAGAAGTAATCGGTGGGCGCCAATGAAGAAACACCAGATCTAAATGACCGGAATAAATCAGATCTGGGGGGAAGGGTTTCTGCATGAAAAAGGTTAATCCTCTCGACGATGACTGATGGGAACTACCTCGTCAGAAATCACTGCAAAACAGAAAGCCGTTAGACTCGCCACAGGGAGAATGGGGGTTCTCTCCATGACCACCCTCCGGCGTGAGAATAAGTATAGTGATCTCAAGAAGAAGATGAAGTAGTAAGAGTGAAAGTAAGTGTAAGTGAATGAAGAGATTGTACCTGAATTCCCATATTTAGAACCGAAGTTTGGTGCCAAAAATATCACGAAAGAAATAATGGAATCTCCTTTTCCGTTAATAGTTATATCCCCATCCATGCACATGGATCATGATCTTGATCAACTGCTGGGGATGCCACGTGGAAAGTGATTTGCTCTAGATTTGCATGTAAATTGTTGCCATCATCGTGACTTCAATGAAGCTCCCAGATTTTGCCATGTCACATTCGGTTATAACTGAATGAGGTTGTGCATGATGGTCATTTAATGCCTTCTATAAGGTCTACAGCTGTAAACCGTTAATCCCTTGCCACGTGTCCATTCTGTTATAACATAAAAGATTCCTTTTGTTCAAGTCCTTATTCATACGCGTGGATGTGTTCAAGACTTGTCTTTTGTTAAATCTTCAAGTTTAACTGTACCCTTGCGCGGGCCCGCACAAGGGTGTTAATTGAACATTTGTCTTTCCATTCTCCGGCGCATGGTCAATGAGGACTAATCTTCCCAAATCTTACTAAGACACGTTGCGCGGCCGTGCAAGGTCTGTTCAAGATGAATTTGGAATGTAATTATGGTATGGTCCTCTGCACTTGTGCAGGGTTTTTGTCACACCCCCAAAATCCACCTGCGGAGTATCACCGCTTGGAGGCGTGACTGACCAGGATCAAGCCACCAATCATATTGAACAAGCATATAAGTAGTTATAAAAGTCCAACCAATACAATTGGTGTCCAAACAAACATAGTTTAAGTTGTGAGCGGAAGCATAATGTTTAAAACCAAAACATAAGTTTAAATGTTCCAAAGTTTAACATGGCACACAGCTAGCTGTCCATGTCCCACAACGACTCTTCTCCATGCAAGCTCCCGCTAAGTACCCAATGACCTGCAAAGCATGTAGTAACGAGTCAACAATAATGTTGAGCGAGATCACAGTTGGGTGTTCGTTTTAAGTTGTTTCGAAAACAGTTTCCTTTAACTGGCATCCTGCCGTGGGGGTTACCCCATAGTTGAAAACGTGATTGTTTAACCCATTTACTCTGGCAATCCAGCCGTGGGGGCTACCCCATGATAGTTATCTGGCATTTCGGCCGTGGGGGCTACCCCATGTATACTACTAGACTCGTTACCATATCGACTGCTGACTGTAGTCATGTTTATGTGCCCTGAACTGTCAATGTCTATCATCATTGACGTGCCCAGATCCATTAGTTCACGCCCGTCCTCTGCGGCACGGTGTGAGGCTTGTCAGACCTAAATAGCGCTATCTAACTAATGACCCGCTCGCCATTGGCCCGGCGATTAAGTCGATATAAAAAGGAGGGACTTCGTGATAGAGTTTTGGTCTAGTAAAAGTTAACTGTCCATAAGGACGAGGAATTACATTCCTGAACCAGTACTGTCATACCCAAGAAAGGACGAGGAATCCAAGTTCCTTAACCCCATTCCCAACCCCTGGGAATCCCATGCTTTGTAGAATGTGTGAACTCACCTTAGGTTAGCTCGGCAGATAAACGAAAGGTCAATCGAGCTGCTAGAGGTCAACCACGTCCTAACATGGTTACCATACAAGTCAGGTCTAGGTTCAAGTAGTGCACGTATGATTAAACATAGTTTAGCAGGTTATGAACACGTATTGATCATGGCAAACACATAATTCATGTTAATACATCAACAGTAGCATTCAAGCACCAAACACAACCAACTTGTACGATCCAACAGATAAAGCCCAATAACAGGCGGCCCAACATGTTGTGCGTTCAGCACAGCCTTGTGCGATCCACAACATGTTGTGCGATTCAGTTAAACACCCGGCCCAACTAACATAACAGTCCAATACATAAGTGGCCCAAACGATTAAACATTGGTCTTGTGCGATCCGGACGGCTTGTACGATCCGGTCGACTTGTGCGATCCATTTTGGGTTGTGCGATTGTAACTAGTCCAGCCCAACAAGTATACCCGGCCCAACAGTTAAGCTAACATAACAACTTGTGCGATCCAACAGTCTTGTGCGACTGGGGACCTCTTGTGCGAATGGATCATCTTGTGCGATTAAGAGACTTGTGTGATCAGTTACACTTTCCTAATTTCATGCAATCATTTACCACTTCCAAATCAATTTGTTTGACCCAATTAACAGTTTCCAAACAACCCATAATCGATCAAACAAAGGTTTTAACATTAAATCTCTATGAACCCTAACATCAAACAAAACAACGATTATTGCATTAATCCGGTTCATGCTCTTAATTTCTAGCATACATCCCAACCCGACAACACAATAATTCATTCTAACATAAACATATTTCAGCCGATTAACACGTATCTGAATCAAGATTATCATCACCTAACTATCAATTCTAAATCAATTTAAACACCCTACACAAGTGAGTCGATCTATATGAACAACCCTATTGATTCACAATCATAAGAAATCATATATCATTCTCCAAATCATTATCAAACAAACCGAAACAGGACATGATGGTCAATTAACATCTATTCGATTTTGGATCATCAATCATACAATCCGTTACACTAGAACATCATCATACACACAAACAATTCTAGTAATCACATAAAAATCATGTCACTCATAATACCATCTTAACAAATCAATAACAGTGAAACACTAACCGATTAGGAGGTCTAACGAAAAGGGTGATCCGATTCAAGGAATGATCTTCGAGAGAAAGGGGATGCTTGCCGTCGGCTTAGAGAGAGAGAGGAGAGCACTAGGGTTTTACGTGTGTTGTGTGATTGCAAGTAATGAGAAGTGTAAACCTCCTCATGAGGCTATGCGCAATAAGAGAATGGGCCGAACCCATTACGGGTTGCCTTTGTGGTTCGAGTGCAAGGTGTGTGGCCCAACAAAGGCTTGTACGATCGGGTTGTGTTGTGCGATCAGAGTTATCATATATATATACATACATACAATCACATAATTCAAACATAAAGTCTCATGACATTCATTAAATCAACATATCAGATTATCACACAAGGTTCACATACGTTACATTGAGCACAAAGATATGTTCTGAAATACGAGTTGTCACATTATCCCCAAGTTGAAAGAAATTTCGTCCCGAAATTTGGTACGTACTCACTGAGGAAGCTAGTTAAGTTGTATGGTTTTCCTGGTTTTCCTGGGGTGTCACAGTTTTTTGGACCACACCCCTTCAAGTTCCAAGTGATTTCTTTCCTGCAGGCAATCGAACCAACTTCCATACTTCTAGTTTTTTGAACTGGTTCAACTCATCCTACATGGCGTCTACCCAGCTAGGTTCTTGAAGAGCCATAGAGATTGTCTTAGGCTCAATTTGAGAGATGAAGCACGAGTACAAACATGTGTTGATGACTCCCGTATAACTTCTGGTCAGAACTCCAGCTCCTACAGGTCCAATCACATTCTCAATAGGATGACCCCTTTGGACACTAGCTGGAATAGCAGTTTCTGGAACAGTTCATATTGGTGGTAGATTTACCAGGTTATCTGTTGCTGTCGGTTATGACTGTTCAATTACAGGTTCTTCCACTGAATCGTTCACAACATACTCGTCTGGAATAGGATCATTGGAGAACAAATCATTTTGATTGTTCAATAAGTCTTCATCATCAGACGAATCTGAGGCCTCCCCTTTTGTGTTGAGAATGTCTATAATCCAGAATCACTTGTATTTCAGGTGTAGATGTTGAAGATGAGGTTGTAGGTGTGCGATCCCCCACAGCTGTAGAATCCCCCTCAGCTTCAACATCCCCCTTTTCTTCAGCATTGTGTGTAACAATTGAGGGGCGTGGAGCAACATTCAGAGAACCTGCTTTATCTACAGAAATGATAGGAGAAGTATCATCAAAAATATCAAACGATTTAAACAAATGAGCATAATTATAGAGAGTGAATTGCCCATTTCCAGCAACTGTCGGATTTTCCTCGAGCCACTGTACATCGAACGACTCGACTATCTATCGTGTCTTCTTGTTGTACACTCTATATGATGTTTTGTTCTCGTGCGTAGCTTTCCCAGCATAAACGATGAAATAGCATTCATCTACCCTAGCATCAAACTTCGGAACTGCATCTAAGTGCAACAGGGTACATGGGCAACCAAAAGTTCTAAAGTGCCCAACAGACGGTTTTTCACCAGACAACACTTCATGAGGCGTCTTCATGTGTGCGTTGTTGATCACCACATTGTTTTGAACATAGCACGTTGTATTAATTGCCTCATCCCAGAAGAAGACTGGGAGTTTAGAATCACACAACATAGTACGAGCCGCTTCAATCAGGGTTCTATTCCTTCTTTTAGCTACCCCATTCTGTTGTGGAGTCCAAGCAGCACTGTACTGTCTAGCTATTCCCCTTTGAGCACAAAAGAAGTTCAAATCAGCATTCTTGAAATCAGTGCCATTGACGCTTCGAATTCCCTTCACTTTCTTGTTAGTCTGATTCTCCATGAAAATGATAAAGCGTTTAACAAGTTCTGCAGTCTCACTCTTGTTAGCTAAGAAGAAAACCCAAGTAAAACGTGAGTAATCATCAGTAATTAATAAACAGTAAGACTTTCCTGAGATGCTAAGCACGTTCATAGGACTAAAGAGATCCATGTGAAGGAGCTGGATCACACAGTTAATTGTGTTCATAGACTTAGGAAACTGAGGTTTTCGATGTTGTTTACCCTTAGCACATGAAACACATTTTTCGAAGGTAATGAAATCTTTTACGGGTAGATCCCTTACCAACCCCAATTTTGCAAGACGGTTCAGGTTTTTAACATTTGAATGTCCTAAACGATGATGCCACAACAAGGCATTGTGTTTAGATATTTTTGAAAATAAACAGGCAATGCTTTCAGCAGGTGGTTTGTTCATATCAATTACGTACGCATTCCCTTTTCTGTCAGATTTTAACAAAATCCATTCCTCAGGAATAATGATTCCTGGTTTTGAGGTGAGACAGTGTTTATCTGTGAAATGAGTTGAGTAGCCATTGTCGCAAATTTTAGAGACACTCAGTAGGCTATGCTCCAACTCAGGAACGTAGTTTACATCCTAGAAACAGAGATCACCATTCCTTACAGTGCCTCGTTGGATGATCTTTCCTTTCTCCCATCCCGCAAAAGCAACAAATCCATCGTTGAATTCTTCGAGATCACTTAGTTGGGATAAGTCGCCAATCATATGCCGGGAACTGCCACTATCAATTACCCAAAGACGAATGATAGCCCTCTATAGCCGTTCCTGCACATTATGTGGGATCAGTTAGATTTGGGTACCCATGCCATAGTGGCGGTGGGCACACCCTTCTCATTCACATACGTTACTTGTATCCAAACCAGATTGTTCTTAGAATAGATTGAGCCATCAGTTGAACATGACGATTTGGAAGGAGTGGTTTGAATAGGGCTTTTAGGTCTCCAAACTTGTTTGTTTTTTTCAAGCCTTTTGTATTTTCCAATTTTGTGTTTGAAGACTTTAAGTACTTTTTATGGTTCATTTGCTTAGCCTTGTTCCAGTCTTCATCAGAAGGCTTCACCTTGGAATTCAAATTCTTAACAGGTTTAGAACTTGAATACTTGAATATTTGGTGTTTCCCTTTTGGAGCCTTTTGATGCTCTCCTTCCTTGAGTTTTTCGGGACAATGTTGACAATTTCTTGCAATGTGACCAGCAATGCCACATGTGTAACATATTTGGTGTTTCACATCCGGCTTTGCTGGAGATCTATCAGCCTTTTCAGAACTTGAATACTTGTGTGGATCCTGAGGTCTTGGCATAACAGACTTACTTTGATGTCTACCTTGATTCTTTATCTCTTGATTTCTCGAAATTTTATCATCATCAATCACATTTTTTCAATCTTGATTTAGGTGGAATGTACTTTGTTTCTCCACCTTGTTTAGTTTGTTTTACCAATAGATGTTTAGACACATCAGATTTATTTGGCAAAACAACTAAATTCAAACCTTCACAAACAGAATCAAAGCAAGTATGTGAACATTCATTGCTCTTAAAAACAAAGCCCACACAATCCAAAGCACTAGTAGAAATTGAAATATTGTTTGATTTTTCAGAAACTAAACGGTTTTTTTTCTAAATTTTATTTTTCAAATCAATTAAAGCAACATCATCGTCCTTATCCTCATCTACCCACTCTTCAACAATCACTTCTTCTGCATGTCAAGTAACAAGGTCAGTAACGTTTATTTGCTCACAAACAATGTCAGTTGAATCCGTAGCAATGCTTTCAGCTTTGGGTGACACCGTTGGTTCAGTAATTTCATAATTAAGAATAGCTTATGGCTGAACAGAGGCTTCTGTTGGTGATTCATCACTAGATTCAACAGAAGCGTCTGGTATGGATTTGGATTCTACTTTTGTCTGTTCTGATTCAACTTCTTCAGTTGATTCGTTACTAGACTCGACAGATTCAGCTAACTCTGAATTCTCACAATTAGGTGTTTCTGAGGAGTCACATGACGAATCAAATGAAGTAGTTTATTCCTTGTGTTTGCTAGATTCAAACCCTTTGATGAATTCGGCCAAACCATTCATCGTAGCAAACTCAAAGCAAGGTGATTTGTTTTTAGAGTCTTCTTGTTGATTTTGCAATTCAGGTGATTTTTGAGAAATAGTTGACTCAGTATTATTTAATACTTGAAATGTTTGTCAATGTTGGCATTTTTCTCAAAATTCAGAGTCTCGGTGTGTTTTGAAATATCAGCAGGTTTAATAAATGTTTTCTTGAAGGCTTTTTTTTTAAAATAATTTCAGTTTTATCGGGCCTTGTGAGTTTTACTTTCTTTGGCTTGACGGGTTCGACCTTCTTATCCTTGGTTTCCCATATTCCATATCTGGCAAGTCGACTATCTACTACTCTGTCATAGGAATAGAGGTGTTATTGTGATGGTATGGTGGAGGTATGCAACAAATCCCGATCCCTTATTCCTGACTTCCTTTTTATTGTATTTTAACTGTTGATTTATCATCTTTTCGACTTTTTCACTTGACACATCAAACTTTTTAAAATTAAACTTTGTATTTTCAAAGGTTGATTTTAGATCATCAAGCTCAATAGTTAACTTTTCTGAAAATTCTTTAAAGTGGAGATGCCTACATCGTTCTTGACTCAGATCATTTTGCAACTTTCGGATATCACGCTTTTGTGCCTCCACCATATCCTTATATCCATTAATTTTATTTTTAATCTGATATAGATCATATTTGGACAATTAAAGTTGCATAATGAGAGAGTCAACCTGCACTTTGTAACCACTAACTTTATCCCTACATTCACTAGTACAACAAATATTATCTACATATACCTCAGCAGCAGAGGGAGAAAAGTCATTCATCTGAGCCATGAGAGCATGAAAGACAATATCCTCAGTGACTCGCAGGTCAGCCATCTTATCCGACCAATCAAATCCTCCCCCTTCCTGAACCACCAAAGCATTTCCTGGGTTTGCAGTAGATCCAGAGGAAGTGGTTTGATTTCTGGCAGCTGTATTTGAATTTGTATTGTGATTCGGGCAAGTGACGGTCACATATGAGGTAGAAACTACATTGGGAGTTGGTCTTGATGCTGAGCTGACACTGACGGTGACGTTTGAGTCAGATCTCTCTCTTCTTGGTTATCTGCATTCATGAGCAAAGTGCCCCGGCTCATGACAGTTGAAACACCTGAGCTTGGACTTGTTCCACCCATGTTCCTGGTTGGTTGTTTCCCACTTGTTACTGCCGGTCCTCTTAACAAAATTCTTAGCACCAAACATAGCCATGGCCATCTGCCAAGTAATATCCATCTCTTCGATGTCGTTAGGATGGACCTCGTGCAACTCATCTGATGCAATTTGACTGACAGTTAGCTTCCCAGTAATGAAGGCATGATAACAGTTCATCACCCCCCCCCCATGAATAGCATGTGTTCTTCAAACTCTTTAGAAACCCTAAAGGGAGGTGACCAGTTTGATGCAGCACCAGGTGTAGCAGATGTAGTAGCATGAGTTGGTGCAGGAGTAGGTGTAGACTGAACTAAGTTCATTGGTTGAACTGGAGCTGGAGTGGCAGGAAAGTAACCCGAGTAATCAGAGTAAGTGCCAAGGTTGGAAGGAAATAGAACCGGAGCTGAAGTATTTGAGTAGTTGGGAGAGTTGGTAACACTGGAAGGAAACATTTGGAAAGACCCGGCCCCCTGCTGTGACACCAAAGCTGTATTGGTGGAAATCCCTGCCTTGTTGTAGCTTGAAGTGTGATTATATAATATTTGCTTGTCGTCCATCTCATAGGACTTGAGCAAAGATATTAGTTCAGCAAGGCTCATTTGTGTCAAATCCTTGGTTCTCTTGATAAGAGTGACATTGGTATCCCAGTTTCTTGGAAGAGCATTAAGCAGTTTTTTTGTTGGCGACCGAGTTTTGCAATGGCATGTCGTGTGTTCTCATCTCACTGATCAGAGAGATGAACCTTTGAATCTGGTTTTCAAGGGTTTCTACTGGAAAGTGATTGAACATATTAAACCTTTGTGTCAACATCTCTCTTTTTCTTTCCTTCATTTCCTCATTTCCTGCATACATTGCTAAGAAAGAATTCCATAGTTCTTGAGCAGAAGCAGCTTCCCTAACCCCAACATCGATTTCAGGCGCTAATGCAGAGGGTAGCATTGAAAGAGCCTTGTCATCAACTTCAATTTTCTCACGATTTTTGTCGCCGTATTCCAAAGTAGGCTTGATAGCAGTAGGTCCCTTAGCATCATCCACCACGTAAGTGATCACAGCTGGTCCATTGCAAATAGATCTCGAAGCCTTTGGATCCTTGATCTTCATGTATTGAACGATCCTAAACTTCCATTCTGAGAAGGATCCCCCTAACAGCAGCCTTGGGATCCTGTTTTTGGTTCCAATAATGTTGTCAAGATCATGGTTAATTGCAGCTTTGTCACTTAACGATATCTGGTTAGTTAGTTCCATTTCTGAAAAATCAAACTTTTCTTTGTGTCTTCAAGTCTGTGAATTCAGCAAATCAGCAGCAGTCTTCGTTCTTCAATCTTCAAGCAATACCCGATCCAAACCGAGCCTTTTGAAAGACTTCTTAGGCTCTGATACCAATTGTAAGTCCAGAAACAATACAATCGGATATCACAACACCTAATCGAGTTGCGGAACAACAAGAAAAAATGTAGAAGATGGAGAATGTCGATTGTTAGTGATCAAAAGAGCACACGGTTTCAAAGAACCATCTGTTACTCGAATACACTACTTTGCAATACAATCAACAACCAAAACAAGAACAAGGAACATCCTATTTATAGATCATAGGATGCCCTAATACAAATGGGCCAAGCCCAACCCCTATTCGCATAAAGTACCTATCGACCAAGCCCATGTCTAACATCTAACCAACCAAAAATAAGTAAACCAAGAAAAATGTAAACCTAAACAAGTTTATGCCCTTACATATAATTATAATTATAACTATAACTATTAAAAGAAAGTGGTCATGAGCAGTAAAGAAATTTTTGTTTGTTATTATATTTTTTCTACCTTTTAATTATTATTATTATTATTATTATTATTATTATTATTATTAGTATTATTATTATGTTATGAATAGTATAAAATGTTTACCATGAAGATTAAGATTTACCTCTAGATTTACCAAGCAAGTGGATGAACTCTTTGTCAAACTTATGGATAGCTTTGTCTACTAAATATTTAATCTTGTCTACCAAATAGTTAACCTTGTCTACCAAATAGTTAATTTTTTTTTTTGTAGTATAAATACTAGCTCAAGGTAGAAGAGAAAATGCACCTCATGTATACACTTTCATAAGTTATACAATTCTCTTCTTCTTTCTCTTATAACATTTCTAAAGTTCTTAAAGTTTTAGCAGTAATCTTGTGTTAATTTTTGTTATATCATAACACGTTATCAGCACGAGTCGCTTATATCCTAATCATAGTAGACCTTAAGCCCAAAGATATCTATCATAAGCAATATAAGCACTTCATTAACTTTATAATTTAATTTGAAAAAAAAATTAAGTACAAAAGAATATTTTAATATACATATTTCATAACTACGGGACTACTAACAATCTAACGTTTAATTATGCATCTAACTTTACTTTTATCATTGTAACTACAGGACTACTAACAATCTAACATTTAATTATGCATCTAACTTTTACTTTTATCGCAACTAACTTTTATTTATACACACACGCTCACATTTCATTTAGAGTTTACGTTTATTTATGTATACTAACATTTTTATTCTTATTATTATGCATCGTAATATTTATATATTATTAATTTTTAACATTGTGGTGCAATGTCATTTGTACAATATGCAGTCTAAGTGGTATGGTGGTTTAGATAAACCATGAGTTGCTTCTCTGATGTAATTGTGGTGAGTCATAGACTTCTCAATCTACACGTGTCTTGCAGTCTTATAAAGTTATGTATCTATTGATCAATTTGAAATATAAAGAGAGAGTGTGTGTGATAGAGGTGTTGGTAATGGTACGGAGGAACTACGACAGCCGGCGACGTCGGAGGTGTTCCGGCACGACGGTGAAGGTCTTTCCGGCGCTTTCAAAACCCAAAACTATTAAACGGAAGGCAGATAGAACGATGGTAACAATGGGCTTTCGCAAACGAAAGACGGTGGGAATTTTTCCAACATCACAGGTTCGAACTCTGGTTATTCTGACGACGACGGCAAGACATATGTATGTTTCCGATGGCTCAGATTAGTTTTGCCACTTGTTCTCGAAACTCTGATGTTAGGTTATACTTATCTTCATGTGTAGGTTTGCTTCAGCATTAAGAAACAGTAAAGCGGCTAGGGTTTTCCCCTAAACTAACTATGACAACGGCACAAATTTTTGTAACGCAACCTAGGTTCGGACCTACGGCGGTTGGAACGCAGACCAAAATGTATTACCTGCGGCAAGGTAAACACCTGATGCAACAATGTTTCTTTCTATACACGAATAGGCTCTCATATTCTTCTTGAATGCTTTATTATTTGTTCCCTAATTTGTGTTTTAAGGTTACTGGAAACAAATGGGACACATATCTTGATCTTCGGTGCCTTCAGCAAACGTGGTTTTAGGTAGACAGTATACCAGATCGGATATTGCATGCCTCCGATCTGTACACGAACCCTAATTTCATACAAGTAATCTCTATCTCTCTATACCATCTTCGTTTTCATATTTCTCTCTAGAAACCTGAAACCTCATATATTGAATCCGAACTAAGATGATTTGGGTATGGTGGTTACAGAGGGATTAGATCGGAAGTTGTCTCAGGTGTTCGGTAAACGTGGTTCGGTAAACGTGCTACTGGTGAAGAGGTTTACGAAGGTACAAGAATTCTTGATCGATGAATTATATATTTTTTATGAAGTTTTTATGTATGATTGTAACATATTTGGTGTAACATTACAGTTGTAGTTATGTTTGTTATTGTGATTTGTTTGTCGTCGATATTATGTTGTATGATATTAGAGTTATGTTGTAGTATGCATACATTGATTGGTGAACTCCACATTTCAACAGTCACTAGGTTTTACAAAAGAGACAGTTTGATGCATTGATTTCAGGGTTTTTTTATTTATTTTGAAATTGGTGTTGATTTTGTTATTTATGGTATAGAATCTGTTATGTTGAACAGTTGAAGTTTAGAGAAGTATATTTGACTTGAAAGGGTCAAATTTTGTTGATGTTTGCAGCTTTTGTATAGGTAAAAAACTAATGGGTGAAGTTTGTGGTTGTCGTGATTTATACAAGTAGATACTTTAGTGGCGATTGTTTATACTTGCTTCTCTGTAGTCAAACTGCATTGGTTCCTAGGCGCCCATGATCGGCTCTGCTCAACGCCTCAGCTAAAACGCATTGAGAAGTGTTCATCGGAATCCGAAAACGTCCCAATTTGTATCAACAAACAAACAAACAAGTTGAGGAATCACATGAAGAACATCAAGACTGAAAAGTCGGTTAATGAGTCGTTGACTGCCATGGTAAGTTCTTTGAAATTTCAAATGTTGGAAATAAGATTCCTAAAGTGAAGGTTGATCTAAATTAGATACATGTCGTTACACCATCTGGTATAAATTAAAGTTGACCTAAAAGAGCTTTCTTATTGAGTAAATTGAGTTGAATTTGATGTCATGGAGTCATGTATCTCTCTTTTTATTTTTGAACTTTTCAGGAATTGGGCGTAGTGAAATCCATGGAAGAAAAGAAAAATATTAAACCACAAAAGGCACAAGCTTTGAAGCTGAAAATATGGGGGAGAGTTGATAATGCACGTTCACTTATCCATGAAACTAAGGGGACTCTTAAAAAGGTAAGCTTTGGACAATTTCTTATTGTGTTTATTTAAAGATCTTTCTTTGTTTATATTTATCAAGGTAGAGGTAGTAAGATGGGCGGGTCAGTTGGGTTATGCAACGGGTCGAAGAGGATGAGGGTTAAAATGGGTGATGTTGGGTTGGATTACCTCTCAAAACAAGTTTTCATTGATTTTTTAATATTTTTACATAGTGCACTTGTATATTATGATTACAAAGCCAATATTATTACAATTATCGTCCGAATGTTTCAATAAGGAAAGATTAACTAACAAATTTTGGGTGTTCTTGCTTGCTTTAGGATGCATTTAAATTGACTAATTGTTGGCGTTTCGACTTGCTTTCTATATTCTTAATTTACTATTGAAATTATTTGCACACTTTTTGTTGACTAGAATCTTTTTTACAGTAGCAAATGTAGCGAATATAGTGAAAATAGAAGCAATATTAAGAGGTTAAATGTAGCCATTTTCTTATTCCCCCAATTGAAAGTGGTGAGAGTCGTTACAAGCAACCTGAAGGTAATTTAAGCCTTAAAAAGGGGCCCTGTCCCAGATTGTACAAAAGGGTTGTTTTTAGTGAAGCTTTAAAAGTCACGTTATCCATTATGATGATGACCCATATGAAAACCAGGCAAAGATAGACCCATAGCAAAGAGTCTAGGATCAACAGAGGTTGCAGCCCTCTTGACAAACGGCTCACTCCTTATTGACCCACGATCACCACCATCAAACTCCATGTAAGTAACATTAGAACACTAAGCCATCGTCTATAATATTGTACACAAATTTCGAACTAATGTTCACTTGGTTATTCTAAAGAACACATTCTTTTGTATTTTTTTTTTCATTTTAGGTCAAGAATCTATATCATAAATTAAAATTAAATATATAGGATCTATAGTAAGCATTTGTAGCATAGTAGCGGTGGTACAGTTCCTCCATCTAGACATCAATAGCTGAATCATCAATAAGAAAATGTGAATATTACTTATCATGGTTATTGTTGTACTTCAGTTGAATCATGTGATAGAAAAAAGTTCGATCTTTGTGACACCAGAGGCTATTGATGTTCTTGGGAAACTATGGTTTGACCCGAACTTTGGAGCCCGACCCTTGAAAAGAATGATTCAGTCGCTGGTTGAGAATGATATTTTAATGGGGAAACTTCGAAGAGATTTAAGTGAAGATGATATATTATTATTATTGTTGACACGTCAGCAACGGTCAAGGATATTATTCATATCAGGAAATTGGAGATGGGAGAGGACGTGGTTACAAATAATTGAATAAAGGGCATGTAAGCTGTTAATAGATGGTTTTAATAGTAGTAGTTAAGTTCGGGTGCTGAGGTACAACTTTGATTATTTGTCCCACACTGTTCTTTATTTCCATACACAAGGAGTGATGTAATTTCAGTTTGATTTGGTGTGTTTGGTGGGTGTGATTATTACAAAGTGTACCATAATGTGTTGGCTTATAGTGAGGTTTTAGCAGGATAACTAAGGATCGCTGAAGAAGAAGAAGACTTCTCAAAACAATTAATCGGAATCGAATTCCTTAAGTTGTTACGCCGCCGCAACGCGCGGCGGGTAAAAATTCCAGTTATATCTTATAAAATAACATTTCTGTAGTACATCATTTATTATAAATATATATATATATATATATGTATATAACCGTTATATAACGGCTATAAAACGGTAATATAACCGTTGCAAAACGGTTATAATTTACCACTATAAATTACCAATTATCAATCACATTTTTTTTCGCATCAAACACTCTTCTTCTCAAGATTATTCAAGAAAAAATTTCAAAGATGATTCACCCGGTTTTAATATTGGCCGGCATAATATTAAAATTGTTGACGACCTTAATGTATGGGCTTCCACCTCATCTTTTTAGTACTTATGTATTCATTTATTTGTTTATAGTTGTACCTATGTATGTTATCGCATTTTTAATGAGTATTTAGATTTTAATATTTATCTTATTAATGTTTAGCAACAAAATGGCAAACATCGCAAAAATTGAATTCCCAGCTCTTAATATCATCGGAGAAAATTATATGTCATGGACGGCACATGTTAAGCGACATCTCAAATCAATGGGTGTTTTGGAAATGATAACGGAGGGAAGTAAATGTAGCGATCAAGACAAGGCAAAAGCCGATGTGTTCCTCCACAAACACATTGATGAGATGTTACAATTTGAATATTCAAATTGTGAGGGTCCATATGTTTTGTGGGAGGATTTAAAAAGCAGATTTGATCATCAAATGGAAGTTTTACTTCCCACTGCTAGAGATGAATGGAAAAATCTCAGGTTCCAAGATTTTAAAAAAGTGAATGAATACACCTCTGCTTTGTTCAGAATATGCTCAACACTCTGATTCTGTGGGCAAACTGTTACGGAGGAAGATATGTTGGAAAAAATTTACTCCACATTTCATGCATCAAATATAAACTTGCAACAACAATGTCGGTTGCAAAGGTTTCAAAGATATTCTGATCTAAATTCATTTATCCTCGTATCAGAGAAAAACAATGAGCTACTAATGAAAAATCATCAAGCTCGTCCCACTGGATCATTAGCCATTCCAGAAGCAAATGCTGTTATTAATGATGATACTAAAGACTCTGGAAGAAAATGGGGACGAAGCCGTGGCCGTAGCCATTTTGGTAAAGGTAATGGTCGCAACTATTCCTTCAAAGGAAATAATAATTTCCGAGATAATTCCCATGGTCGCGGACGTGGACGTGGTCGCAGTCGTGGTCGAAATCAAAGAATCCCCAATTACCACACTCCACAAAATACCAATTCCAACCAGTATAACAAAAGGAATAAAGCTTGTGGGTCCGAAAACAATGGCACTTCTTGTTTCAGATGTGGAAGTACAAAGCATTGGTCAAAGGCTTGTCGTACACTTTCACATTTATGTGAACTTTACCAAGCCTCTCTCAAAAGAAAAGAAAAGAAAAGAAAAGGAGGTGAACCATGTGGATAATTTTAATGATATCAACGTCGAACTGAATGTCGCCGATTATACCAATGACATAGAATCTGAAACAAATGTTGTTAAACCATAATAATTATATGCAACAATTATGTAATTTCCTTTATTATAACTATCTTTATTATGTTTCATTAGTCTTTCTTTTCATGTAACGTTTTCAACTAATAAATAAACTTCTTATTAAAAAATAATTCATAATGCCTTCGTTATACACTTATTATTATTTCTCTTTATATTTTCAAGATTAAAATGAATACCACTGGAGCACAAGAGCAAACAAATGATGCAGATATATGTATAGTGGATAGTGGAGCCACACACACTATACTTATATCTAAGAAATATTTTTATGAGTTGAAACAAACAAAAGGAACCATTGATACAATATCAGGTCCTACAAACTTAATAGGAGTGGGAACAGCTAATTTAATATTACCAAATGGTACAAAGCTCTTAATAGAGAATGCTTTATTTTCCCCAAAATCAGCGAGAAACTTGTTGAGTTTCAAAAACATATATCATAACGGATATGATACACAGTCAAGGACTGTTGATAATAAAAAATATTTGCACATCATGAGCAAAGATCACATATTGGAAAAACTGCCCATGCTCCACTCTGGTTTGCATTATACACACATTAATGTGCCTCAAGCACATATGGCAGTAAAAGAAAGTTTTTGTGATCCTGA
This sequence comes from Helianthus tuberosus, assembly GCA_030545235.1. Taxonomy (NCBI): domain Eukaryota; kingdom Viridiplantae; phylum Streptophyta; class Magnoliopsida; order Asterales; family Asteraceae; genus Helianthus; species Helianthus tuberosus. The sequence continues at coordinate 82,260,726 of CM060413.1, forward strand.
GACATTTAACTTATGGCATGACAAACTAGTCCATCCGGGATCTACAATGATGAAAAGAATTATTGAAAACACACATGGACATCCATTAAAATATCAAAAGATCCCCTAATTAGATAAAATGCCTCTATGTACCTCTTGTTCACTTGGAAAACTAATTACAAGGCCTTTAGTCCTTAAAAGTTGACAAGGAATCACCAATGTTTCTTGAAAGAATTCAAGGTTATATATGTGGACCAATTCATCCACCATGTGGACCGTTTAGATATTTCATGGTCTTGATAGACGCATCCAGCAGATGGTCTCGTGTCTCTTTATTATCAACTCGTAATGTTGCCTTTGCAAAATTTCTTGCTCAAATTATCAAACTACGAGCACATTTCCCTGATTACACTGTTAAAAGGGTGAGACTTGATAATGCTGGTGAATTTACATCACATGCTTTTAATGATTATTGCATGTCTGTGGGAGTTGTTTTCGAACACCCTGTTGCTCATGTGCACACACAAAATGGCTTAGCTGAATCATTGATCAAACGTTACAGCTAATCGTTAGACCATTAATAATGAGAACAAAACTTCCTGTGTTGGTTTAGGGTCATGCAATTTTACATGTTGGATCATTGATTCGTGTGAGACCAAGTGCAAATCATAAGTACTCCCCACTACAACTTGTTTCTAGCCATGAGCCAGACATTTCCCACCTTAAAATTTTTGGGTGTGTAGTGTATGTTCCTATTGCACCACCACAACGCACAAAAATGGGACCACAAAGAAGGTTGGGAATATATGTTGGATATGAACAGCCTCCATCATACGATATCTTGAACCTTTAACAGGTGACGTATTTAAAGCACGTTTTGATGACTGTCATTTTAACGATGCAATATTCCCAGCATTAGGGGGAGAAAATAAAAAAAATGAGAAAATGATGTCTCATGGTGCGTGCCTTCATTGTCTCATCTTGATCTAAGAACAAAACAATGTGAGACAGAGGTTCAAAAGATAATACACTTGCAAGACATTGCAAATCAATTGCCTGATTCTTTTACTGATACAAATTGAGTTACTAAATCTCATATACCAGCTGCTAATGCTCCAGCTCGGGTTGAGATCCCAAGTAAGGCAATAGATAATAAGATAGCTCATGAATCTCAAAAACGTTTGGAATGTGGAAGGCCAATCGGTTCAAAAGATAAGAATCCTCAAAAAAGAAATGCACTTGTAACGGAAATTGACCACAAAGAGAATGATCTTAATAAAACACTAAATACCGAAACCTCTCATGAGGAAGATGTTGATGATGCTAACAAAGAGATACCAATCAACTATGGTCATACACATGTGTAACACCTGTGCCTCCACGGCCATCAAACAAATACCAAACCAATGAAATATTATATTTCATACTTGGGATTTGTAAAAAAATATGTGTATCATTTGCACATATCAATTGTTGTTCAAATCCAAACTCTAAATCGCTTTCTGGAAGGTTATACGCGCACCGATGCGTAAATATAACCAGTTTAACGCAACAAACACTCCGGAATAGTGACATAGGCTTAACATACCTTAAATAACCTTTACATAACTTAGAAATAAGTTTTGAAGGCTTTGGTATGGCAAAAAAACAAGCTAAATTGCTTACAGGGACTAAATTTGACAAACTGCGAAAGTATGCCAATTTGAACTGTAACAGACATTCCGGAACATGACCATAAGTTAAACATACCATAAATATCCTTTACATAGCTTAGAAAAAGGCTTTGAGGGGTTCGGTATGCTAAAATAAACTTTTGGGTCATTCAGGGACTAAAAGTGTCAAAAAGTGCACAAGTTTGCATTTTCGCGCATAACTTACGTTCTGAATACATCCGGACATCCAAAAATTTATGTAAGCATGACTACATTATATTTTAGTGTTCGCCATAAGAAAAATCCATTCGTCGCGTCTTTTGGATCGTTTTTCGCGCTTATGCGCATTCCGTCGTAATTAAGCGAACATCGCATTCGTACGACCAAACGAACCATCATCCGGCATATTTTTGAGTATGTTTTGAGTTTCCTATACTTTAACTTCATTTTAGAGCCTTGAAATGAGGTTAACGGGGTTCAAACGCATCGAAAAAGGCCTTAAACACGTGCAGGGACCATTTCTGCCAATTCTGAAACTTTTCTGATTCAGGTGGGTGCTAGCGTAGCGCGAGCCCATAGGGCTTACCCGTCGCGCTACGCGACTGCCTATCAGATCAGATTCAATGTTTTTAAACACAAGTTGCAGCTTATTGATCCTTCACCACATGTTCTAAGTTGATTAGTCACTAAGATAAGGATCATATGTAGCTTCCATAACCTTTCAACAAGTGTACGGATGTGATCGAATCACGGTTTCCATGAAACGATCTCAACGGTTCACCGAAAACTATATATACCCCATGCCTTTCATTGTTTTAAAGCACAAGAATTCTGATTTGAGAGCTCTAAGTTGAAACCATTGTTTCATACCTGAGTTCTTGGATCGGGATTAGCATTCGGGGACCCTTCGTAAGTATTCTTTCGTTCTTTTCCTTATTTTACTGCTTTTCGAGTCAGAAAGTCAAACTTTGTTTGACTTTCAGCGTTGACCAGTAATGGTCAATGCGAAGTTCGGTTGAACTTCGCAACGTGATTGTAATCACGATGGTCATAGTCCCTTGGGACTATGCCCACTGATTACCACGTTGTCTAGGGTCGTAAGGTAGGCGATCTAATAAATCGCCTATACCTTCGAACCCGACCCATTTGGTCGATCATTAGGATCCGACCAAACACATTAGGTGACCATAATAGGTAGGGAATAACCTTCCGAGGTTATACCCTATGGTCACATCGTTTAAGTAGTTGTATGATAGGTAGTTTATATGCCTTAGGTAAATTACCAGAATACCCTTTTCATGTATAATTGGTAATTAAGCATATGTAACCTAAACCTTTGTCACATAACTGATTATGTAATATGTTTAGGCATATAACACTTGTCATAGGGCTAGTTAGGCGGTCCGAACGTGTTTCACGCGAACGATGCGTTAAAGTAACATAAGCTACCTAAACGGGTCGTAATGGGTCGTAAACAATTATGTTAGGTTTCAATTAGTATGTAGGCTTTGTTAAACCAAATAACACGAGTCTCTACACTCGTTTGGTTTACAAACCCTAATGCTACCCGATCTTCCGGTTTAGGTCCGGTTTATTAATGTAGTTACCTATAGTAGGTGTCGTTTGATTCCGTGATCTCTAGCTTTGCTTGGTGGTTATCCTAGGACTTCTGAGCAATCTCAAGTGAGTACATAGACCCCTCTTTTACTGTTTTCCAAACTGTTTTGGGGTGGAACACATGTGCCTACTTGTTACTTTCATGCTTTCCTGTTTTCACATCATATACTTGCTATGTTCATTAGTACATTTATAGTACATGATTTCATGGTGTTCTATGCTTTGTATGATGACTTTGCATACTTAGTACATTGTTTTACATGACTTTTCTACTTTGTATGATGACTTTGCATACTTAGTACATTGTTTTATACTGCATCTCTGTTGCATATGTTCCAGTAACATATGGACACATTGTTTTACAGCTCTACCCTGTATGTTTACTCTAGCATACTAGGTACATTATCTTCATAAAACATGCTTACATTTTGGTATGACATTTGGTTTGTTTAAACTATACTATACATTCATTAACACCGATCATGCCGTTCGTTAGTAGGTAGTGGTACCATAGGACTTGACAAATCCCGTTCTGGACATCCCAGGGAAAGGGGATGAAAGGAATGACCGAATCCGAATACATATTCTCTTGATAACTCACTTTTACATAGTTATCCGTCTGTCTCAAGGCTTGGATGTATGAATTTTCACAATATCGCATAAATGTTCATATTCAGTATAGCATGCATGTATCTTACAAAACATAACTTTGATTTAAACCAAGTTTTACTTCAATACTTTGTTTTTTACATTTTTACTTATGGTTTAAGTAGTCTAAATTTTACTTACCATACATATCATTTTGGTTATACATTTCTTGACTACTTTTGGATTATAAACATTTGACATGGATATTTGACCTAGACATTTGACATGGATATTTGACATAGACATTTGACATGGATATTTGACATAGACATTTGACATGGATATTTGACATAGACATTTTGACATGATTTACATCTTGACATGAACACTTTGACATATTATTTAATACATTTGACAATTGATTTAAACATAGACTTCTTACATGGTTGGTTTGGTTTGATTAAGTGATTAAGTAACGATGCGTGTGTAACATGATATAAGCATGGTGGATACGCCGCTGGTACTTCCTATATATAAGTGTTTGTATGGTATTACATGTCGTAACGTTATTTGAATCATTTCAGTTTGAGACATAGAACATTTCATACAAATAACATACTTTTCACAAGACATTGATTTATAAACAACTTATCTTATGCAAACATATTTTACTTGGTTATTCATTTAACCTTACATTTATTTATACTTATCATCTGATCTTATCGTTTTTCAAATGATTTAAAAGACAAAGCAAATAACAAGGTTCATGACTAAACATTTTCTCAAACATAAGTCATGAATCTTATTTTCACAAAACCTATGTATCTCACAGGCATTTTTATGCTGACGTACCTATTTTCACATGTGTTTTTCAGGAGCTGTTGCATAAGATGATCAAGATACACATAGGCAGACTTGGGCTTTAGTGACAATAAAAGATGCAAGATTAGTTAATTATGTTGTACTTCCTTGTTTGATAAGACTTTGTAACACTTTTAATCAATAAAACGAAACTTCAATTGCCATGGATTTGAAACAATTAATTCTGTTACAACACTCCCCGACATTTCCGCCACGTTTTGTATGTTCTACGTGGTCGGGGTGTGACAACATGTCATATGGAATCGATATGAAATGGAAAATGTTGATGAGATATTTTCTTATTCTATAGCAAGTGACGTCATGGGTGGAGATGATGATCCTGAACCAAAATCTGTTAATGATTGTCAAAATAGACATGACTATGATAAATGGAAAGGCGCTATGCAAGCTGAATTAGATTCACTCAACAAACGAAAGGTTTTTGGGTCTATTGTTGTTACACCTAAGGTTGTAAAACCTGTAGGGTATAAATGGGATTTTGTACGAAAACGAAATGAGAAAAATGAGGTTACAAGATATAAAGCGAGACTTGTAGCTCAAGGTTTTTCACAAAGGCCAGGGATTGACTATGAAGAAACATATTCTCCCGTTATGGATGCAATAACCTTTAGATACTTAATCAGCTTAGCAGTTTCTAAAAAGTTAGAAATGCATCTTATGGATGTCGTTACAGCTTACTTGTATGGATCACTTGATAGTGACATCTATATGAAAGTTCCTGAAGGATTTAAACTCCCTGAAGTGTTAAGTTCAAAACCCAAAGAAGTGTATTCGATCAAATTACAAAGATCTTTATATGGGTTGAAACAATCTGGAAGGATGTGGTACAATCGTTTGAGCGAGTATTTGACAAGTAAAGGTTATACAAATAATCTTATCTGTCCATGTGTCTTTCTTAAGAAGACAACATCAGGATATGTGATCATAGTTGTATATGTTGATAACCTAAATATAATTGGGACGCAAAAAGAAATTCAAGAAGCAATTATTCTTTTAAAGAAAGAATTTGAAATGAAAGACCTTGGAAAAACCAAATATTGTCTTGGTTTACAAATTAAACATATGAGCAATGGAATACTTGTGCATCAAACGAATTATACCGAAAAGCTATTGAAACATTTCAATATGGGCAAGGCAAATCCTTTAAGCACTCCAATGGTCGTTAGATCACTTAATGTTGAAAATGATCCATTTCGTCCTTGTAGGAGGACAACGAAGAAGTTCTTGGTCCAGAAGTACCATACCTCAGTGCAATTGGAGTACTTATGTATCTTACGAATTGTACGAGACCTGACATTTCTTTTGCAGTGAACTTGTTGGCAAGATTTAGTTCAGCTCCTACTAAAAGGCACTAGAATGGGATTAAACATATTTTTCGATATCTTCGAGGTACTGTTGATTTAGGCTTGTTTTATCCCAACGATTCAAAAGAAGGGTTGGTTAGTTAGTTATACAGATGCAGGTTATTTATCTGATCCTCATAACGCAAAATCTCAAACTGGATATGTATTTAAGAACGGAGGAACTGCGATTTCATGGCGTTCTCAGAAACAAACACTTGGCGCAACATCCTCAACTCATGCTAAAGTCATTGCACTACATGAAGCTTCAAGAGAATGTGTATGGCTAAGATTTATGTCACAACACATACTGACTTCTTTTGGGCTAGAGAAAGATCGAAGTCCAACTCCTATCCATGAAGTTAATGCCGCTTGTGTCTCTCAAATGAAAGAAGGGTATATCAAAAGTGACAGAACAAAACATATACCATCAAGATTATTTGCATATACTCGGGACCTTATTAAAGATAATCAGGTCGAGATGAGATATGTCTATTCCAACAACAATTCAGCAGATCTTTTCACAAAAGAACAACCTACAACAACTTTCAGGAAACATGTTCATGACATTGGCATGAGTTATGTACGGAGAATGTGATTCCTTACAAATTGCAAACTTGAGGGAGAGCTATAGACTACACTCTTTTTCCCTTAGCTAAGGTTTTTTCCCACTGGGTTTTTCTTTAGCAAGGTTTTTAATGAGGTAGTACTTAAAGACCTCGAAGTTTGCAAAGTGTCATCCAAGGGGGAGTGTTATGAATATTATAAAATGTTTACCATAAAGATCAAGATTTACCTCTAGATTTACCAAGCAAGTGGATGAACTCTTTGTCAAACTTATGGATAACTTTGTCTACTAAATAGTTAATCTTGTCTACCAGCTAGTTAACATTGTCTACCAAATAGTAAATCTTTTTGTTAGTATAAATACTAGCTCAAGGTAGAAGAGAAAATGCACCTCATGTATACACTTTCATAAGTTATACAATTCTCTTCTTCTTTCTCTTATAACATTTCTAAAGTTCTTAAAATTTTAGCACTAATCTTGTGTTAATTCTTGTTATATAATAACATAATATTATTATTATTATTATTATTATTATTATTATTATTATTATTATTATTTATAACTCTAAAAAGAAAGTGGTCAGTAAACAAATTTATGTTTGTTATTATATTTTTTCGATTATTTTGTTATTTTAATTAAACATATTTTGTTTTTCTATTATACCTTTTATGAAATGATGTTATATAAATTTTCTGAGTATGCAGTTACGACGTGTTTATTTTTTATCTATATTTAGTGATGTGCTGAATGCGGTCTGTAAAAGCTAACCTAATCTAGACACCGTAGATTTAAATTTATAAACTAAGACTCTCTAAATGCTAGACCACTGATATGCAAGTGTACCTACGTAGTAAAGCCTAATGAAGTCCGAGTATCGAACCCACAAGACACTAGCAACGCTAACTAGACTCTGACTTAACTAATTACTTAACTGGTTTATTTGATTTGAATGGATTTTGGGGTTTTAACTAACTAAACTAAAGAAATTAACTAAGATGAGCTATACTATCTAGACGCAGGCTGAATGCTACTAATAATACGACACGCTAAGACTAAAGATAAGTTGAATATCCTCCCGGTCTCATCAACTTCTCCTAAGGTCCTAAAGGTCAAATAAAACTCACTGGTATGGGTTGGATCACCTCCCGGTCAACAATACTAAAGTACCCAAAGACTAGATCTCCTCTCGGTCTCACTAATCACAATACACCCTACAGTGCATGGGGTAACCTAAAAACACTTGACAAGACTTAAGGAAACAAATAATACTAGGCTACTTAGACAGATCTCCTCCCGGTCTCACTGCACATAAATACCTAGCACCAAAGACAAACCTAACTATCTATCTCCTTCCGGTCTCAAGAATATGTAGAACACTAAACTCCTCCAAATCACCAAACAAAGTTCCTATGGGATACGTGCACCATAAACCATAAACTAGTTACGAACACAAAGTAGGTAACCTAACATGCATCTATACATGAAAGACATTCACAAAGACACATGAGAAACATTTCAATGATAATAAATCAAAGTTAAGCAGGCATGTACATCAAGTCAAATATAATTAGGTCTTTTACTTTAATATTAAACCATCAATAAATTACCAAAACCGAGAAATTACGGATTATCAATAAATATTCATCAGAAACCCGGGTAGAATAAAAGTCTAGCCAAGAACCATTATTAATAACATAAAACAAGTCTGAAACAATAAGCAATCCATAATATCAAATCTGAAAAACACAAAGTTATTCGAGAACGAAACTAACTAGTTGCTAACTGAACCCGACTCCTCGTCTCTAACTTTGAAACTTGACACCCACTGCTTCCTCCAAAAATCGCCCCTTTAGATCTTCTCCTGCTTTGCGTCCGAGTTCTTTTTTTGTCTTAGTGCGTGATATATGCATCTTTTTTCTTTGTTGCTTTTCGTCCAAGTCAATTAGAATCCCTCAAGGTTTTAGATATTATCGTCCCAACTCCACGTTCAAGATCTGCTGAGCTTTAATGCTTTTTATGGCCCACTTATTTTCATCCAAATTAATGTTCTAATTTACTCCAAACGGCCCAAAGTCACAAAACAACAAATGGCGGTGGTATGTTTTCGTACGTAATAAAGGTAGATTTTGAGGGGCATTTTGGTAATTCTTATACCCTTTTATTTAAAACGACCTCCAACTTTTGTTCTTTGCATCTGATGTGCAGCCCTCTTTAATTATTTTCTTCATAATTATCCTATATATTAAAAAACAAACCTTATGAATAGTTCCTTCACCATTCAAAGTTTGCCACGTGGCAAGCCTTTTGTTTTTTTTTTCATTTTTGTTTTTTTTTCATTTAAAATGAATAGTACCTTCTTCATTTAAACATTGCCACGTGGCAAGTTTTTTTTTCCCCATTTATCCATCTTTTATCAAAATACCGGTACGGTCCTGTTCGGTCTCGGTACATGAAGGTAAAAACCGGCAACAGCCTGGTACATAAAACATCAAATGTAGGTACCGAATTGATATTGAAAATTTTTAGTTCGGGAAATTCGGTACTTCTAACCAATACCATTTGCTCATCCCTGATCACGGGTACCGTACAAACACCAACGGTATCGTACCATTTTTTTTATTGATTTTCTTCAACTTTAGTGTTTTTTTAGTTTAAGGGTTAGGGATGAGCTCGGTGCCAACCGATACTAAATTGGTACTGGTACCGAAAATACCGGTTACGGTACAGGTATATGAAGGTAAAAACTGGTAGCAAACCGGTACTAGGAACGCCAAACGTTAAAACCGAATTGACTTAAAATCTTTCGGTTCGGGAAATTTGGTACCGTTACCCAATACCATTTGCTCATCTCTGACCACGGGTTTCATACGAACAACATCATTACCATAAAACTTTTTTTGTTGATTTTCTTTCGATTATACTATTTGCTCATCCCTGATCACGGGTACCGTACAAACACCAACGGTATCGTGCAACTTTTTTTATTTATTTTCTTCAACTTTTAGTGTTTTCTTTTTTTTTAGTTTAAGGGCTAGGGATGAGCTCGGTGCCAACCGATACTAAATTGATACTGGTATCGAAAATACCGGTTACGGTACAGGTATATGAAGGTAAAAACTGGTAGCAAACCGGTACCAGGAAAGCAAAAGGTTGCTACCGAATTGACTTAAAATCTTTCGGTTCGGGAAATTCGGTACCGGTACCCAATACCATTTGCTCGTCTCTGACCACGGGTTTCATACGAACATCATCATTACCATAAAAAAAAATTTGTTGATTTTCTTTCGATTATCTTATACTGTTTTTTTTTCCTACATTTTCTTTTTATTCTTGTCAGCGGTTCTATGCGTAACACGCTCGTAGTGATTTCAAAACACATGTAAACACAGACTAAATGACAAAAGAAGTTCGCCGCAACGCGGCCATAGTAATAAACCTAGTTCCTTTAAAATGACCAAACCCACCATCTAAAAGTTCCATTTAATTTCTTTTGCTAATTACTCTCGAAGTAACCTGCCACAAATATATTCGGTTTTTTTTAGAGTTCACATCTCATTTAATTCATCATGTTATATGTATTAATAATTATAAAAATCTATTATCACATAATACTATAACACTACCTACATTTTATTAATATATATTTTTATATATAAATATATAATTTGATCGTCTTGCCTCGTTATCTTTTAAAATCATCATGAACCAATTTTTAGTATAATATAATAAAACAATACTAAAGGTAGTTAAAACTGTAAGAATATTTATATAAAAATATGTATATTTTAGTGTATGTTATTTAGTATTTTTATTATATGTCGACATCGTTTATCCTTTACATTATTTTAATAATACACGTAATGTCTTATAAAATTTAGAAAATAACGTTGCGACATGCTTATTTTATCTATATTTCAATGTAAGTTTTGTTTGAATCGAACGGGTAAAACATAATTGATTTTTTTTTTGTTTTTTTATTGTTACGAAATGAACCAATACTGTGTGAACAACTTTGGTAGCAATATAGAGTATATTTTTATATATTATAAGCTATTGCGAGTGTTAGTACCATATCCCTACCATGAGTAACTAAACTGACACCGTCCTAGCAACATCAATGCCCTGTCGATTTCGACCGAACAACATTGGTACTGGTATCATTATTATTGGAACCACTATTCATTTTTATGGTTTTCGACCATTGTAAAACACGTGTCAACATCATTTTGGTCATATCATCACCTTTATTTTTTTGTTGTATATTTTGGTTACTATACCGGTCTCGTTATAAATCGAACCGGTACTAACGTAGACCCGCCGCAATGTGACAACCGGTGATTTACGGCTTCTAATTACACGATTAACAAACATTAGGACGATAATAAATAGTGTTTAAGACGCAAATTAGCTTAATTAGGTCTTTGGAGTGCCTAGAAACGGCTAACTGGCTTTGCAGGGCGTGAACGGTGGTTTACGGAAAAATCCGCTGACTATTAAGCGACAACGAACGGAAACCGAACAAAATACTGACAACGCCGACAAATATTAAATTTTTACGATATGTTTAGTTCGCAATTAAATTTTAACTATCGCATCCGGAACCGGATCGAAAAACGGTCTAAAACGACGAAAATCACGCGACTTTACGCTATCGACAAACAAGCACGTCAAACGAGACTACCGACACTAGGTTGCGTCTTCTTATTTTAAAACAATAAATGACGACATTTTTACGACGTTCGGGTTTTGAAAACGGGTTCGTAGGATTAGCGGGCCACTTAAACGCGATATTGGGCTTGTGGGCCTTTGCCCAAGCCCAAGCCCACTAGAGATTAACCTCATTATATATGCACCTTATATCAATTTTTGGTCATTTTGAAACCTTAAACCAATCAGCACACAACTTCAATACCCCCTGTTCTCCTTCTTCGATTACAAAACCCAAACCAAACACCCTCTCATTTTTTCACCTCTACGATCACCGGAGCAGAGCCAGTGCCGGCCATTACACCGGCCACACCCACCCTCCCTGCTCCTCACTCTCTTGGTACCCCCTTCCTTCCCTCTCCGACGAACAGCCGGCACGGAGCAGGTGGCTCTGACCACCCATGACACCCCCCCCCCCCATCTCTTGCTTTCTGTTCGGTCACCGGAGAAACCACGACCGACCGCTGGTCATTTCGTTTATTCGACGGTTCCGTCGATAAACCGCACCCACAGCCGACGATTCTACGATGAAACGAAGAGAGGCAGAGAGAGAAAGACGGCGAGACGGATGAGAGAGAGAACCGGTGGTGGTGAGCGACGGCGGCGGCAGCGGTGTTCGGAGACTCGGTCCAGCGGTCTTTGTCTCGGTCCGGCGGTCCTTTTCTCGGTCCGACGGTTCTTGTTTCCGTCCGATGAGTTTCGGTAAGCACACGTCCCTTTCCTCTGTTTTCTTTATTTTTTCTGAAAGATGGATGATGATAGTTTACTGTTGTCAATGGTGATGATGAACTGCTATTTGTTGATGATGATGATGATGAAGATTTACGGTTTTGATGGTGATGATGTAGAAAGTGGAGGTGGTTATTCTGGTTCGATTCAACATGTTCAAATGTCGTCTGGTTCGAGGTCCGGGTTAGCTTGGGGTCAGATCTCGGGTATATTTTAAGGTCAGATCTGTTGTGATTTTCGGGATATTCCGGTTCGGTCAACAAAGGTCAAACCTAGTCAGCAGCGGACAAGTTTGGTTCGGGTCAAGCGCGGATCGGACGGGTCAGATTCACTCGGTCAACTCAGCGAGTCGACTCGGTCAAACCCGAGTCAACTCGGTCAACACAGTCAAAGCGAGTCAACTCAGTTGACTCGGTCAACTCAGTCAACACATTCGGCGTGTCAACATGATGATTTGGTAAAGATTAACGGCACGGTTGTTTTGTTATTTTTATATAGTTTTATTATATACGTGAGAAACGAGCTCGAACCAATCGATAAAAGTATACTTTACATCTTTACATATTTGACGAAATCTTATATATTTATTATATTGATTGAATCTTGATTGATTTTGAAAAATTACGACAAATTGTGTTGTCGGGGCGTCCAAAAACTGAGGAAACTCTGCCCGTTTTTATAGAAAACCCGTAAACAAAATGTATTTTATAATAAAGTGAACTTTACGGATTCGGATTAAATTACAAAACAAATATGTTATCACGATTGTTTTAAACAAAAAAACGATTCGGATATTATTTACAACAACAAATATAGCTACTTTAAACTTCGGACTTCGACAAATCTTTTATAACAGCAATATAATTAGTTATATTGTTTCAAACTTTGATAATCCAATTTCGTTTATACAAATACGTATAGTTTGCGTATGTATTTCAAATGCATATAATACGACTTCTTTTACTAAAATAAATATAGTATATATATTTATTTCGATTATCAAACAACATGATTCCGTGTTATAAAAACAAACATAGTTATATGTTTATTTCAAATACCAAACGACGAGAGTTCGTTTTATGAAAATAAATATAGTTTTTTTTTATATTTATTTCAAATATCGTACAACATGTACAACACGAAATCTCTAATAAAAATAAACATAGTTTTTTATTTATTTCAATTTTTTTATTTATTTCAAACTTCAAACAACTCGACGATCCTTTTATAAAAATAAATATAACTTTTATATTTATTTCAAAACGCCTAAACGGCACACTATATATATCATATATATCGCTTACGAGTTTGTTACATGTTATTTTCGTAGAAATGTTTATTACATACACAGACGACTTCTCAAGACGACTAACGAGATTCTACCGATATATTTATATATTTTTATATAAATATTTATTTACTTTAAATCTCTCGAGAATCAAGTCTTTTCAAGACTTATTAGTTATTACCGACAATAAAGGAAACTTAACGAGTATAACTTCCTCGTTTCCTTCAAGTTAACAACTTACCGTTGAATCGTTCGGTTAACGATTCGGTAGAGCTCGATGACACATAGATTAGTTACTGCGTTTATTTAGAAACTTATAGGATATTCCGTGTTAGGAATATTGTAGAATGCACGCTAGCGAGTCTCGTCTTGGAAACGACATCACGAAGTCGTAATTAGCTAGCTTTGCACATGGAAATCCAGGTGAGTTCATAACCCCACCTTTTTACGTTTTACATTTTTATAAATGTTTTCGGGGTGGAAAGACATGCACGTTTTGTAGAAACATACAAAATTTTCGATGAACAAAGATTGCATATTTTAGACAAAGCACGTTTTGCAAAGAACATACGAGGTTTTTTTTTTGAATAAACGAAAACTCATATTTCTGAATCATGTTACGAATGGATTTCAAGGAACTCAAATGGTTTACGAATGATTCGTACTAAGGATACCAGTTTTACAATACAAATGTGTATTTTCGAAACGTGAATGATTTTCATGATTAGGGACGGGATTGTCCTAGTTATAATAATGGGACTGGGTTGGTCTGCGTACGTAAAACGAGACAACCCAGTGAGTTCATGTCCCCCTTTTCTCTTAACTGTTTTTGGTTTTATAACTCTCGGGGGTGGAATACATGTTACGAATGTTTAAACGGTATGAAATGAGTTAATTAGATCATGTGAGCATAGATTGAATTTGAAATGCCATTAATTTTTAATTAGGGACGAAGGTTAGATCTAACGGGTACGACCGAACCCCACTCATGATACTCATGTGACCACTTGAGTGCTTTGGTATCCCAGTCGAGGTGAATCGATAATAGTCAAGGTGAATTGACATGGTCAAGGTAAATTGACATAGTCGAAGGGGAATTCGACATAGTCGAAGGGGAATTCGACACGGCCGAGGGAAATCGACGAGAGTATAAGCCTACTCATTTTGAGTGCTCCCTATGTCTTCACATGTTTTAATGTCCTTGCAAAACTTTAATTTGATTTGTTCATAAATGTTTTTCATACCTGTTTTCAAAGGAGTTTCTCAAAGGTTTACAAGTTATTTGGAGCTCACAGTGTATATATATCAGGCCAAGAAAATTGATTTTTCATTATTTACACGACAACTTTAAAACAGGTTATCAAAAAGATTTGTTTTAAATCTTTTCCAAAGCAAACTATGAACTCGCTCAACTTTATGTTGATTTTTCGCATGTTTCTTTCTCAGGTTACTTTCTCAAAATTATGGAACGGTTGGAATAGGAGAACCATTGGAGATTCGAGTACTTAATGGGTGTTCGTTTTCTAGAAGTCTTAGCTTATTTGCTTCCGCTGTGCAACGAAGATACCAGTCCGGTCACGCCAACTCTGATATTTCAGGGTGTGACAGATTGGTATCAGAGCTATAAGTTACAGCGAATAAGGTTTTCTATAGAGATACCTAGGCTCTAACCTCATTTTCCTCTGGGACTTGGATCATTAAGACTTTGAATACGTACAGAACGCCTAAGACTCGAATATGGTCTCCAACCGTTGCCGAAAACAAAAAGGTCAGAATTTTGTTTTAAACATACGCGAATATTGTGTTTCATGCACGGTACATAAAAAAATTACACAGAGAACACTAAACTTTGAGAGTTTAGGAAACATGCATTTAGGACCTTCGGAAAACTTATGTTGAAATTCATTCAAGGTCATCGCGTAGGAACCGCGATTATTAACTCGGGCACACACTACTATCCATATTGTCTATGATATTTTAACTTCCCGAGCAGGCAGCCTACGCATAACAAAATGCTAGTGCACGAGAATACATGGAACTTAAATTTTACGTCAACGGATGTCGGAGTACATCACATTCCACGCTGAACGAAACGCTAATGCACAGGTATACGTGAAACTTAAGCTATACATCAACGAAGGTTGAAGTACGGCACATACGACTATCAAGGCGAGGCCTTTGAAAAGACACGATGGCGCAATTCAACGACGACCCTAGATTCCTGTCAGCAGGAGAACTAATGATCAGGAAACGGCAACTTGACACGCGATCCTGCAATCACACGAATCATGCCAAGGAGAAGACGCATGTCTTCGTATTCCCCCTTTTCTCATTAATGACGAGTACGATATGTTCGACATTCCATGGTAATGTCACCTAACAACCGGTCATCACATGCAACCCCAGGTAAAGTCCTTAAATTTCTTTTATTGAAATTTCGAATTTCGCATTTACTGAGTAGATTTTCGTATCTCTACTCCTCTTAATGGTCATTGTATCATGATCATTTCGTTCAGTATAGAGAATATTCAATTGCTTCATTTCTTGAGAAATTCATATGTTACACATGCATTGGTTTGTTACGCATGTGGTTTCGTTTCAAATAAGAGCTTCATCGAAGTTCAAATATTATTTCGCTATGTTTAATTAAAACTTTGTGATTCGAATGACCCGCATTATTGTGAGTGTTGACTCCTTGCAATCAATTCAACACACTTTCTTGAAATTTCTTTTCTTTTCAAGTTACATACATGGTTATTCGTTATGACCATGCCGAAAGTTTTCTTGTCGATACATGTACTTATTGTCGGCTTGCGCCGAAGCCAAGTTCAATTGTTTGAACTTGTCCATCACGCTTATTCTATTCAAGACACCATATGATGTATTGAAAACATCATATTCAAATGCGTTTTAATGAACATTTCATTTGTTCCGAGTCGTAGTAGACTTGTTTGGTCTACGACTCCATTAAGTCGTTTGTTGATTTCGACACCTTGTGGTGGTGTTTTCACTAATTTGAAGCTTGCGCTAAACTCGTTTAAGCATCTCATGCACGGATTTAATTATTTATTTATTTATTTGCTTTAAATCCGCTTCGATTTATCATATTTAAGTGGTCTTAACACAATTGTGCGTTATGACAATGGTACACAAATTCATTGCATATTCCGGTGTACCTACTAACGGTTCTTTCAACATCGATCGAATATTTCGCGATATTCATTACTTATTCATCTTCGATCGAAAACATTATTTCATTGATGCTCCATTTTCAATTGAAAAATCCTATGATGTTGTTAGAAACAAATTTTCATATTTTCTTCGTTGCGATTTCATTTGACTTCAAACACGGTGAATTTGTTTAATCACCGCTATTATTGAATTATTTAAATCACTACGACACCTTGTGGTGTCAGTACAAACTTGTAGCTTGGGCTAATCATGATTGAGCGTTTCATGCAAAACACAGGTGATACTTGTTCGATCACCGCTATATTGACATTGTTTCATTCTCTACGACACCTTGTGGCGTCGGTATAACTTACAGCTTGTGCTGATCACGGTCGAGCGTCTCATGCAAACTATTACATTTGAGATTGTTGATTCTAAGTTCATCTAGTGGATGTTATTGCTTCTAGAACTCATTTACATATTGTGAACGTTCATACGGAATTCAATTGGTCGAAGTTCCTGTTCTTTGTTGGACCCCTGTTAACTTAGTCACACTAGTGACTGTATCTATACGTCTTGTTTCCTTTGACATTAATTTCTGAAACACATTTGTTTTAAACCGTTGGGTTCTTATTGTTGAGGAATGTCCTTGAATTCACATGATTCGAATAAGTCTTGATCCGGTTTTGTGGTCATCCACTTTGATACTATTCGTATTTACCTACACATAACGTAACTCTAAGGAGTTAACGTAGTCTAAATTTCGAGGACGAAATTTCATTAACAGGGGGAGAATGTGACAACCGGTGATTTACGGCTTCTAATTACATGATAAACAAACATTAGGACAATAGTAAATAGTGTTTAAGAAGCAAATTAACTTAATTAGGCATTTGGAGTGCCTAGAAACGGCTAACTGGCTTTGCAGGGCGTGAACGGTGGTTTACGAAAAAATCCGCTTACTATTAAGCGACAACGAACGGAAACCGAACAAAATACTGACAACGCCGACAAATATTAAATTTTTACGATATGTTTAGTTCGCAATTAAATTTTACCTACCGCAGCCGGAACCGGATCAAAAAACGGTCTAAAACAATGAAAATCACGCGACTTTACGCTATCGACGAACAAGCACGTCAAACGCGACTACCGACACTTTGTTGCGTCTTCTTATTTTAAAACAATAAATGATGACATTTTTACGACGTTTGGGTTTTGAAAATGGGTTCGTAGGATTAGCGGGACACTTAAACGCGATATTGGGCTTGTGGGCCTTGGCCCAAGCCCACTAGAGATTAACCTCATTATATGTGCACCTTATCTCAATGTTTGGTCATTTTGAAACCTTAAACCAATCAGCACACAACTTCAATACCCCCTGGTCTCCTTCTTCGATTACAAAACCCAAACCAAACACCCTCTCATTTTTCACCTCTACGATCACCGGAGCAGAGCCGGTGCCGGCCATAACACCGGCCACACCCACCCTCCCTGCTCCTCACTCTCTCGGTCCCCCCTTCCTTCCCTCTCCGACGAACAGCCGGCACGGAGCAGGTGGCTCCGACCACCCATGACACCCCCCCATCTCTTGCTTTCTGTTCGGTCACCGGAGAAACCACGACCGACTGCCGGTCATTTCGTTTATTCGACGGTTTCGTCGATAAACCGCACCCACAGCCGACGATTTTACGAGGAAACGAAGAGAGGTATAGAGAGAAAGACGGCGAGACGGAGGAGAGAGAGAACCGATGGTGGTGAGCGACGGCGGCGGCAATGGTGGTCGGAGACTCGGTCCGGCGGTCCTTGTCTCGGTCCGGCGGTCCTTGTCTCAGTCCGGCGGTTCTTGTTTCCGTTCGATGAGTTTCGGTAAGCACACGTCCCTTTCCTCCGTTTTTTTTATTTTTTCTGAAAGATGGATGATGATAGTTTACTGTTGTCAATGGTGATGATGAACTGCTATTTGTTGATGATGATGATGATCATGATGATGATGATGAAGATTTACGGTTTTGATGGTGATGATGTAGAAAGTGTAGGTGGTTATGCTGGTACGATTCAACAGGTTCAAATGTCGTCTGGTTCGAGGTCCGGGTTAGCTTGGGGTCAGATCTCGGGTCATATTTCGTGTCAGATCTGTTGTGATTTTCGGGATATTCCAGTTCGGTCAACAAAGGTCAAACATGGTCAGCAGCGGACAAGTTTGGTTCGGGTCAAGCGCGGATCGGACGGGTCAGATTCACTCGGTCAACTCAGCGAGTCGACTCGGTCAAACCCGAGTCAGCTCGGTCAACACAGTCAAAGCGAGTCAACTCAGTTGACTCGGTCAACTCAGTCAACACGTCCGGCGTTTCGACATGATGATTTGGTAAAGATTAACGGCACGATTGTTTTGTTATTTTTATATAGTTTTATTATATACGTGAGAAACGAGCTCGAACCAATCGATAAAAGTAACTTTACATCTTTACATATTTGACGAAATCTTATATATTTATTATATTGATAGAATCTTGATTGATTTTGAAAAATAACGACAACTTGTGTTGTCGGGGCGTCCAAAAACAGAGAAAACTCTGCCCGTTTTTCGAGAAAACCCATAAACAAAATGTATTTTATAATAAAGCGAACTTTACGGATTCGGATTAAATTACGAAGCAAATATGTTATCATGATTGTTTTAAACAAAACGACGATTCGGATATTATTTACAACAACAAATATAGCTACTTTAAACTTCGGACTTCGACAAATCTTTTATAACAGCAATATAATTAGTTATATTGTTTCAGACTTCGATAATCCGATTTTTTTTATACAAATACGTATAGTTTGCGTATGTATTTCATATGCATATAATACGACTTCTTTTACTAAAATTGTAGGATCGTGAAACGACCTAACGAGTCGATCAGAAGAGTGCTCAGACTGAATCAGAGGCGGAATTCATTGATTCGGTCTTCGTTTAGCTTGTATTCAGTAATAAATGTCTTGTTTATTGATCTTGAACGATTTACAGTACAGAGACACTTCGACAGGGCTTCGCCGTCGGAAATCAGAAAGTTACAAATGAGAAAGTTTGAACCCTATTTATAGGGAGAGACCCTCCCGTTTGAAAGTGGCATGTCATGCTTCAAACTGACACCTCTTCAAACCGTGACCCTCTCAAACTAGCAGGACACTCTCAAACTAGACCTCTTCAAACTAGCAGGCTTCAAACTAGCAGGCTTCAAACTAGCAGGCTTCAAACTAGCAGGCACTCTTCAAACTTTCAGTTCGAGACTCGATATAAGACGAAGTCGACAGATGTAATGCACCAACAGACTCCCCCTCTGATGTTGACAAGTCTTAAGTGTCGAGTCTTTGCATCTTCAGTCTTTATCAGTCTTTTGTCTTTCTTAGCATATACCAGGATCTTCTCTTTGGCTCTAACCTCGTCAGACTCCCCCTCTCATCATGATGGGATCGCTGTCTGGAATTAGCTATCACCTTGAGATCAATCCCTGGCTTTATCTCTGATCAGCTCATTTCCTGCACACATTTTCTCATCAACACATAAGTTTTTACTTAACTCAATAAGAAAAACTTACTAGTAATAGTTACATCAAGTTCAAATTAATGATCTTGATTAACTAAACAATCATTCTTTCTCAAAATCAGTTTCTTCTTTTAAACGCACACTCCCAAACCAGTTCATCATGTTCAGCACTTGAAATTTTGAACATCAGCTCTTCAACATCAGTTGTCGAAAATCTTTTTATATTTTTCAAAATTTATGCTAAAACACACTAAAATCTTTTTGGATTTTTTTTAAATAGAATGAAAAACAGTAAAGAAATATTTACAGACAATATTTTTGTGAGCTTGTGTAAGAGGATCATATCAGTTTTTGACCAATCACTAGCACCGTTAAGCTTTAAACATTTTCAGTTCTAAACAATTCACGTTGATTGACGATATTGTTGTCCACTTAAACTCAATCTAAAAACTTTCAATCTGCTTACCGATACTTTAAGATATATTAAGATAGCACTAAGTTCTTATGAACCCCACGATCTCAGCATATCCCCTCATCATGCAATACACTGACTCAAGCAATGCCTTTAAACTTTTATCAACTGTGATTTATGCGAAAACAAAGCAGAATGTTTAAACATTAACAATCAGGTCGATACTTCCGTATACGCAGAGAAAGTCCAATGTTTAAACAAAATAAGAAAATAAAAATAAGTTGAAGTTGTTTAGGCTTTAACCACCAGGTCGATACTTCCGTATACGCAGAGGAGGTCCAAAGCTTAAACGAAACACCAAAGAAAATAAAGCAGAACGTTTAGGCAACAACATCCAGGTCGATACTCACGTATACGCAGATGATGTCCGATGCTTAAACAAAATAAAGAAATAAAACAAGTTTAAATCTTTGCAAAATGAAATGCACAATCACAGCGACTTTTTAGCAAAGTTGTGAAAGTTCACAAACTTAACCAGTTTTATGTCATTCGACAATCAGCGATTACTGAGTAGGCACACAGTCAAGAAGGACAAAACTAAGTACTATGCTTTTGACCATGTTTCCCACTAGAACTAGGCTTTTTCATTTAAGTTTGTATCGTTATCGCAAATCTACTAGTCTAGCTGAGCCTATCGTCACATCTTTAGTGAGATCGCTTATCACATTTTATCTCTCCATTTCTTTAGCATGCTGTGACAGTCCAACTGATCTACTATCATTTCCTCTTTTTGACAACAAAACTCATTTTTGCATTTTTTAATGTTTTTGACATTTTCAAATTTTCTAATTTTTTTTTAAATTTTTACTCCCCCTAAAATCAAAATATGTTTCAATTTTCATTTTCTGGGAAATTTTGAAAACAAGCTGTACAAGAAATGTGACAACATGATGAGAATTGCTTCAATTCTCCATTCACTTGGCTTGAACAATCAGAACTCCCCCTGACAACAAACTATTTTCCCATAGTGATTTCAAAACACTTAAGTTTGTTTTAATCAAAATGGTTTTTCCGGAAAATAAGTTTTGTGTGTCTTTTCACAAATTCGGGGATCTTTCATCACTTTGTTTTCTTCAATCACTTGTAAAAACTAACATTTTTAAGATCAATTCTCAAACATCACTTGTAGAAAATCAAGTACAACTTAATGTCCCTGATTTACCACTTGTAAGTCGAAATCACTTTCGTGAATTTCTCAAGAAATGTGCCGATTCATGTTCCACGCTTACCAACCTGGGAACTCCGGCAAGTCAGGTTTTTCATTTAAACAGATTCACCCAAGCCTGACGGTCCTTGGGTGATTTTGAATTCTTGTTCAACAATGGTGGAAAATTTGCATCATCCATTGTTAAACCTGAATTCTCAGTTTTTACCTCAACTACCGGCTCTTCTGGCTTTACCATACCAGAATCATTGCCTGCACATGGCTTGTCTGACTTTGATTTGTCAGATTCATCGCCTGAAGGTGGCTTGTCTGACTTCGACATGTCAGATTCATCGCCGACCATTTTTTTCTTCTTCTTTTCTTCTTTCGTCCTCAGATTTGTATCTGATGAATGCGTTTTGCTAGATTTGTTATTCTTTGGAGAGCAAGACGATTTATCAGAACTTTTATCTGTTTTGCCAGCTGTATCTGAGGACAAAATCTTTTCTAGATACTCTCTAGCCTTCTTTCTCTTCTTCCTCAGCCTGTCTTTCTGCCCCTGAGAAAGCTTCACTTTCGTTTCTTGAACTTTAGGTTCTTGAACCTTCTGTTCTTTGGGCTTGACATTGACTGATTTCTTTGCCATCTTCTGAGAATTAACCCTCAATCTTTCATTTGATCTCCTTTGGCAATCTCTGGCAATGTGACCTCTGATGTTGCAGTTAAAGCATCTCCTTGTCTCATAACTCCAACCTTGGCAGTTAACAACAATGTGTCATTGATAACCACATCTGTAACACACTCTGTTATCGTACCAATCACCATTTTCAGTCCAAACATTCAGATCATAGCACTGTTTGGCTTGGTGATAATCCTTGCTCCTCTTGTTTGCTGGATTTGACTTTTGAGCACTGTGGTCCGACCTGCACCACTTATTGCCAACAATTTTAGAGTTTTCATTTTTCGATTTTTGTAATTTTTCATTGCGATTGGATGATCGATCTGATGAGCTTTTATTATCTTTTTGAACATTTTTCAAAATTTTCTCTTTTTGTTTTTGTTCCACTTTCTTCTTCAAAGGTTTTTGCTTAGAGCATTCTCCCTTTTTAGTTGATTGTGGAACAGTTTCTTGAAACTTTTCTTTTAATTTCAAAAACAATTTTTGTTTTTCGAATTTTTTATTTTCATCATCAGATTTCTCATCACAATCTTCAACTTTGACTTTGTCAAAGTTTGTGACATTGTCACTTATTGGAACTGAATTAACAGGTTTTGGGCAAGGAATAGCTGAAGTATTCACAAAAACCTTCAACTTTTCTTCCCATTCCCTGATTTTACCTTCTAACTCTTTGATTTTCTTTTGAGCACATTCTGCTTCCTTTTCAAATCGAATAATCTTTTCAAGATGAGAATTGATTGCAATTTGTTTTTCAAGATTGTTTTTACCAAACAAATCTCTCTCATCTTCTAAAATTTTTATTTGACTTTGAAAAACTTTTTCAATCTTCGATTTTTCATTTTCAAAACTTTTAATTTTCTCTTCAAAAATTTTTGCTTTTTCTTTCAACTTCTTGTTTTCTGATGTCAAACTGTTCAAATCATTTAACAGTTTAACATTTTCAACTTTTAGCTTTTCACAATTTCCCTGTAAATCCAGAATCTGTTTTACATCAGTTTGCTTCTCATCTTTCAACTTCTCGACTTCCGATTTCAAACTTTCCGCATCCTTCAAGAGTTTGTCAATATAAGTCTTAAAGTTGTCACATTTGGAGCACACTGATTCAGAATTTAAAGATTCATTCTTCACTGATTCTTCATTCTTTAGAACTTGCTCTTTCTCTATCTTATAAGTACCTGCATCAAAGATTGTAACGAAATCAAGGGGATTTTCATTATCATCAATATAACAACCCCTTTTCATATCCTATATCAAATTTCTTTTTGCTGCCCAACAAACATTGATTCTTTTGTTTATTTCATTTATCACGTCTAAATTCAAATCATCTAAATTCATTTTTATTTTATCCATCACATCTCTCTTCTTTTGATAAATTTCATAATAGTGATTTTTAAGTTCACTGATGAATTTAGTCAAAGATAATTTTGAAAAACTTGAATTTTCTCTCAGATTTTTCAAAAAATCATCCCATTCAGCTGGTAATCCATTAGCAAACTTTGATACCATTTCAGCTTCTGATATTACTATTTGATTTTCTTTCAAATAGTCAATCAAACGATCAAAACGCTTCTCCAAATCACCCAATTTTTCATCTTTCATACACAGAAAACATTCGAACCGGGTACTACAAACCTTTTTGGGCAAACCATGATAATAACTACTCAAATATCCTCGATACCAATTATTTAACCTTTCAAGATCATTGTTTTCCTTTTCATCAAACATTTTTGCCATAATCCAAACACAACCTGTTCAAACACCTTGTGCGAACTGTTTTAACAAACCTTGCAACCTGAAGCAATCTCAGAACAAATTAACCACTTTATACGACCTGACACATGTTTCACACAACCCTAATTGACTTTTGATATTATCTTTTATTCTAAAAAAATCAATATCTTCAATTAAACCTAGCCGACAAACGTGAATGAGAATCACATGCAAACTGACTTCACAAGCCCGACAACACACTTTTACTTAAATCTGATTAGACCTCAAATGATGTATGATCACACGTAATATCACATGGGCTGACAAGCTTGAATATTGATTGGGCCGAGAATGTGTTGAAAACTATTGGGCCTCACTTTACTAACTGTTACACGATTGGACCAAATTCTTTTAGATCAAAACAAATTTCAAACTTGTTGACAACAACTAGTGACCTTACAATTTTAATGGCAGACAAACACTTTAAAAAGTCATCACATGTATTGACAAAACACTTATATCAATACAATATATCCTTCAATGAACTGACAAACTTATATTTTCAAACCTCTTTGAATATCGAACCGAGAATCACGTGAACTGTTATTGATAAACTGAAACAATTAATATAGATCACATGTACTCTCAATGATAATATCCGACAACACACTACTCGAAGCACTTTCAATCGGTTCACACAACTCAATACATTTTCGATAATATCACATGCACTGACATTTTTTTTAATGGCCTGAACAACTTTCACGTGATAACTTTTCAAACTGTGATCATGTTTCAAACTGTCAGGTCAGTTTCAAACTGTACACCATGTATTTTCAAACAGGATGGCTGCTTTCAAACGGGATGGGTGCAGATTCAAACAACAACCTCAAACTGGATGGCTGATTTCAAACGGGATGGGCCAGTTTCAAACAATAAGGTGACATTTTCAAACTGTAAGGTGGCAGTTTCAAACGGTCAGGTGCAATTTCAAACTGTCAGGTGCAATTTCAAACTGTAAGGGGTCAGATTCAAACGGTAGGGTCAGGTTACGTTCAAATGGTCAGCACTTTTCAGTTCATTTTTACCATTTTTACTTCGAATTTAGAGCTGAAATTTTCAAGGGTTTGTTAAAATGCAATTTTACATGTTCTGTGAAAGTTATAGCCGATTTTAACCGTGAAAAGTATCAATTTTGTGAAAGAAGGTGTAGAAAATCAGAATTTGCTAGCGAAAACGAGCTAAACGGTAAGAACTCTTCCTCCTGAGCTCTAATACCACTTGTAGGATCGTGAAACGACCTAACGAGTCGATCAGAAGAGTGCTCAGACTGAATCAGAGGCGGAATTCATTGATTCGGTCTTCGTTTAGCTTGTATTCACTAATAAATGTCTTGTTTATTGATCTTGAACGATTTACAGTACAGAGACACTTCGACAGGGCTTCGCCGTCGGAAATCAGAAAGTTACAAATGAGAAAGTTTGAACCCTATTTATAGGGAGAGACCCTCCCGTTTGAAAGTGGCATGTCATGCTTCAAACTGTCACCTCTTCAAACCGTGACCCTCTCAAACTAGCAGGACACTCTCAAACTAGACCTCTTCAAACTAGCAGCCTTCAAACTAGCAGGCTTCAAACTAGCAGGCTTCAAACTAGCAGGCACTCTTCAACAAAAATAAATATAGTATATATATTTATTTTGATTATCAAACAACATGATTCCGTGTTATAAAAACAAACATAGTTATATGTTTATTTCAAATACCAAACGACGCGAGTTCGTTTTATGAAAATAAATATAGTTTTTTTTATATTTATTTTAAATATCGTACAACACGAAATCTCTTATAAAAATAAATATAGTTTTATATTTATTTCAAACTTCAAACAACTCGACGATCCTTTTATAAAAATAAATATAACTTTTATATTTATTTCAAAACTCCTAAACG
Organism: Helianthus tuberosus; assembly: GCA_030545235.1. Lineage (NCBI taxonomy): Eukaryota > Viridiplantae > Streptophyta > Magnoliopsida > Asterales > Asteraceae > Helianthus > Helianthus tuberosus. The sequence continues at coordinate 82,286,741 of CM060413.1, forward strand.
GCACACTATATATATATATCTCATATATATCGCTTACGAGTTTGTTACATGTTATTTTCGTAGAAATGTTTATTACATACACAGACGACTTCTCAAGACGACTAACGAGATTCTACCGATATATTTATATATTTTTATATAAATATTTATTTACTTTAAATCTCTCTAGAATCAAGTCTTTTCAAGACTTATTAGTTATTACCGACAATAAACGAAACTTAACGAGTATAACTTCCTCTTTCCTTCAAGTTAACAACTTACCGTTGAATCGTTCGGTTAACGATTCGGTAGAGCTCGATGACACGTAGATTAGTTACTGCGTTTATTTAGAAACTTATAAGATATTCCGTGTTAGGAATATTGTAGAATGCACGCTAGCCAGTCTCGTCTTGGAAACGACGTCACGAAGTCGTAATTAGCTAGCTTTGCACATGGAAATCCAGGTGAGTTCAGAACCCCACCTTTTTACAGTTTTACATTTTTATAAATGTTTTCGGGGTGGAAAGACATGCACGTTTTGTAGAAACCTACAATTTTTTTGATGAACAAAGATTGCATATTTTAGACAACGCACGTTTTGCAAAGAACATACGAGATTTTTTTTGAATAAAGGAAAACTCATATTTCTGAATCATGTTACGAATGGATTTCAAGGAACTCAAATGGTTTACGAATGATTCATACTAAGGATACCGGTTTTACAAAACAAATGCGTATTTTCGAAACGTGAATGATTTTCATGATTAGGGACGGGATTGTCCTAGTTATAATAACGGGACTGGGTTGGTCTGCGTACGTAAAACGAGACAACCCAGTGAGTTCATGTCCCCCTTTTGTCTTAACTGTTTTTGGTTTTATAACTCTCGGGAGTGGAATATATGTTACGAATGTTTAAACGGTATAAAATGAGTTAATTAGATCATGTGAGCATAGATTGAATTTGAAATGCCATTAATTCTTAATTAGGGACGAAGGTTAGATCTAACGGGTACGGCCGAACCCCACTCATGGTACTCATGTGACCACTTGAGTGCTTCAGTGTCCCAGTCGAGGTGAATCGATAATAGTCAAGGTGAATTGACATGGTCAAGGTAAATTGACATAGTCGAAGGGGAATTCGACATAGTCAAAGGGGAATTCGACACGGTAGAGGGAAATCGACGAGAGTATAAGCCTACTCATTTTGAGTACTCCCTATGTCTTCACATGTTTTAATGTCCTTGCAAAACTTTAATTTAATTTGTTCATAAATGCTTTTCATACATGTTTTCAAAGGGGTTTCTCAAAGGTTTACAAGTTATTTGGAGCTCACGGTGTATATATATCAGGCCAAGAAAAATGATTTTTCAGTATTTACATGACAACTTTAAAACCGGTTATCAAAAATATTTGTTTTAAATCTTTTCCAAAACAAACTATGAACTCGCTCAACTTTATGTTGATTTTTCGCATGTTTCTTTTTCAGGTTACTTTCTCAAAATTATGGAACGGTTGGAATAGGAGAACCATTGGAGATTCGAGTACTTAATGGGTGTTTGTTTTCTAGAAGTCTTAGCTTATTTGCTTCCGCTGTGCAATGAAGATACCAGTCCGATCACGCCAACTCTGATATTTCGGGGTGTGACACGCAATGCGCGAGGAATATTACTAGTTTATGAGGTAACTACCGGAATTAGAATTCAATTAAAATAAAAGTATAATCATTTAGGGTAAGGTTTAAATGAGAACACTAAATATTGTGAGAACCGTGAGAACAAATGAAGAAACCGCGAAACTTGGTAAAAAACAATTCAAATTCAAAAAAAATTTCTACACTTATCATTATTATTCGAATACATTGTTAGAAATTTAATTTACACGTTTAAATTTATGTGAATTCATAAATAAAGAAAATTTACACATGTGTAAGTTTGCCATTTACATATGTGTAAATCTGTTATATTTACACATGTGCAAAAATTCTAAAAAGAGTGAGTTTTAAAGGAGAAATGAATTATTTGATATTGTAAATTCTTTTTTTGATGCTTTATCTTAGTTACAATGTGTTTTGTATTAAAAAAAGGGAAAGGATCAAATAGGAAGTTTATTTTGGCTAGGAAGTGTAGGAAGCAATAGGATTATGACATGTGGCAACATTTAAAATAAATAGAAATGGTATTTTAGTCAATCCAACCCTTTCTTCTTCCTTTTCAAAACCCAGTAACTTCAAAACCCACCATTTTCAAAACCCACCATCTTCAACCATTTCTTCACTTTCTATCTCAATAATCACTACATTATAGTGCGATTTTCGTCAACAATCAATGATTCAAACACCCGATCAACGTGTTCTTCAGCTTTTTTGAAGAAAACCCAGCTTAATTTCATACAAAATCTCGTTTTTTTCTGGTGATTTTGAAGATAATCACTCGATCAATTTGATTCGAGCGCTGATAAGTGTTTCAATCATTCAAAATTCGTCAATTGTTGAAGAAATCACTTTCGATCCATGTAAGAAATTCTTTAATTTCATTTTTACGATCTGGGTTTTTGATTTAGTCATTGCGTTTTACGATCTTGGCTGGGATCCGGGGGCAGCGCCCCTGGTAGCGGGGTCCCAGGGGCGGCAGCCCCTGGCGGGGTCCAAGGGGCAGAGCCCCTGGCTGGGGTTGAGCTGTAAATTGCTGTAATAAAAATGCATCAGAAAAATTAATTTTCTGTAAATTGCCTCTGGAAAACTGCATTCGTAAACTGCATTCGTAAACTGCATTGGTTCAGACAACTCACAGCTCATACAATTCACAGCACAGACAATTCACAGCACAGACAAAACTATTGTCATGGTTGAATGCGTTTTAGAGAGAACACTTTCTTTGGTGTTTTTAGGCAATTGCGTTTTAGAACTAAAACATTTTTATGTGTTTTCTGGCCATTGCATTTTAGAAAAACACATTCTTGAAGTGTATTTAGTCATTGCGTTTTAGGTAAAACACATTTTTAGGTGTTTTTAGTCCATTGCGTTTTACAGAGAACACTTTCTTTTGTTTTTTTAGGCAATTGCGTTTTAGAATGAGACATATTTAAATGTTTTCTGGCCATTGCGTTTTACAAATAAGACATTTATTTGTGTTTTTTGTGCATTGCGTTTTAGGTAAAACATTTTTTTATGTGTTTTCAGTCCATTGCGTTTTAGAAAACAGACATTTTAAGTGTTTTCTGGCAATTGCGTTTTAGAAATAAGACATTTGTTTGTGTTTTTGGTTCATTGCGTTTTAGGTAAAACACATTTTTATGTGTTTTTAGTCCATTGCGTTTTAGAAAGTACATTTTCTTTTGAGTTTATAGGCTATTGCGTTTTAGAAATAAGACATTTCTTTGTGTTTTCTGGCAACTGCGTTTTACAAATAAGACATATCTTTGTGTTTTTTGTGCATTGCGTTTTAGAAAAATGTCATTTTTAGGTTTTTTTTTCCATTGCGTTTTATGCAACTGGGTTTTTTCCATTGCGTCTTACGCAACTGGGTTTTAGAAAAAAAATTCGAAAATATAACAATAGTATACTCGTTTTAAAGATAAAAAAACGCTCGTTTTTTTGGTGAAATTTTTATAAAAAAATAATGTCGTATGAAAGAGTTATTAACGTTTAAAAAATGGGGAGGGGGAATTGGAGGAGAGAGAAACTATTGCCTTGGATTGACTAGAATACACCTAAACAAACTCACGCGCCTCTTTACTTCCCGTCAATTTCCCTGATTTAATCTTCGCCTTTGATTAACTAAATGGATGGTCAAGATCACTTTCTAGCCTTCTTAGCCAAATAAACTTCCTATCATATCTCCACCCTAAAAAAATTGGTTTTGATTGGTTTTTTCATTCGTTCTCACTGTTCTCGCAATATTTAACGTTCTCAATATAACCCTCCCCTAGACATTTAAATATCAAAGTTACAAACTAATATAAACATTCTTTGAAAATATTGTTATACTCTAAACTGGATTTTCAAACTACATTTGAATTCTTACAATATTTTAAAATTCAGATTATTAATCAATGAATACGTAACAATTAAAAATTAAATATGAGATAAAATGTTAATTCAATGGTTACGACTTTAATTTTCAAGTTTTTATTAAACAACTAAATTAACGAACCTAGAATAAGTGTTTAGAAATATCACATTAAAAACTTTTTTTATCTGAATATGAATCATTTATAAACTCAATGTATTATACGGGTTACTAACCTGCGAATGGAATCCCCTCACTTGTGGTCTAGTGGTAAGAGGTTTGGGTTTTTCAAGGGAAACTCAAGTTCAATTCCTACTTATGTCATATTGGAGTGGATATAGACAACGAAGGATTTGGACTAGGCCTTGTGTGAAGTTGTACAGTTCGATTCTCGAGCCCTATTGGGTTTTCGTCCCACCGTGTGTTACACCAGAGAGTTCTACTCTTGTGGTGGCACAACGACTGTCAAGTTGCAGCCGGCGGTATGGTTTCCAAGGGGAACGTCCAAAAAAAGCCAAACTTTGAACCCAACGTGGGCCCAGTTAAGACAACATAGTCTGGCAAAAGTTGGGTAATACGAGGCTCTCCGATTTAAAGAATGTGGTAACCTTATACATGAAGCTCACCGTTAAAAAAAAAAAAAAAAAAAAAAAAAAAAAAACTGGTTATGATAAGTAGTTCTCCCAAAATTAATGTCAAGTATTGTCAGTTTTACACTTGTTTTTAAGGTAAGATAAGGTTTTGGGGCTTGAGTCCTTGACTACCCTTGTTATGTTGGGCTTTATTAAGCATGTCGTAGCCCATGAAACAAATCTTTTGTGGGTCACGACTTACGATTGAAGAATGGTTCGTCTCTATTAAACCCATATGAGGAGACCAGTTGCTTGAGAAGAAGTTAGAAGAACATACCTATCACCCTTAGATGGACGGTAGTGATAATAATGGGCCAAGTTTGAGACGAGTTTTGATACTTTTGGTTTCGTATCCGATTATGAAATCACTTTCTAAACATGGTATCTAACTTGAATGTACCGGTCTTCAGTTTTCTTTGATGGATTCAGATTATTCCTGTCATTCCTAGGGCAACAATACAAAGAATCACAAACCAAAAGTTTTTAACACATAAGAATATCCTTAAGTTTTTAATTGTGGTATCAAACTAGTTGTTTCCTAATTAATTGTATAAAGGGTGAGATATACTGATACAACTCGAACACGTCATGAAAATAACCAGATTTTGAGTTGGACATTCTAACTCATTTATTAAACATGTCGTGTTGAGGATTTACATGGCTAACTCATTAAATAAGCATGTCATAGACGGTTGAGCTAAGATTAAATAGGATAAGCTACTACCACGTTTGAGTTTGAAAGCAACTTAAAAAAATCAGTTTCAGAGATGTACTTTGGAATATAAAATTTGATTTTTATTTTTTTATTTTTTATTTTTTATTTTTTATTTTTAAACGTTTGTTAGGATCTGAGTTTGATACTTGTCAATTAGTTCAAGTCAAAACTTGCAATTATGATTGCAATACATATAATAAATTCACAAGTAGGAAGATATCATCAACAATTGTTTTTTAATATAATCAATTAATTACAAAAGGTTTTATAGAGTGATTCTACAATCTTCCCTTCAGCCTGATCACTTATAGATTTGTTCGTACAAAAGAGAATATGTGTAAAGTGATAAAATAGATCTCGAACAGATGAGATCTTTTTATACTAAGTGGGGAGTTTGCCATGAAGTTATGTCGGAGTCATCTCCTTAAATCTAATATAGTTTCTCAACACATAAGCAGCTATAATTATTAGCTTTTTTAATTGAATCTCATATCAACATTTTTTATATCATTTATAATCAAATGGGTCTTTATTTACTTGTGGACTCACTACAACTTTTATCTTCACTAACATTCATCCTTGTGCTTTCCTTAAATTCTTTATCACATAGAAATCTGAGTTAAATGCTTGGTTGGTCCTTATGGTTTGTAAATATTGCAGACTTGGTCCTAGTGGTTTAATAATTACACACTTGGTCCCAGTGTTTGTAATTTTTGCACTCGTGTAATCCTTGTCATTAACTCAGGTTAGATTTCTCAGTTAAGTTTGTACTAAATTAACAAACACCACCACCACTGAACACTCACTTCCACCACTCCTCCACCACCGAACACCCACTACCAGTAACAGTAGCAGTTCGGCGTCACCGTCCTCCGCCGAGGCCTTGACCCCACCTTTCTAAAAACCATACCGGTTATACCCTTTGATCCAAAAGAATTTACAGAAGGGTTGGAATGTGCAGTTTGCTTGTGAGATGTGTGTGAAGGAGAAAAAGCACGTATATTGCCTAAATGTAATCATGGGTTTCATGTGAAGTGTATTGATATGTGGTTTTATTCACATTCCACGTGTCCGATATGTAGAAACATTGTTGTCGTTGTGGGGAATCTGTTGAAGACTCAACGGGAGTCAACAGATTTTCCAACTAATATTTTGTTTTGGGGTGATGAAACAGAAGTTAACATTTTAACCTCTCAGCTGGAGGAAGCTAAAGTAGTTATCATCAACCCGCTTCAGGAATAGCATATGTTTGGAAATGGAAAATATATAGGAATGCATAAAAGATGTTTCAAGAATTTAGCACATAAATTAAGTATGGTGCTTAACTATAGACTAGGTGAAAAGCATGACAATTTTCCTAATTCTCTCCATAGTTATGGCTCCAATACCAATCTGTCACACCCCAACTGAAGGGGTAAGGTCCCAAAAACCTCGCTTCGAGTACTTGGGACCATACCACAATCTCATCCTTCTAACCCTCTTTAGACCTTGCGCGGCCGCGCACTAGTCCTACAAAGAGAACTTAGAAGAAAAACAACAAGCAACACCTGCGCGCCAAAAGGAAACTAATGAATCCTTGCGACTCTCTCGATAACAGACAGGGATAAAAATCCCAGTAAGCACTCCCGCATAAATAAAACCCAGACTTGGATATTATTTACTTCACTGATACCACACGATAAGGAGTCACACTGGATTACAGCTGTAATCTTCTAGAAGGCTCAATCGTGCACCACCAGACGGTTATAACCGTCTTGCCATGTGTCATCATCCCAGGCTCCCTTGAAGTCACGATGATGGCATGGAATTGAAGAGAAATCTCCACTTGCCCACTTTCCACGTGGCAGTACCCCAACCGTTGATCAAAATCGCGATCCGTGTGCTCTCACACTCGTTAAGTGATTAAACGGAGGGAAAAATAACCGCTTACGGAGTTAGAACTTTCCGTCAATATTTCAATAACAGGTTTTCCCGCCAAAACCCTGGCTATAAATAGAAGGATAATTCAGGAATAATTTTTAAGTTACATTCACTTCACTTATACTTCTTCTTCTTCTGCATATACCGATACTTATTCTCACGCCGGAGGGTGGTCACGGAGAGAACCCCCATTCTCCCCGTGATGAGTCTAACGGTGTCTGTTTTACAGCTATCGAGAAGGGAGGAAGATCTGTCACCCCTGAACCGAACGAGGAGAAACCAACCCTTTTTATGTAGAACTTAACCCCCTAGTTTATCTGATTCCGGTCATTTAACCAGTGTTTCTTCACCAACCGATGGCGGAAACATCGAAGTGAGACGAACGAGATTGCTCGAGACTTCATAACACTAAATATGACAAGTATTTAATAAACATTTTCATTTCATTGGCAAATATCAAGTACATTGTTTGAAATAGAATACATCAAGTTTGAAACAAAATGAATTACTACAATTATCGAATGTCTAAACTAATAAACAGGAATTAAAGTTTGGCGCGTTTCTAGGCAGCCTACTAGATTTCGTGCATCATCATTGTCATCAAAATCCTGCAATATGTTTTAAAGTATAGTTCAATACAAAAGTATTGGTGAGTATACAAGTTTGATACAAAACATAAGTATAAAAAGATTTAAACAAATCCACATGTCAAACTGAGTTATCAAGATTAATGAAAAACTGGCATCTGATTATTCAAGTCAACCCAAAGATTACCGCAAACGTTCAAAGACTTAACATGACCTCAAGAATGTATGCATGTATGCATGTATACAAGTTTGATATAACGCATAGTTCAATACAAAAGTATTGGCGAGTATACAAGTTTGATATAATGTATGTATGCATTTATTAGATTGTTTTGTGCATTTTAATAAAGTCTATGTGTAACTGTGTAGGTTTAATAGTAAACATATTGCACCCAAAGTGTAAAAATAGTAAAAGGGTGTTCGAGTATACTCGCAAGTTTGCAATGCTTTCCGATTATCCATGAGTGAAGAGTGGTTTGAGAAAGAGGAATCGAAGGTAAGGTCATACAGTGTTTATGGAGTAGTTAGATTTGGGATTTAGAATTTAAATACAAAAGTATGTTATGCATAAAAGTATATCTAGTCTAAGTACTCGTTTTGACACTAATTTTTATGTGATTTCATGGGTCCTAGCTTGCCCATTAGAATAAAAAACGAGAGACTTAGAATTATATATAAAGTAGCTTAAGTTTATGAATCATAAACCGATTATTATCACAAATTCGGCCAAGTTCATATATATATATAGTTATAATAATATTACTAAGCTAAGTCCATCATGAGTTTCATAGATTGTTATGTAAGTCAAGCAGGGAGGATTAACCTCATTGTATGATTCACCACTACACAAATCATTGCAAGGATGATTCGGAGGGTCATGAATGACAAGAAATAAGTAACTAACTAGTACATTATCAAGTAGCCAAGTAAGTCCTAACCTGGGTGAACTACCACAACATGGAAAGAGTTAACTAAGTGTTGGAGGCTAGACGGGGTTATGTTACTTTGATGCTAGAAAGCTACTTGAGTGTTCATACACAAGGTTCCCAAGTGAGGTAGTAGAACTAGGTTGGAAAGACAAAGCTCCCACGGTTCACACTTTTACAATACACAAGTTCAACAATACGGAAGATGGTGAATCGTGAATGTTTTCAACACTTGAATAACATGTATGAACTTAAAGTAAAGAGTTTTGAAATCATAACTTGATGGAAATCAACCCCAACCCCAACACAAACCCACAACTATGGACTAAGTTATGAGCTTAGTGGGTACAAGATTTCACCAACTTTTTGCAAAGAAATAGAAGATATATGAACATGAACAAAAACAGAATTTAAACCTTACTTTGGACCTCAAATATAGTGAGGTTTCAGCTAATCGTTAGACCATTAATAATGAGAACAAAACTTCCTGTGTTGGTTTGGGGTCATGCAATTTTACATGCTGGATCATTGATTCGTGTGAGACCAAGTGCAAATCATAAGTACTCCCCACTACAACTTGTTTCTAGCCATGAGCCAGACATTTCCCACCTTAAAATTTTTGGGTGTGTAGTGTATGTTCCTATTGCACCACCACAACGCACAAAAATGGGACCCAAAGAAGGTTGGGAATATATGTTGGATATGAACAGCCTCCATCATACGATATCTTGAACCTTTAACAGGTGACGTATTTAAAGCACGTTTTGATGACTGTCATTTTAACGATGCAATATTCCCAGCATTAGGGGGAGAAAATAAAAAAAATGAGAAAATGATGTCTCATGGTGCGTGCCTTCATTGTCTCATCTTGATCTAAGAACAAAACAATGTGAGACAGAGGTTCAAAAGATAATACACTTGCAAGACATTGCAAATCAATTGCCTGATTCTTTTACTGATACAAATTGAGTTACTAAATCTCATATACCAGCTGCTAGTGCTCCAGCTCGGGTTGAGATCCCAAGTAAGGCAATAGATAATAAGATAGCTCATGAATCTCAAAAACGTTTGGAATGTGGAAGGCCAATCGGTTCAAAAGATAAGAATCCTCAAAAAATAAATGCACTTGTAACGGAAATTGACCACAAAGAGAATGATCTTAATAAAACACTAAATACCGAAACCTCTCATGAGGAAGATGTTGATGATGCTAACAAAGAGATACCAATCAACTATGGTCATACACATGTCATATGGAATCGATATGAAATGGAAAATGTTGATGAGATATTTTCTTATTCTATAGCAAGTGACGTCATGGGTGGAGATGATGATCCTGAACCAAAATCTGTTAATGATTGTCAAAATAGACATGACTATGATAAATGGAAAGGCGCTATGCAAGCTGAATTAGATTCACTCAACAAACGAAAGGTTTTTGGGTCTATTGTTGTTACACCTAAGGTTGTAAAACCTGTAGGGTATAAATGGGTTTTTGTACGAAAACGAAATGAGAAAAATGAGGTTACAAGATATAAAGCGAGACTTGTAGCTCAAGGTTTTTCACAAAGGCCAGGGATTGACTATGAAGAAACATATTCTCCCGTTATGGATGCAATAACCTTTAGATACTTAATCAGCTTAGCAGTTTCTAAAAAGTTAGAAATGCATCTTATGGATGTCGTTACAGCTTACTTGTATAGATCACTTGATAGTGACATCTATATGAAAGTTCCTGAAGGATTTAAACTCCCTGAAGTGTTAAGTTCAAAACCCAAAGAAGTGTATTCGATCAAATTACAAAGATCTTTATATGGGTTGAAACAATCTGGAAGGATGTGGTACAATCGTTTGAGCGAGTATTTGACAAGTAAAGGTTATACAAATAATCTTATCTGTCCATGTGTCTTTCTTAATAAGACAACATCAGGATATGTAATCATAGTTGTATATGTTGATGACCTAAATATAATTGGGACGCAAAAAGAAATTCAAGAAGCAATTATTCTTTTAAAGAAAGAATTTGAAATGAAAGACCTTGGAAAAACCAAATATTGTCTTGGTTTACAAATTAAACGTATGAGCAATGGAATACTTGTGCATCAAACGAATTATACCGAAAAGCTATTGAAACATTTCAATATGGGCAAGGCAAATCCTTTAAGCACTCCAATGGTCGTTAGATCACTTAATGTCGAAAATGATCCATTTCGTCCTTGTAGGAGGACAGCGAAGAAGTTCTTGGTCCAGAAGTACCATACCTCAGTGCAATTGGAGTACTTATGTATCTTACGAATTGTACGAGACCTGACATTTCTTTTGCAGTGAACTTGTTGGCAAGATTTAGTTCAGCTCCTACTAAAAGGCACTAGAATGGGATTAAACATATTTTTCGATATCTTCGAGGTACTGTTGATTTAGGCTTGTTTTATCCCAACGATTCAAAAGAAGGGTTGGTTAGTTAGTTATACAGATGCAGGTTATTTATCTGATCCTCATAACGCAAAATCTCAAACTGGATATGTATTTAAGAACGGAGGAACTGCGATTTCATGGCGTTCTCAGAAACAAACACTTGGCGCAACATCCTCAAATCATGCTAAAGTCATTGCACTACATGAAGCTTCAAGAGAATGTGTATGGCTAAGATTTATGTCACAACACATAGTGACTTCTTTTGGGCTAGAGAAAGACCGAAGTCCAACTCCTATCCATGAAGTTAATGCCACTTGTGTCTCTCAAATGAAAGAAGGGTATATCAAAAGTGACAGAACAAAACATATACCATCAATATTCTTTGCATATACTCAGGACCTTATTAAAGATAATCAGGTCGAGATGAGATATGTCTATTCCAACAACAATTCAGCAGATCTTTTCACAAAAGCACAACCTACAACAACTTTCAAGAAACTTGTTCATGACATTCGCATGAGTTATGTACGGAGAATGTGATTCCTTACAAATTGCAAACTTGAGGGAGAGCTATAGACTACACTCTTTTTTCCCTTAGCTAAGGTTTTTTCCCACTGGGTTTTTCTTTAGCAAGGTTTTTAATGAGGTAGTACTTAAAGACCTCGAAGTTTGCAAAGTGTCATCCAAGGGGGAGTGTTATGAATATTATAAAATGTTTACCATAAAGATCAAGATTTACCTCTAGATTTACCAAGCAAGTGGATGAACTCTTTGTCAAACTTATGGATAACTTTGTCTACTAAATAGTTAATCTTGTCTACCAGCTAGTTAACATTGTCTATCAAATAGTTAATCTTTTTGTTAGTATAAATACTAGCTCAAGGTAGAAGAGAAAATGCACCTCATGTATACACTTTCATAAGTTATACAATTCTCTTCTTCTTTCTCTTATAACATTTCTAAAGTTCTTAAAATTTTAGCACTAATCTTGTGTTAATTCTTGTTATATAATAACATAATAATAATATTATTATTATTATTATTATTATTATTTATAACTCTAAAAAGAAAGTGGTCAGTAAACAAATTTATGTTTGTTATTATATTTTTTCGATTATTTTGTTATTTTAATTAAACATATTTTGTTTTTCTATTATACCTTTTATGAAATGATGTTATATAAATTTTCTGAGTATGCAGTTACGACGTGTTTATTTTTTATCTATATTTAGTGATGTGCTGAATGCGGTCTGTAAAAGCTAACCTAATCTAGACACCGTAGATTTAAATTTATAAACTAAGACTCTCTAAATGCTAGACCACTGACATGCAAGTGTACCTACGTAGTAAAGCCTAATGAAGTCCGAGTATCGAACCCACAAGACACTAGCGACGCTAACTAGACTCTGACTTAACTAATTACTTAACTGGTTTATTTGATTTGATTGGATTTTGGGGTTTTAACTAACTAAACTAAAGAAATTAACTAAGATGAGCTATACTATCTAGACGCAGGCTGAATGCTACTAATAATACGACACGCTAAGACTAAAGATAAGTTGAATATCCTCCCGGTCTCATCAACTTCTCCTAAGGTCCTAAAGGTCAAATAAAACTCATTCGTATGGGTTGGATCACCTCCCGATCAATAATACTAAAGTACCTAAAGACTAGATCTCCTCTCGGTCTCACTAATCACAATACACCCTACAGTGCATAGGGTAACCTAAAAACACTTGACAAGACTTAAGGAAACAAATAATACTAGGCCACTTAGACAGATCTCCTCCCGGTCTCACTGCACATAAATACCTAGCACCAAAGACAAACCTAACTATCTATCTCCTTCCGGTCTCAAGAATATGTAGAACACTAAACTCCTCCAAATCACCAAACAAAGTTCCTATGGGATACGTGCACCATAAACTAGTTACGAACACAAAGTAGGTAACATAACATGCATCTATACATGAAAGACATTCACAAAGACACATGAGAAACATTTGAATGATAATAAATCAAAGTTAAGCAGGCATGTACATCAAGTCAAATATAATTAGATCTTTTACTTTAATATTAAACCATCAATAAAATACCAAAACCGAGAAATTACCGATTATCAATAAATATTCATCAGAAACCCGGGTAGAATAAAAGTCTAGCCAAGAACCATTATTAATAACATAAAACAAGTCTGAAACAATAAGCAATCCATAATATCAAATCTGAAAAACACAAAGTTATTCGAGAACGAAACTAACTAGTTGCTAACTGAACCCGACTCCTCGTCTCTAACTTTGAAACTTAACACCCACTGCTTCCTCCAAAAATCGCCCCTTTAGATCTTCTCCTGCTTTGCATCCGAGTTCTTTTTTTGTCTTAGTGCGTGATATATGCATCTTTTTTCTTTGTTGCTTTTCGTCCAAGTCAATTAGAATCCCTCAAGGTTTTAGATATTATCGGCCCAACTCCACGTTCAAGATCTGCTGAGCTTTAATGCTTTTTATGGCCCATTTACTTTCATCCAAATTAATGTTCTAATTTACTCCAAACGGCCCAAAGTCACAAAACAACAAATGGCGGTGGTATGTTTTAGTACGCAATAAAGGTAGATTTTGAGGGGCATTTTGGTAATTCTTATACCCTTTTATTTAAAACGACCTCCAACTTTTGTTCTTTGCATCTGATGTGCAGCCCTCTTTAATTATTTTCTTCATAATTATCCTATATATTAAAAAACAAACCTTATGAATAGTTCCTTCACCATTCAAAGTTTGCCACGTGGCAAGCCTTTTGTTTTTTTTTTTTTTTCATTTTTGTTTTTTTTTCATTTAAAATGAATAGTACCTTCTTCATTTAAACATTGCCACGTGGCAAGTTTTTTTCCCCCATTTAACCATCTTTTATCAAAATACCGGTACGGTCCTGTTCGGCCTCGGTACATGAAGGTAAAAACCGGCAACAGCCTGGTACAGAAAACATCAAATGTAGGTACCGAATTGATATTGAAAATTTTTAGTTCGGGAAATTCGGTACTTCTAACCAATACCATTTGCTCATCCCTGATCACGGGTACCGTACAAACACCAACGGTATCGTACCATTTTTTTTATTGATTTTCTTCAACTTTAGTGTTTTTTTTAGTTTAAGGGTTAGAGATGAGCTCGGTGCCAACCGATACTAAATTGGTACTGGTACCGAAAATACCGGTTACGGTACAGGTATATGAAGGTAAAAACTGGTAGCAAACCGGTACTAGGAACGCCAAACGTTAAAACCGAATTGACTTAAAATCTTTCGGTTCGGGAAATTTGGTACCGTTACCCAATACCATTTGCTCATCTCTGACCACGGGTTTCATACGAACAACATCATTACCATAAAACTTTTTTTGTTGATTTTCTTTCGATTATACTATTTGCTCATCCCTAATCATGGGTACCGTACAAACACCAACGGTATCGTGCAACTTTTTTTATTTATTTTCTTCAACTTTTAGTGTTTTCTTTTTTTTTAGTTTAAGGGCTAGGGATGAGCTCGGTGCCAACCGATACTAAATTGATACTGGTATCGAAAATACCGGTTACGGTACAGGTATATGAAGGTAAAAACTAGTAGCAAACCGGTACCAGGAAAGCAAAAGGTTGCTACCGAATTGACTTAAAATCTTTCGGCTCGGGAAATTCGGTACCGGTACCTAATACCATTTGCTCGTCTCTGACCACGGGTTTCATACGAACATCATCATTACCATAAAACTTTTTTTGTTGATTTTCTTTCGATTATTTCATACTGTTTTTTTTTCCTACATTTTCTTTTTATTCTTGTCAGCGGTTCTATGCGTAACACGCTCGTAGGGATTTCAAAACACATGTAAACACAGACTAAATGACAAAAGAAGTTCGCCGCAACGCGGCCATAGTAATAAACCTAGTTCCTTTAAAATGACCAAACCCACCATCTAAAAGTTCCATTTAATTTCTTTTGCTAATTACTCTCGAAGTAACCTGCCACAAATATATTCGGTTTTTTTTAGAGTTCACATCTCATTTAATTCATCATGTTATATGTATTAATAATTATAAAAATCTATTATCACATAATACTATAACACTACCTACATTTTATTAATATATATTTTTATATATAAATATATAATTTGATCGTCTTGCCTCGTTATCTTTTAAAATCATCATGAACCAATTTTTAGTATAATATAATAAAACAATACTAAAGGTAGTTAAAACTGTAAGAATATTTATATAAAAATATGTATATTTTAGTGTATGTCATTTAGTATTTTTATTATATGTCGACATCGTTTATCCTTTACATTATTTTAATAATACAGGTAATGTCTTATAAAATTTAGAAAATAACGTTGCGACATGCTTATTTTATCTATATTTCAATGTAAGTTTTGTTTGAATCGAACGGGTAAAACATAATTGATTTTTTTTTATTGTTACGAAATGAACCAATACTGTGTGAACAACTTTGGTAGCAATATAGAGTATATTTTTATATATTGTAAGCTATTGCGAGTGTTAGTACCATATCCCTACCATGAGTAACTAAACTGACACCGCCCTAGCAACATCAATGCCCTGTCGATTTCGACCGAACAACATTGGTACTGGTATCATTATTATTGGAACCACTATTCGTTTTTATGGTTTTCGATCATTGTAATACACGTGTCAACACCATTTTGGTCATATCATCACCTTTATTTTTTTGTTGTATTTTTTGGTTACTATACCGGTCTCGTTATAAATCGAACCGGTACTAACGTAGACCCGCCGCAATGTGACAACCGGTGATTTACGGCTTCTAATTACACGATTAACAAACATTAGGACGATAATAAATAGTGTTTAAGACGCAAATTAACTTAATTAGGCCTTTGGAGTGCCTAGAAACGGCTAACTGGCTTTGCAGGGCGTGAACGGTGGTTTACGGAAAAATCCGCTGACTATTAAGCGACAACGAACGGAAACCGAACAAAATACTGAAAACACCGACAAATATTAAAATTTTACGATATGTTTAGTTCGCAATTAAATTTTAACTACCGCATCCGGAACCGGATCGAAAAACGGTCTAAAACGACGAAAATCACGCGACTTTACGCTATCGACGAACAAGCACGTCAAACGAGACTACCGACACTATGTTGCGTCTTCTTATTTTAAAACAATAAATGACGACATTTTTACGACGTTCGGGTTTTGAAAACGGGTTCGTAGGATTAGCGGGCCACTTAAACGCGATATTGGGCTTATGGGCCTTTGCCCAAGCCCAAGCCCACTAGAGATTAACCTCATTATATATGCACCTTATCTCAATTTTTGGTCATTTTGAAACCTTAAACCAATCAGCACACAATTTCAATACCCCATGTTCTCCTTCTTCGATTACAAAACCCAAACCAAACACCCTCTCATTTTTTCACCTCTACGATCACCGGAGCAGAGCCAGTGCCGGCCATTACACCGGCCACACCCACCCTCCCTGCTCCTCACTCTCTTGGTACCCCCTTCCTTCCCTCTCCGACGAACAGCCGGCACGGAGCAGGTGGCTCCGACCACCCATGACACCCCCCCCCCCCACAGCCGACGATTCTACGATGAAACGAAGAGAGGCAGAGAAAGAAAGACGGCGAGACGGAGGAGAGAGAGAACCGGTAGTGGTGAGCGACGGCGGCGGCAGCGGTGGTCGGAGACTCGGTCCAGCGGTCTTTGTCTCGGTCCGGTGGTCCTTTTCTCGGTACGACGGTTCTTGTTTCCGTCCGATGAGTTTCGGTAAGCACACGTCCCTTTCCTCTGTTTTCTTTATTTTTTCTGAAAGATGGATGATGATAGTTTACTGTTGTCAATGGTGATGATGAACTGCTATTTGTTGATGATGATGATGATGATGATGATGATGATGATGAAGATTTACGGTTTTGATGGTGATGATGTAGAAAGTGGAGGTGGTTATTCTGGTTCGATTCAACATGTTCAAATGTCGTCTGGCTCGAGGTCCGGGTTAGCTTGGGGTCAGATCTCGGGTTATATTTCGGGTCAGATCTGTTGTGATTTTCGGGATATTCCGGTTCGGTCAACAAAGGTCAAACCTGGTCAGCAGCGGACAAGTTTGGTTCGGGTCAAGCGCGGATCGGACGGGTCAGATTCACTCGGTCAACTCAGCGAGTCGACTCGGTCAAACCCGAGTCAACTCGGTCAACACAGTCAAAGCGAGTCAACTCAGTTGACTCGGTCAACTCAGTCAACACATTCGGCATTTCAACATGATGATTTGGTAAAGATTAACGGCACGATTGTTTTGTTATTTTTATATAGTTTTATTATATACGTGAGAAACGAGCTCGAACCAATCGATAAAAGTATACTTTACATCTTTACATATTTGACGAAATCTTATATATTTATTATATTGATTGAATCTTGATTGATTTTGAAAAATAACGACAACTTGTGTTGTCGGGGTGTCCAAAAACTGAGGAAACTCTGCCCGTTTTTATAGAAAACCCGTAAACAAAATGTATTTTATAATAAAGCGAACTTTACGGATTCGGATTAAATTACGAAACAAATATGTTATCACAATTGTTTTAAACAAAAAAACGATTCGGATATTATTTACAACAACAAATATAGCTACTTTAAACTTCGGACTTCGACAAATCTTTTATAACAGCAATATAATTAGTTATATTGTTTCAAACTTTGATAATCCAATTTCGTTTATACAAATACGTATAGTTTGCGTATGTATTTCAAATGCATATAATACGACTTCTTTTACTAAAATAAATATAGTATATATATTTATTTCGATTATCAAACAACATGATTCCGTGTTATAAAAACAAACATAGTTATATGTTTATTTCAAATACCAAACGACGAGAGTTCGTTTTATGAAAATAAATATAGTTTTTTTTATATTTATTTCAAATATCGTACAACACGAAATCTCTTATAAAAATAAATATAGTTTTTTATTTATTTCAATTTTTTTATTTATTTCAAACTTCAAACAACTCGACGATCCTTTTATAAAAATAAATATAACTTTTATATTTATTTCAAAACGCCTAAACGACACACTATATATATATATATATATCATATATATCGCTTACGAGTTTGTTACATGTTATTTTCGTAGAAATGTTTATTACATACACAGACGACTAACGAGATTCTACCGATATATTTATATATTTTTATATAAATATTTATTTACTTTAAATCTCTCGAGAATCAAGTCTTTTCAAGACTTATTAGTTATTACCGACAATAAAGGAAACTTAACGAGTATAACTTCCTCGTTTCCTTCAAGTTAACAACTTACCATTGAATCGTTCGGTTAACGATTCGGTAGAGCTCGATGACACATAGATTAGTTACTGCGTTTATTTAGAAACTTATAAGATATTCCATGTTAGGAATATTGTAGAATGCACGCTAGCGAGTCTCGTCTTGGAAACGACATCCCGAAGTCGTAATTAGCTAGCTTTGCACATGGAAATCCAGGTGAGTTCATAACCCCACCTTTTTACCTGTTTTACATTTTTATAAATGTTTTCGGGGTGGAAAGACATGCACGTTTTGTAGAAACATACAAAATTTTCGATGAACAAAGATTGCATATTTTAGACAAAGCACGTTTTGCAAAGAACATACGAGGTTTTTTTTTTGAATAAACGAAAACTCATATTTCTGAATCATGTTACGAATGGATTTCAAGGAACTCAAATGGTTTACGAATGATTCGTACTAAGGATACCGGTTTTATAATACAAATGTGTATTTTTGAAACGTGAATGATATTCATGATTAGGGACGGGATTGTCCTAGTTATAATAAGGGACTGGGTTGGTCTGCGTACGTAAAACGATACAACCCAGTGAGTTCATGTCCCACTTTTCTCTTAACTGTTTTTGGTTTTATAACTCTCGGGGGTGGAATACATGTTACGAATGTTTAAACGGTATGAAATGAGTTAATTAGATCATGTGAGCATAGATTGAATTTGAAATGCCATTAATTCTTAATTAGGGACGAAGGTTAGATCTAACGGGTACGGCCGAACCCCACTCATGGTACTCATGTGACCACTTGAGTGCTTCGGTATCCTAGTCGAGGTGAATCAATAATAGTCAAGGTGAATTGACATGGTCAAGGTAAATTGACATAGTCGAAGGGGAATTCGACATAGTCGAAGGGGAATTCGACACGGTCTAGGGAAATCGACGAGAGTATAAGCCTACTCATTTTGAGTGCTCCCTATGTCTTCACATGTTTTAATGTCCTTGCAAAACTTTAATTTGATTTGTTCATAAATGCTTTTCATACATGTTTTCAAAGGGGTTTCTCAAAGGTTTACAAGTTATTTGGAGCTCACGGTGTATATATATCAGGCCAAGAAAAATGATTTTCGTCGATGTATTGAAAACATCATATTCAAATGCGTTTTAACGAACATTTCATTTGTTCCGAGTCGTAGTAGACTTGTTTGGTCTACGACTCCATTAAGTCGTTTGTTGATTTCGACACCTTGTGGTGGTGTTTTCACTAATTTGAAGCTTGCGCTAAACTCGTTTAAGCATCTTATGCATGGATTTAATTATTTATTTATTGATTTGCTTTAAATCCGCTTCGATTTATCATATTTAAGCGGTCTTAACACAATTGTGCGTTATGACAATGGTACACAAATTCATTGCATATTCCGGTGTACCTACTAACGGTTCTTTCAACATCGATCGAATATTTCGCGATTTTCATTACTTATTCATCTTCGATCGAAAACATTATTTCATTGATGCTTCATTTTCAATTGAAAAATCCTATGATGTTGTTAGAAACAAATTTTCATATTTACTTCGTTGCGATTTCATTTGACTTCAAACACGGTGAATTTGTTTAATCACCGCTATTATTGAATTATTTAAATCACTACGACACCTTGTGGTGTCAGTACAAACTTGTAGCTTGGGCTAATCATGATTGAGCGTTTCATGCAAAACACAGGTGATACTTGTTCGATCACCGCTATATTGACATTGTTTCATTCTCTACGACACCTTGTGGCGTCGGTATAACTTACAGCTTATGCTGATCACGGTCGAGCGTCTCATGCAAACTATTACATTTGAGATTGTTGATTCTAAGTTCATCTAGTGGATGTCATTGCTTCTAGAACTCATTTACATATTGTGAACGTTCATACGGAATTCAATTGGTCGAAGTTCCTGTTCTTTGTTGGACCCCTGTTAACTTAGTCACACTAGTGACTGTATCTAGATGTCTTGTTTCCTTTGACATTAATTTCTGAAACACATTTGTTTTAAACCGTTGGGTTCTTATTGTTGAGGAATGTCCTTGAATTCACATGATTCGAATAAGTCTTGATCCGGTTTTGTGGTCGTCCACTTTGATACTATTCGTATTTACCTACACATAACGTAACTCTAAGGAGTTAACGTAGTCTAAATTTCGAGGACGAAATTTCATTAACAGGGGGAGAATATGACAACCGGTGATTTACGGCTTCTAATTACATGATTAACAAACATTAGGACAATAGTAAATAGTGTTTAAGAAGCAAATTAACTTAATTAGGCATTTGGAGTGCCTAGAAACGGCTAACTGGCTTTGCAGGGCGTACACGGTGGTTTACGAAACAATCCGCTTACTATTAAGCGACAACGAACGGAAACCGAACAAAATACTGACAACGCCGACAAATATTAAATTTTTACGACATGTTTAGTTCGCAATTAAATTTTACCTACCGCAGCCGGAACCGGATCAAAAAACGGTCTAAAACGACGAAAATCACGCGACTTTACGCTATCGACGAACAAGCACGTCAAACGCGACTACCCACAGCCGACGATTTTACGAGGAAACGAAGAGAGGCAGAGAGAGAAAGATGGCGAGACGGAGGAGAGAGAGAACCGATGGTGGTCAGCGACGGCGGCGGCAATGGTGGTCGGAGACTCGGTCCGGCGGTCCTTGTCTCGGTCCGGCGGTTCTTGTTTCCGTTCGATGAGTTTCGGTAAGCTCACGTCCCTTTCCTCCGTTTTCTTTATTTTTTCTGAAAGATGGATGATGATAGTTTACTGTTGTCAATGGTGATGATGAACTGCTATTTGTTGATGATGATGATGATGATGATGATGATGAAGATTTACGGTTTTGATGGTGATGATGTAGAAAGTGTAGGTGGTTATGCTGGTACGATTCAACAGGTTCAAATGTCGTCTGGTTCGAGGTCCGGATTAGCTTGGGGTCAGATCTCGGGTCATATTTCGTGTCAGATCTGTTGTGATTTTCGGGATATTCCAGTTCGATCAACAAAGGTCAAACCTGGTCAGCAGCGGACAAGTTTGGTTCGGGTCAAGCGCGGATCGGACGGGTCAGATTCACTCGGTCAACTCAGCGAGTCGACTCGGTCAAACCCGAGTCAGCTCGGTCAACACAGTCAAAGCGAGTCAACTCAGATGACTCGGTCAACTCAGTCAACACGTCCGGCGTTTCGACATGATGATTTGGTAAAGATTAACGGCACGATTGTTTTGTTATTTTTATATAGTTTTATTATATACGTGAGAAACGAGCTCGAACCAATCGATAAAAGTATACTTTACATCTTTACATATTTGACGAAATCTTATATATTTATTATATTGATAGAATCTTGATTGATTTTGAAAAATAACGACAACTTGTGTTGTCGGGGCGTCCAAAAACAGAGAAAACCCTGCCCGTTTTTCGAGAAAACCCGTAAACAAAATGTATTTTATAATAAAGCGAACTTTACGGATTCGGATTAAATTACGAAGCAAATATGTTATCACGATTGTTTTAAACAAAACGACGATTCGGATATTATTTACAACAACAAATACAGCTACTTTAAACTTCGGACTTCGACAAATCTTTTATAACAGCAATATAATTAGTTATATTGTTTCAGACTTCGATAATCCAATTTCGTTTATACAAATACGTATAGTTTGCGTATGTATTTCATATGCATATAATACGACTTCTTTTACTAAAATAAATATAGTATATATATTTATTTCGATTATCAAACAACATGATTCCGTGTTATAAAAACAAACATAGTTATATGTTTATTTCAAATACCAAACGACGCGAGTTCGTTTTATGAAAATAAATATAGTTTTTTTTTATATTTATTTCAAATATCGTACAACACGAAATCTCTTATAAAAATAAATATAGTTTTATATTTATTTCAAACTTCAAACAACTCGACGATCCTTTTATAAAAATAAATATAACTTTTATATTTATTTCAAAACGCCTAAACGGCACACTATTTATATATATATATCATATATATCGCTTACGCGTTTGTTACATGTTATTTTCGTAGAAATGTTTATTACATACACAGACGACTTCTCAAGACGACTAACGAGATTCTACCGATATATTTATATATTTTTATATAAATATTTATTTACTTTAAATCTCTCTAGAATCAAGTCTTTTCAAGACTTATTAGTTATTACCGACAATAAACGAAACTTAACGAGTATAACTTCCTCGTTTCCTTCAAGTTAACAAATTACCGTTGAATCGTTCGGTTAACGATTCGGTAGAGCTCGATGACACGTAGATTAGTTACTGCGTTTATTTGGAAACTTATAAGATATTCCATGTTAGGAATATTGTAGAATGCACGCTAGCCAGTCTCGTCTTGGAAACGACATCACGAAGTCGTAATTAGCTAGCTTTGCACATGGAAATCCAGGTGAGTTCATAACCCCACCTTTTTACAGTTTTACATTTTTATAAATGTTTTCGGGGTGGAAAGACATGCACGTTTTGTAGAAACCTACAATATTTTCGATGAACAAAGATTGCATATTTTAGACAAAGCAAGTTTTCCAAAGAACATACGAGGTTTTTTTTTGAATAAAGGAAAACTCATATTTCTGAATCATGTTACGAATGGATTTCATGGAACTCAAATGGTTTACGAATGATTCATACTAAGGATACCGGTTTTACAAAACAAATGCGTATTTTCGAAACGTGAATGATTTTCTTGATTAGGGACGGGATTGTCCTAGTTATAATAACGGGACTGGGTTGGTCTGCGTACGTAAAACGAGACAACCCAGTGAGTTCATGTCCCCCTTTTCTCTTAACTGTTTTTGGTTTTATAACTCTCGGGGGTGGAATACATGTTACGAATGTTTAAACGGTATGAAATGAGTTAATTAGATCATGTGAGCATAGATTGAATTTGAAATGCCATTAATTCTTAATTAGGGACGAAGGTTAGATCTAACGGGTACGGCCGAACCCCACTCATGGTACTCATGTGACCACTTGAGTGCTTCAGTGTCCCAGTCGAGGTGAATCGATAATAGTCAAGGTGAATTGACATGGTCAAGGTAAATTGACATAGTCGAAGGGGAATTCGACATAGTCGAAGGGGAATTCGACACGGTCGAGGGAAATCGACGAGAGTATAAGCCTACTCATTTTGAGTGCTCCCTATGTCTTCACATGTTTTAATGTCCTTGCAAAACTTTAATTTGATTTGTTCATAAATGCTTTTCATACATGTTTTCAAAGGGGTTTCTCAAAGGTTTACAAGTTATTTGGAGCTCACGGTGTATATATATCAGGCCAAGAAAAATGATTTTCAGTATTTACACGACAACTTTAAAACCGGTTATCAAAAAGATTTGTTTTAAATCTTTTCCAAAGCAAACTATGAACTCGCTCAACTTTATGTTGATTTTTCGCATGTTTCTTTTTCAGGTTACTTTCTCAAAATTATGGAACGGTTGGAATAGGAGAACCGTTGGAGATTCGAGTGCTTAATGGGTGTTTGTTTTCTAGAAGTCTTAGCTTATTTGTTTCCGCTGTGCAATGAAGATACCAGTCCGATCACGCCAACTCTGATATTTCGGGGTGTGACACGCAATGCGCGAGGAATATTACTAGTTTATGAGGTAACTACCGGAATTAGAATTCAATTAAAATATAAGTATAATCATTTAGGGGAAGGTTTAAATGAGAACACTAAATATTGTGAGAACCGTGAGAACAAATGAAGAAACCGCGAAACTTGGTAAAAAACAATTCAAATTCAAAAAAATTTTCTACACTTATCATTATTGTTCGAATACATTGTTAGAAATTTAATTTACACGTTTAAATTTATGTGAATTCATAAATAAAGAAAATTTACACATGTGTAAGTTTGCCATTTACATATGTGTAAATATGTTATATTTACACATGTGCAAAAATTCTAAAAAGAGTGATTTTTAAAGGAGAAATGAATTATTTGATATTGTAAATTCCTTTTTTGATGATTTATCTTAGTTACAATGTGTTTTGTATTAAAAAAAAGGGAAAGGATCAAATAGGAAGTTTATTTTGGCTAGGAAGTGTAGGAAGCAATAGGATTATGACATGTGGCAACATTTAAAATAAATAGAAAGGGTATTTTAGTCAATCCAACCCTTTCTTCTTCCTTTTCAAAACCCAGTAACTTCAAAACCCACCATTTTCAAAATCCACCATCTTCAACCATTTCTTCACTTTCTATCTCAATAATCACTACATTATAGTGCGATTTTCGTCAACAATCAATGATTCAAACACCCGATCAACGTGTTCTTCAGCTTTTTTTGAAGAAAACCCAGCTTAATTTCATACAAAATCTCATTTTTTTCTAGTGATTTTGAAGATAATCACTCGATTAATTCGATTCGATTCGAGCGCTGATAAGTGTTTCAATCATTCAAAATTCGTCAATTGTTGAAGAAATCACTTTCGATCCATGTAAGAAATTCTTTAATTTCATTTTTACGATCTGGGTTTTTGATTTAGTCATTGCGTTTTACGATCTTGGCTGGGGTCCGGGGGCAGCGCCCCTGGTAGCGAGGTCCCAGGGGCGGCAGCCCCTGGCGGGGTCCAAGGGGCAGAGCCCCTGGCTGGGGTTGAGCTGTAAATTGCTGTAATAAAAATGCATCAGAAAAATTAATTTTCTGTAAATTGCCTCTGGAAAACTGCATTCGTAAACTGCATTGGTTCAGACAATTCACAGCTCAGACAATTCACAGCACAGACAAAACTATTGTCATGGTTGAATGCGTTTTAGAGAGAACACTTTCTTTGGTGTTTTTAGGCAATTGCGTTTTAGAACTAAAACATTTTTATGTGTTTTCTGGCCATTGCGTTTTAGAAAAACACATTCTTGAAGTGTATTTAGTCATTGCGTTTTAGGTAAAACACATTTTTAGTTGTTTTCAGTCCATTGCGTTTTACAGAGAACACTTTCTTTTGTTTTTTTAGGCAATTGCGTTTTAGAATGAGACATATTTAAATGTTTTCTGGCCATTGCGTTTTACAAATAAAACATTTATTTGTGTTTTTGGTGCATTGCGTTTTATGTAAAACATTTTTTTATGTGTTTTCAGTCCATTGCGTTTTAGAAAACAGACATTTTAAGTGTTTTCTGGCAATTGCGTTTTAGAAATAAGACATTTGTTTGTGTTTTTTGTTCATTGCGTTTTAGGTAAAACACATTTTTATGTGTTTTTAGTCCATTGCGTTTTAGAAAATACATTTTCTTTTGAGTTTTTAGGCTATTGCGTTTTAGAAATAAGACATTTCTTTGTGTTTTCTGGCCACTGCATTTTACAAATAAGACATTTCTTTGTGTTTTTGGTGCATTGCGTTTTAGAAAAATGTCATTTTTAGGTTTTTTTTCCATTGCGTTTTACGCAACTGGGTTTTTTCCATTGCGTCTTACGCAACTGGGTTTTTTCCATTGCGTCTTACGCAACTGGGTTTTAGAAAAAAAATTTCGAAAATATAACAATAGTATACTCGTTTTAAAGATAAAAAAGCGCTCGTTTTTTTGGTGAAATTTTTATAAAAAAATAATGTCGTATGAAAGAGTTATTAACGTTTAAAAAATGGGGAGGGGGGAATTGGAGGAGAGAGAAACTATTGCCTTTGATTGATTAGAATACAACTAAACAAACTCACGCGCCTCTTTACTTCCCGTCAATTTCCCTGATTTAATCTTCGCCTTTGATTAACTAAATGGATGGTCAAGATCACTTTCTAGCCTTCTTAGCCAAATAAAATTCCTATCATATCTCCACCCTAAAAAAATTGGTTTTGATTGGTTTTTTCATTCGTTCTCAATGTTCTCGCAATATTTAACGTTCTCAATATAACCCTCCCCTAGACATTTAAATATCAAAGTTACAAACTAATATAAACATTCTTTGAAAATATTGTTATACTCTAAACTGGATTTTCAAACTACATTTGAATTCTTACAATATTTTAAAATTCAGATTATTAATCAATGAATACGTAACAATTAAAAATTAAATATGAGATAAAATGTTAATTCAATGGTTACGACTTTAATTTTCAAGTTTTTATTAAACAACTAAATTAACGAACCTAGAATAAGTGTTTAGAAATATCATATTAAAAACTTTTTTTATCTGAATATGAATCATTTATAAACTCAATGTATTATACGGGTTACTAACCTGCGAATGGAATCCCCTCACTTGTGGTCTAGTGGTAAGAGGTTTGGGTTTTTCAAGGGAAACTCAAGTTCAACTCCTACTTATTTCATATTGGAGTGGATATAGACAATGAAGGATTTGGACTAGGCCTTGTGTGAAGTTGTACAGTTCGATTCTCGAGCCCTATTGGGTTTTCGTCCCACCGTGTGTTACACCAGAGAGTTCTACTCTTGTGGTGGCACAACGACTGTCAAGTTGCAGCCGGCGGTATGGTTTCCAAGGGGAACGTCCAAAAAAAGCCAAACTTTGAAGCCAACGTGGGCCCAGTTAAGACAACATAGTCTGGCAAAAGTTGGGTAATACGAGGCTCTCCGATTTAAAGAATGTGGTAACCTTATACATGAAGCTCACCGTTAAAAAAAAAAAAAAAAAAAAAAAAAAAAAAACTGGTTATGATAAGTAGTTCTCCCAAAATTAATGTTAAGTATTGTCAGTTTTACACTTGTTTTTAAGGTAAGATAAGGTTTTGGGGTTTGAGTCCTTGACTACCCTTGTTATGTTGGGCTTTATTAAGCATGTCGTAGTCCATGAAACAAATCTTTTGTGGGTCACGACTTACGATTGAAGAATGGTTTGTCTCTATTAAACCCATATGAGGAGACCAGTTGCTTGAGAAGAAGTTAGAAGAACATACCTATCACCCTTAGATGGACGGTAGTGATAATAATGGGCCAAGTTTGAGACGAGTTTTGATACTTTTGGTTTCGTATCCGATTATGAAATCACTTTCTAAACATGGTATCTAACTTGAATGTACCGGTCTTCAGTTTTCTTTGATGGATTCAGATTATTCCTGTCATTCCTAGGGCAACAATACAAAGAATCTCAAACCAAAAGTTTTTAACACATAAGAATATCCTTAAGTTTTTAATTGTGGTATCAAACTAGTTGTTTCCTAATTAATTGTATAAAGGGTGAGATATACTAATACGAGTTAGGATCAAATACAAAGGATAAAATAAATAAGAAGTGTAAGAAGGATTCTAGTCCATTGATCTTAGATTTGAAGGGTTGAGATTGGTTGTAGGGAAAAGAATATAATAGAAGGGCATAAAAGGAATCATATATTTATGGATTTTCTCTCTCCACATGCAACGCACATGCCAATTCCCCCATCGATTTAAAACGTCCATAACTTTTTCATACGACATTTTTTTTCAAAAAAAATTTCACCATAATAACGAGCGTTTTTTTATCTTTAATATGAGTACCATATTATCATATAAAAATAAAATAAAAATTTTCATTTTTACTGGGTTTTTTGGCATTGTGTTAAAGATTCAGGTCATTGTGTCTTTTAACTGGGTTTTGGTCAGTAGAGTTTCTATACATTGTGTTATTATCAAAACCTATAACACAATGTTAATTTGAGTTCTATCCATTGCGTTTTTATAAAAACTTATAACACAATATATGACACAATGAAGATTTTGTTATATCTGGGTTTTCTATAAATTGTGTTATTAGTTCAGGTCATTGTGTTTAATATGTTATTCATTGTGTTTTAATATATTGTCCATTGTGTTTTAATAATTTGTTCAATTTTTTAATTATCTTGTTCATTGTGTTTTAGTTTGTTATGTATTGTGTTTTTAGTTTGTTTTTCATTGTGTCTTCATCTGCTCTCCATTGTGTCTTTTATCTGCTGTCATTAATTGTGTCTTTTATCTGTTGTCATCAATTTTGTTTTTATTTAGTCTGATTCTTATTGTGTTATATGTTATCGACATTGTGTTATACGTTATGGTCATTGTGTTTTAGTATGTTGTCCATTGTGTCTTTATCTGTTGTCATTGATTGTGTTTTTATTCTAATTTACATTGTGTTTTACATCATGTCCATTGTGTAATATGTTATTCATTGTGTTTTAATATGTTGTCCATTGTGGTTTAATAATTTATTCAATTTTTTTATTATCTTGTTCATTGTGTTTTAGTTTGTTATGTATTGTGTTTTTAGTTTGTTTTTCATTGTGTCTTCATCTGCTCTCCATTGTGTCTTTTATTTGCTGTCATTAATTGTGTCTTTTATCTGTTGTCATCAATTGTGTTTTTATTTAGTCTGATTCTTATTGTGTTATACGTTATGTTCATTGTGTTTTAGTATGTTGTCCATTGTGTCTTTATCTGTTGTCATTGATTGTGTTTTTAATCTAATTTACATTGTGTTTTACATCATGTCCATTGTGTAATATGTTATTCATTGTGTTTTAATATGTTGTCCATTGTGGTTTAATAATTTGTTCAATTTTTTATTATCTTGTTCATTGTGTCTTAGTTTGTTAAGTATTGTGTTTTTTGTTTGTTTTTCATTGTGTCTTCATCTGCTCTCCATTGTGTCTTTTATTTGTTGTCATTAATTGTGTCTTTTATCTGTTGTCATCAATTGTGTTTTTATTTAGTCTGATTCTTATTGTGTTATATGTTATCGTCATTGTGTTATACGTTATGTTCATTGTGTTTTAGTATGTTGTCCATTGTGTCTTTATCTGTTGTTATTGATTGTGCTTTTAATCTAATTTACATTGTGTTTTACATCACGTCCATTGTGTAATATGCAACTGAGTTTTTGAATTTTTTTTGAAAAATATAACAATATGGTACTCATATTAAAGATAAAAAAACGCTCGATTTTATGGTATAATTTTTTTTAAAAACAAATGATGTATAAAAAAGTTACGGACGTTTAAAAGTTAGGGGGGAAATAGCATGTGACTTGCATGTGCATATTCTCTTTCCTCTTGTTGACAAAATTACCCTTTCCATTTAATTATTCATAGGACACTTGTCACTCTCTGATGCCTTCTTACCCTTCTTATTTTTAAATCTTTTGTATTATAACTCAACCCATACTAATACAACTCGAACACGTCATGAAAATAACCAGATTTTGAGTTGGACATTCTAACTCATTTATTAAACATGTCGTGTTGAGGATTTACATGGCTAACTCATTAAATAAGCATGTCATAGACGGTTGAGCTAAGATTAAATAGGATAAGCTACTACCACGTTTGAGTTTGAAAGCAACTTAAAAAAATCAGTTTCAGAGATGTACTTTGGAATATAAAATTTGATTTTTATTTTTTATTTTTAAACGTTTGTTAGGATCTGAGTTTGATACTTGTCAATTAGTTCAAGTCAAAACTTGCAATTATGATTGCAATACATATAATAAATTCACAAGTAGGAAGATATCATCAACAATTGTTTTTTAATATAATCAATTAATTACAAAAGGTTTTATAGAGTGATTCTACAATCTTCCCTTCAGCCTGATCACTTATAGATTTGTTCGTACAAAAGAGAATATGTGTAAAGTGATAAAATAGATCTCGAACAGATGAGATCTTTTTATACTAAGTGGGGAGTTTGCCATGAAGTTATGTCGGAGTCATCTCCTTAAATCTAATATAGTTTCTCAACACATAAGCAGCTATAATTATTAGCTTTTTTAATTGAATCTCATATCAACATTTTTTATATCATTTATAATCAAATGGGTCTTTATTTACTTGTGGACTCACTACAACTTTTATCTTCACTAACATTCATCCTTGTGCTTTCCTTAAATTCTTTATCACATAGAAATCTGAGTTAAATGCTTGGTTGGTCCTTATGGTTTGTAAATATTGCAGACTTGGTCCTAGTGGTTTAATAATTACACACTTGGTCCCAGTGTTTGTAATTTTTGCACTCGTGTAATCCTTGTCATTAACTCAGGTTAGATTTCTCAGTTAAGTTTGTACTAAATTAACAAACACCACCACCACTGAACACTCACTTCCACCACTCCTCCACCACCGAACACCCACTACCAGTAACAGTAGCAGTTCGGCGTCACCGTCCTCCGCCGAGGCCTTGACCCCACCTTTCTAAAAACCATACCGGTTATACCCTTTGATCCAAAAGAATTTACAGAAGGCTTGGAATGTGCAGTTTGCTTGTGAGATGTGTGTGAAGGAGAAAAAGCACGTATATTGCCTAAATGTAATCATGGGTTTCATGTGAAGTGTATTGATATGTGGTTTTATTCACATTCCACGTGTCCGATATGTAGAAACATTGTTGTCGTTGTGAGGAATCTGTTGAAGACTCAACGGGAGTCAACAGATTTTCCAACTAATATTTTGTTTTGGGGTGATGAAACAGAAGTTAACATTTTAACCTCTCAGCTGGAGGAAGCTAAAGTAGTTATCATCAACCCGCTTCAGGAAAGGCATATGTTTGGAAATGGAAAATATATAGGAATGCATAAAAGATGTTTCAAGAATTTAGCACATAAATCAAGTATGGTGCTTAACTATAGACTAGGTGAAAAGCATGACAATTTTCCTAATTCTCTCCATAGTTATGGCTCCAATACCAATCTGTCACACCCCAACTGAAGGGGTAAGGTCCCAAAAACCTCGCTTCGAGTACTTGGGACCATACCACAATCTCATCCTTCTAACCCTCTTTAGACCTTGCGCGGCCGCGCACTAGTCCTACAAAGAGAACTTAGAAGAAAAACAACAAGCAACACCTGCGCGCCAAAAGGAAACTAATGAATCCTTGCGACTCTCTCCATAACAGACAGGGATAAAAATCCCAGTAAGCACTCCCGCATAAATAAAACCCAGACTTGGATATTATTTACTTCACTGATACCACATGATAAGGAGTCACACTGGATTACAGCTGTAATCTTCTAGAAGGCTCAATCGTGCACCACCAGACGGTTATAACCGTCTTGCCATGTGTCATCATCCCAAGCTCCTTTGAAGTCACAATGATGGCATGGAATTGAAGAGAAATCTCCACTTGCCCACTTTCCACGTGGCAGTACCCCAACCGTTGATCAAAATCGCGATCCGTGTGCTCTCACACTCGTTAAGTGATTAAACGGAGGGAAAAATAACCGCTTACGGAGTTAGCACTTTCCGTCAATATTTCAATAACAGGTTTTCCCGCCAAAACCCCGGCTATAAATAGAAAGATAATTCAGGTATAATTTTTAAGTTACATTCACTTCACTTATACTTCTTCTTCTTCATATACCGATACTTATTCTCACGCCGGTGGGTGGTCACGGAGAGAACCCCCATTCTCCCTGTGACGAGTCTAACGGTGTCTGTTTTACAGCTATCGAAAAGGGAGGAAGATCTGTCACCCCTGAACCGAACGAGGAGAAACCAACCCTTTTTATGTAGAACTTAATCCCCTAGTTTATCTGATTCCGGTCATTTAACCAGTGTTTCTTCACCAACCGATGGCGGAAACATCGAAGTGAGACGAACAAGATTGCTCGAGACTTCATAACACTAAATATGACAAGTATTTAATAAACATTTTCATTTCATTGCAATTTGCAAATATCAAGTACATTGTTTGAAATAGAATACATCAAGTTTGAAACAAAATGAATTACAACAATTATCAAATATCTAAACTAATAATCAGGAATTAAAGTTTGGCGCGTTTCTAGGCATCCTACTAGATTTCGTGCATCATCATTGTCATCAAAATCCTGCAATATGTTTTAAAGTATAGTTCAATACAAAAGTATTGGTGAGTATACAAGTTTGATACAAAACATAAGTATAAAAAGATTTAAACAAATCCACATGTCAAACTGAGTTATCAAGATTAATGAAAAACTGGCATCTGATTATTCAAGTCAACCCAAAGATTACCGCAAACGTTCAAAGACTTAACATGACCTCAAGAATGTATGCATGTATGCATGTATACAAGTTTGATATAACGCATAGTTCAATACAAAAGTATTGGCGAGTATACAAGTTTGATATAATGTATGTATGCATGTATTAGATTGTTTTGTGCATTTTAATAAAGTCTATGTGTAACTGTGTAGGTTTAATAGTAAACATATTGCACCCAAAGTGTAAAAATAGTAAAAGGGTGTTCGAGTATACTCGCAAGTTTGCAATGCTTTCCGATTATCCATGAGTGAAGAGTGGTTTGAGAAAGAGGAATCGAAGGTAAGGTCATACAGTGTTTATGGAGTAGTTAGATTTGGGATTTAGAATTTAAATACAAAAGTATGTTATGCATAAAAGTATATCTAGTCTAAGTACTCGTTTTGACACTAATTTGTATGTGATTTCATGGGTCCTAGCTTGCCCATTAGAATAAAAAACGAGAGACTTAGAATCATATATAAAGTAGCTTAAGTTTATGAATCATAAACCGTTTATTATCACAAATTCGGCCAAGTTCATATGTATATATAGTTATAATAATATTACTAAGCTAAGTCCATCATGAGTTTCATAGATTGTTATGTAAGTCAAGCAGGGAGGATTAACCTCATTGTATGATTCACCACTACACAAATCATCGCAAGGATGATTCGGAGGGTCATGAATGACAAGAAATAAGTAACTAACTAGTACATTATCAAGTAGCCAAGTAAGTCCTAACCTGGGTGAACTACCACAACATGGAAAGAGTTAACTAAGTGTTGGAGGCTAGACGGGGTTATGTTACTTTGATGCTAGAAAGCTACTTGAGTGTTCATACACAAGGTTCCCAAGTGAGGCAGTAGAACTAGGTTGGAAAGACAAAGCTCCCACGGTTCACACTTTTACAATACACAAGTTCAACAATATGGAAGATGGTGAATCGTGAATGTTTTCAACACTTGAATAACATGTATGAACTTAAAGTAAAGAGTTTTGAAATCATAACTTGATGGAAATCAACCCCAACACAAACCCACAACTATGGACTAAGTTATGAGCTTGGTGGGTACAAGATTTCACCAACTTTTTGCAAAGAAATAGAAGATATATGAACATGAACAAAAACAGAATTTAAACCTTACTTTGGACCTCAAATATAGTGAGGTTTCAGCTAATCGTTAGACCATTAATAATGAGAACAAAACTTCCTGTGTTGGTTTGGGGTCATGCAATTTTACATGCTGGATCATTGATTCGTGTGAGACCAAGTGCAAATCATAAGTACTCCCCACTACAACTTGTTTCTAGCCATGAGCCAGACATTTCCCACCTTAAAATTTTTGGGTGTGTAGTGTATGTTCCTATTGCACCACCACAACGCACAAAAATGGGACCCAAAGAAGGTTGGGAATATATGTTGGATATGAACAACCTCCATCATACGATATCTTGAACCTTTAACAGGTGACGTATTTAAAGCACGTTTTGATGACTGTCATTTTAACGATGCAATATTCCCAGCATTAGGGGGAGGAAATAAAAAAAAATGAGAAAATGATGTCTCATGGTGTGTGCCTTCATTGTCTCATCTTGATCTAAGAACAAAACAATGTGAGACAGAGGTTCAAAAGATAATACACTTGCAAGACATTGCAAATCAATTGCCTGATTCTTTTACTGATACAAATTGAGTTACTAAATCTCATATACCAGCTGCTAATACTCCATCTCGAGTTGAGATCCCAAGTAAGGCAATAGATAATAAGATAGCTCATGAATCTCAAAAACGTTTGGAATGTGGAAGGCCAATCGGTTCAAAAGATAAGAATCCTCGAAAAAGAAATGCACTTGTAACGGAAATTGACCACAAAGAGAATGATCTTAATAAAACACTAAATACCGAAACCTCTCATGAGGAAGATGTTGATGATGCTAACAAAGAGATACCAATCAACTATGGTCATACACATGTCATATGGAATCGATATGAAATGGAAAATGTTGATGAGATATTTTCTTATTCTATAGCAAGTGACGTCATGGGTGGAGATGATGATCCTGAACCAAAATCTGTTAATGATTGTCAAAATAGACATGACTATGATAAATTGAAAGGCGCTATGCAAGCTGAATTAGATTCACTCAACAAACGAAAGGTTTTTGGGTCTATTGTTGTTACACCTAAGGTTGTAAAACCTGTAGGGTATAAATGGGTTTTTGTACGGAAACGAAATGAGAAAAATGAGGTTACAAGATATAAAGCGAGACTTGTAGCTCAAGGTTTTTCACAAAGGCCAGGGATTGACTATGAAGAAACATATTCTCCCGTTATGGATGCAATAACCTTTAGATACTTAATCAGCTTAGCAGTTTCTAAAAAGTTAGAAATGCATCTGATGGATGTCGTTACAGCTTACTTGTATGGATCACTTGATAGTGACATCTATATGAAAGTTCCTGAAGGATTTAAACTCCCTGAAGTGTTAAGTTCAAAACCCAAAGAAATGTATTCGATCAAATTACAAAGATCTTTATATGGGTTGAAACAATCT
Organism: Helianthus tuberosus; assembly: GCA_030545235.1. NCBI lineage: Eukaryota > Viridiplantae > Streptophyta > Magnoliopsida > Asterales > Asteraceae > Helianthus > Helianthus tuberosus. Next base: position 82,321,794 of record CM060413.1, read on the forward strand.
GGAAGGATGTGGTACAATCGTTTGAGCGAGTATTTGACAAGTAAAGGTTATACAAATAATCTTATCTGTCCATGTGTCTTTCTTAAGAAGACAACATCAGGATATGTGATCATAGTTGTATATGTTGATGACCTAAATATAATTGGGACGCAAAAAGAAATTCAAGAAGCAATTATTCTTTTAAAGAAAGAATTTGAAATGAAAGACCTTGGAAAAACCAAATATTGTCTTGGTTTACAAATTAAACATATGAGCAATGGAATACTTATGCATCAAACGAATTATACCGAAAAGCTATTGAAACATTTCAATATGGGCAAGGCAAATCCTTTAAGCACTCCAATGGTCGTTAGATCACTTAATGTCGAAAATGATCCATTTCGTCCTTGTAGGAGGACAACGAAGAAGTTCTTGGTCCAGAAGTACCATACCTCAGTGCAATTGGAGTACTTATGTATCTTACGAATTGTACGAGACCTGAAATTTCTTTTGCAGTGAACTTGTTGGCAAGATTTAGTTCAGCTCCTACTAAAAGCACTAGAATGGGATTAAACATATTTTTCGATATCTTCGAGGTACTGTTGATTTAGGCTTGTTTTATCCCAACGATTCAAAAGAAGGGTTGGTTAGTTAGTTATACAGATGCAGGTTATTTATCTGATCCTCATAACGCAAAATCTCAAACTGGATATGTATTTAAGAACGGAGGAACTGCGATTTCATGGCGTTCTCAGAAACAAACACTTGGCGCAACATCCTCAAATCATGCTAAAGTCATTGCACTACATGAAGCTTCAAGAGAATGTGTATGGCTAAGATTTATGTCACAACACATAGTGACTTCTTTTGGGCTAGAGAAAGACCGAAGTCCAACTCCTATCCATGAAGTTAATGCCGCTTGTGTCTCTCAAATGAAAGAAGGGTATATCAAAAGTGACAGAACAAAACATATACCATCAAGATTCTTTGCATATACTCGGGACCTTATTAAAGATAATCAGGTCGAGATGAGATATGTCTATTCCAACAACAATTCAGCAGATCTTTTCACAAAAGCACAACCTACAACAACTTTCAGGAAACATGTTCATGACATTGGCATGAGTTATGTACGGAGAATGTGATTCCTTACAAATTGCAAACTTGAGGGAGAGCTATAGACTACACTCTTTTTTCCCTTAGCTAAGGTTTTTTCCCACTGGGTTTTTCTTTAGCAAGGTTTTTAATGAGGTAGTACTTAAAGACCTCGAAGTTTGCAAAGTGTCATCCAAGGGGGAGTGTTATGAATATTATAAAATGTTTACCATAAAGATCAAGATTTACCTCTAGATTTACCTCTAGATTTACCAAGCAAGTGGATGAACTCTTTGTCAAAGTTATGGATAACTTTGTCTACTAAATAGTTAATCTTGTCTACCAGCTAGTTAACATTGTCTATCAAATAGTTAATCTTTTTGTTAGTATAAATACTAGCTCAAGGTAGAAGAGAAAATGCACCTCATGTATACACTTTCATAAGTTATACAATTCTCTTCTTCTTTCTCTTATAACATTTCTAAAGTTCTTAAAATTTTAGCACTTATCTTGTGTTAATTCTTGTTATATAATAACATAATAACATAATAATAATAATAATAATAATATTATTATTATTATTATTATTATTATTATTATTATTATTATTTATAACTCTAAAAAGAAAGTGGTCAGTAAACAAATTTATGTTTGTTATTATATTTTTTCGATTATTTTGTTATTTTAATTAAACATATTTTGTTTTTCTATTATACCTTTTATGAAATGATGTTATATAAATTTTCTGAGTATGCAGTTACGACGTGTTTATTTTTTATCTATATTTAGTGATGTGCTGAATGCGGTCTGTAAAAGCTAACCTAATCTAGACACCGTAGATTTAAATTTATAAACTAAGACTCTCTAAATGCTAGACCACTGACATGCAAGTGTACCTACGTAGTAAAGCCTAATGAAGTCCGAGTATCGAACCCACAAGACACTAGCGACGCTAACTAGACTCTGACTTAACTAATTACTTAACTGGTTTATTTGATTTGATTGGATTTTGGGGTTTTAACTAACTAAACTAAAGAAATTAACTAAGATGAGCTATACTATCTAGACGCAGGCTGAATGCTACTAATAATACGACACGCTAAGACTAAAGATAAGTTGAATATCCTCCCGGTCTCATCAACTTCTCCTAAGGTCCTAAAGGTCAAATAAAACTCACTGGTATCGGTTGGATCACCTCCCGGCCAACAATACTAAAGTACCTAAAGACTAGATCTCCTCTCGGTCTCACTAATCACAATACACCCTACAGTGCATGGGGTAACCTAAAAACACTTGACAAGACTTAAGGAAACAAATAATACTAGGCCACTTAGACAGATCTCCTCCCGGTCTCACTGCACATAAATACCTAGCACCAAAGACAAACCTAACTATCTATCTCCTTCCGGTCTCAAGAATATGTAGAACACTAAACTCCTCCAAATCACCAAACAAAGTTCCTATGGGATACGTGCACCATAAACCATAAACTAGTTACGAACACAAAGTAGGTAACCTAACATGCATCTATACATGAAAGACATTCACAAAGATACATGAGAAACATTTGAATGATAATAAATCAAAGTTAAGCAGGCATGTACATCAAGTCAAATATAATTAGGTCTTTTACTTTAATATTAAACCATCAATAAATTACCAAAACCGAGAAATTACCGATTATCAATAAATATTCATCAGAAACCCGGGTAGAATAAAAGTCTAGCCAAGAACCATTATTAATAACATAAAACAAGTCTGAAACAATAAGCAATCCATAATATCAAATCTGAAAAACACAAAGTTATTCGAGAACGAAACTAACTAGTTGCTAACTGAACCCGACTCCTCGTCTCTAACTTTGAAACTTGACACCCACTGCTTCCTCCAAAAATCGCCCCTTTAGATCTTCTCCTGCTTTGCGTCCGAGTTCTTTTTTTGTCTTAGTGCGTGATATATGCATCTTTTTTCTTTGTTGCTTTTCGTCCAAGTCAATTAGAATCCCTCAAGGTTTTAGATATTATCGGCCCAACTCCACGTTCAAGATCTGCTGAGCTTTAATGCTTTTTATGGCCCACTTACTTTCATCCAAATTAATGTTCTAATTTACTCCAAACGGCCCAAAGTCACAAAACAACAAATGGCGGTGGTATGTTTTCGTACGCAATAAAGGTAGATTTTGAGGGGCATTTTGGTAATTCTTATACCCTTTTATTTAAAACGACCTCCAACTTTTGTTCTTTGCATCTGATGTGCAGCCCTCTTTAATTATTTTCTTCATAATTATCCTATATATTAAAAAACAAACCTTATAAATAGTTCCTTCACCATTCAAAGTTTGCCACGTGGCAAGCCTTTTGTTTTTTTTTTCATTTTTGTTTTTTTTTCATTTAAAATGAATAGTACCTTCTTCATTTAAACATTGCCACATGGCAAGTTTTTTTCCCCATTTTTCCATCTTTTATCAAAATACCGGTACGGTCCTGTTCGGTCTCGGTACATGAAGGTAAAAACCGGCAACAGCCTGGTACAGAAAACATCAAATGTAGGTACCGAATTGATATTGAAAATTTTTAGTTCGGGAAATTCGGTACTTCTAACCAATACCATTTGCTCATCCCTGATCACGGGTACCGTACAAACACCAACGGTATCGTACAATTTTTTTATTGATTTTCTTCAACTTTAGTGCTTTTTTTTTAGTTTAAGGGCTAGGGATGAGCTCGGTGCCAACCGATACTAAATTGGTACTGGTACCGAAAATACCGGTTACGGTACAGGTATATGAAGGTAAAAACTGGTAGCAAACCGGTACTAGGAACGCCAAACGTTAAAACCGAATTGACTTAAAATCTTTCGGTTCGGGAAATTTTGTACCGTTACCCAATACCATTTGCTCATCTCTGACCACGGGTTTCATACGAACAACATCATTACCATAAAACTTTTTTTGTTGATTTTTTCTTTCGATTATACTATTTGCTCATCCCTGATCACGGGTACCGTACAAACACCAACAGTATCGTGCAACTTTTTTTATGTATTTTCTTCAACTTTTAGTGTTTTCTTTTTTTTTTAGTTTAAGGGCTAGGGATGAGCTCGGTGCCAACCGATACTAAATTGATACTGGTATCGAAAATACCGGTTACGGTACAGGTATATGAAGGTAAAAACTGGTAGCAAACCGGTACCAGGAAAGCAAAAGGTTGCTACCGAATTGACTTAAAATCTTTCGGTTCGGGAAATTCTGTACCGGTACCCAATACCATTTGCTCGTCTCTGACCACGGGTTTCATACGAACATCATCATTACCATAAAACTTTTTTTGTTGATTTTCTTTCGATTATCTTATACTGTTTTTTTTCCTACATTTTCTTTTTATTCTTGTCAGCGGTTCTATGCGTAACACGCTCGTTGTGATTTCAAAACACATGTAAACACAGACTAAATGACAAAAGAAGTTCGCCGCAACGCGGCCATAGTAATAAACCTAGTTCCTTTAAAATGACCAAACCCACCATCTAAAAGTTCCATTTAATTTCTTTTGCTAATTACTCTCGAAGTAACCTGCCACAAATATATTCGGTTTTTTTTAGAGTTCACATCTCATTTAATTCATCATGTTATATGTATTAATAATTATAAAAATCTATTATCACATAATACTATAACACTACCTACATTTTATTAATATATATTTTTATATATAAATATATAATTTGATCGTCTTGCCTCGTTATCTTTTAAAATCATCATGAACCAATTTTTAGTATAATATAATAAAACAATACTAAAGGTACTTAAAACTGTAAGAATATTTATATAAAAATATGTATATTTTAGTGTATGTCATTTAGTATTTTTATTATATGTCGACATCGTTTATCCTTTACATTATTTTAATAATACAGGTAATGTCTTATAAAATTTAGAAAATAACGTTGCGACATGCTTATTTTATCTATATTTCAATGTAAGTTTTGTTTGAATCGAACGGGTAAAACATAATTGATTTTTTTTTATTGATACGAAATGAACCAATACTGTGTGAACAACTTTGGTAGCAATATAGAGTATATTTTTATATATTGTAAGCTATTGCGAGTGTTAGTACCATATCCCTACCATGAGTAACTAAACTGACACCGTCCTAGCAACATCAATGCCCTGTCGATTTCGACCGAACAACATTGGTACTGGTATCATTATTATTGGAACCACTATTCGTTTTTATGGTTTTCGATCATTGTAATACACGTGTCAACATCATTTTGGTCATATCATCACCTTTATTTTTTTGTTGTATTTTTTGGTTACTATACCGGTCTCGTTATAAATCGAACCGGTACTAACGTAGACCCGCCGCAATGTGACAACCGGTGATTTACGGCTTCTAATTACACGATTAACAAACATTAGGACGATAATAAATAGTGTTTAAGACGCAAATTAACTTAATTAGGCCTTTGGAGTGCCTAGAAACGGCTAACTGGCTTTGCAGGGCGTGAACGGTGGTTTACGGAAAAATCCGCTGACTATTAAGCGACAACGAACGGAAACCGAACAAAATACTGAAAACACCGACAAATATTAAATTTTTACGATATGTTTAGTTCGCAATTAAATTTTAACTACCGCATACGGAACCGGATCGAAAAACGGTCTAAAACGACGAAAATCACGCGACTTTACGCTATCGACGAACAAGCACGTCAAACGAGACTACCGACACTATGTTGCGTCTTCTTATTTTAAAACAATAAATGACGACATTTTTACGACGTTCGGGTTTTGAAAACGGGTTCGTAGGATTAGCGGGCCACTTAAACGCGATATTGGGCTTGTGGGCCTTTGCCCAAGCCCAAGCCCACTAGAGATTAACCTCATTATATATGCACCTTATCTCAATTTTTGGTCATTTTGAAACCTTAAACCAATCAGCACACAACTTCAATACCCCCTGTTCTCCTTCTTCGATTACAAAACCCAAACCAAACACCCTCTCATTTTTTCACCTCTACGATCACCGGAGCAGAGCCAGTGCCGGCCATTACACCGGCCACACCCACCCTCCCAGCTCCTCACTCTCTTGGTACCCCCTTCCTTCGCTCTCCGACAAACAGCCGGCACGGAGCAGGTGGCTCCGACCACCCTTGACACCCCCCCCCATCTCTTGCTTTCTGTTCGGTCACCGGAGAAACCACGACCGACCGCCAGTCATTTCGTTTATTCGACGGTTCCGTCGATAAACCGCACCCACAGCCGACGATTCTACAATGAAACGAAGAGAGGCAGAGAGAGAAAGACGGCGAGACGGAGGAGAGAGAGAACAGGTGGTGGTGAGCGACGGCGGCGGCAGCGGTGGTCGGAGACTCGGTCCAGCGGTCTTTGTCTCGGTCCGGCGGTCCTTTTCTCGGTCCGACGGTTCTTGTTTCCGTCCGATGAGTTTCGGTAAGCACACGTCCCTTTCCTCTGTTTTCTTTATTTTTTCTGAAAGATGGATGATGATAGTTTACTGTTGTCAATGGTGATGACGAACTGCTATTTGTTGATGATGATGATGATGATGATGAAGATTTACGGTTTTGATGGTGATGATGTAGAAAGTGGAGGTGGTTATTCTGGTTCGATTCAACATGTTCAAATGTCGTCTGGTTCGAGGTCCGGGTTAGCTTGGGGTCAGATCTCGGGTCATATTTCGGGTCAGATCTGTTGTGATTTTCGGGATATTCCGGTTCGGTCAACAAAGGTCGAACCTGGTCAGCAGCGGACAAGTTTGGTTTGGGTCAAGCGCGGATCGGACGGGTCAGATTCACTCGGTCAACTCAGCGAGTCGACTCGGTCAAACCCGAGTCAACTCGGTCAACACAGTCAAAGCGAGTCAACTCAGTTGACTCGGTCAACTCAGTCAACACATTCGGCGTTTCAACATGATGATTTGGTAAAGATTAACGGCACGATTGTTTTGTTATTTTTATATAGTTTTATTATATACGTGAGAAACGAGCTCGAACCAATCGATAAAAGTATACTTTACATCTTTACATATTTGACGAAATCTTATATATTTATTATATTGATTGAATCTTGATTGATTTTGAAAAATAACGACAACTTGTGTTGTCGGGGCGTCCAAAAACTGAGGAAACTCTGCCCGTTTTTATAGAAAACCCGTAAACAAAATGTATTTTATAATAAAGCGAACTTTACGGATTCGGATTAAATTACGAAACAAATATGTTATCACGATTGTTTTAAACAAAAAAACGATTCGGATATTATTTACAACAACAAATATAGCTACTTTAAACTTCGGACTTCGACAAATCTTTTATAACAGCAATATAATTAGTTATATTGTTTCAAACTTTGATAATCCAATTTCGTTTATACAAATACGTATAGTTTGCGTATGTATTTCAAATGCATATAATACGACTTCTTTTACTAAAATAAATATAGTATATATATTTATTTCGATTATCAAACAACATGATTCCGTGTTATAAAAACAAACATAGTTATATGTTTATTTCAAATACCAAACGACGAGAGTTCGTTTTATGAAAATAAATATAGTTTTTTTTATATTTATTTCAAATATCGTACAACACGAAATCTCTTATAAAAATAAATATAGTTTTTTATTTATTTCAATTTTTTTATTTATTTCAAACTTCAAACAACTCGACGATCATTTTATAAAAATAAATATAACTTTTATATTTATTTCAAAACGCCTAAACGGCACACTATATATATATATATATATATATGTCATATATATCGCTTACGAGTTTGTTACATGTTATTTTCGTAGAAATGTTTATTACATACACAACGACTTCTCAAGACGACTAACGAGATTCTACCGATATATTTATATATTTTTATATAAATATTTATTTACTTTAAATCTCTCGAGAATCAAGTCTTTTCAAGACTTATTAGTTATTACCGACAATAAAGGAAACTTAACGAGTATAACTTCCCCGTTTCCTTCAAGTTAACAACTTACCGTTGAATCGTTCGGTTAACGATTCGGTAGAGCTCGATGACACATAGATTAGTTACTGCGTTTATTTAGAAACTTATAAGATATTCCGTGTTAGGAATATTGTAGAATGCACGCTAGCGAGTCTCGTCTTGGAAACGACATCACGAAGTCGTAATTAGCTAGCTTTGCACATGGAAATCCAGGTGAGTTCATAACCCCACCTTTTTACGGTTTTACATTTTTATAAATGTTTTCGGGGTGGAAAGACATGCACGTTTTGTAGAAACATACAAAATTTTCGATGAACAAAGATTGCATATTTTAGACAAAGCACGTTTTGCAAAGACCATACGAGGTTTTTTTTTTTGAATAAACGAAAACTCATATTTCTGAATCATGTTACGAATGGATTTCAAGGAACTCAAATGGTTTACGAATGATTCGTACTAAGGATACCGGTTTTACAAAACAAATGCGTATTTTCGAAACCTGAATGATTTTCATGATTAGGGACGGGATTGTCCTAGTTATAATAACGGGACTGGGTTGGTCTGCGTACGTAAAACGAGACAACCCAGTGAGTTCATGTCCCCCTTTTCTCTTAACTGTTTTTGGTTTTATAACTCTTGGGGGTGGAATACATGTTACGAATGTTTAAACGGTATGAAATGAGTTAATTAGATCATGTGAGCATAGATTGAATTTGAAATGCCATTAATTCTTAATTAGGGACGAAGGTTAGATCTAACGGGTACGGCCGAACCCCACTCATGGTACTCATGTGACCACTTGAGTGCTTCGGTATCCCAGTCGAGGTGAATCGATAATAGTCAAGGTGAATTGACATGGTCAAGGTAAATTGACATAGTCGAAGGGGAATTCGACATAGTCGAAGGGGAATTCGACACGGTCGAGGGAAATCGACGAGAGTATAAGCCTACTCATTTTGAGTGCTCCCTATGTCTTCACATGTTTTAATGTCCTTGCAAAACTTTAATTTGATTTGTTCATAAATGTTTTTCATACCTGTTTTCAAAGTAGTTTCTCAAAGGTTTACAAGTTATTTGGAGCTCACAGTGTATATATATCAGGCCAAGAAAAATGATTTTTCAGTATTTACACGACAACTTTAAACAGGTTATCAAAAAGATTTGTTTTAAATCTTTTCCAAAGCAAACTATGAACTCGCTCTGTTGATTTTTCGCATGTTTCTTTCTCAGGTTATTTTCTCAAAATTATGGAACGGTTGGAATAGGAGAACCATTGGAGATTCGAGTACTTAATGGGCGTTCGTTTTCTAGAAGTCTTAGCTTATTTGCTTCCGCTGTGCAACGAAGATACCAGTCCGGTCACGCCAACTCTGATATTTCAGGGTGTGACAGATTGGTATCAGAGCTATAAGTTACAGCGAATAAGGTTTTCTGTAGAGATACCTAGGCTCTAACCTCATTTTCCTCTGGGACTTAGATCATTAAGACTTTGAATACGTACAGAACGCCTAAGACTCGAATATGGTCTCCAACCGTTGCCGAAAACAAAAAGGTCAGAATTTTGTTTTAAACATACGCGAATATTGTGTTTCATGCACGGTACATAAAAAAATTACACAGAGAACACTAAACTTTGAGAGTTTAGGAAACATGCATTTAGGACCTTCGAAAAACTTATGTTGAAATTCATTCAAGGTCATCGCGTAGGAACCACGATTATTAACTCGGACACACTATACTATCCATATTGTCTATGATATTTTAACTTCCCGAGCAGGCAGCCTACGCATAACAAAATGCTAGTGCACGAGAATACATGGAACTTAAATTTTACGTCAACGGATGTCGGAGTACATCACATTCCACGCTGAACGAAACGTTAATGCACAGGTATACGTGAAACTTAAGCTATACATCAACGAAGGTTGAAGTACGACACATACGACTATCAAGGCGAGGCCTTTGAAAAGACACGATGGCGCAATTCAACGACGACCCTAGATTCCTGTCAGCAGGAGAACTAATGATCAGGAAACGGCAACTTGACACGCGATCCTGCAATCACACGAATCATGCCAAGGAGAAGACGCATGTCTTCGTATTCCCCTTTTTCTCATTAATGACGAGTACGATATGTTCGACATTCCATGGTAATGTCACCTAACAACCGGTCATCACATGCAACCCCAGGTAAAGTCCTTAAATTTCTTTTATTGAAATTTCAACTTTCGCATTTACTGAGTAGATTTTCGTATCTCTACTCCTCTTAATGGTCATTGTATCATGATCATTTCATTCAGTATAGCGAATATTCAATTGCTTCATTTCTTGAGAAATTCATATGTTACACATGCATTGGTTTGTTACGCATGTGGTTTCGTTTCAAATAAGAGCTTCATCGAAGTTCAAATATTATTTCGCTATGTTTAATTAAAACTTTGTGATTCGAATGACCCGCATTATTGTGAGTGTTGACTCCTTGCAATCAATTCAACACACTTTCTTGAAATTTCTTTTCTTTTCAAGTTACATACATGGTTATTCGTTGTGACCATGCCGAAAGTTTTCTTGTCGATACATGTACTTATTGTCGGCTTGCGCCAAAGCCAAGTTCAATTGTTTGAACTTGTCCATCACGCTTATTCTATTCAAGACACCATATGATGTATTGAAAACATCATATTCAAACGCGTTTTAACGAACATTTCATTTGTTCCGAGTCGTAGTAGACTTGTTTGGTCTACAACTCCATTAAGTCATTTGTTGATTTCGAAACCTTGTGGTGGTGTTTTCACTAATTTGAAGCTTGCGCTAAACTCGTTTAAGCATCTCATGCACGGATTTAATTATTTATTTATTGATTTGCTTTAAATCCGCTTCGATTTATCATATTTAAGCGGTCTTAACACAATTGTGCGTTATGACAATGGTACACAAATTCATTGCATATTCCGGTGTACCTACTAACGGTTCTTTCAACATCGATCGAATATTTCGCGATATTCATTACTTATTCATCTTCGATCGAAAACATTATTTCATTGATGCTCCATTTTCAATTGAAAAATCCTATGATGTTGTTAGAAACAAATTTTCATATTTACTTCGTTGCGATTTCATTTGACTTCAAACACGGTGAATTTGTTTAATCACCGCTATTATTGAATTATTTAAATCACTACGACACCTTGTGGTGTCAGTACAAACTTGTAGCTTGGGCTAATCATGATTAAGCGTTTCATGCAAAACACAGGTGATACTTGTTCGATCACCGCTATATTGACATTGTTTCATTCTCTACGACACCTTGTGGCGTCGGTATAACTTACAGCTTGTGCTGATCACGGTCGAGCGTCTCATGCAAACTATTACATTTTAGATTGTTGATTCTAAGTTCATCTAGTGGCTGTTATTGCTTCTAGAACTCATTTACATATTGTGAACGTTCATACGGAATTCAATTGGTCGAAGTTCCTGTTCTTTGTTGGACCCCTGTTAACTTAGTCACACTAGTGACTGTATCTATATGTCTTGTTTCCTTTGACATTAATTTCTGAAACACATTTATTTTAAACCGTTGGGTTCTTATTGTTGAGGAATGTCCTTGAATTCACATCATTCGAATAAGTCTTGATCATGTTTTGTGGTCATCCACTTTGATACTATTCGTATTTACCTACACATAACGTAACTCTAAGGAGTTAACGTAGTCTAAATTTCGAGGACGAAATTTCATTAACAGGGGGAGAATGTGACAACCGGTGATTTACGACTTCTAATTACATGATTAACAAACATTAGGACAATAGTAAATAGTGTTTAAGAAGCAAATTAACTTAATTAGGCATTTGGAGTGCCTAGAAACGGCTAACTGGCTTTGCAGGGCGTACACGGTGGTTTACGAAAAAATCCGCTTACTATTAAGCGACAACGAACGGAAACCGAACAAAATACTGACAACGCCGACAAATATTAAATTTTTACGATATGTTTAGTTCGCAATTAAATTTTACCTACCGCAGCCGGAACCGGATCAAAAAACGGTCTAAAATGATGAAAATCACGCGACTTTACGCTATCGACGAACAAGCACGTCAAACACGACTACCGACACTTTGTTGCGTCTTCTTATTTTAAAACAATAAATGACGACATTTTTACGACGTTCGGGTTTTGAAAACGGGTTCGTAGGATTAGTGGGACACTTAAACGCGATATTGGGCTTGTGGGCCTTGGCCCAAGCCCAAGCCCACTAGAGATTAACCTCATTATATATGCACCTTATCTCAATGTTTGGTCATTTTGAAACCTTAAACCAATCAGCACACAACTTCAATACCCCTGGTCTCCTTCTTCGATTACAAAACCCAAACCAAACACCCTCTCATTTTTCACCTCTACGATCACCGGAGCAGAGCTGGTGCCGGCCATAACACCGGCCACACCCACCCTCCCTGCTCCTCACTCTCTCGGTCCCCCCCTTCCTTCCCTCTCCGACGAACAGCCGGCACGGAGCAGGTGGCTCCGACCACCCATGACACCCCCCCATCTCTTACTTTTTGTTCGGTCACCGGAGAAACCACGACCGACCGCCGGTCATTTCGTTTATCCGACGGTTCCGTCGATAAACCGCACCCACAGCAGACGATTTTACGAGGAAACGAAGAGAGGCAGAGAGAGAAAGACGGCGAGACGGATGAGAAAGAGAACCGATGGTGGTGAGCGACGGCGGCGGCAATGGTGGTCGGAGACTCGGTCCGGCGGTCCTTGTCTCGGTCCGGCGGTTCTTGTTTCCGTTCGATGAGTTTCGGTAAGCTCACGTCCCTTTCCTCCGTTTTCTTTATTTTTTCTGAAAGATGGATGATGATAGTTTACTGTTGTCAATGGTGATGATGAACTGCTATTTGTTGATGATGATGATGATGATGATGATGAAGATTTACGGTTTTGATGGTGATGATGTAGAAAGTGTAGGTGGTTATGCTGGTACGATTCAACAGGTTCAAATGTCGTCTGGTTCGAGGTCCGAGTTAGCTTGGGGTCAGATCTCGGGTCATATTTCGTGTCAGAGCTGTTGTGATTTTCGGGATATTCCAGTTCGGTCAACAAAGGTCAAACCTGGTCAGCAGCGGACAAGTTTGGTTCGGGTCAAGCGCGGATCGGACGGGTCAGATTCACTCGGTCAACTCAGCGAGTCGACTCGGTCAAACCCGAGTCAGCTCGGTCAACACAGTCAAAGCGAGTCAACTCAGTTGACTCGGTCAACTCAGTCAACTCAGTCAACACGTCCGGCGTTTCGACATGATGATTTGGTAAAGATTAACGGCACGATTGTTTTGTTATTTTTATATAGTTTTATTATATACGTGAGAAACGAGCTCGAACCAATCGATAAAAGTATACTTTACATCTTTACATATTTGACGAAATCTTATATATTTATTATATTGATAGAATCTTGATTGATTTTGAAAAATAACGACAACTTGTGTTGTCGGGGCGTCCAAAAACAGAGAAAACTCTGCCCGTTTTTCGAGAAAACCCGTAAACAAAATGTATTTTATAATAAAGCGAACTTTACGGATTCGGATTAAATTACGAAGCAAATATGTTATCACGATTGTTTTAAACAAAACGACGATTTGGATATTATTTACAACAACAAATATAGCTACTTTAAACTTCGGACTTCGACAAATCTTTTATAACAGCAATATAATTAGTTATATTGTTTCAGACTTCGATAATCCGATTTCGTTTATACAAATACGTATAGTTTGTGTATGTATTTCATATGCATATAATACGACTTCTTTTACTAAAATAAATATAGTATATTTATTTATTTCGATTATCAAACAACATGATTCCGTGTTATAAAAACAAACATAGTTATATGTTTATTTCAAATACCAAACGACGCGAGTTCGTTTTATGAAAATAAATATAGTTTTTTTTTTATATTTATTTCAAATATCGTACAACACGAAACCTCTTATAAAAATAAATATAGTTTTATATTTATTTCAAACTTCAAACAACTCGACGATCCTTTTATAAAAATAAATATAACTTTTATATTTATTTCAAAACGCCTAAACGGCACACTATATATATATATATCATATATATCGCTTACGAGTTTGTTACATGTTATTTTCGTAGAAATGTTTATTACATACACAGACGACTTCTGAAGACGACTAACGAGATTCTACCGATATATTTATATATTTTTATATAAATATTTATTTACTTTAAATTTCTCTAGAATCAAGTCTTTTCAAGACTTATTAGTTATTACCGACAATAAACGAAACTTAACGAGTATAACTTCCTCGTTTCCTTCAAGTTAACAACTTACCGTTGAATCGTTCGGTTAACGATTCGGTAGAGCTCGATGACACGTAGATTAGTTACTGCGTTTATTTAGAAACTTATAAGATATTCCGTGTTAGGAATATTGTAGAATGCACGCTAGCCAGTCTCGTCTTGGAAACGACATCACGAAGTCGTAATTAGCTAGCTTTGCACATGGAAATCCAGGTGAGTTTATAACCCCACCTTTTTACAGTTTTACATTTTTATAAATGTTTTCGGGGTGGAAAGACATGCACGTTTTGTAGAAACCTACAATATTTTCGATGAACAAAGATTGCATATTTTAGACAAAGCACGTTTTGCAAAGAACATACGAGGTTTTTTTTTTTTGAATAAAGGAAAACTCATATTTCTGAATCATGTTACGAATGCATTTCAAGGAACTCAAATGGTTTACGAATGATTCATACTAAGGATACCGGTTTTACAAAACAAATGCGTATTTTCGAAACGTGAATGATTTTCATGATTAGGGACGGGATTGTCCTAGTTATAATAACGGGACTGGGTTGGTCTGCGTACGTAAAACGAGGCAACCCAGTGAGTTCATGTCCCCCTTTTCTCTTAACTGTTTTTGGTTTTATAACTCTCGGGGGAGGAATACATGTTACGAATGTTTAAACGGTATGAAATGAGTTAATTAGATCATGTGAGCATAGATTGAATTTGAAATGCCATTAATTCTTAATTAGGGACGAAGGTTAGATCTAACGGGTACGGCCGAACCCCACTCATGGTACTCATGTGACCACTTGAGTGCTTCAGTGTCCCAGTCGAGGTGAATCGATAATAGTCAAGGTGAATTGACATGGTCAAGGTAAATTGACATAGTCGAAGGGGAATTCGACATAGTCGAAGGGGAATTCGACACGGTCGAGGGATATCGACGAGAGTATAAGCCTTCTCATTTTGAGTGCTCCCTATGTCTTCACATGTTTTAATGTCCTTGCAAAACTTTAATTTGATTTGTTCATAAATGCTTTTCATACATGTTTTCAAAGGGGTTTCTCAAAGGTTTACAAGTTATTTGGAGCTCACGGTGTATATATATCAGGCCAAGAAAAATGATTTTTCAGTATTTACACGACAACTTTAAAACCGGTTATCAAAAAGATTTGTTTTAAATCTTTTCCAAAGCAAACTATGAACTCGCTCAACTTTATGTTGATTTTTCGCATGTTTCTTTTTCAGGTTACTTTCTCAAAATTATGGAACGGTTGGAATAGGAGAACCATTGGAGATTCGAGTGCTTAATGGGTGTTCGTTTTCTAGAAGTCTTAGCTTATTTGCTTCCGCTGTGCAATGAAGATACCAGTCCGACCACGCCAACTCTGATATTTCGGGGTGTGACACGCAATGCGCGAGGAATATTACTAGTTTATGAGGTAACTACCGGAATTAGAATTCAATTAAAATATAAGTATAATCATTTAGGGGAAGGTTTAAATGAGAACACTAAATATTGTGAGAACCGTGAGAACAAATGAAGAAACCGCGAAACTTGGTAAAAAACAATTCAAATTCAAAATTTTTTTCTACACTTATCATTATTATTCGAATACATTGTTAGAAATTTATTTTACACGTTTAAATTTATGTGAATTCATAAATAAAGAAAATTTACACATGTGTAAGTTTGCCATTTACATATGTGTAAATCTGTTATATTTACACATGTGCAAAAATTCTAAAAAGAGTGATTTTTAAAGGAGAAATGAATTATTTGATATTGTAAATTCTTTTTTTGATGTTTTATCTTAGTTACAATGAGTTTTGTATTAAAAAAAAGGGAAATGATCAAACAGGAAGTTTATTTTGGCTAGGAAGTGTAGGAAGCAATAGGATTATGACACGTGGCAACATTTAAAATAAATAGAAAGGGTATTTTAGTCAATCCAACCCTTTCTTCTTCCTTTTCAAAACCCAGTAACTTCAAAACCCACCATTTTCAAAACCCACCATCTTCAACCATTTCTTCACTTTCTATCTTAATAATCACTACATTATAGTGCGATTTTCGTCAACAATCAATGATTCAAACACCCGATCAACGTGTTCTTCAGCTTTTTTGAAGAAAACCCAGCTTAATTTCATACAAAATCTAGTTTTTTTCTAGTGATTTTGAAGATAATCACTCGATCAATTCGATTCGAGCGCTGATAAGTGTTTCAATCATTCAAAATTCTTCAATTGTTGAAAAAATCACTTTCGATCCATGTAAGAAATTCTTTAATCTCATTTTTACGATCTGGGTTTTTGATTTAGTCATTGCGTTTTACGATCTTGGCTGGGGTCCGGGGGCAGCGCCCCTGGTAGCGGGGTCCCAGGGGCGGCAGCCCCTGGCGGGGTCCAAGGGGCAGAGCCCCTGGCTAGGGTTGAGCTGTAAATTGCTGTAATAAAAATGCATCAGAAAAATTAATTTTCTGTAAATTGCCTCTGGAAAACTGCATTCGTAAACTGCATTGGTTCAGACAATTCACAGCTCAGACAATTCACAGCACAGACAATTCACAGCACAGACAAAACTATTGTCATGGTTGAATGCGTTTTAGAGAGAACACTTTCTTTGGTGTTTTTAGGCAATTGCGTTTTAGAACTAAAACATTTTTATGTGTTTTCTGGCCATTGCGTTTTAGAAAAACACATTCTTGAAGTGTATTTAGTCATTGCGTTTTAGGTAAAACACATTTTTAGGTGTTTTCAGTCGATTGCGTTTTACAGAGAACACTTTCTTTTGTTTTTTTAGGCAATTACGTTTTAGAATGAGACATATTTAAATGTTTTATGGCCATTGCGTTTTACAAATAAGACATTTATTTGTGTTTTTGGTGCATTGCGTTTTAGGTAAAACATTTTTTTATGTGTTTTCAGTCCATTGCGTTTTAGAAAACAGACATTTTAAGTGTTTTCTGGCAATTGCGTTTTAGAAATAAGACATTTGTTTGTGTTTTTGGTTCATTGCGGTTTAGGTAAAACACATTTTTATGTGTTTTTAGTCCATTGCGTTTTAGAAAGTACATTTTCTTTTGAGTTTTTAGGCTATTGCGTTTTAGAAATAAGACATTTCTTTGTGTTTTTTGGCCACTGCGTTTTACAAATAAGACATATCTTTGTGTTTTTGGTGCATTGCGTTTTAGAAAAATGTCATTTTTAGGTTTTTTTTTTCCATTGCGTTTTACGCAACTGGGTTTTTTCCATTGCGTCTTACGCAACTGGGTTTTAGAAAAAAAATTTCGAAAATATAACAATAGTATACTCGTTTTAAAGATAAAAACACGCTCGTTTTTTTGGTGAAATTTTTATAAAAAAATAATGTCGTATGAAAGAGTTATTAACGTTTAAAAAATGAGGAGGGGGGAATTGGAGGAGAGAGAAACTATTGCCTTTGATTGACTAGAATACAACTAAACAAACTCACGCGCCTCTTTACTTCCCGTCAATTTCCCTGATTTAATCTTCGCCTTTGATTAACTAAATGGATGGTCAATATCACTTTCTAGCCTTCTTAGCCAAATAAACTTCCTATCATATCTCCACCCTAAAAAATTGGTTTTGATTGGTTTTTTCATTCGTTCTCACTGTTCTCGCAATATTTAACATTCTCAATATAACCCTCCCCTAGACATTTAAATATCAAAGTTACAAACTAATATAAACATTCTTTGAAAATATTGTTATACTCTAAACTGGATTTTCAAACTACATTTGAATTCTTACAATATTTTAAAATTCAGATTATTAATCAATGAATACGTAACAATTAAAAATTAAATATGAGATAAAATGTTAATTCAATGGTTACGACTTTAATTTTCAAGTTTTTATTAAACAACTAAATTAACGAACCTAGAATAAGTGTTTAGAAATATCACATTAAAAACTTTTTTTATCTGAATATGAATCATTTATAAACTCAATGTATTATACGGGTTACTAACCTGCGAATGGAATCCCCTCACTTGTGGTCTAGTGGTAAGAGGTTTGAGTTTTTCAAGGGAAACTCAAGTTCAATTCCTACTTATGTCATATTGGAGTGGATATAGACAATGAAGGATTTGGACTAGGCCTTGTGTGAAGTTGTACAGTTCGATTCTCGAGCCCTATTGGGTTTTCGTCCCACCGTGTGTTACACCAGAGAGTTCTATTCTTGTGGTGGCACAACGACTGTCAAGTTGCAGCCGGCGGTATGGTTTCCAAGGGGAATGTCCAAAAAAAGCCAAACTTTGAAGCCAACGTGGGCCCAGTTAAGACAACATAGTCTGGCAAAAGTTGGGTAATACGAGGCTCTCCGATTTAAAGAATGTGGTAACCTTATACATGAAGCTCACCGTTAAAAAAAAAAAAAAAAAAAAAAAAAAAAAAAAAAAACTGGTTATGATAAGTAGTTCTCCCAAAATTAATGTTAAGTATTGTCAGTTTTACACTTGTTTTTAAGGTAAGATAAGGTTTTGGGGCTTGAGTCCTTGACTACCCTTGTTATGTTGGGCTTTATTAAGCATGTCGTAGCCCATGAAACAAATCTTTTGTGGGTCACGACTTACGATTGAAGAATGGTTCGTCTCTATTAAACCCATATGAGGAGACCAGTTGCTTGAGAAGAAGTTAGAAGAACATACCTATCACCCTTAGATGGACGGTAGTGATAATAATGGGCCAAGTTTGAGACGAGTTTTGATACTTTTGGTTTCGTATCCGATTATGAAATCACTTTCTAAACATGGTATCTAACTTGAATGTACCGGTCTTCAGTTTTCTTTGATGGATTCAGATTATTCCTGTCATTCCTAGGGCAACAATACAAAGAATCACAAACCAAAAGTTTTTAACACATAAGAATATCCTTAAGTTTTTAATTGTGGTATCAAACTAGTTGTTTCCTAATTAATTGTATAAAGGGTGAGATATACTGATACAACTCGAACACGTCATGAAAATAACCAGATTTTGAGTTGGACATTCTAACTCATTTATTAAACATGTCGTGTTGAGGATTTACATGGCTAACTCATTAAATAAGCATGTCATAGACGGTTGAGCTAAGATTATATAGGATAAGCTACTACCACGTTTGAGTTTGAAAGCAACTTAAAAAAATCAGTTTCAGAGATGTACTTTGGAATATAAAATTTGATTTTTATTTTTTATTTTTTATTTTTTATTTTTAAACGTTTGTTAGGATCTGAGTTTGATACTTGTCAATTAGTTCAAGTCAAAACTTGCAATTATGATTGCAATACATATAATAAATTCACAAGCAGGAAGATATCATCAACAATTGTTTTTTAATATAATCAATTAATTACAAAAGGTTTTATAGAGTGATTCTACAATCTTCCCTTCAGCCTGATCACTTATAGATTTGTTCGTACAAAAGAGAATATGTGTAAAGTGATAAAATAGATCTCGAACAGATGAGATCTTTTTATACTAAGTGGGGAGTTTGCCATGAAGTTATGTCGGAGTCATCTCCTTAAATCTAATATAGTTTCTCAACACATAAGCAGCTATAATTATTAGCTTTTTTAATTGAATCTCATATCAACATTTTTTATATCATTTATAATCAAATGGGTCTTTATTTAGTTGTGGACTCACTACAACTTTTATCTTCACTAACATTCATCCTTGTGCTTTCCTTAAATTCTTTATCACATAGAAATCTGAGTTAAATGCTTGGTTGGTCCTTATGGTTTGTAAATATTGCAGACTTGGTCCTAGTGGTTTAATAATTACACACTTGGTCCCAGTGTTTGTAATTTTTGCACTCGTGTAATCCTTGTCATTAACTTAGGTTAGATTTCTCAGTTAAGTTTGTACTAAATTAACAAACACCACCACCACTGAACACTCACTTCCACCACTCCTCCACCACCGAACACCCACTACCAGTAACAGTAGCAGTTCGGCGTCACCGTCCTCCGCCGAGGCCTTGACCCCACCTTTCTAAAAACCATACCGGTTATACCCTTTGATCCAAAAGAATTTACAGAAGGGTTGGAATGTGCAGTTTGCTTGTGAGATGTGTGTGAAGGAGAAAAAGCACGTATATTGCCTAAATGTAATCATGGGTTTCATGTGAAGTGTATTGATATGTGGTTTTATTCACATTCCACGTGTCCGATATGTAGAAACATTGTTGTCGTTGTGGGGAATCTGTTGAAGACTCAACGGGAGTCAACAGATTTTCCAACTAATATTTTGTTTTGGGGTGATGAAACAGAAGTTAACATTTTAACCTCTCAGCTGGAGGAAGCTAAAGTAGTTATCATCAACCCGCTTCAGGAAAGGCATATGTTTGGAAATGGAAAATATATAGGAATGCATAAAAGATGTTTCAAGAATTTAGCACATAAATCAAGTATGGTGCTTAACTATAGACTAGGTGAAAAGCATGACAATTTTCCTAATTCTCTCCATAGTTATGGCTCCAATACCAATCTGTCACACCCCAACTGAAGGGGTAAGGTCCCTGATGCGTGCGAAGTGTTACTTATTTTAGGTGTATATTTTAAGCCCTTTTTAACACTTATTTTAGCCAAGTTTTAAATTTATAAAACACGATATTTCACTAACACTAAACACACATATGGGCAAGTGCACCCATCGTTGAGTGTAGTATAGCGTTGGTAAGATACCGAGGTCGTCCAAGGACACAAGAGCTTTTAGTACCGGTTTATCCTCAACGTCTAACCAAAATAAAAGTTTAGAAAAATGTTTTAAACTAAGAAAATTAAAAACTAACTAAAATGCTGAAAATAAAAATAAAAAAAAAACAGATAGACAAGATGAATCACTTGGTTCCGACTCGTATCTAGTATAACCTTTGATTATTTCCGCACTTTTGCACATAATTAAGAGATTATCTTAGTTATTGTAGTAGGCCCCTCTTTTGAAGGTGACGTTACCCTCACCCCAGTAGTTTGACTCTGCAGGGATACAATCCTAAAAGGGTGGATTATTGGAAGATAATGAATTAAGTTATTAATGCAGTATTGTGGTAGGCCCCGCTTTTGGCGGTGACGTTACCCTCGGCTAAGTAGTCTGAGTCAGCAGGCATACAGTCCTAAATAGCCGGGTTATAGTATTAATAGTAGTTAACTTATGAGGGGATCAAAGAGTTTGGACCTCCGCCATCCAATACCGTGAAGTATTGAAGGAGGTCCTACTAAATTTGACCCAGGTCCATTGCAGGACCTCTAAACGCTGAACAATGGCAAGACCTTTACCAAACCGTTCCCTTAACCCCCGACCAGGTAGCCAACATATCTCCATATAGACCGTGGAGATATGAATGGTGAAAATCCTTTATTTTATATAGACAGTAAAATAATGCCAAGACACCACGGACAAACGATAAGGAAAGATCACCTTCAACATAAGTAACTAGTTATTAAAGTCATTAATACAAAACCAAATAAAAAGTGCAAAAGATTAGAAATAAAAAGTATTATACTAGACACTTTGTCTTCACCAAGTGATGTAAGAGACTTAGGCAAACATGGCCTTGATTGTCAAGAACTCTTACGATCAATCTTGGATCCCGAGACGACTCACACACTCTACGATGGACAATGGATGATGGTGGTGGATGATGGTGTTGTGATGGTGGTGGGTGGTGGATGAAGTGTGAGAGAGGTGGTGTGCCAAGGGATAAGATGAAATGAATCCAAGCACTCCTATTTATAGGCTGAACAGAGAGCTGGGCACGGCCCCGGGTCCGCTGGGCACGGCCCCGTGTCCGTCTGACAATCTCTCTCCTCATTAATTTTAATTCGCAATTACAATAAATGCGCCTGCTGTACTTTCGACACGCCCCCGTGTCCGCTGAGCACGGCCCGTGGTGGGCAATAGAAGCTTCTATAGGTTTGTCTTTTCTGCTGCTTCTTGGGCACGGCCCCGTGCTGGCTGAGCACGGGGCGTGTTCAGTCTTCTGATTTCTCTACTTTGCTTTGGAAGGTGCCGTTGAGGGGTCGGGCAGTCCACTAATGTTCCTTTTCTTGTATTTATGTTGGATTTAGCTGTCTTTTTGCTTCTTTTGTGTTTTTGAGCTCATTTAATCCTGAAAATACAAAAGGAAGACAAAAACACTCTTTTTCCAATATTAGTACTTAAAAAGGGTTAGTTTTATGCCTCATTTGATGTAATTTATATGTTGCATTTTACACACATCAAATACCCCCACACTTGAACTTTTGCTTGTCCTCAAGCAAAACTCTTTAATATGTGACTTACACTCCCAAATGGAATAGGTAGAAGAGAAGGTTTTGGGCTTGTCGTAGAGTGTCGGGATTTCCAAGATCTTTTTGGGTTTTATTTTTATTTATTTACACTCTTATTCGTAATGATTTATTTAGAACTTTTCATAAAATAAATTACTTATTTGGGCATAACATGCCTTTTTAAAATTCTATTTATATACAAGTTCACATACCTCACGGGGAAATCACTCACACTTGGCCGAAGGTGTATTTTTAGTGAATCACTCGAGAGCGGCATGGAACTTATTCCTACCATAGGCTTGCCAAGAAATCAATCCTCCTCCTTTTTAACTTTTATACCTTTGTAGATATCAAGAGGACTTTGTGGGTTAAGGGTTAGGCTAGGGTTAAAGGTAGGTGGTTGGGTTAGTGGTTAGTAGAAAAAGGGCTAAAAGCGTAACAAGTGTCGGTTTTCGTATTTTTGCAATTTTTTTATTTTGATGAAGCTTTTATTCAAACTAAGTTATTTTTGATTAACTTGTTTGTTTATTTTCTTTTTGCTTCATCATTATCACACATTTTTTTTTTTTACGAAGAACCGAACTTGTTACTAAAATAAAGGGTTAAACATGAAAAAGGTTTTGGTGGGTAAAAGAGTTTTTGTTTGGGTGATGAAACGAAAAGGTTTAGGCTCAAAGGGGCTAACTAGGGGGATTTTTGGGTAGGTGGTAAAAGAAAAAGAAAAATAATGGTGTAGAAATAAAAAGGGTTAGTCCTAATGCCTCCATCATTTACTTACTCGGGTTTAAGTTGATAAGGACCGGGAATGTATTGTCATGGCAAGTTCTAGAGTCGTAAGAACCAAGCGGCTATTCACACAAGAAACGAAAAATGAGCATTTAGTCAAATGATATGTAATTGTGTGCTCAATAAAGGCTCAAAACTCACTTTTGTGGGAATGGGTTTTTATGTGATCAAGTATATATAATCAAATTTTAAATAAGTTTGTTATGCCTTTTCATAATTTTCTTATGTTGGTTCTTTTTATCACTACGCTATCGGTTGTAAATTTGTAAAAATATAACCTTTTTTAGAACTTGAATTTTCCGAATTAAACCTAGACAAGTAAAAAAAAATGAAAATTTTTGAAAAAATTTGGGGTGATTAGCGGTTCCAATAGAGTTTTGTGTAAGGCTTGTATTTAGGACTTGCAAAATTCAAGGTTTTAGCATTCCCCCCACACTTAAATTACACATTGTCCTCAATGTGTCCCAAAAATAAAATTTTAAGTTGATTAGATGTGTAAAATAGTGTTTAAAAAGCAAAAATTTGTGTTACTGGGCACTGAACACGGCCCCGTGTTATCCGGGCACGGCCCCGTGTTCAAGTGCCAGTAACAGAATTAAAACAAGAGAAACAGAAGCCTGGACACGGGGGCGTGTTGGGTGAACACGGCCCGTGTCCAGTTACCTGAACTGGGCGTTTTCTGCAGGGTGCTCAGCACGGGGCCGTGTTGGTTGGGCACGACCCGTGTTGAACCTTCTGAAATGGTGAGAATTGTCGGGTTGCCTTGTTCTTGTGCATGGGTTCATTTTTCTCGTTCCCCTTTTCATCCTTTACCACCATGAGTGTGTTTTATTCATTACAAACCATCCAAACCTTAAAACCATCATTTCATTTCATCATAGAGAGAACTTACATAGTCCTAAATTAAACTAGATAAAACAAAGAAATAACAAACCATGGAGTCCTAGCCTTTACTTTATTTTAATTAGCAAAATTTCCAAGAAGTAATTAATCTTGGTTAACCAAGGCCTTTTTGAACTCCTTCTTCCGCGTGCGGCTCACTCAAATGTCGGCGAGCCATTCTTCCACCTCCCTTGGAAGGAGAAAAGAAGGCTCATTGGCATTAGTTTGAGGAGTTTCAACTTCCACCGGGATCTCTTGTTGGTGTTCCACGGGAGGTTCCGCCGGAAAGTCTTCCCACCCGGTAGGGTTGTTGATTCCGAGTGCCAGGTTCCAATCCTGTTGAGGAAGGACTGGTTCCATTGGAGGTGCTACAAGAATATTTAACCTCTGGTGCAAGAGGTTAATTTCTTGGAAGCTGCTTTCAAGTCCCATCGTAAGATCGTTAATACGGTCGATTAGGACCTCCTCTACTGAAGTCATTTCGTCGAGAGCCTCCCTTAATGCTATCACATAGTGCACAAGTGTAGCTTCAATGGAGGGTCTTCTTCCTCTTCGGCTGTTTGACGAATGCACAGAAGATGTTTCGCTGTTTTCACTCGACATCCTACGAAAAATAAACTAAAAATAGTTTATTTAATGAAACAGTGACCGGACACGGCCCCGTGCTCACTGAGCACGGCCCCGTGTTCATCTTTCTGCAGAGTTTCGGAACAAGGAAACTTGGATTTTTAAGTTATTTTCTGAACTTGTGGGGCCTTTTTAGCTACTAATAACTTAAAACAATGTTTCATAACATGTTTTTACCAAGATTCTTTGAACAAAACTCATTTATCCCTACCATAGAGTTGGAGGAATCCCAAACTTTCAATGGTAGCTCTTGGAGAAAGATGTAGAAGAAGGAAATGGCTAAAAGAGGAAAGGACAAGATGGGTTGTTGGAACCTTCTTTTAGACTTACCTAGGATAGTTTGAGAGAAGATTCCTGCAAATCTCTGTCCCAAGTTGGTCCAAATGTGCAGAATTCTTGGCTGCATTTATAGAAAACGACAGCATCCTGGACACGGCCCCGTGTTCAGTGGACACGGCCCCGTGTGCAGGTGGAGTTCTGACACAGTTTGTCCGTATTCTGACGTACTGATCAGAATGGAATCTTTCGATGGACACGGGGGCGTGTTGGCTGGGCACGGCCCCGTGTCTAGGGACTGTTTTATGAAGTTGTCTAGTTTTTTAAGGAACTTGTTAGTATCGGGTGGCTCCTGACTGGTTGGAACAACCCCAAAGTGCCTAAGATACCTTAATTGTCCTAGACTAAGGCGAGAACGCAAGAGGTTGTCGGTGAGGGTAATTCCTATTTTCATTCTAGGTGGACAAGTCCAACCCTTTTCCGGGCTCTTGTTAAAGAAGGTGTATGCCGAATCGCTCAGGTCTATGTATGCACCGAACGAAGTCGATGGAGAGTCCTTCACGGCACAATCGACATAGGGACGACTATCGTCCAAGTCTTTGCTAGGTACGAAGGTATTTTCGGGAGCAACGAGGTTGTCGGAATGCGGTTCCAACATTTCTTCATGGGTATCGTCTTGGGGTGGATCAATAAAATCCTTCCCAAGCTCTTCTAACCATTTCAGAATTAGCTCTTCTAGTTGAAATAACTCGTCAAGGAGCATTTCCCCTAGAATATCTGGCTAGGCGCATTCGAGGGAGAAATAATGCTTATTTTTACTTTCGCCCCTCTTAAGGTTGTGAGAAGTTGGTGGGTCCATGTAGTGGGGCCTATAATTTAGGAAGTAGCATTTTACTTCTTCATGTTCGCCACCACATAATTGACACCACGTACCATAAGAGTGCCGAAAGTAAAAATAATTACTATCACTCATGTTTATGTCAGAAATTACCAACCGCCGGGATCTAACGGTTCTGTTTTCAGTAACTGAAACTTGGGCACGGGGGCGTGTTGAGTGGGCACGGCCCCGTGTTCAGCTTACTGTCTGATGTAAAACAGGATTGCCAGTTCCAATGATTGAGCACGGGGGCGTGTTCAGCGGGCACGACCCGTGCTGAGCTCTGCAGAAGCTGAAAAACTAAGAAAAATCCTAAAAAAAAAAAAAAATGATTAGGTCGTTGATTCCTAACTTTCTTAAAATCCTTGTGTCTCCGGCAGCGGCGCCAAAAACTTGATGCGTGCGAAGTGTTACTTATTTTAGGTGTATATTTTAAGCCCTTTTTAACACTTATTTTAGCCAAGTTTTAAATTTATAAAACACGATATTTCACTAACACTAAACACACATATGGGCAAGTGCACCCATCGTTGAGTGTAGTATAGCGTTGGTAAGATACCGAGGTCGTCCAAGGACACAAGAGCTTTTAGTACCGGTTTATCCTCAACGTCTAACCAAAATAAAAGTTTAGAAAAATGTTTTAAACTAAGAAAATTAAAAACTAACTAAAATGCTGAAAATAAAAATAAAAAAAAAACAGATAGACAAGATGAATCACTTGGTTCCGACTCGTATCTAGTATAACCTTTGATTATTTCCGCACTTTTGCACATAATTAAGAGATTATCTTAGTTATTGTAGTAGGCCCCTCTTTTGAAGGTGACGTTACCCTCACCCCAGTAGTTTGAGTCAGCAGGGATACAATCCTAAAATGGTGGATTATTGGAAGATAATGAATTAAGTTATTAATGCAGTATTGTGGTAGGCCCCGCTTTTGGCGGTGACGTTACCCTCGGCTAAGTAGTCTGAGTCAGCAGGGATACAGTCCTAAATAGCCGGGTTATAGTATTAATAGTAGTTAACTTATGAGGGGATCAAAGAGTTTGGACCTCCGCCATCCAATACCGTGAAGTATTGAAGGAGGTCCTACTAAATTTGACCCAGGTCCATTGCAGGACCTCTAAACGCTGAACAATGGCAAGACCTTTACCAAACCGTTCCCTTAACCCCCGACCAGGTAGCCAACATATCTCCATATAGACCGTGGAGATATGAATGGTGAAAATCCTTTATTTTATATAGACAGTAAAATAATGCCAAGACACCACGGACAAACAATAAGGAAAGATCACCTTCAACATAAGTAACTAGTTATTAAAGTCATTAATACAAAACCAAATAAAAAGTGCAAAAGATTAGAAATAAAAAGTATTATACTAGACACTTTGTCTTCACCAAGTGATGTAAGAGACTTAGGCAAACATGGCCTTGATTGTCAAGAACTCTTACGATCAATCTTGGATCCCGAGACGACTCACACACTCTACGATGGACAATGGATGATGGTGGTGGATGATGGTGTTGTGATGGTGGTGGGTGGTGGATGAAGTGTGAGAGAGGTGGTGTGCCAAGGGATGAGATGAAATGAATCCAAGCACTCCTATTTATAGGCTGAACAGAGAGCTGGGCACGGCCCCGTGTCCGCTGGGCACGGCCCCGTGTCCGTCTGACAATCTCTCTCCTCATTAATTGTAATTCGCAATTACAATAAATGCGCCTGCTGTACTTTCGACACGCCCCCGTGTCCGCTGAGCACGGCCCGTGGTGGGCAATAGAAGCTTCTATAGGTTTGTCTTTTTTGCTGCTTCTTGGGCACGGCCCCGTGCTGGCTGAGCACGGGGCGTGTTCAGTCTTCTGATTTCTCTACTTTGCTTTGGAAGGTGTCGTTGAGGGGTCGGGCAGTCCACTAATGTTCCTTTTCTTGTATTTATGTTGGATTTAGCTGTCTTTTTGCTTCTTTTGTGTTTTTGAGCTCATTTAATCCTGAAAATACAAAAGGAAGACAAAAACACTCTTTTTCCAATATTAGTACTTAAAAAGGGTTAGTTTTATGCCTCATTTGATGTAATTTATATGTTGCATTTTACACACATCAGTCCCAAAAACCTCGCTTCGAGTACTTGGGACCATACCACAATCTCATCCTTCTAACCCTCTTTAGACCTTGCGCGGCCGCGCACTAGTCCTACAAAGAGAACTTAGAAGAAAAACAACAAGCAACACCTGCGCGCCAAAAGGAAACTAATGAATCCTTACGACTCTCTCCATAACAGACAGGGATAAAAATCCCAGTAAGCACTCCCGCATAAATAAAACCCA
Organism: Helianthus tuberosus; assembly: GCA_030545235.1. Taxonomy (NCBI): domain Eukaryota; kingdom Viridiplantae; phylum Streptophyta; class Magnoliopsida; order Asterales; family Asteraceae; genus Helianthus; species Helianthus tuberosus. The sequence continues at coordinate 82,350,223 of CM060413.1, forward strand.
GACTTGGATATTATTTACTTCACTGATACCACATGATAAGGAGTCACACTGGATTACAGCTGTAATCTTCTAGAAGGCTCAATCGTGCACCACCAGATGGTTATAACCGTCTTGCCATGTGTCATCATCCCAGGCTCCTTTGAAGTCACGATGATGGCATGGAATTGAAGAGAAATCTCCACTTGCCCACTTTCCACGTGGCAGTACCCCAACCGTTGATCAAAATCGCGATCCGTGTGCTCTCACACTCGTTAAGTGATTAAACGGAGGGAAAAATAACCGCTTACGGAGTTAGCACTTTCCGTCAATATTTCAATAACAGGTTCTCCCGCCAAAACCCCGGCTATAAATAGAAGGATAATTCAGGTATAATTTTTAAGTTACATTCACTTCACTTATACTTCTTCTTCATATACCGATACTTATTCTCACGCCGGAGGGTGGTCACGGAGAGAACCCCCATTCTCCCCGTGACGAGTCTAACGGTGTCTGTTTTACAGCTATCGAGAAGGGAGGAAGATCTGTCACCCCTGAACCGAACGAGGAGAAACCAACCCTTTTTATGTAGAACTTAACCCCCTAGTTTATCTGATTCCGGTCATTTAACCAGTGTTTCTTCACCAACCAATGGCGGAAACATCGAAGTGAGACGAACGAGATTGCTCGAGACTTCATAACACTAAATATGACAAGTATTTAATAAACATTTTCATTTCATTGCAAACATGGTTGTAAAAGTCGCTAGGCGCTCCCTAGTCGGTCGACCGGGGAGTTGAGAGTACTCGGCCTAGGCGGAGAGTACACGGGGAGTACTCGGAGATGCAAATTATAAAGAAATTAGTTTTCGGAAATGAAATATATGTCAAATAACATAAATTTACTAATATTTATAACAAAATATGTGAAATTGATATTCATTCTTTAATATGATAGGCATAGAAATTATGTTTTATTTTATTTTAAGTCAAACTCGGCCCGAGTTGATCTACTAGATCCGATTTTGGCCAATGTTGACCGCATTTGATTGATTCCCAGTAATTAGTCGGAATCGAAGAAAGTCGCCTCGGCAGCCTACCTTGTAGCGACTACTCGGAGAGTACTAGGCCTTGGAGACCTTGTTTTACAACCATGATTGCAAATATCAAGTACATTGTTTGAAATAGAATACATCAAGTTTGAAACAAAATGAATTACAACAATTATCGAATGTCTAAACTAATAAACAGGAATTAAAGTTTGGTGCGTTTCTAGGTATCCTACTAGATTTCGTGCATCATCATTGTCATCAAAATCCTGCAATATGTTTTAAAGTATAGTTCAATACAAAAGTATTGGTGAGTATACAAGTTTGATACAAAACATAAGTATAAAAAGATTTAAACAAATCCACATGTCAAACTGAGTTATCAAGATTAATGAAAAACTGGCATGTGATTATTCAAGTCAACCCAAAGATTACCGCAAACGTTCAAAGACTTAACATGACCTCAAGAATGTATGCATGTATGCATGTATACAAGTTTGATATAACGCATAGTTCAATACAAAAGTATTGGTGAGTATACAAGTTTGATATAATGTATGTATGCATGTATTAGATTGTTTTGTGCATTTTAATAAAGTCTATGTGTAACTGTGTAGGTTTAATAGTAAACATATTGCACCCAAAGTGTAAAAATAGTAAAAGGGTGTTCGAGTATACTCGCAAGTTTGCAATGCTTTCCGATTATCCATGAGTGAAGAGTGGTTTGAGAAAGAGGAATCGAATGTAAGGTCATACAGCGTTTATGGAGTAGTTAGATTTGGGATTTAGAATTTAAATACAAAAGTATGTTATGCATAAAAGTATATCTAGTCTAAGTACTCGTTTTGACACTAATTTGTATGTGATTTCATGGGTCCTAGCTTGCCCATTAGAATAAAAAACGAGAGACTTAGAATCATATATAAAGTAGCTTAAGTTTATGAATCATAAACCGATTATTATCACAAATTCGGCCAAGTTCATATATATATATAGTTATAATAATATTACTAAGCTAAGTCCATCATGAGTTTCATAGATTGTTATGTAAGTCAAGCAGGGAGGATTAACCTCATTGTATGATTCACCACTACACAAATCATCGCAAGGATGATTCGGAGGGTCATGAATGACAGGAAATAAGTAACTAACTAGTACATTATCAAGTAGCCAAGTAAGTCCTAAACTGGGTGAACTACCACAACATGGAAAGAGTTAACTAAGTGTTGGAGGCTAGACGGGGTTATGTTACTTTGATGCTAGAAAGCTACTTGAGTGTTCATACACAAGGTTCCCAAGTGAGGTAGTAGAACTAGGTTGGAAAGACAAAGCTCCCACGGTTCACACTTTTACAATACACAAGTTCAACAATATGGAAGATGGTGAATCGTGAATGTTTTCAACACTTGAATAACATGTATGAACTTAAAGTAAAGAGTTTTGAAATCATAACTTGATGGAAATCAACCCCAACACAAACCCACAACTATGGACTAAGTTATGAGCTTGGTGGGTACAAGATTTCACCAACTTTTTGCAAAGAAATAGAAGATATATGAACATGAACAAAAACAGAATTTAAACCTTACTTTGGACCTCAAATATAGTGAGGTTTCACCTCAGTTTGCCATCGCAAACTTGTGAAAACCTTCCTAGAGGTTATCCAAGTAAGATGGAAGAAGAAACAAAGAAGAAATAGATAAAAAAGTGATGTAGAACTCACTTAAAAGTCTTAAAACTTTCTGCCCAAAAATCAGAATTTTTGAGTGTTCTTGAGAGGATTTGAGAGTGAATAAGGTGTTTGGAAAGTGAAAATGAGGGTTAGGGTTGGTGTATTTATAGTGGGAAAGTTATGTTAAGAGGTAAAGATGTTTTAAAGAGAGTTAGGTGGGAGTTGGACTGCAAAAATGGACCAATCCCGTGAATAAAAAGAGCTAGTTGCAGATTGGCTTCTCAGCAGGAATGCTCCGCGTGTCACCTGTGGTTCCCTAGGCAAACTTTCAGTTTTTGACAATTTTAGTCCCTGCAATTTGGTTCCTAAGGTGTTTTAAGGTATTTCTTGAATATTTAACATGGAATTAGGTAGGAATTAAGTAATAAAGTATAACGCAAGTATTGTGAATATATAATTAAGTATTTGTATGTATAAAATGAATAAAAATGTGTATTTACGACCGATTGGTAGTAAAACAAGTATGTATTTACGCGTGAGATGAATGTATATCAAACAAGTATGCATCTTGAATATAAAACGAGTATGCATAATCAAGTTATGAATTCTCATAAAATGATCAAGATTTTATTACGATCAACGTTGCGAATTACGAAGTTGGAAGTGAACTAAGATTACGATACGGATATAAGCTTCCAAAAAATAGGAATATGAATAATCTTTCTAAATAAGTAAGGTTTCAAAAAGCGAGGCGTTACAGTCTCCCTTCTGGCTAAAATGGTTGACTAAAATCGAGATTTTGAAGTTTGAAGTGTGTTGAAAATGTATGAAATTTTAAGGAACGAAAAGGATAGGTTTGTAAAAGTAGTTAGCTTGACTAAGGTGATTTGAGGCACCCATCGTAAGTATGAGTAAAACTTGCATGTGTGTGTATAGGCAAGTGAGTTTGAACAAGTTTGAATAAATCAATGGGAGAAATATTTTAAAAGGATGTTACCTAAGAACAAAAGTTTTCGTATAAAGTAATATATATTTTGATGAAAAGTGCGGCCTGCATCGTAGGTTGTAAGAAAGTTTTATCGGTTTTAAAGCGTATTAGTATAATCACAGGTTTGTAGAAAATTGCTTATTGGTGAGAAACGAGAAGGATAGATATTCATGAAAAAGGTTTTGGTGGTAATGGGCCGACTAAGTAAGTTTGTGCATAAATAAGAATGGAAGATAGTTTTAACAAGAATGGTCATGGAAGAAGATATGATCAAACTTGAAAAGATTATAGAAATCATAAAAGGCTTGATTACACTAATGATTCTTGAGTTTTTCCTAATGATTAAAGTGATTAGAGAGAGTGAGGTAAAAGAGAAGTGTGTAGTGGAGAATAATGGAGAGAATGAGCAAAGATAAATGGTGGAAATGACCTCCATTTATAGGCTGGTGGGGCCCGTGCCTAGCCAATTTGTTGGATATTATGTCTAGTTCTATAAGTCAATGCTGCCGACCGGGTCTTGACCCGTAAGAGTTACACCTTGGGCAACGAACTAAAAATCCACTTAACCTGTTTAACTGGTAATTACGAACGATACGCGGGTATTAACTGAGAGACGGGTACATGGACCGGGTGAGACAGGTATACTCACCTACGTCACTTGTCGCGCATGCACCTTTGCTTCGCCACATGTCGCACATGCACCCACCTACCGCCACTTGTCGCGCACCAACACTTTGGCCAATTGCAACATATGCACTATGCATGTGTGCCACTTGGCAAACATGCATAAGGTTCCATGGCTTTTAAGATGTTGGGTCTTGCATTGTTGAACTAGAGATGAACAAAAAGGATGCAAGAACTTAGAAAACTCTCAAACACCTAAACCGGCCACAGCCACCGTCGGACAGGCCGCCGCTGCCACCGAAGCCGCCGCCGGATCGGCCGCTGTCGCTGCCTTGCCGCCACATGCCGGACGCCGTCGGCCCACCCTGTTGTCGCCGTCGGTCTGTGACAACCAGTAGTTTACGCCTTTAATTACGTGATTAACATGTGATTAACGCGATAATAAATAGTGTTTACAGCACAAACTAACTTAATTAGGCCTTTGGAGTGCCTAGGAACGTTTATCCGACTTTACAGTACGCGTATGAAGATTCGCGTGGAATCTGCGGAACATCAAACGACAACGAACTGATACCGTACAAAATACTGACAATGCCACTATTATACGCCTCTTAATTTTAAAAATTTTATTCTTTCGACACTTATGGAGTTTGGGTAGCGATATCGGGTCTCGTAGGAATTACGAGCCACTTACACATGAGATGGGCTTGTGGACCCTGGGCCCAAGCCCAAAACCCACAAGCCTAAACCTGCACATAATATATTAGATCTTACCTTAAAAATCTTATCAAAATCTTATTAAGATCCCTACAAGATCTATACAAGATTTACAAAATCTATACAAGATTTTCAAAATCTCAACAAATCTCTACAAGAGATTTTTGTCTCTAAAGTTGAAACCAACAAAGATCTCTACAAGATCTCAATCTCTATAAAACACTCAAACCAAAAAAAAAAAAAAAATCAACCAAAAACCTTCCATTTCTCTGCTACAAGTCTTTACACCCACAAAACAAGAGGATGAGATCTTCTCTAAACAATACTCACACATAAACATGCCTGCCTCCTCTCGATTACTACCAACAGACACCGAGGAAGAGCCAAACAAACATCTCTCATCTCCACTCACCCCCCTCTCCTATCAACCTCCGATTCCGGCGACCAGCAGCGGCGCTGGGTGACGACTAGCAGCCCCCCCCCCTCTGATGATCTCCAGCGACGACAGGCGGAGCCGCCGCCTCTCACGACGGTGGCGGTGGTGGGATTTCTTGGTGGTGCCGGTGATGAGATCCGATGACGACCAAGACAGAGAGACTAATCGAAGAGAGATAGAGATCAGAGAAAGTTGGAAGAGAGAGAGAGAGGAAGAACGACGGAGAAGGAGTGGCTCCGCCGCTCACGGCAGCGGCAGGGGCGGCGTGGTGGTGGTCTTTGTTTCTGTCCGACAAGTTCCCGGTAAGCACACGTCTCTGTTATCTCGATTCTTTTACTTTTCTGATGAAGATTAACGATGATGAAGACTTGTTGTTATGTTTCAAGTTCAGTTCGTCAAAGAAATAAGGTGGTGGCTCGATTTAGTCTCAGTTCGGTTCAGGTGTCACCTCGGGATCTTGGTTCGGTCAACAGAAGTCAAACAGGGTCAGACTCAGTTTCAGGTCAGCGTGTTCGAGTCTCAGGTCAGATTTTGAAGCGGGTCGGGTCGACTGGGTCGAACCGAGTCAACTCGGTCAACTCAGTCAGCGCAGCAAGTCAACTCAGCCGGTTGATGTGTGCAAAATGCAACATATAAATTACATCAATTGTGGCATAAAACTACCCCTTTTTTAGTACTAATGTTGGAAAAAGTGTGCTTTTGTCTTCCTTTTGTATTTTCAGGATTAAATGAGCTCAAATTAACAAAAGAAGCAAAAAGACAGCAAAATCTAACATAAATACAAGAAAAGGAACAAACGTGACATGCCCGACCCCATGACAGCATCTTCCCAAGCAAAACAAGAAGACAGAAGACTGAACACGCCCCGTGCTCAGCCAGCACGGGGGCGTGCCCAAGTGTCAGCAGAAAAGACAAAGTGGTAGAAGCTTCTATTGCCCACCACGAGGCCGTGTTCAGCGGACACGGGGCCGTGGTCAACTATAAGATTCGCACAATCCAGGCAAATCTTCATAGTACAAAGATTCTTCTGCACACGGGGTCGTGCTCAGCGGACACGGGGGCGTGGTCAACTAATAAAGACAAACTGCATTAAATGAAGAAAGAGAGGATGTGGACATGGGGCCGTGCCCACTGGACACGGGGCCGTGCCCGAGCTTCTGTTCAGCCTATAAATAGGAGTGCTTGGCTCAAGCTCAAACCATCCCTTGGCACACCACCTCTCTCACACTTCACCCACCACCACCATAACACCATCATCCACCACCATCATCCATTGTCCATCATAGAGTGTGTGAGTCATCTCGGGATCCAAGATTGATCGTAAGAGTTCTTGACAATCAAGGCCATGTTTGCCTAAGTCTCTTACATCACTTGGTGAAGACAAGTGTCTAGTGTAATACTTTTTATTTTTAATCTTTTCGCACTTTTTACTTGGTTTTGTATTAATGACTTTAATAACTAGTTTCTTATGTTGAAGGTGATTCTTCCTTATCGTTTGTCCGTGGTGTCTTGACATTATTTTACTGTCTATATAAAATAAAAGATTTTCACCATTCATATCTCCACGGTCTATATGGAGGTATGTTGGCTACCTGGTCGGGGGTTAAGGGAACGGTCTGGTAAGAGTCTTGCTATTGTTCAGCGTTTAGAGGTCCTGCAATGGACCTGGGTCAAATTTAGTAGGACCTCCTTCAATACTTAACGGTATTGGATGGCGGGGGTCCAAACTCTTTGATCCCCTCATAAGTTAACTACTATTAATACTATAACCCGGCTATTTAGGACTGTATCCCTGCTGACTCAGACTACTTAGTCGAGGGTAACGTCACCTCCAAAAGAGGGGCCTACCATAATTTGCATTAATAACTTAATTAATTATCTTTCAATAATCCGACCCTTTAGGATTGTATCCTTGCTGACTCAAACTACTGGGTTGAGGGTAACGTCACCTTCAAAAGAGGGGCCTACTACAATAACTAAGATAATCTCTTAAATAAGTGCAAAAGTGCGGAAATAATCAAAGGTTACACTAAACACGAGTCAGAGCCAAGTGATTCATCTTGTCTATCTGTTTTTTCTTTTATTTTTATTTTCAGCATTTTAGTTAGTTTTTAATTTTCTTAGCTTAAAACATTTTTTCTAAACTTTTTGATTTGATTAGACGTTGAGGATAAACCGGTACTAAAAGCTCGTGTGTCCTTGGACGACCTCGGTATCTTACCAACACTATACTACGCTCACGATGGGGGCACTTGCCCATATGTGTGTTTAGTGTTAGTAAATATCGTGTTTTATAAATTTAAAACTTGACTAAAAAAGTGTTAAAAAGGGCTTAATATATATATTAAAAACTAACAACACTTCACACGCATCAAGTTTTTGGCGCCGCTGCCGGGGAAACAAGGATTTTAAGAAAGCTTAAAATCGACGGCGTAATCAGTTTTACAAAACCTTTTTAAAACGCGCGCACATTTTTCTGCATTTTAGTTTAGTTTTGCATTTACAGTAACCTGAACACGGGCCGTGCTCACTGAACACGGGGCCGTGCTGCACATTTTTTAAAAACACCCAGTAACAGTAGCTTGAACACGGGCCGTGCTCACGGAACACGCCCCGTGCTCAACGAAATCAGTAAATTTAATTAAAACGCCCAGATACAGATTCTGTACACGGGGCTGTGTCCACTGAACACGGGGCCGTGTCCAGCCTCTGTTTCCGTTTTTATTTTTGTTTTCTGATCTCGAGACTTGGTTGTAGTCTGCTGAGTGATTCTTATGGATCAATACTTAGGAGGTTACAACTACACCTATGAGGAGGATGATTATAGGAGTAATTATTGCACTAATTGTAGTAACCCACACTCAGTTCAATATAGTCACTCATATTAACCATCCAATTCATACACCTACTATGAGGAACCCAGGTACGATCCATCAACTTCATACACATCCTATGAAGACCAAAGGTATGAACCTCCTCCCTCATAATCATATTTTGATGAACCAAGGTATGAGCCTTCTTACTCGTACTTTGAGGAACCAAGATATGAGCCACCACCTTCATATGCTTATTATGAGGAACCATGGCGTGAACAACCCACCTCATATGTAACATCCGTGCTTATTATCATTGTGAACAGATCAATTATCAATAAAACAATGTTATTTTATCCCAATGTTTGTTTGGTTGTGTTTTACATTTTTCATGTTTTGACTTTTATGTAATTTCAAACTCTACATCGCTTTCTGGAGGTTTATACGCAAACTGGTGCGTAAACGTAATCATTTTAATGCGAAAAATAATCCGGAACTTCAACACATACTTAACATACCTTAAATAACCTCTACATAACTTAGAAATAAGTTTTAAAGGCTTTGGTATGGCAAAAACAAGTTAATTCGCTTACAAGGACTAAACTTGACAAACTGCGAAAGTATGCCAATTTGAACAGTAACGAACATTCCGGAATATGACCATAAGTTAAACACACCTTAAATATCCTTTATGTAGCAAAGAAATAGGCTTTGAGGGGTTTGGTGTGCTAAATAAACTTTTGGGTCATTCAGGGACTAAAAGCGTCAAAAAGTGCACAAGTTTGCACTTTTGCGCATAACTCACGTTCTGAATACATCCGGACATCCAAAATTTTATGTAAGCACTAAAATATTTTATTTTAGTGTTTGGCATAAGAAAAATCCATTCGTCGCGTCATTTGGATCGTTTTTCGCGCTTGTGCGCATTCCGTCGTAATTAAGCGAACATCGTGTCACACCCCGACCACGTAGAACATACAAAACGTGGCGGAAACATCGGGGAGTGTTGTAACAGAATTAATCGTTTCAAATCCATGGCAATTTAAGTTTCGTTTTATTGATCAAAGGTGTTACAATGTCTTAACAAACAAAGAAATACAACATAATTAACTAGTCTTGCATCTTTTATTGTCACTAAAGCCCAAGTCTGCCTATATGTATCTTGATCATCTTATGCAATAGTTCCTGAAAAACACATGTGAAAATAGGTACGTCAGCATAAAAATGCCTGTGAGATACATAGGTTTTGTGAAAATAGGTTCCATGACTTATGTTTGAGAAAATGTTTAGTCATGAACCTTGTAATTTGCTTTGTTTTGTAAATCATTTGAAAAACAATGAGTTCAGATGATATGTATAAAATAAGTGAATAATGTATGGTTAAATGAATAACCATAGTAAAATGGATTTGTATAAGATAAGTTGTTTGTAAAACAATGTCTTGTGAAAAGTATGTTATTTGTATAAAATGTTATATGTCTCAAACTGAAATGATTCAAATAACGCTACGATATGTAATACCATACAAACACTTATATATAGGAAGTACCAGCGGCGTATCCACCATGCTTGTATCATATTACACACGCATCGTTACTTAATCACTTAATCAAACCAAACCAACCAATGTAAGAAGTCTATGTTTAAATCAATTGTCAAATGTATTGGGTAATATGTCAAAGTGTTCATGTCAAGATGTAAATCGTATCAAAATGTCTATGTCAAATATCCATGTCAAATGTCTATGTCAAGATGTCATGTATGGCAAGTGAAATGTCTCAACTAAACCATATGCACAAAAACAAAGTATTGAAGTAAATCTTGGTTTAAATCAAAGTTATGTTTTATGGGAAATGCATGATCAAATGTCAATCATGTTAAAATGTCTATGCCGAAATGTCTATGTCAAATGTCTATGTCAAAATGTCATGTAAAACGATGTACTAAGTAATGCACACAATTGGGCACACCTAGCATGAAATGTCATAAAATCATGTACTATAATGTACTAACGAACATAGCAGTATATGATGTTAAAACAGGAAAGCATGAAAGTAACAAGTAGGCACATGTGTTCCACCCCAAAACAGTTTGGAAAACAGTAAAAGAGGGGTCTATGTACTCACTTGAGATTGCTCAGTAGTCCTTGAGTAACAACTAAACAATGCTAGAGATCGCGGATATCAAACGGCACCTAGTATAGGTAGCTACATTAATAAACCGGACCTAAATCGGAAGATCGGGTAGCATTAGGGTTTGTAAACCAAACGAGTGTAGAGACTCGTGTCATTTGGTTTAACAAAGCCTACATACTAAATGAAACTTAACCTAAGTGTCTACGACCCATTACGACCCGTTTAGGTAGCTTATGCTACTTTAACGCGTCGTTCGCGTGAAACGCGTTCGGACCGCCTAACTAGCCCTATGACAAGTGTTATATGCCTAAACATATTACATAATCTGTTATGTGACAAAGGTTTAGGTTACATATGCTTAATTACCAATTATACATGAAAAGGGTATTCTGGTAATTTACCTAAGGCATATAAACTACCTATCATACAACTACTTAAACGATGTGACCATAGGGTATAACCTCGGAAGGTTATTCCCTACCTACTATGGTCACCTAAATGTGTTTGGTCGAATCCTAATGATCGACCAAACTGGGTCGGGTTCGAGGTATAAGCGATTCATTAGATCGCTTACCCTACGACCCTAGACAACGTGGTAATCAGTGGGCATAGTCCCAAGGGACTATGACCAACGTGATTACACTCACGTTGCGAAGTTCAAAAGAACTTCGCATTGACCATTACTGGTCAACGCTGAAAGTCAAACAAAGTTTGACTTTCGGACTCGAAAAGCAATAAAATAAGGAAAAGAACGAAAGAATACTTACGAAGGGTCCCCGAATGCTAAACTCGATTCAAAAATCTCAGGTATGAAACAAATGTTTCAACTTAGAGTTTCTCAAATCAAGTTTCTAGTGATTTTAGCAATGGGGGGTATGGGGTATTTATAGGAATACCCGAACCGTTAAGATCGTTTCATGGAAAACGTGCCTTAATCCCATCCGTACATGTGTTGAAAAGTTATGGTGTTTAGGTGTTTAAATTCCATCCATACATGTGTTGCAAAGTCATGGTGTTTAGGTGTTTAAATTCCATCCATACATGTGTTGCAAAGTCATGGTGCCAAAATTCCATCCTTATCCGCTGACTAAGCATTGTTAGAATGTGTGGTTGTGAATTAAACAACGGCTAATACATCGAATCTGGTCCCGAAAGTGCAAAACTGATCCAAATGACGCGACGCATGGATTTTTCTTATGCCGAACACTAAAATAAAATGTTTTAGTGCTTACATAAATTTTTGGATGTCCGGATGTATTTAGAACGTAAGTTATGCGCGAAAGTGCAAACTTGTGCACTTTTTGACACTTTTAGTCCCTGAATGACACAAAAGTTTATTTTAGCATACCGAACACCTCAAAGCCTATTTCTAAGCTATGTGAAGGGTATTTATGGTATGTTTAACTTATGGTCATGCTCCGGAATGTCTGTTACAGTTCAAATTGGCATACTTTCGCAGTTTGTCAACTTTAGTCCCTGTAAGCGATTAAACTTTGATTTCACCACACCAAACCTTCCAAAACTTATATCTAAGTTATGTAAAGGTTATTTAAGGTATGTTAAGCCTATTTCACTATTCCGGAGTGTTCGTTGGATTAAACTGGTTATATCTACACATTAGTGCGCGTATAACCTTCCAGAAAGCGATTTAGAGCTTGAAATCGAACAAGACTTGATATGGGCAAAAGATACACATATTTATACAAGTCCAAAGTATGAAATACAATATTTAATTGGTTTGGTATTTGTTTGATGGTCGCAGTGACACAGGTGTCACAGTCTCCCCTACTTTAGGAAATTTCGTCCCGAAATTTAGTTTTAGAGGAAACTTGTGGAGACAGCTGTGACGGTTTTGCCTTCAGACAAATCCATTGAGCCCTTAAGTAAAACTCTGGGCCACGTTAGGATTCTTAGCAAAGATGTCAACCCTCAAAGTGAAGTCCTTGTAGTAACAAAACATGGAGTTTTGAACTATGGACAGAAGAACGTTTCTTATGAAGACTTATCATAGGAAACTGTGTGTGTGATTGAGATCAGAATTGGGGAGTGTGAGAATAAATGACATTGGTCGAAGTCCAAGACTTCTCCCTTATCATTATTCTTGCCACTGTTGGTCTTAATACATGACAAAACTTCCTGTGGTTTCTGTGCACTGAATTCCATAATTATGTAGGCCTCCATAATTACGTACTTCCTTGCACAGTCCGCACAGTTCATTTCATAATGCGTATGGAAATCAAACGAATAATCCTATGGTGATTTAACTTGTCTGCAATAGAGTCTCTTTAACTCGGTCACCAAAGGATTAGATCAACGAAAAATCTCTTCAGCTAAACTACCCAAGAGAAATATTTAACTACACCGACGTAGGATGTATTTAACTTTAGATCGACGTAGGATCTCTTTAACTCAACTACCTAAGAGAAACATTTAACTACACCGACGTAGGATGTATTTAACTTTAGATCGACGTAGGATCTCTTTAACTCAACTACCTACTACACCGACGTAGGATGTATTTAACTTTAGATCGACGTAGGATCTATTTAACTCAACTACCTACTACACCGACGTAGGATGTATTTAACTTTAGATCGACGTAGGATCTATTTAACTCAACTACCTACTACACCGACGTAGGATGTATTTAACTTTAGATCGACGTAGGATCTATTTAACTCAACTACCTACTACACCGACGTAGGATGTATTTAACTTTTCATCACATGTTGCCCTTAAACTTTGGAATAGTACTTTATAATCCAAGGGACTTAACTACAACGTAGAAGTACATTAAGGATTTAAGATAGTACCTTTTTGAATATCCTACTATGAATCCTTCATATGAAGATAAGAAAGATTCTATGAGGATTCGGATAACGAATATCCAGAGTATACAAAAACACAAAATGCTTAAAAGGAAAGACAAGATGCATAAACACATAGTCACATAACCACAAAATTGTTTATCTAGATCTTTAATTTGTTATCTTTGGACGCGGATACTTAAAGCACACCAGGAATCCAATTCGTGGATTTCATTTGGCACTTTAATTATTTCAAGAATCTATCTATAAGGATAGGATAATCTTTAAAAGAAATTCGGCTTTGTCCCTATTGAATTGTGATGTACGTATTGAATCATACAAAGAATTCAATTTAAGGACTCCGATGAATGATACCCATCCACAAGGATCTAATTATGAGGATAGAAAGATCCTACATGGATTTTGGAGTTTGTGCAACGAGAGTGTTCCGACACCTTGCACTAGGCGTGCTTACGTCGATACACAAGGTAGAAAGTTCATGAGGTTGAGGCGCCAGATATGCCAAGCGACATATGAAGCAGAGTTTGAAGGTTGAGCAGCAGCAGGATTTGTAACAGCTTTGCTTTAGATTACAAAGCGGCACATGTTAACCAAATGTCTCCATCGTCCACCGTGGGTACATTTGAAACAAGGTATTTGATTTGAATAATGACGATGGCATTGATTGCACCAAGGAGCAGTTCCCTTATACAGCTTCATCCCTGAGGCGAGTCATGGTGATAGCTAAGTCAACGGTCCTCTGGAGTACGACGCCTATTCGCTGGGTAATTGCAGCACCTGGTTCGGACATTGTTGTTGCGATGAAGAAGCATCTTGAAGATAACGAAAGGCATAGGAGGAAACAAGCGAAAGATAGTCAAAAGAAAATGACAACTCATGAAGATTGTGACCATTTGTTTATTACCAAAGGCAAACAAATGAGATGGTGACTAATCAAAGTAAATGGGTCAATATAATGTATCGCGAAGACATGCTCGCCTATAAGTGAACACTCATCCCAAGAATTCCCAGGTAAGCACAACTGGTCTCGCGTCTGATGAGATGTATACGAAGTGCTTGCCTAGCCAGAAAACCCAGAATACAGGCATTCACCCTTCCAGTTTGCACGTGTTCACATTATTTAAAACCCAAAACCTTGACGAGAATTTGAAAACTCAAAGGGGTTCAAAACCATATAACAGAGGGTTCAAAACCTTACAATAGAGGGTTCAAAACCTAGTAATCAATCATCCTAGAACAGATGATTAGTTTTCAAAGCGGTTTTGAAATTTATGTTCTTGTTGTGGTCGTCGCCTAAGGATAGGTGACGGTATTGTTTTATGACTAAACGCAAGTAAACTCGCGTTAGGGTCCTAAGAAGGTTATAGACTAGGTCAAAGCATTACTAATAACCTAATTCCCTATAACCATTGGCTCTGATACCATCTTTTCTGTCACACCCCGACCACGTAGAACATACAAAACGTGGCGGAAACATCGGGGAGTGTTGTAACAGAATTAATCGTTTCAAATCCATGGCAATTTAAGTTTCGTTTTATTGATCAAAGGTGTTACAATGTCTTAACAAACAAAGAAATACAACATAATTAACTAGTCTTGCATCTTTTATTGTCACTAAAGCCCAAGTCTGCCTATATGTATCTTGATCATCTTATGCAATAGTTCCTGAAAAACACATGTGAAAATAGGTACGTCAGCATAAAAATGCCTGTGAGATACATAGGTTTTGTGAAAATAGGTTCCATGACTTATGTTTGAGAAAATGTTTAGTCATGAACCTTGTAATTTGCTTTGTTTTGTAAATCATTTGAAAAACAATGAGTTCAGATGATATGTATAAAATAAGTGAATAATGTATGGTTAAATGAATAACCATAGTAAAATGGATTTGTATAAGATAAGTTGTTTGTAAAACAATGTCTTGTGAAAAGTATGTTATTTGTATAAAATGTTATATGTCTCAAACTGAAATGATTCAAATAACGCTACGATATGTAATACCATACAAACACTTATATATAGGAAGTACCAGCGGCGTATCCACCATGCTTGTATCATATTACACACGCATCGTTACTTAATCACTTAATCAAACCAAACCAACCAATGTAAGAAGTCTATGTTTAAATCAATTGTCAAATGTATTGGGTAATATGTCAAAGTGTTCATGTCAAGATGTAAATCGTATCAAAATGTCTATGTCAAATATCCATGTCAAATGTCTATGTCAAGATGTCATGTATGGCAAGTGAAATGTCTCAACTAAACCATATGCACAAAAACAAAGTATTGAAGTAAATCTTGGTTTAAATCAAAGTTATGTTTTATGGGAAATGCATGATCAAATGTCAATCATGTTAAAATGTCTATGCCGAAATGTCTATGTCAAATGTCTATGTCAAAATGTCATGTAAAACGATGTACTAAGTAATGCACACAATTGGGCACACCTAGCATGAAATGTCATAAAATCATGTACTATAATGTACTAACGAACATAGCAGTATATGATGTTAAAACAGGAAAGCATGAAAGTAACAAGTAGGCACATGTGTTCCACCCCAAAACAGTTTGGAAAACAGTAAAAGAGGGGTCTATGTACTCACTTGAGATTGCTCAGTAGTCCTTGAGTAACAACTAAACAATGCTAGAGATCGCGGATATCAAACGGCACCTAGTATAGGTAGCTACATTAATAAACCGGACCTAAATCGGAAGATCGGGTAGCATTAGGGTTTGTAAACCAAACGAGTGTAGAGACTCGTGTCATTTGGTTTAACAAAGCCTACATACTAAATGAAACTTAACCTAAGTGTCTACGACCCATTACGACCCGTTTAGGTAGCTTATGCTACTTTAACGCGTCGTTCGCGTGAAACGCGTTCGGACCGCCTAACTAGCCCTATGACAAGTGTTATATGCCTAAACATATTACATAATCTGTTATGTGACAAAGGTTTAGGTTACATATGCTTAATTACCAATTATACATGAAAAGGGTATTCTGGTAATTTACCTAAGGCATATAAACTACCTATCATACAACTACTTAAACGATGTGACCATAGGGTATAACCTCGGAAGGTTATTCCCTACCTACTATGGTCACCTAAATGTGTTTGGTCGGATCCTAATGATCGACCAAACTGGGTCGGGTTCGAGGTATAAGCGATTCATTAGATCGCTTACCCTACGACCCTAGACAACGTGGTAATCAGTGGGCATAGTCCCAAGGGACTATGACCAACGTGATTACACTCACGTTGCGAAGTTCAAAAGAACTTCGCATTGACCATTACTGGTCAACGCTGAAAGTCAAACAAAGTTTGACTTTCGGACTCGAAAAGCAATAAAATAAGGAAAAGAACGAAAGAATACTTACGAAGGGTCCCCGAATGCTAAACTCGATTCAAAAATCTCAGGTATGAAACAAATGTTTCAACTTAGAGTTTCTCAAATCAAGTTTCTAGTGATTTTAGCAATGGGGGGTATGGGGTATTTATAGGAATACCCGAACCGTTAAGATCGTTTCATGGAAAACGTGCCTTAATCCCATCCGTACATGTGTTGAAAAGTTATGGTGTTTAGGTGTTTAAATTCCATCCATACATGTGTTGCAAAGTCATGGTGTTTAGGTGTTTAAATTCCATCCATACATGTGTTGCAAAGTCATGGTGCCAAAATTCCATCCTTATCCGCTGACTAAGCATTGTTAGAATGTGTGGTTGTGAATTAAACAACGGCTAATACATCGAATCTGGTCCCGAAAGTGCAAAACTGATCCAAATGACGCGACGCATGGATTTTTCTTATGCCGAACACTAAAATAAAATGTTTTAGTGCTTACATAAATTTTTGGATGTCCGGATGTATTTAGAACGTAAGTTATGCGCGAAAGTGCAAACTTGTGCACTTTTTGACACTTTTAGTCCCTGAATGACACAAAAGTTTATTTTAGCATACCGAACACCTCAAAGCCTATTTCTAAGCTATGTGAAGGGTATTTATGGTATGTTTAACTTATGGTCATGCTCCGGAATGTCTGTTACAGTTCAAATTGGCATACTTTCGCAGTTTGTCAACTTTAGTCCCTGTAAGCGATTAAACTTTGATTTCACCACACCAAACCTTCCAAAACTTATATCTAAGTTATGTAAAGGTTATTTAAGGTATGTTAAGCCTATTTCACTATTCCGGAGTGTTCGTTGGATTAAACTGGTTATATCTACACATTAGTGCGCGTATAACCTTCCAGAAAGCGATTTAGAGCTTGAAATCGAACAAGACTTGATATGGGCAAAAGATACACATATTTATACAAGTCCAAAGTATGAAATACAATATTTCATTGGTTTGGTATTTGTTTGATGGTCGCAGTGACACAGGTGTCACACATCGCGTTCGTACGAGCAAACGAACCAACATCCGACATATTTTTGAGTATGTTTCATGTCCACAATGTTTAGGCATCATTTTAGGGCCTTAAAGTTGGCTTTACGGGCCTTAGAAGTGTCGGAAATGGCCTTAAACACGTGCAGGGACCAAAACTGTCATTTCTGAAAGTTAGTTCTGATCAGACATGGCCATGCGGCCCGCGTAAGTTTTATGTGTATCCTTACGCGGCCCGCGTCAGGCTCCCAGATCAGTTAAGACTGATTAGTCAGCAGATTTCAGCTGATTAACTCACAACCACACACTCACACTTGCCCTTTCAGCTCATTAGGGGCCATTTTTAGTTATCACAACTTTCCAACAAATGTACGCACGAGATTCGATCACATTTTCCAAGAAACAATCCTAACGGTTTGGGAAATCCTATACATACCCATCACATTTTCACTCATTCCTCACAAGAATCTGATAAAAAAGACTCTAAGTTGGAACCATTGTTTCATACCTGAGTTATTTTGATCTAGATTAGCATTCGGGGACCCTTCGTAAGTATTCTTTCGTTCTTTTATTGCTTTTCGAGTCCGAAAGTCAAACTTTGTTTGACTTTCTACGTTGACCAGTTTATGGTCAATGCGAAGTTCGTTTGAACTTCGCAACGTGATTGTAATCACGATGGTTATAGTCCCTTGGGACTATGCCTACTGATTACCACGTTGTCTAGGGTCGTAAGGGTAAGCGATCTGATAAATCGCTTATACCTTCGAACCCGACCCATTTGGTCGATCATTAGGATCCGACCAAACACATTAGGTGACCATAGTATATAGGGAATAACCCTCCGAGGTTATACCTTATGGTCGCTTCGTTTAAGTAGTTGTATGATAGGTAGTTTATATGCCTTAGGTAAATTACCAAAATACCCCTTTGATGCCAAAATTCGTTTTAATCATATGTAACATAACTTTTGACATCTAAACTGATTTAACAACAATATTAGACATGTTAAGGCATATGTTACTTGTCATAGGACTAGTTAGGCGGTCCGAACGCGTTTCACGCGAACGACGCGTTAAAGTAGCATAAGCTACCTAAACGGGTCGTAATGGGTCGTAAACACTTAGGTTAAGTTTCGTTTTAGTATGTGGGCTTTGTTAAACCATATTACACGAGTCTCCATACTCGTTTGGTTTACGAACCCTCATTCTATCCGATCCTCCGATATTAGGTCCGGTTTATTGACATAGTTACCTATATTAGGTGCCGTTTGATTCCGTGATCTCTAGCATTGCTTGGTGGTTATCTTAGGACTTCTGAGCAATCTCAAGTGAGTACATAGACCCCTCTTTACTGTTTTCAAACTGTTTTGGGGTGAAACACATGTGCCTACTTGTTACTTTCATGCTTTCCTGTTTTCACATCATATACTTGCTATGTTCATTAGTACATTTATAGTACATGATTTCTTTGTGTTCATGCTATGTATGCCCATTGTGTGTGTACTTAGTACATTGTTTTACATTACATTTCATGCTATATATGCCCATTGTGTGCATACTTAGTACATTGTTTTACATTATATTTCATGCTATATATGCCCATTGTGTGCATACTTAGTACATTGTTTTACATTACATTTCATGCTATGTATGCCCATTGTGTGCATACTTAGTACAATTGTTTACATCACATGCTTACATTTTGGTATGACATTTGGTTTGTTTAACATGGAACAATACATTCATTAACATTGATCACGCCGTTCGTTAGTAGGTAGTGGTACCATAGGAATTGACAACTCCCGTTCCTGAAATCCTGGGTTTGTTTGGATTGGAAGGAATGACCGAATTCGATATACATAACTTAGATAAACCTTTAATTTGTTTAAGGGTTTATCGCCACAGTCTCAAGGCTTGGATGTATGCATTTTCACAATACCGCATAAATGTTTGTATCAGTATAGCATGCATTTGTTCCACAAAACATAACTTTGATTTAAACCATGTTTTACTTCAATACCTTGTTTTTGTGCATTTTACATATGGTTTAGTTGATATATTTCACATACCATACATGACATTTTTGGATACACATTACATGATTTACATTAGACATAAACATTTTGACATTGATATACACAATTCATGATTTACAATAAACACAGACATTTGATATGGTTTACACAATAACATTTTGACATTTGATTATACATAAACAATTTACATTGGTGGTTTGGTTTGAGTAAGTGATTTAAGTAACGAGGCATGTGTAATGTGATACAAGCATGGTGGATACGCCGCTGGTACTTCCTATATATAAGTGTTTGTATGGTATTACATATCGTAGCGTTATTTAAATCATTTCAATTTATGACACATGACATTTTATACAAATAACATACTTTTTACAAGACACTGTTTATAAACAACTTATCTTACACAAACCCATTTTTACATGGTTATTTATTTAACCTTACATTTATTTATACATATCATCTGAACTTATTGTTTTTCAAGTGATTTACAAAACAAAGCAAATTACAAGGTTCATGACTAAACGTTTTCTTAAACACTAGTCATGAATCATATTTTTACAAAACCTATGTATCTCACAGGCATTTTTATGCTGACGTACCTATTTTCACATGTGTTTTCAGGAGCTTTTCCATAGGATGATGATCGTGACACTAGGGCGGACCTGTGCCTTAGAGACTAAAACTGAAGATAGACTAGTTTAATTATGTTATAAACTCTTTGATTCCTGTTTAAAACAATGAAACTCTTGTGTTGATAAATAAAATACAACTTTGTATGCCATGGTTATGAAACAATTAATTCTGTTACAATACTCCCCGACGTTTTCCGCCACGTTTTGTATGTTATACGTGGTCGGGGTGTGACAGAAGAGTTGGTATCAGAGCCAATGGTTATAGGGAATTAGGTTATTAGTAATTCTTTGACCTAGACTATAACCTTTCTAGGAACCTAACACAAGTCATCTTGTGTTTAGATCTTAAAACATGCACATCACCTATCCTTAGGTGATTATCAAAACAAGAACCCAATTTTCCGAAACGATTTTTGAAAAATAATCTTCTGTTTTTGGATAATTTATTACAAGGTTTTGAACCCTCTTTTGTAAGGTTTTGAACCCTTCCAGTTTGACTAAATTTTTGGCCTTGTGCCTTCAAATTTTCAAAATTTCGTCAAAGTTTTGGGTTCTAAATAGTGTGAACACGTGCAAACTGGAAGAGTGAATGCCTGTATTCTGGGTTTTCTGTCTAGGTAAGCACTTCGTATATATCTCATCAGACGCGAGACCAGTTGTGCTTACCTGGGAATTCTTGGGATGAGTGTTCACTTATAGGCGAGCATGTCTTCGCGATACATTATTTTTGATCCATTTACTTTGATTAGTTACTGTGTGTCGTTTGTTTGCTTGGTAATGCGGACAAATGACCACCATCTTTTCTCTTGCTAATTTTGTTTCATCTCATTCTCCTCATCCAATCATCTCACTCGTTTCCTTTCATGTTTTCCTCTTTTAGAATGCCTCCTCGACGCGAAAACCAGATAGCGACTGCCGAACTGGCAGAAATCATTGCGCAGCAGATGGCTGCTCAATTCCCAAATCTCTTTGCTCAATGGAAACAAGCCAACAACAATAACAATGCTCCATGCAAATACAAGGATTTTAACTCGGCTAAACCACTCAAGTTTAGTGGTTCTGAAGGAGCGACTGGGCTTCTTCAATGGTTTGAGAGCATTGAGAATACTTTTCGCCACGTGCAGTGTCCTGACAATCGCAAGGTCGAGTTTTCTTCGAGTGTGTTTCAGAAGAGGGCTCTTACATGGTGGAATGGGGTAATGAGAGACCGTGGTGCAGAGGTTGCTCTAGCACAAACTTGGGCTGAACTTTGAGCTCTTATGATGAGGGAGTTATGTCCTCGTCATGAACAGCGAGCGTTGGAGAAGGAGTTTGATGATTTGAAGCAAGATAGTGGTGAGCACAGGGCATATACTGATAGGTTTGAAGAGTTGAGTCTGCTTTGCCCAACAATGGTTACCCCACTCGACAAGGCTATCGAAAGGTACATCGACGGCCTACCTGACTCAGTGCAAGACATCATTACTGGTAGTAACCCTGCCACACTCCGTCAGGCGATCGAGTTATCAGCGACATTGACTGAGTCGCAGATTCGGAAGAATAAATTACACAGGAAGGGTGACAAGGGCAAGAAACAGTCGTCTGACAAGGAAGATAGCAAGAAAGGTCAAAACAAGAACGAAAAGGATTCTGGTTCATCGAAAAGGTCAAGGAAGCGTAAGGCTTCCCAAAACTATGCTGTCACTGCCCAAGCTAACCAGGCAGCTCCCAACCAACCCGCACAACCTCCAGCGAAGAAGCCTTATTCAGGGAATGCACCTTTGTGCAATAGATGCAACAGTCACCATCAGCCGCAACATCAGTGCCGTTTCTGTACTAACTGCGAAAGATCTGGTCATCTTGCCGCTACTTGTCGCATTCCTGTTAACCAGAACCAGGCAGTTCAGAACCAAGCCCAACAAGTTGCTCAGCCTCCTGCTCAGCAACAGGGTCAAGCTGCACGACCACACTACCCACCGGGTGCTTGTTATAACTGTGGGGATCTGACCCACTACCGTAACCAGTGCCCAAGATTGGTGAATGCAAACCAGAATCAGGCTCAGGCTCGAGGGCGAGCTTTTAACTTGAATGCTCAAGAGGCGCAGGCGGACGATAATGTGGTGAACGGTACGTTCTTTATTAATAATCAGCCTGCATCTGTTCTTTTTTATTCGGGTGCCGATAAGAGTTTCGTGTCATTGTCTTTTGAGCCAATGCTTCGCGTGTCTAGAACGAAACTAGGTAAACCTTTGACAGTAGAGGTTGCTAGTGGTGAACCCATTATTCTTGATTCTGTTCTTCGCAACTGCCAGTTGAACCTTAACGACCATCTTTTTCCTATTGACCTCACGCCAATGCAACTTGGAAGCTTCGACGTCATTGTGGGTATGGATTGGTTATCCAAGCATCGCACAGAGATAGTTTGTTCTGAGAAGATTGTTCATGTACCGCTGTCGACAGGCGAGATCCTACAGGTTCGTGGTGAGAAGCCTGCCGGTGGTCTCAAACTCATGTCTTGTTTTAAAGCTCGGAAATATCTGCGGAAGAACTATGTGGCCTTCTTAGCACATGTTACAGCAGATAAAGGCAAGGGTAAGTCTATTTCAGATATTCCTGTCGTTCGGGATTATTCTGAAGTTTTCCCTGAAGAGTTACCTGGTCTACCTCCAGCACGCCAAGTCGAGTTCCGCATTGATCTCGTACCTGGTGCAAATCCCATTGCCAGAGCTCCATATCGTCTTGCACCATCTGAGATGCAAGAGTTGTCTAAGCAGCTTCAGGAGCTCTCTGACAAAGGTTTTATACGTCCTAGCTTTTCACCTTGGGGTGCTCCCGTTCTTTTTGTCAAGAAGAAGGATGGATCCTTTAGGATGTGTATCGATTATCGTGAGCTTAACAAGCTTACCATCAAAAATCGATATCCCCTACCGCGCATAGACGATCTCTTTGATCAGTTACAGGGCGCTTCTTATTTTTCGAAGATTGATCTACGTTCCGGATATCATTAACTTCGTGTGCATGAAGAAGATATTCCCAAGACGGCGTTCCGCACTCGATATGGGCATTACGAGTTCACAGTCATGCCATTCGGTTTAACTAATGCTCCTGCTGTTTTCATGGACTTAATGAATAGGGTCTGCAAGCCTTATTTGGATTAGTTCGTCATTGTTTTTATTGACGACATCTTGATTTATTCTAAGACGCGAGCTGATCACGAGCAACATCTTCGTCTTACTCTGGAACTCCTAAAGAAAGAGCAACTTTTCGCCAAATTCTCCAAGTGTGAATTCTGGCTTAAAGAGGTTCAATTCTTAGGACATATTATCAACGAACAAGGTATTCATGTAGATCCCTCCAAGATCAGTGCGATTAAGGATTGGGATACACCTACTACTCCTACTGAAGTTCGTTCTTTTCTTGGTCTAGCGGGTTATTATCGCCGCTTCATAGAAAACTTCTTGAAGATTGCAGTTCCTCTAACTGCTCTAACTCAGAAGAACAAACCCTTTGATTAGGGATTCAAACAAGAGGAAGCTTTTCAACACTTGAAGCAGAAACTTTATGACGCGCCTGTTCTGACTCTGCCTGAGGGCAATGATGATTTCGTCGTTTATTGCGATGCATCTAAATTGGGCCTTGGTTGTGTCCTGATGCAAAGGAACAAAGTCATAGCATATGCATCGAGGCAGTTGAAGATACATGAGAAGAACTACACCACTCATGATCTTGAGTTGGGTGCAGTTGTCTTCGCTCTTAAGATCTGGAGACACTATTTGTACGGTACAAAATGTGTGGTTTTCACGGACCACAAAAGTCTTCAGCATATCTTCAATCAGAAAGAACTCAACATGAGGCAACGACGTTGGGTTGAGCTTTTAAACGACTATGACTGCGAAATTCGCTACCATCCTGGTAAAGCGAATGTCGTAGCCGATGCATTGAGTCGTAAGGAACGTACTAAGCTTCATTGTGTACGTGTTCAATCTGTAATTCAAGCTCGATCTGATATCCAAGCACGCATTTCTTAGGCTCAACAATCTTGTGTTTCACAAGGTTTAATGGATAAGGAATTTCCCTATCACATAACTCCTGCTCTTGAACTGAAGGACAATGGATCATATTACTTCATGGACCGTTTGTTGGTCCCAAGCCAGGATGATCTTCGTACCTTGCTTATGGATGAAGCCCATAAGTCTCGTTATTCTATTCATCCGGGCTCAGATAAGATGTATAAGGATCTTCGTATTCACTATTGGTGGCCTGGTATGAAGAAAGACATTGCCTTATACGTATCAAAATGCCTTACCTGTCTTAAGGTTAAGGCTGAACATCAACGTCCTTCTGGTTTATTGGTGCAACCAGAGATCCCAGTTTGGAAATGGGAAAACATTACTATGGATCTTGTTACCAAACTTCCACGCACAAAGAAAGGTCATGATGCCATCTGGGTAGTCGTTGATTGTTTTACTAAGTCAGCACATTTCTTGCCAATCCGTGAGGACTTTCCTGCTGACAGACTTGCAAAAATCTATGTGGATGAAATTGTAGCTCAACATGGTGTTCCTTTGAACATCATTTATGACAGAGATGCTCGTTTCACTTCTCATTTTTGGAGAACCATGCAATCTGCTATGGGGACCCAACTTAATCTGAGCACAGCTTATCATCCGCAAACGGATGGTCAACCTGAAAGAACAATCCAGACTCTGGAGGATATGCTTAGAGCTTGTGTAATCGACTTTGGTGGTAGTTGGGATTCACATCTTCAGTTGATTGAATTCTCCTACAACAACAGTTATCACACCAGCATCAAAATGGCTCCTTTCGAGGCCCTCTATGGTCGAAAATGTCGTTCATCAGTCTGCTGGAATGAGATCGGCGAGGCTCAACTTACTGGACCTGCCCTCATTTTAGAGACAACTGACAAGATTAAGAAAGTACGTGATAACCTTCAGACAGCTAGAAGCCGTCAAAAGAGTTATGCGGACCCAAAACGCAAGCCCTTGGAATTTCAAGTCGGTGATCGAGTATTACTTAAGGTCTCACCTTGGAAAGGTGTGATCAGATTTGGAAAGAAAGGAAAACTTGCACCTAGATACGTTGGACCATTCAAGATTGTCGAAAGAATCAGAAAGGTAGCCTACAGACTTGAGTTACCTCCTGAACTTGGAAATGTTCATCCAACCTTTCACGTGTCCAATCTCAAGAGGTGTTTAGCTGATGAGAACCTCCACATACCACTTGACGAAATTCGTGTTGGTAAAACACTGAAATTTGTTGAGAAACCTGTGGAAATCATGGAACGTGAAGTCAAGTGGCTCAAACGCAAGCGCATTCCTTTGGTCAAAGTTCGCTGGGAAGCTAAACGTGGACCCGAGTTTACTTGGGAACGCGAAGATCAAATGAAGGCGAAGTATCCGCATCTTTTTCCACGACTGTAACATCTGTGCTTATTATCATTGTGAACAGTTCAATTATCAATAAAACAATGTTATTTGATCCCAATGTTTGTTTGGTTGTGTTTTACATTTTTCATGTTTTGACTTTTATGTAATTTCAAACTCTACATCGCTTTCTGGAGGTTTATACGCAAACTGGTGCGTAAACGTAATCAGTTTAATGCGACAAATACTCCGGAACTTCAACACATACTTAACATACCTTAAATAACCTCTACATAACTTAGAAATAAGTTTTAAAGGCTTTGGTATGGCAAAAACAAGTTAATTCGCTTACAGGGACTAAACTTGACAAACTGTGAAAGTATGCCAATTTGAACAGTAACGAACATTCCGGAATATGACCATAAGTTAAACACACCTTAAATATCCTTTATGTAGCTTAGAAATAGGCTTTGAGGGGTTCGGTGTGCTAAAATAAACTTTTGGGTCATTCAGGGACTAAAAGCGTCAAAAAGTGCACAAGTTTGCACTTTTGCGCATAACTCACGTTCTGAATACATCCGGACATCCAAAAATTTAAGTAAGCACTAAAATATTTTATTTTAGTGTTTGGCATAAGAAAAATCCATTCGTCGCGTCATTTGGATCGTTTTTCGCGCTTGTGCGCATTCCGTCGTAATTAAGCGAACATCGCGTTCGTACGACCAAACGAACCAACATCCGACATATTTTTGAGCATGTTTCATGTCCACAATGTTTAGGCATCATTTTAGGGCCTTAAAGTTGGCTTTACGGGCCTTAGAAGTGTCGGAAATGGCCTTAAACACGTGCAGGGACCAAAACTGTCATTTCTGAAAGTTAGTTCTGATCAGACATGGCCATGCGGCCCGCGTAAGTTTTATGTGTATCCTTACGCGGCCCGCGTCAGGCTCCCAGATCAGATAAGACTGATTAGTCAGCAGATTTCAGCTGATTAACTCACAACCACACACTCACACTTGCCCTTTCAGCTCATTAGGGGCCATTTTTTGTTATCACAACTTTCCAACAAATGTACGCACGAGATTCGATCACATTTTCCAAGAAACGATCCTAACGGTTCGGGAAATCCTATAAATACCCATCACATTTTCACTCATTCCTCACAAGAATCTGATCAAAAAAACTCTAAGTTGGAACCATTGTTTCATACCTGAGTTATTTTGATCTAGATTAGCATTCGGGGACCCTTCGTAAGTATTCTTTCGTTCTTTTATTGCTTTTCGAGTCCGAAAGTCAAACTTTGTTTGACTTTCTGCGTTGACCAGTTTATGGTCAATGCGAAGTTCGTTTGAACTTCGCAACGTGATTGTAATCACGATGGTTATAGTCCCTTGGGACTATGCCTACTGATTACCACGTTGTCTAGGGTTGTAAGGGTAAGCGATCTGATAAATCGCTTATACCTTCGAACCCGACCCATTTGATCGATCATTAGGATCCGACCAAACACATTAGGTGACCATAGTATATAGGGAATAACCCTCCGAGGTTATACCTTATGGTCGCTTCGTTTAAGTAGTTGTATGATAGGTAGTTTATATGCCTTAGGTAAATTACCAAAATACCCCTTTGATGCCAAAATTCGTTTTAATCATATGTAACATAACTTTTGACATCTAAACTGATTTAACAACAATATTAGACATGTTAAGGCATATGTTACTTGTCATAGGACTAGTTAGGCGGTCCGTACGAGTTTCACGCGAACGACGCGTTAAAGTAGCATAAGCTACCTAAACGGGTCGTAATGGGTCGTAAACACTTAGGTTAAGTTTCGTTTTAGTATGTGGGCTTTGTTAAACCATATTACACGAGTCTCCATACTCGTTTGGTTTACGAACCCTCATTCTATCCGATCCTCCGATTTTAGGTCCGGTTTATTGACATAGTTACCTATATTAGGTGCCGTTTGATTCCGTGATCTCTAGCATTGCTTGGTGGTTATCTTAGGACTTCTGAGCAATCTCAAGTGAGTACATAGACCCCTCTTTACTGTTTTCAAACTGTTTTGGGGTGAAACACATGTGCCTACTTGTTACTTTCATGCTTTCCTGTTTTCACATCATATACTTGCTATGTTCATTAGTACATTTATAGTACATGATTTCTTTGTGTTCATGCTATGTATGCCCATTGTGTGTGTACTTAGTACATTGTTTTACATTACATTTCATGCTATATATGCCCATTGTGTGCATACTTAGTACATTGTTTTACATTATATTTCATGCTATATATGCCCATTGTGTGCATACTTAGTACATTGTTTTACATTACATTTCATGCTATGTATGCCCATTGTGTGCATACTTAGTACAATTGTTTACATCACATGCTTACATTTTGGTATGACATTTGGTTTGTTTAACATGGAACAATACATTCATTAACATTGATCACGCCGTTCGTTAGTAGGTAGTGGTACCATAGGAATTGACAACTCCCGTTCCTGAAATCCTGGGTTTGTTTGGATTGGAAGGAATGACCGAATTCGATATACATAACTTAGATAAACCTTTAATTTGTTTAAGGGTTTATCGCCACAGTCTCAAGGCTTGGATGTATGCATTTTCACAATACCGCATAAATGTTTGTATCAGTATAGCATGCATTTGTTCCACAAAACATAACTTTGATTTAAACCATGTTTTACTTCAATACCTTGTTTTTGTGCATTTTACATATGGTTTAGTTGATATATTTCACATACCATACATGACATTTTTGGATACACATTACATGATTTACATTAGACATAAACATTTTGACATTGATATACACAATTCATGATTTACAATAAACACAGACATTTGATATGGTTTACACAATAACATTTTGACATTTGATTATACATAAACAATTTACATTGGTGGTTTGGTTTGAGTAAGTGATTTAAGTAACGAGGCATGTGTAATGTGATACAAGCATGGTGGATACGCCGCTGGTACTTCCTATATATAAGTGTTTGTATGGTATTACATATCGTAGCGTTATTTAAATCATTTCAATTTATGACACATGACATTTTATACAAATAACATACTTTTTACAAGACACTGTTTATAAACAACTTATCTTACACAAACCCATTTTTACATGGTTATTTATTTAACCTTACATTTATTTATACATATCATCTGAACTTATTGTTTTTCAAGTGATTTACAAAACAAAGCAAATTACAAGGTTCATGACTAAACGTTTTCTTAAACACTAGTCATGAATCATATTTTTACAAAACCTATGTATCTCACAGGCATTTTTATGCTGACGTACCTATTTTCACATGTGTTTTCAGGAGCTTTTCCATAGGATGATGATCGTGACACTAGGGCGGACCTGTGCCTTAGAGACTAAAACTGAAGATAGACTAGTTTAATTATGTTATAAACTCTTTGATTCCTGTTTAAAACAATGAAACTCTTGTGTTGATAAATAAAATACAACTTTGTATGCCATGGTTATGAAACAATTAATTCTGTTACAACACTCCCCGACGTTTTCCGCCACGTTTTGTATGTTATACGTGGTCGGGGTGTGACATCATATGAGTATTATGAAGAACAAAATTACGAACCTTATCCATCATATGCTTATAATGAAGAACAATGGTGTGAACCATCTACTTCATATGGGTATTATGAGGAACAAAGGATCGAACAACCGGATTCAAGCTTTGAAAATCCCGATTCTTTTTCTATAACCGAAGTGACCGATAGGATATTAGAACACCTTAGAGTTATCGATCGCTATATAAAAGAATCTCGCGCAAGGGAAGAGGAGTCCCACGCAAGAGAAGAATTAAAAAAGGAAGAGATAACTGAAAGTGTAAAAATGGAAGAACAAATAAGTGAAAAACCGACACATGAGTTAAACAACGAAAAAGGTGAGTCCGACAACGTTAAAATTCAAGAAGAGTCTAATTTTGAAGAAATTAATCTCTTGTCACCTTCTTTCGAAAATCATTGTTTAGTACCCACTCATGCTAAGTTTTTAAAAGAGTTAAACACTAACACTAAAATTGACGAAACGGTAAGTGTTAAGTTAACTAATGATCAAACATCGCTAATAAAAGAAGACCCATTTGAAATTAACATTACACTGGTTCCATGTTTCTTTCAAAATTCGTTTATTAGTAATGTCACAATTGATAAAGATCTCTGTGTTAACATAATGCCTAACTACATTTTCGAAAAATTAAGTATTAGTGATTTTTCTCCACTTCAAATACCCATTTTTCTATCCAATCGGTAAGTAATAAAATCAATCGGTGTAGTTGAGGATGTATTGGTTCAAACAAATCAAATGGTAATCCCGACCGACTTTGTCATCCTCGATGACGCTCCTCTAGTGTTGGGAAGACCATTTGTAAAAACTCACGAAGCTTTGAAAAACCGGAAGTTCAACAATCTACCTCTTCAATTAGGGGCATTTAAAAGAAGTGTCGATCTTGAACGGTCGATGAAATATCCATTCGACTATAATGACCCCCTAATTGAAGATGAAGATGAACCACCCGATACAAGTAAAAAGATTGACCACTTTGTTGAAGAAGAGGTCGCCATAGAACAAACTTTTAAAGTTCTTGATCAAAATGAGCAACCAAATAAGGAGTCTCCTAAAGACCCACCACTTGAGCTCAAAGAACTTCCAAAAGGTTTGGAATATGCTTTTCTAGACAAAGATGGTAATTTACCTGTAATTATTTCGTCTAAATTAGATAGCTTAGAAAAAGAAAAATTAATTAGTCTTTTGAGAAAACACAAAAACGCGATCGCTTGGAAACTTGTAGACATAAAAGGAATAAGTCCTTCCATGTGTACGCACAAAATTTTAATGAATGATGACTACAAATCGGTAATACAACCACAACGTCGAGTAAATCCAAATGTTCAAGAAGTGGTTAAAAATGAAGTCATCAAATTACTTGATGCTGGACTTATCTATCCTATCTCCGATAGCCCTTGGGTAAGTCCCATCCAAGTAGTTTCAAAGAAAGGAGGTATGACGGTGATAACTAACAAAAAAAAATGAATTAATACCAACAAGAACCGTCACAGGATGGAGAGTATGTATAGATTATAGACGATTAAATGAAGCAACAAGAAAAGATCACTTTCCTTTACCCTTCATTGATCAAATGTTAGAAAGATTATCCGGTCATAAATTTTACTGTTTCTTGGATGGTTTTTTAGGTTACTTTCAAATCCCGATAGCACCCGAAGACCAAGAAAAGACAACTTTCACATGTCCCTATGGAACTTTTGCTTATCGACGCATGCCATTTGGTTTATGTAATGCCCCCGCAACATTCCAACGTTGCATGGTAGCCATTTTCCACGACATGATAGAAAAGACAATGGAAGTCTTCATGGACGACTTTTCTATCTTTGGGGATTCATACGACCAATGCCTCGATAACCTTGAACGAATGCTATCCCGATGTGAGGAAACTAACCTCGCCCTTAATTGGGAAAAATGCCATTTCATGGTAACAGAGGGAATAGTACTCGGTCACAAAATCTCAAGCGAAGGAATGGAGGTGGATCGAGCCAAAATAGATACCATTTCTAGATTACCACCTCCATCCTCCGTAAGAGCTATCAGAAGTTTCCTAGGGCATGCCGGATTTTATAGGCGGTTTATCAAAGACTTTTCTAAAATCTCAAGGCCTCTAACAAAATTACTTGAAAAAGATGCCCCTTTCATCTTTGACAAGGATTGCAATCAAGCATTTCTAACCCTAAGGGAAATGTTAGTCAATGCACCTATCATGATAGCGCCCGATTGGAAATTTCCTTTCGAAATCATGTGTGATGCTAGTGACTTTGCAGTTGGAGATGTCTTGGGACAAAGAAAAGAAAAGCATTTCCACCCAATTTATTATGCTAGTAAAACACTTAATGATGCACAAGAAAATTACACAACAACTGAAAAAGAATTACTAGCTGTGGTATTTGCTTTTGATAAATTTCATTCTTATCTTGTTCTTTCTAAAACTATAGTCTATACAGATCATGTTGCCATTCGATATCTCTTCAAAAAGCAGGACGCAAAACCACGTTTGATTCGGTGGATTCTACTCCTCCAAGAATTTGATATTGAAATCAAAGATAAAAGAGGAGCAGAAAATACCGCAGCAGATCATCTTTCGCGCTTAGAAGACCCAGCTTTGGAGGTAACCAGGGACGAGCAAATCAACGAAAAATTCCTGACTGAGTCCCTAGAAATGGTGGAATATAAAGAAGAGCCATGGTACGCCGACTATGCTAACTACCTCGCTAGCGGTATAGTCGCAAAAGGTTGGCCACATCATCAAAGAAAGAAATTCTTTGCTAATGTGAAACATTATTTTTGGGAAGATCCATATCTTTTCAAAATGTGTGCCGACCAACTCGTCCGACGATGCATACATGGTAGCGAAGCACGAAGAATTCTCCGCCATTGTCATGAAGGTCCATACGGAGGGCATCATGGTGCCCGCTAGTACCGCACGAAAGGTATTTGATTCAGGATTTTATTGGCCAACCATTTACAAAGACGCCCAGAGTCTTGTCAAAAACATGTGATGCTTGCCAAAGAACAGGTAATATTTCTTCCAAAAACGAAATGCCACAAAATGGCATTCTTGTTTGTGAAATTTTTGATGTATGGGGACTCGACTTTATGGGACCTTTCCCACCATCGAAAGGAAACAAATATATACTTGTCGCAGTAGACTATTTGTCTAAATGGGCCGAGGTCGAGGCACTTCCAACAAATGATAGAAGAGTCGTGGTAAGATTTCTGAAGAAATTATTCTCTCGTTTTGGCACACCTAAAGCATTAATGAGTGATAGAGGTACCCATTTTTGCAACCATCAACTTGAATTTTTTTTAACAAGATATGGGGTCTATCACCGGGTCTCGACAGCATATCACCCTCAAACAAAACGGACAAGCCGAAGTGACTAATAGAGGTTTAAAACGAATACTTGAAAAAACCGTAGGGTTAAATAAAAAGGAATGGGCAGATAAATTAGATGATGCTTTATGGGCTTTTCGAACTGCTTATAAAACAACAATAGGTACAACCCCATATAAGCTAGTCTACGGAAAAAGTTGTCACTTGCCAGTAGAAATTGCACACAAAGCCTACTGGGCAATTAAAAATGTAAACTTAGATTTAGAATTTGCTGGTAAAAATCGATTTTGTCAATTAAATGAATTAGACGAGCTTAGGAATTATGCATACTCAAAGTCCGAAATTTATAAGGAAAGAATGAAAAATTTGCATGACAAACATATTAAACCTAATGAATTTCGAGTAGGAGATCTAGTTCTTTTGTTTAATTCACGACTTCGATTGTTTCCTGGTAAATTAAAGTCTAGGTGGTCAGGACCTTTTTCTATCACCCATATTTTCCCACACGGTGTAGTAGAAATTAAGTCTCGGAATGGACCTCCATTCAAAGTCAATGGCCAACGGCTGAAACTCTATCAAGGATTCATTGAGGATGAAGAGGAGGAGATCTTGCTTCAAACGATCGAAGAATGAAAGCATCAACATCATACCTGGTAAGTTATGAACGATTGGGACGACATCTAAAGCGGTAAGTTTTCTAACCAAAGTTTATGGGAAACAAGGGCACTCACACGAGCACTAAAAAAAATTCAAAACTTTGCTCGGTACGGGGCCGTGTCCGCTGGACACGGGGCCGTGTCTGCGCTACTGTCGGGATATATTCCCTTTTTCATAACAGTTACAACATTCCACACGCCCCGTTTCCCCGAAAAAGCTCTGGTTCCAGGCGATTTTCCGCAGATTTTCGACGTCTCCTCTTGTTCTAACAACATCAAGGTATGATTCTAACATCACTAGTAGTTAGATTAGTTACTTGCATGTAGTTAAAACACCACAAATTTGGGGAAAATCTAGGGTTCTTGGACTTCATCCGAATCAAACCTAAAATTTTTGCCTAAATCTGTTTGCATCTAGTTAGAATAGAGTTAAGGGAAGTAAATCCACTTGTATTGTTCATAGATTCACCCGATTTCTCATAAAAACCCCAAACCCTTGTTTTGAACCGAAAAAGATAAAATTGATAGGGTAAACGGGTTATTTTGGGAAAAACGGCGCTTGGGGTTTCAATTTCGGGGAAAACCGCACCTAATGGACCAAAAATTTTCAAGTTTTCGAAATCGGGTCGAAAATTGATGTTTTTGTGTAACAGACGCCTGGACACGGGGTCGTGTCCAGCCCACTGTTTGTAGTTTTGTCCGAAAATTCTTCGGTTTCGCGCTAACTTTTGGTGTATTCTTTCATATGGCTAGGAAGTTCACGAGGTTTAACGCCAATGAGCTCGATGCTAGGGCTAGATACGAAATACTTCAAACAAGGCCGGAGGAATACCCGAGGCAAGCATGCACGGAACTGTTAACTATGGTGAATCAAATCGACCGTTTCAACAACATTGTCACCGGGCCATTAAGAGTCGCTTTAACAACTAGACTCCGTTCCGTCCACGAATGCACTTTGGAATTCTATAGCACCTTCACGTTCAACTCAAGGTGCGACCCAATCGACAATGATGGGGTAGCATTCCGATGTGGCGAAACTAGGTATTCGATCTCTATGGCACAATTTGGGTCGATTGTCGTGTTGTATGCAGAAGAAGATGCAGGTAACGAGGAAAATACTTGAGGGATGCGAGAGATAGGTGAAAACGATCGCCAAGCCGCGTGGGCTCAGATTGGTGAAGGGTATTACAATCCGAGCAACACTAAGAGCACGAAGTTGAAGGATCCGCTCTACAGATACATCCATAGGCTCCTCGGCTACTCTGTTAGTCAAAGACACGATAGCGGTGGCGTCGTTGGGTTAAGAGATTTGGTTGTCCTCCACTGCATCCATAACCACAGGCCGCTTGATGTTCCGTTCCTCATGCTCCGAAACATGCATCATAACCGCCTTGCTACTGCACCAACCCCTATCTTCTTTGGGGGATGGGTGTACCATCTCTTCAGGCACTTCACCCGCATACCTAGGTCATTCGGAAGGAGCCCATGGTCGGGTAGGGTAGATATACACATCTGCCGCTCAATGAACCTAATTTATGAGGCTGAAGACGGGACGGTAAGCTTTCAAAGGATGCAAGGTCATGCATGGAACCCGCAAGAAGCACTTGTCCTCCACGCTCCACAACATCATCAGTACCAATACTAGCCCCATGGTGATCCGGGCCAATCCTCCTCAGGAGGCGGTTTTCCTAACTTTCAAAGTTTACATGATTTGTTGCAGGAAAACCTCATGTGCACCAGGAACACCTACAATATGGCAAGCAACACGTACCACCGGGTTGGGGCGATCGAGAGAAACATATCCGATATCCAAGATGATATTGGAAATATCCGGGAATACATAGCTGGCCATGGTGGGGATGATGATGATGAAGACGCGGACATGGATTAGGCGGGAGGAGCGGAGGAAGAAGCGGTTGGTTGATGATTCCCCAGGTTAACCTTTTCTAATCTTGAACAAATTAAGGCCTGCGTGCCAAGTGTTGAACAATTTACTTTCCCTTATTTCTTTTATTTTCTGCATTTATTTTTCTTTTAACTTTGTTGACATGGATGTTGAACTTGGTAAAATTAGGATGTTTGCTATGGTGTGGTATGGTGTTTATTGATTAAGCCGGTACATACGAGGCTTAGAGTACTAAGCATTAGTACTACTAAAGCCGGGGCAGGGAAACCGAAGAAAGAAACTTGTTTTTCAACCTTGCAGATTGTCCACACGGGGCCGTGTCCAGCCGACACGCCCCCGTGCCCACTCTCCCAAAACCTGCTGTTTGTTTTATTTCTGCAGACTATGACAGACACGGGGTCGTGCCCAGCCAACACGCCCCCGTGTCCACCTTCTGTAAGTTTTCGTTACTGGCACCTGAACACGGGGTCGTGCCCACCAAGCACGGGCCGTGTCCAGTGCCCAGTAACACAAAATTTTTGTTTTTCACACCTTTTTACACATTCAATCAACCTAAAAACTTATTTTTGGGACACATTGAGGACAATGTGTAATTTAAGTGTGGGGGGGGGGGGGGATGCTAAAACCTTGAATCTTGCAAGTCCTAAATTCAAGCCTTACACAAAACTCTATTGGAACCGCTAATCACCCCAAATTTTTTCCAAAAATTTTCAATTTTTTTACTTGTCTAAGTTTAACTTGGGAATTTGAAGTTCTAAAAAAGTTATATTTTTACGAATTTACAACCGATAGCGTCGTGATAAAAAGAACCAACATAAGAAAATTATGAAAAGGCATGACAAGCTTAGTTAAAATTTGATTATATATACTTGATCACATAAAAAAAAAAAACCCATTCCCACAAAAGTGAGTTTTGAGCCTTCATTGAGCATACAATTACATATCATTAAACTAAATGCTCATTTTTCGTTTCTTGTGTGAATAGCCGCTTGGTTCTTACGACTCTAGAACTTGCCACGACGATACATTCCCGGTCCTTACCAACTTAAACCCGAGTAAGTAAATGATGGAGGCATTAGGACTAACCCTTTTTATTTCTACACCATTATTTTTCTTTTTTTACCACCTACCCAAAATCCCCATAGTTAGCCCCTTTGAGCCTAAACCTTTTCATTTCATAACCCAAACCAAACACCCTTTTACCCACCAAAACCTTTTTTTATTTTTTAACCCTTTGTTTTAGTAACTAGCTCAGTTTTTCGTATGACTTTTGAAAAAAAAATGTTGAAGCAAAAGAAAATAAACAAACAAGTTTATCAAAAATAACTTTGTTTGAATAATAGCTTCATCAAAATAAAAGTTGCAAAAATAGAAAGTCTTACGAAAACCGACGCTTGTTACACTTTTCACCCTGTTTCTACTAACCACTAACCCAACCACCTACCTTTAATCCAAGCCTAACTCTTCACCTAAAAAGTCCTCTTGATATTTACAAAGGTATATAAGTTAAAAAGGAGGAGGATTGATTGCTTGGCAAGCATATGGTAGGAGTAAGTTCCATGCCGCTCTCGAGTGATTCACTAAAATACATCTTCGGCCGAGTGTTGAGTGATCTCCCGTGAGGTATGTGAACTTGTATATAAATAGAATTTTAAAGAGGCATGTTATGCCCTAATAAGTAATTTATCTTATGAAAAGTTTTAAATAAACCATGACGAATAGGATTCTAAATAAATAAAAATAAAACTAAATAAAGAATCTTGGAAATCCCGACACTCTATGACAAGCCCGAAAACTTTCTCTTCTACCCATTCCATTTGGGTGTGTAAAGCCACATTATAAAGAGTTTTGCTTGAGGACAAACAAAGATTCAAGTGCGGGGGTATTTGATGTGTGCAAAATGCAACATATAAATTACATCAATTGTGGCATAAAACTAACCATTTTTTAGTACTAATGTTGGAAAAAGTGTGCTTTTGTCTTCCTTTTGTATTTTCAGGATTAAATGAGCTCAAATTAACAAAAGAAGCAAAAAGACAGCAAAATCTAACATAAATACAAGAAAAGGAACAAACGTGACATGCCCGACCCCACGACAGCATCTTCCCAAGCAAAACAAGAAGACAGAAGACTGAACACGCCCCGTGCTCAGCCAGCACGGGGGCGTGCCTAAGTGTCAGCAGAAAAGACAAAGTGGTAGAAGCTTCTATTGCGTACCACGAGGCCGTGTTCAGCGGACACGGGGCCGTGGTCAACTATAAGATTCGCACAATCCAGGCAAATCTTCATAGTACAAAGATTCTTCTGCACACGGGGTCGTGCTCAGCGGACACGGGGGCGTGGTCAACTAATAAAGACAAACTGCATTAAATGAAGAAAGAGAGGATGTGGACACGGGGCCGTGCCCGAGCTTCTATTCAGCCTATAAATAGGAGTGCTTGGCTCAAGCTCAAACCATCCCTTGGCACACCACCTCTCTCACACTTCACCCACCACCCACCACCACCATAACACCATCATCCACCACCATCATCCATTGTCCATCATAGAGTGTGTGAGTCGTCTCGGGATCCAAGATTGATCGTAAGAGTTCTTGACAATCAAGGCCATGTTTGCCTAAGTCTCTTACATCACTTGGTGAAGACAAGTGTCTAGCGTAATACTTTTTATTTTTAATCTTTTCGCACTTTTTACTTGGTTTTGTATTAATGACTTTAATAACTAGTTTCTTATGTTGAAGGTGATTCTTCCTTATCGTTTGTCCGTGGTGTCTTGACATTATTTTACTGTCTATATAAAATAAAAGATTTTCACCATTCATATCTCCACGGTCTATATGGAGGTATGTTGGCTACCTGGTCGGGGGTTAAGGGAACGGTTTGGTAATAGTCTTGCCATTGTTCAGCGTTTAGAGGTCCTGCAATGGACCTGGGTCAAATTTAGTAGGACCTCCTTCAATACTTAACGGTATTGGATGGCGGGGGTCCAAACTCTTTGATCCCCTCATAAGTTAACTACTATTAATACTATAACCCGGCTATTTAGGACTGTATCCCTGCTGACTCAGACTACTTAGTCGAGGGTAACGTCACCTCCAAAAGAGGGGCCTACCATAATTTGCATTAATAACTTAATTAATTATCTTTCAATAATCCGACCCTTTAGGATTGTATCCTTGCTGACTCAAACTACTGGGTTGAGGGTAACGTCACCTTCAAAAGAGGGGCCTACTACAATAACTAAGATAATCTCTTAAATAAGTACAAAAGTGCGGAAATAATCAAAGGTTACACTAAACACGAGTTGGAGCCAAGTGATTCATCTTGTCTATCTGTTTTTTCTTTTATTTTTATTTTCAGCATTTTAGTTAGTTTTTATTTTTCTTAGCTTAAAACATTTTTCTAAACTTTTTGATTTGATTAGACGTTGAGGATAAACCGGTACTAAAAGCTCTTGTGTCCTTGGACGACCTCGGTATCTTACCAACACTATACTACGTTCACGATGGGTGCACTTGCCCATATGTGTGTTTAGTGTTAGTAAATATCGTGTTTTATAAATTTAAAACTTGACTAAAAAGTGTTAAAAAGGGCTTAATATATATATTAAAAACTAACAACACTTCACACGCATCACCGGTCAACTCAGTTGACCCGGTTAACTCGATCAAACCGTTAGACGTTTCGACACTGATTTGGTTAAGATATACGGCACGATTATTTCGTTATTTTTATAGTTTATATCACGTGATAACGAGCTCGAACCGACTGATTATAATTTACATTTGATATATATTTGACAAAATTACATATAGTTTAATTGAATCTTGATTGAATAATGTTAGATTTTGATAAAATTACGACAACCTGCGTTGTCAGGGGCATCCAAAAACAGAGGGAACTCTGCCCGTTTTTCGAGAAAACTCGTAAACAAAACACGTTTTATTATAAGACGAAACTTTTTATCCGAGGAACTTTTATAAAGACAAATACAAATATAAAACTTTTTTTCGACAAACAACTTACAACTTACGAAAACAACGATACGGAAATTATTTAAAAACAAATAAATATAGTTATTATATTTATTTTAAATATTAAACAACACGAATTCATTTATAAAAATAAATATAATTATATATTTATTTTCGAACACAACGACTCGATGACAATTTTATAGAATAAATATAACTTTTTATATTTATTTCAAACGCCTAAACGGCATATACACGTATTTTGATACTTATCATACGAGACGCGATACACAACACGAGTTTGTTATGTATACTTTCATGTAAATATTATTTACATACTCGTACGATTTCTCGAGTCGACTAATGAGATTTTATTGTTATATTTATATAATTTTATATATATAAATATTTATACATTTTAAATCTCATGAAAACTAAGTCTTCCCAAGACTTGTTAATCCTTACCGACATTAAACGGTACTTAACAAGTATAACTTAAGCGTTTCCATTAATCAAACAACTTACCGACGAATCGTTTAGCTAACGAGTATAACTTCCTCGTTTCCCTCAAGATAATAACCTACCGTCGAATCGCTCGGTCAACGATTCGGTAGAGCTCGGTAACACGTAGTTTAGTTACCGCTTTTGGTTAAAAACTTATAAGATATTCCGTGCTAGGAATATTGTAGAATGCACGCTAGCGAGTCACGTCTTGGAAACGACATCACGAAGTCGTATTTAGCTAGCTTGCACATGGAAATTCAGGTGAGTTCATAACCCCACCTTTTTACGGTTTTACATTTTTCTAAATGTTTTCGGGGTGGAAAGACATGCATATTTCTCAAAACATACAAGGTTTTCAATAAACATGAATTACATATTTCTAAACCATTTTACAAACAAGTTTCAACTGACATAAACGGTTATGAAAAGCTTATGTTCTATACCGGTTTTTCAAGCAAGAGTATTTTTCGAAATGTACATACACACGAATTCTAGTTTTCTAAACTACGAAAAAATACAAGTACAAAGAGGTACATCAAACTAAGGAATGATACATAGATCACGTGACGAATAGGGTACCATAAGCACCATTAGTCAACGTATACATTTAGACCGCGGAACAGAAGGGTTAGATCTAATGGGTTTCAGGCAACCCCACTCTTGGCTTACTTTTACCAATGAGTGCTTTTGTGTCTCAGTCGAACTCGACAAAAATGCCTAGGTTTGGTGGCTTCCTATGTCGTTACATATGTTAGTGGCCTCGCGAACCATTAGCGATCTCGTATTCCTTACATATACAGAAATCAGTTTCAATACGTCTTTACAAATTACATACCATGTTTCATACAAATTCAAAGCATAGGATTATGCAGGCTTGATGTCAATGTCAGGGTGAACATTGACAGTAGACACATTTTACAAACACAAGAGTTTACAAATGCAAGGTTTTTGCAAATATAATGCGTTACAAATACAGAGTTTTCATATAACTTGACAAGAAAATGATTTTTTTTAAATTCGTTTTCTCAATAATATTTCACAAATCGGTTATTCAAAAGATTTATTTCAAATAAACTATGAACTCGCTCAACTTTATGTTGATTTTTCGCATGTTTCTTTCTCATGTTACTTTTCAGAAATTATGGCACGGTTAGAATATGAGAACCAAGTGGAGTCGAGTACTTAGTGGCGTTCAATTTCTAGAAGTCTTAGCTTATTTGCTTCCGCTGTGCAATGAAGATACCAGTCCGGTCACGCCAGCTCTGATAATTTCGGGGTGTGACACAGTCACCGTCGCCGCTATACGGGTTCGCACTCGCATTCGTTAGTTCGTATCACTAGCACTTGTTCGTTGAACCTCGGTGTCTCAACCGGTTAGTCATTAACCGAGGTATATCTTTCTTATCGGTGGTTAAATATATTTTTACTGTGCTCGTATTTGCATGTAACCGGATCCTGTCGGGTTTCGTTTTGTTGATCACTTGTTTATATTTCCGATGTGTTTTATTAATTAACTCGCTTAATTAATTATCTATTATTTATTGAACCGATTTTTTATAAATAAATGTTTGACCGATCACCATGGAAACCCAACACAATTGACCGTCTGTTCCTAATGCACGGGGCGTGGTCAACTTTGTGGGTCCCACGTGATCGTCCAAGTCTTCCAGAAGCTTTCCCTTTGTCTTGTACTGCCAAGGCACGGGGCGTGCCTAGGTTTTTTCACCTGATCTTCGCAAGGTGGGCTTCTAGTGGTGTCTGGTGGCTCCCGGATCCGAGGCATGGGGCATGTCTGGTGCGGTATTGGGTGTGTCTGGACATTTTCTTCTATTTTATTCCATTTTAGCCCAGATTGGCATCCTTTGTTATTATTGGGTTAATTTTTGTCCAGAAAATTCAATATAAACCAATTAAAGCTTATTCTTAACATTTCGTTAACAAAAAATATTAAAAAAGGGAGTAAAGTACTTTTTGAGTCCCTGTAGTTTGTGCATTTTAACTATTTGAATACAAAAACCAAACTTGTCTTGATTTGAGTCCCTGTGGTTTGTATTTTTAACCCTTTGAATCCAAAATGAAACCTCCTCCAACCCTTTGAGTCCCTGTGGTTTGTATTTTTAACCTTTTAAATCCAACCCTTTTAGTCTATGATTTGGATGAGGTTTGCATTTTGGATTCAAAAGGTTAAAAATACAAACCACAGGGACTTAAATCAAGACAAGTTTAGTTTTTGGATTCAAATAGTTAAAATGCACAAACCACATGGACTAAAAAAGGACTTTACTCTAAAAAAGGTTATAAATTAACATAAAAACATGTGTGTTTTGGCTCATTTTAAGCCACTTTTAAAAAATATATAGAATAACACAATAAATGTTAAAATTATCATGCTAAGAATAAAACTTAGAGCATCACCAATAGAGATGTTTTTAGGTGGTATTTTTTGGTGCTAATGTGGCACCTACCCAACTAATGAGATCATTTCTCTCACTTGCCCCTCTCACAACACACATTTCTTCTCTCTCTCCTCTCTCCTCTCTACACTCACATAACTCACACCCATCCATTTTTTCTCATTTTTCCTCACAAACATCTTCACACCCTCTCTCCTCCACATCACTTTCTCTCTCCCTAAAAACACCAAAATATCCCCTTATTGTGGATGCTCTTATTAGAATATAAAATGGTAAACGTATCAATTGCCAAACTAACAGGGTATTCTATTAAAAAGAAATGGATGTGTGATATTAAAGAGTGAGTTACACAAATAGTGTTTGTGGTTTACAAAAATAACATTTTAAGTATTATAGTTATCGAGTAACATGATTTTGTTCTAGGGTATAAATTCTGTAACACCTTTGAGTATTAAGGTTAACAGTTGTTAATTTTTCCGTTTACTTTAATTAAAATGACCAGAATACTCTTTTAGTATATATATATATATATATAGGGGAGGGCTATATAGAAAACCCTTATGTTTTTAGAAAACTCTGGAAACTCAAAGCTCCCGACATTTTTTTTTTGAAAAAAATAACACATGTAATATACATGTTTTTAAGAGTTTTGGGCCAAAAACAAAAAAGCGCCGAAGGGATGTTTTAAAAAAAAATAAACAAATTTCAGCAAACTTCGGGTGACTAACATGTGTTAGGCAAAAAAGGCTGAAACTTGCTGAAATTTGTTTTTTTTTTTAAACATTCCTTCGGAGCTTTTTTGTTTTTTTGGCCCAAAACTCTTAAAAGAGTAAACTGCAATTTTACCCCCTGAGGTTAGGGGTGATTGGCACTCTTACCCCCCTAAGGAAATAATTGCAATTTTACCCCCCACTGTTAACTCTTATGTCGCAACATTACCCCCTAAGCTCAGTCAACGGTAGTTTGACCATTATATGTAAGGGTATTTTGGTAATCTTACCCTATATTTATTTTTATTATTATTTATATTATATATAGAGTAAACTGCAAATCCATCATCATCATCTTCAACCATCTGCAGGTTCCATCATCGTCATCAACCATCTGCAGGTTCCATCACCGTCATCTTCAAAAACCTCCATCATCATAATCATCTTCAACCATCACCGCCAAATCCATCATCATCATCTTCAACCGTCGCCAGCTGAACCGCCACAACCACCACCGTCGCCATCATCACCATCCCCGCCACAAACC
This sequence comes from Helianthus tuberosus, assembly GCA_030545235.1. Classification (NCBI taxonomy): domain Eukaryota; kingdom Viridiplantae; phylum Streptophyta; class Magnoliopsida; order Asterales; family Asteraceae; genus Helianthus; species Helianthus tuberosus. The sequence goes on from CM060413.1 coordinate 82,393,553, forward strand.
TCCATCATCATCATCTTCAACCATCACCGTCGCCATCTGAACCAAAACAACCACCACTGCCGCCACAACCATCACCGTCGCCATCATCACCACCCCCGCCACAACCCTAATTTTAAAAATACAGCCGCCACCACAATCTGCAGGTTCCGAACTTGAAATCAACGGTTAATTTTCTTGTTTTCTTCACTTTTTCGATGCAATTTGAACCTATAACCATCATCTAGGGTTTCTGTTACTCTAGTTTCACGAATAAACCGCCAAAACAATCGTATTCATGCTTTTGCAGGCTTACGAGTTGAAATCAGCGGTTCATTTTGCGGTTTTCTTCACTTTTTCGATGCAATTTGAACTGGAATGGTCCGGCCACCAATGTGATTCTGAATATGGTTGTTTGGTGGTGGTGATGGAATGGTCCGACCACCAATGTTATTCTGAATCAGATTGGTTGTTTGGTGGTGGTGATGGAATGGTCCGGCCACCAATGTGATTCTGAATCAGATTTTGTGGTTGTTTAATTCATAGATCTGATGATTTAAATTAAATCTTTTTGCACAAATTTAAAGAAAGCAAGAGGTGGCAGTGGTGGGTTTTTTAGAGAGAGAGAGAGAGGAGATGGCAGTGGTGGTTGTGGTGGTGAATGGCGGTGGCAGTGGTGGTTGAGGGTGGTGGCTGGAGGTGGCAGTGGTGGTTGTCGTGGTGAATGGCGGTGGCAGTGGTGACAGGGGGTAAAATTACAGAGTAAACAAAACACAGGGGGTAAAAATAAAAGGGTAAAATGGTTATTTCACCACCAAGTCAACAGATCAGTCAACAAAATTGAGCTTAGGGGGTAATGTTGCGACATAAGAGTTAACAGTGGGGGGTAAAATTGCAATTATTTCCTTAGGGGGGGTAAGAGTGCCAATCACCCCTAACCTCAGGGGGTAAAATTGCAGTTTACTCCTCTTAAAAAACATGTATATTACATGTGTTATTTTTTTCAAAAAAAAAATGTCGGGAGGTTGGGTTTTCTCAAAATGGAGGGTTTTCTACCTAGCTTTAGCCTATATATATATATATATATATATATATATATGGGAAGGTTCATTTGAGAAGAAATTTAATATGAGAAGAAAAATAAAAAGCGCATATTAGTAAAATACTATTTCATTTATAACTCATATCATTAATTTTTCTCTCTTTAATTAATTAGTCAACTAATCATTAATTATCATACATATAATCTACAAAACCTACACATATCAAAATTTTCCTACATATACCCTACAGTCCTACACATTATATAATTTTATCCTACACAGTCGAAATTTATCCTACACACATCGAAATATATCCTACACTACTCGTAATTTATCCTACACAACTAGTAATTGATTCTTCACTTTTAATTAAGTTGTTTTTTTTAATTTGGAAAAAGTACATATTTTGAAAATGAGTTACAAATTTAATTTAGTTAGTTATTAACGGGGAAGAATACAAATTAATGATTGATGTAAGTTTACCAATATACCCTTATATTAAAATTAAATACAAATATTAAATGAAGTAAAATGAAGCATTCTTATTGGTTGAAACTTCTTTTTTTTTTCTTCTTACAAAAAATTCTTCTCATTTGAACTCTCCACTATATATATATATATATATATATATATATATATAGGGTCGGGATCATTTCAGAACCATAAATATTTACAGAACTCGCAGAACTCCTAATAAACAATCTTTTTATTTATATATTTTTATGTTTAGGATAATTTTATCATTTATTATGTGTATTTTTACGATTACATACATGTTAAGAGTAATTTTATCATTTTTTTATATGTAATTTTATAATTACACATATGTAAACTAGTTTTTTTTACATATATGTAATTAGTTATGACACATATATATAATTTTGGCAATTAAACACATGTAAACTACTTTTAACATGTATGTAATCAAAGAAATACATATAATAGATGATAAAAAAAAATCCTAAATACAAAAGATTATATATAAAATGATTGTTTATTAGGAGTTCTGAAAGTTCTGTAGTTATTTAGAGTTCTGAAATAAACTCAACCCTATATATATATATATAGAGGAAGGTTAACGTACATTACGTACGACAGATAATTACGCACGTTCATTTTAAAATCACGAACGTTATAACTCAAAGATCTAAAATCACGCATGTTGAAAACAATAATCACGCATATTGAAAACATTAATCACGCATGTTATAGAATAAAATCACGCACGTTGTCGTACGTGATTTACGTTAAGCCGTAATGTATTTTACACTTTCTCTCTCTCTCTCTATATATATATATAGGACAAAGATCCGTTAGGAACCACCTCTTATTGCGAGAACCGCGAGGAACCAATGTGAACACAACAAAAAATGCCTAAAAATAGCTAAAAATCACACAAATTTTTTTAAAATATTTTTTTATAAAAAAATCGCTACTTTTTGAAGCAAAAAAATTTTTTTTTTTTTTTTTGCTACTAAAAGTAGCGATTTTAACATAAAAAAATATAGATTTTTTTTTTGTTTTTTTATGTTTTTTGGGGGTTTAGTTTTTAGCATTTTAGCTTGAGGGGGGGGGGGGGGGTGGGGGGTTTAGGTTTTTGGGGGTTGGGGGAGGGGGGTTTAGGTTTTTTTTTTTGGGGGGGGGGGGGGTGGGGTTAGGTTTTTTTTAGGTTTTTGGGGGGTTTTAGTTTTTTTAGCATTTAGCTTGGGGGGGGGGGGGGGGGGGTTAGGTTTTTTTTTGGGGGGGGGGGGGGTGGTGGGGGGGGTTTAGGTTTTTTTGGGGGGGTGGGGGTTAGGTTTTTTTAGCTATTTTAGGTTGTGTTCACATTGGTTCTCGCGGTTCTCGCAATAAGGGTGGTTCTCGCATGAACTTTACCCTATATATATATATATATATAGGGGATGGATCATGAGAAAACTAGTTTAAATGAGAAAACCAAAAAACTAACAAAAAAAAGCCTAAAAAAAACCTAAAAAACATACCAAATTTTTTTTTTTTTTACAATTTTTTGTAGAAAAATCGCTACTTTTTATGTATGGAAAAAAAATTTCGAAAAAAAAAAAATATATTTTTTTGTTGTACTGCACATGTACACTAATACATAAAGCTTAAACCACTTAACCCACCCCCCACCGACACCCCCCAAAAACCTAAACCCCCCACCTCCACCCCCCAAAAACCTAAATTCACCCTCCCACCAAAAGCCTAACCC